>WIQG01000010.1:0-1200000 GCA_014925785.1 Mycena galopus ATCC 62051 | reverse complement strand
TATTTCTATCCGAGCTCTCCGGAGACGACAGCTCCGGACTCCACCGTCTTAACTTGTTTCAGTCGACGAGCTAAATTCAGTTCTGTCGCAATGAATCAAATCGACAAATACCAAGACAAGGATTTGGCCTTTTTTACATAGTGCCAATCAATTCGATGTTGTCGCCAAATCCGAAGGCCATGAGAGTTATATTTGATGGCCGAAACGTTGGAGTTCAGGGATTCCGTTCCTGTGAGTGCCTAATCAACCTAAAAGCAGACCAATCTTAGCTTGCAAACGTATATCGCTGTTAATGAGTCAGGCCCTCGCCAAAACGTCAATACTACAAATAGAATTGACGTCTAAACTGGACCTGCACTGGCACTTTCCCAATGTCTGCTCATCTCTGCTCAAGGTTCCCAGACACATCTTCTTTCTGTTTGGATGACTCCAATTTTGTGAGTCTGAATGCGGTTGACACTGAATTGCTGCACAAGCTGAAAGCCATCCTAGGGGCCTCAATCCCTTTGTCGTTCTTTCGATTTCACACTCACATTTGAAGCCAGGTGGGTTTTTGTGTTTGCAGACAATCTCACGTTCACGTCCTGTAGCATCTTGCTGATTGTTCCTTCAACAATATTCATATGTGTTGCGGCACCATACATGTGGATCACAAAGCCATGGAGGAGTTTCTCTACAAGCCTGAAAGGCCTCCACAATCCACGTTCTTTGGCTATTCTCCTCAGCTTTTTCTTTCTAATTTGCACTGCTATCCTGAGTTTCGTATCTTGGCAGCTTACTTCATCACCCGACCTTCCCTCCCCAACGAAAAAGCTTATTACCGCCGCGTTGGCGCTGACGATAATTTCATCAGTGAGCCACCATCCCGGCTCATCGTTTCGAGTTGAAACGTTTCTCGCCCGACAGATCCTATTCGTCGCGGTTGGCATGCTGGCGATCGTCTCGAAAATTCTCGCATTTCTTCTCGCCTTATATCAGTTCATTAATCTAATACTCCAAACGGCTCCACTCCGTACCTTCATACTATATGGAGGTCACTCTACCTCAAAGTTCTTCCTAGCATCCTTCGCCTCGCTATTCGGGGCCACGGCTCTTGTTGTAATGAGCCTCAGTATTCCCACAAGAAGAACTGCGAACCGACTCGCAGAAGGGGACGGTCTCTTCAACCACATATTTGTACTCTGGGCACTCCCTTTAATGTGGAAGGGCAGGAAAAATGACTTAAACGTCAATTACGAGCTCGACCCCGAAATGGAGTCGACCGAGCTCTATCGACGATTCAAGATAGCATGGGATCGAGAAATGTACAGACTTTTTTGGTATCATGCCCTTGCTTGCTTATGAAACAATGCAGGAAACAACATCCCTCTCATCCCCTTCTTATTCGGGCACTTTTCCGGGCATTCTATCCGACTTTCCTCAGCACTGTCCCACCTGCCATGATACGAGCCCTTGCCCAGGTTGTGCAGCCCCTACTCGTGAACGCGGCTATCAAATTTGTTTCGTCCTACACGCTAGGTTCAAGGCCCGAGCCAAGCCAGTGGGGTTGGGCACTCGCCGGCGTATTTGCGCTGGTGTTCCTCGCGCTTTCGGGTTCTACAAGCTTATATTTTTATTCCATTGCTCGAACAGGGGGATACATACGTGGTGCCCTCATTGAAGCGATGTTCAGAAAATCCCTTGTTCTACGTGCAGATGTTGTTACAGATGCAACTGGGGGTGATCCAATGAACTTGATGAGGTGAGTGTTGCATTGCGAATATTGGTGCGAAACCTAAATTCTAATTTGATTAGCTCTGATGTTGAAAGAATTACCACCCATCTTGATATTTGCCATCGTAAGCATGGATTAAAATTTTGCTGTTTAATATTGATTCTTTCAGAAATATGGTCCAGCTTCATCGTCATCATCCTCAGTCTGTACATCCTGTATACACAGCTCGGATTAGGGCCCCTAGTCTCAGCACTACCTATCATTTTCCTCGTCGTTATTTCAACACCGCTGCTATCACGGAAAATCGGTCCTCTTGAAGAAGGTGCCCAAACTTCTTCTTTACCCGCAAAGTGCCATTAATTTTGGAAATTCCAACGCTTTCCCCTCTCCATTCACAGATATTACGGCGCTTTGTGATAAACGGGTCCGCCTCGTTACCAGCATTTTTCGACAGATAAAAGGCGTCAAACTTGCTGCCCTTGAAACCGAGGTGGAAGAACGCGTCAAGGCGGCTCGTACGGCCGAGCTTGGCGCACGCAAAAGATTCTGGGATCGTTTCGCAATCGTCGTGTCTCTGGTCAGTCGTTGTTCTGTTATATCTTGTCCTAGCCGGCGTTGAACTTCCCTTGACAGACAAACACCACATTAAACCTACTGTCTCTCTTCTGTCTCGGGACATATTCGATCGTTTTCTTCCTCGGACATGGGCCACCACTATCCACTGCCCGCCTGTTCACGGCGTATGCTACGCTCACAATTATTTCTGCCAGTCTATTCGCCATTGGGCAAGGTTTACCGGCCGTAACTCAAGCATACGTTAGCGTTAAGCGAATCGAAAGATACCTCAGCAGTCCAGAATTTAACCAGAGAGTCAGTCGAGACGCAGAACATGCTAAATCGGACGCTGCCGTGAAGGAGATCCCAAAAACGCCGGGGTTGATTTCCGAGGCGCCAGAGAAGCCACAATCCGTTTTTCTCCACATAGGAAGTAGCGTCAGCTCGCTGTCTGCTCCGGTCCGTGGGGAACGGGATCAAATGGTGATATTCGAAGCGGCACGTATCGCATGGGGTGACAAGGTGGTGCTCGACGGACTGGACGTGACTATTTGCTTAGACCAGCTCACCATGGTCATTGGGCGTGTAGCCTCTGTAAGTTCTGTATTTTGGAGCTCCGAATTAACGGCTGAAACAATCATGAAGGGGAAATCAACCCTGCTCGCGACACTGCTCGGAGAGACCAGCATTCTGGCTGGATACATTTCATTTCCGACCGCATTCCGTCGAGGCATTGGATACTGCTCTCAGGTGCCGTGGATCCAAGGCAGTCTATCCATCAGGGACAATATCCTTTTCGCTTCCGCCATGGATCTGGCCTGGTATGAAAGCGCAACTGCGGCATGCGCACTCGATATTGATTTACGGTCGATGCCTGAAGGAGACTTGACGTTGGCACGGGGATTAAGCGGAGGCCAAAAGGCCAGAGTCGTGAGATAATTACCTGCCGTTTCGACATGACATGCGCTTACCACATCCGCAGGCACTTGCCCGGGCACTGTACTCGCGACTCCAAGTGGTTGTGCTCGACGATGTGTTTGCAGCACTGGATCCCGAAACTTCGAGTGCAGTTTTTAGTGCGCTGTTCGGCAAAGATGGTCTTTTACGCGGCAAAACAGTTGTTTCGGCTACGAATCAATGTTGGTTCTGGTCTTGCTGAAATTTGAACCATGCTTACGTAATGTGGTTCAATTTCCAGTTGCTCATCTCAAGCATTCGGACTGGATTATAGCACTCCATGAAAGAGACGAAGCTCAACAAGGGACATATTCGGAGTTCCTTGCCTCGAATAACACCACGGGACGCCTTATTCGTGAGAACATTCACGCTCCGGATTCTGGAGGGCCTGTTCTTGCGGTCGAAAGATCATCAATAGAAGCTTCTCAAGCGCCGGAAGAAATAGATGATCCAGAGCCAGACAAGATTGAGTTGCTCGAATCCAGTTCTAACGCCACTTCGAGGAAAACATATCTGCATTACATGCGCTCAGTGGGCTGGTACAGAATGACGGTCTACGCCATTCTTCTGCTCGTCGCAATTGGCATACAGATGGCAACCCCTGTTTTCCTTCAGATATGGAGTACATTTAACGACACACACTCGGCTCGCTCAGCGAGAAACAAGACGGGAATTTTCCTAGGCAGCTACGCCATCTTCGAGGTGCTTTACAGCATTTCGATCACGGTGCTGTTTTACTACGTGATCATGGTGGTAACATTTCGGGCGTCAGCGAATCTTCATGCTGGGTAAGCTCTTTGCATCGTTGACAGGGCGGAGCTCTTAGACATCTCGGACAGGCTGTTTGCTTCCTTGATGAAGACAACGATCGAATTCTTCAGCACCACGCAGCCTGGACACATCATCTCTCGATTCAGCCAGGATATCTTCGTCCTGGATGAGCTCTTCCCGATCAGCTTTTACGATTTCGGGTACCAACTGATGCGTCTTATCGGTAGCGCCATTCTCATGATTGTCTCGGTGCCCTATTTGGCTGCTGTAGTCGTAATTGTTGTCGGCATTGCCTACATTGTGCAGAAAAATTATCTGGTGAGGAGACCAACCTCCGGAACATATGAGACTAATGATTTCCTATAGTCTACTGCGAAAAAACTACGTCGCCTGGATCTGTCCAGCAAAGCTCCACTATACACTCTTTTCCAAATAATCGATTTCAACGGGCTGTTAACGATTCGCGCTGCGGCAGCAGAAACTCGCCTTGTACAATCCAATACGCTCCTTCTTGCTCAGTCTCAGCGACCTTTTTATTTGACCGCTATAACCTCAGTGTGGTTCGCTTCCACCATCGGGGTGATGACTGCGACTGTAAATACTGCAATAGTCATCCTTGCAATAGCAACTCGAAGAAGCATCGACGCAGGCTTGCTGGCGGTCGGTTTAACCCAGGCCGTGTCACTTCAAGACACTATCACGCTTATGCTCACCAGCTGGACACAACTCGAAATTTCTGCAGTCGCGTTAGAAAGAAATCTAGACTATTCGAATTTGGTTCCAGAGCAGGATATTCCCGCGGAGTCGAGTTCAACCCCGGACGGCGGGTGGCCTTCCCGAGGGGAGGTAAACTTCAACGGTGTTTTTGCGAGATACATAGTTGACGGTCCGGCGGTTCTGCGTGGGATCTCGTTCCATGCGGGCGCGGGGACCAAATTGGCGGTTGTTGGCCGCACGGGTGGCGGCAAGTCGACTTTGCTGATGGCACTTCTTCGTGCTATTCATATAGAAGGCGAGATTCTCAGTGAGTGGACAATTTCACGACCCATTCAATTTTTTTAAATCTGCGTTGAAAGTCGACGGCGTCAATATCACGAACGTAGCTCGTCAGCACCTACGGAAAAGCATTACCGTTATTCCGCAGGAACCTTTTCTGTTGGCCGGTACGGTCCGCCAAAATGTGGACATCGTCGGACAAAAGTCGGATGCAGAAATTTGGGCTGCTCTTGAAGCCGTTCAAGTATGTCGCCCTCTTGTTTATTCCTGGCAAAACGAAACTCAACAATATCGAAAGCTGAAACCCACCGTAACTGCTCTTGAGGGCAGTCTAGACCACGAGCTAACGCCCAGCGGACGTTCATTGTCCCAGGGCCAGCTCCAACTTCTCGCAATGGCCCGTGCCCTGCTCTATCGGAACAAACTCGCCATTTTCGACGAACCAACATCTAACATCGACCCAGAGACGGATATCATTATCCAAAATGTCATTCGGTCGGCGTTCCAAGATTGCACTGTTATGGCCATCGTTCATGGTCTGCAAAATATCATGGACTTTGACCAGGTTATCGTCCTTGATGCTGGGAAGATAGTGGAGAGCGGGAAACCGAGCGAACTCATGCAAGCCGACGACAGCATATTTAAACAGCTGAGAAATGCGCACCCTTAATAATATTTTGCGTTGAACTCATCGACGCGCTCGGATCCGACCGCAGGGTGACTCACGGATCTCGCGCGGTGTCACGCATCACATGGTCGAAACGTAACGTCGTGTAAATTAAAAATCAGTCACACCTTTTTGCTCTTGTTCTTGCCTAACACTGAGCTCGTTCAAATGTCGTCTCGCCGCTCTTCCCGACTCAACCCTGGCGTTTCCCCTGCTACGACGGCAACCAATTCCACGGCTAATCCGTCTCCTGCGTTCAGCACCGTATCCTCAGCAGGAAATGAAACACCACCCACGTCGGACGACGAGCTCCCCCTCGCCACTGGAAAAACGGCCCCAAAACGTCAGATTATCGCAAAAAAAGACTCTGATAAGAAAAAGGCCGGCCCTGCTCCCAAGCGCGGCGCAAAGCAGGTCTATGTCGAAATCCAGACCCAAGGTCGCGAAAAAACCAACGCGTTGGTGAGTGCCTGTTCTTTCCAACGTTTCGTGGTCTGATATTCGCTTTAGACCCTGAATTCGGCTTCGAAAAGCAAGGGAAAGGGCAAAGCTCCCGCCACCGCTTCTGTCGAGTACGATGAAGACGCTGAAATGCTGGAATCCGATGGCAGTGGCTCTGAGTTTGTTGGTTCTGACGAGGACGAAGAGGTTGCATACGAGGACGAGGATGAACCGATGCCGTTCCGTGCCACTCGTCGTCGTGTTGAAGAGGTCGAATCCGAGCAGTATGACGACATTGCAGAAGACGACGAGGAAGACTACGAAGTCATGATCCAGGCCGCCACTCTCGAGTCCATGCAAGGCCCAAATGTCGCTGGCTCTTCCTCTTCTCGACTCGCTTCGGCCAATCCCGACGCTGTCAAGCGTGCTAAAGCCGCAGAAGCCCGTCTTGCCGCCGCAAAGCGAGGTGTTTCGAATATCGTCGACGATTCCCTAATGATGGGCGATGATAGCGACTTGTCCTCTGCGCCAGACTCGGATGTCGATAACGCTCTCGCTGGGAAGGGGAAGAAGGACGCCACTGTGCGCTCCACGCCCAAGAAGAACATGACTATGAAGGAACTGCGGGAGTTGAGGCGCCAGCAGCGACTGAAAAGGAGACTAGAGAAGAGAGAAAACCATGTCGAGGAACAGGCCCTCAAAAAAAAGCTGGGACGGAAGTTAACCTACGTGTGTCTCCTCACACGCGTCATTCCTCCGTCTTCTTACACAGCGCGCAGGCTGAAAAATCCACCATCGCCCTACACAAACACCATCCTGAACTGAGGGATGTTTGGGGAGACCTAGCTGCTAATATTCCCGTCGTCGTTCCCACCAAAGCAGCTCAACCGGCCAATCTGAAGCTGACACTCCTCCCTTTCCAGCAAGAGAGTTTGTTCTGGATGAAAAAACAAGAAGCCGGTATTTGGAACGGCGGCATGCTTGCGGTCAGTTTTCGTTCATGCATGGCAATTCATTTACTTAAACGTCTTAGGATGAGATGGGGTAAGCCTACAAAGCAGTTTATAGGCCCCTCCTTATATTACTTTCTGCGTAGGATGGGGAAGACCATCCAGATTATTGCTCTCTTCGTCTCCGACAACATCAAACCCAATCTCGTTGTCGCGTAAGGGCGTCTCTGATTTCTACTCTTAGTCGGGGCTGACCGCATTTTTTTTTCATGTAGGCCAACTGTCGCGATCATGCAGTGGAAGAATGAAAGTGAGTGTGTCCGGTTTCAGTTGCATTTCTTGAATTGATTTGGCTAGTCGCGGCTCACACGGAGGGCCTTAAGGTGCTCGTTTGGCACGGGTCAGGTCGCGAGACGAATCCCGATGAACTCAAGAAATACGACGTCGTCCGTTCTTCCGCCGCCGACCGATTAGTATAGGGTTGCTCACAATCACACAGGTCTTGACCACCTACGCCGTCCTAGAGAGCTCTTTCCGCAAGCAAGAACTGGGCTTCAAGCGCAAGGGCCACCTAGTCAAGGAGAAGTCCCCACTGCATAAAACGCACTGGAATAGAATTATTGTGAGTGAATTTATCCCCTGAATCCTTTTTCTGATCATGGTTATAGTTGGATGAAGCCCACAACATCAAGGAGCGCGCCACAAATACCGCAAAGGCCGCCTTTGAGCTCAGGGCTAACGCTCGCTGGTGTCTTTCTGGCACTCCACTTCAGAATCGCGTCGGAGAGTTGTATAGTCTCGTCCGCTTCCTGGGAGGCGACCCTTTCTCTTTCTATTTCTGTATGTCTTATCCGCTGATGGCGAACCTCGCTGACGCCAGTGGTCTAGGCAAAAAATGCGACTGCAAGTCTTTACACTGGAAATTCTCAGACAAGAGATCTTGTGATGGTAGGGCGTTTTGATTCTCCCCCCGCATGCGACTGAAACTCTGAACCACAGATTGTGGACACAGCCCCATGCAACACGTATGTTTCCCCCGCTACGTGATTCCGACGTCTTACCGTCTTTCGTAGACTTGCTTCTGGAACAATGAAATCCTCACTCCAATTCAGAAAAACGGGATGGTTGGGCCCGGAGCGACAGCCTTCAAGAAGCTCAAGATCCTCTTGGACCGGATGATGCTTCGTCGCACCAAGGTTTGTTTCCGGCCCCATACCACGTCTCCAGATTTTGACCATTCATTAGTTGCAACGGGCCGATGATCTCGACTTGCCTCCTCGCACGGTGTTGGTCCGCAGAGACTACTTCAGCGCAGAGGAGAAGGAGCTGTATCTGTCTCTTTTCTCCGATGCCAAGAGACAGTTCACAACGTACTTGGACGAGGGGACAATTTTGAACAGTATGTTGATGTTGCCCACATGCGATGATGAACTAAGGCCCTGTTCTGATAGATTATTCGAACATTTTCAGTTTGTAAGTCCATGGCTCAGATAGTGAAGCCTGATCTCTGATGCTGTACAGGCTTACACGGATGAGGCAAATGGCGTGCCACCCAGATCTCGTCCTCAGGAGCAAGACCAACGCAACCAAGTTTATCCCCGATGACCCGGATGAGGCCACCATCTGTAGGATCTGCAACGACATTGCGGAAGACGCCATTCAAAGTAAATGTCGGCATATCTTTGACCGAGCGTGCATCACGCAGTACCTCGATGCTGCTATCGAGCATCAGGTACGCCGCTAATCTCTTCTGTTAGCCCGCGTTTGCCTCACCATGCATTTTATTCGCAGCCCCACTGTCCTGTGTGCCATCTGCCGCTGACGATCGATTTGGACGCGCCGGCGCTTGAGCTGGAGCAGAATCTGCCAAACGCGCGGCAGGGGATACTCGGTCGACTGAACTTGGACAAGTGGCGGTCTTCGTCCAAGATTGAGGCGCTCGTCGAGGAGCTGAGCAACCTCCGTATGCAGGACGCCACGACGAAGAGCTTGGTGTTCAGTCAGTTTGTGAACTTCCTCGACCTCATCGCGTATCGCCTGCAGAGGGCGGGCTTCAAGGTACATCACGATCCATATTTCTTTGCCGTTGTACATCGGCTGACTAGATGTAGGTTTGTCGCTTGGAGGGGAGTATGTCTCCACAAGCCAGAGACGCGACTATCAAGCATTTCAGTGAGTGTGATCCCTCTGTCCCTTGGCGCTTTCCTGAACGCCTGCCCAGTGGAAAATGTGGAGGTTACGGTCTTCCTTGTCAGTCTCAAGGCGGGAGGTGTAGCCCTGAACCTTACGGAGGCGTCCCGAGTATACCTCATGGACAGTTGGTGGAATCCGGCAGTGCGTCATTTCTCATACTTTCTCGAATTAATGAGCTGATATATTGGGATTGAAAGGTTGAATACCGTAAGTCTTCTGCTGTACGACTAGGCAATTGAGGGTGACCGTTCTGCAGAGGCGATGGATCGAATTCATCGACTGGGTCAGCGCCGGCCCGTCAAGGCCATCAAGCTCGTTGTGGAAGATTCGATTGAGAGCCGGATTGTTCAGGCGAGTAGAGCTTGCGTGTTACTGGTTGTTTTCTGAAACTTGCATTCTAGCTACAAGAGAAAAAATCCGCCATGGTTGATGCTACGCTCTCCGCCGATGATTCTGTACGTCACCTTATCTTTCAACAAGCAGTTGCTGACCATGGAATGCCAGGCTATGGGACGGCTGACACCGGCAGATGTAAGCTTGACATTTTGACCTTTTGTACGATGGCTAACGCGCAGATGGTTGTAGCTTGGCTTCCTCTTCAGGGTGAGTCCTCTTTTGTCTGCGAAACTGCCCTTAGCTTACATTTCGTCCCAGCTTTGAATATTTCTCGCATTGCTAGCGTCAATTGGATGTTCAGCAACCAACCATATACAGACAGAATTATCAATAACATATCGATACATGTGCGTTGTGCGTCGTCGGGCTATATTGTCCCACATTCTGCCGAATAAAATCCTATTGTTCCCAAGTCTCAGTAGTTTGGAATATAGCTTCCGTTGATATGCATTAGTTGGCGTTTGAGCTCCGATGGAACAGCCCCCTCTTTTTCTTCTCTCCGTCTGAGGCCGAGGATGCGAGGCTTGAAGATGAGGATGGCGTTGCTTTTAGGGAGGGCGGGGACAAAAGCTGTCCCGCCTCGTCTCGTTTACCGAATGAGGACGCGTTAACAGCCTTCACGAAGCCTCTGTCGTGCCCACATGAGCACACGCCACAAATAATTGCACGAATAGGAAGCCGCACCTCTGCGTTGCGTCAACATAATTTTCACGATCGAACCGTTTCGAGGTTTTGACGGAGACGCCCTTGTCGGTAATATGTACGCCTTTGGTTTTCAGACTGTGGCCGTGGAGAGGGTCAGTATGTAGCCGCAGTCCGAGCCTGTGTGTGGCACGCGCACCCCTCCTTTGCCGATTCTACACCTTGCGACACGGAGCGCACGACGAGGAGTACGACGTAGACGACTCCCCCCAGCACTGATATCGTCTGCGACCCGAAATTTAACGAAGAGAAGGATGTGGTGAGCCTCGTAGTCCTACCAAGAGCAAAGAAACCATGTCAATCCTGGAGTTGTCCGTGAGCCGAATTGTGAGGGTATTGGCCGGGAATTGGCGTACCAACTTGAATTTGCCATTGTTGCAGTAATGGGATATAGAAGGGAGAGAGTACGAAAATGGGGACGACGGGTCCTGCAATCAAAGCGGAGAGCAAGTGCCAAGGAGCGCTAAGTATAGGGTTCCGAGTCGTTGGAGCGATCCCGATTAAGCAGTATGATGCGGACACTGCCACAGAAGCTAGATAAGATTACACTGCCGTCCACCACAAAATTGAAAATTCGGGAGACCCTCGGTCAACCCTCGGTCAAGGCCGTGCATAGTGACCGGCTCAATTTTCAGACAACTTTGACTTGTGCAAATGAAACCCGACATGAGGTCCACTGCGCCCCGTTGATCGTCTTGGCGTCTAGCTTGGCACCTTCCTTATTCGGGTTTCTCACAGAAAGTTTACGGTCTCTGAAAATAAACTCTGCGTGAATAGCGACTCTCCGAGTCGTTCAATTAACGATGTACAGCCCGGCTTGTGGCGGGAGAGCAAATTAAAACAGCTGCATCAATCATCTTTGACGCGACGGACGACGCCTCCACGCGCCAACCCGACAACCAAACTCCCGAGAATAAGTCATGCACATTGCAGAAACCGCAGGCGGAATACATTGTATAATGCGTGGGTCCACAAATCCCGGAGGTAAAACAAACGCTCGTAGTAGTTGCTGTGTTGTACAGAATAGAGTGTCAATGTCGGGTAGCGATGCAGATAGTCAAGAAAGTACTGAGGTAGAGTAGGCACAATATGTACATTGCTGCGGAGGGCCGGATTAGATGGATGGACGCGTGGGGAAGGAGGTAGAATGCGCGGGTCCTGTAGGTGATGAACGGAGAGCGATGGCCGGGTGGATGGGTATCCCGGCCGCGGGATACGCGTACAGGGTATGGATGTGCGGAGAATTATAAGCGTCGGAAGTGGGTCCGCCCGCCAAAGCCGATGCCGAAAGTGCAGGGTCGCGAGCTGCACGGGACCTTCAGAGGCCCTGGATCTGTACAATGAGGAACTGCTTCTCGTCGCTGAATTGTTCATCTAGAGGCAGCATCTCAGCAGTGCACACGTGGGCGGGAGAAAAAACGCGGTCGATAACGCACCCTCCTTGTCGTTGTGGAAATTCTTCAGGAAGACGAGGAGTTTATCCTTGTTCCGCCGGAGGATTGTTTCAATCTGCGGCGGCTTCTTGGGGTTGGCCACAAACACCTATAAAAAGAATGAGATGTGGGACAGTGGACGGGAACGGGCGGTGTACCTTGAAGACGTGGAACGCCTCAAATTGGATGTTCTTGCTCTTGTCCCGCAGCAGGTTCATCATCATCTTCAGATTCGCCTCGTTGGCAATATACTTCGTCATGACATTGAAGTTTGCTCGGTCCAGCAAGATCTCGCCTAGCAGTTTGAGCGATTGTCGCTTCGTGACATAGTTGTTGGATAATATTAAGGTGGTGAATGACGAGAAGAACTAGACCTGCCAGTCAGACGGACGAATTACGCCACAAAGCACAGAAACGCACTCGATCGTAATTCTTGTCAAGATACTCGGCCACCATAGGCTTGTGTCGCGTAAGCGTCTCCTTGAGGTTGGCAAACGCATCGCAGGATATCCCGAACGTCGTTGTCTCGATATAATGGGGAAATTTATAGAATCTAGCACAAATTAGTCACTCTCGGAGACGCTCCTGTACAGCAAAATGACTGACTCGTCAGAATACAGCAGTACCTTGCTGAGCTGTTCGTGACGCAACATCTCCTTGAGTATCATGCCCGTGTTGAGGGCGACCTCTTCGTTCTCGTACCCAGCAAGGGCGGCGAATATGACTTCGTGCTTGCCCGACAGATATTCAACCGTTGGCCACCGCGAGCCTATTTGCCGCCGTAAAAGGTTGTTGAATATCTGCACGACGTCCTTGCGTGCCTCGAACTCGAAACGTGCGATATTCACGACGAGATGGTGCAGTAGATCAGTGTTGTAGGTCTCCTGCGCGAGTTGTGCGACAAGCTCAGGAAGGGGGTCTAGGAGCACATTTAGGCGTTTAGCGTTGGATTAGAGTGGGTGGAGATAGCAAGATAGACGTACCACCGTCGCCATATAGAATAGCCTTGATCTGTTGGAGATTCTTGGAAATGTCCTCGTTCGCCTGGTGCAGCAGTGGAGCGAGGGGTGAGCCTCTACACCGCTTGCGGGGTGATCTCAAGATAAATGGCACTATACCTTTCTCCTTGACTCTCCCCCGGGTGCACCATGGTCTAGTCTCGGTATTGCGTCGCGTAGACCGCGAACGAGATCTGGCGGTGTGCGCTGCTTTGTCTTGAAGAAGTTCATCTGAGGCGCCAGAACGAGACTAGAAGTGGGGAGAGATAGAGGGACAAGGAGAGGAAGGCGGGGATACAAAGAGGTAGGTAGCTAGAAGGAATTAGCGGCCAAAGCGGTTGTGGGCAAGCTTCCGAACGAACACGGCTGCACGGCCCGGCCCGACTGCTGATTGAAACTTCGTCATTGCGATCGGTTTGGCCAGACTCCAACACAAAGGCTGTTTTTCTGCTGTTTCACTTGTCTGGCGCGCGCCTTTTCTTCACTTTTGGCTGTCCTGATCTGTGTCCTGCATTCTGGGTATTTTACTGTGACTCTGCTGGCGCTCTCTCCGCGATACTGGACCTCAGAGTCTCGACTTTGACCTTGACGATGTGACGTCGCCGCGGCGTCCCATCGAGCTTCGAGATCAAATTATTTTTTCACCGCCGGATTTTCTACTGCATTTGAAATCAGGTCTGCGTTTTTCATGTTTTTCAAAATAATCAGGCACGAGTTTTTCACGACAAGCATCTGTTTATTCAAGGAACGCGCCGTTTGAGTTGTCACCAGCCCACAGCATTTTTAGCTTGGTTTTCAACTGGTCCGGAAACCGAAATCCTCCGGATAAGACTCAGAAATAAAGTGGTGAAAAAGCTCCCGTCGGTCTGCAGCCGATATTTCGAATTCGAAACCTACTCAATGCGACCGCGGGGCCTCTGCATGACTCCGTTAATTCCGCTATTCGTTTTTCAGGCAATCCTCCAACCTCTTCAGTTAACTTGTAACTAAGTACGCGTCTTGGTCAGTATGATTTGTGGATAGCGCCTCCTAACTAAGAACCCCCTTGTTTTTCTCTGACGAGTTTCAACGCGCTTTACAAACTGCATGCACTATAACCATTGGGCTGGTTGTTGCCCGTCGGAACTCACCACGCCGGAATTCACCTGATATACCCTCGATTTACCTCGCAGTTCCAACGTTCCGGTATTCATATGCCCTCGTCATGCGATGACGTCGGGACGAATTGCTAAAGCAGCGTCCACGAAAAGGGTATCAATGAGTATATCTGGGGTCTCAAATGTTCCGAACGAACTTGACCTTGAACATCGGAAAGCCACTAATGGCCCAAGGTCCGGCACTAGTTCGTGCTCTTAAAGAGACCGGAGGAATAGCAGATAGGCACCTAATTCTGAGACACTAATGCTTGATGCTTTGGTGAACGGGCAATTGAGATAAGATCCTTGGCCTCCGTAATTCCTTGTCGATCCCAGCATAATGAAGTACGGTTTTATCACGCCACCGACTGTCATTTCTGAGGCATCCCAACTTATAATGTCGTGATTCCTCCGACAGCTCCTCGAAATTGAACTTGAAGAGCCAATGAAGCTTAATGAGCAAACGGCGTAGTGGCAGTGCAGTGCAATTTTAAACAGTATCACGTGGTCATCGACCCTTTCTTCCGTCGCGCTCATTGACCGTTCAAGGTCGCGTTCATCGCGTCTTTGAATGGCGATTATTTGCTCCCTCATCCGTCCTCCGACGGGGTTCCCCATGTTTGAGCCCTTGGCTGTTTTGGGCCGCCTCCTCCGTCAAGACGGCTTTCGAGTTGCGCACTGGAGTCGCAATGGGTTGTTGGTTCTTCCTCCTTCCCGATTCGCAGCCCTTCTTCCCTGGTGGCGGCTCGTTGAGTCGGTAAAGTACCCCTCGCATTATTTCATGGCAATCAAAGGCACCTATTTACTTTGCTGCATTTGATCTATCCAATCCCTTTGATCCAACCGTATCCATCTCCCTCCTGCCCAGCTTCATAAAATGAAGAAGGGACATCACAACCCCGCGCCAAGAAAGTTTGCTCCCCAGAGCGGCAAGTTTGTCATTCGTGGCTACGTTGGATTGATGGTCTGCACTCGAGTCATAAAGAAAGTGGCGAGGATATATTTTTTCACCTCATTTCTCTTTCTATGCCCGTTTACCAACTGGAAATTTCTATCGCCCTCGCCGTTGCAGCCGCCTGTAGTCTTGCTTTATTCGCAATACACCTTTCCTCAGAAGGAAAAATCCAACTTTCTGTGAACGACGAACCCAATGGTCAAGCTTATGATCCTTTCGACGTCAGCAAGCCCGAGGACCGTCTCGATGGCTATCCGATCAAGGAAGCCGAATTCTGGGACCAGGTATGTTTAATTGTGAACGTTGAAATTGGTTTCATGAAGACGTGCGCAGATGAAGCGCCGAAAGATAGTTCTTTGCGTCCTTCTTGCGATTCTTTTTTTCGTTCAAATTATCGGCCACACCTGGTTGATCTTTCATGTCGACCAAAAAATCGACATCAAGGCGCCGCTCTTGGATGCGTGCTACTCGCTGTACCTGCTCTGCCTCGGAATTATTTGTGTTCACCAAGTTGAACGGCATTCCGCACTTATATGGCATCTCACAACTCTCACAACCCTGCCTGCGGCTCTCCTGCTGTTCTCAGCAATCATACCGGAACCTCAAACCTCTGCGAATCCGTCGCCTGGGTTTTCACGCATCGTGCTATTGCTGTGCATTGTCCTTGCACTCACGACGATGAATACGCCTCTCGGACCCCCGTTGCATTATCCTCTTTCTGAAATTTACCCGCAAGACATCGTGAACTCGACTACGCCCCCAAACACTGAAGAAAATGTAACCGGGGTTGTTGGTATGCGCCCAATATCTTTATGTCGAGCATTTCTAATGACGTTCAGGTTCCTCCCCTTGGGAAATATTGTATTTTTCCTACGTTAGGAAGGTAGTATCGTTAGGTGCCAGCATTGAAACTCTGGAAATAGGAGACCTGCCTGTTATGCCGGCTCAACTACGAGCTACCTCCAACTATGAAGTGATCAGGAAGATGGTGCAGCGCATGAAACTGTCCCTCTGGTTTTGGAAGCCGCCTCCGGGATCTGGCGCAACACTCGCGTACCAGATTTTCCACGCCAATTTCTATGCAATCACCGCAGAGGCCGTGCTCGCAGCTGCCGCCGCCCTCTTATACTATGTGCCTCCATTCTGCCTCAGCCGCCTCATCTCCTATATCGAGGGTGACCCGAATAGGGCCAATACAGCGTGGGGTTGGTTCTGGGTCGCTGCACTGTTCGCGACCAATGCGATCTCGTACCTAGGTAAATTTGTGAACCGTGCATGTATTTTTCGCTCTTTTCACCGTAATTTCAGTCCGAGGCCAGTTGTGGTCGTTCTGTACCACGAGCGTCAAGTTGCAAGTCATAGTTCAATTGAACGCGCTTCTCATGGCCAAAAATTTGCTCCGAAAAGACGCGGCTTCGTTTGGTACTTCATCGCTGTCGAGCACACACGGCGGGGAGCAAGATGATGGAGACTCTACCTCTAAAGCGCAAATCATGACTCTGATGTGAGTCTCTCGTGCGGCAACATAACCGAACTGATCGTGTGCTAGGACGGCCGACGCTACACGAGTAGGCGACTTGACCTGGTATCTATTCGACATCATCGGTGCGTTCTCAATTTCCCTCAGGATGGAGACCTTACACACCATAGATACACCCATTGAAATCGCAATCGGAACGTATTTTTTGTACCATCTTCTCGGTAATTGACAAAATCCTACATTCCGAACCAAGCCTGACTTTGACTTGGCAAAAGGCGTTTCGAGCCTCGTCGGCCTCGCGGTTGCATGCTTATTCAGCCCCTTCAACCACTTCGCGACCAAGGTTGTATTTGGCAAGTTCACTTATTGCTCGGTTCAAATGTAGCCAGATCTGCTCCAACTCTTCCGTTCAGGCACTCAAGCAAAGCTCATGAAAGCTCGGGATGAAAGGATAGGATTGATGAATGAGATGCTGGGGGCGATACGCATGATCAAGGTCATTTATGCCGTGACCCCTTGTTCAGTCTTTCTAATTTGGATCATAGTTCATGGCTTGGGAGCGTAAATTTGAGGCCAGAGTTACGGGCGTCCGAGATAAGGAACTCAAGTACCAGAAGCTCACGTATACCATTACGGTGAGTCCTGGACGCATGAGATGGCGACGGCGCTTACATGGTCACGCAAGGTCCTCTTGAATACTATCTGGTATATACCTTCAAATTGAGAGCTCTGTGTACACAACTTGATCTCTATCCAGGAATGGGTCTCCGATAATTGTAACCCTCGTATCCTTCTGGCGTTCGTTCATATGAATTCGCGGATATCCCATTCTCAATCTAAAACTAGATTTCGCGGTTGTGCGTCAGCAACAACTGACTCCTTCTATCGCTTTTACTTCTGTGCGTAATTTTACCGCATACGCCGTGGCTGATTTAAACATGCAAACAGATCATTTGTACGTTCCAACACTCAGTCTTTCCCCGTATCTAACTGCTAATTTCAGTATTCAACGAGCTCAAATTTGCACTATCTGCGCTGCCAAATTCTGTGATCAAGATCCTTCAAGTACCATACTTTCACTCCACGGGCACTACAGCTGACATTGATTAGGTCGTGTTATCCCTGCGTCGCATTCAAAAATATCTGGAGCTACCAGAAGTCGGACCTGTGCCGCCGCTAGAGCAGCAGCAGTCACAAGTTATCGCCTTTGAATCTTGTTCTGTCACCTGGCCACAAAACACCTCTATGAACACACCACACAAGTTTATCCTCGCCAATCTAAACTTTACGTTCCCAATAGGAGAACTCTCTCTTGTGTGTGGTAAACTAGGATCAGGAAAGAGTCTCCTCTTGCTCGGTGAGTCCGTTGCATTGCAATGCCAAATTCCGTCGCTTATTTTTCGCGACAGCCTTGCTTGGAGAAGCGGAAGTTGTTGCCGGTCAAATGGCGTGCCCACGTTCTCCTCCTGCCTTCCTCGCTTCTTGCTCCGACAAAATAAGTCCGGAAGATTGGCTAGTTCAAGGGATGTGTGCCTATGTTCCTCAGGTAAGTGTCAGGCAACCCAGCCGGGTTTGTATTCTCAACTGCGCAGGTCTCGTGGTTGCGCAACGCATCTATCAAACAGAATATTTTATTCCATCTTCCATACGATCAGGAGCGATATGAACAAACTTTGGAGGTTCGTTCCGTCCTTTCGGAATATCTTCCTCAGGCTCCTCATCATCGTTTGTCAAGGCTTGCGCATTGCTCGACGATCTCACGATTTTGGAAGATGGCGACGAAACGGAAATCGGAGAGCTTGGGGTTCGTTTGGATCTCTTTTTTTTTGCCTTAGTCTGATGCCTTTCCCCCTTAGGTGACCTTGTCGGGCGGGCAAAAAGTTCGAGGTGGGTCACATGACTAGCGTTTCGGTCATCTCGGCGTTGTTCAACATTGGGTTTTAGTGTCGCTGGCTCGGGCCATTTGTGAGTGCATCCATTTAAAGCGATTGAAGTCTTGATGCGACAGAATAAGACTCGCGAGCCTCAATTTTACTCTTGGATGATGTCCTGTCGGCTGGTACTGTCCAAGTTTGATATTTGCGAGCCGTTAATTAATATATTTTTCAGTCGACGCCCACACTGCTCACCATCTCTATCACGCATGTCTCAAAGGCGAACTTGTTAAAGGACGGACCGTTATCCTTGTTTCTCATCACCTCCAGCTTTCTTCCTCGGGAGCAAGTTTTATTGTCGCTCTAGACAACGGACGGGTTCAATATCAGGGCGATAAAGAGCAGTTCGACAACTCGGATGCCATTAAAACTCTGATGCAGTCTGGTACCTCGGTTGAAGTGAATCAAAAGGATAATGTCCTTCAGGATCAGAATGAAACAACACCCACCCACAAGAGCCTGGATGGGATTCCCGTTCTGGCTACCGCCGTGACAGCTAAGGAGAAAACCGTTCCCCGAAAGCTTATCTCACAAGAAGCGCGGAAGACGGGAAGCCTAGCCAGACAAGTATGGGGAATATATATTCGAGCATGTGGCGGTATGACTGCGGTTCTATTACCCTCTCAGAGGTTCATGTCACGGGCCCTAGATTCGTGGTACTGGGGATCATTTTTTACCATATTTGTAGTTGCTGCGCTCTCCGCTGTGCTCGAAAACGGGTGGTTAAGGTGCGTAAAGATTACAAGTTGAAATCAGCGACATTGATGTTACATCTACTCAGTTACTGGTCTGACGGCCAAGGCCCTCAAGATCCCACTTACTACATCTCAATATTTACCCTCGTTCGTTGCCGTAATGCTTTCCGTTCCCCATTCTCATATCTCCATAGCTTTCAATCGCAGGCCAGTTTGATCGCGCATCTGTTCAACTGAAAGCTCAATCTCCACAGGCTTAGTACTGACAACCAGCCGATGGCTGGTTCTTTGTGCGCCTTCTCAATCCCCTTCGCCTCACATCATCCTTGACTGCACGCAGATTCTGGCTCGATTCACGCATCGAGCACATTGTACAAGCAGTTGCTTGGGGCTGTGCTGAGGGCTGACATCCGCTTCCATGACACCTCTTCCAGAGGACGAGTATTAAATCGATTTGGAAAAGATTTCGAAGGTTGAATCATAGCCGTCCTATTTATCGATTCTCAATCTGCACAGGTATTGACAACGATCTTTCGGAACACTTGGGCTATTGCATCGTACATGGCATGGGTGCTGTTGTATCAATTGCGACCATGGCCTTTGTCGGTGGCCTCCCCTTCACCATACCTATCTTCGTGATCGGTGTTCTGTTCTACAATGCAGTGCTACGCGTTAGTACTATTCGAAACGCTCCCTTCTTTTCCTCAGCATTTTCACAGACTTTCGTTCAAATATCTCGCGACATTCAGAGACTTGGTTAGTTCAGCAGTTCTCCTTCCACTCGACGACTTATGCTCGCGCACAGAGTCTGTTGTAAGTCTTATAAAATTCCAAAGTCGCTCATTGCACGTAAACGATCGAGAACAGACCAAATCACCGATATATTCAGCTTACTCCGAAAATATCGCGGGTGTTGCGGTGATTCGTGCTTTTGGCGCATCATCCAAAATATTACGAGACGTATTTCGGCGTCTCGATGCTGTCAGTCTGACTTGCCCATCCGATTTCACGAAACCCAAGGGCTGAAAATATCTTTTTCAGAACTCCACCGCATTTTACTGGACCTGGGGATTGAACCGCTGGCTCTCGGTAAGTAAATGCGCCGCACGTCCTCTTGCCTTTACTAAAGCCGCCCAGATACGGTTCGAGTTCCTCGCGGGGACGGTAATGTGTACAATAGCAATTGTTTGCATTCTCAACAAGGACATCCCGGCGGCTCTGGCGGGTTTAGCATTGACATTCAGCAACACAGTACCATCCTCATTTGTTCGGTATTTCCTGATTCTCATTCACACCACAGGTTGCATTCAACCTGCTTTACTTGGTACGCATTCGGAAAATACGACAATCCGGTAGTTCTTTGACATTCGATCAGATTCGACGCTGGGTTCAAATGCAGCAATCCATGGCAAGCCCCGCCGTGACCAAACATCCAATCCCCTCTCATCCGTGCATTAGGTTTGCGTCGAACGCGTAAATGAATATTGCGAGATCAAACAAGAACCGCCTGAGTTCATGGACCCGAGGCCCCCAGCATCTTGGCCCGAAGCAGGAGCTATACAATGCCAAGACCTTGTTATTCGATATGCTGTGAGTTTCGCAAAGCACAGCGACGTCTCGTTAATTTTGTTCAGCCCGAATTACCCGCCGTCTTGCACAAACTCACATTTGACATAAATCCGGGTGAAAAGGTGACCCCACCTCTCGGTCAACACCTGCGGTCAATTCATCTCGTTACAGATTGGCGTTCTCGGGCGAACTGGCTCCGGCAAAAGTACACTCGCTCTGTCCTTCCTTCGCTTTGTCACACCCAGCGGAGGAAGAATAATCATTGATGGTCTCGACATTTCTCAGGTCGGCCTAGCAGACCTTCGGAGCAAGATCACGATTATTCCTCGTGAGTGGTGTCTGTCCCGGCTGCTTTGAAAGAAAAATCAATCTGGAATCCAGAGGACCCAACAATCTTGAGTGGAAGCTTGCGTTCAACTCTGGATGTATTCGGTGAATACAGCGATGCAGAAATAGTGCGTACATCTCCTGGCAGTATAATATTCAGCTCATTTGCCCGTAGTTCGAAGCCCTTCGTCGCGTCCATCTGATCCCATCGAGTGACCCGTTGAGCGTTGCGCTTGACACCCCAAACCCGAACATTTTCCGGGATCTTGACTCGTTAGTTTCTGAAGGAGGCGATAATCTTTCCGCCGGGTAAGCACAGTGGATGCTATTGGGCCAATCTGACTGACTTTTTGCTGTTAGCGAAAAGCAGCTGTTGTGCATGGGGCGCGCTCTTCTGAGGAGATCAAGAATACTACTCATGGACGAGGTTTGTTTCGGTCAGGTTGCTGCGCTGAGAAAGCTCATCATTTTTATTTTTGATAGGCAACCGCTAGGTATTTTTCAATCAAATATGCTCCATTTTACCGTTTTAATGAACTCGGTTAATCAAGTGTCGACTATGCTACGGATGAGCTCATAGGAAAGACCATCAGCGAAGAATTCGTCCAAAGCACCCTCATCACAATTGCGCATCGTATACGCTCCGTGATAACTTACGATAAGGTCCGTCGTTTCGTCTTCAAGACAATAATTTCCCACTCAAGCTCCCTAGATCATGGTTTTGGATCAAGGTATACAGTCTCTGTCCGCAGAATATAGCAGTTCTGATTCGTGCTTCGTTGTATATCACAGGCAAAATCGCCGAGTTCGATCGGTACGCGCAAGCCTAGTTGTGCAAGGGGTCCATCCTCACCATCTCACAGACCTGCAACGTTGCTGGCCGATACATCCTCCAGATTCTACGCGCTGTGCAAAGCAACTGGACCACATGAATTCATAATGCTCCATAAATTGGCGGGATTGTGAAGAGATCAAGGTCCAAGAGTAGACACTGGTATATTGATATAAGCTACGACTAGGGAGCGTAGAGTGGATAATGTACACGTTTAAAATACAGAATAGTAGTACACCCTTTGGTTTCTTCATTGTTGTCCCCTTGAATTCTATATCAAAGCGAATGCTTGATCCCCAGCTTGTCCAATATCATTTCCACCACCTTCGGCTCATCGTTCTCTGCGAGTGTCCACTCCCACTCCTCGTCGGTCTGGTCGGTGCGCACCTGCGCGTTTCCAAAATCAAGGACGAACACGGACGAGTGGTCCTCAACGGGGGAAACAATGATATTGTCCGGCCGCAGGTCGTCGTGAATGACGCCCAACATGCCGAAGGCGCGGACAGTGTCGATGAGGCCGTGCGCGATGGGGGCGGCCACCCGTGAAGGGTTCACGGCGCGGAGGCACGGGCCTGGCACGTACGAGAGCAGCAGCACGCGCGGGACAAGCATCCGTTTCGACGGGCTCGGGAGCACAAGTGTCCCATGGGCGTAGCAGTGCGGGATGGACCGTCCCTGCAGCGACCGCAACCGCGTGTACGCGGCCAACTCATTTTTGAAAAGGAGTTCGAGGCTCGCGCGATAGAACTCCTCCCAGCCAGCGGAGTCGGAATCGTCGGGCCACCACGTCGGAAGGGAGGTAGCTGTATCGGCACCGAATGCACGCCGTCGGGCGGCGACGGTCTCGGCTGCGAGCGTCCATGGATGCGGGCCACTCGATTTTGTGCCCTGCCTGTGCTGCAAAAAGCGCGGATCGTAGACTTTGAGAATGAAGCTTGTGTTAGGAGGAAGGATATCCGGGTGAGGGGGATTAATGTCGAGCATGAGCACTTGGCTCATAGTGAATGGGGTGAAAGCCTTGACAACGGTGGCTTGAACGTTGCGCGCCGTCGCATCACCGTCACAGGAACGCAGATTGAGGGAGATCTGAGCGCCTGGCTGATAGTATTGGTGAAGGTATAACATGGTGCAGGATGGTGGTCAACACATGAAAGAAGGCGGTTATATTGTCGTGCAATATGTTAGACATGATCAGATCTGGGGCAGTATCCATACTACAGCAATTGCGGATAGTACGCATTGGGCCAAATTCCGAATCAAATTATAAAACTTGTTTCCATGAGAGCCGTTTATGACCTGAGACAGCGCAAGCAGACCAGTGAAGGCCAGTGAAGGTGATGTTTGAACTCGTGGAGAGTATGAACAGCCATTGAACAAGAACAACCATTTACGCAAGAGAAAGGATTGCTGTCTCAGAATGATCACACTGGAGTGCAGCGGGTATGCGCGGGTCTGACCTCGAAGGACGGCAGAAGGCAGGTGCCGGGAGCGGAACTAGAGCCACAAGATTGGTCTTGAATAAAGAAGGAAAGAAAGAAGTGGTCAATGCGCGTCGATGGGCGGAGTTCCAAATATTCCCGTCACTCGCTAAGTCAGAAATGACAACTAAATTATTCTTTCACACCTACGTTCACCATGTCTGACGATGGCGGTTCAAAGGGTGGTGGATATCGTCTAGAATACGCCGTCTCCGGTCGGGCCAAATGCAAAGGTCAGATATTTTGCCTCCGTTCACGGTTTATTGAATCAATTGGTTTCACAGGCCCCAAGCCTTGCAAGGGTCAGAGATGTCTTTCGTGTTGTCCGGCCTATCTAACAGTTCCCAATCCGCACGTAGGTACAACGCTGGAAAAGGGTTCGCTGCGCTTCGGCACGGTCGTAGACTTTCAAGGCAACACTTCATTGTGCGCGCCACTGCAGGATTCCGCGCTCAAAATATCTGATACACATTTATCACAGCTCCTGGCGCCACTGGGGCTGCGTGACGACCAAGGTTGGCTCTTTCTACGGCGCCTGGCATCTTCTCAATCGCGTCTGCAAAGGTTCTCGCGAATATAAAGAAAAGCCTCACCGACGCGTCTGAGCTCGATGGATTCGAGGACCTGAGGCCCGAAGACCAAGAGCGCATAAACGAGGTAAGAATTGTTGACTTTTGTAGTTTCGAGATTTTATTTTTTCTGTTTACTTTTTGGATCCTTACTTTTTTTTCTCAGGCCTGGGAACGAGGAGCCGTCGCTGACGAGGACATTCCCGCCTCGGCCCGGAAGTCCAACGAGGAAGACTTGAACGACGAAGACGACGATGACGAGGGCAAGCCCACCAAACCCAAGAAGAAGGCCGCCCCCAGGAAGAAGAAGACCGACAACGATGATGACGAGGAGCCGAAGCCCAAGAAGAAGGCCGCTCCCAGGAAGAAGGTGGGTGCATTTGGGTTGTGATAGCGCAGTTACTGACGGATTATCCATTTTATTAGAAAGCCGCAGCAGATGAGGATGAAGAGATGGGAACGGGCGGGGACGACGAGGAAGATGTGAAACCCAAAAAGAAGAAGGCCGCCCCGAAAAAGCGTGCACCAAAGAAGAAGGTTTTTGAGTTTTATTTTATTGTCACTGGATGTGCGGGAGCTAACTCGGCGCTCAGGAGGAATCAGACGACGATGGCGAGGACTTTTCAAAGGACATAGCAGATGTGCAGGCAGACGAAGACGACGGCGAGGAGGAGGAGGAAGAAAAGCCCAAAAAGAAGAAAGCTCCCGCGAAGAAGCCCGCAAAGGAGGCCAAAGAAAAGGCTCCACCGAAGAAGCGGGCTCCGAGAAAGAAAAAGGTGTGCTTTTCATTATAATGTGCCGTGTTACTTTCCTGATCACCGCGTTAGGAGGAAGTGGAGGGCGACGCAAGCGGTGATGACGAGGAGACTGGCAAGAAGCGCAAGGTAGTTTCTCCGCCGCATCCCTATCCAACTTTGTTTAATGCAGACCTCTTTAGAAACCGGCGTCCAAGAGCGCGAAGCCCCCGGCGAAGAAGGCCAAGGCGAAGAAGGTCGAGGATGACGACGAAGACGAATGAGCTACTCGCAGGTTACACTTCCATTCACACGCTCTGGACATTATGTTTTTCCAACTCTAGTTTTCTTGTTCTGTGTCCCTCGCACGTAGTATCTCGATTTGCTGTGAATTTCATAATGGACTGAAGTTTGAACTCAGAGAGCGCCCCAGATTTTGTTGTGCGTTCCACCCACCGGGCACCATTAATTCCATACTGTTTGGACTAAGCTTTCACCCATCTCCAAATGGCGCCCTTGCCTCGGAGCTTCATCTACTACGAAATGGCCAAAGAGAAGATGGAAGTCACTGGCATGCTGTGGGACGTTGATGCAGGTAGGTGGCATGCCAGAAGTCTAAAGACGCAGACAGCGAGGAGAGACAAAGATATTGCAGAGTTGCACTAGGAAAGGGTGGTACATGTCGTAATATGTAGTTGCCGATTAACTCACGGGCACCAAGGCCTTGATAGTGAGGATACAAATCGGCTACGGGAACCTGGGTTATTTAATTTGCACAGGAAAACTCTCAAATCGAGCCGAACTCTTGAGGAAAGATGAGCTGAATCAAATGGACGCTCGGAATTGGGGACGTACGATGTTTATTTATTTATGCGGCTCGGAGGCCGATGGCGAGTTGGGGTATATGAATTTGCAACAACCGCTAAATGACGAGATTCAACGAAGAGCTGACACAGAAGAGGAAAGGAACATACCGAGCGCAAGGCCTTGAGAGCGGTGGGCGAGAGGATGATCTGGGTTATTTGATTTGCATCGGAAAGCCCGCGAATTGAGCCGAACTCTGAGAAAAGATGAGCTGAATCGAATGGACGCTCGGAATTGGGGACGTACGAGGCTTATTTATTTATGCGGCTCGGAGGCCGATGGCGAGTTGGGGTATATGAATTTGCAACAACCGCTAAATGACGAGATTCAACGAAGAGCTGACACAGAATAGGAAAGGAACATACCGAGCGCAAGGCCTTGAGAGCGGTGGGCGAAGGGACCTGGGTTATTTGATTTACACCGGAAAGCTCTCAACTCGAGCCGAACTCTGAGAAAGGATTAGTTGGGTCGAATGGATGCAGGATTGCGGCGGCAGCGTACGTGTTTTATGGGGTTGACGACCAGAGGTCGATGACCAGGTTTTTTTGATGTATATGGCGAGAGTATCTGCGCCGGGGTTTAGTGAACTTGAACTATAGATGTCTGTATGTATTTATAGCGGAGGCGTATGCAACGGCGGGGCTAGAAGTAGAGAGTTAACGAAGAGAGAACGTAGTGGAGGGGAGAAGCATACTATGAGCGCGGTACCACTGAGGGACATGGTGGTTCAGTGCAAGGAGCGTCCAGAGTGGCTGACTGTGACGGTGACCTATTTAACGGTCCGATGAGCCGATGATCCGCGCTTACGGCAATTACAAAACCCCGATCGTTTCCCAATTTGCAAGTTGGCATCAAATTCGTGCGTAAGCCCAATTATGCACTTTGAAGCTGGAATCGGCAATTGAAGACTTGACAGCGTGTTTTATAGCGTTCTCCCTCTGATTCGTCATGTTGAAGGTCGCGCTGTGGTGGAGGTAGGTTGCAGGCGAAGTCACGGATCACGTTTTGTACGCGCGTCAAACGCGCGCCTGAGACAGCGTGGGTCACGCCAAGAGGATCTGCAACGGATCAGTTATATCAAGCCCAAAGCAGAAATCCAAGCAGAAACCGTCATTGCCAGCTCGAGGGAAGGCGATAAAATATGAGAATGATTGTGGTTGAAGCAATATCTCCTGCAAACAGAATTGAGGCAATTTGAGCTGAATGCTGCTGTTAGAAACTTAGAATGTCAAAAGTTGCGCAGTTATTCTGCTTGAACGCACTAGACGCACTTGAGGCTCTCGGAGAATGGGCTATGTGATCAAATTCAAGTGCGTTTGTATTCACGCAATTTACATAGCACCCTCTTGTGTCAACCGCTGTGACGTATTTTTTCGTGCCTTCATGGCTCAGTTGTTAATGCTGCTGCAGCACCGCCACCCGATTTGTGGGCTGGTCGTGGGTTCTATTCCCCGTGAGGGCACCTGGGCTGAGCTAGTTGACCGTCTTCGGAGCTCACACGGCGTTGTGAGGCAGGTCGTGGGGCCAAAAAGTGCCAACTACGCGCCAACGGGATCGGGGGCGCTTCCACAGTCGGCGCATTGTCTTCCATGAACCCCACCCACGAGCATCTTTTTTACTTTTCTTTTCTTGCCTCGGGTCCGGTAATAATAATAATACTTGGAATATCATCGTCTGGTTGAATCATTTCACGCGTTTACTTACATAATGAGAAGCCGTTTTATTCTCTTTAGCGGCGAATCAACGCAGAATTTTCACTGCAGAGAACGTTGCGAGGATGGGATGGGCAGTTTTGTTCAAGGTAACGTTCTTGGCGTCGCTGATTATCCAACCACATCGACCTCCGCCACATTCATCAACATTCATCGGAGACTCAGACTGGAGGGTGCAAGCCGCTGGGAAACATTTTCGAACCATTCATCATGATATTTGTTTCAGGACAATCCCTAATGAAGCTTGAAGCGCCATTGTTAATTTCGATCCAGTTGAGCCCTGACCGATGTGTACTGATGGGCAATGTTGTGGTCGCATGAATTCCAAGCTCTGAAAATATGAGCCCAAACGGCGAAGGGACAATAAACACACCTCGATGATCTGACCGAAATTCGAAGAAGTCAAAGTCGAAACGAGGGTCTGGAAATTCGCGCAGAAGCGGCATTATCATGAGAACGTCTTCATCGCTTTCCGGCACCTGAGTACATCCAGCAACGGAATAATAATGGTTCGGGGATCAGCACCGAACGAAGGCATCGATATCGTGGGTTCGTTTATTCAAAGAAACGTCCCTATTGTCTTGGAGTTCGAATGGCGTCAATAGCATCAGGTTAGCCATCCTCAGCTGAAAAAAAATGTTCCGCGCCACGACGGAACCCAGTCAGACTTGAAGCGTTGTCGAAGCATGTAGCCACACTCCTGCCGCCAAACTTGGGGGTCCTTCCACCAGATCTCCTTGACGTCCAGTTCGCCTTGAGAGAAGAATCTGTGCCACTTCCAGCACGTTCCATGGTCTTCCCAGCCGTAACGTCGGGATTTTCCGATGAGGGGGACGTGTTTAAAGCTGGACCTCCAAACATTGGGCACGCTCCGCGTGGAAATGCCGTTTAAATGCAACGCATGAATTGGTTGTTTTCGCACGAAAGGTTTGAGGAGTGAGTGACTCAGTGAGGCACGAGCGGAGCGAAGGGTTTCGTGCCGAGACCGGCCCGAGTTCAGACGGCAATCGCAAACGTTTGCTTTTGCTCAGCGCGTCCACCTCGACGCGTCTAGAACTCGGGTGTCACTAGCTTTCGTCTTGCTTTTCGGGTTGTCGTTCAGAAACGTCAGGACCAAACCAACCCAACACTGGCAGCTCCTTCCACCCAAGAGTTCTCGCTTCGAAGTCTCAAAGCACGAAAAACCAAACTCGGGTCATGAACTCGAGCACTTTTCTGAGATGGAACGCGCACAGTTCCGACAAACTCCTGCGTCACCGACGATGTCGCCCTGCCAGACCCAAAAGCACGGCTTGAGCCCTCACGCTGTGCGTTTGCCGACGAAGGAGACTCCGAATCAGACATCGACCAGCCCAGCCACTCGCTCCAACGCCGCACTTCCCTGCCCTAGCGTCACGCCCGCACCATGCAAGTCCGCTCAGGCCTATCCCTCGGATCCCCGCCTCTTGCAGATTAGCGCGGTCGTTCCGTTATGATAGATGTATGTATTTGATAAATATTTGTCGCCGTGGGCTAATGGGAATTAGGTTACTGGTAGATGTACATGAAGATATATAAGAGAAGAACAGAGCACAAAAGCATTATTGGGTTAAATTTGGCTGCCAGGCCAGTCAACTGAAGACACGATAAGCGGGATTGCGGGACTCTTGACCAATGCGCTTACCTTTAGATTCGACTCCCCGCAGAGACTGCTCGTCATCGTTAATGCTATGGCGGGATTTCGCCAGCTTCACTGCGTTTTCAACTTGCTGGTATTTCAAACAGTCAGCGCAAAGACTTAGATGTGGAAAAATGCGTACACGAAAGTGTTCTTGCGCGGCTTGGTTGAGGTTATAAGTATCTCGAAGGAAAATAATGTGGTCC
The DNA here is from genome assembly GCA_014925785.1 of Mycena galopus ATCC 62051. Taxonomy (NCBI): domain Eukaryota; kingdom Fungi; phylum Basidiomycota; class Agaricomycetes; order Agaricales; family Mycenaceae; genus Mycena; species Mycena galopus. Next base: position 1,171,079 of record WIQG01000010.1, on the reverse strand, counting down.
AAAGTCGCGAGTTGTGCGGCCTCCAAATCCTGGGCAATCATGCTGCATCATGACGGTCAACCTTCGGACGTTCCAAAACGAGAAGTATCCCGCCTTTTGTATGATCCACAAATCTCTTCTTGGTCGGATGCTGAAATTATTTCAGAATCCGCGTTGACCTTGCTGATGGCCTCAAGTGCAAATTGAATGCTGATGTCAATGGTCATAGCTTGGAAAGCTGATGCAGTAGGGAAGCGCAAGCCATTTTGATACAACCTGATCTTGATCAAAGTGAGGCATTGTGCGACCTCCGGATCGCAGCCCAGAGCAATCCTACTGAAAATCGTGGCGGAATATATAAGCTTAGGTTGTAAACGTGAGAAGTGTCTCACCTTTTGTATGCTTGACATATCTCTTCTTGGTCGGATGCTGAAATCAATTCAGAATTCGCGTTGACCTTGCTAATGGCCTCGAGTGCAAATTGAAAGCTGATGTCGAAGGTCATAGTTTGAGAAGTTGGTGCAGTAGGAAGGGGCAAGCCATCCCAACACCCGATGTCGGCCAAAGTCTCGAGTCGTGCGACCTCAACATTCTCGGCCATTGCACTGCATCATAACGGTAAGCGTCGAAGTCGGGTTGTTAAAAATGAGAAGTGTCTCGCCTCTTGTACTTTCTACAGATCTTTTCTTGGTCGGATTCTGAAATTATTTCAGAATCCGCGTTGACATTGCTGATGGCGTCGAGTGCAAATTGAATGCTGGTGTCGATGGTCGTAGTTTGAAAAAGTAATGCAATGGAAAGGCCCAATTCATCCCGACAGCAACTAATCTTTTCCAAAGTGATGTCTTGTACATCCTCCGGATCGCAGCCCAGAGCAATCATACTGAAAATCGGGGCGGTCAGTATTAAGGCTTGGATTCAAAGTGAGGAGTGTCTCGCCTTTTGTACCATTCACGGATCCTTTCTTGGTCGGGTGCTGGAATAATTTCAGCATTTGCGTTGGCCTTGCGGATGGCATCCCCCGCAAATTGAATACTGTCGGATTCGGCGGGCATGGTGATGTAGTAGCAAGGCGCAAGGGTGAATAAAATGTGTCGACGTCTGTAGTAGTACCGTATTCATGCTCGGTATTTATACTGGATTTTAACAAGGAGAGTGGATGAAGAACAATAATGGATTTTAATTCGCTTTGACCAAATACTGTGCGCGCTGGGCTCTAGGGGGTCCAATTGTGCAACTCTGGTTCAATACAACAACTGTGGCCACAGCACTTTTGTTCTTGGAACCACCACTCCTGACCAGGATACAATAACAACTGCTAGTACTCAAGGTTGCCAAGTACCCTGGGGTCACAGCAGCGAGATAGCCCGAAGTCGATTAAGAAATAGGGTCCAGAAAAGTCGCGCCGCTTTTCAGGATGTGGAGGGGGTCAGCCGTGGGGATGTGTATCGTCCTGCAGTTTTAGTGGTTAATCTGTTCTCGCAGACCGTACTAAGACCTACTAACACTACGTATTTCATTGCCGGACCAAGGCGCTGATCTTTGGAATTCTCCTGTGCACATATAGATCCAGCACTCACCAATGATGCTGAAGTTCTGGATGGTCCAAGCCGAGAGGATAGAGTGTCATTTGTTTTCTAAGCAGACATGGCTAATCCCGCGAGCAAAATGTCCAATCAAAATACCTCACGAACATCATGCGAATAGTCTGGATTACAACCGCGCCGTGGGCGGCATCTTCTTCATCGCTTGCCTTACACCCAAATCCGCCAGCACATCCTCCGCTCCTGCGAGAACTGCAACCAAGTGCACAGTCAGTCGTCGATTGGGTCGTGTTTGTATACTGGGAAACTCACTCGCGTCGAACATCACAGTCCGATGATAATTTTCGATCACCTTCCCCATCCCCGTAACAGTCAATGCACGGCCGCCGAATACTTGCGATGAATCTGGAAATGTTATGTAGCTGAGCGTAAATCAACACGATGGTTCGCCTAACCTGTTGCAGTCTCCGCGCCGGACTTTGTCACGTATCTTTGCGAGAATGGGAACAAATGTTACAACCCAGTCAAAAATTGAATCAAGTTCGAGACGCACGCTTTCAGCAGCCCGATAGGACCAGCGAGTTTACTCGAAGTTTCGGCGTAGTTCATCTAGCCAGGCTGGGAGGTGAGAAAAGAAGAAAAAGCCGGATACCGAACGCACGTTATTCATCTGGTGCGTAATATTCTCGAGCCAATTCTGGGCCGCCTCAACGCGCGAGATCATCGCGGCTAGCTTGGAGCGGATGACCGCTTGCGACGTCAGCGGCTTCCCGAACACCATGCGCTGCGACGCCCACCTATCTCCGCACGTCAGCGTCTTTCGCAATTTAATTAGAATAGTTAAAAATGGGTGATGCGCACTTCATGCACTCCTCCACGACAACCCGCTGTGCCGCTAGCGCTGTGCAAATCACCATCCAGCGCTCGTGGTTGAAGTTCGTGAGGATGACACTCATGCCGTTGCCCACCGCGCCAAGCGTGTTGCCCACGGGCACGCGCACCTTATCGAAGGTGACATATGCGGTGCCTGCAGTCGGCGAATAGGACGTCTTGATCGCCTTCGTTTCCAGGTTGTCGCCGCGTTCGATGAGCATCACGGTGAAGCCCGTCTGCGCCAGATTGAGAGGTGTGAGGGTAAGGGAAAGAGCAAACAGACCTCTGTTTTGCACCCTGTGGTGAAATAATCGGCAAACGTCCCGTTTGTTATCCATCTAGTGGCGATAAGACGGCAAGAAAACCTAAGGAAACAAGGCCACGCACTTTTTGGTCCCGGTAACTACCCAAAAGTCGCCATCCCGCACCGCTGTGGTCTATAACCGTCAGAAAGAGGATTTAATAAGAAACGTTGAATTAACCTGCAGACCGCCAACGTCCGAGCCGGCGAACGCCTCGCTGATGGCCAATGCAAGGAACTTTTTGCCGTTGAGAATGTCGGGGACGACTCGCGCTTGGAGCTCGGGCGAACCGTAATTGAGTATCGGGGGCACGCCGATCACTGCACCGTTGAGCAGTCCATCGACGAACCCACGCGTTCCGAAGCGGGCTAGTTCGGTGTTAATGATGAGCTTGAAGGGGCGTTCAATTTTATAAACTACGGCAAGAAAAAGAGGCGGGTACCTCGTGGAAGTAGTCGAATTCTTCTGGAGTCACGACGCCGTTCATGAGGGTACGCCCCTTGAGATGTTTTCCGGGACCGAGACGCATAGCGATCATGTTCACCTCGCTGTCCAACATAAGATATCGGACTTGAATAATCCAAAGTGAGCACCCACGCCATCTTGTCCACGACCTCTTGTGGTATCCGTTTTCCGTTTGCTTCGCATTCCAATGCAGCGGGATGTACGACCTCCATGAAGAACGTGCTGCGACCACGATGAATGAATTCAAAGCGAAGATGAGAGAGGGTGGCTTACCGGACGGCCTTGTGGAATTTCCTGTGTCCCTCAGTGTAATATGGGCTCTTAAAGCCACTGGCGAGCCAAGTGGGTTCTGCATATGGCACTTTCGAGACCTCCCCTGGGCCGAGCGGTTTGATCATAGGTTTCTCGCCTTGAAGAGCGGTTGGTATTCAAACCCAAAGCGCAATCCCGAAGTGGCCTACCTTGAATCGTGCCGATTTGAAGACGCGCGTATTGTGGCCGCTGAAGCACTTCCAGACGGTGCAGTCCGAAGAACACCTTTCTGAAATAAGTAACCGGTTGAAGTTCGCGCCAGACTTGGGCTATACCTGTGTGGCATCCTTTCCAGCTAGCGCGTTCAACCTCAAGTCGCGTTCATGCGTGTATTTTCGAGTCTTACTCACCTACACCGTCCGCGAAGAGAACATTCGCGCCTCCAGGATGAAGGTCGGCAAATTTGGATAGATTATATACTTTTGAGTCAATTGTGACCCACTGCATTCGTCTGAATTACATTGAAATAGCTCGGAATGCGGGGTAATTTACCAAGTCGCCCTCCTTGTTGTGCTGTAGTGGAGTCAGAAGCGAAATGCTAGCGAAGAGAAACAATGAAAACCTTTGCAACCTCCTCCTCTGTGTACTGTTTGGCGGACATGGTGGTCGAGAATGAAGGATTACTCGGACCGGCGAACTTGCATGTGATTGCCGGTTCATGCTTGGCAAAAAAGGCTGACAGTGAGAAAGCTTCATGTACCCACTCGAAACTTCGAGCGGTGCTTCGACTCGGTACCAGTGACCCTTGAGTAAATCACTCTATACTGCTGCAAGTTCTGTGGTTTTTGCGTCTGCATTTTGCGCATAAGAACGCGGACCCAAGCCCAACCTGCCCATCTGGTTCCAAGGTCGCCGTATTTCGGCCGTCCAAGACAGGAACTGTTGTGAGCTCTGCGTTTGCTCAAGAATATCCTCGAGCAAAAATGTTTAGCACTGTCTCACGAACTCAAAAAATGCGAACCAAACTGGGTAGGCAAAGTCCTTGATCACAACCATGGCCACTTTCTTACCCAGATTCGCCAGGATCCGCAAACGCAGCAAAAGTGCAGCGACATTTAAACCAGGAGGGTTTGGAGATAGAACTTGAATGGGCATATCCATGGCCATCTTTTGTGGGCTTTTCTCTCGTTTTTGTTGTCTACGTGCCAATTTCAGCAGCTGTCTCTATTATGCAAAGATCTCGGACAGAAGCCGTTCATAGAAAGGAGGAGTTTAATGGCCTTGGAAAGACGCTGGGATCGCCTTCGAGTCGCTGCCGTTGGATATTCGTGGTCAAAAAGGTTTCCCACCCCGCTGTTACCCCAAGAAGTTCTCTTGAAAATCTTCTGGAGCCATGTAGCGGACACATGAGACGCTACGCAAGCAATGGGGTGAGCAGGCTGGCTTTGCGTTGAACTGCGCTCTGGTTTCCAAAGATTGGAACGCTGCTGCGACAAATCTTTTGTACCGCGGAGCCATAAGATTGTGTGAGGTCTTTCGGCTCACCGCAATGTTTGCACCTCACTCACCCTACCATCTTATCAGTTCACGCTATAACAACCAAGAAACTATTGCACACTCTCCTCGACGACATACGCTCTTGCGGAATTGCATTTGAAGGGCATTCTCCTCACGGCTGAGCAAGTGAATTGGTTGCTCGGTGCCTCCAAGACACTGGACTCTCTCGGTTTGAATGTCGTCTATGCGCCATCACTACCTCGCATCGTCGGTCCCTTGGTTAAAACCCTGCGGCTGACGGCTGAAGAACCTCTTATCGGAGACGCACGTCCCCGCCTCGCATCCACGATTCCTATGTTTACGGCGCTGAAATCGCTGCAACTCTGCGGCAAGGGTTGGCTTCTAGATGCCTCCCTCCTCAAACACATTAATGCACCACTCGCAGAACTCGTGATATCGTGGTCTCCATCCGGGTTCGAGAGTCTTTGCGCTGCTCTGGAGGACACTTCATGGCAGCCACGAATTCGGAGGATATCCGTGTCCTTTGACGACAAACTTGATGTCCTCGCAGCACATCCTACCTCGCAGAAATTACGCGATCTGTGTGACGGTCGAGACATCACTCTTCGCTGGTTTCCGAAAGAGACGGCTTTTGTGGGTCCCTTTGCATCGATGGAACCGCGATGATGGTGTATACATTGCGCCATGTTTCACTGAGTTTCAATATCAGTGTCAATTTTCCCATCCATCCCGCGATGCAGTCGGCGTCGCTGTTTGTAATTATAACTTGCGCTCACGGCGTCGGAATTTTTTCTTCTTGGCCTGCAGGACGATCTTACTATCGGCGTCATTGCTTGTACATAGCTGCGGAAACACCGTAGGACTCGCCTCGAAACCATCGCTACACCCCGTCCTCTGTGTCGACCGCGACGTCTTCCAAACATAAAGAACCCAAAAGGATTTTATTGTCGCGTAGCTGGTCTCGGAAACACCTCGGATATTCAGAGTCCTTTCGGTGTAACTCTCTTTACTACATTACGTCCTCTGTCGATCGCGGCGTTCTCCAAATATTAAAAGAACAATCTGCCGTATTATCGTGTAGCTGGCTCTTATCTGGTATCGGAACACTCTGAACCTCGGTTTTGTCGGTGTAACTCTTTACTTCACTGGCTGTCGATTGCGGCGCCCCGAACATGAAGAAGGCGGAAGGACTTTATTATATTATCGCGTATCTGGTGTCGAAAACACCATGGGGCTCGGGGAGCAAGACTTTGGTCGGCGTCACTCTCTTTACTGCACTCCGTCTTCTGTCAATTGCGGCGCCCCGAACATAAAGAAGGGATTTTATCATCGCGTAGCTGGTGTCGAAAATACCATGGGGCTTGGAGAGGAAGACTTTGGTCGGCGTCACTCTCTTTGCTGCACCCCGTCTTCTGTCGATTGCGGCGCCCCGAACATAAAGAAGGGATTTTATCATCGCGTAGCTGGTGTCGAAAATACAATGGGAAGACTTTGGTCGGCGTCATCTCTTTACCATACCCCCGTCTTCTGTTGCTCACGGCGTCCTCCAAACATCGAGGACCACGGTATTATCGCGCAGCTGGCTCTTATCTGGAGTCGGGAACCGCTCTGAGCCTCGGAGACCAATATTTTTGTCGGTAACCCTTTACTATGACGGCGCGCCGCGAACATAGAACCAAAGACCTTATCATCGCGTAGGGCGTTGAAAACACCATGGGGCTCTGGGAGCCAGACTTTGGTCGGCGTCACTCTCTTTACTACACTCTGTCTTCTCGATTGCGGCGCCCCGAACATAAAGAATCCGGAAGGATTTTATCATCGCGTAGCTGGTGTCGAAAATACCATGGGGCTCGGGGAGCAAGACTCCGCTCGCTCTTTACTGCATTCCATCTCCTGCCGATCGCGGCGTCCTCCAGACACCAAGAAAATCGACAGGACTGTAATATCGCGTAGCTCGTTGCCGCTGCCTCCGCGTCCAGAAAATCCAAGGGAGCAAAAATTCGGTCGGTGTAGCTCTCTAGGGTGACGGAAACTGCACCCGGATGGCCCGCTATTAACGGAGTCGTCCAGCGCGTTTCCCAGACATCAAGGACCCAATAGCTCTGCGCCCTCTAAAAAAACATGAAGGTATATATCTTCGGTAGCTGTCTTGGCGTCGGAGACCTTGGGAAAGGCCTCGGACCTTCTTCATCGGCGAAGCCCTTTACAGCGGAGTCGGTGACTCCGCCGCGCGCCCCGTCGACGCCGTGGATGACGGCTGCCGTGAATAGATCGACGCCCATCATTTGCGTTCTCTTCGAAGTCTAAGTCCGTCGGAGTTGCCATTGCTATTTTTGATTGGGGCTTTTTACGGTAAAACCTCCCGGCTGTGACGCTGAATGTTGCCGACGTGGCATGACCCTGGAGATAAGCCAAATGATCCAGAGGAAAAGACTGTAATGTACTGGATTTATTCTGAGCTTGGAGTCATTGGGAGTGTTTTGCACACATATAGTTACACTTTCAGGCTTATTTGAGAATGATCATGATACAATTGCCGGCCGTCGTCTCCCGAATAGGCATCACTCCATCTTGCATTTGCATTCGAAGATCACAAGACGACATATTGCAGCTTGTACTTGTACTCCTACCTCCTCCGCGCCATTTGTATCGATGCAGCGGGTCTGGTCCACATATTTGGAACCGGGTGCTCGACGTGGGCGCACGGACAGTCCGCAACACAAATCGGTGAGCTCATGCCGTATCGGGATTACCAATTAGAACTGATGGTCCTTCGTCCTCCGTCCAGAATCTGTCGTGAGCTTTTCTAGCCTTTATTCCGGTTTTCATTCTTCTTAAATTGCGTCAGTCAGGACTCCCTCGCTCCTTCAACCATCTCCCAAGCTGCCCTCATCTCAGACGCCGCCATGTTCTCGCGGCCACTCGATCCCCCACATGCCCCGTTTGCCGATCCCATGGGCTCTCTGTCGAGCAGAGGCAGCTCACCGGTGGGCGGTACACCGCTCGATGGCAGCAAAATCTCCCTCGCTCAGAATTATCTGCCTGCGAAATTCCCAGAGATGGCCACAGGGCCACGGAAGCGGCGGACCGGCAAGGGCATGGATTCCCTGGGCCCTAAGCGTGGCGGCGGGGTCGAGGCCTTCCGAAGTGGAGAGGCTCGGATGCCCGACGCCAACGACGAAGACTACGACGGCGTCAGCGGTGGCTGGTTTGGGGGCGGCAAGACAAGGGGGCGAAGACTGCGCTGGACGAAATTCAAGTGGATACTCTTCGTCGCGAACACCGTTCTCCTCTCATATTCCTTCCTCGCCCTCATCTTTTGTCTGCTCACCTGGTTCGACGTGTGGGTGCACGCCGACGTCATCCGTGTCGCGAATCACCCCGAACTCGTCCTCTCTACACTCGCCGCTTCCGCCGCGATTTTCACATCCGTCCTCGGATTCGCCGGTATCCTTCTCAATAACCGCGCCTTCCTCGCCGTATACACCTTCCTCCTCTGGGTTTGCTTCGGCCTCCTGGTTGTACCCGGGTACCTCACATACAAAGTGCTTGACTTTTCGCTCATCCACTGTCTTGAATTAATCGTTTTTCAGCATTACAGTCTCAATCTCCCGGCCAAGATTAACAACCAATGGTCCAACGACCTAGGCGCAGAGGGCCGCCTACGGATACAGAATTCCTTGGGGTGCTGTGGTTTCTTCAGCCCCTTCGTAGAAGCCACCGTCAGCTCCACGTGCTATTCACGGACCACTCTCCCAGGGTGCAAAGCGCCTTACACGGACTTTGAAAGACTGGTGCTCAAACGCTGGTACATTGCAGCCTTTGGCCTCGTCCCCCTCCACATCGGTGTGATGGTCTCGGGGCTGCTATGCTCCAACCACGTCACATATCGTTTCGGCAAGGGCATGACCCCGAAGGCGTACCGCCTAAGCATGAACAGCATGGCCGTCATCATGGACAACTACGCCAAGTGAGCCTTGGCCATTCATTTCCTTGCACGTGTACTAAATTTCCTTCAGTCAACTCGCCGACCAATACGGCCCAGAGGTTGCCACCGAAATACTCGCCCGCTCACGCTCAAATCTCAACCTCTCCGATTCGTCCCACCCCAGCCCCCCCACACTACATTACCAACGAACCCAATCGTAGCCCCTCGTTTCTATACCCCCTCTCGCTCCGCCCTTGCGACCGCCATTGCTTGGCATAGTATAACGCCGATAATGAATGACATATCTATCGCATTCACATATTCCCCATGTATTCTGCATGTACTCACGCTTGCTAGCACTCTCTGGACCCCACTACAGCTACATACCTATTCTCGGACGGACTCTTGGTGCATGAGAATAGATAGGTTTTTGGGTAGTTTAAAAACTCTGGGGCGCTCGCGTGCGTCACCCACGGAATGAATTTCGTTCGCCGACGATGCAACGTGCGCCGAGTGCAATTGTTGCTGGCAACGGAGCGCGCCGCTATTCATGTGGCGTCACGAATGATAATTACCTTTCGTTACCTGGGTACGCCAAATTTGACATCCGCAGCGTGCGTCCGCTGGGGGCCAAATTTAGATGGTTATTATTGACTTTATCCGAGTTAACATTAAGCAGGACCGCAGTCTGCCAATTGGTGTCTCCTTGTTGCTCATTCGCCATTAAACCTCGCCCATTCGTCCAGAAACACCTGACTGTTCCAGATTTAATTACTAGAACATACGTATACTCTAGGAAACCCAGCCAATCTTGAAAAGTCTATAACCCGCTTCGTCCGCGCGACCTATGCCCGCACTCTGGCGTTCTATTTCGACGGTGTTCAATATCCCGAGACGGCAACCTGAGTGTGCAGAATCTCCGTCTTTATTCCGAAACACCTCGTCCACGGTGCGATCCATCCCTTCGTGGCGGCCCGACGTCCGCACGGGGACAATCAGGTGAAAGATTCCGCCGGGCATCGTCGCCGCGTCAGGACCGGGCCGGCGCAGCATGCGCTCGACGCAGCCGCGGATCCAACGCGCGTGGTCTGGATGGTAGACGACGTCCGCTGCGAGCACGACGTCGAAGGGCGCGTCGAAAGGCGCGTCGAGCGTGGGGCGTGCCCAGTCGAGTTCGGCCGCGGAGACGCGCGCACATTCCTGATTGGGAGCAAAGAAATTCGTGTGCAGGTTGGCCGCAAGGTTGGCGAGGATGGCAGGGTGGTAGTCGGTTGCGACGACGGTTGCGGCGGGGAGGAGCTTTGCAACGGCGATGCTCAGCAAGCCTGTCCCGGCGCCGAGTTCGAGCACGCGCAGAGGCTGCCCGTCCAGGAGGTTGCAGGACGCGGGGTCAGCACAGAGACGTTTTGCGAAGATGATCGCGCTGCCCCAACTCTGCAGGCCCACAGAAGTGTGGTCGGACGTTGACAGCGGCGCGTCATTCAACTCGATATGAATTGTCTTTCCACGCGAAGGAAATGAAAAAGACCGGGTAACATCAAAGTCTTCATCATCTTCTTGACGCGCAAATTGGGCGAGGGCGGCGGTAGCCTCGTCAAGCAAACTCTCGCGCGCTTCCTCCGGGTCGAGGGTAGGATCATCCGAGGACAGTTGATCGACGCGACAGATTAAACCGGTTATCCACTTTATCGCAAACGTGCGTTCCAGGGGGTCGGCGCGGAGTTCGTCAAGATGGTCCGATGAATCTGAATCAACGGTCTCCTCGACGTCGCATTCGTCGTCCGAGACAACCGCAGACGCGTATCCAGAGTCTGGGATTTTATCCTCGCTGTAGAGGCGCGGTATCCTGGTTCGACCTGTGCGGCGCGTCGGAATAAAGAGCTTCGGAGGAAGAGGCGGAGGCGGAGGCCAATATAAATCCCGGACACCTCTAAGGGCTCTCGTAATGTCCCCGACCGAGTAGTCAGCGAACCGCCGAAGAGGGGGGAGCGAAGTCGTTGGTGGTGAGATTGGCGCCATGAAAAAAAAACTATGTGTTGTCTAGGGTAGTGTCTAGTGTCTAGAGTCTAGGGGAGAGAATATATCAGATACACGGGAAGCAAGCGGCAAGGACTCGAGAGCCCAAGCCGCTAACACCCATCCAACGCGGGCATGGTGGTGGTAAGTTGACAAGAGCGAAGCGACAGAAACGGATGTGTGATTTTTGTGCCCGGCCCGAGGTCCGCTGATGCCATCATGATGATCCCAGGGCGCATCAAACTTGAACACTACGTCCATGTCGCGTCCATTGTCGCGTCGGTTCGACGCGACCTCTGCGAGTCACCGCTCGAATAACAATGGCCATGCGCAATTGGGCATCGTGCGCGATACCTTCCGGATTTCCTAACGGAGCTGGGACGCTTTGATGAGAGAATTCTTGCTATTGTCCTGGGTTCCCTTTTCTGGACGGGTGGCAGAAATTGGAGCTTATAAGACTCATGGACTTGCGGTGGAAGCTGTGCCTCACTGTTTTGTCTCCCACCGCTCATTAAAATTGTCTCCACCACCATGGACGACTCCAAACCCTCTTACGCCAGCTCGACAGACCAGCTTCCGCTCACGTTAAACGGGCTTCGCCGGCGAGCCGTCCCTGATGTTCCGCGGGATGTCGACCATGAGCATGAATATCTTATGGATCATTTAAACGACCCCAACATGGATTTCGACAATCCTACGAGCGAGCCTGTGGAAACACTTAATTTGGAGACCATCTCCAAGAAGTCCGGATATCCCGACACAGACGTTGAATCCAACATCTCTGGTGGGGCGTCCGAGCCCTCGGGTAGCTCTGTTCCTTCCAGGAACTCTACCGCGGCTACTTTCGATGAGTACGCCAGTCAATCTTCGGCGTGTTGACCGATCTAACCCAACCTTCAGCCAGTCCCCTTACCCTGAAGTCCGCATGGCCGTCACCTCGACGGACGATGTCCTCATGCCTGTGAATACTTTTCGCATGTAAGTCTTTTTCCCTTCTCTACGGTCGCGTCTCAATATATTTTCAAGGTGGTTCTTAGGTTTACTTTTCACCATTTTGTTGGCTGGCTTGAACCAAGTGTTCGAGTACAGAGGTGCGTCACCATAATTTCGACTGACTCCCTCTCATGCATACCACCAGCACCATCCGTTTTCATCACTGGCATCGTTGGCCAGCTGGTATCCCTCCCAGCCGGCAAGTTTCTTGAGTGGGTGCTACCTACAAGAACTTTCAAGACGGGAAACTATGTTTGGTCGCTCAACCCTGGGCCCTTTAATATCAAGGCAAGTCCCGATTCATTATTTGAAGACTCCGAACGCTAACTCCACCCAGGAGCACGTTTGCATTACAACCATGATCAATGTCGCCTACAATGGTGCCATTGCCACCGATGTGCTCGCGACCCAACACTCTTTCTTTGGCCAGCGCCTTCCTTGGATCTACCAGATCCTTCTCATCCTGGGTACCCAAACGTTCGGCTTTTCCCTCGGCGGCATGCTGCGCCGGTTCGTCGTCTGGCCGTCTTCGATGATCTGGCCCAGCACCCTCGTAAGCTCCGCGCTGTTCAACACCCTCCACACCACCTACGGCAAACGAGATCGTGGTCATATGACCCGCCAGCGGTTCTTCGCCTTTGCATGTGTCGCCAGCTTTGTGTGGTACTGGTTCCCGGGTTTTCTGTTCACGGCGCTCAGCGTCTTCAATTGGGTGTGCTGGGTGGCACCCACCAATGTTACGGTGAATGCCCTCTTCGGCGCGACCAGCGGTTTAGGAATGAGTATCATTTCCTTCGACTGGAGCATGATCTCCTTCATTGGCAGCCCCCTGGCCACACCTGTATGTCTATTTCGCTCTGCCACAGGGCTTGCCCTGATTCTTTTATTTCAGTGGTGGTCGACGATGAACACCATCGCCTCCGTTATCTTCTGCTTCTGGATCCTTACCCCAATCATATACTGTACGTTTCACGTTCTCTTTATTTTGCAATTTTGATTAAATATATTCCAGTCCAGAACATCTTCTTCACCTCGTTCCTTCCCCTGTCATCATTTTTTGTGTTCGACAATACAGGTGCTCCGTATAACACTAGCGCCACCGTGGTGAACGGGGTCTTCGATGTGGCTGCCTACGAAGCATACTCGCCGGTGTTCCTCACCAGTGCAATGTGCATGGGATATTTTGTCGCCTTCGCTTCATTCGGGTCCATCTTCACACACACGTTCTTGTGGTTCGGTCGCGACATTGTCCGACGCTTCCGCTCAACCTTGAAGACGGAGCGGGATGTCCATTCCCGCTTGATGCAGGCCTATCCAGAAGTGCCTTCGAAATGGTACGCTGGCATAGGTGTGGTGTCTACCATCCTCATCCTAATCGCGGTCAACCTCTTCCCTACTGGTCTCCCGACCTGGGCCGCTCTTCTCGCTCTTTTCATTGCCACCGCCCTCGCCCTTCCCCTTTCAATAATCCAGGCTGTTGCGAACCAGATCATCGGCCTCAATGTCATGGAGGAACTCCTCGCGGGCTACATCGTCCCCGGCCAGCCAGTGGCCAACATGATTTTCAAGGCGATCTGCCTGGCCGGGACCCAGCAGGCCAGTTCGTTCGCCTCGGACCTTAAGCTGGGGCATTACATGCACATTCCCCCGCGCATGATGTTCATCATCCAAGTGGTCGCCGCGGTCGTCACTTGCTTCGTGGTCACCGGCGTGAACAGCTGGATGCTGGACAACGTCCCGGGCATCTGCACCCCGAACGCACCGGGCGGCTTTGTCTGTCCCTCGACCAACGTCTTCGCCGACGCGGCCCTCATTTGGGGCGGCATCGGACCCCAGCGTCTTTTTGGATCCGAGGGTCTATACCGCCAACTCCTGTGGGGCTTCCCCGTCGGGCTCGTTGCGCCCATCCCATTCTACTTCCTCGCGCGCCGGTTCCCGAAGAGCAACTGGCGCTTCGTGAACATCCCCGTCTTCTGCGGCGGCGTCGCCGCCATCCCCGCCGCGTCCGCGTACAACTACGCCTGCTGGGGCCTCACCGGGTTCATCTTCAACTTCTACATCCGCCGCGCCCATTTCCGGTGGTGGATGCGGTACAACTACATCCTCTCCGCGGCGCTCGACGCCGGGCTGGCACTGTCGTCTGTGATCATGTTTTTCGTCGTGGTTTTCCCCGCGGGGGGCTTCACGGTGAACTGGATTGGGAACACGATCTGGCAGACGACGGCGGACACGATGGGGCTGCCGCTCCTTACCTCACCGACAGGCACGTTCGGACCCACTCAGTGGTGATCGATTCTTTGACGAAATTGACGAACCTAACCAAGTATGTATCTCTATCTCTACTCAGTGTCTGTATCATTAGCGGCCAAGGGCCTAGTCTTTCCTTTATTCCGCATTCAGCATACATCGTCTGTACACACTCTTTTACGTCTTTACTTCCCTTGCATGCCAACTACCCACAATAACTACATTGTAGATACGCATAGATACGTCTGACAATATATCATTGATCTACATCTTCTTTGGAAAAGTTTGCCACCTCCTATCAGCTTATTCAAATTATTAGTCAATATTCGCCGTTGAAGAATGGTATGTAGGCGCCTTGAGGGTCGGTATTTTGACTTCAGGGCGTATCACTTCCTCTCTTCAACGTTGACGGAACTCTGTTGCACGCTCCTTCTAAAATTGCCTATCTGGGACGCATGGACGAGCAGGATCCTGATTGGATCAAGACTCGGAAGCAATGCTGATGGATCAATTCACGCTTTTTACCCCACCCAGAATTTGGTCATTGAAATCCTTTGCTATCCGACGGTATGGGTCTGGGGGCGATCTGAACATTGAAACGAGAGGGCACGCTTATGATGAGCTTCTCAGATTCGCGTTCAGAAAATAGCTGTGTGGCTACTTATGGCCGAAAGAAAAACCAGACTGAAGGTGTATAGAGCAGTGTTGCGCGGTATTCGTGCCGCATTGAAATATCACCAATAATTCGGATCGTTCAGCATCGGCAAGGTACTTGAGCAGTTGTTGTGATCGAGCAAGAACAAAAGTGCTGTGGCCACAGTTGTTGTATTGAACCAGAGTTGCACAATTGGACCCTCTGGAGCCCGGCCCTAGCGCACACAGCATTTGGTCAAAGCGAATTGAAATCCATCGTTCTTCATCCACTCTCTTTGTTAGAATCCAGTATAAATACCGAGCATGAATACGGTACTACCACAGACGTCGACACCTTTTATTCACCCTTGCGCCTTGCTATTACATCACCTTCCCAAACCATGCCCGCCGAATCCGACAGTATTCAATTTGCATGGGATGCCGTCCGCAAGGCCAACGCAAATGCTGAAATTATTTCAGCATCCGACCAAGAAAAGATCTGTGCATGGTACCAAAGGCGAGACACTCCTCACTTTGAATCCAAGCCTTAATGCTGACCACCCCGATTTTCAGTATGATCGCTCTGGGCTGCGATCCGGAGGTTGTACAAGCCCTCGCTTTGGAAAAGATTAGTTTCTGGCGGGATGAATTGAGCCTTTCCATTGCATTACTTTTTCAAACTACGACCATCGACACCAGCATTCAATTTGCACTCGACGCCATCGGCAATGTCAACGCGAATTCTGAAATAATTTCAGAATCCGACCAAGAAAAGATCTGTAGAAAGTACAAGAGGCGAGACACTTCTCGTTTTTAACAACCCGACTTCGACGCTGACCGTTATGATGCAGTATAGTGGCCAAGAATGTTGAGGTTGCACGACTCGAGACTTTAGCCGACATCGCGGGTCGGGTTGACTTGCCCCTTCCTACTACACCAACTTTGACCTCTGACATCAGCTTTCAATTTGCACTCGAGGCCATTAGCAAGGCCAACGCGAATTCTGAATTGATTTCAGCATCCGACCAAGAAGAGATATGTCAAGCATACAAAAGGTGACACTTTTCTTCTCACTTTTACAACCTGAGCTTATATGTTCCGCCACGATTTTCAGTAGGATTGCTCTGGACTGCGACCCGGAGTTCGCACAAGGCCTCACTTTGATCAAGATCGGGTTGTATCAAGATGGCTTGCGCTTCCCTACTGCATCAGCTTTCCAAGCTATGACCATTGACATCAGCATTCAATTTGCACTCGAGGCCATCAGCAAGGTCAACGCGGATTCTGAAATAATTTCAGCATCCGACCAAGGAGAGATCTGTGGATCATACAAAAGGCGGGATACTTATCATTTTGGAACGTCCGAAGGTTGACCGTCATGATGCAGCATGATTGCCCAGGATTTGGAGGCCGCACAACTCGCGACTTTGGTCCACATCCATTTCCTTCGGGATATTTATAACCTCACCCAAGCCGCGCAAGAATACCTTCGTGTACGCATTTTCCACATCCAAGTCTTTGCGCTGACTCTTTCGAAGTCCGAGGGAGTCCAAGATGCAGCGAAGCGTACGGAGTCCCTAGATGACATCAATAGTGGGGACGAGTCTTTGCAAGTGGAACCTGCAGGTGAAAGCGTTGTTCAAGAGTCCCGAAATGCGACTAATTCTGATTTCAGTCAGGGATACTGCCGGCCTGGAGCACGAGGGCAACCAGATTTAAAAAGATAATGCCTTGTGTACTTTCTTCCTCTTGTTGTATGAATAACATCAAAGTCCGTTCATTCACGTACAAGAATACATCTACAAGTAAAGCGTGAATTCGCTGGTTCCCCATTAACCATCGTGGAAAGCATTTAGAAAGCACATACATTAACCATAATGCAACGACCGCACAGATCTCAATCACAATAAGAGCGCCAGGGCGGCGGCGAATCCGAGCCCCACCGCTGGGCCAGAGGTGACTCGGACGCCTGCGTTGAGTGCGGGCGTGGCGCTAGCGGAGGGCGACTGAATGGCGGAGGAGGGCGGCGCTGTAGCAGTGCTCTGGGACGATGCGGCGGACTGTGGAAGGGAAAGTGACTGAGTAGTGATACCAGTGAGGGTGAGGCTGCTCGACGACCGAGACACCGTCGTCGACGAAGACTGAGGGGCTACCGTCAACGAAGACTGGGAGGCTATCGTCAACGAAGACTGGGAGGCTATCGTCAACGAAGACTGAGAGGCCATCGTCAACGAAGACTGAGGCGCCGTCGTCAACGAAGACCGAGTCTCAGTCGTCGACGCAGATGGACGTACAGCAGAGCCTTCAGCGGGGAAGACGGGGATGGTGGAGGCGCCTGGCGGGAGCGAGCTGAAGAGAGCGCGGTTGGGGTTTTGGCCTGGCAGTGTGATCGCGGACAAGGCGACGCCCTCGGCGATGCAAGAGGTGGTCAGAACTGCGGGTGTTCCATCTTAGCATCCAATCCGTGGAAGAAACATGGTCTCACCGTCGACGTACTCTTGCGCAATTGTAAAGTCAGTCGCGTCCGTGGCGTTGCCGACGCAGATGAAACAGTCAGCGTATCCCGTCTGGAAACCTGTCGAGCAGCACTCCGTTACAGGGCAGGTCTGGACAAGGGAGGCCCTCAATACTTGCAATAAGAGTAGAGTAAATCAGTGCAAACACACCGCGCCAGTGAGGAAGGGCGCAAAGGGCTCGCAGTCGGCCTCACACGTTGTCGGAATGACGGGCAGGTCGCGGCCGACTCGGAGTCCCGGAATGCGTCGGGCCAAGGCGGGAATTACGCCTGCTGCATGTACATTCTGTGTTTGCAAGAGGGAAAGCGTCCCAACGGCGAGCGTCCAGGGGAACATGACGCGAACGGGCAGGATGTCGTGGACGTGGAAGTAAAGAGCTGCAAATCGCTTTCACTTGACCTTCCCTAAGTTTAGTACAGCCTTTGAGCGAATCATGATCGCTACGGAGGAATGGCGGCTAGAATCTCCCAGATAGCCATATGACGAGATGTGCCTGGTATGATTGAGCAGCTTGGGAACGCTTAATAGACGATAATCATATTAGCGCCGTGAAACATTTATTGCTGAGCGCTGAGTCGCGGCGGTGAGGCACCGCCGCACTTTGTGTTTCAGCCCGAGCGAAGGCGCGCACGGTCAAAGTTCAGGCGTTTCCACGGCAAGGACAGTGCATGGCATGCGGGAAGGACAAGAAGCACGGAACCGAACCAGTGTTTTGACAGTTTCCTTGAAATGGTAATAATTCGCCTATCCATCATTCCTGGCAGACGAAGAGAACGGAAGACCTTTATAGATTCGAGCAAGCCCCGAGTGGCAAGCGCCCGCCGATACATGATTCCTTTTCAACCCTAGTTCGACCACTCGCTTGGATGGGCGCCCGCACCACACCACCTGGGAAAAAAAGGCGCGGAGATGTCCGTTGAAGTGTGGCTGTGTTCAGCTCTCGGCCCGGATATTGGGCGGTTTGATCGATCATCGCATTGCCCCTATCTTTCCCAACGAGGCGGTCTTGAAGCGCGAACGCCATTATCTTTTGCTCTGAATATGCACGGCCCACTATCATGCGTCTCGAGGTCTATCCGATCCTCAACAACTACTCAGTCGCCAGCTTTCCTAGTGCTTGACGCTTGATCTAGAGCGCCGACGCACACGTCTCTTTCAAAATACCCAGTTGGAGCTCAACAGACCAGGTCAGTATCTTATGGATTCGACGGCGGTAGTGTAACAGTGTAAATGCGTGTATATATTTCGTAAATTAGTGCTGCTTCATTATACGAATACATTGAATGAGTGATCCTATCTATGTCCGTCCGTTCGTATCGACTCGTCAAGCATTAAATATGCACCTATCCCTTCTCGCTATCCAACCACGCGTACGACCACACTGCCCCCCTTCAGCACACCGCCGCTCGCACTTCCCTCCCGACCCTCAAACACCTCCGCCGCACGCTCAAAAGGCATCGCCGTGCCCTCCACAACAGGCCGCGCCCCTTCCTCCAGCGCAATTCGCACCACCGCGGCCAACGAGTCCCGCACGTCCTCCCCCTCCCAGTCCACGTCCTGCGCCGCGCTCACCCATGCGTAGCTCACCACGCTGCCCCCCTTCGCCTTCTTGTTCTCCTTTTCCTTTTTGGCCTTTTTGCTTTTTTTTCCTTCACCGGAGGAATTGGAGGCACCGTTCCCCCACGTGAGCGCGCGCAAGCCCGCGCGGAAGTTATCCTTCGCAGTCGGCACCGGCCGCGCGGGCCAATCCCCCACCGTCGTCGTAAACTGTTTCTGCCCCCTTGTCTTCTCCCCGCGCGCCAACAGCCGCTCCCCCGCATCCCACACCTCCTTCCCGCCAATCGTATCCACAACCGCATCGAACTCGTCCCGGTCCGCAATCAGCCGTTCCACCGCCCGCACCGCCGCGCCGTTCCCGCGCCCGCCATCCCCACTTTCGAAAGAGCAGTCCGCCGCACAACCGCCATCGTCGAACACGACCTCTTCCACTCCCCAGGCACGCACGCGCTCCTGCACGCGCCGCATATGCGCACGGTCCGCGTCCTCCGCGTCCTCCGAGTCCGACGCGGAGACCGACCCGGGCGCGTGCACACATACGTGCCAGCCGCGCCGCGCGAGGATGCGCGCCACAAGCCCGCCGGTGCCCGCGTGCCCGTGCAGCACCAGCGCGCGTCGCTTCCCCTTCCTCGCACGCGCACTCTTTACGGACACGCTATCCATCGGATCCGCAACTTCGCCCTCGGGTGTGACCGCGTCAGGGCACCATTTGCTCGCATCCACAGCGTAGAGCGTGCGAACGGCGCGGTGCGCGGCGATTCCGGCTAGGGGAAGAAGCGCGAGCTCTGCGAGGTCGAGGCCCGGCGGAGGAGGTGGCGGGGCGGGAGGCGCGGAGCGGCGGTTGAGGCGCGACGACGGACGCGACGGCGGGGGTGTATCGAGGGTGAAGGAGACGGAAGACGGGCGCGAGGGATAGGGCGATTCTTGGTTCGAGTGAGAGAGTGCCTGGGAATGCGGGCGGGGATGGGGATGTGCGGCCTCGGATGAGGCGGAGGAGGGCGCAGAGGACCCAGGGAATGATGAATCAGAGGAGGAGGGTGATATGATATGCGGGTGCGGGACGCGGTGTATCCGGTGACGGTCTACCGTAATGAATTCCGCAAGGGCGCCACTCTTGAAAAAAAAAAAAGATAAGCGGCAAAAATGAGATGGGTCGGGAGCGAAACCACCTTGCGTATATCCAGCAGTCCCACGACCCACTCGCTACGTCGTGCAATCTCATCGCGGACGTCCCAACCGCATTCCACTACGCGGCCGACGAAACTGCGGCCGGGGATGAATCCTACTTGGGGCGCAGGGTGGCCGGCCTCTTTACTATCCTTGTCCTTCTCGAATATAGAGCTTACATCGGACGCGGTGCGGCGACTGATTGTTCGTCCGACAAAGCGGCCGAAGCTTTGAGTCCGAGTGTGTTTGAATTCGGGACGCGCGGGGGTTTGAACGCCGAGGAGGCGAAGATCGACAGCGTCGAGGCCGACCGCCCAAACTTGTACGAGGACGCTCGATTTGGGGACGGACGGCGGGGAACGGTAGTGTGTGAAGCCGAGCCGCGGGGGCTGGTGATGCGACGGGGATGCTAGGCCGCCCACGACTTCGATAGAAGCCATTGTGGCTTGTGCAAGACGGGAGCGTGAGAGATCGGCAGTGTCGCGGCGGAGTGACGAGCGGAAACGCTGGGATATTGAAGAGGAGCGGACAAGAGGTTGACTAGGGAAGGGTGCAGGGGGCACAACGAGGGAGGTGTATGCCGGGGTACCATAAGACGGTAGTTCGGGTGGGCCCGATAAAAGCGCGGGTGGTGGATGATATGAAGCGGGGGAGCTCACGGTTGTACTGAGAGAACTGGCGCGACGGTGCGACGCAGATAGTGGTGGCGTAGAGGAGCGCGAAGAAACAATAACGTTGCTCCGCGGAGTGTGTTTTGGGGGGACTAGTGGGCCGTCCTCGTCCTCCTCGAGCAACGCGGTCATGCTCATCATGATGCTCGGCGTTGGCGGGCGGGAGACACGCTGCGGCTGCGGTGGAGGTATTATGGGCATTCGTTTTGGTTTTTGCATGGCTTTGGCCAGCCATTGAAGCTCATTAGCCCAATCCTGGTCTGTGTATACGGCATGTCCATGGTCGGAGGTGGGCGGCGTGGTAACGGTCATGGTGTCGGAGGCGAAAGAGGAACGAGGGGTATAGAAGGTGTCCTCGTCGTCGTCGTCTTCGTCACGGTCTTGAATAGAAGTTGATATGGACTGTCGAGTATGCGATAACCTATGCGCGAGCACACGACATGACGTACCTGTTCCCTGGCCCGTGGCGTATCATACGAACCTGCTATCTGCATCATCGCTGTCCTCTCGGAATAATATTGCTTCGGCTGAGGAACGGTATACTTCTGCGACGGCCGACCCAGCAGCCGCTGCGACAGCGAGGGGCCTCGTTTTCCCATGGTGTGCGCTGGGAAAGAGACATCTGTCGTGATGTCAAGCCCAGGGCAATGCATACTCGATCCCGTGACCGAGGGCTGTGTAATGACCAGGCGCGCAGCGGGGAAGAGAGGGAGATTCGAACTAAGATCGCTGAAGGGTTCTTTTATTTTTCGAGGACAGAGCCGTGATGAGGAGACGCCGCGAGTGGAGCCGGAAGAACAAACGGAGTACAGTGGAGTACAGTGTCCCATAAAGATGCATTCTGCCGGTCTGCCAGCCGCGTCGCCGGGCATGCCAATTGTCAACTCCAGTGAGCTCTTTCTCTTATCTGCAGAATATGACGGGATGTCGAGAAATAACGAGACCGATCAAGAGTTGACTGTTTCAGGCCTTGCAGGGTCCCGAATAAACTTACGCGCCAGATAGGGCAGGGCTCGAGGGTCGAGGGATTCAGAGGGGTTCTCATGTCACATGTAGTGCGCACATTCAGAACCCATCTGAGAAGTAGGTGGTGGTAACAAGCTGAGTGGCGTCTAAGACTCGACCGTCGATCCGTTGATCTTCTGAGACAAAGATTGGCGGCTGAGACTTTGAATTGCCCTTAAACTTTAGACGGAGGCATAAAAGAGACTTTCCTTCCGGTCTGACAGTGAGGCTACGTTTGAAAGTTTCCGAGTCGGTGGCGGGAACGGAGATTCGCGACGCTCAGTCACTCTTTTGCCATTTTAGCGACGATATTCATCGCTTTGGCCGCGATGAGATTTGAGGATTTGATCCACTAAGCGCTACTAAAGTCCCTTCCCTGGTACTGTAGTATGCCTGAAATTATTTTCCGCTGCTGCACATTTCTGTTGGCGCCGGAAGCTGCAGAAGTTAAAGCGTCGGAGCCACACTTGCTTTCAATGTTCACCCCAAACGAGGACTCTGTGCAATGCTTGTGGGTCTCTACTCGGCCACGAATTTATAGGGACATATTATGAACATTTGATTGTGCGTTCCTTAACGTATTGCAACCTTCTTGAGGTGTATACATTACTAGTTACCGATTCTATGTAACTCACGAGCACCAAGGCCTTGACGGTGATAATACAAATCGGCTACGGGGACCTGGGTTATTTAATTTGCGCGGGAAAGCTCGCGAATTGAGCCGAACTCTGAGAAAAGATTAGCTGAATCGAATGGACACTCGGAATTGGGGACGTACGAGGTTTATTTATTTATGCGGCTCGGAGGCCGATGGCGAGTTGGGTATATGAATTTGGAGCAACCGCTAAATGACGAGGTTCAACGAAGAGCTGAGACAGAGGAGGAAAGAAACATACCGGGCGCGAGGCCTTGACAGCGGTGGGCGAAGGGACCTGGGTTATTTGATTTACACCGGAAAGCTCTCAACTCGAGCCGAACTCTGAGAAAGGATTAGTTGGGTCAAATGGATGCAGGATTGCGGCGGCAGCGTACGTGTTTTATGGGGTTGACGACCAGAGGTCGATGACCAGGTTTTTTTTGATATATGTGGCGAGAGTATCTGCGCCGGGGCTTAGTGAACTTGAACTATAGATGTCTGTATGTATTTATAGCGGAGGCGTATGCAATGGCGGCGCTAGAAGGAGAGAGTTAGCGAAGAGAGGATGTAGTGGAGGGGAGAAGCATACTATGAGCGCGGTACCACTGAGGAACATGGTGGTTCAGTGCAAGGAGCGTCCAGAGTGGTAGACTGTGGCGGTGACCTATTTAACGGTCCGATGAGCCGATGATCCGGGCTTACGGCAATTGCAAAACCCCGATCATTTCTTAAAATTCATACACGCAAGCAAACAAGTCCAAGCGGAAGTACCTAAGTTTGTAAGTTTGGTGAGGACAGCACTCTGGACTACGTATCGGGCGCTCCAGAGCAGAAAGCAGTTCAGGTTTGAGCCAGATCTGGCTAAGATAGTATTCACGAATAGAGCTGATTGCTTGGCGCTCCTGGTTCAAGTAGTCGAACGGTTCATTGTTGGAAATCATTGTTTTCCCATACGCTTTCTCTGTACAGCTCTCCGGACATTATTTTCATTTTCCAGGGCCGAACCGTCATCCGGAGGACTTGGCATCAAATTCGTGCGTAAGCCCAATTATGCCTCTTGGCGTCGCCGATCATCCAACCACATCGTCGGACCTCCGCCACATTCATCGTTCCTGACCGCCATTTCCAGTCCTGTGGCTCTGGAAGAACCTCTTCTGTATTTCTTGAACAACTATGGCCTTGCTGTCTGCGACCTCAACGAAGGCCGAAGCCGTCGGGACTTGGTCGGGACCAAATTTTTCTGAAACGTCCGTCCCCACTGGGCCTGGCGGTTTCAATGTGCTATCAGCTGGCAGCGGCTATGGAATTTAATATTGGACGACTGTGCGGGCACTCATCGTTGCAAACTAAACACTGGAAAGCGTCTCGCTGCCGATTTAACAACACTTACGAAAAAATCGATCCGCACGGATCTTCGTTGGTTTTGAATCCTTATCGGAGACTTCTTGGCGGGCGCTATACTTGACATATCGACGGCCTCTTGTGCCCGCCAAGAAACCCTATACTAACGGAATGCTTACCCGAGGCCGTTATATAGTGTCAATTATTTAAAATACAGCGATCAGGGTCTCTTTTGGTTGGTGACTCTCTCCCCCCCTCCTCCTCTTCCTTCTTCCTGCGTGCCTTCCATGTTGCCCGTGTTCCTTACAGCTCTGTCTGTCGTCTCGACGGTCGCGGCCGACCACATATACAGCGCGACATATCTGCCGTCAAACCTCCCAGCCCAGACTGAGGAAGGGCAGAGTGGCACGAACCAGTGCGGGACCGGGTTCAATCAGTCGGCGCTATGCCAGACTGTCTACAGTGAGTTCACTCCAAGTCCCTGTATGATGCGGGTTGCCTGATACATGATGCCCAGTGAACTCACTGACCGACTGGTACCTACCTTCACTCACTCACGAACGCGCACGGCGTGAGAAAGTGCTAATTTGACGCGCAGGTGCCTTTGGGGTCCTCCGGAGGCCGGTCCTAATTCCAGCATCGGCGAAACCGAGGTATGTTTTCCCTCGGGCCCTGTTGTGCGTGCGGTCCATTCACCGACCTCCGACCGCAGCGAATCGAGGTCGCATGGTGCACAAAGGTACGATCCTCGTGTCCTACGAGAGCTCATGTGTAAATAAATAAATGAATCCAGAATGGCACGGGCACGCGTCTGATTCCCGACGGCGCGATCCAGGGCGCCCACTGGCTGATAACCCCAGATTATATTCAAGTCACTGGTACGTCTGTCCAAAAAAATGGCGCGTTGATTTAAGTATTTACCGGGACGCGGGTGATGGCAGGTATCGCTGATATGACTAAGGTGAATGTTCCTTTGCACGATAGCGGAGGAGGAGGCGGTAAGCATCGAAATGAATAATAAATATGACGGGGTCAGCTCATCCCTCCCATTTGTAGAGCTCGATCCGCACGGTAAGCTACTCCCAAATTCCAATCAAGCATGGTTTGTTTAATTATGTATTCCACTCCCAATAATTTAGGCGCCGACGGAAACGGTATGACAACTTCCTTCCTTCTGCGCTGGTTTTTTCCTATCTCACGTCTTTTACAGGAAACCCTGTTGGGGGTATCGTCTTCTCCGACGCCTTTGGCGGGACGACGGAGGAGATTTTCGAGTGGATGGTATGTCGTTAACTTTCATTTATTCAACACACTGATGCGCCTGCAGAACTTCATCGGCCCCGGCCAATTCTGCTTCCGTATCTGCGACCCCAAGGGGTCCAACCCGGCGGGATATTGCCAGCACGTCTACGACGAGATGGGCTGTGATTGGGTTATGCCGGGGAGCTACGACGCTGGGTTCGACACCTGCTACGCGGACAGCGGCGAGGTGCGTCGACAAGGAAAAGACGTTTATAATAGGCTTATATTGACTGTTGTGCGGCCAGGCCCCGGGTGTTTATGGGAGTTCGACATTCCACCAGGGCGACGGCGCCACGCCCGCTGCGCACCCTGCGCCCAAGCCGACCTCGTGCACGACGGTGAACACGATCGCCAACGGGGTCATCTTCTCCGGGACGAACTTCATCGGCACAAGCGTGAGTTTCTCTGTGATATCCAAAACGCTTTAATGCTCATGCATTTCATTTTTCTTCCTTGCAGGCCCTGCCCATATCGCCGACTTCTAGCGCGAGCGGAAGCGCCATCACTTCAGGTTCGAGCTCGCCGTCGGCTTCAACTTCAGGATCAACCTCCGTCTCAGGCTCACTCCCCTCAGGCTCATCCCACTCAGGCTCGGTCTCGGCCTCCGGCTCCGGCTCAAAAAGCGGGAGCGGCGCATCGTCGCCGACGGGCTCGCCGAGCAGCGCAGTCGCGTCGCTCCAGAGCTGGGAACGCATCGTCACGAGCGTCGGGTCGGCACTTGTGTTTTCGCTCCTCGGGGCCGCCGTCGTGCTCTAATGGACTCTTTACTCACTTAATGACCCCGATGCTTTCATGGACTTTTCACGACCGCAGCATGGACTTGATGGACTTTTGATGACGTTAGCACTTTAATGGGTTTCGGAATGGACTTGGCAGATGTTATTTTACAGCTTTGACGACTAGATTGGCCGCGGCTTCGGTTGCCCATTGACAATGGAATGATAACACGATTATTTTCTGACGCGAATAGCTGTAATTTTTTGGGAAAAGATGCCCAGCCCGTCGAACGGCTGTTTCGACAACGTAGCATATACGAAACATTCTGCCCGACGTTGTGCGGTTCGTAGACAGAGAGGCAACCATCAGCGAAGAAATCGAGAAGGCCTGGACGTGTAGCCAAAGAGCATTTCTGCGCACCTCTTCGCATAGAGCTTGGGCTTCGGCACGCGGAAGGAGAGCATCACGGATACGCTAACGGATTTTGAGATCCATGGTGAGACGGCTTGCCCACTGTAAGAGACAAAAACGCGATCCTCTGAGTATTACCTTCATCTTCGCTGCCAAAGAATTTACAGTGGCATTAGCGAGGATACAGTTCTTGGTTTATATCTCTACAGTCATTCATCTACAGGATACAATATACAATACGATGCTTACTACCAGATACACCAAAAGCTCCGTTCATTTCAATTTTGGGCACCACCGTCAATTTCGGTGATATTGTGAGGGATAGGAGTTTCGACAAAGTCGTGCCCCAACCACATGGGCAGCACCGCAGGGCGCCCGTACAGTTCAAAGAACGCTTGCGTGTAGTAGCGTGCGACCCCAAACTCGAGGTCCCTCATCTCGTCTTCCTTCCACACTCGACGCTCCTCTTCGCGGGCAGGCATGTTCTTGATAGCAGTGGGACGGCGGCATGGGACTGTCCAGTCCAGCATCAGGAAAGCCATGCGGATGTAGTAGGGATGGCGGTCACGAAGGTGCACTGCTGCGAGACCCTGCTTGCTGTATTTGAGCGGGACCTCGAAGAACATCCCGCCTGCGAAGCACTTGGCGACGGCGCGTTTTCTCTCCCGCCCAGACGCTCGTTGGTCTAGAGACACGAATTCGAACCGGAAGTTGGTTTCCGCAACCTGCCAGATGATCTGCTTGGCTGCCAGAATGCTGTACTCTGGCAATATCGCTTCTCGGGGAACTGGATACCCGTTCAGATCCTCGATGCCGCAGTCTGCGAGAACGGGGGCCATGATATCGCGGAGGCTGCGGTTATTGCCTGTTCGTTTGTTTCGCTGACCGTCTTCGCGCATGGCTTTCCCTTCCAAGATATCCCGCCACTCCTGCGAGCTCAGACAACCGTTACCCTCCGTCGCGCGGTAGATCATGGCTGCGTGGACCAGTGTCCAGTTGTGGAGGAACATCTGTCGCCGCTCTGGCGACTTTGGGGAGGCCAGCAGCGCTGGCTCCGGGAGCACATAGTACTTGTCCTGAGGACTACCGCTAATCACGTCAACATTGCGGTCCA
Source organism: Mycena galopus ATCC 62051 (assembly GCA_014925785.1). NCBI lineage: Eukaryota > Fungi > Basidiomycota > Agaricomycetes > Agaricales > Mycenaceae > Mycena > Mycena galopus. The sequence goes on along the minus strand of WIQG01000010.1, from coordinate 1,143,891 downwards.
CCTGAGCTAAAGCCTTGGTCCAACAACTGAGGTAGCCGGGCATTTCATCCGCCACGAGAGGCTTGAATTTGTCGCGCTCTGATTGGACTGGAGCTTTGATCGCTGACCCCGTCGCTGCTCTCCCTCGCGCAGGCCGCTGATCTGAGGGAGTAGTTAGTGAAGGTGCGGTATAAAGACGGACGCAGCATACATGGTGTGGAGCGCGGAGGTACACGCGTGCGCTGGACGCCAGCGGAAGCGCCTTGCGAGGTGGCCGAATGGACACGGGAAGCCGATGAAGAGCTTGACGATGCTGGGAAAGATGTGCCATGCTCCACGCCGGCAGACCATCGGCCCGTGGGCGGGTCAGCGAAAGGGTCGGGGCACCATGCCATCTTTTGTGCCTCCTTGGTCATGGCGGCGATCTTTTCCTCCACGTTAGAGCCGCTGTATACAGGGACAATATCTGGCGGGCATTCCGCGCTCAGAAACAGGGAAGGCCTTGTGAGGTCTACGAGCTTCAGAATGTTCTCGGTGTCGAACTGGTGGGAAGGTCGGAGGAACCAGAAAGGTAGTCCCATTTTGTGAAGTTGCTGCGCGATCACAGGCTCGTGCACGAAGGTACCCATGCACGGCGCTGGATCAGCGGCAGATCGTTGAGCGGATAATGTATTGACCATGGGCACATACACAGTCATCCAGTCGACCAGCCCCTCCATTTCTAGATAGTGGGTCTGCAGCGTCGCCACACCAAACCGCATCTTGTCATAGGTGGTGGGCAGTAGCTCCAATCGCTCCAAAGCGAGTATCATGCCCTGCAAGACTTGATCGTGCGTCTCGGGTGGTGTACGGGGGAAAATAGACTTTTTGTAGTCGTTGTACCGAACAATGAGGCTCTGAACCTTGTCGGTCATCTCACGTAACTTTTCAGAGCAGAGCTTGCCGAGTCCGCGTGTTATGGTGCTGCCCGCAACAAAGTCGGCGCGAGTGGGCTCCCACCACATAACTTGCAAGTCGGGGCGTTGTGCGAGTCGGGGAATGGCGGCGAGATGCGGATGTTTTTGCGTAAATTTCTGTGGCCAGAGGGTGTAGTCGTCTACGCCGTACCGCATGTTGTCTCGAATGAAGACCTTTTTTGTGATGACGGGCTCCGGGACGTATGTGGTGTTTGTGGTGACCAAGAACGTCTCGCCCTGGATCTTCACGAAGGCTGCAACACGTCCATCGAACGGCCCCAAGCGTCCTGGCCCAAACGTAAGAATTTTTTTTTGAAAACCTTTGTCACAGCCGCATACTATCCGGGTTTCTGTTTCTCAGAAAGTCGAGTGCATTGTTATCCATTTGGGAGGGTTGATTCCAGCGTGGCACGACTCGGAAACCAGTCTCAACTTGTAGTCAGAGACGAGAGAGCCACCGACTTGTAGTCAGAGTGGGAGGGGACTCGCAGTATTGAGAGATGGTTGAGCAGGTTGGATAGTCGCCTCGTATTAGAGGCAGGGAATAGATATGGTTCAACTTGAGGTTGAAAAGCGTGAGACTCTGATCGTATTGCCGACTCGGGCTACATAAGTTGTTCTTTCTTTCTTCTTTCACCTCGACGCGTCGATTTGGTTTACGCGTACTTTGAATTGCACGCGAAATGTCTGCACATGTGGCGCCCATCCGCGCGATCACGACGCCGCTCCGGTCTAGCGCTGCGCCGCCCATCCCGCCGCCTTCCCAGCTGTACGAGCCACTCGCAAAGGCTGTTCTGCGGCGCAGACTCGCGAGGCGCATATTTCCATGGACTCTGGGGGTTGCGATGTTCGCCACTGCTTGCTTGTGGTTTGTAGTTGGGGATACGCGCACAGGTAAAGGGGGACACAGAGCCGGGCATCAGGGTGGAAGCAGCATGGGTGTCGGTGCGCGGCTGCTCGGGGCGGGGTTGGCGCTGTGGGTAGGGGGTGTATTGCCATTGGTGTTGTTGAGGAAAGCGTGGCTTACAGGTGTGTGCTGCCTCTAGCTGCTACTTTACACCAACCTTTCGCGCCAGTAACACACACGTCCGCCCCGTCACCTCTGCTCCTCCTCCAAAAGTCCCTCGCACCGCCTTTGCGCAGCCGCACCGTGGCTGCGCTGCAGGTGCATGTCTTCGCTGCGCTGTGGGTCCTCGCTGTGCATGCCACTCTGCTCGACGGGGGTGTGCCGGTATTCATCAAGTCGCGGTGGGTGGCGATTTGGATTTTATTCTTTGAATGCTGACGCCCACGCCAGAAAACACCCCTACACGCCCCACCCCGCGCTCGCCCTCCTCGCCTTCTCGCAGGCCGTCCTCGCTGCGCTATACGTCCTCCGCGCTGTCCTACGCGACGTCTGGGTGTTTCCGTTTCGGGTGCGCGCGCGTCTCTTTCAATGTATTCATACCCTCAAACTGACTTTGTGGTTCTTTTATTTACTTCTACTTTAACGCTGAATCTACTTACTCGCGCGCAATCCTAACCGCACTTACAACTCGTCTACGCGCACCCGCACCGCCTGCCTCGACTGCGTTCGTGCCTGTACTCGTGCCTGCCTGCGGATTCACCGTGCCTGCCACTTTGTATTCTGTCCACACTGTGGACTCACAGCCAACCCCCCCGCACCCCACCCCCGCCTCCATCCTCGCGCCCCTTGCGCTCGCTCTCCTCGCCCCCTTCGCCGCGCTTGTGATTTTGTTTGTAGGCCTGCCGCTGGTGAAGGCCGTGCCGGGAGGTACGTTTTTCTTTGGGCTTTCTTGGGGCACGCCTCGACGCTTCCTCCTCCCCCATTTCTCTTCTATCTCTTGGTGTTGTATCGGTCGCTGACGCGTCTATTTTCCCTATCTAGTCTCAACGCTACTACACCCCTTCCTGCCCCCCCGCCCGCGCTTCTCGGTGCTGCGCTTCGTGCCTCGCGCATGGGGCCTCGCGGCGGCAACAGCGGCGGCGTGGGAGGCCGCGGGGGGCGTGTGGGGCGGAGCATGGGGCGTTGGGGAGGTTAGTGCGCTCCTATACTTGTTGATTGGACGCTGACGCCCTTTTCTCCTACAGCCACTGCACACTACCCCCGCCGTGCGCGCGCTCGTCTCGGGCATCTCCGTCGCGGCAACGCCCGCGCCCGAGCCCTCCGCCTCTGGATCCGCCTCTGGATTCGCCTCCACCGCTGGATCCGTATTCTCGACGCCCCTCCGCAGCGGCTCGTCGTCGTCGTCGTCTTCCTCCACCACTTCCTTCTTCGCCCCTGCCCCCGCCCCCTCCCCTCCCTCTTCCGCATCGCCTCCCACGGCAGAACCCACGATCTACACGCACCTCGCGTACGCTGAGCTCCTACTCCTCGCATCTTCCCCGTCCCCGGGCGCCGTCAAGGTCCGCAGCGAGGAGATCTTCGACGTGGAGGGGCGAGTATGGGGACGGCTGGTGAGGGAGGCACTGATACTGGTAGGCCGGGAGTATCAGGTGCTGCTGGGCCGCGGTTCCCCATCTACTGCTCCGTCGGCGACGCCCTCCCAATCTGCACCGGGGTCGACTCTAGCTGCGGTACAAGAGGGAGCGGGGGAAGGAGGAAAGGTGACGCCCTCCCCACTGCTCAAAAAGAACATCTTCGCGGCGCCCAAGGGGCCGGCTTCGCCTGGGGCGCGAGTGAGCGCGGCGCTGGCGAGTGGGGGCGCGTTGGAGACGCTTATTGCGCCTGACTCCGCTTCCGCCTCCGCTTCCACTCCATCCAAGCCCGCCGCTGCCTCCCACGCTCCTCAAAGGACTCAAACGCAAACGAGCACGCAGCCGCCAAAATGGCAACTGCGCCCCCTCCTCGCGGCCGTGCTCCCCCTCGTCAGCTTGCCGGTCGTCGCGATCCCGCCTTGGGCAAGGAACTTTGTTGAGGGCGCAATCGGTATCAGCATGAATTTGACGCTGCCGCGGGGGTGGACGGAGAGGCGGGCGGGGCGGGCGGCGGCGGGGTGGGTGCCGCGGCGGGAGGTGTGTGTTGAGGCTATTGGGGGTGCGTCGCGTTTTGTTTTCTCGTCCTCCCACATACTGCCTATTTTCTCGCCGTTTTCTCCACCACACTCCTTTATCGCAGCGCTGACTTTTAAATTCGCTTTGCAGTCCTGACGCACCTCATCTGCGCCTCGCTTACGGAAGACCGCTTCGGCGTCGTGCAGCGCGATATCCCGCGCATTCTCGAGGCGCTGCTGACGTTCCTCGCCGCGGTGGAGGAGGCCCAGGCGGGGCTGCGGCCTGCGGTGCCGGAGATGCCGCAGGAGGAGAAGGAGGTGCTGGAGTTTTTGGGGCGGGTGGAGGAGGTGGCTGCGGCTGCGAGCGCACAGGCTGAGGGGCAAGCGGATGTGGGCGGGACAGGGCACGGAAACACAAATGCGAGCGGGAAGAAGAAAGTGATGAGTGAGGAAGAACAGGAAAGGATGAGGGAGCGGGCGAGGGAGGCGGCGCATTTGGAGGAGGCGAGAGGGGTGCTGGGGGAGGTTGGGGATGGTGAGTCGTGTTTTTCTGGTTTTTGTTTTGTGGGGGTGTTTTTTGTCGCTTGCGTGCGGGGCTTTGTCGAGCTTCCTCCTTTTCCGCCGTGCGCTCGCTGATACTTGTCTTTTCACAGCGCTCAAAGACGGGATCGCGCGCATCGTGCGCACCTTTGGCGATAAACTGCGCGCGTTCCGCTTTGCGCCGCGTACGGCGGCGCGGCTGCAGAGGTTCGTGGAGTATTGTGCGTGATGTAGGGGAGGGATATTATCGAGATAGGTGATGGACGTGAATGTCTAGCTTGGGGAAGTGGAACCGTTCAACGCGAGCTCGCAGAGAATTGGGCGTCGGGGCTGGCGATGTAAAAATGTGTCCATAGCATATAAGTACAGTCTTCGCATAATTTTGGTTCTTGATGCTTGCCCTGCTGCAAGGTATACATACGCATTGCGGGCCTTCACATTGCCTGACACAAAAGGAGTTAATTGGTACTTATCCGAGTCGCGTACTGTACGTACAGCTTTGGACGCGACGCGTACTGGTGCTTGAGGTCGATGTCGTTGGCAAGGCTGGTAAGGCCTGTAAGGGCTGGCCTCAAAATGTGAGCCAATGACTAACCTGTCCAGCAGTCGATTAATGCGCTCGTGAGCGCGGGTCGCCCACGTGGACCGTTGGTCCGACGGCTTACTAGTCGTACTCAGCGCATCAGCTTTCAAGTTAAACCTCCACCTCGCTGTTTCTTTTCGAGTCCATCTTCAAACCGAAGCATCATGGCCGCCAGGGACACCAGTCATTTCTCGGACATCTCGAAAATGAAAGCGGACGCAGACGGGAGTTACAACCGCCTCCCCTCGTCCTTCCGCGACTTTATCGAGCCCGGAGGCAGGTTCGCTCCAGAGAAAGGTCGGTGCGATTAACTCCCACTATTGCGATGGTACTTTACATGGTTTGACGCAGGACGGTACCGCCTCTATGTCTCGTATGCGTGTCGTAGGTCTGAACGACTCGAAGTCGGATTCAATGGAGTTGAATCCTCTACTATGTACCAGCTTGGGCAACGCGGGCCCTTATTGTCAGGAAACTGAAGGGCCTGGAGGATATCATTCGTGGGTTCTTGAATTGCGTCTCCTTCCCCTCGTTAGTTAATTAAAACTGGTATACTTTAGCTGTGACAATCGTCTCCCCGAAAATGGGCCCTAACGGGTGGCCATTCGCCGTCGCCGACGCGTTTCCCGGAGCGGAGGAGGACCCGCTCTTCGGAGCGCAGCACGTCAAGGACCTCTATCTGCGCGCGAACCCCGAATACGAGGGCCGCTTCACGGTTCCGTTCGTCTGGGACAAGGTAATTTTCCCCCTCTTCTCTCTCTTTCATTTCATATTCCTCCTCGGACGTTCAAATCTCTTTCGCCAGGTGCACAACACGATCGTGAACAACGAGTCGTCCGAGATCATACGCATGTTCAACACTGCGTTCAACGACGTGATCCCCGCCGAACAGGCAGCGCTCGACCTTTACCCTGCAGAGCACCGCGCCGAGATCGACGCAGTCAACGAGTGGGTGTACCCCGAAATCAACAGTCAGTTTGGGTGCCGTCTATAATTGTTACACGTTGAACGCTGGTCTGAATAGACGGCGTGTATCGCACGGGGTTCGCGACGCAGCAGGAGGCGTACGAAGCAGCTGTAAAGATCGTTTTTGCCGGGCTAGACAAAATCGAGAAGATTCTCAAAGGCAATGATTATCTCGTCGGCGGGCAGCTCAGCGAGGCGGACGTCCGCCTGTGGGTGACTATTGTGTGTCTTCCCGTCAAAAGGTTTATTCTCCACTGACGCTTGTGTGGCAGATCCGATTCGACCCCGTCTACGTCGGGCACTTCAAGTGCAATTTCAACACCATTCGCACGGGATACCCCGAAATTAACAGGTGGATGAAGGCACTGTACTGGAAGAATCCTGCTTTCAAGGATTCGACCGACTTTGCCCACATCAAGACACATTATTATTGGTCTCACCCGCAGGTACTTTTCGCGAGCAGTTCATACTTTCCTATGTCGGGATTCTCACTGTGGTGCAGATCAACGGTACACGCATTGTCCCTGTTGGACCGATCCCGGATATTGAACCGCTCTGAAGAACCGAAATGCCAAGATGGAATGTAACAATATAAGAATATGTTTTGCACACACACGTACAACCGGAAATATCATGTTCAGAGACAAGTTTTTGTCGTTAACTCATAGCCCAAATTGCGCTCAGTAATCCCACCGCCACGCCAAGCCTTCCAGAGCAGTGCACCGCTGCATTCGTGGTCGGGGTCGCAGGGCCAGTGGATGATGTGGGTGGCGCCGTGAAAGTCTGCTGGGAAGCCGCAGGAGTCGAAAGAGACGGCAACGCAGTTATAGTGATTTGTTGTGAATTCGTCTTGGGCAGGCTCAGGCTCCCAGACAGCGACAACGACGGCAACGTGCGGTTCGGATTTTGTCCCGGAAGCGTCAGTTCAGGGAGCGTAATGCCCTCCGCGGCACAATCGACCACTATGGCTGGAGGTTTTGGTGAGTATCGCACCCATTTACTTCAGCATATTCTGATGATCCTCACTATCCAGCGAGCCTTGAGCCAGCGTGTACGACGAATTGGTCGCATTGGCGGCACCCAACACGCATGTTATGCAGCTGAAATAGTTGGTCTCGAAAGACGTTGTGCAGCACTCCGAGGGTGTGCATGTCTGGGTACGAAAATGAGTGAAACCGCGCGTCGACGCGCAAAGTCATGACGAGCGAACGTACGTTCGTCTCGAGGATGGTATTGACAGGGTCGCAAATGGTAGCGCATTGCGGAGGCACAGGAGGGATGCCCGATTGACGTCTGCTGAGAGCGAGCAAAGAGCGAGGACTGGGCCACGGGATGCTGGACGCGCTGCGGGCAGCGGACAAGGTCCAGAGGGCCCAGAATGCGAAGGAAAGGGATCGTGAAGGGGTCATGGCAGGGAGCAGAGGAAGAGCGCTGTCACTGTCCAAGTCGGAGGACTCCGACTGGCGGTCTATCCCAGGACCGGCCCGTTCCTGGTTTGGGGCGCTCAATCATGATTGCAGTGCGGCGTTTGCGGTCCCGATACTAATAGACGGAAGAAGAAAGTTGTGTCCGGAAGAAATCCAATAATCGGTTGGTAAACTCGGGGTACAGGTCTACCGCTGGCCAGGCATCGTTACGGTCCAACGTTGTTTTTTCTGTTCAAGTTGGAGGTTAGGAAGACCAAACGGCCAGATGTCGGCATGTCGGGATGATGAGACGAAGCACACAGCCTGATGAAGATCGACATGATCTCCGCGAGAAATTAAACGCGTTTTGACGCGTTTCGAATTCCTTAGACTCAATTGGTTCGTGCACAAGAACGCTAGACCATTCCACATTAAAATACAGAGAACATTAAATCATTGCCCATGCAGAAACCAGTACACCCAACAATCCAACCGTCAAGCCGAATCCACCATTGTGAGGCATTGCTGCACTTGTGCTGGTCGTGGGATTCGGCAGTGACGCTGTCTGCTGCTGTGTCGTCGGGGCTGAGGTGGTAGATGGTAGTGCCGTGACAGTGTTTTGCAAATGGGTATTTGAAGGAGTCGGAACGTTACTCGGAGTAGCGATGGTGATTTGCGACAACGAATGGGATGAACTCTGGCTCCCAGACACAGTCGACAACGTGCGGTTAGGATTTTGCGTCGGCAGCGTGAGTTCTGGGAGGCCTGTGAAGCCTTCCTTGGAACAGGCTACCGTCAAGTCTGGATGTGCGAGATAAGCGCCCAGGATATGCGGGAGTAAATGGAGATCGGCACACCATCGAGGTCCGCTTGGGCCATGGCCCAGTCCGCCATCTTTGCATTGGTCGCCTCGCCTACGCATTTGAGACAGTTGAAGTAATCTCCCAGAAATGTTGTTGTACAACATTGTGCCGGTGAACAGGACTGAACACGAATTCAGCCAAAGATAACGCGTGAATTGCTCCACCTACGTTTTCGAGGATAGGGTCGACGGCAGCGCAGGTACTGTTACACTGCGGGGCGTTGGGGAGGCCCGATTGACGCCGATTGAGCGAGCTCAGACTGCTCCCCCGAGGAACACTGGACACGCTGTGGATGACGCACAGTGTCGTGACGAGAAGAGAAATGGATCGTGAAAAGGTCATGGCTAAGAGGGAACGCGGTCTTGACTCTTCAAGCACGGTGAGAGACGGAAGACAAAGTCGCAGTTCGGCGTTCCTAGTTTCAGATTCGGCAGCCGAATCTTGATGGGCGGCCTCGGCGCGCCACACAGCCTGAGACTATCAAGGCAGTATTCGAGAACGAACAAGAGGGAATGCAAAACGCTTGGACAATATTGACGATACTGAGTGAAGTCCTGTCTGGCAGTACCGCAGAGCCAACCCCGTCAGGTAGTTATGCACGCCAGATTTTTGCCTTCGGCGCGGTCAGCCTGGGGATGTAGCCTAAGGACGAGAGAGAAGAGACCCGATAGAGCAAGGGAAACGGAGGGTACCCCGAGTTTTTGGGACTTTTGAGACTTTCGACTCAGAGGTCGACAGCGAGAAAACTCAGATTGTTGTGCTCCTGACGGCCGACGGCTGCCGAAAGCACTCGTGTTCCTCCACTGGCGACTTCGCACAGTTCAACTTGACTCAGGCGCTCGCTGAATTACTGCCAACGTGAGGGGAAAAAAGCTCGGTTACGAGACTGCCTGAAGCCGGAAGTAAGTGACATGCACTTGTTTCTCTCGTTGGACTCCACACTGGCTGGACTCTGTCGCAATCAAGAGGCTCTGGCTGAATTACCGCACACGCATTCTCAGCTATTGTATGGACACTCAGGAACACGAAATATTTATGGCCGAAGCCATGGCCATGGTACTGCCTGGACGCGGCTTTCTGGGGCTATCTGACGCGTTCTCGACAGGCGGAGGAAGCCTTGGCTGCAGGGGAGGTCCCAGTTGGCTGTATTTTTGTTCGGAGCAACACCATTATTGCCAAAGCTAGGAACCGCACCAACGAACTTCGTAATGTCGCGGCCATAGATCCAGCAAATTTTTTAGGCACTAACCTGAGGTAAACGCAGGCCACGCGACATGCGGAACTCGAGGCCATCGATGAAATACTGGCAGATCCTGTGCTGACGCCGCCGGGGAGCAGCAGGGGGTATCCATTATGCGACACTACCCTGTATGTGACGGTGGAGCCCTGTATAATGTGTGCCTCTGCCCTGCGGCAGATGGGAATAAAACAGGTGTTTTACGGGTGTACCAATGATAGATTTGGCGGGTGCGGGGGCGTCATCGGCGTAAACGACAGGCGCGTCCCGAGTCTCTGGCACCTTTCCTCCGCCTTACGACGATTATTCAGGCTCGCACATCCTTCCCATCTCCCATATGGGGCGATCGGCGGATTCGCGCGCGAGGATGCGATACTCATCCTGCGTCGGTTTTATGTCACGGAGAATTCTAATGGTACCGAGAAATCACTCACGCCGCGCCCTTTTTTCTCACACCTGTTCAGCACCGGCCCCCAAATCCAAAGCGAACAGAATTTTAAAGACGGAAATACTCCCTCGATGAACCAGGGCTGTAATGGAAAACTATTCAGTCAAATCTTCTATTCGCCAATCTACAGGGAGCGGCGCACATCTCCTTCCCGCCCCATATATCGGTCTCTGTAAGAGTGCTAATACTTCCTGGTGTATTGGGCTCGGCAACACATTCAACAGCACAGACATTTTTAAGATCCTAATACATGTTATATTTACACGTTCCATGGATTAAAACTTCACACAATCTACAACTTTCCGCATGGCAGGCAGCTGCATTGCACTTAGATGGGGAGCAATGTCTATCATTTTGCTTCACCCTAAATATCTACCCTGTCCGCATGCTTCCCGCCTTTTCGTAAACCCCCAAAGAGACAGACAAGACGCTGGCAGTTCGTCAAGAGGTGGAGCAAATAGGAAGAGCATGGTCGCATAAAATTGACATCGCTGACGCGTGGGCACTTGTCGATCCTTCAGCGTTGAGGCGTGTATTCGGCTCCGCGAACATAAGGGAGCTTTTTGATGCAAGTTTAGCTCCGAAGTATTATCGTAAGTAACGCTTATGGAGGAGGGTACGACGCGGAAAATCCTCCCACCTCTTGAAGGCGAAGATCGCCCGAGACCAATGAAAAAGGATTCCCAGATAATGTGCGAGGCCAATGACTTCAAAAAAACGGTCTAACCGTGTTTGGAGGAAAAAACCATAAGGAACACGCTTCCTTCCAACAAGATGTAGATATAGGTCGCCATCAAGCCAAGAGTAAACCTTCCAGAAGGTGGGAGCGGTGGCGGACGCTTTTCGGGGGTGATGGCTCGCAGCGCGACGGACAACGATAATCATTCGCATTGAGCAGAGGGACATTGTGAATCCGAGCGTCAGATCAGATCTCGGATATCGGGCTTCTAAGATTTGGGAATCCCAAGATAACGAGGGAATCCTGAGGTGAAATCCCCGCGATTTGTTGCGACACCCGGAGCGTCGAAGAAAACATATCAAGAGACTTCGGGGACGTTATGGCTTCCTAGATTATTTGATTGCACGTCCTATTCTGTCCGGGTCACTTCAGGGCTGTCGCACAGACGGAGGAGAGCCGGGATTAGTTGCCCGAGGAGTTTTCAGCGCGCCTTTCAGATCCTCGGCTTGAATAACGCAAATTGCACAGCGTAAAAAAATCTAGCGATGTTAGAAGTCAAAAAAACGCCGACGCGAGAGCCCCGCGGCCACCGCGAGCTGCAGGACCCGGACCAGACCCAGATCCATTGTTGGAGAAGTCCAAAGCATGTGATGGACAAGACAGGCAGCATGCGGGGAGTCTTGTTACTGTCTTTCAACGTCCAATGTCCCAGAATTTCAACTGTGGTGAACGCAGAAGGCAAGAAAGAGAGCGATGACAAAGAGGGAGATGGTGGCGTCGGGGCCGTCGTCAGTGTCACGGTCACTCGCATAATTTACGCGGTCTACCAGTACGCAAGTTGCTGAATGGCTCAGCAACCTGCGAGCTTCTTCTCCTCTACTGCCTATGTCTGTGCTGCATTCCCTTCTTGAAGTCCTCACAGTTTACCGAGTCGCGTTTCTCTAGGACCATGCCGTAGCCGGAATTGGTGCAGGCACCGTCGCTGTGCTGTGTATGAACCCTCTGGATCTCCTCAAGGTCAAGTTCCAAGTCGCAACGACTAATCCAACCGGAGGAATTGGGAAGCAAATCTGGTACTCTTTGCGAGACATTCGGCGGCAAGAGGGCTGGCAGGGCTTGTACCGCGGTCTTGGCGCGAATGTCGCTGGGAACGCGTCTAGCTGGGGTCTCTACTTCTTATTGTGAGTCCAGTCGCGGGACTCGTAGTCCGTCGTTTCAAAACCGCCCACCAGCTACAATATGCTCAAGAAACGAGCGTCCGAATTCGAAGGCGACCCGTCAGCGCCTCTTTCATCTGGCGCGATTTTACTATGTTCTGCTCAAGCGAGTTCGCACTTTGTGAAATCGACTCAAGTTCACTGGGGCTGACCCTTGTACACAGGCGCGGTCACAGCGGTAATGACAAATCCCATCTGGGTTGTTAAAGTACGGATGTTCACTACGCGGGCGGACGCTCCCAACGCTTATCGCAGCGTTCTCCGTACGTCCACATTATTACTGTGCCGTCTTCCCAAAAAAAATCTGACGCGACTTGTTCACAGACGGTTTCTCGTCAATCATTCGCTCCGAAGGTGTATCGGGTTTATTCCGTGGTACTTCCCTGGCTCTATTCGGCGTCAGCAACGGTGCTCTTCAATTCGTTGTGTATGAACGTATGAAACGGTGGGGGTTTGAAGTGAAGAAGAAACAATACCGGCTAGCGGGCCGACAGTGGACGGTAGAAGCAGACAAACTGGTGCGTCGTCCCACCCTGTCCGCATTTTTTCAAGCTCTGCTGAGTACATCGTGCAGTCAAACACGGCCTACTCGTTCATGTCCGGCGGTAGCAAACTCGCCGCGTTATCGTTAACGTACCCTTACCAAGTCGTTCGCTCTAGAATACAGGCATGCACCCACGTCTTGGTCTTCGAAGCTTTACTAATGGCGAAGGTGCACAGAACAACGCGACAAGTCATTTATACCCTACCATCCCCACAACTATTAGAAGAACATGGGCCCAAGAAGGTATCCGAGGATTTTATCGGGGTCTCGGGACGAATTTAGTTCGGGTTCTACCTGGAACCTGCATAACGTTCGTCGTGTACGAGAATATTGCATGGCTATTGCGGTCGACCGCCGAGAAACGAAACCAGGCAGCGAAGGACTTGGATTGATAGGGTATCCCGGACTGGTTCTACCTAGACTTGGGCAGATTCACAAAAGTACAACACAATTCTAAATTAGGTCCTGTATAATAATTTTGCACTACACTCCTCCAAAAATTATTTGTGCGAGGTCCTGTCTGGAAATTGCCGACAATTCCAATCACGTAATACGAAATTTTGTTCTCAACCTTGAACGGAACACATTTGACGCGTCTATTCAGCGCCTGGTGCGTGTGCTGTAATCCTCCTGTCCTCGTTGCTCACAGCGAATAGGGATGAACACCTTCTGCGCATTCCGTTTTGCTGCCAGAACATTGCTTCACCCAAGCCGCCATGCTGCTCCCCATTTCGCATCTTTCAACCCAACTGTGCTGCATCCACGCGCCCACGTCCGTTTCAAACACAAGTACTCTCTAATCCGCCTCCGGGACGACAAGATTCCATATGAAGAGGTCTCTCTGGTCCAAGAGGATAACGTTCTCGTGAAAACGTCTCTCAAACGCCTTCTCAGCAGTATCGACCGCTCGAAGCAGTGGGTTGAGCTGGTCGCAGTGACCCCGGAACCCGTGGTCAAAATTGTGCTGAAAAAAGTGGCGGTTGAGATCGAGAAGAAGCTGAGGGTAAAGCAGCGCCAGGCTGCACGGAAGAACTCGGTGAAGGAGGTGCAGTTGACGTGGGGGTCGGAAACAGGCGATCTGGACCACAAGGTCGCTCGAATCCGGTCGTATTTGGAGATTGGCGCGAAGGTGGACATTGTGTTTTCCACCAAGCCAAAGGTCACGCCGCCGCTGGTCACGGTTCAGCAGGAGAAGGTGCAGGAGATGATAGGACGCTTAGCAGACATATCCAAGCAGTTGAGAGAGGTCGACTGGCGGAAGGATATGGCCGCCATATTTCTTCAAGGAATAGTGAACCCCGACAAACTCACACCTGAGCAGATGGGGCTGGTGGAGGAGGAAGGGGTAGAGGAAATGGAGTCCGTCGCCAACGCCGAGGCCGAAGGAGCTCTGGAAGCCGCACCACAACCACCAGCGCCCGCTCCTCCGCCGCCGCCGTCGCGACCCAGCTCTCAACCAGTCGATCTTTCCGAGTTCGGTTTTGTGCCACCTCCGCAGCGCAGAAACCCGCTGAAGGGAATGAAGGATCCTACAAAGAAAAAGTATGGGACGCGGAAATTTGGCATGGACAAGCCTGGTAGTTGACCGTTCCTACAAATACACGATATATTATTTTACAGCAATTGTAATTTTGGATCGACCCCTTCCTCATCCTGTTCCACTACTCTTCGTCTCCTCTGGCGCTTTCTGCTATACCTCTGCTTCCAGCGCTGCGACAGAACCTCGCGGAACTGGGGGTATGCTCTCGATACCGGTAATCCTTTTTCTTTGGGAGTGTGTAGGCGGTATCGACGCCAAGGGTGAACCTTTTGCGGGCGATATGCAAACGGACCACGATCTGGACGGCGAACGATAGGAAGATCCATATCCTGCAAGCGACCGATGAACACAGGCTGCAGACCAGGAGGTAGCGGGAAGCCAGCGTGGAGCATATTTTTCGCGACTTCATGCAGCGACCCGTTCCAGCTAGCGTGGTGGGAGAGAACGCGTTTATAATCCAGGGCGAATTTTGCGTCCCTCAGCTGCCTCCTATACCACGATTTTCCCATAGGAGGCGTCCGGGGGCGGAAGGCGCGTAAGGCTGCGTTGAAAAAGCGCGCATCGGGTTTAGGAATATCCTTCTCCGCCAGCCAACTGCTTAACTCGGGAGTCAGCGCGTAATCGTGTCGAAGGTTCATGAAGCGTCGGAAGACAGAGAGCGCAGCCTGGCTCATGATACTATGCATCAACTCCCTAACTTGTTCGGGGAGGAAGGGCTGTGGTAACTTCTGGCATTCGTAGCGGAGAGTACCCCAGACGGAAGCGATTGCCGTCCTGCCATTCAGCGGCTGAGATCGAAGGACCATCCTCCAATTCCGACGTCGAGCCAAATCGCCGTAGCAGTTTAGCATGACTGTATACGCTTGCGGACCCAGGATCCACGGCTTGACGTTGGGTAAGAGTTTCCTGAGCCAGCTGTGTCGTTCGGCCTTCTTTGCCAACGCCCAAACCCGGTCTGCGAGAATTGGTTGATTGCTTTTGTACAGCGCGTTCAACACGGCGGATAAGAAGACGGGTCCCATAGATATCGCGCGGCGATAGGAAGTGAGCAGGCCCTTGCGCCCAAGGGCACGATCCTTCGGGTGCTCTGAATTCGAAGGATATTTGCTCGTATTGAGCTCTGGGAAGAGAGTCCAAAGAAGCTTTTTCACTTCGCGTTGGCGTCCTCTTGATGTGAGGTAGGCGATGTACGTGGTGAGAGTATGGACATCGGCTTCAGATGGCAACCTCGGGATTTCGAGGCCTTCACTCCTAATGCGACCTAATATTTTACCCAACCTCGTGCGATCCACGATAATATCGGTACGATTTTGGATAGGCTGGACTGGGGGCAATGGAATATGGTTGTTGGATGAAGGAGAGTCGGGTACGCCGGGTATTGGGTGTGGGGGAATGCCAAGAACATAAGTCAGGTTGTTTTTCTCTAGCACCTCGGTAACGATGTCGTATCGGCGCAGCAAGGTAGCCGAACGGACCAAGATGTTGGCCGTCACGGTGTCCGGTGAGAGAGGTTCCCAGCGCTTTTTCGTCATATGCACCAGAACTGCCTCCGCGAGCGCAGGAGACAATCGGTGGCGTAAAGCGTAATGCAAAAGGGCATTGTAACCGGCCAAATCCAACGGAGGGAGCATGGAATATCGGCGATTTTTGACGATGGCATCGGGAGGTGTGCCCCGGCGTCGAATAGCGCTTCCAGTGGAGAGGAGATATGTAGGGAGTGAATGGATGAGACGAAAGATGACGCGGTGGAAGTATGTATGCGCCTTTATTCGTTCTGGGCAACCACCCTCACCCACTATCCAAATCTCGTCTTCTACTCGCGGGCATTTGTACAGGGTGCTGAGAAGCGGTGAGATGTCAGCGAACGGAATTTGTCTTCTGTCGAGAAGGCCGGCGAGATTCCCGAGCGCTTGCAGCGCTACTAGTCGATCATGCGTTGGGGTCAAGGCTTCACCGTCGCGTGAAAGAATAGTGCCGATGACCGCCAAGGCACTTTCTAAGGATTGCCTGTCCGGGAAGATTGCCTCACTCTGCAAATGAGCCAGACGCCGCCTCGCAACTATCACCTGGTCGGAAGACTGAAGCTCGTGGTCGTCGGGAAGAATCTCTAAATTCCGTTCAAGGGAGTATGCCGTCTGCCAGTCCCTGCAAGCCCAGCCAAACAGCAACGAAAAGACAATCAACTCCCCATGCAATAGGGAGGCGGCCAGAAACAGCTTGAACATGGCGTCTGTCCGTCGCTGGCGGTGCCGACGCGCCAGGAACAGCAGTTTGAGCGCAAACCGAGTTCTTTGGTCCGCCATAATGGACGGGCGAAGGACGAGGACATCGGCGGCGCGCGTCAACGGGATAGAGGGGTCGGGACGGGTGAATGGAAATCCGCGAGACACATGGGAACGCGGTGTGCCGGTGGATATGAGTGCTTCGAGGATCGCCTGCATCGTCGTACTGCGAAGTACAACTCCTTCTGCCATCATCAGCTTCGCAAGCTCGAACGCGGGTTCGGCTAAACTGTTCCTGAGGAGGCCGTGGAGCAAGACATGCGCAGATAGACGCTGCGAGACGTCGGGACCAAATTGCAACGCGGCGGCTTCGAACTCCGACTTTGAGTAAAGCATTCCGGGCATTTTGAAGGGAAGAGCTGAAGCCTTTTGACGATGCGCGGCATAACGGATGGAGTTGAGAACGAAAAACCCATCTGCGAATCCACCGTTCCGAATGCACATCCGAATGGCCTGCGCGGCGGCGAAAGATATCCTGGAAGGTCGCTCCAAGTTGGGTAATGTCGAGGACTCGGAAGCCGCGTCGACCGCCTCCTCGACGGATATGGAGTTGGAGGCAACGACATGGGAATAGGACAGCGCGGCGGACGTCACCGAAACGCGGGTGGCCGTCGGAAAACCGTGTCGGGGTATTGGGCTGGAAGGCTGGTGCGCAGCTCTCGAGAATCTAGCGCCCCCGTAGGATAGCGCAACGGTTCTAGGGGAAAAGACACGAAGTGCATTGCTAGCTGTCGTTGACCAGATGCATCGCATGTAGTTTTCATCAAAAATCCCTCTGAAACAATTGAGCTACACGCAAATGAAGAGAAGTATGTGTATACCTCAGCTACCGCTAGAAGTAGGGAATATCCTCAGCCAATGGCCTGGCAAAATTTTGAAGTGGTCTGTCCAAGTTTGATACCTCACGCGCACGTGCCTGGCTTTGCGGCTGGACAGAACAACCAACTACAACGGCTTTTTAGAAGTTGATACACTGGTTTATCTTCATATATGAGTTCGTACCATCGTGGTGGTGGTGGTAACAGAAGACGGCAGCACAGAGGTGAGACTGACGCAAATTTGGTCTGCTCTTTGGGTCTCGAACCTTGTCTGCAGACGACTATGATGACCGCCGCCGCGACGTCTATGAATCTCCCGCAGACAAACTCAAAAGCACTATAATAAAGCTCGGCGAGGTGGTGAGCGTTGGAGTGATCCCTTGCTACGTGTGGCCCACTCAATTCCGCTCAAGGAGATCCTCGAGGAACTTCCCCTGGTTGAGAAGCAAATTCGGGAGCTTACGCCACTGGTTATCCCAAACCTCTCTGAAGCATTCCGGATAGCGTATGTGCTCCGCCGTCTAGGAGAATGTCTATTCAATTCCGCAGTGTAACCGAACAACCATTCAAAATTCCCTACTATGCTGCCTTGCTCCGGCGGCTGCACAATTCCACAGAAGAAACACCAACCGTTGACGGGCCCTCGCTCGGGAAACAAATCCTGGAAGATTTTTGGAAAGGATTCCAAGCATACCTTGACAAGCTAGCGTGGCGAGAGACGCGACTATGCGTGAGGATATTGACTCTTAATATTCTTGAGCTGACATTCATATAGATCCATTTCTTCGCTCACTTGACTGTGGCCAAGCTAATTTCTACTGAGTCGATGTTCGCGCTCCTTCAGTCCTTCACCGCGGTCCTCGAAGAATTTGGTGTCTCTCATGGACGGGCCAAGAAAGCGGCTGTTTGTGCCGCCGAAGGCTTAATGATTGTGGGTGCCATACCCTTGGTTTTTCTGATTTGTGTCTCACCATATGCAGGGAGGCCCCATTTTGAAACCAAGCTCTGCGGAACATGTGCAAGAAATAATCAATGCCATCCAAGCCTATAACGACAGTGCTACGACTCCCAAATGGCTTACAGGACCGGTTGTCGAAATGTATTCCCAAGAAGTTTCTACTCCAAACGCCGACGAGGTTGGTTCTTTCAACTCTTTATTTTGTTTCTTCGTTCTAAAAGGTGCACCATTAGCTGCTTGACACAGTCCTTGAGACCTTGAGAACTCTCGACGAATCCGACTTTGCTGAAACGGCGTCCAGCTTCTCACAGCCCTACACCAGTTATGATGATCCTGATCTGTCTACCTTTACTCCTTACGACCTTCCCTCGGTCCTGGTCCCCCCAGAAGTAATCGAGCTGGATGGTCTCTCCACCGATTCGGGAGAGGACGCCGCAGTCAAAAAAGAGGAATGGCCGGAATATTTCCTCCGTCTCTTCGATAATGAGGCAAGTTTGCATGTCTACCTGCTCTGTGCAGCGTCTTAACGTGCTCTAGATCACCCCGGATCCTAAAACCCCAGCAGGCTACGCTGTCCGGACAGGCATTCTTGACATTCTCGACATATTTGAAGTGAACCGCAAAGAGTGTGCCCGTCTGCTCGTTGAATATCCCAAATGGACGATACCTGGCACTTTCAAGCCCAAGCCTGGCGGCTCAATCGTTCCGGAACCTGTCCCTGGAAAAGATTGGCAGCTTGAAAGTACGATTATCGAAGTACGTCTTTTCTTTCTCTTTGACTAGATCATCGAATGAGCATCGTGCAGAATATTCTAGGGGCCTTTTTCGTTTTGCCCGAATCTTCCCATAAATCTATCTACTACATCGGCGTGATCACGGAGCTGTGCAAGCTTTCGCCGTCTACCGTTGGACCTGCGGTGGGAAAGTCTATCCGTAAGCTTTACAGCACACTCGGAGAAGGGCTCGATGTTGAAGTCGCCCGGCGGTTTGCGGAGTGGTTTGCGGTTCATATGAGCAACTTCGGCTTTCAGTGGGTGTGGAAAGAATGGTATGTTCCCTCTCTCCATAAAGTACTTTTCTGAACAAGATGCAGGATACCAGACCTGATGTTGAATATTCAACACCCTAAACGCGCTTTCATGCGGCGAGCTCTCGAATTTGAAATCCGGCTCTCGTACCATGACCGCATCCTCAAAACGCTCCCGGCCGAGATGCAGGCTCCAGAGGGCCACACCATTGGCGAGCAAGCACCAGGACCCGACTTCGAGTATGACGATCCGGGTATGTTTCTTTTCTTGACGTCCAACCATTCTGTAGACTCACCGATGTCTAGGAAAACCATATCACGACGCCGCGCAATCCGTCCTGAATCTCTTCCGTGGGCGAGCGGAGGCCAAAGATGTCATCTCCCATCTCGAAACTCTCAAGGTGACGCTGGAGACGTCGGACGATGGCGAAGTCGTCAATGCCGACGTGCTCATTCGTTCTATTGCGATGCAGTCTCTTCTCCACATCGGGTCCCGATCTTTCTCCCATCTCCTGAACGCGATCGAACGGTATCTTCCGCTCTTGCGGAGCATCGCCAGCGGGGGCGCATCGAGCGCGGGCGGTACTGGGAACGCTGAGGCCAAGGCCGACATCCTAACTGCCTCTGCTGCGTTCTGGAAGCGCAACCGCCATATGGTGGCGATTGTGTTCGACAAGCTGATGCAATACCAAATCGTCGACCCGACGGACGTGGTGGGATGGACGTTTATCAACAGGGCAGAGATCAGAGAGCTGAGCGAGTCGACGGGACCGCTAAGCCTGAGTGCGTTTGAGTGGGATCTGTTGAAGGGTGCGCTGGATAAAGCCAATGGGCGAGTGATGATTGCCCGGAGGAAAATCACTACGCTAAGAAAAGAGGATGACGATACTCGCGCGAGGGTCAAGGCCAGCGACGGCGCAGACGGTAATGCAATGGATGTTGATGCCGATGTGAAACCTGGTTCGAATTTCCCCTCCTTCCACCTTCGGCGATTGCTTACTTAGTTTTGTGCAGATGAGGACGAGGCGGCTGCGGTCGATAGCCCGGCCCTCACCACTGCACTCAAGGCGTTTGCAAGTCTGACACGCGAGCAGAAAGGCGCCCTCTCCCGGACTCTCGACGGATTTGTGTCGTGCCTTGCCCCCGGGGCCACTGATTCGAATCCCAATCCGCACTCCCGCGTTGTCATCTCTCAAGAGGGTTGGGATAACCGTACTGGATGGGAGAAGGACGAGTGGAACGCATGGGAGACCTGGGGCTGGTACCGACAATTCTGTCGCTCGGTAAGTTTCTTTGTGGCCTCCGTTTTCTATCGTCTGACGCTGTCTTTTAGTATGCGCCTTACTTGCGGAACTACTCGACGACGCTCTTCACGGTGTCGTTCGCCAAGTTCGAAGGCTCGACGGACCCAGCGGCAGAGTTGCTGAAAAAAACCTGGAACGTCGCGACGGGCCAGGAATAGGCGGATTGACGTATCGTGAGCATGCACATCTCCTTGTGCTGCGCGAGTTTCTCAGTTATGTTCGTAATATAAAAGTATCTGCATCGAATAAAGTGCCTGGAAGCAAAAAATGGTCAGCCACTCTGGCGGAAATGGCATAAGGCGAGTTCCTGGAGGCAAGTCTTCTGCCAACGCTCGATTTTGGCCCAAATCACCGTCCCGTGACCTCGACTTCAAGAGGCGCGACTGTTTGTTTGGCGCCACCCTCTCTCTCTCTCTCACTCCCTCTCCATTCTCCTTGTCTTTTGTCAAGTCCTGCATCTCCATACACCCAGCGATACTTTCACATTTCTCTATCACCCGTTCTCTTTACAAAATGTCCCAGCGCTTTCATCCTCGCCTCCTTGGAGTTCGCCACCCTGCTTCTCTCCTCCCATTTGCTGCACACAATCCGGGTCTCGTCTACCTCATGGCCCAGCCTATATCGGTCGAGATGGTCAACTATATATCTCGCCTAGCATCAAGTGTCCTCAATATGTCGAACGAGAAAGCAGGCGCCGTCCCACACAGATTTGACCAGTATCATCAGCCCATGATCGCCCTCGAGCACTTCATATGTGGTATTGTCCAGACCTCGCACGTGCAGACCGCAACCTTCCTCACCACCCTCATTTACCTTGAGCGGCTTCGGTCAAAACTGCCCAATGTTTCGACGGGTATGCGTGCCCTTTTCACGCCATGGTCGATGACTCATTTTTACGTCTCAGGACTGCCGTGCACGAGGCACCGTGTCTTCCTCGCCACCCTAATTGTGGCTGCGAAATACCTGAATGACTCCTCGCCCAAGAACGCTCACTGGACTAGTCAGACTTTCGGGATGTTTCAAGTTAAAGAGGTGAATCTAATGGAGCAACAACTTCTGTTTCTCCTCGACTACGACCTCCGCTTTGACGAAGAAGAAGCCTGTGCTGCGTTTTGGCCGTTCATTTCCTATCAGTACGCCAGCACACAAGCACTTGTGGACAAGGTCACGCGAGGAAGCCGAACGAGGACCTCTCGCCCCCATCAGCAAAAACAGAGAGTAGCGCCGTCAACCCCGCCGTACGACCCGCCGTCGTATTCTCTGTCATCATCCTCTTCGTCATCGTCTTCTTCGAGTGGGTCTTCAGGTTTGGTGTCGACTGTCCGAGGGCTCGCCAAACGCCTCTCGCAGACCCACCTCTCTTCTTCCTTCCGGTCTCACAACAGCAACACCCTGCACGTACCTGCCCGCAGCTGCGACTCTGCTGCCTCGTACACATCTTCGGAGATGGGATCGCTGATAGACGACAATGGTTCCTCGTCGTCTTCATCGTCGTCTGGCTGGCTAAGCGACTCTGACTCGGAGTCCGAAACGGAGGCGCATGTGTTCTACGATAGCGATCCCGCCTACCCTCGCTCTCGCTCAGGATTCGAGGACCGGTCCGATGATTATGTACCTGTGCCGACGTTGCCCAAGAGAGAGTTCGTCGTCCGTCCGACACCCGCGTATGCGTACAAGAGTCAACACATGCAGCAGCACCGCTCCCGCATGCCCTCCGACACATCGTCTGTGAACACAGTAACAGCCGCTTCTCCCCAGTCTTCGAGTTTACGGCGCACATCGATGGCGTCCGCGGCTTCGAAACGCTCCTCTGTCGCAGCCTCCGGTATGGCTGTGAGTGCGACGATGCCAAGCATAGCTCGCCCAAGCGCCTCTGGTAACTTCTTGAGTCGCATGTGGGGCGCAGCTAAGGGAGAAAAGCTGTCGGGACTTGTGGAATCTCGTTCAGATGGGATGCCCTCTCACCACGGACATAGTGCGTTCAGGAGGCTGGTGCTGGTGCATTCGCGGTCCAATACTCCAGGAGCAGAGCGCGGAGGTCCATCTCCCGATGCTTCGCTCCAGGTCTGAAGAGGAGGAATAGAAACGCCCAACCCAGAAACCACCTACTTGCCACCACCCGCGATATTTGCTTGATTTATTTCCCGAATTTCCTGCCACGAGAAGACACACCCACGAACGCTCTTTCGGGATAGACGCTTGCCTCCTCCCGTTATTTTGATTTATTTTGGATCCGCAGATTTCCAGCGCTCGGAATCCCATATACCCCGCACATCGCTATCCCACATTTCTATCCCCCCACACATATAATGGACCTTTTTCTGCTGCACAGACTCATATACTCGGAACCCCATCCTCTTGCTTGCACACACATATACTTATTCCTACTCTATTATACGCATATATATGCGCAGCCTTCGGACCTGTTTCGTTGCTTATCGTTCCTACGCATACTCTCCCTCCTCCCCTCCTTAATCTCGATTTACATACGCGCGAATGAAAGCTTTACTTGGCCGGTTGGCCTGCGCGATCTTCTAGCTAGATGTTGGCTGCTCGACTCGGAATTGCCAAATCCGGACTTTGAATGAGTACTGTTTGACTGCGGGATCCGCTCCACACAGGGCGCGAAGCGGTGCCAATTAAGCACTCGCTTTTAACCTCTACTTCTATTCACCATGGCGCTGAACTGGACGATGCTGAGTCCAGATCGGACTCCCGTTCCTCTTCCCCATGAGATGACCATCACAGCCATCGACACTGGAGTCGAAGTGGTACTGCGGGTGCCTGATGCGCCTCCAAGCGGCGCCTCGTCTGCGGGCGGTCCTGGCGGTTCTAAGACTCTGAAGGCTACAGGCAAAGCCACTGTTACCGATCAGAGGGTGGGCCGTACACTCTCACTGTTAGTGGAATGCTCACTCGCTTTGGCCATAGTTCATATTCACCAGCGTCTCTGATCCCGCCTTTGAGTCACTTTCCGGTGAGTGTGCTGCGCCGCCGGCACATCGAGACGTTAAATCAGTGCGCGCGCCACGTAGTTCCCCTGCCCTCGATTCTGTCTACCAAGTTCGAGCAGCCGACGTTCGGTTCGAACTACTTACGTTTGACATCAAACCTTCGCCCGACGGAGGCCTGACGAACGGCACAACGGCGGAGGTGCGCTTCAAAGATCAGCCCATGTTTCAGTTTGTCGCCATACTCGAGAAGACGCGCGAGAGGGCGATTTACATGAAGCGGCAGGAGGCCGAGAACGAAGAAGGGCCGCGTAAGTTTGGATTTTAGTGCTTGGGATAATGCTGATGCGAGTCTCCACAGCGGTCTACACTACCCCGGGAGAGGGCAGCTCCACATCGTCGGCGGGGGTCAACACCGTGCCGGTCGATGCCCCACCAGGTTATGATTTCTAATTCAAATGTATTTCTACAATGTATGGACTAGTCAGTGTAGAGTAATGCAAGACCTTTATGTTCACGTTTTCAGGATCAATAAGTTTCTCGCACTTTGAATTCTGCCTCCTTGGGTATTTCGCGTCCACCCGCAACCCAAAATCACAAACTGAAAATATCGGAATGCGATTTATGTACTTCTGGAAATCCATGTGGGCTAATGTGAAAAGACGCGTACGGATAGGTCCTGGGATTATGGGCCACTTTCGCACAACAAAATCTACCTCAGTCGCTCACACACACCCGTCGGTCAAATGCAGGCCACGCATCTGCGATGAGATGCGCATGCAGATTTCCGCCTCGGATGCGACCACGGAGAACATCGTTGAACGTCGTCGTGGAAGAAACCCATGCATGCGTCGCGCTGGAGGAGACGCACGGTATATTGATCAAAGCACCTCAGTCTCGCTTGACCTTGGCCCAGAGATTCGGGCAACGGAACAAAAAAGAAGTGCCCATATACGGAAGCAAATGGGCGTTCCGAAGGCCCAGATATTTATTGGTCGTGAGGGCGCGACGGAAAAATCCAACTCGGAGGTTGTTGCGCTGGTGATCTCGGCGGTCGAGAACAGTCTTGTATTATCCGAGGACGTAAGTTCGGGATCTTGGAAAGGCTGGAGAGAAATCGATAGCTAGTGATACAGCTAACCGGAGAGGCGGCTGTGTTGCACAGTACGGAGCCGAGGTTTTGTGGAGGGAGACTGCAACGGCTGCCAAGTTATAAGACGGGTAGGTGCATACCCAAACGCTTGATGTGACTGCAATTTCTGATTGTCAGCAGCACTTTCTCTGTTTCGCCTTGGTCTCGCCCATGATTTATTCTATGCGACTCCCATGGTGCTGTCTAGGCTCAGAATCCAGATTTTTGTTTGACGCATCAGACAGCCAATGAAAGTGCAATATGCGGACTTGAACGTCGCCAATTAGCCGCTGGCGTCCGGTGCTTTGAGCAACTACAAGATTCCCAAGGTGGCTGCGAGAAGGATAATCGGGCCCGTCTTTGATTTAATCGTTTGAGAGAACAGTCTAAGTATCGCCCAAATGATTGTGGTTTCTTGCCAATATCTAGGATGCGACGTTACACCGAGCTCTTGGGCTTGTGGGAATAGTGCTGTTGGCGCTAGAGCTCGTTGAAGAAATCGGGGCTTGCGCATGCTTGTATAGATATTGGGAGGCAGTAAATTTACACCCAGAGCGCGATCAGCAAGCTAGGATGGTTGGTTGGCCGGTGATCAAGTTGCGAGGAGGTCGGACATTGGACCATGGTACCGGACTGAGTTGAACGCCTAAAAGTGAAGGAACTGCGGACAATCTTGGGATGCTTTCTGCAGAGTTTTCATAGTTCCAAACGATCTAAAAAGAAATCTGGGGAATATTATTTCAACATCACGAATGGAACCATATTGGGAACCACCTCGAGGCTCGCTGTGACAGCGCTGTCAAATCCGACTTGGTGTGTCAACTTGTGCCTGATAAAATACATATTTCGCACATTCGCCAGTTGGTCGCTGCAAGTCGACGTACGTCTTTTCTTGGCGCCTTGGACGGGTACCGGGAGAGGTTTGCGAATCGAAGCCTTTAATCAGTTTCCGTATTTATTCGAACCCTCGTCGATTGCCTTGTCGGTTCATGATTGGCGGAGACAAATGAGAGTTATTTTGGGACGTTTTGGCGGTCTGGCCCGTCTGGGACTTTTTTTTTGGTTCCGGTGAAGAGGGAGCTGACGCACTGGATGGCGGAGATGCGCTCGACGACGACGCAGAGATTTGCCTGGACCCACTGGCGTTCGGGTTCCTTACGGAGTTCATGATCACTGACCTTTACTTATCCCCGATGAACCACTGACAGTGACTTGGTTGATGATTCGCATGCGCGATGCCCTGATGAGCCCGCTTATCCGCCTAATACTCATCCATGCAACGGACTCCGCCCAAAGGACTGGGACTGGCCTTGGAGGACCTCTTTGAGACACCTCACCAGGAAACAGAAAGGGCTCGCCATCGGAGGATACCGTCGCATCTGTAATACTCGCGGTCGCCGAGGCTGCCGATCGCGTTTGTTGCCTTGTTTTTCTTTCCGTGTGGTTTCTCCTGGTTTCCTTGCCTCTCCTTGCGATAACGCGAGCAACACATTTGTGATCTGTTTCCCAGTGTCAAGTGGCTCTCGGACGAGAACCTCAGCGACTACTGACTCGGGCGGGGATGATTCCAAGCACGCCACACCTTCCGTATTCTGCGGGCCTCTGATACGACATCATCGATCAGTGAGCGTTAGCTACCGCCGGACGTTGAAAACATTCGTTCATCAACAAGGTCTAGACTGTGCAAAAAAATCATTGGAGGAGCTTGAAACAAAATGACAGCTCTCTGCCTATGATGCTCTTGGGCGTTTCATGGCATCGCCAACGGACCAAACGGTATTTTGGATCATTTCTGGCTGTGCGCGTGGGGTGATGGTTGATGGCTGTTCTCATTGGTTGGAATGTTCTCTTTATTCAAGGTCTAGACTATAATATTAATGCGCTGCGAATAGACGATGAGGTCGTCTCTGTCGAGTGTTGGGATATTTAAAGGATGATGCCCGGTAGGCAGCCAATCAACGAGGGATTGTCATAGGGACGTCCCGAGGCAGCCGATTGTGCAATCAGAACCAAAATCAACCCGGAGATGTGGATCGGATATGTGTGATACAAAACCCTTGTCGCCATCAACGCCCCTTCACCCCTTCGTTTCCCTTCCTCCTCCCTTTTTTCGCCGTGCCCCCTGTGAGTCCGCCCCCTGCCCGTCGTCTGCCACAGCGAGCTCACATATACCCTCCTCAGGCGTTCTTGGCTGCCCGGTTGCACCTCTGGTCATCGCTTGCGATACACTTCCACGTTCCTTAAGAAAGCAGGCCTCCTGGTAGCCCTTGAAATCCCTTTTGAAAATGCGTTATTCTTCAACTCTCATCGCTCTGGCTGCCCCTCTTTTGGCCTCTGCCCGCCCCACCCCGTTTCGCCGTGCATCTGCCGCCGACCTTACCGTTTTTCGTGAGTAGTCGGACCTTGGGGAGGATAAGAGAGTCGTCCTGACTTGCAATCCAGAGTTTGCCAATGTTCTGGAACAACTGGAGACCACGTTCTACACTCAGGGACTTGCAAAATTCCAGGACTCCGACTTCACAAACGCTGGTTTCTCGTCCAGCCTGATCGCCACGCAGGCCCTGCAGGCGATTCGGGATGACGAGGCGACCCACACGACTGTCCTCCAGACGGCGATCCAGTCTTTTGGAGCCCAGCCGGTAACCTGCAATTTCAACTTCGACAATGCATTGACATCCGTGACCACCATGGCCGCCACCGCCCGCGCAGTCGAGCTCGTCGGTGTCGCCGCATACCTTGGTGGTGCGACGCTCCTTGACGACCCCGTTCTGCTCGATTCCGCTGCTTCCATCCTCACGGTGGAGGCACGTCACCAGACGCTCCTCAACGTTCTCAGCGGTGCCTCGTCGATCCCGAGCGCATTCGACATTGCCCTGACCCCCCAGGAGGTTCTCTCGATTGCAGACGGTTTCGTTAGCGGACCTTGCGACCTCGGGCTCAATGGTGAGTTGCACATTTCTTCCCGAGTCCCACAAAATTGACCCGCAAACAGCCACGAACCCCCTTACCATTACGAACACCAACCCCCAGCCCGGCGACCTGCTGCAGTTCACGGGCACCAACGTCACTGGTAACAACGTGAGATTCTCTTGCCAGTGGAAATGCCTTGGAGTCTGATTTTTTTTCTTTCTCAGAACCTCTTCTGCAACATGATTGTCGGCGGCGCGCCCTTCGCCATCAACCTGCCCATCTCGCAGTGCAATGTTCCCCAGGGTATCAACGGGCCTGTCATGGTCTGGATCACCAGCGACGACGACCCCCTCGTTAACAATGTTGTTGACCGTGCCACCACCCAGCAGGTTGCCGGCCCCGGGCTCATCTTCGTCGACAGCCAGAGCGAGCTCCTCGGCCAGATGGTCCGCAACACTGGCACGACCGGCGCCCCTTCGAGCACCGAGACCACCACCATCTCCCCTGACCAGGCCTCGTCCATCATCGCCGGTGCCGCGACCCAGACCGCGTCCTCGAGCTCGTCGACCGATGCCTCGAGCAACGGCGCTGCCGCGGCCCCCGCGTCTACCCCTCTGCCTGCCAACTTCACGGGTCCCGCGCCCGATGGCAAAACCACCGTCAACGGCCTCTCCCAGATCCCGAGACCCGCGGTCCCGTTGTCCATCGGCAGCACTGACCCCAGCGTCACGGGCAGCGCCGGTGCCAGCAGCGCCACGGACAGCAGCAGTGCTAGCGCCACGGATAGCAGCAGTGCTAGCGCCACGGACAGCAGCAGCGCCGGCTCCACGGACAGCAGCAACGCCAGTGCCACATCCAGTGCGTCCGCAAGTGCTGCCAGCGCCTCTTCGTCTTCCTCTTAATTGGGGAAGGTCGTCGGACACTTCACGTAGGTTCATAGGGGGGGTTCAGTTTTATTCTCGACAGCCAATGTACGGAACGGACAGACACAACGGACAGCAGCCCAGCACGATACCAGAGTTTCCTTTCATGAATATTAATTTGAGTGATAGATGCATTCAGATACCGCATTTTTCTAAAGCAGCTACCCTTAATCCTCTTTTTCGCTACGCCTTGCCGTTGTTGTCAAGAGAGGTATCAACGCCGAATTACTTTTGGAAGGGCTTCTTCTATAGGGCTCTTTATTTTTGTTGTACTAGTAAGACGTGGAAATCGGCTTTGGGTTTGTACTTTAACACCAGTTCGAGCTCGCGACTTGACTAGCTTCAGACTTCAGCGACAGAGCTGAATCCAAGTCGCGGCCGCGATTCATTATTCATCACGATTGCAACGTCCCCCTGCGACGATGCTATGAACGCAAGCTTCAGACTTCAATGACAGAGCTGAATCCAAGTCGCGGCCGCGATTCATCACGATAGCAACGTCCCCCTGCGACGATGCTATGAACCTAAAATAACGCAACAGTAGCCGCACACGATATTCCGCGTGTTCTAAACTTGTTCATCAATTGAACGCGTAGCATGCATCCTGGGCAGTGGGACCTGTTGGCTGATATGAATGAATGGGTGCGGTTGGGGCAGCAACGGAGCAATACAAAAATAAATACAGCAGTGCTGATTCCAGGATGCGAGATATTAATAAGTTGTATGCGTATGCGAATAAATAGAAAGATCCAGAGTCCATTCCGCGAGAGATGGAGCAGAAAACCCATCCGAATCATCATTAGTCGTCGTCGCTATCCTCGCTTGACGAGAACTCGTCGTCGGTGAGGCCCCCCAATTGGCTCAAGGACAAAATAGGTTTTACAGATGTGGCGGTCGAGTCGGGCGCCTGCGGCAGCACGTCTGCGAGGAAGTCCTCCTGCTCCGAGCCGTCCCCGTCCTGATCCTCGTACGCGTCCTGCATCTCCGCCTCGAGGTTCAGCTCGAGCTCAAGGTCGTCGAGGGGGGGCGCGACGGGGACCTCGTCCCACTCGTCTTCCTCCTCCTCTGAGTCGTCGGCGACCGCGATGGGGGTGGTTGTGCAGTGGGTGGCGCGGGTGGGGGTACCCAGCCGGACGAGGACCCGGGGAGGGAGAAGACGGCCGCGGGTGCGGGGGCGGGTGCAGGTGCGGGCGGCTGTGGCGGCGCGTGTTTCGCGCGCTTGGCCGCAAAGCCGAACTCGAGCTGTTCCTCGTGCACACCGTCGAGTGGCCCTATCGGCGGGGGTGGCGGCACGGCCTTTTTGGTCGTCGTTTTGCGTTGTGGTACGGGCTTCGTCGGCCGGGACGTGGACGCAGCCGGAGGTGCAGGTGCAGGTGCAGGCTTGGGCGCAGGGGGTGCCTTTACTGGCTTGACGACTGGGGGCGGTGGAGGTGGCGGCAATGCTGCGACAGGCTCGAGGTCTTCCTCATCCTCCTCTTCCTCTTCGCGCTGTAGGAAATGGCTCGGCAGCTCGTCGTCTGGTTCGCCGTCAGCATCAATCTCCTGCGACAGGCGCGTCTCCGAGTCCGTCTCTATTCTGGCCGGTGTCGAGGCAGATGACTGCGGTAAAGCTTGATTATTCGATTAATACCAGGATTAGTACTACAGCCTCGTTGGCAACGCGCGCACGACTTACATCCGAGGGTTTTGCGGTCGTAATTGAGGCCGATGTACGACTCTAATTTCTCTAGCTTGTAAAACTAGTGTAGTAGAGGACGTGAGTTATATGAGCGAAATAGACGGAGACAAATCCGCGTACCCCGGTCTCTTCGTCATATATAAGCACGCAGTCGAGTTCCTTTGCAGAGGATTCGGTTCGGACTGTCCCTGAATATAGATGGCTTTCGCCTGGCTAGAGATGGTCGGTGTTGGTAAGCCGCTAGAAATTAGTGGGTGGCGAACAACGCAACCGACCTGCGAACTCGGGTGTTCCACCACAACAGTCGTGGTGTCCTTCCCGCGCGAGACCTCGATTGTGCCGGGCCTCGTAGTGTCCAAGGAGGGAGGTTTGCGATTATCTGTGAGCCTACATGAGACCGAGGGGTATTTGGAACCTAAATACGCGGAGACAGACAGCGAAAGGAATAAAAGTCCTTTTCGGGTGGCCCAGTTCGCTTGGCTTGCGGTGGGGGCCCTCCTTTGCGAGCCTTTAGGGCTTTGTTGAGAGAAGGGCCTATTTGGACCTCATGAGTGCCTTGGGGGATCCAGGAATTGTCATCCATGGTCAAGGACAAGAACGAGGATCGACGCAACAATTCAAATCGCTGATCCGGCCCGACCAGCGTCTTCTGACACTTGGCTTTCTGCTATTTCCTCCGGTGTAATTCGAGCCAAGTGCCAGGCCGAGCAAGTCCAAAAATAAGAACAATGTAAGTACCGACCAATTATTATAGCAATTCATCCTCACTCGTCCAACAGAGGATCTGGACTCCAGTGCCAATCAGGAAATTTGCAGCCACCGGAACGGGCCGGATTTGACTGGCGATTTGATGTCCGACAGCTTTCAGCTGATGTCGTCGTATCCGTTGATATCTGGCCTTGTCCGCGTCTTGTCAGAGAGACGGGTGTCTTATCAGTGGGTCGTCAGTCGGGCAGCGCATTGCAAGCTGAGTGTCAGCCTGGGGATAGAATTATGAGTGTAGATCCAAGTACCACAATTGGCCGCGGATACAGTTACAAACTGCATACAATGTGAGACGCAAGCAGCTATTAATCATTCAATACCTATGCTCGCTGTAATAACCTTAAAATATTTGCCTTTGAACTTATTGAAGGTGAACATTTTTGTATGTGGTATTGAATACTGGGCAAAATCCCCTATATAGATTCACTGTAGAGCAAATTATTTTATTGGTACCTTTCTGCAACGCCTATGTACTGCATCTCAGACGTTGTCAAGAAACGATTCATCCATTGTTGTAATAGCGTTGTAATACGGTCGGCCGGTCGGCTATGGATCGGAATAGCCGAATGTCCGTGGTCCGTGCGTGAGAAGCGCAGTCGATCAATGCATCACATCGTTCGTTTTGATCACGCCATGCTTTTCTTCCCCCGCCACCACCACTGTCTCCGCCTCCGTGTTCCCCCCATCCCCAAGTCTCCCCAGCCCTTAGCCCACCGTCCTTGAGCCTCTTCCCGGTGGTCTTCGTATATCCCTCAAAGTCCATCTCTCGGGTTTTCCGCCCTCTGGATTTCTCGCGGCGCCCTTCCGACCTTCAAATACCCCAAGCCGCTCCAAGCACCCTGTCTTCAAAACTCCTCGTAGCTTCTGGCCGCGCAACATCAAGCTTCTTCGCATGTGCTCAGCCCGAACCGAAGGCATCAAAGCAGCCAAGCACGTCCCCGAGTCCGGCTTTCCTCAACGTTTTTTTGTGACGACGCATGTCCCCTCAAGATTTCCTCTTCCTTATTCAAGCCTTTCCCTGCCTCAAGGCCCCAGGCCTTGCTCTCTTCCTCAAGTATTTTTCTACCTTTCCTCAACGTCTATTCATGATGCTGCATGTCTCCCTCAAAAATTATCCTGGTCTTTCCCTGCCTCAAGCCCCAAAACCTTATCCTTAGACTGTCGTGTGAGTACAGGTAGCGGATTTGGCCTAGTTTTAGTCTCTGTATTACCTACATTTGAATTCATTATATCCCATATATATTCCACGCTGCAAGCCATATAAGGAGTGAGAAGCTCGTGAAACCTTGGACAGTCGGACAGTATATGGACAGTCGGGCGGCTTCCTCATCGGCGCGGACGGCGTGCTGATCAGCGCTGGCGGAAGTCGCTATCAGCGAAATAGCTAGTTTCCGCGCGGATGATCTGACCTGTCCGCAGGACGTGATCTGATGAGACGGACGAAGATTATCTGGCCTTATCTGATCTGATCCTGGAGCTGCAAATTTCCTGATGTGCTCCAGGAACTTGTAATAAGCTTCGGAAGGTCTCGGCGTGGGTCTTACGGAGGTCGGGATTTTTGTGAACCCGGCATGCCGTGGACCCGCCCCGCGGTCTCCGGAGTATGGCGAGTGCAAGCATACTGACAAAAATTTCGGTCGCAAGGGGTCAAACCGACGCACCTCTACTTTGCAATCGTCGCGTACGGTGTCTTTTCGACCGGACCCGTGGACTGCGTCTCATCTCCGATTCGATATTGGATGAGCTGGGTCTACCAAAAAGCTCTCTGAAATATTTGCTCGTTCGAACTATCCATCATCGACGTATAATTAATATTCTAGATTAGCAGCGGAAGAGATTTTCCACTGCACCGTACACTAATTCGAAGTACTTGCGCGATTCGCAGAACATGACGTCACGCGCCAAACCTCTGGGATCTTATATTCAGCCGAGGAAGCAAACCCTCCGCGAACTTGCTTGGTAACTTATCAATGTAAGCAATTCCCTCTGCCTCAATGTAGTAAGCAAGTCCCTCTGCCAATATAAGCAAATCCCTCTGCCACTAGCCACCATGTCTGCCTTGTCAGGATCGTACGGATGGACAGACACCCTCAAGAGTGTGAAATACGGACCCGGATGCGTCGCCACTGCGCTCCCTGAGCTCATCAAGTTGCTAGGGGCGAAGAAGGCGCTTATTGTAACTGGGCGCAGCTTGGCCACGAAGGTCGGGCGGTTTCCCATGCTGAGGCGTGATTCTGATTGTAATATTCGTTACCGCGGAGTGCAGACGGACGTGGTCAAGAAGATCGAGGAGGTCCTCAAAGCGCACGACGCGTTCGCGGGCGTGTTCACTGATTTCGGGGAGCACACGCCCGTGGCGGGAATCAATGCCTGCATTAAGATGTACCAAGAGACTGGGGCGGATGTCATCGTCGCGCTCGGTGGCGGCTCCCCGATTGACGGCGCCAAAGCTACGCGGTTTCGGATTCACGAACAGACTGGCGAAGCGCCGCCTCTGCAGATTGCTATTCCCACGACACTGAGTGCGGCGGAATATTCGGTGCGTCGTTTGTCCGAATGTAGAGGCTCAGGCTGACGAGAGAAGATTGGTGCAGGGTACACGGACGAGAACGGCGACAAGGTTGCGGTTTCGCATCAGCTGCTTGCACCGGCTGGTATAATTCTCGACGCTGAGCTGACGCTCCCGACACCCAGTCGTTTATGGTCGGTAGCTTGCTGCCTGCTTTGAACTGTGGCTAAATTCTGGAGTTCCACAGGCTCTCCACCGGCATCCGCTCGCTCGACCATTCAGTTGGTACGTTGCGCCGCACAACGGCTATATTATTTCTGAACCTAGTTTAGAGTCCCTCTACAGACCTCTGGTACCTCACCCCGTGAAGGTGCGTAAACGCAGTCCTAGCATTTCACACCAATGTTCAATCACAAGGGTTGAAAGATGCTCTGCTATGCCGCGATGGCGGACTTGTTCAAGTATCTCCCCATCTCAAAGGCCGATCCCAACAACGTCGAGGCGCGCCAGAAGCTACTCATTGCAGCGTGGATGAGCCTGTGGCCCACCAAGTTTGAGAAATATAGCCCGCTGGGAATGTCGCATGCCCTCGGCCACAGACTCGGCGCAAAGTATGGCATTCCGCATGGCATCACCTCAGTGCGTATTACCTCTGAATTAATGCCACAGAGTAAGTATAACACAATAAAAGTGCCTCACTCTCTCGCCTGTTGTGGCGATTCAATCGCGCGTCGCATCAAAGGAAGACAAGGAATATCTGGCCGACACGCTGTTTTACCTCCGCGAGCCGAGCACGGGCTCGATGGAGGGAGACATCCTCAAGTTGTCGGAGCTTATTGGAGGGTATGTTATGTCACGTTCAAGTCTTGCAAGGTTCTTACCCGAGGATTGTCTAGACTTGTTGAACAGCTAGGGTTGAAGAGCACGTTAAGCGAATACAAGGTTCCGCGGGAGGATTTCGACAAGCTTGCTCAAGGGAACGACGATGTGGTGAAGTTGTTGAACGGAATTTATTGAATCGCTGTATATGTTCGACGGCAGACGCGTCGTAGGAAAGGAATTTATTGAATCAATGCATTCGAATAGACTTGAATAGACGCGTCAGACTAAGAAAAAGAAAGTCGCGTCGCGAATAGGAGTTAAGTTTCCACGTGATCCTGTTTCATCTGCACCACAAAATCCACCACGAAGCATTCTCGCGCGACTCTATGGACTGTGAGGCGGCGAAAGCCAAGGACGACGAAGCTCGCCCACAGAACAGTAGTAATCCCAGCACAATATTCTCGCAGCTTCGTAGTTTTGGCAACAATCTCACTGCCAATTCTATTGGCTCCATGTTCAACTCCACTGCTTCTTCGGCCTCCTCTTCTACACAAAACCTTGCTTCCGAGTCGTACAGTGATCTATCCAAACCACCCTCTCAGCTGCATTCGAACGCCGTTAACGCTAGTATCATGGAAGGTGTAACACCCACACCGACTCGTCCTCCCTCGCCTCGCCGCTTTGCCAGCGTCAAGAACATCTTCTCCAACCTCGCATCTCGCAGCACGCGCAATTCCCAACCCGTCCAGATTTCCGTTACCCAGACGCACGTTCAAACAGAGGAAGAAAGAGGAAACA
This sequence comes from Mycena galopus ATCC 62051, assembly GCA_014925785.1. Taxonomy (NCBI): domain Eukaryota; kingdom Fungi; phylum Basidiomycota; class Agaricomycetes; order Agaricales; family Mycenaceae; genus Mycena; species Mycena galopus. The sequence goes on along the minus strand of WIQG01000010.1, from coordinate 1,109,063 downwards.
TGACTCCGCGTTATGAACCACTGACCCCGCTCCTCGATTCTGCCTTCACCCCGCCGTCGGAGTATGTTCGCCCCCATCCGCTGGAGCACACGATGTCTGGACCGTACAGCCCCTCCCAGTATCAGCAGCTTTCGGCGTCCAGTTCATATGGGTCTTCCGAGCTCGACGACACCCCGCCCCTCACGCCCGAGTCCCTCACCGCCGACATCGCCCTGCTCTCCCCCGACTCCCAAAACATCGAACTGGGCTACCAATACGCGTACGACTATAACGAGCAGGCTGGCGAAAGAGACAATGGGTATATGGACGACATGCAAGTCGCCGCGCCCGACGAACAGTACGACGCGTTTCTGCGCCCGCACTCGATGGAGATCAAGGAGGGGAAGAAGCCGGCGCGTCCGATTGTAGGTAGCGAGGCCCCTGCAGGACTGATATTGAAGCCGTGGCTTTCGACTTGCAGGACTACGACGTGCTTCTTGCGGATATCTCCGACGCGCCTGCCGACGCTAACCCGCCTCTTGCCTCCGGCGACCTGAATGTGAATGTTGATGGGAATTTGCTGTCGGAGGACGACAAGGACGAATGGTTCGGGCTAGAGTATACGCTGGAGCTGAGCACGCGCGAGCGGCGCGCGTCCGAAACGCACTCGTTCTCTGCTGGCGAGCATTCTAAGGTGGCGTTCTGAGCCTGGCGCTGTATGTTTCCGCTCGTCTCTAAACCTGCTTTATGTATACAGAGCCGCGAATCGTGGGCCGCGATCCACCAAGGCACGGTCCACCCGTTCTTCGAAGACGAGGAGTACTATCAGTGGAAGAACTGGCACCGCTATCTCGAGCGCCAGGATGAGAAGCGCAGACACCGCCGGGGGCGCGCGTTCAGGGCGCAGTCCAAGGAGCTCGCGTACTTCTATGTGGATGAGGTGCATGCCCGGGATCTGATGTCCTGGCAGACGGTTTGTGCTTCCCTCTTGCCTTTCTCCCAAGCATCTTGCAACTTTGTGGCCGCTGTTTAGGAGGTGTATGGCAATGTCGATCGGGAGATACGTGAACGCATTGGAGTACTACAAGCTCATCGACCTGTAAGTGAAGCAAGATAACATCTTGGGCTGGCCTCATGCTCAGGATCGCGATCGCAGGACCCGTATTACCCGCCGCAGAACCACGACATTGCATGGTATCTCAAGCGCGCGCGTTCCGTCGCCTCGCTCCGCGAATTACGCCCTCTGCCGGACATTCAAAAATGAGCGGTACATTCTACTCGGATTCAGCTGCAAGACTTAGATTAGATGCCCGCCGCATAGACCATGGATGGAGGAACGAATCACGACCGAGCGACGTAGAGGAAGGAAGAAAGAAGAAGAAACCAAAACGCTTGTTGTACTTTTTTTATTTTGACGAAGGCCAGTTTTCATGCTTGCTGATTTCCATGTGTAGCGTAGTTCTTGTAACCACCGTTGTCTTTTGTAGCTGCAATGGAGTGTACATAATATTTATTTTCTGCACTCGCAGAACTCACGCTCGTCTCGGCCGACGCTCGATGGAGGTGTCTGTTGTACTCTGTTTTGCATCGGCGTTTCGATCGCAAATTTCTTTCCTCCCGCAAAAAATTGAAACAAGTCCTGCGCTGCCCAGGCATCCCGTTTCTTCCTCCTTTCCCCACCTTTCCGCTCCCCCAAAATGCTCGTACTATACGAGACCGCGATGGGCTACTGCCTCTTCAAGGTCGGCGACCCCGCGAAGGTCGAGAGCGACGACCTGTGGAAAGAGTTTGAGAGCCCAGAAAAGGCCAGCAAGCTGTATGCTTCTCCAGAAATACAGAATCGACTTGGCGCTGACTTTTATCCTTTCCCAGGCTCAAGCTCAAGGCGATACACAGATTCCATTCCACAGCGACCGCAGTGGAAGATATCACTTCCTTGCAAGCCGGAAAGCTGGGCAAGGGACTGAAGGACTTCCTCACGGAGGAAGTCGTCGATAAGGGCAAGGCCAAGGAGTCGCTTCTCGTCATTGACCCGCATCTATGTATGTTTGGCCGTTTTTTCGACTTTTCCGTTTGAGTGGTTTTTCAACATACATACAGCGCGTGCCATCTCCAAAAAACTGAGCATCAACGTGAGCGCGTTGGAGGAGAAACACCAGGACCTGTGGCGCGGCATACGGTCTCAGTTAACGGCACTGTTGAATGGCGTGGATCCCAAGGACTTGGCTACTATGAGTTTGGGTCTCAGTCATTCGCTTTCGCGGCAAGTTGGGCTTTTGGAGGAATCACACACTCAACTAAGGGCGCTTTTAGATTCAAGCTGAAATTTTCGCCGGACAAGGTCGATACTATGATTGTGCAGGCGATTGCTCTGCTCGACGACCTTGACAAGGAAATCAATATTTATGCCATGCGGGTGAAGGTTGGTCTGGTTCGTTGGTCTATGTACTTTCTTGGAGATTGACTGGCTTCAGGAATGGTATGGATGGCATTTCCCGGAAATGGCAAAAATTATTGTCGACAATATCGCGTACGCCAAGGTCATCCGGCTAATGGGTACGTCTTCTTTGCTTGAATAGTCTGTCGTTTGATTCTGAATGGCACTAGGTTTCCGCACAAACGCATCAGCAACGTCGTTCGCCGCTATCCTTCCTGAGGACCTCGAGGAAGTGATCAAGGCCGCCGCTGAAATTTCCATGGGCACCGAGATCTCAGATTCGGATATTGCCCACATCCACTCACTATGTGACCAAGTCATCTCCATCTCCGCGTACCGGACACAGCTCGCAGAATATTTGCGCAATCGCATGGTCGCCATTGCGCCCAATCTGACCGCACTCGTCGGTGAACTTGTCGGCGCACGGTTAATAAGCCACGCCGGCAGCTTGCTCAGCTTGGCCAAGCACCCCGCAAGTACTGTTCAAATTCTCGGAGCAGAGAAAGCTCTCTTCCGGGCCTTGAAAACCAAGCATGACACGCCGAAGTACGGCTTAATTTACCATGTATGTTTCCTGCATAAAGTCTCCAACTTTGCTCCCTCACTAACGTCGCATCAGGCTTCTCTCATTGGCCAGGCCCCGCCAAAATTAAAGGGTAAAGTGAGTACTCCCCCACATTCACTGGCACATTCATGGTGCTGATTACGTGGACGTAGATGGCCCGCATGGTCGCCACAAAAGCCGCCCTGTCAATCCGTGTCGATGCGCTCACGGACCTGGACGGCAAATCCGAGATCACCTCTGCCTCGATCGGTATCGAGAACCGGGCGAAGCTCGAGTCGCGGCTGCGCGCGCTTGAGCACCAAGGCGACCTCTCCGGTGCGCGCCGGTTCGCTGACGGAGGCAAGAAGCAGGAGCGGTTCGAGATGGGCGGCGACACGAAGACGTACAATACACAGGCGGACGCGGTGGATCTGGTGTCGACGCAGCGGGACCCGGTGGCGATTGCGGTCAAGGCTGTTCTGGATGTGAAGGAGGAGAAGAAGCGGGCGAAGGAGGAGCGGAGAGCGAAGAAGCGGGCGGAGAAGGTGAAGGAAGAGCAGGGTGGGGACGTGTCGATGGATGTTGACGGCGACGAGGATGAGGAGAAGAAGGCCAAGAAGGACAAGAAACGAAAGCGGAGGGAGAGCGAGGCTGCGAACGGGCAGACCCCCGAAGTTGAGCCGAAAAAGGTCTGTTGCTTCTGTCTGGAACAATTTCAAACACTGATGATTATCGAAGGAGGAAACAGAGGAGGAGCGGAAGGCAAGGAAGAAGGCGCGGAAGGCCGAGAAGGCAGCTGCAGAGGCAGAGGCCAACGGAGATTCCGACTCACCGAAGAAAAAGAAGAAGAAAAAGTCGGAGGCCTAATCGTGTATACTGTCCTATCTACTGCTTTATCTACGCTTTTTTTATTCTGGGACTTGGCGTTCTTTTATCGACAATCGAGTGAGAATGTTCAATGTCCAATGATGCGAGCAGGGTGCTATTTATTGACGGATCCGCGAGAAACCTTCCGCGGTGCATTGACAATGTCGTACGATTTTGCCTCTTCTTAATCCCTCCCACCCTCAGTTGTGGGCCCGCCCATACGCTTAATAGGTTCACCGCCCCAAAATGAGACCTGTGGTGGTTGTCACTGGTGCTAACGCGTCAGTTGCGCCTCTTTTTTTTGGTTGGCATCAATTCTCATTGAGCTATAGCGGTGTGGGTTTTGGTATCTGCCAACGTCTACTCTTCCAACTATCCCTCTCCAATCCCCCGGATTCATGGCCCCAGCGTTGGGCTACCCCTGCGGCTGATTCCCAAGGCTCAGAAGAAACTCTCCCTGTCGATGGGCTGACGTTGATAATGGCGTGTCGGAGCACCCAGCGGGCAGAGGTGGCCCGCAAGGAGCTTTACCAAGAGCTAGACGTTTACATTGCCAAACTGCGCGCCCAGCCGAATTACGATGGACACGCCGACGTATTCCGTCGCAACTTGAAGATAGAAGTCGAATACTTGGATCTCGCAGTGCTGAGCAGCGTCTTCAATTTTTCGGCGCAGGTGTCGAAACAGTTTGTGACAGTTCCCATTGTCGAGGCTACAACCTGAAATTCTGACTAGACACTCGTACATCTCGCATTTAATATTCAATGCCGGTGTCGCGAACTTCACCCACATCGACTGGATTCAGTGTCTGAAACAAGTAGGATGGAATTTCCTAGACGGCATCACGCGGCCGCAATTCTACGTGCAGAGCATGGGGGAGGTCACTGTCGACGGTCTCGGTTGGATTTGGCAAAGCAATCTGTTCGGACACTACGTCCTGGTGCGTCTGCGCGTCCTACACAGTTCTCCATGTTTAATCTGTATGCAGTTCCGCACCCTCGAGTCGCTGCTCAAAAACTCTGCGTACCCTGCAGACTCTCGAGTCATATGGTCGTCCTCGTTGGAAGCTTCCCCGAGATGCTACGATAATGCGGATTGGCAGTTAATGAAGACAGATCACTCATACGAGAGCGTCAAGTACCAGATTGATTTGATCTCCACGACTCTCGACCGCTATGCCCTCCGAGATCCTTCGTCAACCAAACGGATACGGCATTTCGTGTCCCATCCCGGCGTAGCCTCCACAAAAATCAGCACGAATCTCGTCGCGTTTGGCGGGTTCCTCGACACGGTCAAGGTCTTCGTATTTTATGTCGTACGTTGATTCATTTGTGATGCTACGCCATCTAAATAATCATAGGGCCGGGTTCTGTTTGGTTCGCGTCACCACCCAATAACCCCCGCGAACGCGTCCATTGCCGCAGTCCACCTTGCTCTGGTATCTCTCACCTACATCACGTTCTTCACTGTTCCACCACCGAAAACTGGCGCTAACGGCTCTGCAAACGGCCACGCGAATGGTAGTGCAGCTGCAGCGGGTCCGTTCCGATTTGGGGCAGAAACAACTCGGTGGGGGCGTGCAGAGGTGGGGCTTACTCCAGTATCCAAGTGGACGGAGAACGAGGCCGAGGGAGAGCTGCTGTTGAAAAGATGTGACAAGATTTTCCAAGAATTCTCAGAAAAGGGACGGATGTCGATAGAATAAATTTTCTTATTTCATTTGCATTCATCGTTGTTTACAGCGCGGCGCCGGGCCTTAATCTGCTGGATTTGAGCCTGCGACTTCTCAACGAATTCTGCCCGCCGCCAGTCATCCGGCCATCCACACTCACGATAGAGCATTAGTAGCATTTGCTGTATTTCCCGTTCCTACAACCCCTCAGTATGTACTCAATATCAGCGACAAAATGTGCTCACCTCGCTCGCAAGCCACATATCGTTGTTGCACCTATACTGGTTTTTGGGATCGCTCTCATCCGGGTTCATGATCGGTACCCTCGAAAGCGAACGATACGCATAGATGAGTTCTGAGAAATAGCGCGCCGCAGGGACAAGCGTCGCCCGTCTATATTCGGTGCATATTGTCTCCTCCGTCCATGGATGCGAGTCACCATACCGTCGCCATTCTACGGTGTCCCCTGCCAATCCCTCAGCACAATATGCACGGACAGACCCCAGGCGCGTGTCGAGCATGACATGCCAACCATCCCGGTTCGGCAACGTGAGCGGGAGTAGCCAGGGATCGATGTTGGGATAATCAGAATTGTACCCGTATGGATACGGATGGCGGCCCTCTCTCAGACATTTTTCGCGAGTGTAGTCTGCGAATTGCGTGCGGGCAATAATTTCATATCGATTGCCGTTGAACTTGCGGTCCAAGTATGGCAGTCGACGCATAAGCGCTATGGTCGCAGGGGCATACCCTAGCTGCACCGCAAGAGCCTCATTGACCGGCGGATCCGTGTGAGGTGAGTATCGCAGGCTGCCTTCTGGCCAATGACCCATGGTTATCAGGAGTTCGTAGAATTGCGTTATGAGGGAGACGACTTCGTCAGGGTTGTATGCAGCGGCAGTGTCTTGTTCCGCCTTCACTAGTTCTGCGATCTCACGGGCCAACTCTTCCTCTTCTTCCAGTTCTTTCAAGGACGGTGTGGGCGAGGACCACTGTCCTGTGAGTGCATCTGCGCGGACATAGGCCACCTCAGACTCGCTGATATCCTCGTCCGAAGAGGAAGTACTCGTCTCCTGATCGGAATCACTGGTGAGATCGGTTTCTGAGCTCTCGGATGGGAAATAGTCCGAATCAGAGTCATCGTCACCAAGCTCAGCATCAAGCCAGAAATTGGCCTGCCGCCGTCCCTCCTCGGCAACAGTAGCAAGAATGCTCGGCCGGCCCCGTGGCCAGGGATACGCCTTGTATGATCGAGGTGGTGTAGGGTCAACCAGAGCCTCAGTCATCGAGGAAATGGTTCAAACAAAGTCGCGAGTTGGATAATGGAGCAATCAACATGCACAAACAGGAAAACGCTCAAATCCCGATTTGGCAATTCCAAACTGGGTCGGCAATGGCCAATCACACAGATTACTGGATCTAAATTGCTGACGTTAGATTCATCCACAGATGAGCTTCATCAGGATATCTACGTGACCGTGCTTTTTGAAACATGATGCGCACAACTTGCAACTTGCCCAACCTTGCGGGTCGCTGAAAAAGCGCAGTCAGCTCTTTTCGCGCATAACGGGTCAGGGAATCCACGTCAATCTCAACAGTGGGCGAGGTAGACGATCCGTCGCATCCTCACCACGGTGAGTGAATTTGCGTCCATCGTTGCCCTTGGGCATGTATGCATCAGAAAGCTCAAGATAAAATCCCGTCGGAAAAAATATCTACTGTGAAAGATGCGAGGACCAATCCCCACAGAAAGTCCGTTATAGTAGTTACACAATGACGAGCGCGCAAATGACAGGCACATGTTGGTATTACTTTGCTCCCTCGTCAATAGTTCTGCAGTATGGCGACTGGTCGCGAGCCTAGGCGACAAACATGGGGGAGAAAGGAGAGCGTAGACGAGGATGGCCTGACAAGACGGGACAAAAATTCTCCAGGAATTGCAGGAAAGTTGTTCAAGGGTAGATTCACGGGTAGACGCAAACGATGCATTTGTCGACATACTGGAGGCCGAAGGAATTGGACCCGATCCCAAAACATAGGCCAGCTCAGAAGATATCCTTTTTGTCGGCATCACTATAAAGATAATAGGGTGCTGAGCCAGCTTGGCGTCGAGCCAGAAATTTCCCCGCCTCTGTTCCTCTTCTGAATCGGTCGCAAAAATGCTTGGCTGGGCCTATAGCCAAGGATACGTATACGTAGTGGGGTTTCGGACATCAGAGAGCCGAAGAGCTTCAAAAAAGGAAAAGAAATTTGATAGATGATCAACACATACAAATCACAGAACGCTCAAGTCCTAATTTGACAATGAGTTAGATATTGCTTTACTCAAGTCAGTCGAGTTGAATCTGGCAAGAATGTCACAACGTTCCTGCCCATCTCACACCTTGCGCTCCATTCACTGCCAAGTTTTTCCCTTAGTTCCTTTCTCCCATCTCTGATTTGCCGTGGTAGTAATAATTGGTTCTCTGCATTTTCGCGGCCTGCACGTCGAACACCCGGTCAGCGCCGCACCTGGGCTGCGGTCCAGCACATTTTGTGTCATCTCCAAATCTCGAATTTCCTAAGGCTTGGTCTCTGCCAAATTTGAAGTTCATGCATCTCGTCCAGTCCAGAAACTACTAGTACAAGTGAACATCAAAGCGTTCAACCTCACCCCAGCTTAAGCGCCCTCAACTCGAAGAGCCACTCCTCTGGTGGTGCATGATTTGCATATATTATGGGAGCGCGACCAATGGGCTTATCCAAGCTCATCTCTTCCTGCGAATAGTACGCGTGCCGAATGTTAATCAACAGGCGCGTCGAGTTGGTTATCGAAAACGATAGCACGAATCCGATAGGGATTTGCCCAAGGGAAAACTGACAAACATAGCAATCAGGTTCCGCAGATGAATAAAATCGGCGAGTGGCGGGCTCACATCGCCCACTATCCAGAACACGCAGCACAAGAAGAACACTGCGAAGATCCTGAAAAACCAGAATGATTTAATTGGGTTTGACGCTTGTTGACAATTGAAGACTGACGCAACAAAATTTACAAAACTTCGTCGATACAGCTTGTCCAACAAGCTGTTTTCCTCATCGCTTAAAGAACGAAAAGCGCTGGCGCTTTTGCCGATGAAAAGAGCCAAAATGGCCTGCGAAATCCTATGGATACACACGCGTCTCGACAGTTCGAACGAAGGCAGGCGCACCGTATTGTATATGAGCACAGGTAGCCAATACCAAGAGAAAAACTGGGGTTCGTTGAACAGGGAGCAGAAATTCGGAAAAACCGGAATGCCGAGGTCATGCGCGATGTTGGCACTGCCTGTGAAACCAGTGAGGGAGGTATCAGACCCACATAATGATCGAGTACTTTTGAGACGCGTAAAGGATTGGGCCAGAATCACGACGAGGGCGACCGTCTGTGTGGCGAAAATCACGCTAAGGGCTGCCAGAATTTGTCTGTTTCTGTCGTAGATGACGAAGATCCATAGTAGAAGCACCACTGAAAGTCATGAATTTCCAAGAGATGATCAAAAAGGATGTCCTCACGCTCTGTCGTCAGCACGATCTGGGGACCATATGAACGTATTATCTCCCCTTTTTTTAAAAAAACTTACCGAAGTATATCCCCACATCTCCCATCGAAACCAGAAAGTACCTTCGGGTTACCGCGGTGAGAAAGAGAAAACGGAACAATGAATCAAATCACGTACATCTATGCGAATTGGAATTGAGTGAAAAGAGTCTCGGCGAAGTAGACAATCAACATACAACTGGACGGGGCCAAAAATTAGTGGGGAATTCTTCGATGAGATGAGTACCCACTGAATCAGTAACATTGGGACTCAGAATAGCTGAGCCCGTTTTCATTCCGGATCCATGCAAATATTTTGGGATGGCTTCTCACCATAGAACTGAAATCTAGTCGAGGGATTCCATGAGACAGTCAAGGCAAAGGATACTATCTTTCACGTACAAGACGCATCCAAAGCCCAGATACCGATGCTATTCATCGGAGTGAGTGTGCTGTTTGTTTGAACGCGGAAGAATGTCCGACTAGGAATGAAGAAGTGCCCTCACCAATATGAAGACCCCTTTAAGAAGGGACCAGTCCTTTCTCTGTGCAAGCGTGAATGCCGATAGAGTTCGGCTGAGGTCTGCCATACCCAAACAAACTCGATCTAGTGTAGAGAAGGCCTAGTAAGAACGGGACTTCTCAAAACGTTTTATGTGCACGAACCTCCTGATCAATAGTTATGACTGCGAGAATGGGTCGGAATACAAACGGAGCAGGTGAGTCACGACATACGGTGGTCGTACAGCAATATCGTCGCAGATCCGACTGAGTTCATAGTTTCAGCTGAATTAGTATAAGCCCAGAAAATTGCCTACCTGTGGCCAAGCGTGTGCTTTGAAAAGAACGGAGGTAGTGGAAGAGGAGGGTGGGATCCATAGCCAAGCCCATGGCACCACGATGCTAGTTACTATATAACTGACCGAGGAATGTGATGGCAGACGTGCGATCTTTATAGAACCAGATCTCCAGGTCCAAACGTGATGACATCCAGAACCCGTCGTATTTGCGCGCAGTCCACGCACCGTCAAGATGAGGTGCCGCCGTGACAGCAACGATGTTGGATAGGGACAGCTTCTCTTTTCACACCAAGTATAGATACCCCAAGTTTTGGATAAAAGTGCAAAAACCGTCTGCCTTCCGCCTCTCCTTTCGCTAACTGTCGACTATCGGTCTCCGTGATTATATGGTTGCTGTCGCTGGTTGTTCCGTAGACTCGTAAGACGGGTCAAGAATTAAAATTGATCATGTCGGGAGTGTCGGCGTTTGCAGGGCTGACGGGTTTACAAGATCAAAGGTGACATAGCCAAGCGATGACTATCTGCGCCAATGTTTGGAGTCACAGCTCTCCTGCCCAGCACCCGGGAGCTTGAGAACAAGATGTGTTGGAAACCGCCATATGGACGGGAGGATTCGTTAGTTTTAATAGAAAAAACCTGAGCGCCAAGTGACATTTAAGCGTTACAGCGCTTACAATAGAGTTGTTGCGTTGAGAGGCGCTAAAAATTCAAAATCAATGCATCTAAATGTTGGCCGGAATGGAGCCGACCACCCATTCTACTAATTTCATCATGATCTCTCCCTTCGCCTTTCCAATCTCCAACACCTCTTCATGCGACACCACGTCCGCAACAGGCAACTCGACGCGTTTCCCCGCGAGCTGTGCACCGTTCAGAGCAAGACCAAAATTTGGCGGTTAAAAACGTACTTCAGCGAGTACCTCCTCCCGAATGCTCCGGTAGCCCTCTGGAATCACGACGGCATTCGTGACTAGGCTGAGGGCCATGACGTTCAGCCCGGCCTCGCGCGCTGCGAGGACCTCGGGGACGGTGCTCATGCCGACGACGTCTGCGCCCGCGAGGCGGAGGAAGCGCCCCTCGGCGGGCGTCTCGTAGGTTGGGCCGCTGACCCACGCATAGGTCCCCTCCGCTAGTGCAGCTGGGTCGAGCGAGAGGTGGTATGCAGCGAGGAACGCGAGGCGCCGCAGAGAGGGAGAGTACGCGTCGGAGAGCGGAATAAATCGCTGGTGCGTCGGTGAAGTGAGGGGGCCGAGGAGGGGGTTCATCCCGGTCATGTTGGGGAGCCCGAGGTGGTCGTGGATTACTACGACTGAATGCCGAGTTGATGGAAGACGCGTAGTATTTGGAAAGCGAAACTCACTGGTGCCAACGGCTAGTTTAGGATTAAGCCCTCCGGCAGCGTTAGTAACTGCCCTCAGATGAGTAACGTCGGGAGAGCCAATAACTCAAGCGCACCAATGAGGTCTTTAATACCGAGCTTTGCCAAAACGCGAATAGGAAACACGACTGAGCGCATATCGTGCCCCTCATATGGGTGGAACTGGAGAGCTGGTTACCGGAAGACCATGTAGGCCGCGCGTGTACGTACCCGACCGAGCATGGCGACTACGGGGACGTTCGCGCCATTATGGCCCATAAAACCGAACGCCAAAGAGCTCTTGTGACCAGACACTACAACGAGAGAGTTGATACGTTTGTAAGATCCGGTGCACGATTTTGCTCACCAGAGCTCTCGGAGAACCCAGGGACCTTGTTGTATGGGACGAGAACGACGTCCCGGATGCATTCGACGATGCCGCCGAGGCCAGAGCCACACACGATGCCCACCTGTGGTTTCTGAAGGCGTTCAGGGAGCTGAGACTTTATGGCCTCGAGGGCCTCGTCGAAAGGCGCTTCAGAGAATTGTGGCATCAGGGGCTAGGACGAGAGTAACCGCATTGCCGCATCAACCGGCGTGTCTTTCTTGGCCGGACCTTTCATGAGCTTGTCGCGTCGATCTTCATTCTTCCTTCAACATTTTCTCCACGAAAGCTACTGGTGTCGCAGAATATCATCTAGTCCTCGGAGAACTAGTCAACCAGAGCATGTACAAAAGGAACAGGCGCGGCTGAATGCGGCTGCCAACTGGGTCAATAAAGTCCTCAAACCAATGCGCACCGACAACGAACCTCTGCCCACAACCATCTGGGTGTCTAATGTCCCTCCAGGCGCGACCGTTGCCGATTTTCTGCATGTCGTCTTGGTCGGTCCGCTATTCCGCGTCAAGACCAAAAAGCTGGGCATGCGCCGCTTCATCGCGCTCACATTCTTCGAGAACGCGACCGCTGTCAAGTTCTATCGCGAGATGACCGAGAACGAGGTCGTCTTGCACGGTGCGCGCCTCCAATTCGCGTGGGGGCGCCGCACACATGAGCGCCAGAGCGGACCAGGATCTCGGATCGGCACGCGTGCGATATTCATCCACGATGTACACGAGCTGGGAACGCGGGACGAATTCCACGCCCGCCTCGCAAAATATGGTCCTGTCGACCGTGTGCTGTTCAAAAACAACGAGCAGTCCGCGTTTGTCGATTTCTGCGCTGTGAAGTATGCCGTCCAGGTGCGACCGTGGTTCACAATGTATTTCGCGATTTTTGATTCATTTCGAGTACACTAGGCAGCCCAAGCGCTGCGCGATGAGGGCGTGCGGGTCGGCTTTGGGGATGACCGCTGCATGTCCAGTGGGCGCATCCACGCCACAGCCATCCAGAACCGCGTTCGACAGGTCACTCTCATCGACATCCCCGACGGGACTCTCGTCTCCGAGCTGTGCGACCACATCCGCGGCGGGGCACTCGAGCGGATCGTGTACCTCCGCCCCCAACGCGTCGCGGTGCGTCCTCCCGTAAATATTCAGACCCCATCTGATTTACGCCAAAAACAGTTTGTACTCTTTCTAGAGCACAACGCGGCGGCGGCATTCTGGCGGCACGCGTTCTACCACGGCATCACAGTCAAGGGGTATCGCCTTGCTGCGTGGATGAAGGCGGATAGGCCAGAACTCGCGAAACAGGTCCCGCACCTCGTCACCGCCGTGGCGGACGGCGCGTCGCGGTGCGTGCGGGTCGTTGGTACGCCCTACCTCAGCCCCGGCGCCCTACGGAGCGACTTTGAGTGCTTCGGCCCCGTCGAGCGTGTCGAGCTCGTGTAAGTACATGTCCGACACATAAACGCAGGCTAACTAACCGTGTATGTATGCAGCCATATATCTTCTCTGGGAAATGGAACCGTGCTCGTGGCGTTCATGGACATCGAACACGCTATCAAGGCGGTACGGCTATTGAGGAAGGCGCCGGGGTACGAGCGGGCCAGGATATTTTTTGCACCAGATCCTTGTGCTGGTCCGCTGTCTGGAGCGCAGAGAATGGCGCAGACGCTGCACACGCAGTTGACGAACCTTTTGAATCTGAAGCCGCCGTGAAATATACGGAATAACCTCCGGAAGAACAACCACCACCTGCCGCAATATTTCACGTCGCTTAGCCAATATGTGGCTTCAAGCAAGCAATCTGCGGTGTATTGGGCCACGAATGCGAATCTACAAAATAATGGTACCCAACTGGAAGGAAATTCTGCTTGGAGTGTGTTACAGCTTGTACAGGTAGAAATACAAATACGATATGCGTCAAGAAAAAGAGTGCATCATCTTGGAGCCCCACTCGTTTCTTTATCGACCGCAAGACTCTCTTGTCGACAGCACGAAAGCCACGCAAACCACATCATTGTTCGCAGCTGCAGGACGTCCTCCTTCCACGCCTTCGTCTGATTCACCTCCCTAAACTCCCGCGTGAGCTTCTCGCACCGTTCAATGTTTTCGGGGGACACAAAATCGATCGCAACCTTGATACAGTCACTCAGATTGCGGACCTGACGCCACAGATATAAAACCGTTCCAAGCAAGAGAGAAATGAAGAGCAGACTAACCTGATGCGCACAGCCCGCAGGGATAAACACCGCCTCTCCAGCCTTTTGGTAAACGCGGTAGCTCTTTACGCCATACTCCTCCCATAGTTGGCGCCGCGCGTGGTCATCGAGATATATTTGTTGCATGTGGATCGGATCGAGCCCAGTGAGCGCAAACTTTGCCCGCATAAACTTCCTGATCTTGTCGCTGTCTTGCGCGCGGAACAGATCCCACGCCGCACACCCCGCCTTGCCATCCGCATCGGGCGCAGCGTACGTCATGAGGTTGAGGGCATCCGCCATATCCATGTGCAGCCGCGTCGAGCCCTTGCTACCGAACGCCTCTCGGTTCGCGTTCGCATTGTACATCTTGGGCCCTGAGAAAACGCCGCAGCCATGAGGCAGAAAGTCGACACCGAAAAGTAGAATCACCAACCTAAATCAGGACCGATGGTGTTTGTGGGGAAGTGTGACGCAATGTTCAGTGCTCCGTCTCTGCGGACATAATGCGGAATCGGCACAGCCTGGTTAAAATCGTCGTATAGCAATGGAAAGTCGGTCTTGAAATCTTTCTCGGGAGGCCAATCCTTGTGATGGATCAGTGAGCAAAACGTCGCACGGAACGGAAATTTGCAACTGACCTTGAGCTTCCAACACTTGTCTCGGCCCTCGTACTGTCCAAAAGTTTTGAAGAACTCGCCCACTGTAATCCGCCGGTTTTCTTCGGTCTGGCACTCGATTATCAGGCAGCTATCGTTGCCGTGTTCCTTCATGAAATATTCCGGCGACCAGTTAATCTTGAGCTTCTTCCCAACATCTGTCACGAGCAACGGGTCGCCCTTGGCCCAGAGCGGTCGGAAAATCTCGTCCGTGAGCTCCGAGTCTGTGAATCTCAAAATCTCGTGCGAAGGTATCTCGTCCGGATTCACGGGGAGAATGTGCGAGGCCGACTCGGCGCAGGGAGGCGCCGCGTCACCATTGGGTACCAACGTGGCCTCGGAATCGTTGGAGGGGGACGGCGCCATGTCCTGAGGAGGCGTGTGCGCGCCGTTGCTCTTGGACGTCGAAGCATGTATCCAAGCAGGGTCTGATGGCGGCATCAATGGCCCCGGAATAGGGAGACCTTCGTCTCGCAAAAGTTGCTCCATATCTCGGATCGCGTCTGTGAGCTCGGCTTTGCTGAACCTCGTCATTGGGGAAAAATCTTTGGCGCCATGCTCGTTGCGCTTCAAGCAGTTCAAAAAGAAAGGACTCGCGTGCATGAGTTTGTCTCTGCGATCTTGTAGCTCTTTGCGCGCGCTTTCCGATGCGCCATTGGGTGCGATGGTGAGGGTTTTAACTTGTTGGAAACACTCGGGGCACGCTTCACGCCCACAACTGCGACACATCCACGAGCAACAAAAAATCGAAGTGAGGCAGGTGTCTTGAACGTGTCTGTCAGCAAAGAAATAGGAATTGATAAGTTATTTACCACACGTAGCGCGGACCTCATTTTCCCTGGGTCGGTATATA
The DNA here is from genome assembly GCA_014925785.1 of Mycena galopus ATCC 62051. NCBI lineage: Eukaryota > Fungi > Basidiomycota > Agaricomycetes > Agaricales > Mycenaceae > Mycena > Mycena galopus. The sequence continues at coordinate 1,093,751 of WIQG01000010.1, read as the reverse complement.
ACCAGGTCCAAGTTGAGGTGCTCGAGTTCTTCGCGAAGAGTGGGTAACAATGCAGCGGCAATTATCTTCTTTGTCTGGTGAAGGTGGCTCTTGTCGAGCGGGATATTCCAATTATCAGGGTACTCCATCTTGGGCATCTTCTCGACGTCTTCTTTTTCTGTGAAAGACATTCCCACCAGGGACCCAGTGCTGTCTCTGAAGAAATGACGCAGGTTTTGGAAACGACACGTGTCTCCCGCCCAACGGCGAATGCAAGAAACACATTTCGGGTACTCGTCGCTCTTGTAGCGGCTCGACATACATCGTGACGTCTGATACTCAGTGAACAGATTGGTGACGTTGGGAATCTTGACAGGGACGATCCGATGTGCCCCTGCAACCCATTGAGTTTATTGCGACAGACGCAAGTGGAAAACCTATACCATCATCTCGATATTTGCCCGAGGGTTTCACGACCGCATACATCGTGGTGGGGAGCTGATCTAAACACGGATTTGTGAGTTGTTCTGGAAAATGATCGGACGGTCATCACCGCTACGAGCGGAGATTTGTTCGCTATGTTTCTTGGTTGTGTGTCCACTGCGCTTATTTGTGCCTGGCAAGATCAGATCAGATCGAGAAAGCTAAACTAAAGAGTAAAATTTGGCTACGAACCAGATGCGGTCTTTGGCTCCCTTGGCTTCCGTTTCTTTGGTGGTTGTTCTGCGTCTTCGACTTGGAGAAGACCCCGTTTCTTCTGGGGTCGTGTTTGATCTCCCAAAATGTGGCTAAACTGGTTGTGATAATACTCGTATGTCGAGGAATTTTCTCGGGGAGACTCTTCCCGAGCGAAAAGGCGAACAGAGGCTCGTTCCACGGTTTGATATTCTAAACCACAATTTAGTTGTAAAACGGAAAATCGAAAGGAAACAATACGGGAAGCGTCTATTTCCGGAGACATGGGATGCGGGGGTTCATCTAAACGAGATCAGTTACCAGCAGGGCATGACTATCTACACTAACGGTGTGCATAGTCGCTTGGCACCGAATCCAAACGAAAGAGGGAAAACGTGGACCTACCAGACTCTCCAGAATACGCGTCAGTGTCCATCGGTGTGACAGAGCGGGACGTGCGAGCGCGAGGAACGTTCGTGACTGGGCGGACTGTGAAAAGCACATCGGTTATGCGAAGGGATTTCAAACCAATAGACATACCTGCCCGTTTGTCAGAGCGTACGGGCCCCGCCGCGGATTCGTAAGAGGCGTTCGAGGACGCCCGTTTTCGGACTGCGACTAGAAAGTTATGTGTTATGACGCCGAACAATTAGAGTCACGATACATACCCGTCCGCTCTTCAGGGTATGGGGACGCCGTCATCGGGGACTTGGAGACGATCGGTGGGCCTATGCGCGGCGTGTTTGGCGGTATTAGCCGAAGATTGTGGTTCGGCGGGTAACTGGCGCGCATAGGCGCCGGATAGCTGTGCGGCGAGCGCGACACGCCCTGCCCCCAGGTATCGTCCACACCAGCGAGAGAGTACCCCGTTTCGGCCACTCGGTGGTCTCTATACGCCTGGTTCACTTGGGGTGTGGGTGGCGGCCGGCGCGCATTCTGCGGCTGAACGCGTGGGGGCGGGGATGGGCTGCGATTGAGGAGGTTGCCAATGGACATGGAGGCGAGTTTGGTATGTTGGACGACCGACGACGACATGACCGCCGTCCACGCGAACAGAATGCTATGGGAGATGAAAGCAGGAGACAAAGGGAGCGTTTACTTTCACTATCACGTAAACCTCAACTCTTAGATCGCGGACCTCCAAATCTGGTGCCGATCGCCGGCATTATCCGGCCATCCGCCACTCAAAGCTTATTCCTTCTCCGATCCACCCCAGCCAGCCAAATAAATCTCGAATGCAGTTCGACAACGTGTATCTAGCCCTAAAAATGTCAAAGAACAACAAGTGGATATGTATAGCTAACGCATGTAGCAACCTCGGCGAGCAAACGTCAAATAGAGCTAGTGATAAATCTGCGCAAAGACACGGCGACCCTCAGAGAAACATGATACAGTGGATACAAGACGGGTAGCACCATCCACCACACTATCATGACTCCAAAAGCCGCCCAAAACCGTCATCGGATCGGAGGAATGTCTGGAGGTGGCGCGGCATCGACTGCAATGAATTAAATTAGGCGGCCAAGAGTGAAGAACATTGTCGCTGCACGTACCTGGAACATCCACCGCTGCGTCGCCGGCAGTTTCATCGATCTTGGCCTTATCTGCCAAGAATAAAAGAAATGAATACACTCGATCTCCACAAATCAAAAAAAAAGACTAGCCTTCGATCGGGGACGGTGAGTCGGCATGGGTGTTTATATCCTGCTCCGACGACGCCGAAACCGGCGACTTCAACACCACACCCTCCTTCTCCTTCTCCGTCTCTGCGTTCACCTTCGCCTCACTTTTCGATCGCCTACTGAGGCTCCGCTCAGGTACATGCAACCGTTCCGCCACCTCTTTCGCAAGCCCTCCCGACAACAGTCCATTCTGCTGCCCGCCAGGAGGCGGCATATCCGCCCACATCTGCAGCGCCTTGATGCTCCCCCACTCCGTCACCTTATTATTCAGCCAATGGTGGTTCACCGGCTTTGTCAGAAAGTCGTTGCAGCCCGCCGCAAGCGCCTTCACCCTGTCGCTGTTGAGAGACGACGCCGTCTGCGCGACAATGATGACAGAGGAGCGGTATGGAGACGCGCCGGAGATGTATGGCGACGTCGCGCTGAGGGTTGAGATGGCCGAGTTGGGCGAGGGGATAGAAGAAGGGGACGTGGGAGGGTATCCTTCCGCCGCGTTCATCTTTTCCAGGCGCCGAATTTCCTTGGTCGCGTCGATTCCATCCATGACGGGCATTTGAATATCCATCTAAGAGGTTTTGTCAATCAAAACGCAGCTGAAGGGCGTCACAACTGCACCCACCAGAATAAGATCGAAATTCCCGGTCTTCCACTTCTCCACCGCCTCGAGCCCGTTATTCGCAAGCTGAAATTTGAGCTTCTTTTTCCGCATGAACCCAGCAAGCTGCATCTGATTCACCACATTGTCTATTCCACATAGTCAGCATAATTCATCCAGGGAAAATTCAACCGAGTCGAAAGAAAAAAAGTACTAGATAACACACCTTCAACGATCAACACACTAATCGGCGGTACGATATCAATATCCGGCGCCTTTTTCGCGTTCTCCAACACCTTAATATCCGGCGTCGCGGTCCGCCTTCGCATTGGCCGGCGGAACGTCGCAGTCGGACTCGACATCTGCGGTGAAGACGTCGCAGAGCTAGGCCCCTGCTGCTGCGCGGCCTCACCGTTCTCCGTCCTCACCACCGGCGGAGCCGACGCAGGCTCCGATGGTGACACAGGGACCGGTATCCCCACGGACAATCGCGACGGCGGCCTCGGCGAGCGTTCCGCCGAACTCGAACTCGAGCCCGCAGTCACCTCATGCAAGGACGAGAACGTCGGTTGCTCCATCGCCGTCATGGACGGAATGCGCTGCCCTACGCCCGCGCCCGAGTTCCGCCTACTACTCGACGTCTGCATCCCCAACTGCCCCCGATCCCGCTCCATCGGCGGTCCAAACGACCCCTTCTTCGCCACCGGCGTCGCCGCCCCCGTCTTCGCCCTCGGGCTGAAGAAAATCCCCGCAGGCTGTCCCGGCGGGCTCGAAATCAGCAGCCCAGACGAGGGCGTAGAGCCCAATTGGACGGCGCCCGCGCCGAGGTGCACGCCGTCGTCCGCGGAGAAGTACTCGTTCCCATTCGAGCTCGTGTGCGACATCCCCAGCGGCGAAGGCGGTGGCAACCCCGCCGCGGCGCGTTCCAGCAACGTCTCCTTCGTGTTGGAACGACTGGAACGATCTGAATTGCTCCGCGCGCTGGGCGGTCTCGGCGAACGATTCGACGGATGCATGAACGAATTGGGTGCCAAAAACGACGAGGTGGATGCAGGCGTGGCGGGGCTCGTCGCTATCGGGGAGAAGAACGGGTCCACGGGCGGCCGCGTTACCGCCATGTGCAGCTGCGTCAGCACCCTCTTAGGCCCCGCCGGCTTGGGTACGATCATCACCTCGGGCATCGGGGAGGAGTAGCTACCGAGCACAGTCTGTAGGACGTCTTTGACGATCTTGAAGTTCGCCAGGCTCGTGAAATGGATGATGATGACGGAGGAGGCGCTGGGGGCGCTGGGAGCGGGCGGGACGAAGGAAAGGAGCATAGGAGACCCGGACACGGCGCGCGGGACCTGCGTCGTCGAGCGGCGAGAGTGGTGAGGGATCGGGGGGCGGACGTCTGGATGATGTGAAAGCGGTGGGCGGTCTGAATGATGCGGCAGTGGTGGGCGTTTTGGATTCAGCGTCAGAGGGTAGGGCGTCTCTACCCTTAGCGCGTTCAGCCTCTCCTGAAGCACCTCTACATTGTCATCGATAAACACAAACGAGGGGCGCTGGGGATCTACTGGCACTTTCGAAAACTCTGCTTTGGCCGCAGGTGGGTCGAGTACAGACGGCGTGGTGGGACTCGGCGGACCCGATGGCTCGTCTGCTTCGCCCTCTCCATCTGCAGACATGTGGCTGACGTCCATGCCCCAGTCCACCAGGTAGCGTGTTACGTGCTGCGCGAATGAGCCCTTCGATGACGCATACAACGCAACCTTGGCGCCTTTGAGCGTTTCCGCAAACACCTTGAGCTCTTCCAGCGTCGGCTCCGATGCCCCAGGTGTACTGGGCGTCCCGGGCGGACTCGCGCCCGTCGCCCCCGGCGGTGCGCGGTCGAACGTCAACGACAGCTCGCACGTCCGCCCTCCCGTCGACGACGGCAGGTCATGCGCCAGCGAGCCTCCAATCTGGCGGAGCAGCCGCCGCAAGATGAGGCTGGAGAAGTGCGGCTCCGCGCGCAACTCGGGCTCGTGGTCGGCCGTGTATGGATTCGACTGCGCGAACTTGTGCGCGATTTGGATGGTGCAGTGGATAGGGCCGTCCTCGGTGGTAGGCGATGACGTGAGGGCGTCGGCGTCGACGAGTTCATCGGATATCGTAATCTCCTGGCCCGGCGCGGGAGCGAAGCCAATAAAGAGACCGACTTCGATCGAGTCGCCCGCCCGAGCCACGGACATGATTTGACGCAGGACCTGTACCGAATCAGCTACATAGTGTCCATAGATTATAAAGAGACGCACATGAGACAGCGCAACCGTCAACCCACTCTCCGAGCCGCTCACCCAAGCGTACTTTAAGCTCAGGTCACCGTGATAGAGCACCAAGTCAACGCCGGCCGCGGCCGCAGCGCCGCTCATAACGTCGCCCACGCTCTGCAATAGCTCCCCCAAATCAAAGTTGGTGTGTGCGATAAGTCCCGAGGAGCCTGGGCCTAGCACCTCGTCTGGCGGTTCCTGGCTGTAGTGGGCCATGTTTGCGGAGAAGTAGTTGAGGTTGCGCATAGCAGTGAACATGGCAGACATAGACGGCGTCGGTACACTCAGCGCGCAGGCAGAGAACTGCTCCCTTGTGGGCTCCAGTACTTGCGGCGGCGAGATCTGCAGTAGAGTCTGTATGGCCATCTGGACCATGTCCGCCAGCTCGAGCGACAGTTCATAGAACTGGGTATTCGGGTCGGTTGGGTGCGCCGGAAGTCCTGGGCGCTTTCCAGGGCGGTGCGGGTTCTGCAGCCTCCCTAGTTGGGGCACAGAGAAAGCACGACTAAAGCGCGGATGCAGGCGTGGCTGGTTGTTAGTAGGCGTATCCTCCCTGTCCTCTGGCTCTGAGAGAATCCCTGATTCCTCTGGGTGGTCTGTGGGGGTCGGAGGGGTCGATGGTGCACCCAAGTCGTTTCTGCGGACGAAGGTGAATGTCGACTGAGCACCCAAGTCGTCCGGTTCTGCTGTCCAAGTGGCTTGGCCGTTTACTGGGGCCGGCCGGTCAGTTGTGTCCTCTGCCATTGGATTTGGCTGGAGGAACGTGGCCGAGCAGCGCGCCAGGTTTAACCGCGGAACTCAAAATGCAATCGAGTCGGCAAACTCCGATTCAATCGTGGCAGTGGCGCTGAGTCCACTTTAGCTGAGCCTATGCAACGGGTCGCAAGTTATGCCGCTCGAGTGACCCAGGCCGCCCGATAGCCCCGACTACCACTCCATTGGCTGCCCATTTCTGCCTCGAACTACTCTCGGACGATATTTCCTGTTATGCTATCATCGTGCACTTATGAAGCTACCTCAGAGCGTCTCATTTACCCGATTGTAAGCGAGTGGTGCAGGAAATGCCTCGAGTTGGAGCTCGTCATCAACTTCAAATATGTTGGGATATGAACAGCATCTTCTCTTGAAACTGCATGGTACAAGCCTCTAAACCTGGAACTCCTTCTCACCACAAGCACCCCCTGCTCACTGGGTCTCCACTTTTCAGAGTCGTGGCACATTTGACTGATGCTCACTTTCTCCTGGATGTACAGTCTCTCAAATCCCGTCCAAGCTAGCGGTTATGCTCAACGAAAAAAGGCCCAATGCCTGCCGAGTCAACGACTACTTCTCTCATTCTCGTCTTAGGTATTTGGTGGAGCTTGGTCATGAAGGCCACCGCGGTTCTTGACTTGGTGGACTCGTCCTTGAAGTTATCACCAACAAGACGCTGATGCTCAAGATGTTGATTTTCAATTTGACATTGCAATTTGGAGAGCCGTCTCAAGTTCGTCGTCTGCCTCGCCTTCTTTCCTTTTACAGATTGCTCGTGAAATCTATGCGGTCGCTAGAGGGCTGACATGGTGTTGCTGCTGCCACTGTTGCATCGATTGACGTTAGACGCTGTAATGTTCCTTGCTATGCATCTTCCTTCCTTCTAATACGGTCTCAACGTTGTCTCTCAACAGTACCCAGCGAATTTTTCACTACAGTACTTCTTACATCGCGCTATGAGTAGAGGTCAAAATACAAAATCACTAGTAGAATAATTCGACATCCCCCTGCAAAAATCATCAGCCAACAAGTTCCAGAAAAACAAAACCACAAACCTCCGCAACCAGGTCCATGTCGTGGTAGCTCACCCGCTTGCCCGCCGCAGCCCTCGGGTCCTCTTTCGCATCCGGCGGTGGAGGCGGCAGCGGCCCTCCCGCTCCACGCCCACCACCTCGCCCGCCACGCTGGTTCCCGCCCCCGTTCCCACTCGTCAGTGCCCCATCCATCGTCGCTGCGGTCGGTTTTGCTGGTAGCCCTGCGCCCTCGGCGAACCCGCCCAACCGCTCACTCAGCCTCCGCCCGTTCGACCCGTCGTCCCGCCCACCTCTTTGCCCCGGGTGCCCGCCGCCGTACCCGGGAGGATACCCGTCGCGGCCGTGGTGGTCCCATTGTCCACCACCGTGCCCCGGTGGCGGGTAGCCCGACTGCCCATAGGGCCCACCACCGCCCCCGCCGCCGTATTGGTTCCGTCCATAGTTGTCGCTTCCGTCACGATGATGCGACGGCGCTTGCATCCCGTACGCCTGCGGCGGCGGGAGCTGCCCGTTCCCTGTTACTGCTGGTGGGTGCGCAAAGGGCTGGATGCGGTGCGGATCGAGCGCAAAGTTGTTGAAGTAAGGTATCTGAGCACAATTCGTCAGCAAATTCTCTTGACTTTGGAGGAAAAGAATCACTTCATCAAGGGACTTTACAAGCTCCGGATGCTTATTCGCAATGTGCTTCTCGACAAACGCCGTAGCCTTGAACAGCTTTTGGCACGTTTTGCATCGGAACTTGCCCTCGTCCTCTTGCTTCAAAAACGGCTCCACGGCCTTGGTCAGTTCCCTGCGCACATTACTCAGTCTTTGTTGTGTACGATACGCCCTTGAGACATACTCATCATAGCTTTTCCCGCCATAATCACGCGGGTCAACTCCATCGCGGTTGATCAAGAGCGCAATCTTAGAATCCAGCCACTCAACCCAACGTTCGTCTTGAAAAGAAATTAGTTTGGCTCTGTGCAGAAGAAAAAACAAACCAGTACGCCTCCAATCCTTGTCTCCGCGGTCCCTCCCCGACCCTTTGTTGGTCTCCTTTTCCTTTTCCTTCTCCTTCTCCTCTCCGGCCGCCTCGTCGCCATCTTCCTCCTTTGGCTTTTTCTCCTTCTCCGACGCTGCCTTCTCCGCCGCCTCCGCCGCCTTGAGCTCTTCCAGCAGCATCTTCGACAGCGGCTTCCGCTCGTGCTTCAAACACTTGCGCTGCAGTTCCTCCAGATGGTCCGTCACGATCGCGCAGTAGTAGCACGCGTGGAACGCGTAGCGCAGGTACGCAAGGTACAAGTCGAGCGAGACCATAGTCTACAAACATTTTAGCATCAATACAAGCCTGCCTTCGATCCACAACCAAACGCACCTTCTTCGTCTCATACGCCTTATCGTCGTTCACATCTACGAGCTCCTGCGCGCGCAGGTCCGCCATGACCTTCTCTACCCTCCGCTCAACCGCCTCGCTCCCCCGCTCCCGCGGCTCCGGCTCCTCCTCCTCCGCATCCTCCCCGCCCGCGGCCATAGCGACGTCCTCCCCGTCGGGAGCGGCGCCGCCCTCCGCCGGCGCGCCGGGCTTCCCGCGCGCGATTTTGAGCTTGCGCAGCTCCGCCGCCTCGCTCTCGAGCTTCGCCACCAGCGCCTTCGCGTTCGCTAGGTCCTTCTCCATGCGGTCCGGCCGGCTCGATACCTCGGGCGCGTACCGCATCCGGTTCGTGAACGGCTTCACGTTGTGCGTGACGTGCAGCTTGAAGCCCTCGATCTTTGAAAAATTGATCAGCGTCGTCGTCGTTGAGCATAGAAGGGCCGTGGCGTACTTTCTTCTCGGACAACTCCGTGAGAACGGAGCCCATGTCGGCGTCGTCGCGGAAACGCAGCCACCCTGCGCGGTAGTAGTTGCGCTTCTGCAGCGGATCACCCAGCGCGATGTACACGAACCCAGGGACCTTCGAGCATGCCTGCAAAACGGCATTCAGCGTTCTGCTTTCGTCTACAGCGCTGCACTTACGTCCTCGAGCTTCACGCGCCCAATGTCGGGTGGAATCGTCCGTATCATGACCTGATTGCCCTCAGGCATCACAGACACCTCATCCCCACGGTCTGACACGCGCTTATTGCTGTTGCCTGCGTTCGCCGCGCTCTTCCCATTCGAGTCGGGGCGGTTGGCATCAGCGTCAGCAGGGAGGTCCTCGTCGACGTTCATGTTGAACTGCATCTCGTCGTCGTCGCCGCCGGCCTTGGGCTCCTCGGAAATGGGGGCGGCAGCGCCGTCTGCGTTCGCAGGGGCGCTGTCCGCCGCGGGTTCGCCGCCGTTGGCAGCGGATGAGCCGTTTTCCTTCACCGGCGAAGGCGGGGCCTCGATGGCCTCGGGTTCCGTCGTTAGGTCGGGGTCGAACTTGCCTGACTCCAGGTCAAGCAGGAACGTGCCGAGGCGGTCTTTCCAGCCCTCCTTGCGCACCCGCTTCCGCAGGCTCTCAAACTCGGGTGCGGGATCGTACTTTTCGCTGAACCAGGGCGATTTTCTGTGGTGGTCGAACATTGTCTGCAGCTGTAACGAGGTGTCATCGCAGAGTAGATCGAATGAGGGCGCAACGAACCTGCGCTGCAGCAAAGTCCTTTTTGTATTTTTCCCACTTGCTTTTGATGCCGTTACGGGGCTTGGAGCCATCGCCAGCCTCTTGCTCGGCGGCCTTGTCCGCATTGTCCTCTTCGATGGCCTGCTGGGAGTAAAAATAGCGGAACCACTCGGCGTATTGTTTGAGGGACGCGGGGTAGTCGAACGTGTGGGGATCTGGCGGGGGGCGGCGTGCAGACGGGTATCCGGAGGAGTGCCCGCGGCGGGGTGGAGAGCCGTACCCGTATGGGCGGTGACCATCTACAATCAGCGTTAGTACTCAATGCACACCGCCCACTCGACAAGCCAAACCGTAGTCGTCGTATCGCGGGCGCGGGTCGTACCGGTCGCGATCGTACGGCGAGTTGGAACGCTGGCGCTTGCGATTGACTGAACGATGGATTAGGACGAAAAGAAGGAAAGCTGCGGGGACATACGCTCTGGCGGGGGGCTGCGACTGCGGCCGCGGCGATAGTCGTTGCCGTATGGACCGCGCTCTCTTTCGTAAGAAGCCCATGCCCGGTCGCGATCGTATCCCTCCCAGTCGCGGTATTGGTCTGGGGGATACGGGGCGTCTCTGGGCGGATAGGAGCCGCGGGCGGGTGAGCGCGAGCGAGAGCGACGAGGAGGTGGGTAAGAAGAGTTCCAGGACATTCTAGAGCAGACTGAGATTTGAGGAGAAAAAGAGGAAAGCAAGAAGACGGCTGATCAGAGCCTGAGGATGAAAGAGGTCGAGCATAGTGAAGCACAGACCTCTTAGATCACGAACACACCGCGCGGACGCTGTCTTGCTTCGTCGCTCGCTGTGTTTCGCGATGAAGATGCGAGGTGCCGCTTCGGCACCTTATATACCCACGCGCAGATTCCCACGGCATCTGCCCCATAGGTATTCAGTGGACAACGGACCCAGACACGGCGTAAAATTTTGGCTCGTTTCAGGCTCTCTACCGGGCGTGAATCTGAAGATAGTCGTTGAGATCACGTATACTAGAGATGCGATGCCACAAAAAAAAAAGTACATGTAGGAGAGGTCTGACACCCGTGTCACAAACGAAGAGTGGACAAGTTCTATTACCCAGCCAGTTAATCTGCGCAATCAGAATCCCCGCAGCCCGAGAAAAAAAGCGGGCGACGGGACTGTCTATGATAGAGAGCGCTGAAGACAATTAATGATGTCGCGACGTTTTTATAGGTGTTTGGTGGGAGCTTGATGGCAAGCCTTCGCAAACACGGTTTTACGTATGTGGCTGTCCTCTGCTGTTTTCCCATCGCCATGGACGGTGAAGCATCCAGCTCGAGATTAGAGGAGGTCTCGGAGGAACTCCCAGAAGGAATCGACGAAGTAATGGACCAAGAAGGCTTGGAAGGAATGGATCCCGAAGGCTTCTCCGGTCCCACAGAAAAAATTGTCAAACCTCTCACTCGCGAAGCCCTTGCTGCATTCCAAGCAGCCCAGAACCGCGCCGGCGTCATCTACATCTCCCGAATCCCCCCAGGAATGCGTCCCACCAAAGTGCGCCATCTCATGAGCGCGCACGGTGAGGTTGGCAGAGTATATCTCCAACAAGAAGGTTTGTTTCCCGCGTTTCTTGAAAAACTTGAATATGGATTTTATCTAGACGCAAAACGGGCATATCTACGCCGAAAATACACCTCCACCAAAAAGGCGCACTTCACGGAAGGCTGGGTCGAGTTCAAGGACAAAAAAGTCGCTCGGAGTGTAGCCGAGATGCTCAACGCCCAACCGATCGGTGGCAAGAAAGGAACGCGCTGGCGAGACGACGTTTGGACGATGAAGTACCTCCCCAAGTTCAAGTGGAGTATGCTCACGGAGCAAGTTGGTGCGTACCGACCATCCCCTTCTCAAGTTTGCTAACATCGGTGCAGCACATGAAGCTGCGATACATACGGCGAAATTACGCGTGGAGCTTTCCCAATCTAGGGAGGAGCAGCGCGACTACCTCAAGAACGTCGAACTCGCGCGGGTGCTGGATAAACGGGCAGAAAAGAAGAAGGAGAAGGGTGAGGTCCTGCAACTCAAAGAGCGGCCACCAAAACGAAAGCGGCCTGGCGAAGACGATGCTGATGGCTCTGGGGAACGGAGAGCCAAGAAACCGCCGATGGAGGACTCTGGGGCGAGAGAGGCGCAGATGAGCACGGTGTTGAGTAGCATTTTTTAATTGGACTCTCTTTGGGCTATTTTCTTTTCAGTTTCACGGTTGTGGTTCCTTTTCAGCTTCACCAATAACTGGAAATGGATGGGTGCTGAAAGCTGAACCACTAAATATCAGACGAGAAAAAGAAATCTGAAAGTGAATGGTAGAAACGGAGAATTCTCTTTCGTGTCGCCGACCCTGTCTCAGGCTCCGCTGATGGGCGAATCGGTCGACTTTCGTGGGCACCGTAGCCAGCCGCGCAGCAGGGACACGGTGACGCGAGGTATGAGACATCGGCTGGAAAAGATGTGATCCTCTTACTACTAACCAGGCGTGCTTGTTGGAATTTGGCTGCCACCAAGTCTCAGAACTGTAGGCCGCATAGTTTGTGGGACCGGCAGAAAAGCTGAGATGTCTGCTACATCCAATAAAACAAACACAAGTATTTGAACCCGATTGCCAAATTAGGACTCGAGCGTTCCATTGTTTGTGCGTGTCAATCAGCCTTCCTCTTTCGCCAGCACTCCACAAATTTGCATCATCTGAAGTAGTTGACATTATAGATCGACCTTACAGGCCATCCTCTTGGCCATGGAGCCAGCCCAGCATTCTTGCGACCGAGGCCGAAGAAAAACGGCGGCAGGCCAATTTCTGGCTCGATGCTGAGCTTGGTGACGATGACTCTGATTCGGACTATTGAGAGCTCAGCAAGCGACGATTCTTTCCCTGATTCCGACTTGGAGTCGAGTAGCTTTGCTTCGGACCAGGATATCAGCGACTCTGTACGTCCACGCAGATGCACTCACAAGATGGCCCTCGCCCACACCGTCCCTGAAAGAATTGGAAGAAGAGGAAGAGTTGGCCCGTGAGATCGCGGAACTAGTGAAGGTGGAACAAGACACTGCCGCTGCATACAACCCTGACGAAGTCGTCTCCCTCATAACGTAATTCTACGAACTCCTGATAACCATGGGCCACTGGCCAGAAGACAGCCTGCAACACCCGCCTCACACGGATCCGCCGGTCAATGGGGCTCTCGCGCTACAGTTAGGGTATGCCCCTGCGACCATAGCGCCTATGCTTCGACTGTCGTACTTGGCGTCCGAGATCAATGACGACGTATATGAGATTGTTGCCCGCACGCAATTTGCAGACTACACTCGCGATGAGTGTCTTAGAGAAGGTCGCCACGAGTACCCTCGTGGTGGTCCTGATCTCGATCCTTGGCTGCTCCGCTTCACGTTCCCAAACGCGGATAGCGGCCGGAACGTCGTGCTCGACACGAGCGCGGGGTCCGTCCGCGTATATCACACGCACGGACTCCCACCATGCTTTCAGGACACCGCGGAATAGCGACGTTGCGGTGAGGTGTTGCGCAAACATAGGACGACATGGAAGGAGTATAAACGCGCGCCGCTTGTCCCTGCCGCACGATATCTATCCGAACTCCTATGCGTATCGTTCGCTCTCGAGGATCCATCACAATCGCGGATCGCAGCGGCTTCAAGGAGTATAGGCTTGAGCATAGAGGCTACAATTCCTGGCTCGTGAGTCTGGTTGCCGAATGTTGGCCGTGTATTGACGGCATTACAGAAAGAGAAAGCAAGGCAAGTATTGCAGGCGCTCTATCGCGAATGTGGATGGCCGGATAATTGGCGACGGGCAGAATTCCTTAAGACGTCAGAGGCCCAAATCAAGGAGCTTCTGGCGCGCCCGTGGAGAGCTCCGAAAGGGATAAGCCCGGAGTTTTGGTGATGCTCGCGAAATAATCTCTGAGTTGGAAAATGGCCAGGAAGGTGACCACCGTTTCGTCTGCACGAGACTCATCGGGGGATCCGTGGCTTATACGCAATCTTCTTGAAACTCTATAGAGTTTGGGACCCCGCTGGCCTGTCGTCTTTCGGCATGGTCGCGCGCGCTCCTCCTAGGCTTGGATACCGTCTCGACAATGAAACATATCGCCGACACGCTTTCCTGAAATTCTTGGAGAATTTTCGTCCCGTCTTGTCTGTTCATCCTTGCCTACACTGTCCTTTCCCCGTGTGCAATCTTTTTTGTCGCCTAGGCTCGCGACCAGTCGTCATACTGCAGAACTATGGACGAGGGAGCAAAGTAATAGTGACTCTAACAATATACATCTACACGCGTCATTTCCACGCTCATTATTGTACAACTACTACAACGGACTTGCCGTGGGGATTGGTCTTCGCACCTTTCTCAGTAGATATTTTTTCCGACGGGATATTATCTTGAGCTTTCTGATGCATAATGCCCAAGGGCAACGATGGACACACCGTGGTGAGGATGCGACGGATCGTCTATCTGCTCCAAGTCGCCCACTGTGAGATTAACGTGGATTCCCTGACCCGTTATGCGCGAAAAGAGCTGACCGCGCTTTTTCAGCGACCCGCAAGATTAGGCAAGTTGCAAGTTGTGTGTTTTCAAAAGCACGGTCACGTAGATACCCTGATTAATCTCATCTGTGGATGAATCTATTGTCAGCAATTTAGACCCAGTAATCCGTGTGATTGGCCATTGCCAACCCAGTGTGGAATTGCCAAATCGGGGCTTGAGCGTCTTCTTGTTTGTGCATATTGATTGCTCTCGCGACATCTCGTTTGAACCATTTCCCCGATGACTGAAGCTCTGGTTGACCCTACACCGCCTCGATCCTACAAGGCGTATCCCTGGCCATGGGGCCAGCCGAGCATTCTTGCTACTGTTGCCGAGGAAAAACGGCGGCAGGCCAATTTCTGGCTTGATGCTGAGCTTGGTGACGATGACTCTGATTCGGACTATTTCCCATCCGAGAGCTCAGAAACCGATCCCACTAGTGGTTCCGACCAGGAGACGAGTACTTCCTCTTCAGACGAGGATATTAGCGAGTCTGAGGTGGCCTATGTCCGCGCAGATGCACTCACAGGACAGTGGTCCTCGCCCACACTGTCCTTGAAAGAATTGGAAGAAGAGGAAGAGTTGGCCCGTGAGATCGCGGAACTAGTGAAGGGGGAACAAGACACTGCCGCTGCATACAACCCTGACGAAGTCGTCTCCCTCATAACGCAATTCTACGAACTCCTGATAACCATGGGCCATTGGCCAGAAGGCAGCCTGCGATACCCACCTCACATGGATCCGCCGGTCAATGAGGCTCTTGCGGTGCAGCTAGGGTATGCCCCTGCGACCATAGCGCTTATGCGTCGACTGCCATACTTGGACCGCAAGTTCAACAGCAATCGATATGAAATTATTGCCCGCACGCAATTCGCAGACTACACTCGCGAAAAATGTCTGAGAGAGGGCCGCCATCCGTACCCCTACAGGTACATTCCTGATTGTCCCGAGATCGATCCTTGGCTACTCCCGCTCGTGCTCCCGAACCGGGATGGTTGGCATGTCATGCTCGACACGCGCATGGGATCCATCCGTGCATATTGCACCCAGGGATTGCTGAGGGACACCGTAGAATGGCGACGGTACGGTGACTCGCCGGGCGAGGAGACCGAGTGGACCGAATATAGAGGGGCAACACTTGTCCCTGCGGCGCGCTATTTCTCGGAACTCATCTATGCGTATCGTTCGCTTTTGAGGGTACCGATCATGAACCCGGATGAGAGCGATCCCAAAGAAGACCGGTATAGGTACAACAACGATATTTGGCTTGCGAGCGAGGTGAGCACATTTTGTTGCTAATATTGGGCACATACTGAGGGGTTGTAGGAACGAGAAATACAGCAAATGTTACTAATGCTCTATCGTGAATGTGGATGGCCGGATGACTGGCGGCGGGGAGAATTCGTTGAGAAGTCGCAGGCTCAAATCCAGCAGATTAAGGCCCGGCGCCGCGCTGTAGACAACGATGAAAACAGGTGAATGAACATAGATAGTCTCGACAAGAAATTTATCCCATCTCTCCTGCCGATACGCTTTTCCAAAAATTCTTGAAGCATTTAGTGGCGTCTCAAGCAGCCAAGCTCTTTCGAAAGTAGTTCATCAATATTTCCTTGTTGAGATAATTTCCATGAGCTTGCCGCCCGTACAGATACTTGTCGTCACCGCAATCCATCTGCAACTCCTACAGAGATTTTTCGATCTCCCACAAACGCAGAGCTGTGTCCTTCATGCACTGATCTGCACCAATGAACGGCCGCCCCAGCAATGCTTCGGCTTCGCTTGTGTCCGTCTCGTAATGCTCGTACATGGGGTCGCCTCCTCCGTTTCGAATGCGCTGGTGTTTCTCTGGAGAATCGGCAAAGCTCTGGCACAGGCTAGCGACGAGCTGACAGTTGAAGCGATGGAATGCAATAGCGAGGAGTCGGCGGTCCTCTGACACAGTAGCGGCTGTCTCGACAGCACGGACGTGCAATGCCGCAACGTCACGAACGTCTGCGCCCGAGGTAACTCCTGTTGGTGGAACTGGGTCGGACGAGTGGCCGTTGACCAGGCTATAGACAACCTGGCTGGAGGTGTTCAAAGCGTCCATGCTTTCGATGGCCTGGCGCGGGGGTCCGTATACCATGGCTTTCAAAAATGAGATATCAGCAAGCGCATGAAGGGGTTGGCTATTTACCAGGGCAGATGGATGTGACGCGAAACTTGCGACCCGGATGCTCCCATATGGCACGCTCCCCGAGAACCTTGGATGCGCAATACACAACGACTGGATTTGGGGAACCCACGACCTCGTCGAACGCTGTAGAAAGATGTTCGGTCAAAGACGACAGGGCAAAAGGGATACAAACTGCTTGTATTCCACTCCTTCCCCGTATACGTATGGCCCGCGTTGGGCATGTCGCGGAAGTTGGCAACCGCCGCCATTGAGGACGTGATCACCATATGTTGCACGGATGACTCCGCTATGGCTGCCTCCGTAATCGCCTTCGCCATGTTGATGGCGGGCAGCAGCATGGCATTCGCATTGTCCTCTGGTTTGAAGTTATCTGGTTATAGGCTTGGTCAGGGAAAGCAAGGGAATTCCTCTGGAACTACCAACAGTGGAAGGGCCCCCCGCAGTGAACCACGTATTTCACGCCTTTCATGGCCGCCACGAATGAACCGGGGACCGTGCCGTCTTCGACGATGACCCCTTGAGCAATGTTAAGATCGATCTAATCGCAAAGAACTGACAAGCCCGAACATTGGACGGTTTCCTCGTATTCAGGATTAGCCTTCTTCCAGGCTGAAATTTTGCCTGCGGAACGCGCTGCGCCACGGACTGAGTACCCTGCCTGTGCGAACTGGCAGGCGACTTCAGTTCCTACGAAGCCAGTAGCACCACTGTATGCGAATACTCAGTCACTTCCCGTTTGAATCTGAAATGGATCATACCTGATAAGAACGAGTCCTTTGCTCATGTCTTCTGAGTAGTACGTCTAGTCTGGGAACAAGGAACGGAGTTGAACGATGCGAGGTGAACTTATTTAAAAGGATCCTCGACCGGGCACTCGGCGCGGTGCAATGACATTTCATCAGTTCAGTGTTCATGTTCATGTTCTTCGTCTTCAATTCTCCGAGGCCGATCCTTCGCTTTACTCATATGCCAGTGGTCATGGCACAATTCTCGAGGATACGATGTGCAGAAACCTTGGTTTTCAGAGCACCATGCCAGCTTAGAAGGAGCATGATTGAATTGTACGAGGAGAGAAGATCGTGATGGGAGTTCCATGTTCGAATTTCCAGGAATCCGAGAACATCGTAGGGTCGTCTCGGTAAGATATCGTTTAGAGGCCCGAGTTTGCACCAGGTCCTGGCAGCGAGCGCGGAGAACAAACACCGTGCACCGCCACTGATGAGAAAATTCCCAACTTGGCTTACACCATGTCCCAGCTATGCTGAATTTCACGCGACGGCAGCTCTTTCGTAGACATTCCTGGAATCGCGCCTATTTCGCCGTAAACCCCCCGCCCGGTATTGGCCCGGTGTCGCAGGGAAATGACCCAGGACGCAGAATTCAACGGGGACTCGACGGCGGTGGACCCACCGGGCAAAAATACGGCCTAGAAACTGAACACAGCCACAGAATTTCGGGGGCCGAGCGGGAACCTAGAGACAGGCAAACTCAGTTCCCAGTATACGAAACTCCTCCGGCAGCACTTGAAACTCTCCGGACGTCCCACGGCCTTACTGTCTGCGTAAGCAATCTCCCCCTCCAGGCGCACATAAGCGAAGTCCTCGACCTCGTACTCGGTGGGCCAATATTTCGCATAGACGATATTGTTCACAATGGGAACCGAACTGTCGCCCTTACTTTTTTCCACAAAGAGGACGCACTCGCCTTCCATCAGGATGTCACGAGCCATGACATCGATTTCTTTGGCCATGCACCCAAGTTCTCATGGCAGCGGGGTACTTCACCGCAGTGGAATAAACTGTTGAGTCGTTCGATCATTATGTGGGACAAGGGTCGGCTGGGGACAAAAGAAGACATCCTGAGTTACTTATGCCCTTTTGGTCCAATTGACCGAATCGTTCTTATGAACGAGAAGGCGGGTGACCGGGCTTTCATCAACTTTTTAAGTGCTGAATCTGGTTGTTGGGTATGGAGTTTGACTGCGACCTTTTTCCCTCTCTAATAGATGGCGTAGGCAGTGGCAGAGCTCCGCAAGACTGGTGCTAGGGCCCAGCTTGTAGATGATCGCTGTTTGGTCGCCCTCAACGCCAGGGCTCTTGCTTTAAACACCCATTCGCGAGCGGTCGTGTTGCGCGGCATTCCGTCACAGACCTCATTCTCAGAGCTGTGTGACAGGATCAGAGGCGGACTCATACACAGAATCAGCTACGTTCCGGAAAGTGGTGTCGCCGTACGTTCCTCAGTGTTGCAGAAAACATTCAAACTCATGTTCCAAAAGTTTGTCTATTTTGTAGAGCACTCTTCTGCAGCATACTTCCTCGAATACGCTGTATATCGGGGCATCATCATACACGGGAGGCGCCTTAACGCTGTATTCCTCGTTGACTCTGAGCGCCTGCCCATATATCTCGCTCCTAGCATCAAATCGGGCGCCACGCGCTGTTTGGCCATCGAGGGCATCGTAAATCCAGATATGCTTCGGAACGATTGCATGCAATACGGACATGTCGAGCGTGTTGGCGTGTCAGAATCAGTGTGCGTCCGATTTACGCTCCTCGCTTCACTCTCCATCTTCCTACTGACCTTCATCCCAGGTCAAACGTCTCATTCTCCCATATCCACCACGCAATCAAGGCGTTGAGGATGCTACCCACGAAATTGGGCTACGAAGGGCTTAAAATAGCATTTGCGCCGGATCCCTGCGCAGCGCCATATCCCCAAGACTTGCGAAATGCCGTAGACTTGCAGGCTGAAATTGCTTCTTTTCTGCTACCATCAAGTCAACGGCGGTTTAGAAGTGGCTGGGCGCACCTGCCAGATAACACATCTATCTACCCATAAAAACATCGAATAAAACCCCAAATTTAACTTACTGGTCTGAATCCCCGTGCTCCCAACTCGCGGTGGGTTTTCTTGACGTACACCGGCCAGACCGTTCGTCGTCTCCTTGGCACTAAGAACCCGCCGAAACGGTGCCACCTTTGTATATATTATAGCAGGGACGACATCAATCACTATTGACCCTGCCCATTAATTCGGGCGCGGCCGACTGTTTCAATTCTGTCCCTGGGCTTTCGCCCTGCGCACCTACCGTGTCAATCCCTCCCCAGCTGCTAGTCTCTCGCAGAGAGACGCTTCAACAATTTTGATCTCGCAGTTCAATCTTGAATAAAGCCGCTGTCAATCTCAACGCTTTCACAGCGGTTATAAACCGAATATATGTTTCAGCCACACACAAAGAACCCATCCTCAAGTTCCGTTGGCTACATAAGATGGCAAATAATGCAATGTTCCATTAATGAGTATGTGCGTATGAATACAGTGGATACACAATGCGAAGTCAGACTACGTCGGGAGATGCTTGGTATGGATGTAATGGAATATAATGTTATGCAGGATATACGAATACGAGGCGGTCAATACACAAGTCCTGTCGATGAGGACGGTCAATAACAATAGCTGGAGAGACGTACATATTTCGGTGAATATGCATTAAGATAAGGCAAATTTTGGAGGTCGAAGAAACGAAGGTAAAGGAGTGTGTGGGGCAAAAGAGTGTGGTTTGTAGTCCGATACGAGAAGCATGAATGCAGGGAAGGGAAGAGACCTCGAAAAAGTTGCCTCAGACAAGGAAGTCGATTATGAAAATGACGCACCTTAACTTGAAGCGGACCCACTGGTGTAAAGTCGTAGTTTGTCTCGACCGTGTTCCATTTTCGGGGACTGTGCAAGCACCTGGGCAATGGATGGCGGCCGTCCGCGCTTTAAATTTGCGGAATATGCGGTGGACGCCGATGGCGCAGTCACGGAAGGAGCAGATAACCGGTTGGATACACGGCTTGCTCGACGCTCTTCTTTTATGCGCTGGTTTTCGGTGGCAAGAATGGCGGCAGCGACTACGGGATCCTGTGATTTAGGTGCCGGCGCTGCCGTTTCAGGAATAGCGCCAAGGGAGGTGACAGTTGTCGCCGGTGTGAGAGTGCCGAGGGAAAGAGAAGAAGATGATGACGATGACGAGGTCCCAGTCCCGAACGATGACACTGACGATCGTTTGGTACTGGGACTTGATCGGTATGGCAAGGTTGTCGCCGTGATACCTGACCGAGCTTCTGGTTGCGCATTTTTGAATGACGAGCGGTAAAAGCTGGACGTCAGGGTATGGTTTCGTTTCACCCTTCTGGCTACGCTCGACGAGGACGATTCACCGCCAGAAGTACCTGAACCCCACGTCGACTCCGGGCCAGAATTTCTGGTCGAGTCCTCCGCACCTGACGCTGTCATATTCGATTCAGCGCCGGAGTCCTCAGCGGCGTTGTAGGGGCCAAAGGATGAGAGCTCGCCGTCGGACGGGTCTGTTAGCTCCAGTGCGCTCGTCGACTTCGACGCCATATCCGACAGTTCCCCGACGTTTCCTCCGCTCCCCGGGCGAGTACCGTTCGTGACCAGCCAAGTCAAGCCTTTGACCTCGTTCTTCAGACGCCCGGCCTCATGCTCAAGTGATGCAACTTTCTTAAGCAGGGCTTGTTTTTCAGCAACGTGGGCCTCGGTAATTTTGAGGAGATAGCTCGCAAGTTCATCAAACTGCTGGTTCCGTAGTTTGAGCGCTTGTCGCAACTGGTCGGGTGATGCTTTGTCCATGTCAAAGTTTTCCTTCCCAGAAGACTCAGCAACTTTTTTAGCGAGCGGGGAGCCGGCGCGGGCGCTCCCTTCGCCGATGGATTTAGTTATCCGCCTCGATGGCAAAGAGGACAGTGACGATGTTGGAGCTGGAGATGATGTGATGGGAGAGCCAGGAATAGAGGACAGAGTCTGTGCTCGTTGACGCGATGGAATAGGACTCCCATTCACTGTTCCAGGCGAAGGAGGTGTCACCGGGAGGGCCGACGACGGGGGGTTGGTAGGTGGAGGTGGAGGGGGGGAACCCGGTGGTCGAGGCCGGTCTGAGCTCGGCTTCATGATCGACCTAGGTGATGCTTTCTCCGCTGAGAAATTGTACGGCATGGTCGCGAGCGTTCTCCGTTTCTCCGCTGTGGGAGTGGGCCCGACGTTCATGGGCGGTGATGGCTTTGGAGAATCGGACATGACCGCCTCGGAATCCTCTGCATCGGTGGAATCGACCTCACCGTACTTGAAAACGGCGCCGACGTGTTTCCGGGATGTGCGAGAAGTTCGACTGGACGGTTTTTCGTCAGGTGCAGATCGTGAGCTACGGCGTTTTACCGTGGTATCCGCATCGAGCCGTGGAGGTGTAGGAGGGGTAGGAAAACGTAGAGGAGGAGTGTTCGAAGCGGTCGGCGTTTCCGGATCGCTGGATGATGGCAGGGTGAACATGCCCTCGTACCCCTCGAGCTGATCCGGAGGAAGAGACACGGTGATGATGGGCTGAGCAGGGCGGGGACGGGGGGTAACGGAGCGATGGTCAGATGAGGTTCCAACAGACTCAATGGATGTTGCACGAGAGAGGGATATGGAGGGCGGCGATAATGCATCCGAGTCTGAGATGGGTTCATTAGATGACCGCGCTGGTTTGCGCGGCGAAAGATTAAACAACTTTTGGCGTGAAGGAGCGAAACGGGCTACGAGTTTGGAACTGAACGACGGAGTAGATGGATTTATTAGTTCTACCGGCAGAGGTGGCAGTGGCCGTCCAGGACTATCTTCCGACGGTGGAATCACAGGAACATTTGGCCTGAGTGGGGAGATGAGAAATATGCTTCGCTTTTTTGCGACCAAGACGGGTGACATTTAGCTCACCTAGACTCGGCTTTCTTTGAAACATTACTCGCGTCTGACTGGCGGCTCGATGGTCCTGCTGAAGACGCAGACGCATCAGACTGCGTCGACTTCTTCCTTTGCCTCCCAAGAAATGGGATCCTGCTGCTACGCTTTCGTACAGGCGATTCTGGTTCGGAAAGGAATGTCGGAGACGAGGAAGTTAGTTCATCTGCGTCGCTAGTGTGCGAGCTCGTTCTAAAAAGATCGGTACCGTCTCCAGTCTTTGTGTGGAGACGGGGCTCGGACGGCAAGGCCATGGGGGTGAGGAAGAGGTAATGAAGAAGAGCACCGTTCGACAACGAAGTCGAGGCGCAGACACGACTGACAGTTTAGACAGTACTTCAAGTGTCGTAACGGCCTGCAGCGACGAGCGCCAGGATTAACTTGGAACTGGCTTGGGACCTGGAAAAGTACATTACGAAAATGGAGAAAAGATGCCGTCGTCACTGCTCCGCATGATTCTTTCAAGCCCGCACCGGTATCTCCATCCAGTCGGCGGCGATCTCGAACAACCATCTCGACAAGCGAGCAGTACTTAATTGGCGACCCACTCAATATTTTCAACCTACTTTGTTTCTCTGTCGCCCTCCCCGCTCGTCTATGCTTGAACTTTCGCCGTCCAACAAGAGATGGGAACTTTTGGTTCCATACGAACTACCAGAAGTCCAAAACTCAAAGAAGCGCTCTTGTTCCCACCGCCACCACCACCACCGTCCATTCTCTTAGATGAAATGCCACCGAGGTGGTCCAAGTGGTTCTCTCAGTTTCTTTCAAGTTGCCCGAATAGGTCCCCATCCCAGTCCGTTGCCCTTCTCAACACAGAGCCTAAATATCTGGTCTCGTACGGTGCGGTTCCGAGGTTATTAAAAAAAAAACCACGGTCCGGCTCCAGCGCTCGGTCACTATATTACTTGCCACTATATTACTTGCCACGCTCACTGGTACTCGCCTGGCCGACGGTGCACTTCAGTTCGTGCTTGATGAGCTTTCAAATGTTCCGCATACCGTGACACGCAGACCTTGGAACTTTCTCTTCACCTCATACTCGGATTCCAGGCCTCCTGTGCCCGCCTTAACTCGCATTCCAGGCCTCCTGTGCCCGCCTTAACTCGCATTCCCATTCTGCGCCACTGGGTGACATGGGAGCCTATTGATTAAAGAAACCGCTCGGCGAAACCAACCACTGGGATACGTTCTAATCAGCGTTCAGCTGAGCTTTTGTCCCTGATATGTCGACGCCCTGCAGCGTGTTATCTGCATGTATGAGAGCGCAGGATGGTCCCTGGGTATTTTGAATCCCAATGTGTGGCGAAGACTACTTCTGTGGCGGATCCGTATGGCTGGAAACTCTGAAATATCTGTGGCGTGCTAGTTGCCAACCCTAAAAAACTTTTTAAATTTCTCTGTTCGTTCTCGTTGATCATCGTCATCAACTCATCAACCCGCTGAGGAATGCACGGCTAAGTAGCGGCTAGCTTTCCATTGCTCCGGTTGGTTGTCCTTGCGGCACCACTTCCGGCGGCCGCATTTTGACTTGATTGGCGCAAAATACTTAATTGTATTGGGTCGTTCCTTCATTTTCCGCCGCAAGTGCTATACAACTTGAACAGATGGGACGCCTTGCGCTGACTGGCGATGACTAGTGACAAGGCTTATCCCCAAGATTTTGCGGTATGCGTGCATGCTGATGGGATTAACCTTTGCATGGGTGCGGGGCTGGCGAGAAGGCCGGCTACCCATCACGAAGTTCATTGGTTAGATCCTGTTAACTTGGATCTCGGCGGCCGTAAGCGGACCGTCACAACTTGTTCGTTTCTATGTTCTAATTCATTACCTATACCACTTCCATACGGTCTAGCATCCCGCAATGACAGGGATTGATATCATGGCGTTCATACTTATTGTTGTGCAATGCACGGCTAGGTAAAGTATATCTGGGATTTTTAATATGATCGCAGACCAAGATTTTTGTGTCTGGCGTGCCTGGAACGCACTTAGTCAGTTCAAAATCTTGGTCTGCGATCATATTAAAAATCCATTCGCACAGTGATAAACGCGCAGATAGCGAATATGAACATATCGTGGGATGGGGTCACTTTTATTTGCACCGGCCTTTCTCCGAGGCGAGACTTCGCGTTATGGATCGAATCCAAAACTTTGCACCATATTTTCGGACCCTCCAGATACACCTGGCCATTTACGCCTGGACTACGATAGTCCAGGCTTACAAACTACGTCCAGTCTTGAGGGCAAGCCTCTGAAAACAAAGAAGAAAGGTACATAATCACAACACAGAGCCGAAATGGACGTGGCAGAAGCCTTGAAATTTTTAATTGGGCGAGGGCAAAATAGTATGGCATGCTGGAAGGTACGGCTGCACCCGGTCGTATGCCCAAAGAGCAGATACTAGCACCTTCATTCCCTTCCATTAATGTTAAATTCACTTCGGGTTGAAGCGAGATTATAATTTATACGAAATCCCATTCCGACTCAAGACCTTGTGTCGACAAATCATTCCTTCCTTCCTTCAATTGCCGTCAAGTTGAATGCTGTTAAACACTGAATGTACCCACTTACACATTACCAGCGAAGCTGAAGATACCACCAGCGTCTGATGGTGACCGGTGATCGACGACATACCGCGCATGCGAGTCTTCGGCTGCGCTACCCTGATAAAACACTCTCCAGAAAAAGCGGATCAACGGAGAGTCCTCTTAAAGCCAGGAGCAGCAGGGTCGGCTGAACCTGGGGTCTCCGTCGATGACTGGAAACCAGGCACCAGGCCCTCTGCTCGACTTTGCAAGCCCAAGTAACGTGAATTCTAGGGAGAAACCGCACAAATGCAGCAGAGAAAACATAAGTCAAGCTGTAACTCCAGGGCATGGGAATTGAACTTCAAAGTGCTTACCGCTGACGCGTCAAGCCGATATTAATATGTTGCGCACTTTTTGCGGTCTCTCGGTTAAAATACTCTTACATCCTTCCGCGGTGAATTTTCTGTCACGTCTGACTCCAAGGTGAGCGCTGAACCATCGTGCGGTGTGCCAGAATCACAGCAGCATGAGTGGGTTTGAAATCAGATTCCTAACGCATGGAACTACGTAGTAAAATTACCCAGGTCTGCCATGAGACGCCAATGCGGAGTCCAAGGACATCCGTGGAAGGGCTGGCAGAATCATGCCGGTGTTTGCCTTTCCGCCAGATACTTGCCACCGTAGAATGACAGTTACTCAGCAGATCAGACAGTCTTTCGTCTGTAGAAACGATCGAACAAAGGTGCCGTTGGAGAAGGACGTTATACCCAACTCAGAGCTCCAGCAGATGAACGATTTGCTGAATTTTACGTTTTCGAAAAGGTAGGACGAAATCGACATTGGATTTTAATCAGCAATTGCCGCGGACCTTGAAGCTTGAAGCTTGAAGTCGAACATTCTTCGCGTCAGATTGAACTTTCATTGTCACGTGACCGTCATCTCGTTAAACCAATTTTAGCACAAGATGGGAGAATGACATGAAGTTTCACCGAGTACCTATTTCAGTTTTGAAAGAATGCCTGAATGGATCAGTCTCTCATGAGTCAGGGCGGCAAGGACTGGCCATGGTTCGTACAGTACCAAATATAAGACACCCCACATTTGCTTCCATAGACGCACTGGGGCTTCGATAGACGAGCCACTGGGGCTTCCAACGAGCCTACCAACAGAAGGAAACGAGAAGAAAATCTACTAGAAAGTCTTGAAGCAAGTCCGTGCAGCATGAGCATGGTGATTCAATGACGATAGCAACTTTGGGTGGGAACGACAAAGCGACAGGAGATAGCCCAACTAGTTTTTTTCTCGTCCAGATGCCTTGACTAATGGTGGCGTTGGCCGGGCTTGAGAGCGAGGATGTTGGAAAGATGGGGAACGTCAAGTCCAAGTTTCAGAGGTCATGCCCCTACACAGCCACACTGACCTGTCGACCTCTCGTACCATGTCCAAGGTGGCCCTCGACGACCTGTACGGAGGCAAGAAAAGACCCTCTCCCTCCCGTTTTGATTTTCGTGGCTAATGGACGGTCCAGATATCTATGGTGACGATGATACCGAGATATCTGCGCCTGCAGAGGGACAGGCGCCGATAACGCCCAACCAGTCAGCAGCGCCGACGGTTGTGAAGCATGAAACGCACCACAATCTCCCTGCAAAGCCTGGTTCTGCTCCGGCCTCCTCAGCCTCGCAGCAAAATGCAGCGTCTTTATCTTACTCGGCTCAGATTGCCCAGCAATTTTCTGCGTACCAGCAGATGCCGAGCCAAGAGCGCCAGCAGCGTCCAGAGCCACCTCGGACGCAGTCGACTTCAGCCATCCCTACCCATGCCAGCGGTACTCCGACATACAATATCTCTTCTATGGAGGATACTGTGTTCGGGAAGAAGCCGTCTGAAATGCACGATGCTGGGTAAGCTCGCTCTTCTATCCACCGCTAATGTGTCCTGCGAGGCATATGTTGCTAGCTATCTCTACCACGTATACTGGAGTTATACCCGTTACGTTACTCGTTACTCGCGGTCTTTCTTCGTCTCTTGCGCCTATCTCAGCCGATACTAATACTCGTATCCACCTTTTGATTTGGTCACCCTCTCGCCATACTTTTCTTATACCTTGCCTTCGCTCTCTCTGCTGTCTCTGCTCTTCACCTACGGTCCACACACATAGCAAAATGTTTATTGGCGGTCTTAACTGGGACACAACAGATGGTACTCGTGCATCTCTACCTCGTTTTATATAGCTAATCACAACCGTCGTTTCCGTCGTTCCCTCGTACAGAAGGTCTAAGGAACTACTTCTCCGAATTTGGAAAGGTATTGTTTGTTGCGTCGCCACTCTTAGGTCCTCCTCACCTCTCCAAGGTCGACGCGTGCACAATTATGCGCGACCCCTCTGGAACCTCCCGAGGCTTCGCGTTCATGACTTTCGAGGACCCAGCGTCAGTGGCTCTCGTGCTCGGACGCGAGCATACTTTAGATGGAAAGGCGGTAAGTTCAAAAGAGGTTCGCGGGATTCACACCTATTTATTGATGGTGAAAATAGATCGACCCCAAGCGGGCAATTCCTCGAGAGGAGCATCTGCGGAATACACGGTACTTTGTTGGAGGGCTATCGCCTGCGACTACGTCAGAGTCGATGAAGCAGTTCTTCAGCGCATGTAAGTATCCGTTACTTTTGGTCATTCTTGAGATTAAATTAACGCCTGGTTTTCAGATGGCAAAGTCGTAGATGCAACGGTGATGGTTGACCGAGAGTCCTCGCGGTCAAAAGGCTTTGGCTTCGTCACCTTCGAGGACGCTACTAACGCCGACCAACTGGTCGGGAAACTTGGCCTGACAATTGACGACAAGGAGGTACCGTGTCTATCATCGCAAGCCGTGTTATTATCTCACCGTCGCCTTAGATCGAAGTCAAAATGGCGCAACCCCGGAGCCAACGTGATCAAGGCCGGATGGCAAATGGCCGCGAGTCGGCCATGTTCAACGACAGGGATTCGCGGACGCCGCCTCAAAGCATGTCGTTCGTCAATCCGCAGATGCCAATGATGCGTCAGATGGGTCAGGTTCCCATGATGGGCGCGATGGGAGCCGGGATGGGCAGCGGGATGGCATCGGGAATGGCGTCGGGAATGGCCACCGGGATGGCCAACGGCGGGATGAATGGCATGGGCACTGGCATGAATGGCATGCCAATGATGGGCATGAACATGAACCCAATGGCCATGATGGGCATGGGAATGGGGATGAACGGATTCAACCCCATGGCGGGGATGGGAGGGATGAACATGATGGGCGGCATGAACGGGATGATGAACGGCATGGGAAACATGGGCATGGGCGGAATGCGCATGGGCATGGGGCCGATAGGCGGGGCTGGGACTGGGATGGGCGCGATGGGGATGGCGGGCATGCGGCCTGGGATGGCTGGGATGAACCCTAATTTTGGCCGGATGGTCATGAATGCTGGTGGGGCTGGGCCGGCGCGCACAAATACCCGCGGACAGCACAACTTCCATCCATATTCCAGATAGCAGAATCATTTCCATTCAGGTTGTATTTGCTGAAGGGACATGTTACTTTGCGTACAAAAGTATCGATGAATGTTGTGACTAATCGACATAATTGAATATCCCAAACGTCGCTCCTCAACCCGACCAAGAACGACAGCATTGAAGCTCGCCTCACTAGCTTCATGCCTCTTGGAGTAAGGTGAGACCACCACAGACCGAAACCGACACTACGCCTATACATCATCATCTTCCAATCTCTGTTTGTCCTTCTTCTTTTTCTTCTTTTTCGTTTCACCCCCGTCAGCGCCAACTTCTTCTGTGGCCATATCCGCCTCGACAGCTTTACGCTTCCGATGCCGTTTTTGTTCGACAGTCGGCGCCGCCTCTTCTGCGGGCGCGATGAAAGCCTCGGCGCGCTCCGCTTGTCGTTTGGCAGTCGTCTCGGATTGCTGAAGTTCATTGATTAGCGGTCCTGCGCGGATCGGTCCATGGGAAGAAAATACCTTTTGCTTGCGAGTCTCGGCCTCCCGGGCTTCCTTTTCGTGCGCTTTGAGGAAGTACTCTCCGGATTCAAGTTGCATATCAATCTACACGTTGTAAGCGACCATGCCCAGCCCCCAAAAGAACGAAAACCGTACCTTGCGAGGCAATTGCGACGGCGGGAAGGGTGTGTACACTTTCTTCGCCAATTTAGAGGGCCCGGCAGCGGGAAGACCTGCTGCAGCTCGGGCTTCGTTCTTGGCCTCAAGTTTTTCGTTCTTCTTTGCCGTTTTCTCTGATGTCTTCAGATGGCGTTTACGGAACGTGGGCAGGAACCGATCCCAAGACTCTGTTGCCAGCTTCGGGTCTTTGGCGAGTTCTCGTCGAATCATGAGTTCCTGTTGGGATTATTTATTAGCGGCCGTTCGAAAGAGACCAGATGGTGCGCACCTTGATTCGGTATATGGGATGGATGTTTTTCATGCAGTCCAGAACTATCCGTCGGACCTCCTTGAGCGACTTGTAAGGTCCCATGACGCTGACGGTATTTCCTTGAACAAGGACATAGCACTGCGTCAATAGTTCGATGGCCTGCAACAATTAATAAGAGCCGCAAGGTGCGCACAGTTGGACATTACCTTCAGAGTACTGCCATCTGGACCAATTATTCTTTGTCTCCGCTTGACAAATCGTTCTTTATTCCGCACGAGTGTCCCAATTTTTATGATATCGCAAGCCACGGAATCATCGAGGATCTTGACGGCTTGAGATACCGGGACACCTCGAGCAAGCAGTTTTAAAAGGTCGCGCCCTTTAAAGACAATATAGGGATCGAATGTTTTACGAGTTGTACGGACAGACATTGAACCGCGGACCAAGTCGAGCGTGCAGGCAAGAAACTGGACAATATAAGCGGTTTGGAGTGGACGGAGACATACTGAGGCGTACATGTACATCCAAAGCCTGGGTCACGGCGCTCCATACTTCCCGCAAGTATTTTTCTCGGTACTTGGGAAACAGAGTTGCAAAGGAAGACTCTTCGAGAAATGGTTTGGCATTCGTGTAGTCTTCTCGCACAAAAGGGTCCACTTTCCACTGTTTTCGGTTAGAGCGACGATTTAATGCGAGAATCTCCTTACACTGCGTGGTGTGCGTTCAGCAACGTCTTCAAATATATAGATTCGAAAGCAGCTTACTGGTCAATGTCATCTGTGTCCCATGCTGCACCGCCATGAGTACCAATGCAAAGGAACAGCAAACGATACTAACGTTTGTCTTTTCTGTGGGCCTTGTTCTTGTTCACGACAACCTCTTCGTCGGCGCTCATGGCAATTTTGGAGGAAGAATTTCAGATTCACGTGACGATCGACTTCTTTCAATTGCCGCTCATTGTGCACCTCCCATGGACAGCTTTCCCGAGGACGGCCACGTTCCCGACGCGTTTCCCGCTCTTTCGTACGACGATACTGCATACGAGGAGCAGCTTCCCACTCCCGCCGAGCAGGCCTCTCTCGCCAGGCGCATCGGCACAACCAAAGTGTACCTCTTGTCAGAAACTGTATCTACAAAGGTCGGCGGCAAGGTGCGCTGGTAGCATGTACTGGAGGGGCCGCGACAGGACCTGATCTGCGACTGTTTGTCCTTTTTTTCCGACGGTAAGCGCAAACACGGCGAAGAGGATGTCTTGGACGACCAAGATGTCGATATGGACGGAGGTATTCATGCCAGCCTTTGCACGCGACTTGGCGTCTGACCATAGGACAGATACTATCTACCGAGGGAACGCGCTACTCTTCCACGGATCGCCCATAGCCAACCTGCCTACCGCTGGTTTATTCGCGTACGCGACACATTTTGAAGCTCACCCGCTCGGTCTGGAATGGGTACCCTGCTTCTTCCTCTACATAAAGCAGATGGTTTACGACGCACCCCCAGGTCGACGACGAACGCTGCGTTTTCGTTTTCAGCTCAAAAGCTGACGCGCGTGCCGCATACAAATCCCTACAAAAACACATCACGGAGGAGCCGGATGAAGAGGAGTATATCACGGCGAAGCCTATCCCTGTGGCGATTTGGCCACCGGAGGAGCGCATCAACAACAGCCTGGGGAAAGGCCAAGGGCTGAAGGGCACAATTCGCATGCGCTGGGCCAAAGTTGACGATGTGAAGAAGCGGGGGGCCAAGAAAGACAGTCAATTCTACAAGAAACATGGATGGACGGCTGGGAAGGAGACAGTTGACGACGACGCGCCTGCACCTCGAGAGGCCAAGCGCCGGCGCCGTGGGAGCAATGGGCAGGATGAATTGGAGAGGGCGGCACTCGACGCGGAGCTGGACGCCTTCATTCGCGCGGACGATTACGAACCAGAGCCCGAGCTCGAACTAGAGCCTGCAGATCCGCCCTCGCCCATATCGAAGATGCGCTCGGACTATATCTCGACCGATGGCCGGACCCTCCTTGAACGCACGTCTGTGATGCGCGCGAGGCCGGACACTCTCGAATCACGACTCACGGCACCACTTCCACGACGTGCTAGAGCGCCGCCCCAAGGGACCATGTATGCGGACATGTTGGAGGATACGCGACCGGAGGGCAAACTGGAATGGGGAAGGGAGGAACGCGATTTGAAATGGGGCAGAGAACGGGAACCACGCAGAAACGGCCGGAGTAATGGAAATCAAAGGGAGAATGGGAGAAGGAACGGGCGGGGTGGGGAACGACGCGGTCGGAACGAACGGCCGGCAGTGACCGCTGAGGATTTGGATGCAGAGCTGGACGCCTTTTTAGAGGACAAGGATTAAGAATTCGTTTTGTTTTGGTACTTGTACACATATCTAGCCCCTCACCTCATAACATATTCCGCTTGTAGCTGTATTGTATTTCGACGAGTTTCCTTTTTAGTCAGTTGCGGCACTTTGCGAGATGGGTGTGACTCAGATCAGGCTGTCCAAATTGAAAGAACAAACTTGAACTCAAACAGCTCAAACATGGTCAGAACGACAGAAAGTGGCTAGCGCATGAATCGCCATCGAGGTAAACTTGGACTGGATGCAGCGACCACCGGGAAGATCTGCAGATCTGCTTGTGGCACAAAAACTTATCGAAAGACCGTCCTGCGGAAAAGTCGTGATCGTACTACGTGACGACGTCGGCCAAGCCGTGGAGGCATCAACGTTTCAACGCTCGCTGCGTATGCTTTCGGCATCGACGCGCACTCCGACGCGACGCGCATTGCCGTACTTCCGTCTTTCCGCTGTGCCTTATCAGACGGAAAAGCGGATATATTGGATGGTGGATAAGCCACCCGGGGCGCGTACTTTAAAGTATTTAAGCAAGCGAAGGCTGCGTTTTGGTTGTCGTCCAAGCATCTCTCTCCTTTTTCCACTAGAAGATGACCTCTCCGACATTCGACTCCGAGTTGGATGACGCCGCGACGCTTACCCACGACGTCTCTCCAAACGCAGCTGTTCAAGATGCCCCACCACGGGTCGGAAAGAGTCGCGCATTCTATCTGACTTTCCTCGCTATTATGGTATCGACTTTCCTGAGCGCAATGGACTTGAGTGCCGTCGGGACTGCTTTGCCGACGATCGCAAGCGCGTTGAACGACACGAAAGGCGATTATATATGGGTATTTCGGCTTGAATTATATTATTTCAAGTAGACCAACTCAAATTTGGTGTTCAGGTAGGCTCTGCGTATTCGCTGAGCAGCACGGCTTTGATCCCCTTGAGTGGGTCTCTTGCGAATGCGTTCGGAAGGTTCGTTCTTGGCTATTTCAAGCAGTCGCAAATCTAATATACGTGTCATGATGCAGGAGACCAATTATGCTCATTGCTATCGCATTTTTTGCGGTTGGGAGCGCCATAGCGGGCGCCGCACAGAACATGGTGAATTCATTGGAACGTTCATCCATTGTGTCCTCACAATTTCGCCTTTTAGTCCATGATGATTGCTGCCCGGGGTATGTCCATTTGCTCGGTTGTGTTCTCAAGACCTAACCAGAATATTTCTAGCCATTCAAGGTCTATCCTTTCCATGGTCCTCACCGAGCTCAGCTCACAAGATTTAGGCATTGGCGGCGGGGGAATCATTAACCTTACGGAAATCTTAATCGCCGATTTGGTTCCTCTTGCAGAGCGCGGATTGTACCAAGGACTGATTGGACTTGTCTGGTCTTTCGCATCTGTGAGATTTTCGTCTACTTGACCTTTACGCTGTACTCACCTTCGTATCTAGAGCATCGGTCCTCCTATTGTGCGTCGCGATCTCGCGGCGGCTTCCTCTCATTTACGCAAATACAGGGCGGGGCTTTGGCAAACAACGGCCACAAAGCATGGAGATGGTTGTTTTGTACGTCAATTTCCTGGTCCTGAGTAATGTAGTGTTTACGGAACCTCCCTCAGACCTCAACTTGCCTTTAACCGCGCTTGCATTTGTGCTGGTCTTCAGGTTTCTTTCTGTTCGTCAACCGGAAGGATCTGTCCGAAGCAAATTGGCTCAAGTTGATTGGATGTAAGATTTTCGCTTCCATCGACCTCCCATGTATCCTCATCCCTTCCGTAAAGTGGTAACGCCATTGTCGTTGTCGGCACAGGCCTCGCCATCATTGGTATGACTTGGGGCGGCATACGATATCCCTGGGCATCCGCCCAAGTCCTTGCGCCTTTGATTATAGGGCTCGCCCTGTTGGTGGTTTTTGCCGTCTACGAAGCTAAAGTGCCCACTCGGCCGACGGTTCCCTCAGACGTGGTTGGCAACCGCACATCACTCGGCGCGTACGTACTTGGTTTCTCCTGCGCCGCTCTGACTGATTTCGGTCGTTCAGACTTTTGATGACTGCCGCTCATGGAATAGTTAGCACATGTGCGTATATTCCATGAAATCCGTTCCTTTAAACTCATTTCCCGACCTTCCTTGTCCCAGCCATCATCTATTATCTGCCAGGTCCGTTTCTTGGACAACACACTCACTCGCACAACTGACCTTTCTCTAGTCTTCTTCCAGGCTTGCTTCGGGGCATCTCCTCTGCGTTCTGCAGTGGGTATGTTGTCCGTTCTCTTTTCCGCTGACTGTGGCTGATGGACTACCAAGACTTTTTGCCTTCGGCATTTATCATAGCTCCATTCGCCTTTGCGGCCGGCGCAGTCATATCTATCGTCCAGAAATACCGTGCGGTGAACATTGTCGGGTGGATTATCACTATTGTGGCTTGTGGGATGTTCAGTACTCTCAAAGAAGACTCCGTCGTCGGAAAGTGGGCCGGCTACCAGGTGTTGATGTCTCTCGGGATTGGCATCCTCGTACGTTTCTTTCCCTTTCTGCCAATCCGCATTTTGATGGTAGTATAGTACTCTTCCCCGGTTTTCCCATTGCTGGCGCCCCTACCGCCGAACCGTGCCGCAGCTGCACTTGGACTGTTCTCGTTCACGCGCAACTTCTTCTCAACGTGGGGGATCACGATCTCGAGCACCATTCTACAGGTCTGTTGGCCCAATTCCTTTCACGGTCTGTTGATGCGATTAATCTTCACAGAACATGCTGGAGAAAAAGTTGCCCACAGAATTCGTTGCCCAGTTTCCCCCCGGTTTCGAGATTGCATATGCTGCCATTCCCGCCATTAAACTGTTGGAGGAGCCGCTCAAGAAGCAGGTACAGGTTGCGTTCGCCGACAGTATGGCCGTCATTTGGCAAGTCATGATTGGAATCGGTGGCCTCGGCTTTTTGTTCAACTTCCTCATGGCCGAAGTGCCTATGGGCACCACAGTGGACGAGAGTTACGCGCTTAAAGAGAAAGAACCGGTTCCTGATGCTGAAAAGCTGTAATAGATGTTGGAAACAAAACTAGAATAATGTATCAACCACGACTGTAATTAACGTATCACCAATAATTTACGAACGTATTCGAGCGACATACATACCATAGAGAGAAAAAAACACAATCTTCGGACAGCCTGCACGCCGATAATGAGCATCTGGATCCCCATGGACGCAATATGGACGCGCGGTCATGAACAAAACCATGGTCCGTCAGTGGCACTCGCATTAACTCGTCTCCTTCTTCACCCTGTGTCCGCCTCCCCATTGACTTTGTCTGGCGGGGGCCTTGAAAATCTTTTCGGCCCCCTATCCGTATCCGAGTGGCCCGGTTGATCAGGGTTGATCGTGTTCATTATGGTGGCAGTGCTCTCTGAGTCCTCTCCCGTCTTTTGTGCTCTCTGGCGGCGACGCCTGCGGAAGTCTGAGCAAAGAGACTATCTCATGCCATGCCTTCGACCCGAAATAGATTCACGAACAAGAAACCTACCACTACGGGAGATGAAACCGCCCTGAGTCAATTCACTGGACGTACATCCAAAAAACGGAACACTCTCTTCGCAGGGAATCCAACTGCTCCGACGCCCGATGAGTGGGAAAAAATGACCCCGTACGGTAGTTTCACGGGTATGCTTTTTCTTTTTACTGACAATAGTTGAACCTTGAATAAACATCTCCAAAGTTGAAGGCGACAAGGGTCAACAAGCGTTTGTCCTTGGCGACACGTAGGGATACCTATCTCAGTCTGAAAATACGCAATGATTTGGCTGAATCAGGGCTACTATTTTGCCGAGCAAAAGCAAAGTCGGCGCCCAGCTTCCCCTTCACAAATACTGGCTTGCAAAGATACTGGCTATCCGAGCACGACACCAGCCAAAGAGGACAAGTTCCCCTAGCTTACAAGTCCGTGGACTGGTCAACTGTCCTTTCAGTGTTTTCCGACTCACTAGACGCAGATACCCGACGTGTGGGTGAGTGTAAAGTGGTTCTACTCTCCAACAGAAATTTCGTCGAAGATTAAGGGCTTGTAAGTTTTCCTTCCCATCGTCGAA
The DNA here is from genome assembly GCA_014925785.1 of Mycena galopus ATCC 62051. Taxonomy (NCBI): domain Eukaryota; kingdom Fungi; phylum Basidiomycota; class Agaricomycetes; order Agaricales; family Mycenaceae; genus Mycena; species Mycena galopus. Next base: position 1,058,249 of record WIQG01000010.1, on the reverse strand, counting down.
CCTCAATTCACGATAGCCCAGTAACTCCAATCATTGCTCCCAATTCGAACGCATCTCCTCTGACCACACGGATCTCATCTCTGCTCTGACCTTTGAAGGTGAGGATTATTTTATGTTTTCGGCAGTCGTCATGTTGAATCTATGCTCCAGCCCCAGCCCTGGTCTTGAAGTTTCACGAAGACAATCCAGACCAACATCCTATCCCCGAAAGCACATTCTTCTCTCGTTATTTCCTGGAAACAACTTCCGATAAATTCAAGCTATACGTTTTGCGCTCATCTGTGCATTCAGAAGATCTCTGTCTCTGTCATGACCCATATAATGTGCGAGACAAAGATACACTACGCATTATGCACATGTGCCCCCGTCCAAGCTGTCGGCGCTTCTACCATCGCTCGTGCCTGCTCGAAAATGGGCATTGGGGTCCAACCACCGATCCACTCCTTCGTCTCTTATCATCTCCCGACACTGATCAGTCTGAACATCTGCGCTGCACGGGATCCATTGCTGTGCCCCTACCTCCCGACCTGCTAACGCTCGCAGTACAGCCTATAGTCCGAGGAGCCGCCGCGCTTCCTTCCCTAGGGATTACTGGGAACTCGTGCGATGTCGTTTACGCTCGCCGCCTTGTCTATGGCGCATGCCAGGGAACACCAGTGCCAGATGTTTGGCGTGACCACGTTGACCTTGACGCGTCCCTAGTGGAGTCGTACTTGCATCCAATTATCCAACTCAGGGAGACAGATCAAGACTGTGTATTCGCATGCCCAAATTGCCGGGGACCGATTTGATTATGGTACTAGACGATTCGCTTTGGAGGAGGACGCATAACCACCCCGGTCCTTGCGGTTGGTCTCACATACTCAATGTAAACCATAGCAGAAACCAGACATAGCGCCGGTAAATTACAACATGTAACTCGGTATCATGGTGCTCCCCTGATTTCAGCATTCATAGGTACAAACATAGGTCTAGTATATGTCGCCGAACATATGGGCATCGCAAGGTTCTTGGCAACCGCATGGTCCTTTGCACCACTGGTTGAGTTTTTGCTCTTCCGTCTTCCAGTCGGTGTCTACGATTTCGAGCATGCGCCTTTCGATTGATCTCAAGCGCATCCTTTCGGGCACATGGCTACATTGCGGAGTTCAGACCGTGGCCCCAATTTAGTAAAACGGACATACGAGGTTATTGGATTGGCAATGGCTTTCTTCACGGCTGCTAACAAACCGCGCCTATCGCCTTTGTGAACCTGAGGATGGCAACAGTCAGTCAGATCGAAAAAGAAGGTAGGGACGCGCACATTATAAACGTATGGCTCCGGTAACAGCGCCGCAATGGGATGCTGGCTACGCCACTTTGAAGAATCTTCCGGATATTGTGGGTCCCATTGGTGGATAGGATTGATGTATGGGACACCGAGACATAAAGCATTCCACGGCGTGGGCGAACTAACCCTGTCAACAAGACCGAGCGAAGCGTTTGGGCAAGGAACTCACATTAAAGGCAACCCCATCCCGATGACCAGCCTGCTCTCGGCAAGTTTTTCCATAAACGTAGGCTGTGCGATGCGGCCTAGATTGGAGGAATGGGATTGGTCGGGCAATGCTGGCGCCAGTTCCCTTTCGTCGTCCGATGGATTTGCCGGTAGACTCGCCGCCATCATCAGGTCTATGGTTGCTTCTTCTGCGACAGCGTCCAAGTCCTGCTTGGACCATGCACGATTTGGGTTTTTCGCTTCTACGAAGTACGAAAGAAGCTTGGCCAATATCCATGCCCGCGGCGGATCGGGGCGTGCACTGGGAGTGATATATCTCTGCTGGCTACAAGTTTCCTCGATCGAATAGCCTAGATATGTGTTATTCCCCAGGCTTTCGGACGCAGTTTGGAGGTGGTAAGGCTCTGGAGAAAGTATCCAGCGCGGACCCAATGGATGGCGAGGGAAAGGCTGGCGTGAAGCTCAGTACAACTGGACGCAAAATAGAGCGAAAAATTTACCCAAAAGTAAAATGAGAGCAGCTATATCGGAAGTTACTTGTTGTTAAAATCGCCTTTCAAGGAAACGCACCTTGTAGCCTGGGAGCCCAGTAGGATTCTGCTCAGTGCGAAGACATTCTTCTTTGTCTTTCCAGCACTCAAAAGAATGCCAATCATCCACAATAATAATCCTGACAAGATCGGGAAGAAGCCGATGCACCTGAACAGCTTCCCGGAGACTTTCCACGTAAAGAACGGTAAAGCCAAGATTTACCATGGCTTTAATCTGGTCAAGTCATAAGCCTCATATTTGAATGCCTAAATCCCTAAACTTCTTACGGACCGTTGAGTGCGCGAAGATTTCTTCGCCTCCCACGTCCCCGCGCATATAGTTTCGGAAATACATACTCTCGACGATTATGACTAACAAGCGTCAGTCGCATGCCAGACAGAAACATAATACAACTCACCTTTTTCCTGGTTTGCAGAACAACTATTTGCTGCGAGACAGGAACGCAATCTGCGAAATGCTGTTTCACTCGGAATCCTCCACTCTTCAGGTCTTGGTTCTTTTGAAGACTCCTGGTATAATGTCTCGAGATGATCCCCAGGGTGAAGACTTTCGGAATCTTCTCCGGAATCCCCTCCAAACAGAAAGCCCGTCAAGTTGAAGAAGTTCGACAGAGTCATCGACGGTGACAGGATATTTGGGGGGGGCGACTGCTGAAAATGCGGTTGTGTCAGAGACCGGTGAAAGGCTAGGGTGCATAGGATAACAGCAGCGAGAAAAAGGGCGCCAGCTCGTCGAAGATGGCTGCTAGTGAGCGACATCTTTGTTACGCAAAACCTTTAGAGAAACAAGACAAGTAGATCAGAATCTGGGCCCAGAACGGTGAGCAGTGAAGCACGATCGTATTTTCATTCGCACCAGGGTTGTCCTCGGGTAATAGATGAAAAAAAGGTACGGCAGGTACAAGTCTCAGGTAAAGTTGGAGTGATAAATTATTGATGGGGGCCATTTAGGAGTTACGACCTATAAAATCTTGACATAGGAGGCAGGGAACAACCCAGTCTCTCCTTCAAATTCTCCCGTCCACCTGCGGGAAGGCATCGTTTCTAAATGATTACTAGGGAACGGAGGAAGACGTACCAGTCATCCGAAGTGCGCTCTGTGATCCAAACGTTCTGGTTTGCCCTGATTCTGAGATCGCCAGGGTCCTACAAATATGAGGGGAAGCCAAGAGACTAAGAAATACCATACCGTCGAATCATAGTCATACAATGCCTCTGCCCATTCTCCTTGAGCCGCTTCCTCCTCTGCTTCCTCTTCTTCTGGCTCTTCCTGCGAGGGAGATGTTACAGCACCCCGAGCGGGAGGAGGTCCCCATTTATTTTTCGTGGGAGCAAATGCCGCCGGTGCCCTGGGCGGGGGTGCGTTCGGTGTCTTCCGTATGGAAGGAAGTATACTCCTTTTGACAGGTTGCAAGCCAGCGGTCGTGTTGGAAGTGGATGATGTCGACGGGGGCGGAGAATCGGCGGTTCCTCGTCGTGGAAATGTGGGCGGTGGATTTGACGCCGCTGCGGCGCCCAATCGTCCGACCGCATTGGCGATATCTGGGTTTGAGGCCTAATCAAGGACGCGCAAGGGACGGGCCATCAATCGTGGATTACCCCGGTCCTCAAAGTAGACGTACAGCGGCAGAGTATGGACTCGATTTCGGCAGACCCTGCCCAACTGAGCGTAGCCCGCCACTGATGAATTTCGAGGTGGCCTCTGGATTCGCCGCTAGCGCATTGCGGGCGGCTGTTGCTGCTGCTGATGCCGCCGCTCCCGAGCTCGATGATTCAGCTTCTGCGTTACCAAATATCTCTGGGCGGGACGCAAAGTATCTGGGATCGAATAAGAGGCGACCAGATCGGAGCGTGGTTGGGCTCACTCGTCGAGAAGCGAGAAAAACGCGTCTTTCTCGTTCGCACCCAGGTTCGTGAATACCATGATGATGCGTTAAAGTCAAGTGTGGCACTAAATCAGTTCCAAATCCGTACATACATAGCTGATTTGAATCAGAATCTCTAAATCGTGTTCGCCCAAAGACTGAAGGGTTTGTAGACGCCGCGTCGCGATACGTCGAGATCTGCACTCGACTCGAAGTTGATCTCGTAATATTTGAATCACGAGCAGTTGGATTTTAGAATTCATCAGCGCAACGACAATTACAGTTGGCTACAGCACACAACCCATGAGATCGCACCCCATCGTCCCCGAAAAACCATTCCAAAATATGAGATGCATGTCCACCATGTCTGCACGTCTGGCAAATCACAATGGCATCATCAATTGTGTCTGTCCAGCGTTAGTTCATAGTAGAAGGAGTGGAAGAGGCAAACAAACCTTTTGCAGGCGAATACGTCAATTCCACGTCGCGAGCAGCGTCCGGCACAATACTCAGCGTCATCAGACAAACCGAGCACCGCGGGAGCGCCCGACTACAATTCGCGCAAGTCGTAGTAGGCTAAACGGTGGTCAGCGAACGAACGAAACGTTCACAAACGGCCCGAAACTCACCCGGTGCTTCGAAGCAGCACTCGCACTCGTATTGGTCACTGGCTTGTTGCAATAATTGCACCGAATCAGAATCTGGCTCGGTGCCCACTGAACAGGATTCCGATCCCCATACTGAACGGCATCTTGCCACAGCCCCCCGCGTTCAATATCGAACCTGACCCGATGGTGGTGCAGCTTGAAGCCGTCCAGCAAATCGCGATACGCCTCGACCCAGCGCTCCGCTCGCGGGTCGGTGAACTTGAATGGGCAGGTATACGACGAGAGGATTGCAGCTGTCTGTACATCGCCGGAGCGGTTGACATGCCCCTGCAGAATATCCATACCGCGCTTCGTTAGTCCAGTCACCAGCAGCCCGTCAATGTCACCGCGATGGCTCGAATTCTGGACGCAGCGGTGTAGATATGAGGACAGCGCCTTGTCTTCGAGAAATTGGAACGCTATCGCCAGGCGCTCGCTAAATGGCAGTGTTTCTTCATCTAAGACCTCGGACCAGTCTCCCAGCGTCAGTTGCGTGAGCATCGCACGGAAGTACGGGTCTTGTAGACGGATAATCAGGCGCTCGCAGTGTTCACGCAGTTCAGGGCTTCTGTGTGAACCGCTCGACGTGGGCATCAATGCAGCGAGCGTCCCAGACATCATGCGGTGAGATTCGTCTACATATGCAGGAGTGAGAACATACATCTCGCATCGACTGTAGAAACATACCATCGCTTCGCATGAGAACTTCAATGGCTTTAGTGTACTGCTGAGTGAAGACAAGCCAACAAGCGGCGCGTGAAGGATTCCCCTCCCTCTCCCACCTGAACAGGAAGTTAAGACACCTCAGTTGAACCACAGAATGCATAGACGAACCTCTTGATATTGTTCAACAAATCTTCTTCCTTAAGACTCCATCCGCACAGCTGCAGCGCAACCTGTCTCTGCAGGATCTTGGACGAAGACACAGAATGAAATTTCCAAGCCGACGTTTTATCTCCGCTACGCAAAACGAGCGCTGTCAACGCCGCATGGAAATTCCCATGCAGATCATCTGCGGGCGACTCACTCCGCCGCGACCGCGAGCGGCTCCGGCCGTCCCGCAATCCCAAAAGGTCGCGATGTACGGGCGGAGCGCTGGGTCCGATCTCTGGGAGTGCCTGCGGGTCTCCGTGAGGAGTAGTGGCGGCAAGGGGCGGGAATCCATCCCATATTCCCATAATCCCCTGATGCGAAAAGTCGTACCCGTGCAATCGAGGCGTCGGCACGCACAGGAAATCTTGTGCGTCTGTACTCTAGTGAGAACGAATGCGATCGAAGCAAAATGGGAAGGAAATTACTATTTATCCAGAGCCAAAGGTCAGACAACATCTGCGGCACAGGTCCATCGTCGTCCCGGGTTACAACGGTGTTGTGGTATGGCTAGAAAAAGGTGGTGTTATTCAGGATACGAGAGTGACAAGCTGGCGAAAGGATGAACGTACATTCCCGATACTATATCCTCGCAAGCACCTCCGGCGCATAACCATGGAGATGTCGTCTTCGACAACGTGTGCAATTCCCCGCAGCTTGCTCAAACTGCGGCTATGGCCAGTCTTCTTCGATCGACCGCGGCTCTTGATCGCAGCATCAGTCGACGTTGGAGGTACGGTTGACGACAGCTCAAGGTTAATAGTCCCCTTTTCATCTCCAGGTCTCGACTGGGAGCGTGACTTGGTCTGCGTGGACGGGTCATATGGGTAGCGTCGTATGGACGCGGGACTAAATGTCCTTGAACCAGACAGTGAGGCGATTGAATTGGAGAGCGAGCTCGGTCGCGTCGCAGATATTCCTGTTGGCACAGTAGTGCGAATAGCAGACGACCGTGAAGGTTCTCGACGTGTCAGCGGAGGCACAACACCACCGAGAGCCGGAAACCCGTCTTCATCTCCTCGCCCAAACATCGGAGGCGGAGATTCGAAAGAGGGTACAGAGGTTCTCCCTCGTTCCATCGGGTCTCTGCTTTTCGATTCCAAAGTAGTAGACCTCGACCGTTCGGCTTGCAGAGCAGCCTGCTGTTGCGCATGCCGGAATTGATCCAACGACGACTCCCGCTCTTGCTGCTGGATCAACTCTTGCTCCATTTCTTCGTCTGCCATGATTCCATGAAATACGCGACACGATTGACCAGCGCTAATGGCGAGATCTCCGCGACCGCTCCAAATCGCTTGTTTGGGCGCATCATGCAGCGCGTAGAGCTCCAAATCGCCCTCTCTATTGACCACCATCACATTCGACGCAAGAGGCAGACGGGTGCGCTGAGAAGCAGATGGTACGAGGGCAAATGAAGACAAGATCTTCGGGAATAATTTAGCTGTACCATTCAAGATGTTAGTGGCGCTTCAGCACATTAATAGACGCAACTTACTCCGCCGGGTGTCGCCAAGAACGAGATCCGGGTCCTTGGCCAAAGTTGAGCTAGCACTTTGGCTCAGCGGCGCACTTGGACCAGATCCCGCGTTCCACAGAAGCCCGGCTGTCCATGACTTTCTCGTCAAGCGACTAGACAACGACGAGCTCTCTCCCTCTCCTGCGTCACCGTCAGAAGAGGTCTCGCCTCCCTCATTCACGCGATTCCCATGCGGCGATAGCACATCCCAGAAACGGACATACGCCGCATCGCGGTGCAGCGCCGCGAGCGTTCCCCTCCTTGTGCTGGAAAACTCGATCCCCGAATACATCGCCGACGGGCGCGCCACCGCCCCATCGACACCCGCGTCGTTCTCCGTAAACGATAGCACTGGCCCCGCTGCAAGCTTCCTCGCATCCCACACACTAATCGCCCCGTCCCCAAACGTCGCAATGCGGTGCGCGTCGTGCGGGTCCGTTGCGATACCCTGCACCTTCGCTGCAAAGCTCGTCACGGCGGGCACCGGCGTCCGTATGTCGAGCAGGCGGAACCAGCGCGACGACATGCCCGCGAGGAGGAGGTGATTCGAGTCACGCATGTAAGCAACGGCTGAGACGACCTCTGTCGGGGCATGGTGCTGCACCGTGCGCTGGTCCGCACGCGGGGTGATGTCGTACCGCGGGATGAGTGGCGGCGGGCGCGGGAGCGGCATGAGCACCTCCTCTGCTTCCGACCCGTTCGCGATCATCGACAGCGCGAGCTTGGTGCGCGCGGTGGTGATGTCGTAGATGACGAGACTCGAGTCTCCCCGCACCTTGTCGAGTCCGACGGCAATGAAGTTCGGGTCGACACGGCAAAAGTCGAGTGCATTGCATGCGCGCGAGTTGCGCGCTGTGAGGGACACAATAGGACCGCTAGAGAGGATGCTATGTCCGGCAGAAGTGCGCCGCGTGTGGCGCGTCGCCTCGAGACGCAGGAGGTCGATGCGGCCCGTGCTAAGACCGACGGCTACCAAGTCCTCGAATGCAGGATCTGGGGACCACGCGAAGGTCTGAATACGCGGGCGGGTTTGCGGGGGTTCACGGGGCGGGCGCACCGACGCACCTTCATGAATTGCAGGTCATGTTGAGAGGTGATGCGCCGTATTTCTTGCTGCTCCGGGGTCCATTCGTAGAGCGTGATCTGCGACCCACCGCCGACCACAAATTTGTTCTCTTGCCTCGGGTGCCAGAGCAGGCGCTTCTCAGGTTGGACCATGTGTACAGTGGCGTTCAAGTGGCGTTATTAAGTTGCCCGATAGCGGTTGTAACGGTGCGTGGCCCGGGACGAGGTCGCGTAACCGGCCCAGTATATCCTTACACAAGTACCCCGGCGCGTTTTGTACAGAAGCCTTCACGACAAACAACCCAGGGATCGAATGTACCTTCCGTGCCACTTCAAGTCTCGAGTTCAAGATTTTGTTGGCGCTTGTGTGCCTCACCCCATCACGATTACCGCAATAGGACGTTAATACCCCTAACTTCAACCTCGTTGCCGCTGTTCTGCAAGAACATACGAAATTTTTACCTGGTGGAATACGATGGTCTGCTTCACGCCGCGTCTTTCTCTTGTGTCCAGCGTGTCTCTCCGAAATTCGGAAAGCGTGACAGGCGCTGTTTAAAACCCCGCGCGGAATGTTTATTTCCACTGGCATCTGAGTCTCAATGTCTGACCACTCCACGCCTGACCACCTCTCCGCGTCCTCCTCCTCCTCAATCCCATCGTTTGTCGATCGTATTGATCTCGAAACGATTGTAACGGTAACTACAGCTGCACGTCACCGAACCACATCGTTATCTGTGGCATGCACGGTCACTCCAGTCCCAAAACTAGGCACCTTCAATGCAGTCTGGTTTATTGACTTTGCCGATGGAGACCAATGGGTTCTCCGCACTCCCATAGCCGAATGGAGTCCTGCCCTCGAAAAACGCATGCGGTCAGATATCGTCGGGATACAGCTCATCCAAAGCAGGACGAACATCCCGATACCTCGCATCCACGACTTTTCTGCTGTCCCAGAAAACCCGTTCGGTCGTCCATATATGCTCATGGACCGCGTGAAGGGCACCCAGCTGGCAAAGCTGTGGTTTGATCCTGTGTGGGCAACGGAGGAACGTCGCAAGACGGTTTTTCGCTCCCTCGTCTCGTTCATGTCCCAACTACAGCTCTTCGAATTTCCCACTATCGGAAGCCTCGATTTCGATCCCAGTACTGATTCCTATGTCATGGTTCCTCTGCTCCCTTCCTGCGACGACATCAGAAACGGAAATACGATCGCAAGGGGACCGTATAATACGGTCCACGCATACCTGCTTGACGAGATTGCGCGGCAAACCACTTCTGCTCCCTCGACGGATCACAAAGTTTCCTTGTCGCTGCTGCGTCTTTTCGCCGGGGCATTGCCCGACCACGACCTTGACGGCCCGCCCTTTGTGCTCTCAATTCCCGATTTCAATTATCAGAATGTATTTGTGAACGACAATGGAGAGGTAACGGGTCTTATAGACTGGGACGGGATAATGGTCGGTCCAAGACAGGGCGGGTACGCCAAGTATCCCTCGTGGATTACGCGTGACTGGGACCCTCTCATGTATGGGTATCCGGAGGACGAGTCCTCTGTGCAGGGGGCGGGCGGGGCGGGCGGTGCGACGAAAGAAGGTAGCGAGAAAAGTCAGATCCCTTCGCGGGAAGAGCTGCAAGAAGACTCGCCCTCGACCCTTCAAATGTTCCGGGACGAATACCTCGCGGTTTTCCAACAGGTCGATCCCACCAGCGCGCGATATACGCGCAACTCACACGTGTACGAAGCTCTCGAAATCGCCATTTCAGCACCATACTGCAGGGGACATATTCTTGATAGATTGTCCCAGTACGTTTTTGGGAATGAGGTCGAGTCTGGTCAGACGATCTCGGCTTGGAGTCTCGAAGAGGGGATTCGTGCAGGGGATTGGGTGAAAGCTTTGTAGTAAGCTGACATAGATTGTGTGTATATACTGGTTATGTACATGTTGTCTTGATCGCGGGCAGCCCTGTGTTCTCCTAAACAGACTTGAAGCTTCCAAGAAACTACGACGGTTATCAAGGCACGAGTCGAGTGATTATCGAGTTTGCAAGACGTATGATATTACTGATGTAGGTGCCGGGAGACTGGGAAGCGGGGTGGACGTGCGTGAGGCGGACGTGGTGCGCGGAGGTCGCTAGAGGGGTGTAAGAATGAGGGCGTTGAGGGTGGAAGGAGGCTGTGGCCGGATGGGGAAGGGTGCGGAAGGCGTATCTGAACCCAAATATTCAAGTACAGGACAGTGCAAAGTAAGGGTTCTCGTCAGCGCGGCCCGTAAGGCAACCGATGAATTCCCTTCTGGTCAGAAATTGTGGGCAGGCCGCCGTCGAGGGTGTCGAGATTGTGTTCCGGCGGGAAAGCCAACTCTGTGTCGCGGTCGCCTTAGATCTCCCACATTTCTACGACCATTTCCCAGTAGCTGTTATGGGACGATTTGTCGTCATCGCCAGCGCCGGCCACCTCATCATTCTTGTGCCCATCCTGCGATCCATGTGAGTCGGAGCTTTCGCTATCGCTTTCACATTGACGTCGACATCTTTTCTTTGATTACGGTCAGATGCGTCAGGCGTTTCTGAGGAGGATGATTAGCAACAGAGATGCGGGCAATGGGACAGTATGGACTTCGAGCATGTCCAATAACCCTTCTTCGGTGAAGGGCTTCGGTAGGATGTCGTTCATACCTAGGTGGATGTTACAACAGTTCGAATGAAGTGGGGGTGACGAACCAGAGGAATAATAAGTCATGATCTCGTTCGGTCTTGAATTACTTGTCATGGAAATAATAGGCGTTTGCGCGTCGAATTTTCGTATCATCGACGTTGCAGAGACGCCATCCAGTATGGGCATGTTAATATCCTGCCCCCAAATCAGCTCTAAAGACAGAAGAGAAAAATGTGCATATACAAACCATTAAGACCAGATCGTACTTCTCGAGATTCATCTTGTTGACCGCACCGACGCCGTCCACAGCGACGTCGATTATGCACCCAAACACCCGCAGGAACTTGCTACTAAGTTTCCGGATTACGGCGTCATCGTCGACCAGCAGCACCCGGGGCGGCACCGCCCACCCCGGCACGAACGTCCACCGCCGCACGCGCAGCGTTTGCTTCTCTTGTGGCGGGCTCCCACTGCTGTCGCCCCCGCTGCTCGTGCTGGCGTACACCGTGCCGGTCAACCCAACATCCAGACTCGTCGGGTTCGTCGGCGTCGGCTGAACCATCTCATCCTCGTAGTCTTCTGAGTCCAGGGATGTTGTCCGCTCCATCTGCTGCTGCTGCTCCTCCAAGCCCTCTATCCCGTTCACCCCGGAGTTGCTCGTGCTGTTGAAGTGAGGGGTGTTCATTCGCAAGGGCCGCCGTGCCTGCAGCGCCTCGTTCCGGGAGAGCATGTCCATGTGACTCATCACGGCGCCGATTCCGCTCGCTCCTACGCTCCCGAGACGAGAGCTGCTACTACTGGCGACGCTCCCCGCACCTACACTCGAACCCTGGCCGCCGAACGACATCCCGACCGCCTCAGGAGGGGTGGTCGTTTCATCCTGATTCACATGAGCGTGTGCACGAAAATAACTGGTCTAGTTATTGCCCACCAGGTTAAGACCGCCGAAGGTGAGCAAGGCATCATCATCTACGGTCATCGCGTTGGACGGTAGTCTTCGCTCTATTTCAGCAATTGACGGGAGCAGAGGCCACTCTTCAACAGACCGGCGAAATCTAGCGCTGTAAGTGTCGTCCCAGTCAGGCGGAGATTGCTTGATTCCCCCCCGTGCCTCAACAGGCGTTGTAGTATGGCGGCCGCCGCGGGTCGCCTATCAGTTTTCTCGTGCCAGCTGTCGTTGAGTAAGAGCCAAAAGTCTGGGGAAATGGCTTCAACTCGGGAAGGGAGGGCCCCTTCGACGGTCACTTTGTAAATAACTCCCGCCTCATGAACCACTTCAAAGAAGGGCAATTTCCCTGTCAAGATCTGCAATGGTAACGTTAAAAGAACGAAGCGACGGGTACGTTGACGAACCTCGTAACATACACAAGCAAAAGCATAGACGTCGGATCCGAAGTGGTTAGGACATTCATTCTTTAATAGCTCGGGGGCTTGATATCGTACAGTGCCTGGCCGACCACTGCGGCTCGAAAACGACATTTTCATTGATAACTCGTCCACGATAGACGATAAGCCGAAATCAGTGATGCAAGCTCTGCGTGAAGGGGTGACCAGAATATTGGGCTGCGATCAGAACATGAATATGATGAGCTCAACGTGGATATTTGACGACATACCGTCTTGAGGTCTCCGTGTACAACATGTTTGCTGTGAAGATAATCCAACCCCGTGGCTAAATCCACAATCTAATACGTTACAGGTCAAGTAAAGTAGATAAAAGAGAAAGCCTACCAAGGAAACACGGTCTACGCCAGAAGGTGCATTGCTTAGAAAATGTTTTAGGTCCCCATTATCCATCCACGGCGAAACGAGGCACAACCGACTATCGAGCATGTATAGACCAAAGAACGGGAGTAAATTTGGATGAGAAAGCTGACGCCAAATGAGAGCTTCACGGCCAAGCTTCTGAAGAATATGGTCACGATAAATATACGCCGACAAATTGGATAACACAAACCTTCAGCGAAACTGCCACATCGTCGTCCGTGAATTGTCGCATACTTTTGACCGCGACAATTTGACCGCCCACAGAGCCTTTCCATATATCACCAAACCCTCCACCCGCTACTTGCCGACCTATCTTCTCCAATCCGGTCAGAGTGAAGCAGGTAGGATGGAGTCCGCATTTGCCAGAAAGTCTCAAGAGTGCTTTGGAAAGCACAGCCTTAGAAGCCAGTTCGTGCGATGAATCGAGAAGCTACTGAGGGTTAGTATAGTGGTATATGTTGGCGAAACATGGCGTACATCTTGCAGCAGATCCAAAAGCTGTAGAGCAACAGTACCGCGACAATCTAAAAATTGTCTATAGGTTGCCCGGTCCGATAATATCGAGTTCATCTGCCGAAGGACACTGGAAATATCCTCAGAAAGTCGAGTAGACACATTCCTCGTAAAGGCAGTTGATAGTTTTCGTAAACCCTAAGGCAATGACTCAGGATGGAATGTCAGAAGCTTGAGTTGGCCGACCTTCAGATACCCAACCAAAATTTGCACCACAGAACGATAATTCGCAAGGCTGGTTAAAGCATCCCATTCTGCCCATTGTTGTGACAACTGCGCAATTTCCTTCAAGGGACTAGGAATATCAGGTCGGTTCCGGTGTTTCGTCAGGCAGAGAAATGATGAGCCCACCCATCGAAAAATTTGAGAGCGTGGAATACATATGAAACAAAGCTCTGTAGGACGGAAGACGAGGCATCAGTGACGGCAATCGTACACAATTGAACGCACTTGATGAATCTCAAACCATGGACCCCGACACAACACCTGAGCGCTAATGAATGGGCGCTGCACTTTCAGGGTCAAAGATTCCGTCCAGGCGGGGTCCACTCGTTGAACAGCGTCGGGAGCAGCGTCGGAGGTCCAAATAGGAACAGGTGAATTGATAGGGACTTGGAGTGAATTTATGGAGCTTTGGCCTTCACTAATGCTTCTCTGCCGTGCTCTACCTACGGCGTCGATGGATGAGAGGTGTCTCTCCGATTCAACTTGCATAACAGGTTGCGCAGATGGCGTCTCCAAGTGTGGGCGAGGGGCGGCATAGCCATCCTCCATGGTCGCGCAGTCACCCTCCAAGCCCGTGCCGTTATCCGGGTCAATGGACTGTAGAGGCATAGAACGAGAGTCCGATGGAAACCTGAACAAGGTGAGAGGTGGTATTTCGAGTCGGAACACTGACCATGGGTATGGTCGAAGGGTGCTTCGGTTTTCGCTTCCAGGCAGACCGAGAGAGGCATTTTGAAAGTCCGTAGCCTGATGCATCATAAGTTCCCTCCGGCTTTCGCTTTCAGGTAATCGTTCAGTGTCCCAAGTGGAGTACATGTTCTAGGGAGAGTTGGCGGGCTGGTCTTTTCAGAGGTGCGATTCGCAAATCGAGCAGGACAGCAGAGAAACAACCAAACAGGCGCCAGTGCGTAAATTTACAGCCATATCACAGCTATCCGCAAAACCGTAGTCGCTTTCGACAAGTCCAAATGTCGTCACTTGCCAGGCTGGGCATGACGTCAGAAAGTGGAGCAAACTACAACAACCGTAAACACAAATCGAGTCCAGACTCCCTGGCGCTTTTCTGACCGACAACCGTTATACAACGAACTTGCCTCGGAGGTATAAAAAAATGGGGGCCGTCCCAGCACATCTACGAAATCTACGAAATCAAAGTTGAGATCAAGTCCAAAACGGGTTGCTCCGTGGAAATCACGATATCTCGGATTTTGCCGCCGCACACCTCTTGTGCAAGCAACAGCCCTAATAACTTGGAACCACTCCCCCCAAAAATTAATCGTCAGCTATATGCATTGAATAATCCCCCACCCACCCACAGCCATAATTCTATACAATTATCGCATACAACATTCATTTACTCGAATGGAAAAGCACATGGGATACGTGATGTTTCTTCGAGGGCAGGGGAGACGGAAAGAGAGAGGAAAGAGAAAAAATAAAGTAAGCAGTAAGTAGGGATGAGACGGACGCACAACAGGTAGTAGAGAGGGACGACGATAGAAATTCCGGGGGTAGGGATGTTGAAAATCGATATCTGAAGTGACGGAATGCGAGGGAAAGATCCAGGTTACCGCTAACCCCAATTAAACGCATCAAAGTCCCCGTCCGTTTGTGGCGAGATCGAATTTTGCTGCTGCCCCCCCATGCCCATGCCCATCCCTCCGCCCGGTGCCGGTGTCCCCGACATACCGCGTAGGTCCGCCCCAGGCGAGCCCGCACCGAACGGGTATCCCCCTCCCCCTCCCCCTCCCCCTCCCTGGGGTCCGCCCCAATTTTGGTTTTGATTTTGCGAGGTGTTACCGCCCATGCCGCCGCCCATGCCGCCGGACCCTGGGGGCGACGGCGCGCCGCCGTACGCGCTCCCCGGCCGCGGCCCCACACCGCCCATCCCATACTGCCCACCCCCGCCCCCGCCGACGCCCATCTGCATGGCCGCCTGCTGCTGCTGGAGTTGACTTTGCTGCTGCTGCCCCCACCCCTGCGCCGGCCCTCCCCCTCCTCCTCCCCCTCCTCCAAACCCTTGCGGCCCAGCCCCGCCCATCCCGCGCTGTTGCTGCGCCATCATCCTTTGGAAGTCGTCCCCACTCGACATGCGCGTCGGCCCCATCCGCGGCGTTCCCATTCCCCCGCCCACACCTCCTCCCAACCCTCCCACTCCGCCCCCGCCATCCGACGGCGACCGCGCTATCCGCGCAATCCCGGGAATTCCCCCGTTCGACCTTAGCGCCGCAAAGTCGCCCCCACCCCCGCCGACGCCGCCGAGACCACCCAGCCCGCCGCCGCCCATCATTGGCGAGCCAGGATGCGGCGGTGACCCGCCCGTGCCAGCCGCCATCCGCTGCGCCTCCATCCGCATGCGTTGCTGCTGTTCTTGGAACGCCATTTGCTGCTGCGGGCTCATCCCGCCCATCCCTCCTCCACCCATTCCACCGCCCATCCCGGCACCCATCCCCCCTCCCATCCCTGCGCCCATCCCACCGCCCATCCCACCCGGCCCCATCCCGCCACCCATCCCACCCCCCGGGCCGCCCCCGCCCCGCTGCTGCTGCATAAGCATAAGCTGCCTCTGCTGTGGCGTAATCTGCGCGCCGCCGTTCATCCCTCCCACACCCATCCCGCCCCCCATGCCCGCGCCCATCCCGCCTGGCCCCGGCGTCGAGTTCATCGAGCGCAGGTCCATCCCCGCGTTCATCGGGAACATTGCGTTCTGCGGCGACGGCCCTCCACCGCCCGAACCAGGCCCGCCCATCTGCGCTACGGGCGACACGGGGCTCGTCTGTCCAGGGAACCCCGCGCCCCCGCCGGGGCCACCGCCGTTCATTGACCCGCCGCCTTGGCGGTCGCGCTGCATTATGGCCTTGACCGGACGTCAGTCTTGACAAGGAAGGATAACCCGAAACGCACCTGCGTCTGCAGCATCTTTTGCAACTGCATCTGCACCGGCATCTGCCCGAATCCCGGGAAGTTGCGCACCATATACTGCGAGAACGGATGCGACGGGTTCTGCAGAATCACGTACATCTGCCGCACGTTCGGCGGCAGGTTCGACGTATCGAACCCTCCCGGTCCTCCACCTCCTCCTCCACCGGCTCCACCGCTCGACGGACCCGCGATGGCGTTCGGCGCGCCGGGGTTGAGGTTCGATGAGGGGGGCGACATCTGCCTGTTCCCGCCTTGCCCCGGCCCCTGTCCGCGCATCTGCGCGGCCATCTGCGCTTGCTGCCGTGCGCGGTCGCGCGCCGCGGCGCTGAGCTGCTGGTCGCCGCCCACGCCTCCGCCCATCATGGGATTTTGCGGCCCCAGGGGGTCGGTGCCATTTGTCATTGGGGGGAAACCGGCGCCCGCAGAAGCAGAGGCATTGGCGACGGGGCTGGGGATGGATGGGGGCGGCATCATGGACTTGCCCTCGCCGGTGTCGCGGCGCTTGTTCATGCCCATGCCCATGCCCATGCCCATGCCGTCCGCGCCGGGCATGCCGTCGTCGGAGCGCTCACGCTTGAGGGGGGAGGAAGTCGAGGAGACGGAGGCGCGGCGGGCGATATCTTTTGCGAAGACGGTGGGAAGTTCGAGGTAGAGCTCTTGGATGCGCTCTGTTGGATAGAAGTCGAGTGGCGGGGGCGGGTCCATCATGGGGAGCTCTCTTGCTTGGTTCTGCAGTATTCTTCAATATTATTAGATGAATTGTGAAGCGGAGTACGCACGCGACCGTCCACGACACTCGCGGACCACTGCAGATTTGACTGCAGGCGCGCGGAATATCTATACGGGTCTTAAAATTTGAACAAAGGTGCGAAAAGACAAAGAACGCACGCCTGGAACTGCGGTTCTGCCAAAGCCATCCTCCGGTTCTGGAATTCCATGCATACTCTGCCATACCTGTTAGGCGCCGTCATGGAAAAAAAGTGTCGAACGCACTTTAACAGCTCCTCGTTGAGCTCGAGCATCACGACGACCTTTGGGTCGCCCGGGACGGGCGACGTCGGCTGTGTTCCCGCGGCGGAAGGGGTGGCAATAGAGTCGACTGGCGGGGACGGACGCGCGGCTGGTGACGAGGCTGGCATGAGATTGGATGGTTGTTGTTGGGAAGGCTTGGGATCATGATTATCATCAGGCTTTGTGGGCGGCGAGGCCGCGGGGGTGGGCGCTGGCTTGTCGGGCGCGTCGTCGTCCTGTTTCGGTGCTTCGCCGTCGTCAAAGTCGTCTGGGGGTGGGGAGAGCTCGCTGAGGGGCGTGGATGCGGCTGTTAGGGCGTTCTGGGCTGTTTCGGGGGCAGGAGAGAGCGAGGAGGAGCGGGAGGCGGAGTTTCCGTCTGCTGGGCTTGCGGGGGACGAGGGATTAGACTCGGGCTGGGGGTCTGCGGGGTCTGTGGGGGTCACCGGGCCCTTTGAGGCGGGCGGCTTTGGGGCGTCGACCGGAGGATAGTCGTCCTTGGAAAAGTCATCGTCTAAGGCAGACCAGTTTATTGGATTTGTCGGCAAGATTAGATGCTTGTTCTGGGTTGTTGTTGAGAGGGGGGACGGGTGATGATTCCGATCGAGATGAATCATGTTGGCAGGGCTCGCAGGGTGCACAAAGGCACTACAGGCGGTGCAGATGGCGTGCAGACACTAGCTAACCGCACAGCGCGCCGGAGAAGCCGTCGGGGCGCAGAGAACGCTGAATACCTAGTATGCGGGTGGTGGAGGGCCAAACAAACAGTATCTCGCTCAAAGCGGCAATCGGAGTCTGAATCTACCATCGGCGCGAGAGCAACGAGCGGCGACGAGCAAGCACGAAGAAATGCGGGCACAAGCCTCAGAATACCATCGAGAGCCTTATAAGCTGTGATTTGCGGCGTGTTTTCAGGATAAGACGCAAATCTTGATCGGTTACTTCCTTTTGCACTGACAGAGAGCGGCTTCGACGGTGTGCTATTTCAGGCGTCACCTGCCAGGGGTGCACCCACACATTCAGGGCAGTCGTACCCACTCGCCTGGATTTGTGCTCCGCCGCTCTTTTCTTTTTTAAATAATCCCCATCAAAGTTACGGTGATTCGACCCATATGTTCGCGGGAAATATTCATCCCGCCGTTCTCCCGGCCCTGCGTGTCTCGCAAGCCACTGATTCCGAGCCATTGGGAGCACAAAATGAAATCGCATGGGAACCGCGGTCGCAAGAATGGAAGATGGCGGTTCAGATTCAATACAAAAATGTGGCATACATATAGCTAGCACAGGGTTCGATTTCTGTCAGGGTCTATACATATCAGAGCAGTGTACATGTACACCCTGCGTTTGACTTGGAATTGTTGCAAAGAAACTCCCGTCGTTTCGGCACGTTCTCGGCAGAAGCCATCTGATCGTATACTATTAGGTAAGCGAAAGACACCTCTCAAATCCTCAAGACACCTCCGCCGTCCACAACCATGTAAGTCTGCTCTTTCTATGCTCCAGGCTGCGACGAAGCGTTCCTTGCATCTATTCGTATCGCTCTGCGCGAAAACAGGAGTGAAATCGTGCGATTTGAGGTGGATGCGGGCCTTTGCGTGTGGATGCCGACGATTTTTTTGTGTCTTGCAAAAACTTTGCTGGGATGCATTGAACACCGCCGCTTTTGGCATTGTCAAAGAGCTGCGGGTTCCGTGCTCGGGATTCGCCTTTCTCCCTTGCCTTTTGGGAGTTTTCACTCACATTTTCACGCAGCAATGGGACGAGTTATTCGCACACAAAGGCGGTCGCACGCCATCTTCAAGGCACACACGCACTTGAACAAAGCCCCGGCTCGGCTGCGCGCCCTCGACTTTGCTGAGCGCAACGGCTACATCCGCGGCATCGTCAAGGAGATCATCCACGACTCTGGCCGCGGCGCGCCCCTCGCCCGCGTCGTCTTCCGCGACCCCTACCGCTACAAGCTCCGCAAGGAGACCTTCATCGCCACAGAGGGCCTCCACACCGGCGCCTTCGTCTACTGCGGCAAAAAGGCCACCCTCGCCGTGGGCAACGTCATCCCCGTCGGCCAGTGCCCCGAGGGTACCATCGTCTGCAACGTCGAGGAGAAGGTCGGCGACCGCGGCGCACTCGCCCGCACGTCGGGCAACTACGCCACCGTCATTGGCCACTCGCCGGACGACAACAAGACCCGTGTGCGTCTGCCTAGCGGCGCGAAGAAGACCGTCTCGGGCTCTGCCCGCGCAACCATCGGCATCGTCGCCGGCGGCGGCCGTATCGACAAGCCCCTCCTCAAGGCTGGCCGTGCGTTCTACAAGTTCAAGGCAAAACGATACAAGTGCGTTCCTGTCTCCACCTTGTCGCTTTTACCATACTGACAACGCGACGCAGCTGGCCCCGCACTCGTGGTGTGGCTATGAATCCCGTCGACCATCCCCACGGAGGAGGAAACCACCAGCACATCGGGAAAGCTTCCACCATCGCCCGCTCCGCCGTCCCCGGTCAAAAAGTCGGTCTCATCGCCGCACGGAGAACCGGTCTCCTCCGCGGTACCGTCAAGGTCAAGGAGGTTTAGGTTTAGCGTCGGTGGTGTTGCTTTCGTTACCCTACACAAAAATGTATGCCATGCCCACGACAATCATATGCCATGCGTCAGACATACAATTCTTTGCGACTGGAAACTGCGCTCAGGTGTACGAAGAACGGAAGCTTACTAGGCCCGAGAATTGGGCTTCGCCTGCCCTCGGGAACCGTGTTGGGTGCGGCCTTATTCCATAGCGTTCGGGTGGCGGGAACAAGCAAGCGTGCGGCGGGCGCAAATGCAGAGTAGAGGCGTGACGAGACAACGCGAATATTCGTCGAAGCTCAGCAAACTTGGCAAGGCTGTCCACATTTTTCTACAGTGTCGCAGTGCAAAATATTCTCCCCTCAGACAAACCCTAGATTTCGTCGAGGTTCTTTTCCAATGTGTCCTCCATCTCGTCGTCTGACGCGCTGGTCTCGAACTGGCCCGGAATCGGCTTCTCTCCGTTGACTTGGCTGCCTCCATCCGACGGGAAAACCTGGGCAATTTGAAGGCGATCCCGGGAAAATGAAGCTCTTGGAATAAGTAATTTTCATGGCACATTTCAAGTTTCACCTGCTGCACGACTTGCTCAGCCACACACTTGCCACAGTTCTTGTTACCACAGTCGATGGCATGGTGACCTTCACACCTGCTTTACCACCCTCAAGGTTAAGTAGAACGCAGCCTGTATCGACGACAGTGGGAAAAAAGACAGTATGTATAAGAGGCGTCAAGCGCAATTTCTACCTCGAGACCACATAAACGCGTCATTCAGGTCAATGTTTGGGACCACTGGTGAAAGCGCTTGTCTGGCGTAGTCGATTTCCTTCGTCGTAACCTTCTCTGGGTCATCGAGGTCGTTCGAAGCGACACCAAAATAATAGTACTCCTCCCCGTCAATATCACAGCTCGCGAAGCAGCTCCCAACAAAGAGGCGCGGCAGTTTGAAACGAACTTGAAACTTTCAAGCTAAACTGAGACAAAAGAGAACACAAACCGCACTGGGAGGGGGGAGGGTTATTATTTACAACCTGGACCCAACGTTTGACATATTCGCGGTTCAAGTTCACCTCGTCAACTGGCCCGGATACGAGATCAAATTGGTCGACTTTCCACGCCAAGTAATAATAGTGGTGTTTTCCCGAGTTCGTCGACAGTTGTTCCCCGCCGAGGCGGAGGGTCCTCAAAAGGACGAGTGTTAGGAAACGTGGAACCAGGTTAGCAATCGTTTGGATAGTCGAAAGGCATTAGACCTGCTCTTTACGCGCGCCATGGAACTTGGTAAACGAGAGCCACTGGCGACCGTCGGCGTCTGAGGTGATTTGGTTGGGAGGGGGCGAAGCGTAACCTCGGACGAAGGTGGCGGGGAGTTCATTGGGCTGACAGCTGAAGATTCTGGCTCACTTTGAGGCGCGGTGGACGTTGTGGCCATGATGGTGAGGTTGAAAAAGAATAGGGGTTCGGGTTCGGGTTTATTCGGGATTCGTTCAGCTTTTGCTTCACTCCTTGGCCTACCTTGGTTGGGTATGAGGCCTATGAGCCATGCTGTGCTTCAATGCTTGACCAAAAGCTCGTGTCGAGCTGGAGGTTGAACGGGCGTCCCTGGTACTCCTCCGACCGCGTGCCCTTTCTTTATTCTTAAGCTTTTAGATTCAAGCTCGATCAACAATTTTACTGCGAAAAATTCAAGAAAGTCACTCGGGTCTATGCGGGAATGGTTCCGACAACTTTTATGAAAGAGAATGTCGAGGATTCATCGCGATTTATTGGCGCGATTCGGTTGCGTGGTGGTTCAACTTGAACTCCGAGGACGGAAGATCATGTGAGCTCAAACAAACTCAACCGGAGGATGGGGTTGATTATTCTTATGATGGCTGTACGTAACTGACACATCCCGTCCGGAACACGTTCGATAATGGCTTGCGCCACCTGAAGGCTGCTGCTACCACGGCGCACGCAAATGCGCGCCCTGACACTCGGCCGCCGACAGCCCGGCGGCTCAACTTCATCAGCACTCGTACATTCAAGCTTTTTCTATCGAGTTTAATTTTGATTTGATTCCTCAAACGAAGGCGTCACGGAACCTCACAGAACACCTTGGAGGGACAGCAGAGCTTACTAGAGACTCCTGATTTGCATGGGTGAGATTAATGGTGTCCAATTACTAACCAGGCACATATCTAACATCGAGGAAAATACTTATCCGGCGAGGATTTAGAAGGTCGGTAAACGTTGATTTCTTGCTCATCGCAGTGTTAGAAGGTTTGCACGATCAACTCTATCGAAAGGCTAGTATACTTCCCGGGATCTGAGTGCCCCCGACCAATGTTCAGATTCAAAGTACTGCTGCCGATTTCAAAATTCCGGCCAGACTATTTCTGCTAGACTACAGTTTCTGTATGTGAATCAACGGCGACCTCAAATTTTCAGACCCCGCTTTACCGATATTCGAACCCAGTTACATCTTCCCTTGGTCTGGATCGTTGAATGAACACAACAACTCCAGGACAGTCTCATTGAAATTTGAACCCGGTGCTAACTTGGAGGTCGGTGTTGGACTGCCCTGCCAGTGTTGTTCTCAGTTGACAGTTGCATGATCAAGAACTCACCTCTTGCAAGGTGTACTATTCCGCGCCTGGGACCTTAAAGCCACAGCGGATCCATAATCTTGGCTTATCATCAACAAATTCTTCGCCCGCAGTGATTACGCATTCCAATCTTGAGGCTAAGATCGAGTCCAGGCATGTGAGTGGTCTTGGAACGTACCTCTGTTATGAATCCTTAAATAACTCTTTGCGTCTTGCTTAGTTAGTTTTTCTCTGATGTTGACTCGGCCACACCCATTCACTGACTCCCGCTCATTCAAAAGCTCGTTTCAACTCTCTGTTTGCCGGATGCCGGTAGGTCTTCACTCATCGGTGAAAATCTTTCCGGAGTAACACTCTCTTCGACTTGGGTCTTAACAGCGCTATCATACTCGATCGATTTGGGTATGTTCCTTCCAATTTTTCCGCACCTCTATCCTCTGTTCACACACATGCGTAGGGTCCATTCAACAATTCCTGGTTAGAGCACGGTCGAGTCTCGGCCTGATAGAAGTCCAGCATCTGGACCGAGAATAAATAATTCCCATTTGACGACGTACTGTTTCAAATGTGGACGTAATTTTTCTTTCTGTCTCCAGCCCTTGCGGGAGAGTTGAGTGGTGGGCACAATACCACTCGTTTCTGATGTGGTGGGTGAACACAATTTAGACCTCGGTAGTCTATCAAGATCTCATAGTCATTCAAATTGAAGTGGTTCTGAAATTGCACTCCGAGCTCCCTTAAACAGCCTATTTACTTTCCACAATTAATCCTGGATTGGTTCACCAAGTCGCGACAGAACGCGGTGAATGGCTGGAGTCCGGCAAGAATATTTTTCACCGTACATAATTCAATCTATACATTCCACAGCCGGATACATACGTATGTGGTTGCCGATGCATCAACCGCGAGCCCACTCATTTTTCAAGCCTCGCGGCAATAATCTTCAGGCACTGGTACAGTACATCCACCCCTTCCTACGCGACTGTTGAATTATACACGATGTCTCAAGAGATGTCTGTCTTATTCTAATTTGGCTAAACTCAACGCGCCCTTCGTCAGACAGTCCTAATAATTGAAGGAGAGAATTCCTACCTTTTGCAGTTCCAATATTGACATCATGGTCCCTACGCTCAAGTTCTGTTTCCAATTTTGGGTCTTTCACTGATCACGTCCGAGAGACGAAATCGCCGAATAAAGCCCGAGCACACTGTCTCTTGATGAAAATCTCCAGTGGTTCTCGATTGAGATCACAGATAATGTACTTCCATTTCTGACTACTAGTTGTCATCGTAAACTCAGGGGTTGTGCACACAACCCTGCCCCAGTGTGGTGAATATTGTAACTTTGTGGAAGTCCAGTTGAAGGGGTGTGTATGTGGTACTTGCCAAGAAAATCACACTGTTACAGTAGCTGCGCGGCAGGAGATGAATAAAATTCCCAATTTATTAAAATACTCTCGCCGACGCAAGGCAGAGATACAAGGGAGATCAATTCAAATTCACACTCCGAGTCTGTTTTCAAAACAATTTTTTCAGCAAGGCTGACATGGCCAACATCGCATCAAGGCATTGTTGAAATGAACTGCGGCCGCCCTTCGGATCAATCCCTTTGAAATTCGGCAGCGACGGAGATTTGAAAGTAGCCTGCCGCGACATCGGCAGCTCTGGGTAGGCGGAAGCAGATCAATTTCCGCGATTTCCGACAACTCCTGTCTGGCCTGCCACTTTGCGCCGCCTTCCTGAGCTATTACGTCCCGCCATCATAAGAATAATCTACTCTCGTCTCACTCAACCGGAACGATCTCAGCCTGGACTGCAGCTTGCATTGTCAAACTGTTCTTTGCCCCCCTTGACTGAGATGCTCGAGATCTCTACGGACAAGTCGGGGTAAGTGCTCCCACCCCGGACCGAAGACAAGCAAATATTTTCGCAAGTTCTGCAAAACTTGAGAAAAGTTCCTGTCCCTGCCACCAGTGAAGTGGCCACTGGCGACGCGCCTTCCGCGTCGTTTCGCCCTGAATCCACGCTGGCTACCGAAGGCCTCGGGAATATTACTAAATTTACAGCCCGGCGCCTACTTACTTTGATTGTTTGGCTTGGCACTACCCTGCTGTCCTTTCCTTCCGCTGGCGGTTGTACCTCTGAAAAGCCCCCAAAATACCATCCCTCTATCTCAGCAAGCAACGAATTAATCTCGCAATTCCTGCCCGGGGCAGCCTTTTCCAAGACCCGTGTGCCCGACAAATATGCGCCCCGCTTTGGACACGGCGTTTGTTCCTCAGACTCTTGAGCCACCTCGAACGCAGATGCAGAGCAGAAGCAGCGACGGTGACCCTCGAAATTCCTACCTCCGCACACCTAGGAACGAAAGCCAAAGCGGCAGCCGTGCTCGTTACACTCCAGCGAGTGATGACCTTCGACCGCCCCCACCTCGGCTTCAGCATTCTACCTCGATTCCTAATTTTTGGTGAGTGTTCCAGAGGCTTAAAAGACCAACCAATCTCTCATCTTGTTCAGGTTTCCAGACTCTGATGAGGTCCGGGGCTCCGTTAATTCGCTCCGAGGCTCTTTCAATTCACTTGTTTTTACTCCCGACGCTGCTCAACGAGTCGGTCTCGGGTGGACGGAATCTTCATCCATCAGCGCTCGGGTGCTGGATAACATACATCGGGGTCCATGGTTTGAGATTCATCGAGTGCGTTGAATGGTATCCTGGTGCTCCTGCTGATTCCCCGTCTTCCTTTGTATAGAGCTTTCTTTTATACGTATTGTACGCCCTGCAATGCTTCGACGGGTGGGCCCATTTCTCCATCTGATGAAACACAGGAACCGACCTGATATTTCTAGTCCCTGGAGCGAAATTGCTCAGTTGTCGAAACAATGGGCAGAATGGGATGTTTTAACCAGCCTTGCGAATTATCGCTCCGTAGTGCAGATTTTATTTAGATATTTGACGGTGAGGTCAATTCAAGTTTCTAACATTCAATTCTGGCTGAGGGCATCGACTCAGGATTTGCCGAATCCGCCCGGCGTCGAAATGAGTGTGTTCAATCGACTATCTGAGGATATTTCCAGCGTCCTGCAGCAGATGAACTCGATATTAACGGACCGGACGACGTATCAACACTTTTTAAATTGTCGGGGTACTGTTGCTCAGCAACTTTTGGATCTGCTGCAGGATGTACGCTATGTTTCCTCTACGTATTCCCACTTTCTAACCTTGACCAGCTTCTCGATTCATCTCACGTATTGGCGTCTCAGGCTGTGCTTTCTAAAGCCCTCCTGAGACTCTCTGGCGAATGCGGACTCCATCCTACTTGTTTTACACTCACCGAATTGCAGAGGATGGGTCATCAAGTGGCGGGTGGCGGGTTTGGAGATATTTGGAAAGGCTCGGTGGGCGGTCAAATTGTTGCCGTCAAAAGTATGCGACAATACGTGGATGACGATGTGAAAGCCTCGCTGAAGGTTTGATTCATTCTGTAGTAAAGTGTAGCCTAGTTTTCATTGACGTTCTTTATAGAAGCTCGGCCGCGAAGCTCTAATTTGGCGTCAACTTTCTCATCCAAACTTACTCCCATTCCTGGGCCTATATATGCTCGATAGTAGACTGTCTCTCGTTTCGCCGTGGATGGAGAACGGGGACCTGAAGCATTTCCTCGGTAATGGTCGTTCCGACGTGGACCGTGTTTCCTTGGCATGTATTCCCATTATCCAAGTGCAATCGTTCCCTAACCTCGAGGTATCAGATCCTAGATGTCGCTGAGGGACTCGAGTATCTACACAGCAAAAACGTCGTGCACGGAGACCTCAAGACAGTATGGCTTTCAATGTTCCTGACGAGCTCATACATATTTGAATCCCAGCTCAATATTCTCGTCACCCCTTCCGGTCGAGCCTGCATCGCCGACTTCGGACTGTCCTCCATTGTCGACGAATTGTCTTTGAAAATGACGTTTTCGAGTCACAGTGGTCGGGGAGGCACCGTGCGATATCAAGCACCCGAACTATTAAAGAATGACAGTCCCAATCACTTCGGCTCGGACGTGTATGCTTTCGCCTGTGTATGTTACGAGGTCCGTCAAGACCCATCCGTTCGTGTGTCTGAACTCAGCATCAGGACAGATCTTGACAGGGAAAGTGCCATTCTTTGAAGTAGCCAACGAGGCGGCAATTATTTTCAAGGTGATCGAAGGGATCCGCCCTTCAGGATTGGAAGCAATCTCCCCAGATTTTCGGCTCCTGATTGGGGCCTGTTGGCACCAAGAGGCCGACAAGCGACCTACAATGACAGCTATACTACGACGCCTACCGATTGCGGCGAAAAGAAAGCAATCTCGGCCCGACTGGGACCCCACGTACAGTGCTAGATTTCGCCGGTCTGTTCAAGAGTGGCCTCTGCTCCCATCGATCGATGAAATAAAACGAAGAATATTCCCTTACGCAACGGCCGTAGACCACAATGCCTTGCTCGCTTTTGACAGTCTTGACCTGGTAAGTGGTAACTCAGTCGCTTCCATATACAAGCTCATGCAATCCAGGCTGAAACTGCCGCTATCACTCATGATGAGAGGTTCTCCTTGAACAATCCCTTTCGGGCTAAACCGGCCACCACCGCTCGTGATCAAGGCTTTTCCTGGACCAATCCCTTTCGGGCTCAGGAATCTCTTCCAGCACTCACTCCTTCGAGACCGACAGGCGCTGTGGACCCTGGATATTATGATCAGGAAGGCGCAGATTCAGCATTCTGGTCGAGAAGATTTCCTCCAATACAAACTCATCCGAGGCCTATAGGCCTACAATATTCAAAATATTCACCATATTCTGAAGGAGGTGGGGAATACAGCGAAGATGAAGATGAAGATTCTGAATCTGATGATGGATATGATGACTCAGAGGACGACGACTGAGGACATGCTACACGGACGATAGCGCGGTGCTCTCAGTTCAACTTGGCTCATTTATACGTAACTTTACACCCTAGTGTCTTTTGAAAATTCTCTGAATCAACTGAAGAAAACACTTTTGGATTCTAGTCTGGCGGAGAAGTCAGAACAATTCAATTCGGAGATTTTATACATTTTACGAGTTTTTTGGGGCTCCTTCCATTGTAATCCTACCTACCTACCATGGTTTATTGATGGCGGTGGTGCCGTGGGCTGCGCAAAGCTTGACCCAGGACGTTGGGGGAGGTCTTGTGGAGGGAAGTCGACGACGTCTTGAGGGTCGGGTCTTTAATCTGTGCGGTAGTCCTTTCAAGATACGACCGAGCAAGGACACTGGTTGTTGTGCGCCTCGCACTCTTGGGGGTCGGCGCGTGAGGGATGACGGTGTTGTTGACGGCGCCACAAAGGTCGATCGAAAACCTGCGGGGAGCCTATGGGGGCGTATGCTGGGCGCCGGGCGAAGGCGCTGGTATTGGTAGTGTTGCCGACGGTAATGTTCACACTGCTTCTAGTACTCTCGTATCGACGTTCTTGCTTGTTGCCTGCTTAACAAATGCGCTCTGGATGCTGCTGCTATACCCGTCTCTTCGCCCTCGCTTGCGCTCTTCGTGCCCTTTTTCGCACCCGCATTATGTTCTCCTTCCTCTTGACGCGTGTCTTCTCCGTCTCCCGAGTCCCATCAATCTCCTCGCTCGGTAGTGTCTTGTATTGTGGGGGCGTGGGGATCGTGGTTGTCCTTCGCGTCCCAGCAGCGCAGCACGGGACATCTCGACGGGATACGACTAGCGGACTCTGTCCGGCACATTTCCCGCAGAGGTTCGCCGCGGGTCTGGGCTTCGGCAAGCTTCTCATGGAGGTCGACAGAGGAAAGTGTAGGAGGGAACGCGGAAGCTGTTTATTTAAATAATTCATCAAGCGCGCGTCTACTCGTTGATAGATGCACTGGGAAGTAGTTGACGCTGGGCAGTAGTTCTGTGTGCTTTCGGGCCTCTCGCTGACCTGCCACTATGTCGTCGTTATTCCGGAAAATGCCCTTTTTCTCCAGGAAGAAGGAGCAGCCCCGGGCCTGGCCGTCCGACTTGTAAGTGTCTCATTTTTAGCCCGAATACATCCCATTTGACTGTATCCCCACCAGCCTAGTAGACAGTGGACCCTCAGGCGGCAGCGCGCCCCAGAAACCAGAAAACAAGATCGTTCCCGGTCCTGCGTTGCAGGAACCAAGTCAGTCATGGCCTTGGGCCACCCACCGGCTTCTTCTGCCTCCGCCCGTCGTGCTCAACAAGCCCGGTGTCGTTCCACCAACGTCCCCGTCCCCCTCACCGTTTCCTCGCTATGGCCTCGCCCTCCCAGCAACCCCGACTGCGGACGGTGACCTCTACATCTTTGGTGGTCTCGTTCGCGAATCCGCCCGTAACGACCTCTATGTCTTTTCCACCCGCGATCAGTCTGCGACTCTGATCCAGACTGCAGGAGACGGCCCGTCGCCCCGTGTCGGCCACGCCAGTGCGCTCGTCAGCAACGTCCTTATCGTCTGGGGTGGCGACACCAAGACGGACCCGAAGTCAAAGCCAACTGATACGCAGGACGACTCGCTCTATCTGCTCAATCTTGGTAAAATCTCTTTTGATTTTCGATCTTTGTGTTCTGAATTTCGCCAGTGTCACGCGAGTGGACCAAAGTTATCGTCTGCGGGCCATCCCCCGTCGGCCGCTATGGACATGCAGTAACGATGCCCGAGTTCAAATTCATGGTGTTCGGTGGCCAGGTGGACGGCAAATTTTTCAACGACCTCTGGTCATTCGACCTCAACTCACGTACGCTCCTCGACATTCCTTATTCCGATCCAAATGTTCACTTCTTTCGCAGTACGGACAAGAGCGACATGGGAACTGTGCGAGCCCGTATCTTCAGAGCGACCAGCTCAACGAACCAATCATGTGTGCATAACATTCGAGAACCGGATCATTGTGTGCGTCTTCCTCGCCCTCACATTACTGCCCGTAGGTTAACCAGAACAATACTAGATTCGGGGGCACGGATGGCGAGTACCACTACAATGATACGTGGGCGTATGACTTGACCACCCGAAAATGGTCGGAACTGCGGTGCATAGGGTTCATTCCGTCTCCGCGGGAGGGACACGCAGCTGCACTCGTCGACGACGTTATATACGTATTCGGAGGGCGGGGCGTCGACGGCAAAGATCTGAACGATTTGGCGGCATTCAAAATCTCCAGTGTGTACTTGATGGTGGCTGTCTTTCTTTTCTGCCGCTAAACTACTCCAGATCAAAGATGGTACATGTTCCAGAATCTGGGGCTATCATCACCGAGTGGGCGATCCGGTCATGCTATGGCGTCTGTCGGGAAAAAGGTCTATGTGCTCGGTGGGGAGGCATTCACGCCGTCCAAGACTGATGATTCTGGCGTGGTCCATGTCCTGGACACCTACAAGGTTCTTGTACCGGACGGGCAACAAGAACAACAAAATCCCGAGCGGAGCGGGGCTCGGGGCTCGTCGGTGTCCTCGATGCGTGCGTTGCTTGGCTCTATTCCCCCCAGCCGATCGGGAAGTGTCGACAGCAGTAGCGACTTCGATGATAGCATAAATAGTGGGCCTCCAGGCGACAGCGCGCCCCAGCGACAAACAAACAACGTCACTCACATCGGCCCTACTAGGTCGCAGGGAGAGACTCCGTCGTCGCAACCAAGTAATCTGCGGCGCGCTTCATATCCTTGGGCCGCCCACCGACTTCTTCTGCCTCCGCCCGTCGTGATTAAGAAGCCCGGTGTTGTGCCGCCAACGTCTCCGTCCCCCTCACCATTTCCTCGCTATGGCCACGCCCTCCCAGCAACTGCCACCGTCAACGGTGACTTCCACATTTTCGGTGGTCTCGTCCGCGAATCCCCCCGCAATGACCTCTATGTCTTCTCCACCCGCGATCAGTCTGCGACTCTGATCCAGACTGCAGGAGACGGCCCGTCGCCCCGTGTCGGCCACGCCAGTGCGCTCGTCAGCAACGTCCTTATCGTCTGGGGTGGCGACACCAAGACGGACCCGAAGTCAAAGCCAAC
Source organism: Mycena galopus ATCC 62051 (assembly GCA_014925785.1). Lineage (NCBI taxonomy): Eukaryota > Fungi > Basidiomycota > Agaricomycetes > Agaricales > Mycenaceae > Mycena > Mycena galopus. The sequence continues at coordinate 1,027,976 of WIQG01000010.1, read as the reverse complement.
TGATACGCAGGACGACTCGCTCTATCTGCTCAATCTTGGTAAAATCTCTTTTGATTTTCGATCTTTGTGTTCTGAATTTCGCCAGTGTCACGCGAGTGGACGAAAGTTACTGTCTACGGGCCCTCGCCCGTCGGTCGCTATGGCCACGCAGTCACTATGGCGGGTGGGTCCAAATTCATGATGTTCGGTGGCCAGGCGGATGGCGAATTTTTCAACGACCTCTGGTCATTCGATCTCAACTCACGTACGCTCCTCGATATTCGTTATTCCGATGCCAATATTCACTGAGATCTTGCAGTACGGGCGAGAGCGACATGGGAACTGTGTGAGTCCGCATCCTCAGAGCGACCAGCCGAACGTACCGGCCATGTGTGCATAACCTTCGAGAACCGGATCATTGTGTGCGTCTTCCTCACCCTCACATTACCGCTCATAGGTTAACCAGAACAACACTAGATTCGGAGGCACTGATGGCCAGTACCACTACAACGATACGTGGGCGTATGACCTCACCACCCGAAAATGGTCGGAACTGCCGTGCATAGGGTTCATTCCGTTCCCTCGGGAAGGACACGCAGCTGCACTCGTCGACGACGTCATATACGTATTCGGTGGGCGGGGCGTCGACGGCAAAGATCTGAACGATTTGACAGCATTCAAAATCTCCAGTGTGTACTTCATAGTGGTTGTCTTTCTTTTTTGCCGCTAAACTACTCCAGATCAAAGATGGTACATGTTCCAGAATATGGGGCCATCGCCGAGCGGGCGATCAGGTCACGCTATGGCGTCCGTCGGGAAGAAGGTCTATTTGCTTGGTGGGGAGACCTTTGTGCCGTCCAAGGCTGATGATTCTGGCTTGGTCCATGTCCTGGACACCGGTGTGTTTCGTTATAGCCCTCCTCCACCGAACATAAATCGAGGTCCACGGGTTGCCCGCCAACTCGAGGAACCGAAACACCCAAATTTGTTAGACGATATAGATCGAGGACCATGGTTTGAGATTCATCGAGTACGTTAAATAGTGCCACGAACACCCTAGCTAATACCTCAACAGAGCTTTTTTTCATACGTATTGGGCACTCTCAAAATCCAGGATGGGTGAGCTATCCATCTCTGACCAAACGCTGAAACCGACTTAGATTTAGACCATTAAACGAAATTGCTCAGTTGTCGCAACAGTGGGCCCAATGGGACGTTTTAACCAGTCTGGCCAATTATCGTTCGGTGGTGCAGATTTTGTTCGGGTATCTGAACGTGAAGGGGAGTCGATTCAAACTTCTGATCGTTCCTTACGGAACCATTGCTTCAGGACTCGCGAAACCTCCCAAGGGATGTGACGAATCCCTTAGCCGAGGATATTTCCGGTGTCTTTCGGCAGATGAACTCCATATTATCGGAACGGGCGACCTACAAACACCTTTTGAGCTGCCGGGGTACTGTCGCTCAACAGGTTTTGGATCTATTGCAAGATGTACGCCACCGTTCGTGCACATACAGCACCGTGGCTAACCCTTGTTAGCTCCTTGATTCGTCCCATGAATTAGCGTCCAAGGCTCTGCTTTCCAAAGCTCTCTTGAGACTTTCTAGCGAATGCGGGCTTCACCCGACCTGTTTCCCTCTGTGTGGAGTGGAGAAGTTGGGTCCTCAAGTCGCAGGTGGCGGGTTTGGTGATATTTGGAAAGGCTCGGTGGGCGGACAAACTGTCGCCATCAAAAGTACGAGACAATTTAGGGACGATGATGTGAAAGCTTCTCTGAAGGTTTGTGCGACTCAAGAAGCTTTGACGTTTTTCAAGGACTCCTTTTCTAGAAATTTGGCCGTGAAGCTATCATTTGGCGTCAGCTTTCGCATCCCAATTTACTCCCATTCTTCGGTCTGTACATGCTCGACGATAGGCTGTCTCTTGTTTCGCCGTGGATGGACAACGGGGACCTAAAACGTTTCCTAAGCAATCCGCCTCCGGATATAGATCGTGTCTCCTTGGTATGTATTCATTCCAACTACCCGATTCCCTCGAATCAATTAACCGTGGCGTATAAGATCGTGGATATAGCCAGAGGCCTAGAGTATCTCCACAGCAAACATGTCGTACACGGCGACCTCAAACCAGTAAGTTGTGCAATGTTCACGAGTTTCGAACTTGGACATATTTGAACTTCAGCTCAATATTCTGGTCACCCCTTCAAGCGGAGCCTGCATCGCTGATTTTGGGCTGTCCTCCATCTTCGACGAGCTGTCACTAAAAATGACCTTTTCGACTCACAGTAATCGGGCAGGCACTGTACGATATCAAGCGCCTGAGCTATTGAAGAACGAACGTCCCAACCATTTCGGCTCAGACGCCTATGCTTTTGCTTGCGTGTGTTACGAGGTTCGTTGACGCTCGTCGCTTCGTTTCTGAACTCAGCATGAGGACAGATCTTGACGGGGAAAGTTCCCTTCTTTGAAATCCTTTATGAGGCGGGAGTCATTTACAAGGTGACCGTCGAAGGGGCCCGCCCTTCAGGGCTTGAAATGATCGCCCAAGACCTTCGGCCCCTACTTGATGACTGCTGGCACGAGGAACCCGATGAGCGACCCACAGCGGCTGTCATACTACAACGTTTGCTAAGGCAACCGATGGGGCAAGAAATAAGACAATCTCCGCCCGACTGGGACGACACATACAGTGCTAGGTTTCGCCGTTCTGTTCAAGAGTGGCCTTTATTTCCGTTGTAACATCTTCCACCGATGTATAACCGACAGGGTACAATCTGGCGATCAACTGGCGGGCGTATCTTTTTCGTTATTGGGCTTCCTACGCCTTGAGACAAAACGTATAAGCAGCGTTAGTTGTTTGGGTAGTTTAGCAGGTATATAGTGTATTCGATTCTTGGAAAGCTCTATCCTGGTATGTTCGAGTTACAATGTGTGCTAGGTAACGACGCAGTCTATCCTCCCTCCTCCCTCCTGTTCACCCTCCCCCACAATCCACTAATCGGCCTTGACCTTCTGAGCACTGCGCACGGCCCGTAAATGCTCATCCGCGAAAAACCTTATCGCGCTAGCCGTGAGTGCGCCGACTGAGGCGAAGATGTACCCGCCGAGGGCGCCGAACGCGGGGGGGAGGGGGTATGTCTGCGGCGCGAGCGTCAGGTGAGTGGTTGGTAAATTGTTGAAACACGAGGCCCACCTGCCACGGGCGGTCCCAGTCGAGCGCGATGGGGACGGCGCCGAGCCAGCAGCCCGCGAGGGCGCCGAACGCGGGGTAGAGCAGCGCGCGCTCGATTGGGGTGCGGGTGCTGCGAATCGCATTAGCAAAAAACATTAGCGCATATTACAAATTTCAAAATCGGCGGTAAATGAGGTGGGATTGCGAGGCGGAAGAAGTAGGCAGGAGGAATGAAGGAAAGTATAGAACGAGGCGGTGAACAGATGACGCGGACGCACTCAAACTCAGCGAACACCCGGACCCAGGTGAGCCACGACACGACGGACGCGCGGGGGGAGCCGATGGTGTACGCGGGAGGGAAGACGGTGAGGGTGGCGAGTAGGAGGGCGAGCAGGAGCGTTTGGGGGATGTGCCTGCACGTTGAAATCAGTTCATTATGAGAGTGAGCGAAGGAGTGAACAGAGAGGTTGGTGGGTAGTTAGTGAGAGAAAGGAGTAAGTGGATAGCACGAGGGAGACGCGCGCATGACGTACGTGAGGAGGGGTGCACCGAAGAGGACGAGGACGGCGTGTAGGAAGAGGGTTGCGGCAGCGGTTGTGAGCCACGCATTGTACAAGTTCTGAATTACAATTTTGCTCAGTCCTTGACGCGTCCAGGTGAGGCAGAGAACGACATACAGCCCCCTTCCGCTCATCGGCCCTCGCGCGGTCAATCCGGCGCTCGGTCTCGTTCTCCGCCTCACCCTGCCTCTGTAGAGCCCACTCGATCCACCACCCGCGGACCCACCCACCCCACCAGCTCTGCAACACGAGGGCACCCGCGCAAAGCCACGCGAGGGTGGAGGCGGGGGAGAGGGTGAGCGCATTGAGGAAGGGGTGCTGCGGGCGGTCGAGGGAGGTTAGGTGGGTGGGTGTAGTTGGGGCGAGGTGCGGAGTAAGGAAGTCAATAGGGATAAAAGAAGTGCGCGGGAGGAAGAGGGCGGCGAAGGCGAGGAGGGTGGTGTGCACGCCGACGACGGCGGTGTACGCGGCGAAGGGGAAATACCCGCCTCTCGCTGGTGGGAAAGGGTCGGAATTGGTGTCCTGCTGGCCCTGCTGTGAGGAAGAGCCGTCTTTGCGCGCCTTGGCCTTCTTGGGCATAATTGATTATTTGAACGAGTGGACGCGACGCGACGCGACTAAGTAGGTCGTGGTTTTGAGAGAGAGACGCGGCCACGTGGCCATCCAAAACTTCAAGAAACAAATCATCATCTCAAATCATTCAGGCTGTAACGAAACGAGATGTTGAACAGCCGCTGTCCCTTTTCCGCCCGATCCAAATCACTGTTCCTTCTCTCCAGTAGTCACCCGAGCCATGCTGTCGCCTCCCGCACTTTCAGACGAGCTGATCCTCGAAATCCTCGAGCTTCTGACTGACACGGAGCTACTCCTGCTGGCAACCGTTTCAAAGCACATCCACGACGTCGCCCTCGCGGCTTATCTTGCTCGTCACGGAATAACGGAGACCGATATTCAAGCCGCTTCTTTCGACACTACAAGCCAAGCCCTCCCTGCTCTATGCGTCGCTCGCTTCATCACCAGGATTCACGTCCTCCGGGTCCGTGTGCTGTCTATCAGAGAGCCCGCCCCTTTAGATCGGAGCCTGGCTGCGCTTGCGCGTCTGGGCCGCCGGGTGACCATTAACTCTCTTGAAGTGGAGATTCCCTTTTGTCCAAGAAACTTCGGTTACAAGACCCACACATTGAACTGGTTTTCTGGTCTTCTACCGGATTACTGCTTGCACTGTGCAGCCTGCCATCGCGGTCGGCTCCTTTCGGCCGCTCATAGCCCGGCCATGGAGGCCAGCCCCGGCTGCCCCCAGCGCTTTTCGTCGACTCATTGCGCTTGGAAGGTTAAGATCAAACACCTACATACCACTGAGGCGGGCCGAATTCGACAAAGATTTCAACTGGTTCGTCGGACCTGACTTGAGTCTGTCGATGCGCACTTTCGAGCATGCTCCCATTGGACGCCTTATCGTCGATGGCCCCTAGATATCGAACATCTAGAGATCTCGCCCGACCTCCGTCTCTCTCCTGCCGAGACGAGCTTCCTCCTCACCCAGCGCCACCTCCCAGCCCTTCGCACCATCAATGTACCTCTATACAGCATCTCCATGCCTATTCTATCCTCATTTCTCTCTCGACACCCAGCCCTCCAACAGGTACACATCTGCGGCCGCCCTCAAGAGAGGGATTCCATAACACCGCTACCAAAGCCGCTCCCATTGGACGCGCTTCCACGTTTACGGAGCCTCCTTGGTAGTGCTCGCCTCCTCGCCTGGGTTCTCGCGTCGACGCAGCCATTCCCCTGCCTCCCCATGGTGATTATCGAGCTTTACAGCGTCCCAGGTGCCCAGGACGACTACCTCACCGCCATGCGCGGCCTTGCCCAGCGGCCAACCACGCACAAGCTTGCGCTGGACCTAAACGATTGGGAACCTTGGAACGCACCGGACTTCGCCGCACCCACTGCACCGGAGCGCGCGCCGGCCCGCATCACGGAGCTGTGGTTGAACTTTTGGTTCCCGTCGCGCCCCCCGCACGTCACCGTGCTCGTGCAGTGGCTACGGCTATTCGGCGGCTTACAGGAGGTCATTTTGACCCACACTGCGCAGCTTGAGGATCTATCCGTGCGTTTGCGCGCCGAGTTCCCGCTTGTCATGATTACGACTCGCATACTTGAGATTCGCACACTTGAGACACACACCTGATGAAACTCCGCGGCACACCAGGCGCAAATGTCTCGCGGATATTCTAGGGTTTAAATAATGGGAATAATCTACTCGTCTGGGTATGCCGGATCTTCCTTATTGTGCTCTCTTTCTCTCCGTTTAGAAGCTTTTTTTTGTGTTTTCTTCCTTGCGTATTATCAATTTGTTTCTCGTTTATCTGTACGTTTTTCATGTTCTTCCCGTACTCACTCCGTCGGTTAATTCATGAAATACATTCAGCCGCCTGGAATATCCAGGGTTCAGACCTCCTCGGGTGACTTCACAAAACCTTTTTTTATCCTCGCGTCGACTCCAATGGAATTTCGCGTACCAGCCGCTATTTTCATTCTCCTTCTGATCGCTCATCCTCCGGTAAAATACCTCGCAAGCCTTCAGCCTTTGATTACTGACATCCGAAATTTCAGTGGAGGTTCATGTTCGTCCCCGAGATGACCAAGCACTACCAGCCGCCTGGCTACCGAGGTGCGTCTGGGAGCGAATATGGTCGTTCAGGCAGGGTCCAACGATTTCACAAAAGACAAAAACCACCTCTGTTTCAAAAACAAAGTCCTCAACCAATTCCGAGAAGAAACGAACTTTGCACGTGCAAACCAGCGCACGGACCAACAACGAGTTGGTTCAACCAAACCGCGCACGGACCAGTCGCACTGATATAAAAGGCACTCTCCGACCGGTTAATTCCTTACCACTCTGGCCTTTTGGCTTAGATCAAGTGTAGTATCTGTTCTTAATAGTTTAACCACTATTATGCTTGCACCGCAAGCATTTCTGGTTATCTAATTTTTGCCGCCCTTGTTTGTCTGCTCTGCTTGCACCAGACGGACGCGATGACCTTGCCGCTGCACTACTGGCTTGTGTCGTCAGGGGATCTTTTTTTTGGATCTTTTGTGTTCCTAACCCTAACCCCATCTCCAAAAATATATCGCTTTGACCGCCTCGTGACTTGTTCGAAATTGGAAGTTGAGAGGGATGCCGGTGCAACAAATGTCTTCAATTCAAATTGAGTTAGCTATGTGTTCAGGCCTCCTTAGGTTTGCGAGCTCAATGTCACATACAAAGAGTCAAGTCGTTCGACTGTTTCAATTACGTTCCCGCTGCTGAGGTCTGAAGGTTTAGCTATTTTATTTTCTGTTTGTATCCCTCCCTGGAGATTGAATCCAATTCACCCGGAAATGGTCCAATGGCTGGTATACGTTTTGCAACAGCAGGATATTGGAATTAATGTCCCGAATACAGATGTAGAGTCAATGAGGGAAGATGAGAGAGAAGCAAAGCAAAGCCACCACTGACCATCCGGGGATGAAACCATAATATGGATCAAACGGGGAATCGGTGTGATTAAGAGTTTAGGTTCAGCCTATTGCTGTCCCCGAGGCCGATGACAGGACGAACTGCCTCTTTTGGATGCGAGTGGTGATTATTTGTGCATATGTCGCCCATCAGAGGCTGTGCGAGCGATCGAACCCTCGTACTTACTCATCCATCGAGCCACCGTTCTCGATGGGACGCAGTTTCTTCTCGCCCTCACTGGGCTGTTATGTCGATGACCTACCCGGGGGAAGAGCCCCTCCCCACGATAGATCCAACTCCGATTACGGACAAGAACAGGTAGGCCTGAGTTTTGGATCTTTCCCCTCACACACTGACCCCTGCAGCATTTTTCTCTCTTTCTCTGATGTCTTATATCCCCGTGGCCGATGTTCCTGCCAATAATTTCTCTGTATTTCCATCATCTGGCGCCCACCGCATGTAATCTCGCGTCCTCAGATCACTGCGTGCGTATCCAATTAGAGATAGCGGCAACTTGATGCCTAAACCTTGGATCTAGTACGCGAGTCAGACACTCGTTCAAGAGCACGCAGCTGCCTAACCTGAGTCGGCACGGACAGGCCTTGGTTCGCCTCGTACCCTTCCCCGGCATTTTCCCAGAACAGTGTAAACCTGCGCCACGCCGCAGAACTGACGCTTCCCCACAAGGCAACAAGAGGGCTCGAAAACCCCGCACCAGTAATGAACTCACTCGGAGCCCCTACCACCCGCACATACCGGCGGACCGTCCCATTCTCAGATGGACAGCACCCTGGTCAAAGGCCTTGGACCGGCGGCGACGCGGCAAGCACATCGACGACGCCACGCAAGCTAAGATATACCAAGTGTTGTTACTAGCGACGACGGAGGGGACGCGGGAATCCTATGGTGCAGGCTTGCTACGATTTCACCAATACTGTGACGCCCGTGGGATCGAGGAGGAGTCTCGCATGCCTGCCGATTTATACATCGTAATGAGTTTCGTGGCAACCGCCGTGGGCACCTGTACCGGCAAGTATATCCGGAATTGGCTCGACAGATTACAGTTTTGGCACCTCTACAACCACGCGACATGGTGTGGGAAGCACCTTCTCTTGCGCGAGAGCTCAAGAAGGGCGGGGACCAGGGCGGTATCGAGTTCAAGCACCCACCACTGGGCCCCGTCACGATAGCGTGAAAGTAAGTTCGATCCTAACACGAGGAGGTCCGTCAAAATTGGGATCGATTCTATTCCGCCACTCGGATCAGAATCTATGCCTGAATCGAGGTCGATTCTTATCTTTGACTTGCCCTAATAAATGGACTGGGAGACACCAAAACATCTTAATTGTAGGGGTATGTAAATGTAAGTTGGATTGTGTTCCGCGGATGTATAATATACTATGTCTACTCTTGCCCTCGCGCCAGTTTTATGTGCAACTTGTCGGACTGCTGTCATTTTGCCCCCCAATTCCCACTACTGGCGCCCTGCGGTAATCCTGGCGCCCAATTCCTGATGTGGCTGTACTTAGCTGTACTTGGATTCACTCGCGACCTCCACCACCATGAAGAGCATCCTCAAATCCCTCAACGGGAACAAGGATGGCGGTATTCGGGCCCAAGTATCCACCCCCGTACCCCTCCCCGCCGTCTCCAATCCGCCTCCCGCCATCCTCCCTCCTCAGAAGGTCATTCGTGCATTATCCGAATATCGGCCACAAGCACCGCAGGAATTGCCCTTTAAGAAGGGCGACTTCTTCTGTGTTCTCCGCGACGTCGACGCCGGCGGAAATTGGTACGAGGCCCACAATCCCGTCACCGGCGCGCGGGGTCTGGTTCCCAGAGATATGTTTGAGGAATTTAACAAAAGTGCCGCGCCGTCAGTCCCTCGCCATGCCTGGACATGTCGTCCACTGACGTCTACTACCCAGAGTTCGCTCTCTTGGCTCTCCGTCTCCTGGGGCTCCCAAAAACCTCCAGCCATCACAATCACCGCAGCAGCAGTTCCAGCTGCTATCCCCAATGTCGCCAAATTCTCCCCCAAAGACCCAGGTCTTCTACGCTATCGTTCTCCATGATTTCATGGCGGAGCGCGTCGACGAACTTGAAGCCAAGCGTGGCGATGCAATTACCGTTGTTGCCCAATCAAACAGGGAATGGTTTGTGGCCAAACCTATCGGGCGGCTCGGACGCCCGGGCCTCATTCCTGTTTCCTTCGTCGAGATACACGACCCGTCCACCGGCCGACCGATCCCTGCTGTCAACGCGCTCATGGACCGCGGCGACCTCCCCAAGGTGGAGGACTGGAAACGCGCCATGTTCAACTATAAACAAAACAGCATTTCACTCGGCGTCATTGACTCCCCCAATCCTTGGGATTCCGTTCCCAATAGCCCATTCAAACCACAATCCTCCCCCGCGGCGCCCCCGGACCCTGCCATTAGCATTCAGGGGCATTCGCCTCACGAACAGACGTATTCTAATAACGTGTCTGATTCACCTCCTCCCGAAACCCCTGATATACTACCAGATGGCATCCTCTTATCCGCCAATGTAGTTTCCTGTCACTCCAAAATAGAGGAATATTGGTTCCGAGTGGAAGCTATTTTCCAGCCTTACGCATCGGCTCAGGAACCATTACCACCCGCAAAGTCCCTCATTCTGTTCCGCGTCTACAATGATTTCTACGATTTCCACGTATCGCTATTGGATACCTTTCCCCGGGAAGCTGGCCGCCAGCCCCCACATCCTCGGTGGTTGCCATACATGCCGGGCCCTGCTGAGAACGTTGACGATACTCTGACTCTTACGCGGCGGAGCGAACTCGATGAATATGTAATCAGCTTGTGCCACTTGAGTACTTCGAGCGCCCGGTATGTCCTCGAACACCATGTCGTTCGCGAATTCCTCGCTCTCAAGCCTGGAGATATCGAGAACATAATTCCTCAACATTCAAATCCGCTGGATGATATACATCGAGGTCGATGGTTTGAGATCCACCAAGTACGTTAAATAGTGCCACGAACGCCCTCGCTGATGCCCCAACAGAGCTTTCTTTCATATGTATTGCACACACTCGAAGGCCACGATAGGTGGGCTCCCCATCTCTGATGAATCGCTGAGACCAATTTCAGATCTAGTTCGATTGCTGAGTTATCGAAAGAATGGACACAATGGGACATTGTAACCAGTCTTGCCAATTATCGTTCGGTGGTGCAAATTTTGTTTGGGTACTTGAACGTCAAAGTCAGTCAACTCAAGCTTCTGACCATTCCTTCCTGAGCCAATTGCCCTCAGGACTCGCGAAATCTTCCAATCAGTGCGTCCAATGCACTGGCCGAAGATATTTCCGGTGTCCTTCGGCAGATGAACTCCATATTATTGGAACGGGCGACCTATAAACACTTTTTGAGTAGCCGGGGTATTGTTGCCCAACAGCTTTTGGATCTGCTGCAAGATGTACGCCACCTGTTGTGCCCGGATAGCACCGTGGCTAACCCTTCTTAGCTCCTTGATTCATCCCACGAATTGGCGTCCAAGGCTCTGCTTTCCAAAGCCCTCTTGAGACTTTCTGGCGAATGCGGGCTTCACCCGACCTGTTTTCCTCTGTGTGGAGTGGAGAAATTGGGTTTTCAAGTCGCAGCTGGCGGGTTTGGTGATGTCTGGAAAGGCTCGGTGGGCGGTCAAACTGTCGCCATCAAAAGTACTAGACAGTTTAGGGACGATGATGTGAAGGTTTCTCTCAAGGTTTGTGCGGCTCAATGAGCTTTGACCTTTTTCATGGTCTTCTTTTCTAGAAATTTGGCCGTGAAGCTCTCATTTGGCGTCAGCTTTCGCATCCCAATTTACTCCCATTCTTCGGTCTGTACATGCTCGACGACAGGCTGTCTCTTGTTTCGCCGTGGATGGACAACGGGGACCTAAAACATTTTCTAAGCAATCCGCCTCCGGATATAGATCGTATTTCCTTGGTATGTATTCATTCCAACTATCCCATTCCCTCGAATCAATTAACCGCGGCGTATAAGATTGCGGACGTAGCCAGAGGCCTCGAGTATCTCCACAGCAAACATGTTGTACACGGAGACCTCAAGACAGTATATCGTCCAATGTCCATGACGAGCTCATATATATTTAAATCTTAGCTCAATATTCTCGTCACCCCTTCAGGCAGAGCCTGCATCGCTGATTTTGGGCTGTCCTCTATCTTCGACGAGCTGTCACTAAGAATGACCTTTTCGACGCGAAGTGCTCGGGCAGGTACCGTACGGTATCAAGCGCCCGAGCTATTGAAGAATGACCGTCGCAACCATTTCGGCTCAGACGTCTATGCTTTTGCTTGTGTGTGTTACGAGGTTCGTCAACGTAACCGTCGCTTCGTTCTTCTGAAGTTAGCATCGCAGATCTTGACAGGGAAAGTGCCATTCTCTGAAATAGCTAATGAAGCGGCAATTATCCTCAAGGTCATCGAAGGGATCCGACCTTCGGGACTTGAAATGATCCCCCAAGACCTTCGGCTCCTACTTGATGACTGCTGGCACCAGGAAGCCGATGAGCGACCCACAGCGGCTGCCATACTGCAACGCCTACCGATCGGGCAAGAAATAAGACACTCTCCGCCCGACTGGGACGACACATGCAGTGCTAGATTTCGCCGTTCTATTCAAGAGTGGCCTCTACTCCCGTCGATTGACGAAATAGAGCGGAGAATACCATCCAATGTGGCGACCCTAGGAACTAGCCGTATGCCTTATGATGGAGGTTCTCGGCGCAGTCCCTTCCCGTCCAAAGAATGGTCTCTTCATAACTGGACGCGGGCTTCTCCTACTTCCCCGAGTCCAACACACACGTATCCGATTCCGACACGTACTTTTCCCCACCCCGAACTAGTCGTCCATCGTTGGCTCAACCCCGAGGTGGTCGCTTCTTCTCTCAATTTCCACTTCGATCTCGCAAATGCGGTATTCGCTCCTGTACGCATCTTCATTGGAACTGTTCCATATGAGCCGATGTATAGCAGAAATCTCCACAGTGACGAGCTTCGCGAGTCCGCGTTCTTCCCACCGCTCGTCACCCTGCGTATTCTACATCCACGCATCCCATTCTGGCCCATAGACTTCATTCCATCTGTCGAGATGGCTGCAGACCCCGCGGCGTCTATATGCCTTGGAGACGTACTCGTGATGCTTCACTCGGCGATGCACCAGCGCGTCACCGACGAAGAATTAAAGTCACTGGAGAAAAACGAGCGGCGGGATGTGGATCGGGCGTTCAGCGCCCGGTGCCGGGACGAAGCAACTCGTAGGTGGTCATCTGAGTCGGGTTGTCTCGCGACTGAGATGCCGCTATAGGAGATAAAGGTGTGAAACGTGTTGACTATCTCCTAGGGAAGACGTTGTTGAAAGGGCTTGTGTCGGCGCCCGAGGATCCCCCAGGATGGATGCGCATTATGACGGCCTGATAGAAGGTGGGGATGTTGGATGTTCAATATGTTGCCCTCTAATATGGGAGGCTCTGGGTTTCCCAAAGTGTCTACGAGCTCCTACTACCCTTGGTGGCATATTTGAGTTAGTAACTGCTTTGTCTCATAGCTACAGTTTTGGACGGGTCAATGGGACACCCAATTATTTGATCTTGCTAAGATGTTTCCACAATTCTGAGGAGGCAAAAGCGTTTCGAAAGGGTACATCTTGAATGAACCAAAGAAATGTCCTTGGATAGTCGAGCAAACACAAACATTTCGACGCTGGGCGGATTTTGCAAATCCTGAGCTGATGTCCTCAGCCAGGATTAAATGTTAGAACTCGAATTAACCTCGCCTTCAAATATCTAAATAAAATTTGCACCACGGAGCGATAATTCGCAAGGCTAGTTAAAACATCCCATTCTGCCCATTGTTTCAACAACTGAGCCATTTCGCTCAAGGGACTAGAAATATCAGGTCGGTTTCTGTGTTGAGTGAATGAATATGTATGGGCGGTTGCGCACGCTGTCTCGGTGTCTTTGACGAGCTTCGCGTGCGTGCTTTTGAGCCACTCGATGGCTTTTGGCTAGCCACGTCTGAGCTCCGAGGTGATTCCATGTCTGGGGTGTTGTACCGGATCGTGGCGAGAGTATCATCAAAGAGTTTGGCGATCTGTTTGAGGTCAATCGGAGCGGCCACGGAATAGGATGTTTGGGCGGTAAGGACGGGATGAACCAGGATCTGTGCGACGGAACCAACGAACCCATCAATGTAGGGCGCCAACTTGCCATTACTTAACTAGTTCCTCTGCGCCATCATCCATCCATGATCATGATGATGCAGCCTTGGAAATGCGTGGCTGCGCTTCTAATCAAGTCGAGTCTAGCCGCGCTTCGATTCGAGTCGAGCAGATGGATATTCGGCTACCGTCAGTCGAACCAGCGTAAAGTCAAAGTCCCAAGCCGAGTCCATCCAGGCCGCGCCGAAGGAAGGAAATGTTCAAAGTATCAAGGGATTAGGTCGAATTCGAAGGGGACTAGGCCAACAGAAAAACCGATCGCGAGTTGGTCTTGAGGGTGGCCCTCAGTCAAAGTTCAACGGAAGTAACCTCTGGAGCTCCAAGTCCTCGTAGGCCTGCCAGGCATTTAGTTTGCTGGCAGTGCCACTGCCAGCAAAGGACAAACGCGAAAGAGGAAACTTAGAAAGCAAGAAATCGTTCAACACGTGCAAACTCCGTCGCGTCGCGTCTCAAGCGAGGGCAAACAAACGCGCTGATTGTTGATTCAGCTCGCCAAAGGCCTTTGTTGAACCTCCCAAAGGCTGTCGCGTTTAGTGATCACCAACTTCCTCACAAAAACTGCAGATACAATGCATGATTCCATAGAAATAGTGTGTTACAGTACATGAACAGGATATGTAATGCGTACAGAAAAGGTGAATGATGAGGTGTAGTTTTTGGGCCAAGATGTGTAGCCTATGCTATGTATGCATGGTCATAAGGGTGGGGTAGCAGATGCGATGCGATGCGATGCTCTACGAGCGCTCGCCGCGGAGACGACGCGCGAGGGCGAGGTCTTTGGGCTGGATGGTGACGCGCTTGGCGTGGATGGCAGCGAGATTGGTGTCCTGCGCGGGGGAAGTGGGTTGGTGGGTGGCATTGGCGGGGAGGGGAGAACAAGAAACGCACCTCGAAGAGCGAGACGAGGTAGGCTTCAGCGGCCTCCTGCAGCGCCATGACGGCGGAGGACTGGAAGCGCAGGTCGGTCTGCGAGAGTTCGCGTCAGCAAAGAGCGAAGGAAGGTGGGTGGCAGGGACGCACCTTGAAATCCTGGGCGATTTCACGGACGAGGCGTTGGAAGGGGAGCTTGCGGATGAGGAGCTCGGTGGACTTTTGGTAGCGACGGATTTCACGGAGCGCGACGGTTCCAGGCCGGAAGCGATGGGGCTTCTTGACACCTCCAGCGGCGTTCTAGGAGAGATGAGGAGGGGAAGGAAAGATGGCTGAAAGAAAGACGGACAGTCGTCGACTTGCGGGCTGCAGAGGACTTGGAAGCGAGCTGCTTGCGAGGGGCCTTGCCACCGGTACTTTTGCGAGCTGGGGGAGAGTGAGATGAATAGAAAGGAAGAACTGGAAGAGTGCTGACCGGTTTGCTTGGTGCGGGCCATTGGATTGAAGTGGAGTTCTGGTGGTGGTGGTGGTAAGAGAGTGAAGAACCGAGGTGTTGTCGTGCTCTATTTATACGGACGCGCTCAGCCGAGACGCGTCGAATCAACAAACAAACGCGTGACCGGGTCGCGATCAGTGATGATTACGTGCGTGGGAGCGATGAGTGATGTGATCTAGCCAGGGCAAGCGCAAGGTGCTCTCTGTAAGTAACGTCCTCGCCACCAATGGTCAGTGTCCTCCAATGTCTCGATGCCCGTACACGTCCTCTCCATCCTTCCTGGATCTCTTCTGCGTGCATCTGCAGTGGAAACGGGCAGAAATGAGCTGGATTCGAGCGTCCCATCTGGATGTCGTTGCTGACTTTTTTTTTCCGTTTTTTTTTCTAGGCTAAAGCAACAAAACCCACCTCCTCGGGAGGCGGCAAGGCCGCCAAGAAAAAGAAGTGGTCGAAGGGAAAGGTCAAGGACAAGGCCCAGCACGCCGTCACCCTCGACAAGGCCACCTTTGACCGCATCATCAAGGAGGTCCCCACCTTCCGCTTCATCTCCCAGAGCATCCTCATCGAGCGCCTCAAAGTAAACGGCAGTCTCGCTCGCGTCGCCATCCGCCACCTCGAGAAGGAGGGCACGATAAAGCGCATCGTCCACCACTCGTCTCAGTTGGTTTACAGTTAGTCGTCCTGCTTTTTTGGCTCGTGTTTTGTGTCTTACGACTCCCTCAGCACGAGTAACAACAGCATCAGATTAGACATCGTCATTATGCTTGTTACGCTACATGTATCCATTGCACTAAAATCCATGCCCCGGCCAACGCATCACACGAGTGAATTCTGAGTTTCTCACCTGGGTCTTGGCCCCTCGAGTCTCCTGGACCTGCCGCAGCAAACGATTAAGGATATCTGGACGTCTGCAATCGTGGTCCAGTATCGCACGATCGCAACGCAACAGTCACCGACTTAAATCTTGAGCATATAAAATCGTATTGCAACTCCTTCAGAATCCTCATCTAATGGTCAGTCGTTCTCCTAACTAACTAGTGTTAGTCTTCGGACTAATTTCCCGCCCAACATACAGCATTTGATGCAGCGACAAATGGCGCAGACGGCTTCTTGGTTACTTACATAGACTATAAGTTGAAGTTGTACAAGTAAAGGTACATTTACTTTGCCGCCTCTTCCATCTCCTTCCTCCACCGCTTCTGTATCTCAATCGACTCCCTGAATATCTTATACTTGGCCTCCAACAGCTTCTTCTCCTTTGGCGATGCAGCAGGCGCAACGCGCGTTCCCGGCGGCGTCATCTCGACCTATACCTTTCGTCAACAAAAATCACTCAAGAATCCTCTCAACGCAACTCACCATAATCCGCCAAAGCATCTCATCCTGCTCCCTCTCCCCCATCCCACCCTGCCCCGCCACCTCCGCCGCAAACCTCCCAAGCACCGCCGCCCCCCTCACCACCGCCCCACTATGCTCGTACGGAAGCACAACCCCCACCCCGCACACGTCCGCAAACAGCTGCATCAGCACCCCATTCGTCGCCTGCCCCCCACTCATATACACCTCCCGCACCTCATGCCCCGCCGCATTCAGCGTGTCCACGATGTGTCTTGTCTGCAGCGCAATCGCCTCGAGCGTGAGGTGGTACTTGCGCGCGAGGTCCACGAGGGACGCGTCGAGGAGGAGCCCGGTGAGTGCGCCGCGCATGCGCGGGTCCGCGATGGGGGAGCGGTTGCCGTGGAAGTCGGGGTACATGTGCATGTCCTTGAGGAGCTCCGTGAGGGACGCGGCGCCCGCTTCGAGGCGCAGCTTCTCGAGGAGGTCGGAAAGGACGGCGAAGATGCTCTTGTTCTGTGCTTTGGCGCGTTCTTGGAGCTCGGCGTACGCGGGGTGCGTGGTGAGCATGAAGTCGATCAGCTGCCCCGTAGACGACTGCCCGCCTTCGTTCATCCACCAGCCACGGAAGACCGGGTCCTGCACGAAGATAATCAAAATCTGCGCGCGTCGAAATATGCAAGAAATACCTTGTACGGCCCCCACACCCCATTGACAAAGACACCTTCCGGGCTCTGCAGTCCATCGTCGCGTCAATTTCGCATATCAAACTCAAAAAGAAAACCCACCTGTATCAGATGGCACGTACTCGTCCCCGCCACCGCCGCCAATCGATGGCGCGACTCATCCAACGACGGCACCGCATCCCCACTTTCCAGCTCCCCATCCGCGCCCCGGCATCTCGCCGCAACCGTCCCCAACCACCCCGCATACGCATCGATAATCCCACTCCCCACCGGCGTCCCCTCGAGCAGCCCGCCAAACTCCTCCGCCGCCTTCTTCGACAGGCCCCGGCCCACGGGCTGCCCCGCAGTGAGTATATTCTTCTTCCCCTCTCCCCCAGTCGGCGAGCTAACCCGCCCCGCCCCAATCGCGACATACCCGCCCTCAACCAACTCCCCCAGCCCAATCCGTTCGAAAAAGTCGTCCTGCCACCCCGAGTTCGGGACGTACGAGCACTTGCAGGTGACGGAACAGCACGAGCGCGTGCCGTCGCCCGTGGCGCGGTACGTCAGAAAGTCGGGCAGGTCGAAGAACTGGCATGCCGCGAAGCGCGACGGGGGCATGTGGTTCTTGAGCCAGAGGATCTTGGGGACCTCCATCTCGAGCTGGGGGGCGAGGGTTCGTTAGCCCATTTATTTCAACACAAGAGATGAGACAGGACCTACACTCATCGTCCCGCCAACATAATCAAGCACAACCGACGCCGTCCCATTAATCAGCTCCGCCTCCTTCTCCGCCCGATGGTCCGCCCACAGAATAATATTCCTTTCCCCACCCGTCCCTAGCTCAGCTCCCCTTGTGACCTGCACTGGCGCGCCGTCGAAATCAGCGACCGCAAGCGAGCACGTCGCGTCAAAGCCCAGCCCTTTCACGGCGGAAGGCGCAATCTGCGACTCGGAGAGACATGTCTTGATCGCAGAGGAGATGCTGGCCCAGATGTTGTCGGTGGACTGCTCAAAGATGCGGTGATCGTCGGGATCGCGCCAGGTTTTGGTCTCGACGGTGGAGGACGCGACGACTTTACCGGTAGCAGAGACGAGAGACGCACGCGCGGACCCAGTCCCGACGTCGATGCCCAGATAGTAGCTTTCAGACATGGTTAAGGAAGAGCCGGCGGGCCGTGCATCGCACATGCGATTTCCAAGTCACGCGTTTGCGCGCGACGCGTCGCGTGTCCCAAAGGGGAATTCGTTCATTTGTTGAATCCGAATTTTCAGAATCAAATGAGAGCCACAAAATGCATAGATATAGAAACATGTGGGGCGTTACAAAGGCGAAATAATGTCAAGAATACTGCATACACGGTCGATGATGGGGGAAAATGCCAGTGATAACGAATAATGTAGGGTCGTGGTGTACAACGCTCATGAACGCTCGCCCCGGAGACGACGCGCGAGAGCGAGATCCTTGGGCTGGATCGTCACACGCTTGGCGTGGATGGCAGCGAGATTGGTGTCCTGAAGCAAGCAAGGGAAGTATGTTAGAGGGAGGGTGGCATGGAAGAACAGGGTACCCACCTCGAACAACGAGACGAGGTATGCCTCAGCAGCCTCCTGCAGTGCCATGACGGCCGAGGACTGGAAACGGAGGTCGGTCTACACGAGAATCGATCAGCGACGAGGAGAGAGACAATAAAAGGCTACACGCACCTTGAAATCCTGGGCGATTTCACGGACCAGGCGCTGGAAGGGCAGCTTGCGGATGAGGAGCTCAGTCGACTTTTGGTAGCGACGGATTTCACGGAGCGCGACGGTTCCAGGCCGGAAACGATGGGGCTTCTTGACGCCTCCAGCGGCTTGCGGGGCGGTTTTGCGCGCGGCAGACTTGGCGGCGAGCTGAAAAGAGCGAGGAAGAATGAGTGAGCATTGGAGTGGTCCGTGCACGTTCGACGGCGACGACGACGCACCTGTTTACGCGGGGCCTTGCCTCCGGTGGACTAGAGAAGAGATGAAGTGAGCGATGGAAGAGAAAGACTGGGAGAGAAAGTACCTTGCGAGCGGTTTGCTTGGTGCGGGCCATTTATCTTGAAGGCGCGGTGGTGGTGGTTTTGAGACAAGGCGGGATGGTTTGTTTGGGTCAACCAAGCTTCCTTTTAACCGTACGCGAAGGGTTCACGTGACGGCGAGTCGATCCGTGGCAGTGCTTTCCACGTCTAAACTCTCTGTCCAATAATGCTCTTCTGGCTCCTGGCGCTGCCTTTGCCGGCTCTGGCCAGCCTGGATAAAACCCTCGGCGTCCCCCCTGCACTGCTTTCCAAATATTCTCCTCCAAAATCTGGCTTGTGGAAGTGCTTGGACGGCTCGAAAGAAATACCTTGGGACTTTGTCAATGACGACGCCTGTGACTGTCCCGACGGCAGCGACGAGCCAGGTTGGAATCATCCCTCTGTGACTCGTCGGCCCGCTCCTGACTCGACATTATTATTATCCATTGCAAAGGCACCAGCGCTTGCCCGAACAGCACATTCTACTGCCAAAACGCCGGCCACATTGGCGGAACGATTCCGAGCTCGCGAGTGAACGACGGGCTCTGCGGTGGGTTTCAGTGCATAGCCTCGGTGCGGGGCCGACCGCTGACCTGAGTTTGGGTGCAGAGCCGCAATGTTGTGACGGGTCTGACGAGCGGCCTGGCGTGTGCAAGAACGCGTGCAAAGAAATCGGAGACGAGTATAGAAAGAAGAGGGATGCAGAGCGAAAGATCCAGAAGACCGTAAGTGTCTTTCCCGCCGAAACTGCCGTTCTTATACCTTTGATCCCAGGGTGCCAAAATCCGTTCCTCGTATATCGCGTTTGCGCACAAAGAGAAAGCACGGTTAGAAGCATTGGTAGAGTCCTCTGCAGCGGAAATTGCTGTTCGCGAAAAAGAGGTTGAACGTCTACGAGGTCTGATTCTGCTCAAGTCGCGACGTCGGTCTGATTAATATCAATCCCGCAGATATCGCGGACCGTACCGAGTCTCTCTCTGCCGCTGCTCTAGAACACAAACAACAATCTCGTAAGTCTCACCGCACCCTCGGAAACTCACATCTCAGAATTATTGTTTTTATCTCAGCACTGTACACCTCCCTAATGACCCACGCCTCCGCCCTCAAGGCCCTCCAGCGCGAACACAAAAAGCACCTCGAACGTGAAGCCCAGCTCGGCGACATCCTCGACGCGCTGCGCAAAGGGTACAACCCCAATTACCAGGACATGGCCGTCCTCGAGGCCGTGCGCGGGTGGGAGTTCCTCGCTGGCCTGCCGCACATCGGCGTGGAGGAGGACGCACAGGTCGCCGCGGACCTCTCCGTTTCCGACGAGGAGGCCGGCATCGAGGCGAGTACCGAGACAACGGAGGAGGAAGAGGTGGACGAAGACGACTGGACCGCCGAGGAACTCTCGACGGGCCTCGATGAGCTGCTCAACACCGACTACGTGTCTCTGCTCTTAGCGCACGACGACCATGTCATGGCCCCGCCGGCCGGTGGTGGTAAGTTCTTCCTCGTTTATTTCTTCCACCATTGAACTTGGAATTGTTGCGCAGTATTCACTCTGCGCTCCTACCTCCCGGAATCCTTCCTTCCAGGATACGAGGGTGTGCGAGAAACCCTCCTCTCGTGGCTGGAAATCTTCGGCATTGCCGGCACCGATGTCGAAAAATCCACAGGTCAGTTCCCCCGACTTGCCAAGTTCGTGTTTGGCCCCAGTTAAATGTCTCCGCCGTGTAGACTCTTCCAAAGCCCGCCAAGCGTTCAACGACGCCGAAGCGGCACTCAAGCGCGTCAAAGACCAGAAGAAGAACGCGGAAGACGATCTGAACGACATCTTCAACGCCGAGGCCTTTGGCCCCGAAGGCGAGTGGAAGAAACTCGACGGGCAGTGTCTGGAGCTCAATACTGGAGAGTGAGCCGCTTCCTGCTTCCCTCTTTCTTCTTTGTCTTCCTCTTCAATTAAAGGTTTCCCGTGTGCTGATCGCGATTCTACCACAGATACACCTACGAAGTCTGCATGTTCGAGGAGGTGAAGCAGAAGCCCAACAAGGGCGGGACGACGTTTAACCTCGGGTACGCTGCACCTCGCTTCCCGCGGTGCAATAGCTGACTGACTGCGTGCCTATTTCATTCCAGTAAATTCTCGTCCTGGAACCCGTCCCCGGACGTCAAGCCCGGCGAGCCCGGATACTACGAGAAGCAGATATACAACCGGGGTACGCGGTGCTGGAACGGGCCCGAGCGGAGTGTCGCTGTGCGTCTCTTTTTCCTCTCTTGCCTCTCTTTCCCTCTGCTTGTGCCTCCCCTCCTTCCCCCCCCTCTCTCTCTCGACGTGGGATTGATTGATCTTGCCACTCATTCAATTCCTCTACAGCTCGTCCTCACCTGCGGAACGGAGAACGCCGTCCACACCGTCGCCGAGCTGGAAAAATGCGAGTACCAGATCACGGGAACGACCCCTGCGCTGTGTCTGCCGTTGGATGCGAAGGACAACGGGTCGGGGCGGGAGGAGCTGTAATATATACCGTAGAAATACTGGGTGGCTTTGTCTCGTGGAATCGCGCGTATTTATCGGAAAGGGTGGACATGACCGGCAGCATTCGCGTTGAAGCTCCGCTGGGAAATTTGATGGGGCCGCGCCCACGTGATCGCGTGTCTCTTGCTCTCAAACGACGATGCTCCAGTACTTGCACAACCGTGACGCGCGCGCTTTCTAACCGCTCCTGCCAACGCCTGATTTTACTTCACCGACCCCACCATCGCATGCTCACCCTCCAAGACGGAAATTCCCGGACGGTCAGCCACCTCGCATGGTGGTACTTCAAGTCTGAGCGGCTGACTGTTTGGGTTTGGGCAAGATACACTCTGTCTCTCACCGTCATCTGCTCTCTACTCTCAAGCCTCAACTCATCCTCAACACCTCAAATCTCGAATTATAATACCGACGCAAGATGCCTCGTCGCGCGATGTCGGACTGGGATCGCCTGTGCGGGGAGGCCAAGGACAAGCACGAGCGTCATTGACATGCACCCACTGGAGGACATGGCCGAAGGCGTCGAGGCGATACGATTTCCTGCGAAGAAAGGCGGCAAGGAAAAGGCGCGTGTCAAGAAAGAGAAACGTAATCCAAGCGCGAACTCGGAGAGCATCGAAGAGCGGCGCGTTCGTCAACCAGGTTACAATCCTGGACGGCAATACGAGTAGAAGCGGCGAGAGCATCACCCTCGTCGACGCCAATATCAACGCCAGCGCCACAGCTACTCCTTCTGCTCCACCGCTCTCCACACCTCTTCGCAGGCCTTGGAACGACCTTTGCACCGCCGCCAACGCCGCCAGCCCCCACACGCCGACCCTCCAAGAGCGCGAGGCGCATACAACTCATTACCTTGCTCTGGACAGAAAATGTGGAGCCCAAGCGGGCGGTCGAAGAGCAGTTTCCTCAGCCCGATAATTGCTACGTGTCACTCGTTCGAACGCCTCCCCGCTTCACTCTCCCCCCCCTCAACCTCCTCGCCCACCACCCCATCACGTGGGCTCCCAACATTCGCCTCTCAAGCAAAACTTCACAAAGAGCTCCCAATAAACCACGAAAACAGGCAGAAAACTCGTAAAATGTATGATCGGGTCGGAGGAATGTCTGGAGGTGGCGCGGCATCCGCTGCAACGAATTAAATTAGGCCAAGACCGAAGAAATTTGTCGCTGCACGTACGTGGGACATCCACCGCTGCGTCGCGGGCAGTTCCATCGACCTTGGTCATATCTGCCAAGAAAAAAATTTAATACACTCGATCTCCACAACTGCAATGAAAAAACGACTAGCCTTCGATCGGAGACGGTGAGTCGGCATAGCTGTTTGTATCCCGCTCTGACGATGCCGAAACCGGCGACCTCAACACCACACCCTCCTTCGACTGCCTACTCAGGCTCCGTTCAGATACATGCAACCGATCCGCCTCCCTCGCAAGCCCTCCCGACAACGGTCCATTCTACCGCCCGCCAGGAGGAGGCATATTCGCCCACATCTGCAGCGCCTTGATACTCCCCCACTCCGTCAACTTATTATTCAGCCAATGGTGGTTCACCGGCTTTGTCAAAAAGTCGTTGCACCCCGCCGCGAGCGCCTTCACCCTGTCGCTGTTAAGCGACGACGCTGTCTGGGCGACAATGATGACGGAGGAGTGGTACGGCGACGCGCCGGAGATGTATGGCGACGTCGCGCTGCGCGTCGATGTGGCCGAGTTGGGCGAGGGGATGGAAGAAGGGGACGTGGGCGGGTATCCCTCCGCCGCGTTCATTCTTTCTAGGCGCCGAATTTCCTTGGTCGCGTCGATCCCATCCATGACGGGCATTTGAATATCCATCTGAGAAGTTCTGTCAATCAAAACGCAGCTGAAGGGCGTCACAACTGCACCCACCAGAATAAGATCGAAATTCCCCGTCTTCCACTTCTCCACCGCCTCGAGCCCGTTATTCGCAATCTGAAACTTGAGCTTCTTTTTCTGCATGAACTTAGCGAGCTGCATCTGATTCACTACATTGTCTATTTCACGCAGTCAGCATAATTCATCCCAGAGAAAATTCAACCGAGTCGAAAGAAAAGATAACGCACCTTCAACGATCAACACACTAATCGGCGGTACGACATCAATATTCTCCAGCGCCTTAATATCCGGCGTCGCCGTCCGCCTTCGCATTGGCCGGCGGAAGGTCGCAGTCTGACTCGACATCTTCGCCGCAGACATCACAGTGTTAGGCCCCTGCTGCTGCGTGGCCTCGCCGCTCTCCGTGCTCGCCACCGGCGGAGCCGCCAATGCAGGCTTCGGCGAGCGTTCCGCCGAACTCGAACTCGAACTCGAGCTCGAGCCCGCAGTTACCTCATGCAAAGACGAGAACGTCGGTTGCTCCATCGCCGTCATGGACGGAATACGCTGCCCTACGCCCGCGCCAAAGTTCCGCCTACTACTCGACGTCTGCATCCCCAACTGCCCCCGATCCCGCTCCATCGGCGGTCCAAACGACCCCTTCTTCGACACCAAATCCCATACTGGAGCTTTTTGCTCTATTTCGGCAATCGATGGGAGCAGAGGCCACTCTTGAACAGACCGGCGAAATCTAGCACTGTATGTATCGTCCCAGTCGGGCGGAGATTCCCTTATTTCTTGCCCAATCGGTTCATTCAACAGGCGCAGGAGTATGGTGGCGGCCTCGGGTCGCTGGTTGACGTTCTCATGCCAGCTGTCGCTGAGTAGGAGCCAAAGTTCGAGGGAGATGGCTTCAACTCGGGAAGGGCGGGCCCCTTCGACGGTCACTTTGTAAATGACTCTCGCCTCATTAAGGATTTCAAAGAAGGGCAATTTCCCTGTCAAGATCTGCAATGGTAACTTCAGAAGAACGAAGCGACGGGTACGTTGACGAACCTCGTAACATACACAAGCAAAAGCATAGACGTCGGATCCGAAGTGGTTGGGACATTCATTCTTTAATAGCTCGGGGGCTTGATATCGTACGGTGCCTGGCCGACCACTGCGACTCGAAAACGTCATTTTCATTGATAAATCGTCCACGATAGACGATAAGCCGAAATCAGTGATGCAAGCTCTGCGTGAAGGGGTGACCAGAATATTGGGCTGTGATCAGAACATGAGTATGGTGAGTTCAACGTGGATATTTAACGACATACCGTCTTGAGGTCTCCGTGTACAATATGTTTGCTGTGAAGATAATCCAACCCCATGGCTACATCCACAATCTAATACGTTACAGGTCAAGTAAAGTGAATAAAAGAGAAAGCTTACCAAGGAAACACGGTCTACGCCAGAAGGTGCCTTGCTTAGAAAATGTTTTAGGTCCCCATTGTCCATCCACGGCGAAACGAGGCACAATCGACTATCGAGCATGTATAGACCAAAGAACGGGAGTAAATTTGGATGAGAAAGTTGACGCCAAATGAGAGCTTCACGGCCAAGCTTCTAAAGAATATGGTCATGAAAAGGGATACGCCGACAATTTGGATAACACGAACCTTCAGCGAAGCGGTCACATCGTCGTCCGTGAATTGTCGCAGACTTTTGACGGCGACAGTTTGACCGCCCACCCAGCCTTTCCAGATGTCACCAAACCCTCCACCCGCTACTTGCTGACCGATCTTCTCCAATCCGTTCAGAGTGAAGCAGGTAGGATGGAGGCCGCATTCGCCAGAAAGTCTCAGGAGAGCTTTGGAAAGCAAAGCCTCAGATGCCAACCCGTGGGACGAGTCGAGAAGCTATCAAGGGTCAACACGGTAGTATACGAGGGAAATATTGCGTACATCTTGCAGCAGATCCAAAAGCTGCTGAGCAACATCACCCCGACAATTTAAAAATTGTCTGTAGGTTGCCCGGTCCGATAATATCGAGTTCATCTGCCGAAGGACACTGGAAAGATCCTCAGAAAGTTGAGTATACACATTGATTCCGGCGCCACGTAGATTTTGGGAATCCTGAGGCAATGACTCGGGAAGCAATAGCAAAAGAAGGAAGTGACCTCACCTTCAAATACCCAAACAAAATCTGCACCACAGAACGATAATTCGCAAGACTGGTCAAACGGTCCCGTTCTGCCCATTGTTTGGATAACTCGGTAATTTCGTTCAAGGGACTAAAAAATCAGATCGGTTTCAACATTTCGACAGAGAGACGGGGAGCCCACCCATCGAAGAATTTGAGGGTGTCTAATACGTATGAAACAAAATTCTGTTGGGGCATCAGTGAGGGAATCTGGAACACAATTCAACGTACTCGGTGAATCTCAAACCAGGGACCTCGTTGTATATTGTCTAACAGATCCGAAAATTTGGTCCACTGGCCTGGGCTGCCTTGTAAAACACCATTGAAAGAGACAGGCTGATACAGCGGCTTAGCAAGATACAATAGAGGGATGGAGGCCACATCGGGATCCAAAGCCGTCAAAGCCAATGACTGCTGCAATTGCGGAGAGGACGTCATTGACGATGGGGTGTGAGGGATGGTTTCAATTCGAGAGTCGCTGTTGCTGCCCGTGCTCCGACTCTGAGAGGTCCTGGTAGAATAACAAGCCTAGGTGCCCTAGGCTGAGATTGAGAGATACGGTCCACTGAACGAGGCACGCCCGTTCGTGTAAGCGTTGCTTGGCGCAAGCCAGAGACGAATTCCAATGGTCAGCGCTGACTTACGGCTAAACGCAGTATTCTAGGCCATTTCGATTCGGTGGAGCCGGAGAAACCCAGTTGTATTGAGGACAGTACGACGTCATAAAGCCTGACAGCGCATCACCTTGCGAGCTGCCGTTTCGTAACCAACTTTCACACGCTGACCTGTTCATGAAACGAAATGGCCTACTTACATATAGAATTTTGGATCCAGCTCAGGCTGTAAAGAGACGCCCGTATGGTCACAGCGTGAATTTTCCACGCCACGCCGATGAACATTCTAAGAAACCGACGGCGACTTACGATAAGTCAGTAACTTCATGATCAACAGCCTGAGTTGTAGACAGTCGAGAAGTCACCCTTGGGCTGGTTTTGAGCGACCTCATTGGCGAAAAACTACGTTGTCTTTGGTTTGTGCCCGGATAAGTATCGGCCACTTGAAAAATGCAGCATCGAAGCAAAAATCAAGATATATTCCTTCAGGGAAGCTGGAAGTCTTTCAAAAACTGTTCAAATCCCGAATAAAGCTGATCGTAATTTACAAATCCAAGCAACCTCTTCCAAGGTCACGTTCACAATACCCGCTGACTTTATCAGACCCCCTACCGCGCTTCATTTCAGAAATCGGCACGCATTGGGATGATAAAGAATGCAATGCAGATGTTCCGTTATAATAGGAATCAGAATTATAGGATGCGCAAAAGCCGCATGGGCCGCATGCGGCTTCATGCGGCTTTTGTGCATTGCGCAAAGCCGCACCAGAAAATTTGTTTGGGCAGGGATCCAAAACCATATTTTTGAATATAATACATGCAATTAAGGGTACTGGTCGCGTCTGGTGAGTCTGGTGTATGGTGAGCGTTGAATTGATGATCAATCCACCGCGACATGTGTGGTGACATCCCATTAGCAGTAAATGCTGTCAAAATAGGGCATTTCTCACTGAATTCAATGATACTCAAGAAGCACAGGGTTCAGGCGTGAAATACAGGTTTGAAGGCCATTGAACTCATAATTATATAAAAAACCAAAAATTCCATGCGGCTGATGCGCATCCTATCTAATGAGCACCAGAGCGCGGTCCCATGAAACCGCTCGACCGTCCCGAATCTTCCCAAGAATGTTCCTGATGAATAGCGGGAGTAAGCTCTCAGGCCAAAGCGAATCGCCCCTGCTTATTGGTGGTCTGAAATAGGCCCTCGAAATTTTTCGTATCCGCTGCCAGGAATCGCGGATACTCATCCTGCCCATAAATGAGAACCAAAACGCAGAAGAAAAAATATGTACCTTGAGCACCGATGGGCATGCAACCGCAAGTGCGCGGCATACGTTCTTGAGAGCCTCTTTCAACCCATCGGGAGCTAAGTTCGAGTGAGCATGGGATTGCACTATCACTATCAATTATTTCGATGGGGACTGACGGTTCTCTGGCGAGTCCACGATACCCACCCAACAGCGCGCGACGCCGTTGAGTATGGTCCCCTTCCACTGCGGAATTCGTTCCGGGCACGCATCGATGAGGGCACACAGAGCACGGAGAGACGAGATTTGCAGCTCGGTGGATTTCTTTTCGTATTCACTGGGCGCGAGGGGGTGAACGAGCTGGGCAACGAGCACCTAAAATGAATGCGTGAGTATTCGTGACTCACAATCGCGCGCACGGCCACCTATACTCACCTTCATGTACCGCGCGCAGCCCACGCCGAGAAGTTCCAGAATGGGGGGCAGCGCATCGATGGACGCCAAGAGGGCCGGCAGCCTCTCGCTCGCATATGGCCAGATGCTCCCAATGATACCGTCCCCGAGAAGGGCGCAAAGCTGATCGAAACGGTCAGCCGACCCCGGGGAAGTCATGAGCTGGATTAATGTCAGCGAGGTAGAGACCGCGGCGGGCAAGAGCCGTGGAGTTTCCGGAGCCTGAAGTTGAGCGAGAGATCGAGTTAGGGACTGTAGAAACGCAGTCAGTGGATGCGGGACGGCAAAACTGAGGAACGGGTTTTCACAGCCATCAAAAGAGAGTCGACGCCGGTACGCTTAAGAACGGAGCTTGGGACGCGTTCTAACATGATAGACGTGATTCTGACACCCATGAGTTTGTATCGCGCCTCGTAATCGTCCAGTAAGGCCATAAGTGGAGGGATGACCAAGTACCAGCATTCCTCATAAGCTTCGCTCTAATCGAAGTCAGCCAACAGCATTAGAACGGGACAAGAATATTACCGGAATATGGCGGACGCACCACAATAGAATATTGGACGCGCCAGGATGGTCCTTCCACGTCTGACTGTCGTAGAAGTCTTGAGAAGCCCCTGGACCGCCAGCGGGGCGTGCGAGTTTCCGTCCAGTTTCCAGGTTTATGGCTGGATGAGGATTGGATCGAAAAAGCGGTTTTACGTTATTCTGCAGGACTTGGACAACAAGGGGCAGCGGGGGCTCAGAAAATTCGTTCATAATTTCTGAGGAGAGTTTTGAAACAGCAACGACGTAGAATTGCCGCAACTTGCCATGAGCGAGGCGCTGAGAGTCCTGGATGACCCAGGTATCGTCGTCGTCAAACACCGAGGCCACGGCCACAATATCTGCCTGTTGCTTCAGCGATAAAGCAGCGCGTTCTTGGTGAACGCGTGTCTGAAGCTCCTTTAGCTTCCGGAGCGCGTCTTCTTTCCACTGGTCGAGGCGTGCAACTACATCGCGTTCCGGAATATCACCATACCGATTGAAGTCAGTTGGAACCCGAAGCGATGGGAGCACGGAATCGAGAGACATTTTTGCACTTGATCCTCAGAGCCACAGCCGAAACAGTTCTTTGAGTTCTTTGAGAATTTTATGGTTGCCAAGATATTTCCTGGTGAGTTGAACGAAGGATCGAGGCTGGTGCCAAACACAACCACTTCACCTCCGCCATTTCACTATCTGCTTGAACGCAGGATGGCCTCTAAAGCTGCCGTCGCCGCGGTCGTCAGCTCCTTCATTATTTTCACACAAAAAATGTTTCTGACAATCTGCTCGCCCAGGACTTTACCCGCATATACTCAACATTAGGCCTCGGAAAAGGTCGGTACGATTTCGGGATGTCGGATTTCTTTTAGCTCAACTCGCGGGACTGTCTGCGTCTTATAGAGACCATCGCTTCTCTCCAGGCTTTCCGAAAACGCCACGCCGAGGCCCAGCGACTGCAGCAACAGTACGCCAACGAGCCGACCACCGTTGACATCGCGCACTACCGGTCTGTGCTCCGCAACCAGAGCGTCGTCGACGAGGCGGAGAAGCTGCTCAACAGCTTCAAGCCCGTTACCTACGACGTGAACGCACATGTCAAGGCGATAGAGGCGTTCGAGGCCAAGGCGGTGGGTCGCGCTACTGACCTCCGCTGGCAGCGCATGAGCTGATTCGCGTTGTGTGCAGGTCGCGTCGGCGCAGGAGATGGAGGAGAAAATCGATGTTGAGATTAAACAGCTCCAGGCGACGCTCGCCAACATCGAGGAGGCCCGTCCGTTCGAGGACCTGACGGTACGCCGAATTTCTCCGTGCATCTATTCATTTAATTTCATTTGCTACCTTAGGTCTACGACGTCGGCGACGCACACCCACGTCTCGTCCAGGTCATGGAGACGATGATGAAGAAGGGAAAATTCACGGTTCCTGGTAAGACCCTTTCGATCTATGATCGTGTTCCTATGTCCTGATACACTATTCAGGTTACACGGAGAAGTTTGGCGACCTCAATGTCCTC
Organism: Mycena galopus ATCC 62051; assembly: GCA_014925785.1. NCBI lineage: Eukaryota > Fungi > Basidiomycota > Agaricomycetes > Agaricales > Mycenaceae > Mycena > Mycena galopus. Next base: position 998,211 of record WIQG01000010.1, on the reverse strand, counting down.
TAATTATCGCACATGTTGTCGCATAGAAATTACAGGCGTTGTAATGAACTCCACGAAAGACGCCTGCTTGTGCATGCTCGTCAAACACGACGCGTCCCACGACTGCCTCGATATAACTGCATTTCAGAATATACAGCCCTTGTTCGGCGACAAAGAACACATCTCATTCATACATCTCGGACAACTCCGTAGCTGGGTCCAAGCATCTCATTCGAAGGAACAGCCCGTTCGTCGATCAAAAGCGTTGCCGACTCCACACCAGCGATGGGCAAACGGAGCATCTTGCCCTCCAGCGGAACGTGCGTCGGAATAACACCAACCTGCATCAACGCAGTACCCTGGTCCCACCAGATGTGCTCTGTGCGAATCTATTGAGGCATACCAGTCCACAGAGACGTGGCTTACCGTGATAGAGCCGGTCGCCGCGAATGTTGATTACTCCCAGCATAGGTATGGCGAATTTCTTCCCGGTGGGCGGGACACCGGGGAGGAGCCAGTCGATTTGCTTATCGTGAGTGGCGTGGAAGATGAATTCATCTGGATTTGTAAAGGTTTATTTTCCGGTTCCATTTTCAAGGAAGAGGTACGGACCGACGACGCGGTCGGAGCCCACTGTCCGCGAGATCGACTGCATGCGAGTGTCCTTCGGGTTGCTACTGCCTTTGAGAATGGAGAATTTTACTGAAGTCGGTCCACGTACTTGAAAACAAAGTGATCCCTGTCCCATGAAGACAGTTCATGAAGCCAATATGGAAGGGAAAGTGACGACGAACCGGTAAAATGCTGATAATTGCTTGCGACCGACACCCCCGGCCAACTGGGGGAGAAATGAGTACACGACCGAGATGCATTAGGAAACTAACCGTTGGAACGTGGTTGACGTAGGGCTCTGCCTGTTCAGGGCTTCAAATTACTAGAACGACGAGGGGACCGGAAACCGTACCACCATCGTGCCCATGGTTTTAGCGACACTTCTAACCTCGAATTCAAAGAACGTGTGTTCCTCCCAGATAGCCTCGAGATCGAAGACTAAAAAATAAGAGAAAGGTATGCGCAATTTGTATCGTTTCATTCACATGGTCCACCAAGGTATTTCTTGAAGTGCACGGCAGCTTTGCTATGAGAGATGGATGCCGCGGCAGAGTGAAAGTCGACCGTTTGGGGAAGGACGAACGAAGGCGAAGAACAATCAAGTTTACAGATAGTAAGGTTGGGAGCAGAGGCGATATTCGCAGAGGAGGGCACGCAAACCAGCGTGGGCACAAGAGGAGGCGTAGCAAGAGAATAGCCGTAAACAACCAAGCAGACGAGGCGAAGATCTTGCGGTATGGCAGCGACAACTTCGGCCAGCACGCTTGAGTCGTAGACTGTGAAATAAGTTCAAGTAGGAGGGAGAAACGCAGTTGGTTCGGCGTTATTCACCGGCAACAGCGAACTTATCGCGGGTATCGAGTTCAGTTAGATTGAGCAAACCAGCCATGGCCGTCTTCAGATTATCGTGCACAGATCCATGTCCAGAGGTGATCTGTGGCGGGTTGACACAGGGATTCGAAGCACAGAGAAGTTGAAGCTACCCCAACGACAGCAAAACCCTCTTCCGCCCATTTCTTTGACGACGCAGTGAGTTTACGTTGGAGTGCACTGTGCGGTAAAGTTGCGGACCTGAACGGGTTCTGGATCCAGCGGTTTGTCGTCACCAGACTTGGAGGATAGATTCAAGGTGCTATTTGAAGGAAGGAAGACGATTAGGCCCGGACCCGTACCGCGACGAGTTAGAGGTGGTTGGAGGACAAGACCCTCGGCCAATGTAAGCTGTGGGGCAGAAGGAAGGACTACAGGTTGCTCATCCGGGGAATCAGGATCGTAAAACTGAGGGCGCGACATTGAGCACTGGGCGTGTACAAGTTAGAACTCGGAAGATTAAGCTTCAAGTTCTGTGAAGCCGGGTGAACGGTCCGGGATCACTATCTTATCATACGCAATCACGGCCACGGACAATCCGCGGCCGAGACGGACGGACCATGTACTTACTCCCAGGTCCACCTCAATAAAGTGTGAGCATGGATGGGAGCACAAATTATCGACGTTTGGGTACCAGCTGAGAAAGAACAGAACTCATCCTCCGCGCTCCCAGAATTTTAAATGTCGACCTCGAACTTCAAGCAACTCAAGGTGGCGATCGTAGGAGGAGGCATTGGTGGCTTGGCGGCTGCCATTGCTCTCAGACGTACTGGGCATTTAGGTCAGCTTCTCGTCTAATTGTTTCTTCCGTCCGAGTTAATTTTCACACTCGATATTTATGAGCGTCGTGATTTCGACGTGGAAGTCGGCGCGTCGATCTCTTGCGCTGCTAATGGCACGCAATGGCTCCGAGAGTGGGAGGTCGACATTCCCGACATGAAACCTGTCATATTGGTGCGTCCCTCGAGCATTGCCGCCTCAAAGACTAATCGATTTTGTAGATGAATCTCGTCATGCGCGAATGGGAAACTGGCAAGGTTTTGAATGATTATAAATTGGACAAATACGAAGAGGAATGGGGGAATGTGTACAACATGTTTCATCGCCGGGATATGCACCTGACTCTCTTCAAAACCGCGACTGCGACGGAAGGAAAGGGAACGCCTTGCAGAGTCTTCATCGACCACATGTTCGTACAAGTGGTCAATCGTCGTAGAAAATCGTCAATAATTTTGCCCACAGTTGCGAGAAGGTCGACGCGGAAGCGGGAACAGTAACATTCAAGAATGGCGTAACGGTCACCGCGGACTTGATCATTGGGGCTGATGGGATCCGTGTAAGTCCATGAACAATTTTCTTGCTTGAGACCCACCTGCAATGACACAGTCTGTTGTTCGACGCGAGCTAGGCGTCGTTCCGGACATCAAATCGGCACTACAAACTTGCTACCGCTGCAATGTGTTGACAGAAGACGTCAAAAAGTTCGGTCTCGTGGATTACTCGTACGCACCAGCAATGTAGGTTTGGACTACATTTAGCGCTCCCCCGTCTTATCAACTTGCAGTCAATACTGGGGAGGAGTACAAGGAAAGAACGGGCGTTCCAAATATTACAAGATCGTCATGTCACCCTGCTCCGCAGGCGAGGTGGTCTCATTTTATTGTGCGCCGACTTCTTTTCTTCTCGTTTTGCGCGGATTTGACTGGGGCCTGGGGCCTAGGTTTTATGCCAACGGAACTCACCTCTCATCACGAGGAGGGTAAGAAATTTTTATGCGCGAATGGTTGCCACAAGTATTGAATCACGGTTTAGGGTTCGTTTTCGAAGAGGTACCTGTGGCCGACATTTTGCAGGGAAGATACGATACACTCGACCCGGATTGCGTCGCCCTCCTGAAGCACTCCATTGAGCGGATGCCGTGGCGCCTATATGTTCACCAACCGTATAGCGTGCGTATTGTCCTTTTGCCGTTAGTAGGGGAGGTCAAAGTTCGCTTCCGGAGTCGATTCTCGCGTCGATTCAGACGTTAATTCTGGTCGATTCTGGACCAAGAATAGACGGAGAATGAGGTTATTGTCGATTCATCAAGAATCGAGCGGAATCGATGGATCTACGAATAGATTACGAATAGATTCGTCGATTCTTGGACAAGAATCGACATCAGCGCGTAAATCGACCTCTCTAGAGAACTTTGACTTCCCTTATTCTTGTACGAGTGGAGCTAATCTGTGCTTCAGCATTGGTTCAAGGGAAAGGCCTGCATTTTAGCTGACGCATGTCATCCTCTGATGCCACACCAGTCAGTACCACCCCGGGGGAGACGACGCGATAATAATGCTTTCCCAGATCCCAAGGTGCCTGCCAGGCGATCGAAGATGCGGCCGCGCTCGGAATCATTTTCTCGGACAAGTATAACTTCACCAGCGACGTCTCGAAGGGATTGGAATTGTATCAAACAATACGAAAGCCTCGTGCAACTAGGGTCCAGTCGGCATCGGTAAAAGCCACAGAGAATCTGAACGAACGGATCGGATTCACCAGCATGACCGCGCCGGACGCAGAACTGGCTGCCGCAGAAGGGAAACTGACAAGTACGTCGAGAGCAGTGGTCAGATACTCTTTGGCTAATGACCTCAGTCAATGAGATGAACGGCTACAAGATGCACTATCACATTGAGGAGGTTGTGATGAGGTCTGCGGCTTGAACTGGTCGATGGTACAGAGGCGCCATTGTCGTACAGTCGCGTATAATTATTCCTTTTAGTGGTTGAATTCTAGATGGTAAGGGTTGGAGAAGGGTTGGGGGACGTCGTTGCAGTCGGGACGCAGTGATGGTTCTGTTGAAGCCTATTCCAGCTGAGCGCGATCGACGTAGTGACGTAAACGCTTGTGGCTTGCTTCGCGCGTCAACTGAGCTTCAACATTTGTAGGACCACCTCAACATGGCTATCGACGGTTTAATTATCTTGGACAATACTGGGTCAGTGCTATTCCCAGCCAAACCGCATTCCTTTGACGGCCTGAAGACGTCCGATTATTCAGTCGGGGTTTCGGTCCACGTCGCCAGCCTATCCTCTCCTACACGTCGATGCATTCAATAACGCCCTCCCCAAGGCACAACGGTCGGGAGATATAGATCCCGTCATCTATGTTCCACCCTTCAATGTCGCGGACTTCCCTAGCGCGTGCTGTCACGTCGAATGTGGAGATATGAGAATTCTCTGTCCTGTGAGCGGCGATGGTCCGTGCAAACGCTCTGTGCTCCTCATCTGGCTCTGATAATGCGTAGTGGATCCACTTTTTGCCTTTGCTTTCTTGCAGACCTTTATAGACATCCTCCGGGAATACTTCGGCGCACTGTCGGCTGCTACTCTCAAGGACAATTTCGATGTCGTGTATCAAGTCAGTGCGCGTCTGCAATGTTCTTGAATTACTGTCTTATGCAGTGGTGCAGCTCCTGGAAGAGACACTGGACTCGGGTGGTCATCCGCTTACAACTTCTCCGAATGCCCTCCGAGACATTGTCCTCCCTCCATCTCTGCTTTCCAAACTTCTTAGCGTCGCCGGTGCAAATATAAACTCCACGATAAATTCTGGATCCGGCTTGGGAGCAGCCGGAGGACCATTTTCATCCCCAATTCCCTGGAGGAAGGCAGGCTTAAGATACAACAGCAATGAAATCTACTTTGACATGGTCGAGGAACTGAAAGCTATCGTGAACAAGTCAGATAAATTCGGCACTGCGCAGATCTTGGAACTTATGCGTTCACAGAAATGGAGCCACGCTCACGAGCAGCGTTTGGGGTAAAATAGAAACAAACGCTAAACTCTCAGGTTTGATATGCTTTTATCTATCAAGTTCGGCATCCCAAACACTCATCATTACCCAGGGACCCCAGACTGTCTGTTAACATTCACAAACCCTCATGTTATTACGGACTGTGCATTCCACCCATGCGTCCGGTGAGCACAAGCTCCATTTCTTCAACGATCGTATTTATAAGATCTATCCCCTAGATTACAACGGTGGAAACGTGACAGTTCTCTGTCGTTTGTACCTCCAGACGGACATTTCACGTTGGCTGAATACCGCTTCACCCCCAGTGCCACCGCAACCTCGGCACGGTTTATGTCAGCTGGTGCACCGACTGCAGCGCAGGCAGCCAGGGAGAACATCCCCATCCCCTTCCTTCTCAAGCCCACTGTCGAGCTCACAGAATCCGGTGGTATGCATCTATCCTCAGCCCGTGCCCTGCGGCGCGACATAACTGACGTTTGAATTGAAACAGGCACCTTTGAATTTAGACTGACATCTCGTACTTCAAATGCGATGGAATCTCTAGTAGCCGAGATGTATCTCGGTGAAAACGCAGGCGCAGTGAAATGCATCACTAGTCGTGGTGATGGTGGTGCGAATGTGGGACAGAGAGGACGGGACACAGGATCGTCTGGTTTAACCACTGGTTCATGGGCCTTTGATGCCAAAAAGATGGTTCACCGACTCTCTTTAGAATCCATTTCTTCACTGACCATCACATCAGGTTGTACGCTGGGAAATCCCCGTTGTGCCGCCATCCAGCGTCTGGTTGTTGCGGGGCTCATTCAATGCACCGTTAGTATTCGTTTTCAATGGGAAACGCTCTCTAATCGCATACTGCAGAAACGGAGCGCGACCAGCACATGCGCTTCAAGTCCGCTTCGCTTTCTCGTCCTTTACATTTTCATCGTTGAAGGTCGATCAGCTGAAGGTTACCGGTGAAGTGTATAAACCCTATAAGGGCGTAAGAGGGAAGGCAATTGGTAACGTTGAGTGGAGATGGTGAATTGATTGTTTGTCGGAATTGTGGACTCTGGTCGAAGCGCTTCCGTGGTACCCAAAAAGGCGAATGATTATGGCAAGTCAAATGGACCTTGCAGGCTGATTCATCCAAAACAGAATGAGATGATAGATGAGATGAAATTGAGAACTGTAAGAGTAACGCAAAGCAAGATACAAGCACATTGTCCAATATGTAGAATGCTGGACACTCATCCAGTCCTGATGATCCCCGCGTTGACCAACTTCTGGATCTTCTGACGCACAACAGGGTTCTTCATATGGTCCTGAAGCGCACCCGGGTTGGTCTGCGCTTGCTGCAAGATCTGCTGCATTACGGGATCGTTCATGATTTGCTATAGGCGAAGAGTTAAACAGGCAGCCGAAGAAAAGTACGAAAGGCATACCGCGACTTCCGGATCCCGCATCGCCCGCTCCAGCGTCTCCTCCTGCGTCTCCGTGCCCCGCTGGCTGTACAGCGCCTGCTGGCACTTCATCTCCTGCTCGGCGATCTCTCGCGTGTGCTTGTGCTCCGGGTCATGGTCCTTCGCCTCCTGCGCAGCCTCGATCGCCTGGGTGTAATCCCGCATAGCGAACAGGATGGTGGATTTGCGGATATACGCTTTGGCTATAGCCAAAGCGATCAGGAACGTATACCGCCGAATAGATATCGCAACTTACTGAGTGCGGGATCGGTCTTGATAGCCTCATTGACGTCTTTCAGCGCCTCCGGGAAAGCCGCAAGCTTCATGTACGCCGCTGCACGGTTGTTGTACCCACGCGCATCGCTCGGGTCGCGTTTGATGCTCTCCGTGTACGACTTGACCGCGGTCGCAAAGTCGCCCGCCTTGAATTGCACGTTCCCTTCCTCGCGGGCAGTCGCGCTCTTCGCCGGGTCAATGTACGACTGCTTGTCCGCTTCGACCTTGATACGCTCGACATCCCGCAGCTTGTTTAGAATGTCGGGGGTGCGGTGCTCGGTGAGCGATTTCTGGAAGTACTTGATCGCTGATGCGTTGTCGCCCTTCTTTTGGAAAGCGGAACCGATGCGACCGTAGGCTTTCGCCACGAGCTTATAGTCTGCCCGGAGAGATCGCCCCTCTTCTGCAGCCTTCTCGCACGCCTCGATGGCCTTATCGTATTCACCCTGTTCGAAATACACGGCTGTAGAGGTCACAGTTCAGAGGCTGCAATGACCCTTTTTTTAGAAAGGATCGCCTACCTCCCAAGTTCGTTAAGAACGTGATGTCCTGCGGCCACAGGTCCCAAGCTTTTGAGAACTGGGTTGCAGCTTCTGCAAAGTCGCGCTTCTTGTAAGCCTCACCACCCGCTTTCTTCGCGGCCTCGGCCTCTCTCTTGGCTTGAGCTTCTTCCTCATCGACCTCCATCTCAGTGTCCTCGGCTGGCGGAGCGGGTGTTGGTTCTGGCGGTGGCTTCGATGAAGAGGCGGCGGGCGGGGGAGGGGAGGATGCTGATGGAGACGGAGTGGAGACGCCCGGCGGCATTTCGTCCGAACCTTCTGGACGTGTGAAGCCCTGCATGTCTATTCCCATGAGTGCGCCGAGAACGTCGATCATCCGGGGATCCTGCATTGCCCTGGGACACAGTCAGCCGGGTGGAAGACGCCGACAACATGTATTTTACGCACATGTTGGCCATGGCAGGATTCTGCTGAACCATGTTCAACTGCAAAAATAGGATTAGACGCGCGCTATGAAAAGTAAAAGAGGGGCTTGCCTTTTGCACAAACGCAGGGTCAGCCAAGTGCTTTTGTGTCCGTGGGTTCGCGGCGAGTTTGCCAAAGAGATTTGGGTCAGAGAACATTTTCCCGAACCCACCAGCGTCGTCCTTCTCCTCGATAGCTAAACGAGATTAGGCATGGGAATCGCGCCGGAGCATTATGGAAAACCTTTGGCATCCTGGACCTCTTTGAGTCCTTTTCGAAGGGCCGGGCTGTCTTCTAGCTTGAGACCCTCTTCGTACGCTACAATGGCGTCGTCGTATCGGCGGGCACCATGCAGCGCAGCGCCCTTGCGTGCAAACCCTTTCGACCACGAAGGGTTCACCACGATGCACTAAAAGTTTGGGTCAATCGAGTACTTGGATCGTGCAAGGACCATTGCATGTACCTGTTCCGCATCCGTTAGCGCGTCTTCCCACTGCTTTTTACCTATTTCAGAACGGTAAGAGCCTATTGACTTGAGCGATAATGGCACGGACCAGAGTGGGCAGCGCTGCGGTTAGAGAACAAGACATGATTCGTGGGGTCGAGGGCAATCGCTTGGGTGAACAAATCGATGGCCTTGTCATAGTCCTTGGCAGCAAAGGCTTTGTTGCCCTGGTCTTTCAGTTCGTTGGCTGACATGAGTGTGTTAGTTCAAGGCAGCACCGCAGAATATTAAACGGAACTGGTCCAAAGAACCTTGCAGAAGGTTCTCGATTATCGCGACTCAGTGGCGGTGTTATGGCACGTGACGGATTGCTCTTTTGTCGCGTCGCGTCGACTTCAAGAGCCGCCAGTTCGGAACGCACATTTAAACGCGTCCTGTTTTGAACCTTTGCTTCGGGGGTCTCGTCACTGCGAACCGACGATGCAACGACTAACGCTTCCGACAACTTTTTTTCACTAATAGCTTGAACTAGTAACTTGCGCTAACGTTGCGAAGATCATCTGCGAACACATCTCCTCTACTTCACTGGCTCGCTCCCGCGCGGATCGCGCTCCACATTCGTGCGCGTTTGTGGAGCGACACTCTTAGGCGATGCACGGTTATTCGGGACGCCGCCAGACCACGTCGTCCTCTACGCTCTCCGTGCGCCATGCTGCCGGCACCTCCTTTCAAGCTTGCTGCCCATCGTCCGCTTCATTCGGCACCACTCCATTTCTCGCGACAGATGCTCTCCCCACCTTTCGGAAATGAACTATGCTGTACGACTTTCCGCTGCGCTGATGGTTACTTGGATTGATCCGTGTCTGGGCCTTCGCCTGCCTTCGTGGTGAACATCCGCGTCGACCCAAACTCTGATGAAACTGAAAAAGTAGCGCGACTGATAGTGTCAAGACTTTTCTTCTAGCGGGACATCATCGCTCCCAGCCTGTCAGGCAGAATTCAAAGAAGCAAACGGATATACGCTCCTCTCGTGGTTGCCATCAATTGCGCGCTTTCACGTTAAAGCGGAACCTTTTTTTCCCCATGTGCCCCGACACGCTATTCATTTTGTCCAATTATTTCAATTGTTCTGGTACAAGACGGCCGCCATTACGCCGCGGCGTGATGGCCAAGTCATTCCCGGTGCCAGTCCATCCTGCAGGCCATTCACGATACTATTCAGACCAGCGATTTCTGCCCTGCCCACATTTGCAGCCAAGCGAGTCCACCGAAAGCTAACCGGCAATGTTATAGTGCTCTTCGTCTTCGATGCTTCCGCGCTGTTCACGGGTAGTTAATCCCACTTTCCCATTAATATTACATACTGAGCGCGCTCATTATTTGGCGCAGGGCCGTAACATGTCGATGTGCGGTCGCAGTAAGGGTGTCCAGAGAAGAGGGGCCATCTAAATACAACCTGCGCCGGATCGATCTGCGAGGTGGTTTAATTTTTGATGTGGTTCGGTCGGAGAGGTTGTTTTCCATGATTGCGGGGGAACCTGTTTTGTCGGCGTGGTGGGGAGTTAGGCCGTTGTATGTTACGCCGTGCCGTCAAACATGCTCAAGCCTGGCCTTTTCGCCTGCGCACTGGACCGCACGCGAGTCTAACACCCTCTTGGCTCCCTCATGCCCCTGAGAGCGTGCGTAAGTTGACTGCACTGGGGAATAAGCTCTGGGATTATAGGATAAGACGAAAGGTTGCGCCTTGCGCCGATGGTGAGTCTTTCCGTCGATACTAGCCGATGCGCGCTAGTGCGGGCTGTCGGCGCGCGGAAATGATAGATGCGAGTCCACCGGAATGGTGAGATTTATGCGTTTTTTCGACAGGACGATTTTGCAAGGGTTGCGTAGAGCTGTGGTAATGGGCGCTTCTGTGGCGGGCGGCAGAGAGGGAATGTTTTTAGGCCTAAATGACAAGGATAGTGTGTGCGACGGGGGGCAGGTACAAATGGTGTTCCTGAACTGCCGAGCGATTGAATGAACGGATCATGGAATTCGGACTCAGACGTATCCCCCCGGGGACTCAGCCCATGTATCAGTGTCCGCTTGGGTGAATCCGAATTCTTGCTTCTTCTGCGCCAAAATTGTGCAACGCGCAAATATATTACCAGCAAAAGTGCTTTCCGTATTCGCGCTTTCCACGAGCTTCCCCGCACCCACCTCCGCCTCTTGGTTTGTTTCCCCGCCCATCTCTTCTAATGTTCTCACTTTGTTCTGGCCTAAAAACAGCCTCCAATGCCTGACGAAAGTTCGCCGTCAACATCCTCCACTTCTCCAGTTGCTCCGCGGCCCAAGCCTCCAAAAACATCCAGCACAGGAACCGTCCGAGGACGAACATCTCCGGCGCCTGCCTCGTCGGACCATAATGGAGATGGGCCTCGACCTACCAAGCGTGCACGAAAGGTATTGTCGTTTCTTCGCCCGGCGGAATGTCTAAACAGCGAGCGTACAGGCTATAAACTGCGAGCCATGCAGGTATGTATGGAAAATACTTCCTATTCGGCCTCTGATGACCGTATTCCAGGAGCAGCAAGCTCAAATGTGACAGGTAAACCGTCTGTCCGCCCATCCCGCCCCAATGACTCACCCGATGTGTTCAGAAACCGCCCGTGTTCGTCGTGTGTCTTGCGCGGTCAGTTTCAATCTAGTTCTGCGAGACGCTCCTGTTGAGCCCTTTTCTGCTACTTAGGGACTTCCGCCTCGTGCTACCAGGATTCCCGAGGACACGACGGTGATTATGGCGTCCGCGGAGATGATCATCAGTGAGTCGGTTATTTGAAAAAAAAAGTCGAAAACGAAAAATCCGACCCCGCCATTTCTCGCTTCTAGGCGTATCGATCCCGCCCAAGAAATCGCCCGTCTACGTCACTCTATCTCGCTCCTTGAAGCCTATGTCTTCCCCACTCAACGGCCTTATTCTGTTCGCCGTGGCAGCGAGGCGACTCCTATTATCCCGAAGAAAGAGGTCATAGACCCCGACATATCCGAAAAACTGCATCCCCCGACCGCCCCTGGGATGCTCGGGAACCACGTCTATGCAGGCGCCACCAGCGCTGCAACGCATCTCGTGGTACGTCCACCGCGTCTTGATCGGGCCTCACACCTTTTAACGTTCACGCTTTCAGTCGTCGGACGCTCGGGGATCCGAAGACTCTGACAGCCGCCAGGCGAGCCACGTTAGCGATGACCTCAACACCGGCATGAGCCATGAATACGACCGCGACCTGCTCGCAATGCTCCCCTCGGTCGACATCATCGACGGCCTTATCAACTACTACTTTGAATACTGCAACTGGATATACCGCCATGTCAACCAAGTGAGCTTCCTGCACCATTGGGAGCGGTACAAAAACGGCTCCTCCCCGGACCGCACGGTTCTCGCCACGGCGTGTGTAATCATGGCACTAGCCACTTATTATCTGCCGGCCCAGCACAGGCTGCTCGAGGGCTATCAAGAAACGCACGAGGAACTGGGGCTGAAGTACTTTGATGTTTCGACCACAGCACTTCAACGCCATCAGGCGGACACGAAAGCGTACAGCTTGGACCTCATCGAGCTGCTCTTGATTCGCTGTCATTATCTCACTACCTCGAAAAGGGACAGCGAGGAGATCTGGCACGCCAAAGGTGAGATAGTCACGATCGGGACGGCCATGGGTCTCCATCGTGATCCCGGCAAATGGAGAATGCACCGGGATGTTGCTGAGCGCCGCAGATGGGCGTGGTGGCATATTGTTCTTCTCGAACGGTCAGTAGATCTTCTCGCCTTCCATCCCCCGTAATTCATTTCTGTTTATTCAGCTGGCAAGCATTTATGCTTGGGCGTCCGATAACAATTTCCTCCCATCATTTCGACACGCAGCTTCCGTCCTACTGTGACCCCAGCGTGGACAAAACCGGCCGGCTTTATCTGCCCAACATTGCGCTTTTTAGACTAGCGTTCATTTTAGGGGATATCATGGACGGTCAGTTGTGCATCGCCTTTTTGGCCCATTTTTAACCTTTTATCCACCAGATGCCGTGTCTGTTCGGCCTGTTCCTTACGATAGCGTTCAGGCGAACGACCGTGCGCTGACGCAATGGATGGAAAACCTCCCTCCTGAGCTCGATCTCGATGAGTATCGCCTTGCACGTAACCTAGCGTCTTCGAACCTAGCTACCCGCCGTGTGGGTGTGCAAAGCGTCATCGTGCGCACGTCATACTACCACATCCGCTTCACGCTGCATCGTCCATATGCGAATGCGAGCACGAGCTCCAAAATGAGCGGCGGCGAGCTCCCCAAGTCCGCACAGAGCCTCGAGATTGCTGTCAATGCGGCAGACAAGCTGATCACGATGACTGCCCAATCACGGCCGGACTTGGCCGTGCCGGGGCACATGAACTGGAGTCCAGTCCATTGCTTCTCGGCGGCGATGTTTTTCTCGTTCCAGCTCATCGCGAATCCGGACCAACCGGGGGCAAATCTCTTCCGTGCGAGTGTCCGCAAGGCTATGATAACGCTTGAGCAATCGCGCGGTATCGCCGTCGCAGACAAGGGGTACGACATTCTGCACTCGCTCGCGCCGCTGTATGCCGTAGAGTTCCCTATGCAGACCTCCGACCAACGTGAGAAGGAGAAGGCGCGGATTCTCGGCGTCGTGCGCAAGCTCGCGTTCCCGTACTACGACTCGCGCGATCCCCGACGGCCTGGCGAGTCTCCCAGCGCGCGTGGTGCCGCAAGTTCGCCTTCCAACTCCAATTCAGTCAGCCCTCCGTCTATGAACATGCCGCATGCGCTTCCATACCACGACGGGATGCACAACCTCTCCTCAGTGCGGACCGCGCAGCCGCTTTACACGACGCAGTCGCCTGATGGACCAATGCGTTCACCGCAGCAAATGTCGCCGACTGTAATGTCCCACCCGCATGCTGTCGGACACATGCCTGCGTCCTCATCAGGTTACAATCAGTCGTATCCTCCGCCGCCGGCTGCTCAACCCTACACACAATACCCTCACCCCGTCGACGAGGAGGCGGTATGGGGTTCGGCAATTGGTTTTGGGCAGTCCGAGTGGAATCAGTTCCTAGGTAAATTTCTGCGTATTCCGTTCCTTCCCATGCTAATTTTTTCCCAGATGTCCTCCGGCCAGAGCAGGCGTCCAATTCCGGTCGCCATCTTGGCTCATAGCCTCATTTCTCATCTCTGTATATCTTTGGGGCGATTTTGGTTGGATTTAGTGTACTGTTTTCGTTGCGTTGTGATAATACCCGCTTCGCTCTCCCGTTGCTGTCTTGTGCGCGACCCTGTACCTGTAGCTATATGTTGTACTACATCGATTCGTCTTGATGACTGGTGGCAACCCGCGCCGCCACTCCTCCTATCATTGACCTCGGAGTTTACTTCATGCCGCAAAGTATCCAAGGCGTGCCTTTCTATGCGTGGTGTACTGTAACTGGCGTCTCCCCAATCGGGCCTGCGATTGATGATGTATTGATCGCACGCACAGCCACTCGATTTGCGTCCGTTGTTGAGACGAGCGTCTGCAAGAAATCAAACGATTTTGGGATGGTGAAAAAAGTCGCCGTCAAAATTCATTATGCGGGCGACGCTACAGTGATCTGTTCGATTACCTGTGCAGCTCGTTTCAATCAAGATTTAAATATTTATTTCCAACTCGAACCAAGGCTCAAGCGCTCAAGCCTCAAATCTAGGGGCGGATTTCAACACATCCTTACTTTTTTCGCGGAGAGTATCAGACATATCAGTGGGTCGTCGATCAACCAGGCGTTTACCAAAATGCCGATGAAGGCTCTGTACATGCATTTTTACATGCATTTTTAGGCGAAATTACTGTGTTTCTGCATTCGCTTTACGCGGTTGGCTAACTCAGTCCGCAGCTGCGAGAGGCCAGGGGGTGGCGAGTCAAGTGCTGTGGCGGCAACCAGTACCTGGTCGATCAGGGTGTATGGTAGCCATGTGGATGCAGCGTGCTTGGCTGGATCCCGGGACAACCGTGCGTCCGCCTACCCAAATACATTTAGTGACACCACTTCAATGGAGGAATTCGAACCACCTTCTGGATCATCGAAAATGTATGAGATATACACGCGGCTATGTTCTCGTATTTGAGGTTCACCCGAATCAAATATTCGTGGTGGTGCTCCTGGGAATATTAGGATTCAGCGGTGAGGGGGAACCATAAACCAAACAGACGGACCTCTAACGAGTGTATCAACCAAGGTGGCGGCGGGGATGTTCTTTGTAAACCCAAAATCGTTTCCAGCGTTATTTTGGTGTACTTGTAGTCCGTGTCTGGGCCATCGTGCCTCTCCAGTGATTGTCGTAGATATCTCCAACCACGGTCAGCAGGGGTTCCGGGCCAGGACGAGACTTTATCAGTAAGTAACCAATCAGAATTGTCCTCCTGTCTACAAAATAAGATGTTCAGGACAGCAGGTGAATCTCAGTGGATCAAACACATACATGACCGCATCGGGATTGCGCGACAGACGCAAGCATCGAGTCGTCAAATGTGCGAACAAATCTGTCATGTCCACCTTGAGACTGCTCGCCGTAGCCATCGCGAGGCTGAATCTGTTGGACTGGGCAAGCCGCAATACTATTGACTCAGGCGGGAGATCTGAGAGGGCGTAAACGGTCAAGTAAGATCGACTACCAGCGAATGCTTACCTCCGAACGATGACAATGCAGGCTCCCTCTGAACTATTTCCATTCTGGCAGATAACAGAGCCAGCTCGTATTGTATCTCGGATAACGCGACGATCTCTGAATCATGTGTTCCTGGCGTAAATTTCGATTCCGGGATATGCTTTGACAGCCTTCGTCGTTTATGTGGTTGCTATACGGAAATGAGACGAGTTAAAGTATAAAGAAGGCTGACCAACCTCGCGGGAATGATCTGCGACCAACACGGGCAAGAGAAACCAGGCATTTCGCTGATCGACCAACGACAACGAATTGATCGCCACCATGTATGCTTCTTTCTGTTGCCCCGCCAAGGTCGTCGACAACGAAAGATCGGACGTAATGAGGTCCTGGAGTTTTCTCGCACGTTGGTACATTACCAGGGCAGCTATATGGCATGTTGAGTTAAAATCGGTGCCAACTGAAAGCAATTACCGTTGCGATGATCCCCTCTAAATGTGTGCCAAGAATACAAGATGCGAGAATAACTGGGCTGGATGCGTGGGTCTACGTTCCGAGCCTTGAACGCCAGCGCCTCCTCCACTTCATCGGCGAAGCCAGGGAAATTGAACGACACGAGCTTTTCGACGGCGTTTTCCTCGCACATGCGATACACCAGCTGCCCGACGCATTCACGCTTTCTATAAGAGGTGAGTCAAGTATCAAAACTCATACGAGCGAAAAGATAGCAATGACTGACTGTTTCTCGTATGGAGTGGCAATCAAAGAAGAGTGCGCATCATCGAATAAGCTCAGATCGGTGTATCCTTTAATAATGGTGTGCCAGAGCGACGAAATGTCCGCGTCCGGAGGAGCAACAGAGAGAGCCAGCTGAGTAAACAGAACCTCATACTGAACAAGTGAAGCCATTTTGAAGAGTTTCGAAGCGTGCAGGTAGAAAAAGAATGCCGTGTCGAAGGGATCACTAGCAGGAAGGATGAAGGATAAGGCTTCGTGATCCTCGGGTGTGAGCGCATTCTCGGGTCCTACAGAGGCCGTTAAACCACAGAGATTGACAGTGCTCATCCATGCACTCACCAAATGCACCGGCCAGCTTTTCCATCAGATACGCGGCGTCATCAGCGCGCCCAACGTTCAGCCATAGTCTCGCATGAACGTACGTGACACCGGCAGTCCGCGGCAGACATGAGATAATTTCCCGGGTGGTCTCATAATATCCAAGGCCTCGGAGACGCTCGCAGAAAATGACTTCGTATTTAGTAGCATTCGCGGGAGATATCGATTGCAGTAGACCGGTGGAATCAAGAAAGCGATGAGCTGAGCCCGGCAGACCGACTGTGTCGGCGGGTTGAACGAGGAGGCGATGGACAAGGGAATATGTTGGGGCGAAATGGGAGCCACGGAGACTGCGAGACACCTGCATGTTGCGCAACCGCGAAATAACATCGTCTGCCGCGGCGTCTTCGCCAGCGGATTTGGAACCACTAGGATCACCGGCGGGTTGTCTTACTAGGAACCGCAGTATTGCGACCCCTCGGAAGACTGCAAAAACCTCCGCCAGTAGAGCAGGGTCCCAGGTATCGAGTTGGTCGGCGAAGAAGAACAGCAGGGTCAACAACGAGAGACAGAGGTCGTATCTGGCGTTGACGGTGGCAGTGACGTACGTTGCCGTCAAGGCTCGCGACCAATCCGAGTATGGAGGGGGGAGAAGCAGCTCGACCTCATCCTCCTCCCTTTTCACATCAGAATCAAAACCGCCGATGACGTCGAGGGCCGTTCGGGTGGATGCGTCGATATCAGATATGCTTTGCAACCGTCCAGCCATCCAGCTCTTTGCACCGGTGTCCAGTGTTTCCCCGAATTTGACTCGCAAGACCTGGTCCTGGATGATATCAGCGAAAGAGAATGCGCTCTCCTGGTGAATGATATCAAGGAGCCTGCTCTCCAGGCTCAGCATGAACTGTGCGCCGAGTTTATTCTGCAGACCCCATAGGATCCCAAAAATGTCGTGCGGGGCCTCGACCTGCCGATCCACTTGAAGGTTTCTGCGAAGGCGAATAGGCAAGTCTTCGGCGACGAGGGATCCCACACGCTCCCGCTCGACGACGATTATATCCCCCTGCCCTTTGGCACCCAGCACGAGCGGCCAACGAGCGCTGCGCTCCACCTCACGGCAGCGGGCAATGAAACCCTCCCAGTCCCGCTTCAGAGCACTCCAGTAACTGCCGTGCTGTAAAGCACCGGTGTGGGGATCCCGGTTAAGGTTGACCGTGCATCCAACGACCGCCGCGATGTTTTCTGCGACTGAGGAGTACAGTGTGGTGAGTTGAGGGGGAGGAGGGCCAGGAAGCGAGGCGCATGTATCTGAATATTGTTCTATTGCCGTCCGAAGAGTCAGCGCAGAGAACATCCCAGGCCGCATGATGGCCTCCAAAAATTTGTCGGTTAGGGAACCAGGAGAAACAAGGAGTTCCTCGAGGTAAGCAGGTGTAAGTTCTGGTTCCGATGCGTATGACGAGGTCTGCCATGGAAGTGCGCGAAAATCATGCTCATTGAAGTCTGCGGTGCGGAGCAAGGTCTTTTCAACCATGGACTGTCCCTGGCGGTCCCATAGAGTGTACAAAACATCAGCGATAACCATGAAATCCTGGAGATGACAATGGGCGCTATGTTTTGAACATTCAATCGTTCCGATATCATAGAATTGATCGGAAACAGTTCCAAGAAGTTGGAAACTGCCACCAGAAGTAGGTGCAGCGGGGGTTGGGATGAAGGCAAGCACATATATATGGTCTTCGTTGGCGGGCGTGGAGAAAACGCGCAGCAAGGTCTGGTGTTCCGCGTCAAGCAAAATGTGTGGTGCTGCAGTGCCTCCCAGTGCTGGTGTCGATTCTCGGCCCGGGAGCAAGGAAAGCATTTTGGTTGCAACGCAGCCGATTTTAGCTTTCCAAAATCTGAGATTTCTATCGCGAGAGAGGGTCCAAACATGACCAACATCCGTTGGCCATTGGTGAGTGGCAATTGATATTATTTCGGAGCCACTCGACGGGGCTGAGGTAAGAGTGGGTAGGAAAGATGTCAAGGAGGACAGGAAGGACGCGTGTTGAAAAGGCGTCTCGGTCCATTCGTCTAATGCTCATTCAGAGGGTTGAAAAGTGAAAGATTAAAAAGACGGTTACCTTCGCTGCCATTTGACCCGAGAAACTCGGTTTCCAATCGTAAAATTGACCCATTCGGCTGGCTGATGACGACACAGTGAGTGCCCTGAACGTGAACAAGCCCGGTTATCGTTCCGGAAAAGTTCTTAATGTGGTATTCGCGAGTCCATGTGTTCGCGGTCTGGTGCAGCCACAAGTCCACACCACCGTCGAGTGGAAGCACAAGGCGGTAAAGTGAGCCGGTGTCTGTCACTGCGACGATGTGTATCTCCGTTTCCCATAAGAATACCGCAGGAGACGGTAGGACTAGAGCTGGGAAGACGAAGCGGACCGGAGGGACGCTCGTAGAAAGCGAAACGAGCTCCAAAATGAGGCCACCGTGCAGCACCCGAAGAAGAATGGTGCCAGTGTTGGGAGTGTGCAGCACGGAAGAGTACGAGGCGTGCTCTGTGGGTGGATCAGACGCGGTTGGAACTGGGGGGAGGGAGGTAGTGTGGCGAGTGGTCTGAATGGGAATTGAAGTGGCTTGAACAGAAGGAAAGAGCGAGGAAAGCTGCGCTGCGACGATGAGGCCGCGGTCCATTGTTGATACCACGAAAGAAATTGCGCCTTTTTCAGCCCTGTGCCGTTGCGCCTATAGAACGCGTCCTGACCGCGAGTTCGTTGGCGTTTGTTTATTTGGGTCGGGTCACGGGACAGCTCGAGATAGGGGCGAAACAGCGGCGTTGCTCTGTTTGAGTTCATGCCTCGAAATCAAAACCCACCTTCTCCGAATGAATTTATCGGATAGCAGCTGCGGAATAATACATGAATTTTACAGTACTAGTCCGGTTGGACGGGTCGTATTATGGTTCCCCAAAAAAGTCTGTAGTCGTTCAAGGGTTACTAATATAAACACTCGATAGATATACCGACACATTTGGATATAAATCCAGGCGCGCGCCCATAAATCACTGCCTGACGAAAGATCTGGGATGAGCTGCCAATGAATAAGAATTCAATTCAAAATTAAACTTCTCAGTAGCCAGAATACGAAGTGAAGCACCAAACCACACCGGCATCAGCTTGTGAGCATCACATGCAGAGAACACGAGCGTGTTCGGGACCTTCATATGATCAATGGAAGGCAACGTTGAAGCAGCTGGTCAAATGTTCCCAGCAGAAATAATGGATGCGACACGAATGGGAAACATTCGCCGTCGAGAATTTTAATTAATCCAAGGTTAGGCCAATTGCTAGGTCCATTGAAACAGGGCAGCCTTGACCTGGGGAATGAGCAGAGCATTCACACAATTCGGGAATATGTATTGGATTGAAAGCCAACGAATCCCGTGTGTTGGCTCATTTCCCGCGTGTTGAATCAGCCGATGAAAGTAGCACACTGTCGACCCTGTACTGGATTGAAAGCCAAGGAAATCCCATATGTTGGCTCATTTCCCGCTTGTTGAATTGGCCGATGAATGTAGTACACTGTCGACCCTTCGTTCGCACTGGTCCGGGGTATAAGCTAGTAGTATCATGTGCTTGTGAGCGCGAACAAGGGTCGGACCCCGCGGCACTTTTACCCCAAAGTTGCCCAGAAATCAGATGAAGCAAAGAAGGCCTGCAGGTTTGACCGAGGAATCGGACTACCCAACTCAAAGCCGCGCAGCGCAACTGCACCTCAAGGCTGCAAAGGTGCCATTCATGTGCATTCTGGACGCTTCAGAGCAAGCCGCGACGTGCATTAAGGTAGAACTTGGTTGGATTTGATGTAAATATCCCGCCCGTCTGTCCCGCAGTTCAAGAAGGTGATTGTCAAGAAACCAGACGGAAGCGGGAGGGAGGAAAACAAGGCAAGAATCTGTGCATGGACGGAGGTGGAATTACATACATGAATTTGCCAGCTTTGGAGTCATCATCGGCCGGATGGTTCGTAGCTCTTCGTGAAGGACGCTATACAGGCCGAGGCGTCCCCGGATTTTTTGGATTTACGATGAGTTCAGGGGACAAGGGTCCCCATTGGGTCGGAATAAAGTTACCGGGGTGCGGGGAACCTGGCATCTGCGTGACGAGTGTAGTCTGACTGGTTGAAATCCACAGGAAGATTGTGAGAAGTGAGAGAAGTCGAGTAAGATCAACGAAAGAATTGAACGTGTCGGAGAATATACGTCATAGCCGCGCCCGAGCTTCGGTTTCCGATATGTCAAGATTGTACTAGTAGGATATATGATGGAATATGCTGTTCCCTTGTCTTGTCAAAAATGGTCTTCGCACGAGACTGGAGCAGGCACACAACTTGGGCCAGACTGGGTTATGCCAAACGAGACACACCCTTCTCAAGTCGCTCCGCCGTCAAGATTTTTCACACCCGGGCATGAAAGAGGGCTCAAGATTGAACCCAGATCGCTCGTGGAGGCAATTGACACCGCGTTCCTCAAGATGGAGACTATCTTCAAACTAATTTTGGAGCGAGCTGGTAAGATGAAAGCGAAAAGCTAAGACGGTTGCCGGACTTCTTGGGACGAGAATAATGGGGAGTTCTAAGCAATCGAAGATCTCGGGCGATATGTCCGTATTTCTTGCTTCTGGGCCAAGAGTCAGCGTGGTTCGTTGGACCCACAGATCGATTTGCGGCGCAAGCGATGAATTGAAATTTAGGAGGTGAAGTAGTCCCCAGTCCATGACATTACAGGCGATTCAGTACGCCCGGTAAATTGAAAGAAGACCAAATGGGCAAGAAAGGTTCGAAGCGTGACAGCTGTACAGGTTCACGATCGTAACACACGGCAGAAGCGTTCAAAAGGCATGCCAGAGAATACTAGAGATACGCGTCCAAAGGTTAATGGGACACAAGAAGACCACGATGGGCTTCCGGGTCATCCGAATTGGCGCTGGTTCGTTGGAGGTGTCAAGTAACATTCTAGGGAGAAAGCTGATAATGGAAACAAGCTGGCGCGGACGAAGAGGGAATATTCGTGTCTATTCGTAGAGGGAATTCTGCGGTTATTTAGCGGGGCTCCACCATGAGAGAGTATTACTGGTTTTGTCTCAGATATTGGCCTGGTGTGAGTCACCCAGTGATTCGACGTTGAGCGAAGTTGACGAAAGAGGTGATGGCAGAAGTTTGATCGGCTCAATGAGGCAAGTCGAACTGCGTCAAAAACTTCAAAACCTGACCAGATACCACCAAGCCGTCGTCCTGGGCAGGTCTATAGCGGATCAGGTGAGGAATCTATGGACCGGCGGCCAGTTGGCGAAATTACCACGACTCTGGGCTTTGCGGGCGTGATCGTGACTTGAAGTTGGGATCGGTAGCGCAACTCATCTGCCTTATTTGTACATGCCGCCAGGCAGCCACCACTACCGCAGGGATCTACTCATCGTCCGCGCTTAAAGCTAGTTCAAGCTGAATATGTTGCCGAATCCCCGGTCGAACCCTCGAATTCCCCGATCTTCTCCTCGACTTCCATCAGCGTTTCGACCTCTTTTCATGCATTTACACCGTCTGCCGTTCCCTTCCGCCTTCCAAACGGACACACCTCATGTAGACTATCCGAAATCGACTGTTTCGCAACCATTTATGGCGCAGCTGCTCTGTGATCACGAAAAGCACCTCCACCTCGTTATTTTTTCCGGCCTCCGCATAAAAGGCTTGGCTTGCGAAACTGGATTTCGAACCCGTCTGAGAACTCCCTCTCTTATTGGCCTTGTATTTCGCTCTCTTTCGCGTACCTTCGCTCCCTCATTTCACGCTCACTCGACGCAATGGACCAACTCGTACCTTTCCAAGCCATCTTTTTCCCCACCGACGGTACCTTGAATCCCTCCTGCTCTAGCCTGTATCCTCACCCCATACTTCTCACAGGTCGTCCGCCGTCCGTGGTTCAGCTCATGACGAGGTACGGGACAATTTCTTTAGCCGATATTTCACACTGAAGCCACGGCCTCAGTCCGACACACTACGGGTCCAACCCCGGTCCTCGTATGCCTCACCCTGAAGCACACATGGACTTTGTGAGTGCCGCTTGCTGATTCTTCTCATTATTGCCTGACATTATGCTACCTAGATTGCCGAGCCCAGCGGGCTCGGGGGAGCAAAGCCATGGAAATACTTTGTCCGTTTTCTTCTCCGGATTTTGCCGTCCGCTAATCCTTCCTGTTTACTTAGATCATCGACTCGCTAGACGGGATGAATAAAAAATTCAGCCACCCGTACATTGTCTACTACCCGACCGTTTCGCGCGATGGGATGCCTTTCCCCATTAACAAGAGCATCCGCGACATTCAAGGTCCAGACTTTAACGAGAAGTACGCTTGGCGAGGTACGATTCGCCCTCAAAGGTATAATTCAATCTAACACAATCTCTCAAAGGGAACATTATAATTGGAAAATTCCGAGACCACAATAACCAGCCCTTCGCATCGATGATGGACGCTTCCATGGCGGACTTTCCCATCCTGAAGAACTTCATCAGGACGCGAGCGCGACAGCAAAGTTAACTGGAGCCTTATCACAACTATGCTCTCCTTCTCGTGACGATTCGCGCACCCCAAACTAAAAAACCTACTCTTTCTTTTTTCTTTTCCGGTACTCAGGCTTCAGGGACTTCAGACGTAGGAATGAAATGTACATAATTTACTTCGGACAATAAAACTCTCTGTTACAACTCATCCCCTGTTTTCTTGTCATGCGCTTCCTGTCTGTGCGCTGATTCCCGTTGCGCCGCTTCTCGCTTTGCCGCCTCTTCCTCCGCCTTTGCTTGTTTCTTCGCGTCGCAGTGCTCCGGTATGGGGCTCTTGGGGTCAATCGGCGGGTGCGACACCTTCCCTACCTTGGTGTAGTCTTTATGATCGGCAAAGAACTTTTTCCAGTGTTGTACGCCCTGGTATTCCTGGTCGGAGAGCCCCCGCAAATCATGTGTGCGGTGGGTCTGGAAGCAACCCGTCCCAAATGCCCGCGCTGCGTCTATGCCGGCCCTAAATTATATAGCAAGAGAAAATACCCACGATAGTTAGCTGCGAGCACAGCCGGCAGGGAAGAGCAGACGGACATAAAGTGATAAGAACCGCCTGCCTGGTAAGCCTTCCCCTTACTGACATCGTAAACATCTCCGTCAATCTAAAGTGCAGGGTCGTCAGAGTCTAACCCAACGGAGTGTGCGTGGTTCCGCACCGCGAGGTACGTGGGGCGGCCATCATCGCTGTCGCCATTGAACCGTGCAAGCGCTTGTTCAGAGAACAGTCGTTGGTCCGTCTACATTAAAAGACGCGCCGTCATTAGCCCTTATTGCGGAAGAGAAAGAATAAAGGTCGCTCGAGCGAACACACTAACCGGCCAAAGACTCTTGAGTGTCGGTAACCACCGCGTCTTGTACTCCCACGTATAGCTCCCCGTAACGAACTTCCCCGCCAATGCGAAGAAGATGGTTACATATAGGACAAACTTGAGCAGCCCCAGGATGCCGACTTCCCTCGGTTGCGTAGGGTCAGGCCCAAGCGGGCCTACGGGCTCGCCCTTGGCAATTTTCGCGTCCCGAATCTTTTTCTTCTCGACCCATTCGTTGTGCAAGGCCTCCTGGCGGTCGCGGTACTCCTTGTGTCTGACGCACGAATATCAGTCGCGTGCCGAGTGTGGTAGGGTCGGACGCATAAGGGAGCGACATACGCAAGGAACGGCTGATTGGCCGACTTGGCGGAGACCATCCGGTCAGGGATGTTTGGGTCCTTGACTTTTGGCTCTACAGAACAGTTAGCGAAAATACCGCCAAGATATGTATGCCCACCATCCGGCGGAGGCACATAGCGCGCGGGTTCCGCTCCAGTAATTCCGGCCATCCAAGACATGGTCGTTCAAGTCGGTTGAGGTTCGAGTTCAGTGACACGTACGGCTGAGAGCAAGGCCCGTCGGTATTACCCCCGAGCGTTCCCACGCAGATTTTCAGGGGCAATCTGTTGCGCCTCCGCTCGCGCGACACCTTTTCTTGATGTCCAAAAACCGTAGAGCATGGCCATAGATTCATATTCGCATTCGCAGACGCATATACAATAAAGGAGTATTTTAGGACATTCTATTAATCGGGAGGCCGATCCCAAAGTACCCTAAAGACGGTAGCGTAAGGTAGTAGTGATATTACAAGTCTGGAGCGCAGGCAGTTGTTGGCGGAGTAAGAGTAAGGGGGCGGGTGAGAATAGTGCGAATTGAAGGGTGATGCAGTAGATCATATATGAAGGATTTATGAGCGGAGAATAAGTGAATAACCTAACCCCCGGGGTGGAGCGAGCCTGGCGTGGTGAAAGGGCGTGAAATGAAGGTGAAGCAAAAGAAAAGGGCGTAAAAAAGTGTACAAACATCCAGTGGATGTAGGAAGGGAAAGATGCGCATAAGTATGGTGAAGTGCGAGACGTGAGGAGACCCATGCGGAGGAAGAGCTACATACAACCTATGGCGAACCAGGTGCGGGCGGAAGTAGTGCTCGGTGTTCACGCTCGCTGGCCTGCTGCGAAATCGTAATGTACGCGCCACCCGTCTCTTCTGCTAGACCCGGAGGCGACGACAGCATACGAAGGTTGTCATCGTTGGGGTCCAGGTCCTCCACCCAATTCCGCATAGCAAGGAATTTGGGGGTCTTGATGAACTGCGAACAGGTCAGTCAGCGAACGTGGAATGGGAAAGAACGGAAAAATACCTTGGGTACTGAATCCGTGGCCATCAGACGGAAGACGTGCGTCTGAATACGCTCGTACAGCCGAATCATGGTCTGCAACTGCGTCGCGTTGAATGCGTTCGCCTGCTCTTGATCCACCTGCCCTTGAAAGACTTTTCCTGTCATGCTGGTCACGACGTCCTCCAGGTATTTCGACAGCTCATTTCGCAAACCGTGGTCGATATTCAACTCGCACTGGCTGGACGGTGCCAGGTACTTGTTGTAGATGAAGAACGCCGTGTTGATCAACGACTCGTGGTGCTTCTCCATAGCCGCCTGCCCAGGGGTAGCTCTGGACGATTTGCCGGGCGCGGGGGTAGCGGCAACAGCGCTGGAAGTGATGTTGAACTTGCGCTTGAAGTCCTCGACTTCTAGCCAGAACGACAAGTTCTCCTCGCAGAAATTGCCCTTCAAGAACTCACGGAACAGAGAGCGCAGCGCCGGGTCGTCGAGAATGTACTTGAGACGATCGGTGTTGCTCTCCTTGCCCGCCCGGTGCGCCGCCTCGTAGTTGAGCTTCTCCGCGATCGAGATGCGCCGGTGGATTTTGGCATCCGTAGGCTTCTTGTTCCCGATCTCCGGCTCGTCAACAGAGGAGCGGGTTGTGGAGTTGAGGTTGGCGGAGGAAGTGCTGGGCGAGTCCTGGAGACCCCGCGCGCCGTCCCAGTGGGCAACACGGCGACCTTCATCGGTGATCTTGTAAATGGCTTTCGCCGTGCAACGGAACTCTCCATGTTGCTAAAAAAAAACAATCAGACGGAGGTCGAAATATGAATCAATGCGAGACGTACGCTGACGGGGGAGTTGCCACCAGGGGCAGAGCCACGGACGGTGAAGATAATGGCCGAGTCGTTGTTCTTCCGTTTGTCGCTGACGAGGGTGATGAGCCCAAAGCGGACGAACTGGGCAGCCATCTCGGCCGCCTCCTCCCTTCCCACGACCGACGTAAAGTCGCATAGCCACTCCAGCGCTGTGACGGCAGCGAAGCAGCACTTGTGCATCTGGCCCTTGCTCTGCAGGGCCTGCGCCCGGTCGGTGACATCCATGAGCGAAACACCCTTGGAGCGCTCGTTGTACCGTGCAAAAGCGTCCGGGACAGCATTTGTCTGGGGCGGGTAGTTGGGCTGACGGCCAACGAAACGGCGGAAGAGGGCGGTGATGACAGACTGGGTGACAATGATTTCGTCATCGGAAGAGCGACGCTCCAGGTGGAGGAGCTTGATGCAGATGGGCTGGGTGACAAAGACGTTCTGGAGGTGGTCCGAGTTGATGCCGTTCTTGCTGATGAAACGCTCAAGGACATGGAGGCCCTTGGGTGTGAGGACGTAGACACCCCGGTCCTTGAACAGGTTAGACGAGGGGTCAGTGGCGTTCTCAATCAGGCGGGCGTCCATGAAGTGTTGGCTCATCGCCTTTGCCATGTCGCGGGTCATTGAGAAGGTGGTTGTTGTGGTTGTGGTGACTACCCGTGAGGGCTCCCTGGGATCCGGTCCCCGATTAGACTGCGAGAATTTAAGCGAGGCGAGATTCTGAGCCGCCTCATCCCTATACCAGAGTCGGTGTGTAAGCATGGGAATGGGACCCGAGACAAGAAACGGACGTAGAGAAGGAGTTTTGGAAGGTCTTGAAGAATTGCTTATGGGGGCCTAGTTGTAAGGACACTATTAATGTTGCGAAGAGGTCGAGGGTGTCCTGTGGGCGCATCAGGTACGGGTCTCGTCCAAACGCACAGAAACGCACCTTGAGAAAAGGCCTGCCCCGCTTTGTGGTCTTCATCATGTGGGAAGAGGTACCAGGATCTTCCGCGGACGGCATGGTGGAGGGAGACGAGGAGGGAGACGAGGAAAGGAGGAATTAAGAAATGGCGGAGTGGGAGTAGGAAAGGGCAGGGCAGGTTATGTAAGCGTTTATGTAAGGCCTGCCAGAGACTCTGCTTGACGACGGTGTTTTGCGATCAAACCTCGTGTATTCATTCATCTCCTATGCCCTTAGTTTCACAAACTTGGCCCCGTAAATGCCTGGTCTAGGCTCTCTATTCTCCGCAATAATGCGCCGCTGCGCTTACTTTCACACCCGAGCCTCCTCTTGTTCTCTTACGACATTACATCCGCGTCTGATCGTGGCGACGCTTCTTGACGTGGAATATCATATCAAGTCGATCCCTCGTCCCTTCAATTTTGTGTTCCCTCGTTCAATTGGATCGCTTGTTGAAACGCTGCAACACCCATTTCTGTGATCAAATCCACCGCTACCTCCGTGGACGCCTTGCCACTCGCGACAACGGGAATGCGTCAAGGAACATGCGCTTACCTAAGCTTTTTTTTTTTTGCAAATGATTGGCGATCCACCTCGGCATGATCGGCATCCCCAGCCATGGCCGCCTCTTTTGCTGCGTTGATCAACCCTCGGTTCTCCCCAAGTTTTTGTTTCGCGAGACCTACATACTGGACAGCGGAAGCCGACGTTTTTTCTTCAATACAGTGCCGCGGAGCGACGGCGTTTGTTACCGGTTGCCCCTACCACCGCGGTCACTCCTATCCTATTATCCTATTCCCTGTTGCACATGCAAATTTCATTCACTCAATTCTCGTCCTCCGCCGCCTATTCGAAAATCGTTGACCCAACAACTGTACCCGTCCTGTCAACCCACGGCCTCGTCAGCCGGTAAGTACTTGACTGTCGTGGCATATGATTGACTGCGAGGATCATCCGAGTCGACTTGGAAAAAGTTTAACTCGGCGGCGTCTCGGCTTTGTTCGTACCTGGAGCACCGTGTTAATAGGGATAATATGTCAGACTATGTGAGACCGCGAGACACGAGACAAGACAAGGTTCAGGTGGAACAACAAGGACAACCGAGACAAGTATACATGTTGAAACTCAGTTGAGACTCACGCCACAGTTGACGGAAATCCGCTGCGATGAGATTTGGTTCCCGTTCCTGGTCCATAAAAAGCGATTCGGATGGTGGAGAAAAACGGTCACGTCTGTGGCTGTGCCTCATTCCCTTTCACAAAACGCCGAACTTGAATGCATCGATGAGCTTCACCAACATAAATGTATACCGCCTGCGCCGGCTGCGAATTTTATTGGCTCACTGAGCGAGCCAGGATCCTGCGGGCGTAAAGGCCCTGCTCGACCGCCTGCGAGCGTCCCAGGCATGGCAAAGCGTCGTCAATCCACCGCCAGAAACACAACCCGCCCCATCCAGCAGTCGCAGTGAACCCACTCCCGGTTCGAGCTCGGTGGCAGCACTCCTTTCGCAATTAAACTCTGCACCCGTACCCGCACCTCCAAGTACTCAACCTGTTGCCGCATCCTCAAACACCCGACCATTGCCGTCTCCGAGCAAGGATTACATCCGGCCGCCGCCGCCGCCGCCGGAATCTTATGCACTGGCCGAGGACGTCCGGTCCCTGACGTTTCAGCAGGCGTTGCCCCGGCTTGCGCAGCTCTCCGATGACCCCGCAGTTGTGTCGACCATACAAAAGGTGCGTTCAGGCGCCCAAATTTAATCGACTCTAAATGCGAAATTGCGTTTCAACTTTTTTTCCGTATTTAGCTGAAGCAGGAGCAGGATACACTGGAACGGGAGTTGTGGGCCGAGCGCACGGGGATTCGCGTCAAGTATGAGGAGAAGGTCAAGGTCGCGAAAGTCAAGTACGACCGATGTTTCACCGCTTGTTATTATTCTAACGAACAGCGCAGAGCTACCCTCATCGGAGCCGGGACGGGCCTGAGTAAACACGAGGCGGATGTACGTTTGTTCATCCATCCGTGGGCCGTAGTGGATGCCGGGCGCCTCACACGTAAGGATTTGTAGATGCTGATCCAGGCCTACGAGCGCGAACTCGCGCGCTTCGACAGGGAGCGAGTGCTCCCAGCGTGGGACGGCCTCGTCACCAGCCAACAAGCCACTCTCGCACAACTCCGCGTCCCGACGATGTTCCCCACAGCTGTGAAGGGCGACCGAGAGGTACGTCTGCACGCGGCTTGTCGTCGGATGTGGTATAGTTATTCATGGCTCTCCGCCCGTGTACAGCGGCAGCAGAGGGTCATACAGGTGCTCGAGGGTATTGTGGGAGCGACGGCACCACCTGGGGTTTGATAGACATAACTATAGGAGCGAGCAGCCAACCCGGGCTCGAGATATATCCATGGCTTGAATTCAAAGGAGGCGGAAGCCCGGTTTCTGATTTCCTGTTGCGCGGATAAGTGACTCCCAACTTGATATCTTGTTGATATCACTGTTTGAATTTAACGAAGGATCGAAGAACAGTGAAAGCATCTGCTTCTCGTTGGCAGCCGGCGGCAGCAAAAAGCCATACTTGGAGCGCGGTGGGAGCACGGCGGCGCCCGGGCTTGATAACAATTGCTGCTTAACTCCTCCTTGAAGGACAAGACTCAGAGGACGACAGGGGCGACTAGCGTACATGAAAGTGGAACTTTAGGTGCGTGGTCACGGACCTTGTTCGTATGCTTTTTTTGTTTTAGGCATAGGTCCACAAGGGTCTATCGTCCGAATGCGGAATGTCTCACACTGTCTCTCATTCTGCATGACGGCATCTGCCGGGCGTTCCTCTTTTGCTCCAGATCCTTGTTTCAGAATTTTTCCGAGTCGCAAAAAATGAAGGAGGACGGTCTACTCGCGTCGGTCAGTTGTAGCTTTGCAGACACCATTCAAGACGCATTGCGCGGCTTTTACTCGCAGTTGGAAGCTAGCCACTAGAGGACGCCACAATATTTTCAGATGCTCGCTTAACGACGATCCAGATCGAAGGTTGAAATGTAATTCTCTTTGACATCAGGGTCGGCTTATTTGGACGCTTTTAGGCTCTCGTATGCCTCCTTGACTTTCCCTTCTACCCTGTACATACCTGTGGACTTACCTCGACATGCCCTTCGTCGACCTCCACAGCGCAGACGACTTTGCGTCCATCTACTACACCACCAACTCCTTCTTTGGCAATGTCGGAGGCTTCGACCCAGAAAAACCTACTGTCTGCATACTCCATCCGACGTTCCTCGACTCGTCATGGGTGTACCAGCAGTTCAACGACCCACGTCTTGACTCTGAGTTCAACCTCATTGCCTTCGACATGCGCGTCGCTGGCAAATCTGAGAGCCGCCATAGTGGGAAGCACGACAGTTGGGTCGACGCTGCGGACTTGGCGTTTTGTGCGCAGGTACGTTCCTTCCCTCCTGTACTTGGTAAAAACTGGATGTCACTCAATGCTGACCTTCCCGCCTCTCCCAGGCTCTCCGGCTTGCCCCATTCCACATCTTTGCCATGGAGAGTAACTCCATAAACTGCGCGCTCCGGTTCGCGGCGCTGTGAGTTTTTTCGAAAACATATGGATCTAGTTCGCGTGCCTTTCCAGCTCCGCGGACAACTCATCGTCACTTACAGCTTCCCGGAGATGTGCCTCAGCCTGGCCCTTTGTAACGTCCCCGCGCCGACAGAGTACGCCAATCATTCTTCTCAATTTTTGGTGTCACTGCGGCTGATAAGCGCCGCCGCTCCAGACTCAAATGGATTTACACGGCGTACGATGAGCTGGTACATACGTGGTGCTTTGCGGACGATCTCGAGTCGTACGAGCATGTTGCACGGGAGTCTGTGAATTTCTCGTTTGGTGCCGTGCGTTCGCGTGGTCATCCAAATGCGAAATTGAGCTGATATTTTCTAGGATGCAAACCCAGACTTGACCGATGATGTGGGAACCTCACTGATAATTTGCGCACCGCGCTAATGATTACGGTATCACAGGTTATCGCGTACTGGGAGCTGACGATGCACCCCCGAAAACGGTGTCGAGTTTTGGAGCAAGCAAATCTTGTCATGAATGTCCGTTTCCCCCATTCTGCCATGTGCTCGCGCTTACTCCACTGTCCAGCGTGTTCCATTACCTGCCGCGGCATATCCACGCATTACCCAACCGGTATTGATTATCCATGGCGACGCTAGCGAATCTTGCCCGCGAAAGTACGCCGAGCGGATGGCGACTGATCTCAAGGGAGTCCTCTACATCGTAAAAGGTCCGTCCATCTTCCCATTACATACTAAGAGGGCAGCTGATTCATCCGAGCAGGCGGCGGCGGGTATCTTGGTATTCCCCTGGGCACGGCCTCCATCGTGAACCAAGTCTACGCCAAATTCGTGTCGCGCCTCCCACGCGCGCGCTCCGACCCCGTGGTGCCCACTCTCTCTGTTGAGGAGCGCATGCGTGAAGCGTTGGGAACACTCGAGCAGATCATCGGCGAGAGCAGCATTAGCGCACGCGACCCTCTCTCATCCCTATCCTTCTGCTGCCTGCCAGAAGAGATTATCCGGCAGCAGACAGAGGCACTCAACGCATACCGCAAGGGTCAGACGACGGCATACCTTCCCCTAAGTCCCGCGGGCCGTCCGATCCGTCGGTACTCAGAACGGCCTAAAGACGATTGGTTCGAGAGCAATGCCGACAATATGTCGTATGCCACAGGTACGCGGTTGTGCGCCCTGACTGGTTTGAAATTGCGGGCTCATTTGAATATTTCTTAGGAGGTCGCTTCTTTTCCGAGCCGGCGGCGCGAACGGATAATAAGCATCTGCCGATGCCAAAGTCCGAGCCCATCTCGCCCGACGACAGGCGACTACAGCGCGGAGCTTTCAGCCCGATGTCTGTGGAGAAACTCGTCATTAAGGGTTCGATGGCAAAAGTCGTTAGCTCGCAGCCAACCCTGCACAAGCTCTTCTTGGTATAATTATGCTACTGCACTTGTATATAGCCTGCGTCACCTCCATCACTCCACCTCCACCTCTCCTCTCTTTGCATTTACATATTCACATATGTTATCTTCCACTGTATTAGCATAGCAACGCATTGGGTTCTGAAATGGATTAGATTTCATCCAATTCTTCGAAGTACCACAAGCCGTTCCGCGCATGAGAACGAAATAACGTAAGAAATTGACTGCACCGAATATCCCAATTCAAACAACAGGGATTCTAGATCCAAATCTCATCTCGAGAAACCGTGGCCAATCTGGAGCTGAACCTCGGAGGAACGCGCGACACAACGCCATTAATTAGATTCTCATTCAAGAGTATACCGCTACAGTTGGTTTTATCTAGAATCTTGAACTCACGAAACTGTGTACAATAAAAAATCTATAAAGTGTAGGAGCTGCAAAAAGAACGGGGGGGCGGTGGCAACCGGTCAGAGGCTGCCCTCGGCCATTTTCGCCTTGTAGTACCGAACCATCTCCTCCAGCCCCATCCTGACGGTCCACCTGGGCTGCCACTGCAGCGACTCCTTGGCGCGAGTCGTGTCGGGGCGGCGCTTCTGCGGGTCGTCCGTTGGGATGGGCTCGTACACGATCTCCACCCGTCGCTTGCGCACCACGCCGTCCTCGTCCTGCACCTTCTCGACGATTTCGCGCACGAGCTTCGCAAAGTCGCCGATCGTGAACTCATCGCCGTTGCCGATGTTGACGGGCCGCGACTCGTCGCTGTTCATGAGCGCGATCATGCCGTCGACCAGGTCGTGGATGTACTGGAACGACCGCGTCTGTGTGCCGTCGCCGTAGACAGTCATGTCCTCGCCTTTGAGGGCTTGAACGATGAAGTTGGAGACGACACGCCCGTCGTAGGGGTTCACTGAGTGGATAGGTGAGCCGCTGCAAGCCCAATTAAACGGAAAATATTACTGCGCGGGCCGTAGGTGTTGAAGATTCGCGCAACACGAACGTCGACGCCATCCTGGCGTTGGAAACCGTAGGTCAAAGTCTCCGCTACACGTTTCCCTTCATCGTAGCAAGCGCGCGGGCCAATCGGGTTGACGTGGCCCCAGCTAGTAGACATGAATTAATTTCGGATCCTAGTCCAACGAATCAGTTCTCACTAGTCTTCAGTCTGCGGGTGGACTTCCGGGTCGCCGTACACCTCTGCGCCGATAATCAGGGAACTGATGGGAGCGATTTAATTAGACCATACCGGATGTGCTGCTAATGAGGAACCGGGCCTTAGTGCGCTTAGCAAGACCGAGCATGTTGAGGGTACCCATGAAAGACGTTTTGATCGTCTTCACGGCGTTGAATTGATAGTGAGGCGGAGACGCGGGGCAGGCGAGATGGTAGATTTCTGGAGTCCAAAAAACAAAATTATGACGCGTCAATAAAATGGCAAGTCTGCTTACGGTCGCATTCAATCATGAAGGGCTCGACGACATCGTGGCGGACCATTTCGAAGTTGGGGTGACCAATCCAATGACTCACGGTGGTTTTTGAGCCAGTGAAAAAATTGTCGATCACGGTGACTTCATGGCCGAGAAGCATGAGACGGTCGACGAGATGCGAACCAACAAAGCCTGCACCACCAGTGACGAGGACGCGTTTGCGCGCAGACGGGGGCAGGAGTTTCACGGGAGGGAAACGGGACAGCGTCGTGTACGAGATGGCCTGCGTGTCGGGATGGTAAATCGATTTAGACTGATAATCGGCACCCTGGGTAAACTGCGCATTCAAAGCTTCCGTCGCCGTAGGAAGCGACACCAGATCGTTGGCCTTCAAGACATAGTGGGGACGCAGGTAGAGGGAGCGGAGGACGTCTATAGGGACCTCCGAGTCGAAACCAAAGCGGTCGAAGCCAACGGAGGTGATTTCCCGACCATCCTTGTCAAGAGTTTTGATCTGGACGCGCCGAAAAAAGTTAGAGATGCGCGGTCGAGGCGGAAAAACGTACGGGGGCGGCAGGCATATCGTCAGCTGTGAACATGGTGGTTAGTAAGGGACAGAAGATGCAGAAAAGATATATATACGTGGCGTGTGGCAATGAGAATTCTAACAGTCCAACTGTTAGAGCGGAGCTAAATTGACCGTGTTTACTCTGTCTATCGGATCAACACAGCCGCACCTTTCAAACGTTTTCCTCCGCCACAACAAGATGCCTGTTACAAGAAAAACCTCGGGGAAATCTAGGCACGATCCAATGGTCGCGAAATCTCTATTGGCCCAGCTCGGCGACGATGAACTCGAAGCAAAATATGGCCGGGTTTCTCAACCCGGAAAGCGGAAAAAGCAATCCAAAAATATGATTGGCGATGATGAATCTTCAGAGGTTTTTTTTCTCATGTGGACTCTGCACCACGTTCCTGAAGTCGGGTGCAGGCGATCTTGGATCCTAAGACCTCCAAGCGCATTTTCGAGCTTGCCAGAGATCAGCAAGATGAGCTGGAAATGCTGGACGACGATGAGGAAGATGCGCGACCTTCCACTTCGACAAGACCGCGTTTCCAAGACGGCGATGACGAGGAGGATTCGGAACTCGAAGACGTGGATGAGGAGGAGATAGAAGAGATCGTGGGCTCCTCCTATTGCCATTTCCAAAGGAAGCTTGAAATTAAATCGCGCTTAGGAAATCGACGAAGAGGACTTGGAAACATTAGATGCCTTACATCCTCACAACGCCGGTGAACGGAGAACTCTCGCAGACATAATTTTTGCGAAGCTGGAGAGCGGCGAAACCGAGCAAAACACCACTGTCATAAAAAAGGTGCACCAAGGTAACTTTTTTTTCACCTGCACCTCTGAAAGAACTCTAAACCTGGTTTACAGACAGAGAAAAACCAGACCCCGCTTTGGGGTTAGATCCCAAAGTCGTGGAGGCTTACTCCAAGTACGTCGTGCACCGTTGCAAGTCTCTTGAACCTGACAGCTTTGTAGACTCGGAATGTTCTTGCATAAGTACACCTCTGGACCCCTTCCCAAGGTCTTCAAAGTCATTCCATCCACCGCCGCGTGGGCCCGGTTACTGGCTCTCACTCAGCCCGAGAACTGGTCTCCGCACGCGTGTCTCGCTGCCACCCGCATATTTATATCCAGCATGAAGCCGCCGCAGGCCCAGCTGTTCCTCAGCGTCGTGCTTCTAGATGCGATCCGGGAAGATATTCAACAAAACAAGAAACTGAATGTGCACTATTACGATGCCATGCGACGCGCGCTGTATAAACCCGGTGCATTTTTCAAAGGAGTTATATTTCCGATGTTGGATGTATGCAGTATTACTCTTCATTTACTGGTATTAATTATTTTACAGCAAGGCTGTTCCCTGAAAGAAGCCGCGATCGTCGCGTCTGTTCTCGCGCGCACCAAAATCCCCGTCCTACACGCGTCTGCGGCACTGATTCGTATCGCCGAGATGGACTACTCAGGTACATTGCCTGTCTCTGTGTCTCCTTCATTTCATCTGCTAATGCACACATTCAGGCCCTAACTCCCTCTTCATCCGCGTCCTCGTCGATAAAAAATTCGACTTGCCGTACAAAGTCGTCGACGCGCTCGTCTTCCACTTCATCCGGCTCTCCAACACGTACAAAGCCAAAACGCGGGCCGACTCGGATAAGCTGCCTGTGCTGTGGCACCAGAGTTTGCTGGTGTTCGCGCAGAGGTACGCGTCGGATTTGACCCCGGACCAGAAAGACGCGTTGTTGGATGTGGTGCGTGCGACGCCGCACGCGCAGATTGGGCCGGAGATCCGGAGGGAGCTGGTCAATTCCGTCGTGCGCGGTGCCCCGAGGACGGATGCCAATGGCGATGTAGAGATGTCATGATGAACGTTCACTATTCTGTCCCTTCCTCCGCAGCAACGGAAAAGTACGGGTTACCACCGAGCCGCTCCCCGATTCGAAAATATCGACCCTGCACTGCCAGCAACAGTTCGAGCTGAGGTGAACTCGACTCGGAGCTAACTCCAACTCCCGACAACGCTACCCTGCAGAAGCTGAATCACCCTGAGTAGTTTATTTTTGCGCCACTCGAGAAAGCATCCAACCCAAAAAAAACTGCAGTTCTGAATCCCAGCGCTTGATGTCTTGGTCTGCGACTTGATGAAGAACACGTGTTCACTGCCTGGCTTCCGCGGCTACATGAATCTCGGATTCGTGTATACTTATGGAACCCGAAAAATTAGCGTGCGCTCGCAAAAATCTCTCTGGGACGGTTCTGTACACACACGTCGTATATTGGACTTGTTTCAAGGCACAGACGAGGCGAGCAGTGGAGTGAAACCAAACCCAAGCCTACGAGAAGTCCACAGGCATCGAGAGCAAACAGATACATAGCAGCTTTGGAACAGCGTTGATCGATATTACATGGGAACTACAATACTTTTAAGCGACAAGTCCTCATCGTTTCCGTTTGCTCTTGTCCGCAGGTGCCGCGCGAATAGCTCCCATAACATCCGCCAGACTGTTGTCCACAGTCACTGCTGCTTCAGCTGGCAAGGTCTTCTCACCCAGCGCAGCCTTTTTAACTTTTTTACCCAGCGTCGCGCCGAAGAGCTCGTCGATCTCATCTCCACCCAGATCGCGTTTCCGCTTCTTGCGCTCCTTCTTTGACGAAGAAATCTCTTCGCCGGATTGAGTGGTTGGAGCTGGGGTAGGTTTTGGTACTGAAACCGTAGTGCGCGGTTCGGCAGGACGCCGACTGCGCTCCGTCTGCATAGTTCGCCACTCGTCTGGGCGCCGCTGTAGCAGGTATAGATTGAGGTTCCGGGCGAAGTATTTGCCGTAATACGAGCCAGCAAGAAATTGCTCTTGGGAAATCAGGGAGCGGGCAATCTTTTCCTGGAAGACATAGCCGGACAATCAGAACTCGAAAAGAAAATGCAGTCGAAGAAAGCATCCCAACCTTCAAATAAGTATCTGAAAACGCCCAACACCGGTCTCCGACCCGGCTACCGATACGGTCATCGACGAGGAGATGATACCGGCCAATGAAGGAGAGAACGAATTGGCGTTTGACCTTCTGGGGTATGGTTGGCGAGTCGAGAAGCGCGTCTAAAACTCGTGAACCGCTAGCATGGTGGGCGATGGCGAGCATGTCCTCCTCCGACAACGAATTCAAACTGGTGAAAAAAAATCAACATCAAGAGACCGTGTGCTGAGGACTGGTTTACCTTTCGGTAACCAGCTGATAATGTGGCTCGGGGAGACGGAGTAGAGACTGCAGAAGGACTGCTCCTTGAATCTTCGGTTCATGGGGGTCGTTCGCAGGTCGCCTAGCCTCCCCTTGAGAAACCTTGGGAGAGGCTTTAAAATCCTAAAAAAAATATTCCGTCAGAAAATATTTACGCGAGACTGAGATTGCTCAACCTGAAGCGTCTGCAAACGCAAGACGCAGGGAACGAGAAGTTTACGCTCCTCGGGGCCCTCTGTCCGAAATCCGGTCGAAACAGCCTAAAACCATGGCTGAGTTGGAAGATACATCATGATGGCTGGCATACCTCGGTTACTTCAGAGCCACAGGCGTTGAGAACTGCCGCGCGATCAATAACGGCGCGAAGAACGCCAGTCCGCGAGGTTTCTAGGCCGGTGTGGTTAACTGGCTAATCGCGCCGTTGCCAAAATGTGGGCTCACGTATCAACTTCGTCCAGACATTTTGAAGTTCTTCGCATGCGTCAGTCAACTGGATCACACTGACGCGCTCCAGTGCCTTCGCCAAGACAAAATTGGCAACGGGATGAGAAGCAATTCTTGGTAGATTGCCCTTGAAATACGTGGCCCACAAGATGGAAAATGCAGGCCCCGGGCAACGGGCAACGATGGTTTCCAGAAGATGAGAGGACGTAGGGTCTCTGAGGAGAGTGTTGAGATAATCGGAGACGGGAGCCGCCTCCGAAGGGTCGTCGCCTATTCAACAAGTTCAGTACGCAATAGTGTCAGAAAATAACAGGGTCGTACGCGAGGATGATATAAGTCCAACCAAGACTCTATCCATCAACGAATCGGACTCTTCAGTCATTTGTTGGTCTGCTTCGACTGCCAGTAGCATCTAAAAAATATTTTAATGAACTGTTGGGGTAAAAACCAGAGAGATAGCACACTTGCAGGGTTGGACTGGCAACTTTGTCAGCTGCAAGAGCCCTGGTTTCATTCGCATCTAGTTCTTTGCGAACCACTTTGACCAATTTGCGAGCGATTTCAGGGAATTTCTCGGGAGGGACATAGCTTCCGGAACTTGTTTTGCTGTCGCTATCTTTGAAAACCGAGTTCAGTGGTCCTTGCTTTGCTTTCCAAGTCGCGCTTTTCTTGGATCGCATTGCGTGTTGGCTAGTTTCGTGCGATGCCACAAGATTGGGAGACAAAAGCAAAAGAAGTGCCCGGATAACGTGAGATGCGAATGGATTCATAACCAAGGATGCAAACACGGGAAAGAGTTCCTTGAGGCTCTCAATGAGACTTTTTTTGCAAAATCAATTTATACGCACTCACCTCACACACGTCAATAATCAACTGGGTTAATGACCTTAGTTCGCCGTTTCCAGAAGACTCTGGAATCGTTGGCAGGATTCCTCGTTTCTGGGTACATTTTTTAGTAAAATGCAGAGTGGGTTCAACCCTTCCCACCTCTCTCGAAATGGTTTGGCTTGCCACGGTAAATAGGGTTTGGCACACATGCGAGGCAAAACGGTGTTTCACCAACACATCGTATCTGCAAGAGAAAAACAAAATGAGGAAATGCGAGTTTCGTAGGCATATTAACTCACGAGCCGATCAACCTATCCACGAAGACGCGACGCGCAAAATCATCCATGGAATGGGTCATTCGCTCCAAGACAAGGGAACAATCCGGGTCAGTCGCGAGTTGCTTTTCCTTGCCAGACATTTCGCTCAGAGCAGCAACGAAGAACATTCTCCTTTCTTCATTTGGATCAGTGTCTTCGTCGTCGTTAGAACCCAGCTCGGCGGTGGTATCCTGCCAGGTTCGAATCTGAGTATCGACGGTGCGGAAATACGCTTTCACATCGACATCCACATAGCCAAACGGGGCTTCAGGATTAATGTCCTCCTCCGCAGAATTATTTGGTGCCGGGACGATCCAAGACGGAGAATCTTCAACCTGGGGTGGGTCTTGGACAGGCGGTTGCCATTCCGGCTCAGGCTTTCTCTTCTTCCCCCGTTTGCGATGTTCTTTTGGCATTGGTCGAAGGAAATATTCGTGATTGGTGGCATTTGGCGTGGCCGTCTCGGGCCGCCCGTTCCCCTTTGAGTGTACTCTTCAACCGCTCGCTTGTTCGAGGCGGACCCGCAATAAAATGCAAGATCTCTGTCAAGCCGTGACGCCTGACGTTGGATGACAAGCCTTTCAAAATTTCTTCACCGATGTGCGTGTACAGGCCCGTATCATGGCCAGTACTGCTGAGTGCGGCGTAGAGCAGATATTGCAACTAAATTCACAAATTGTTCGTGAACCATTTCAAAAACGCGCTAGGGTTTCGCAGTTAACTAGAACTTGGATTGAATACCGATCGTTGATGCGCGTTGAACAGCACAGAGTGACTCGGACTCCGCAAATGAATGAGCTCGCCTCCGAATAGTCCGATGATTGTTTGGTTGACTCGCTGCCTTTTGGACTATAAAGGCACGCTCCACCTACTGTTGCTTTCAACCAACCATGTCGAACACTTTCGGTTTGATTCGTGGCATGCAATCCTCAAGAGGCCGCGGGCGCGGTGGCCGCAGAGCTGGTGAAACCGCCCGGAGCGCAGGGTTCGTTTCTCGCCACTCATTTATGCGTGTCCCGCTGACCTATAATCTAGCGCTCAAGCCCATTCTGCCGCCTTTGGGAAGACGCTCGAATTTATAACGACCATTAAACTGGAGCAAATCGAGAAGCAACGACTCGCGTTCGAAGCGCATTCTACCGTTCTCGCCAAAGCTGCTGCTTGTGGTGACGACCTTCCTGGGCGAGTCGAGCTTCTTCTCAACGCTGTCCGCTCTTGGCGTGGCTCTGGCGCGGTCGACACGAACACCTTCATTGGCGGAAAATTGGACTTGCTTAGCCTCGATCTGTGGTTACTCCAGGCTCGCAAGGATCCAGGATTCAGCCCCGAGGTCGTGAAGGACTGGGTGGACACACTCGAAGCCCACATTCGTCACTCTACGACTCGCTTTGAATTCGCCAAGCTGTTCGGTGGCTTGTTCAACGAGTGGCTTTCCAGTGGGGACTCTGTTCTGGAACAGGCATCGGAATCCTCTCCAGGGAGCCCAGACGAGTTTGTCGAGGTTGGCCGTAAGGAAATGTATGAACAGCAGGAGCGTCTCAAATCAATCATCTTTGAGCGGAAGAAAATCGACACAGACTCTTTGTCCGCATACTTGAGGGATCTATTCTCCGATGGCGGCTCGCTCGAGGTCCTAGAGAGCATGCGTCGCGGGATGAAACTATTCGGCGAGGATCTACAGAGTCGCGTCATCTCTGCAGATGTAGGCCTTCTTTCCTCTCTCTACTCAAAGTCGTATTGACGTTCTGTAGGATATGCGATGGGTGATCAAATCACTTTTGGCAGCCGATCTTATGCATGAAGATAAACGCAACACTCTTCGCGAATTCACTCAAAGTCCCACAGTCCTTGATGAGCTCGCTACCGTTTTGACCATGCGCCTGGGCGCTGTCGGAACTCCCTCGGGTTGGT
Organism: Mycena galopus ATCC 62051; assembly: GCA_014925785.1. NCBI lineage: Eukaryota > Fungi > Basidiomycota > Agaricomycetes > Agaricales > Mycenaceae > Mycena > Mycena galopus. The sequence goes on along the minus strand of WIQG01000010.1, from coordinate 957,835 downwards.
CGTGGCCACCACACGGTGCACAGGTCGACATGCGCAGGCATCTGAATGGGAAATATCGGGCCTTCACGGATCCCGATATGCTGGACGCATTGTTCTTGCAATACATCGGGATTATGTGGCAAATAAAGTTCAAACAGGATTGCCTCGATATATTCTCTTCCAAGGCATGGAAACAGGAATTTCCCCCCTTCTCCCGAGAGCAACTCCACGATCGCGAGAAATATTTCAAGGAATCCCCATCCAACAGCGTGCATGCATATCGACAGACTTTACGCCGAGATCATTTCCTGGTTGGCCAACTTGCCAGCCAGGTCTACTCGACTCCGTCCTATGAGGATAACGGTGACGATGATAGCTGGGCTGCCCCTGCTGACAAGAAGCAACTTCCAGCTTCTCATGTGAAGCAGGAGTTACTTCATGCGGTGGCGACTGAATGTTATCTCAACTCTACCTTGCACAAGACGCACACAATCGTATGCACAGATTTCGAATGGTGAGTTTTTTCCACTTCACGGACGTTTCGTCACATCTAACGTTTAATGAAGGTTCGGCCCCTCCCTCGCCTTTGACACTATCCTTACCTGTCTCAAATTCTTTGGCGTTTCCGACACCTGGCTGAGCTTTTTCGAGTCTTTCCTTCAGGTCCCCCTCACGTTCAAAGACGATAAACCAGGCGAAGCCCCCCGGGTTCGCCAATGCGGGACGCCTATATCGTATGCGCTGAGCGCGTTTTTCGGCGAGGTCGTTTTCTTTGGCCTCGATTTCGCTATAAATCAGCGTGCAAATGGGCTCTTCTTATATCGCATCCACGACGACATCTGGTTCTGGGATTCGGATTCGGCCAAGTGCGTGGCCGCCTGGACAGAGATGAAGAAGGTCTGTATCCCTCGTTCAATTTCATTCGCCCATCGCTTACGATTTCCCCCCAGTATGCTGCGCTCGCAGGTTTGACGTTCAACGAGAGCAAGACCGGTTCAGCCTGCGTCGGAGCGGAGCTGGCTCCTGAGCTTCCCTCTGGCGAGATCCGCTGGGGATTCCTCCGGTTCGAGTCAGATCAGTCGCGGTTCGTCATTGATCAGTCGGAAGTCGACAAGCACATAATTGAGCTTCGTCGTCAACTGGCGGCGACAAAATCGGTCTTCGGGTTCATCAACGCATACAACAAATACTTGGCTTTTTTTTCGCGCAACTTTGGAGCACGTCCTACCGTGTCTTTTGGGCCTGCTTTGTGTCTTGGTCAGGTGCATCTCGACGACATGATTGACACCCTCGCCCGAATCCAACAGGAGCTTTTCCCTTCCTCGTCGGGCGGCGTGGTCGGTGCACTCAGGGCCATTATCGCAGAAAGGTTTGGTGTTAAAGACCTTCCAGACGGCTATTTCTATTTCCCTATCGCAAGGTGAACACTAACAAACCCTAGTTGTTCATTTCGCTAACAAACTACTCAGCGGGGGCATGGAACTGCGAAACCCTTTGATCGAGCTCCTTGCTGTTCGCGATGCCATAGGACGTGAGCCCGCAAGCGAATTCTCCAAGCAGAAGGAGAAAGACGTAGAGTCTTATCTCACCTTGCAAGAGAAGTGGAACACGGACGGATCAGCGTTGACCAATCGATACGATAAATTCCCACCTTTGGAGGATTACATCGCGTATCGAGAAACCGGACTGCAGGCGTGGAGAGATCGATATTACGCCTTGATGCGCACCGCAAAGCCCACTTGGTTGAGGCTGCATGCGCAGGCTCAGCAGGCAGACCGTGCGCGGATGGATTTCTACGATCAATGGGTGCTGTCACTTTACGGGTATGTGTTTTTGTTTTCGACCCCAAGGAAGATTTGACTGATTTTCTACGAACAGCGACCAAATCGTAAAGCATTTCGGAAGTTACGAGATAGTTGACCCGACCCTTATTCCTGTTGGTTTAGTCCAGCTCTTCCGTGGCAGTCGACAGAGGTGGGACCAATGAAAAGTATTGTAGTAGTAAGTCGTGTAGACTAGGAAGCAATTAATGTGCAGTCACGGCGAAAATTAATATTGTTGCCCCATCCCCAAAAGCACTGAATTTTGGGATGGCTCACAAGAAATATACTGTGCACCCAATACTTCTTGACTCAGACGTTATATATGAGCCAAAATCATCTCGTAAACTGTCCTGCTGGCGTTATCCAATATTTATGTCCTGCATAGGCCTATGTCTACACTAAATTACACTAAATGTAGGAGTCCCTCACTAACCGAGAACCGTCCTAAGAGTGCATATTCAATATTCATGTCCTGCATACGGCATGCCTATGTCTACACTAAACTACACTAAATGTACGAGTCCCTCGCTAACCAAGTACGAGTAATGAACGAACTTCCGGTGGGAAATCACCATTCATGAAGCATATCATCTTTCCATAGGAATCTGTGTTTAGAAAGCATGTAAGCGCCTGCACCATCGTGAATTCGGATCTTAATCCAGCGGCTACCTCCAACCGTCCTTCCCTCAAATCCTTAAAGTGCCGGGGGCGGTACTCCGTGCGTCGCTTAGGTGAAACGAAATCCATGCTCTCCAGTTGACCGGCGGAGGGAGGTTGTTGATATTTCCAGCGTGAAGCAATGAAGCGGAGCAATGCTGGGTTGTTGAACGCTTCGCCGTGGCTCTCCAGTCGAATGGATTGCAGGATCGGCAGCAGCCCGCCGCTTCCTGGGAGCAGTGCGAGAGCGTCGAGAAATTCGTTGTTGATGAAATCGTGGTCTCTATCCGCCTGAGACAGAGCAATGCTTAAGCTTGTTAGGCCAGGCACGACCCTGAGGCAGTGGAGAATCTGTCGAGCGTCGAGGGGAAGATACCCGAGATGCAGAGTTTCAAGATGGCCCAACTCCTCCAGGAATTCGACGAATAGGTCTGAAGAAGCATTGGACCACTGCGGTGCTTGAGTTACATTCCAGCTGATTTTCAGGGATTGGAGCCTAGGGAGGGAAAGAGAATGTAGGAACGCCAACAAAGGGACGTGCGGCGAGTCGCTGATGGCCAGCCTATACATCCTGAGCTGCAAGTGTTCCAGCTTCGGAAGCGATAACGGTTCCACCTCCTCCAAGCTGAGGTCGCAGGCTGCATTCAGGCTGCACCGCCTGAGGTTTACAGCTTCCTTCAAGATGTGAAAACACTCGTCAAGTGTCGGAATGGGGAGGAGGAATAGATCCAGATCCGTGACGTGGGTCCAATTAATCCTCAAATCCTTGAGGACGACTGGGGAAGGGCCGAACGTTTCCATGTTGAAAGTTCTCAGGCACGGGGAACTGCTTGGCTCGACCTCCCATAAAGGAAGTAAGCTGACGATTGGCGCGTATAGCGTAACATCACGCCAACGGGGAAGGGATGGGAGGATGCACTGCATGAGCTCGATGCATGCGGCGTCGGGAGCAGGATAATGCAATCTGAACGAAAGCGGAAGATTACGAGACCGCGTTATCCATCCCTTCAGGGCGGATATGAGGAATATGGTCTTATTCGGACCAGGCATTGTCCAATGAAGGGTGAACGAGTTCCAGAGCTGGGGTGTGTGCATGGCCAATTCTTTCCAAGCACGACAGACTCGAAGGAGCAATGCAGGCCCTTCAGTGACTTTGTCGATGGGGCAGTACGTCCCACAGAACTGTCGGAAAACTTCGACCCGTAGTTCGACAGGGAAAGCTGCGAACATCGTTCCGCCATACGCGTAGGGGGCCTGATACCAAGGTGGTGAGGTGAAGAAATAAATTTCAACGCGAGAAATACCTTTCCGGTCCCAGATGAATAAATGCTAGAACCCGCATCTTTCAGGCTCAGGGATTGACGTTTACGGCAAGGAAGAGATTGGCGGCGGTGGATAAGAGAAACTTGGGTGGGAAAGTGAGGGATCGTCATTGAGTCGTGAGTAGTGAGCAGATTAAGGACGCTTTAAGTAGACGAGAACAATGTTGCTTTATTCATGAGGTTGCCGACGAATAAGGCAAGAAACAGAGGCACTGCTCTGGTGGGTCCCGCGAACCAGGGGACACACACCAACTCAGTGACATCGGCTCCTATTATACTTTCCCTCTGGCGACGTCATGATTCATCGAGGGTGTCACCGCGAAGCCGGCATCATGAATCAAGGTGGCTCTCCCGTCACAGTACTTTCCCGTGGAAACCTTGTTGAAGGTATAATGGAGGAACCGCGGAGTTCGGTAGCATCCAGCGACCTATAGATCAAGTGAGGAAGCTTGAAACAGAAAGTGCCGCCCCAAGAGTCGGTACGTCCCCAGAGCTGAGAGTGCTGGTCCCGATATGTTTATTATTCGTAAGTATAGATCCACCGCGGGGACTAGAGCGGGAATAACAGGCAGTAACCTGGGACCTGGCGTGGAATGTTCAACACCGCCGTCGGGCGTGCCAGCGGTTTGCGCTGTTCAGGACATGTACAGGCTCTTCGTAAATGCCGATGTTGCTGCGGAATGGACGGAGGCGACGAAATTACGAGCGAATGAAGCCCAGCATAGGAAAATTAGGAAGTAAAGGTTCAATTTGGAAGAGCCGAATGGTCACATTCCGGCGTCCGCCGAGCACTGCCTCTCGCAACGGCGCAGGTAACTTAAGACAAAACTTAAACGGCATCGAGGCCGTCGCTGTCGAGGCCGCCGCCGAGACCGTCGCGGTGCTCAAACTGTGACTCCCAACATGAATGGAAGGACTTCAATCTCCGGTGTAACCCTCGAAATGGATTCTCAGACGGACACCGTGCGATTACAAAAATCAAAAGAACTCTCCAAAGTTGTACTCCTGGCCTGGGGTACCGCCTGCCGCAGCGCTCTTTTGCAATTGCTGCTTCGTCTTGACCGCGGTATTAGCTACCTTCCGATCCTTCTTGGGCGCTGCGGTTTTGAGGGGCTTGTCCTTCGCAGCGGCAGTGGGCTGCTTCCGGAGAGAGCCTGCTGAACGAGCTTGCTTGGACGTTTTGGGGTCAGCTCCGAATGAGACTTTTTTGCGAGGCGCAGGCTCCTTCTCCGCCGCGCGTTTTCGCTTCTGCTTTCCGGAGAGTGCTGGGGGGAGCTCTTCCTCCGCGATGTCCGAGTCCTCTTCGTCTGCCTCCTCCTCTTCATCTTCATCCATATCCACGTCTTCTACCTCCCCATCATCCAGCTCCTCTTCAGCCTCCTCTTCGTCTTCGTCGTCTTTCCCCGAAGACTCTGGAACCCAAGGTAGCTCGAGCGCTACCTTGCGCGTCTCCACAGCACCGCATGTGAGCTTCACCAATCCCCGAGCCTTCCGCATGTCCTTCCGGGTTTGCAGCGTGGCCAGGACCGTCTCATCCACAGCAGAGAGCGGGGCAGACGGAGTAGATGATTCAGCAGCAGGCGGAACCGTATACCGCGGGAACTTGCCGACGCTCCAGTCGCGCAGGACCACACGCGCGGCACCCGTCAGATCTAATTCGCCTTTCTGAAACCGAAAGCACAGTCAGCCTCTGAAGACAGCGGCAATGCGAGCAGACAGAGCGGCAATGCGAACAGAACAGACAGACGTACTTTCTTGACGAGTTGATTCGCCCGGGCGACACAGGACAGGAATGAATCGGTATCCCCGGCGGAGAACGCTGGGAGACTGTAAAGCAGCATTAAATCCTCGGTGTTAGACCGCGACACGATGTGTTGAGCTGTGAGCGACGTCAGAAATGTTTTTTGGGGGAACGAGCATGGAATGGAAACCCACCAGCCATAATTGGGTCCTTCAACCGGTCAATGCGACCTTTACTGCGCATGAGTATGTCGCGAGCACGAATGTTATCGAGATTTTCGGCGTCCTCAGAGTCCGCGTCGGCTGCCCATGAGATGCCCGGCGTATCGATGATGCGAATGGGTTTGCCTTTTACCTCGAGGGTCACCTCCTGCGCATACGTCGTCGTTGTCGGTCCGCGCGAAGACGTCGCCAGTGTATATATCGGGAACGCAGATTTCCGCAGAAGAGAGTTGACGAAGGAGCTCTTCCCCACCTGAATGATACATTGTCAGAAGCCGAACTTGGGCATAAAAATTAAAATTGAACAGACGTTAGTAAACCCGACGACGGCGACACACAGTGGCTTGTCTCCCTCCTTTTGCTCCGCCCATTCGCCCAGACACTCCAAAAACGGGCCCGTGCCGGTTGCGTCCTGCGTTGATGCCTTGGCCTTTCCTTTGCCCTTCTCCTTGACGGCGGGTTCAGGACCGGCGGGCAGGAACGCAGAGGCCGCGCGGAATGGCAGCGTCGGGTGGTGTGCTCGGAGATACGTCGCCCAAGACGCGACAGATTCGCGGGGACATGTATCTAATTCCCGTTAATAAAATAAACATACGGACAAAAAAATGTCGGCGCACCAATTTTGTTGAGCACAAGGAGAACGCGCTTGCTCGACGTCGCGCTCGCCAGCTCTTCCAGGTGCGCGCTCTGGAATGGGAGCGGATCGCGCGCGTCGAGCACCTCGATGATCACGTCCGCCTCGTTTAAAACCGCCTGCAAGTTCGGCAGGTCGCGGCTGATGAGGACGGGGACCTCTTCCTCCGCCTCGGGCTCGTCGACTTCCATGGGGACTTCCCTCGGCTTCAGTTTTCGGTTGTCGAGCCGCTTCGCGCTGAGACTCGCGATGCCGTCGAAGCCCTGCGCCAGTCCCAGTGCTTTGACTTCCGCGAAGACTTCATCGGCGTGAGCTGCGTCGTCAGCGTTCTCGTTGTCTGAGCCGGCGTCCTCTACGTCTTCGTCTTCGTCTTCATCATCTTCATCTTCATCGTCCACCGATTTCTTCTTTATTTTCTTTTGCTCCTTCCTCCGCTGTTTCTCCTCAGCGGCCTGCAACGCAACCTCAAATCAGCATCTTCTTGCATACCCATGCTTCAAACACCAACGCACAACCCGCCGCTGGTCCGCAATCTCAGCCAAAATCTGGTCCTTATACGGGAAGTTATTGGGGATACCCGGATCCTTCTTCGTCTCTATGCCCGCCCAGTTTCAGCAATAATCTTGCATCCCAATAAAGACGCACTGGATTTCCACTGCACGCTCTTCTTCGCGGCCTTGACCTTCTTCTTCTTGCCCTCGCGCACCTTGTTCAAGAGCTTTTTGCGGTCATTGGTCGTCCCGCGGTTGCTCGTCTCTGTTTGAAAAGGTGGTTAGTAGAGTCCTCTACGAGTGAGTGCATCATACTCTTGCGGATACGAGGCATATTGGTGGCTCAAGAGTAGACTTTGAGAATTGCCAAAAACGGTGGAGGAAGAAAAATTTGTGGGCGCCTATTGCGATGATATCCCCGAATGGGTTCTGATCATCGGGCGCTTATGATAATTTTCTTTGGGCCGAAGTCGTTCGAAAATCTTCAACGCGGCGGGCAATGCAAATCTTCAGCGCTTCAGCACCTGACTGCTAATTTTGCAGCGTATCCAACGATGTTAGGGCGTTGAAACAGATTGTATTGGATGATGCATGGTACGTAAAATACAATACTGGGCGTCTAGCATCACAGCAGTTTTGACTTACCATCATGGCTTCGACAGACGCCCGCCTTTTATATGCGACGCCCGACGAGGATTACCGCGCGCACTTGCTGTCCATTCAAGACTTCTTTCGGAGGCAGCCCAGCCCGGTGTACGGACGTGAAGACTCTTGGTACTTGGTACTTGCAAAACATATTGAGACAGCGACGACGAGTACTAGGAAAACATTTGCGACGATGGGAAAACTTGACAACTTGGGATCATTTGCTATCGAACCAGTCTTCACGGGATTTTGTAGGAAAAAGGGAGGAAAATTTGAAAAACTTGAGGCGCCACGAAACCGGAAAAACCTCTTCTTCAATTGGGTACCTTGACCGCCTTGCCCGTCAATTATTTTTTTATTGCCCTTTGACCAATTGCACGACGGGGGGCACGTGGGGCATCGCAATTTACCAGCGGGCGTCGGCGGGGGGAGCTGCCACCGGCGCCGCAGCGGGCGCATCGTAATCCCTGCGGGGGCTGCCGCCTCTTGGAGGGCTCCTGGAGTAGCTCCTGCGCCGCCTGTCAGGAGAGTACCGTCCGCCTCTGGAAGGAGGAGGGCTACGACGTTCGCGCCAGTCCCGGCTGTCCCTGCTGTCGCGTCCGTAGGGGTCACGGTCGCGGTCCCGGCGACCAGAGTCCCGATCGCGGTATGAGTCACGGTACGAGTCCCTTCCTCCGCCTCCTCCTCCATGGTACGAGTCACGCGCGGCCGAGCGACGATGCCCCATATATTCACCAGGCGTTGGTGCGTGAGGACGGTCCGTAACCGAGTAGTCGACACGGATGCGACGTCCATTGAGGTCCTGGAGAGTGGCGATGAGCAGCTGATGAATGATGAACTGTCAATTAGAGATGGACATACCACGCCGTTGAGCTCCTGGATGCAACGTGTAGCATCCTCGACGGTAGCCATTTTTATGAAACCAAACCCACGGGATCGATCGGACTGCTTTTGTATCCGTGAGTACTGTCACAAGGCTTGGACATTGGCTGCGCGAAGACCGACCCTTTGATCATACACGATCGTGACTTTTTCGACACGGCCGAAGCGGCTGAACTCTTCGTCGAGGTCGCGCTCCTGGGTGCGAATGCTCAGGCCAAACACACCAAGCACATTGGAAGGATTGGGGGCCTGCTGGGACTCGTAAGTATTGTTCGCTGATAAACCGTTTGTGTTGCTGTCAACTGACAATTGGGGCGTGGGTGGGACGGCGGGCAGGGGGAGGAGACCTGCGGCGGTAAGGGCTGCGGTAGCCGTCTCTTGAGGCTCCGTTGCGGGGAGCAGGGCTGCGGGAACGAGAACGGCCGCGTGGGGCAGCTGCGTCAGCAGGCAGGGGAGCCGCAGCCGCGACAGTATAGTCGTCGGCGTAGGGGTCCACTGGGGCAGCGTTTTCGGTGTACTAGAGAGGAATTAGCCCGCCAATCCATCCACGAAACGGAAATGCGACTTGCCATGGTGGTTGAGTTCAAGAGAGAGAAGCTGTTTGACTTTGTTTTTTTCACAGCCTCAGTGAGTCTCACGCACTGGCCACTCGACAAGCTGTGAATGATACAGCAAATAATCCGTTCCACAAGCCAGCCCAACAGCTGCGCAGAACGTCGAGAAAGCGCAGAAAGTCAAGGGGAAAAATCAAAGGGAATATCCAATTTTACATAATCAGCGTCACGTGAGCCTGTGAAACTGGCCAGGCAAACGGACGTCCACAGCATTCCCAAATCTTAACGACACTCTCAGCAAGACCAAATGGTGAGCCCGTCGTCTAGCGCGTCCTTGGCCTCAATTGACGCATTTTGCAGGGTATCGACATCACCCACCACCACGTCAAGAAGGGCGCCAGGACCGCCCCCAAGAGCGAGGACCCGTATCTCCTCCTCCTCGTCAAGGTACTTTGCAATTTTTTGGTCCTCAAAAAAATATTCATAACGGCCCCGCGTCAGCTCTACCGATTCCTGGCACGGCGCACAGATGCCAGCTTCAACAAGGTCATCCTCCACCGCCTTTTCCTCTCCAAGATGAACCGCGCCCCCTTGTCGCTGTCCCGGATCGTGAAGGAGACCTCCAACACCGTCGACCTCCCCTCAAAAATCATCGTCTCCGTCGGCACGATCACGGACGACATCCGCCTGCCCGAGGTCCCCAAGTTCACCATCGCCGCCCTGCGTTTCACCCACGCAGCAAAAGAGCGCATCCTCAACGCTGGCGGCGAGGCACTGACGCTGGACCAGCTCGCTCTGCGGGCACCCACCGGTGCTAACACCGTCCTCCTCCGTGGCAAAAAGACCGCTCGGGAGGCAAACAAGCACTTTGGCATGGGTTCGTATTGATTTTTCGAGTTGCCGTTTTCTAGAGCTTATCCGACGTTCTCAGGCCCCCACAAGAACAAGAAGCCCTACACGATCTCGAAGGGCCGCAAAGTACGCGACTTTATTTCCGCGCCGCTGACTTATCTGTTCATTTCTGTCCCGATAGTTCGAGCAGGGTCGTGGGCGCAGAAAGTCCAAGGGTTTCAAGGTCTAAAAAACCTTTCAAAATCCTCCAGCATCGGTGGGGCATGTCCGGGTTGGAGATTGGAGTGGTACTTGCTATATGTGTTGTTATGCCAGGCTACTTTACACGCTCTTTGTATGCGCTCTTATCCTCTCCTACATGCCCTGACGCGACCCATGTCCATTCCCTCGTCCTCCTAAGACCCGTGAGACGACTCGATCCTTCGATGCGTTGTCCGCCGCGCCGCCTCGCTCGCCGATACCCACTTGACCGGTGGCGGCTGTGGGGGGCCCGCTATTTGCTCCGTTCTCGAGTTTGCTCTCTGCCGCACCGCCGCATCGTGTTTCTTTGCGGCGTCGCTGGCCTTTACCCATCCGACGTTCGTGTTCGCAGGCGGCTCAGCAGGCAGTCGCGTTATTTTGATTGTGAGTGCGCCCATACTCGGGCTAATGTGCTCCACCTCGGGGTCTCCACCCTTCCCCTGCGCCTGCGCCTTCAGATTCTCCTTCAGCTCCGCAATCGGGTCCCGGTCGTCGTCCGCATCCGGCGACGCGAAACTCGTGCGGTCGTGGTCGGGCGTCGGGTGTATGAGACTCTGGAACGCAGCCTCGACGCTCGCGTTGTCGTGCGTCGCGGCCTTGAGTGTCGCGGCCTGCTCCTGCTCCAAGTCCAGTCGCAGGCTCTGGTGGTTTAGCGTCGGACTGAGGCTCGGCGTGTGATTCATCGTGGGCCGTAGTATTGGCGAGTCCCGTCTTAGCCGCCGAAGTAGCCGCTCGCGCGCCAACGCGTGCTCGAATTCGTCCTTGGCAAGCGCCTTCATGGCCTTCTGCTCGTTCTGGAACTCCTCCAGCAGGAATTGCCGCTCATTCTCCCGATCCTCTTCATCCAGATCGTCCATCACGCGCAGGCTCTGGAGCTTGCGCTCGAGGCCGGCCTTCGCTTCCTGAATCAGCTCTTGGAACGAATCCTCTATGATCTGCCTTCGGTTCTCCTTCCACTCCTCGTCGGGTTCCTCGTCGTAATAGTAATCCTCCGCCGGCGGCGTGATGGGGGGTTCCTCGCCCTCATCAACATCAGGCAGGTCCAGCGGCGCCATCGACGCCATCGACGGCGACATCCGCGGTGTGTGCAGCATATTGAGATCCAAGGCACAATGCGTTCGGTTTATGGTCCGCGTTCCGGAGACCGAAGCCTTACTTATTCGTTCCAACGCGGCCTCGTGTCAGATTTGCTACCCGCGTCGCGTTATCCAAAATTGATGGTATTATATCGAGCAAGCTTCTATGCAACTGCACAACTTCATCTACGGCTACTTTTTTTTCTGTCAGTACTTTGTATTTACTTTTGCGGCGGGACGATCTGGTCCAGCGACGGCGGGAACATGAGCTGCTTCTCGTTCACCGGCGTATTCACCGGCTCGGTCTTCGCAGCCATCTTGTTCGCCTGTTTCGCCTGCAACGCACGCAGACCTTTGGTTCCTCCCGCGTAGAAAAACGCCATGCTGCCGCCGATAATGATGTGCCCGTAGAAACCCAATCGCCCCCACGCGATCAGGGAGTCTTTGGCGCTGAGGAGCATAAACGGAGCCGCAGCAAAGTTCAGGAGCAACACAGTGATGAGCGTGCCCATAATGTCGTAAACGCGTTTCGCGAGCGAAGGCGGCGCTCCAGCCGCTGGGAGAAGTAGTGGTCGGACGTTGGCGCGCGCAAGACGTGAGATGGTGGTAATGAAGCCGCCGGTCACGAAAGTCAGATAGTATCCGCCGGCGATGCCGTGCTGTGGGCAGGCGTGTCAGCGGGCGACGAACCACGAAACGTCAGCGAGTACACACCCAGAACGCGCTCGTCCCGAACGTAATCATGCTACTTCTGAAGCCCGGTTTCTTGCCCTTGGGCGTGACGCGCTTGTATACGCACTCTCTCAACCAGACGTTAGTTTTCATGTTCCATGAGTCGAGGAGGACTTTGAAGTTGGGCGCCAGTTCGATGTTGAGCGGGTCGACGTTCGAGGCGCCGTTCCATGTCGTCTCCCCGGATGGGCCAAGGCCGGTGAAGCCAAGTCCAGTCAAAATGCTGGCGCCCTAGCTCACAGTGAGACGACAGCTGCGACGTAAGATCGAACATGCGCACCTCCGTGAGGGTCCAGACGGCGTAATATTTCGTGCGTTCCATTATACCACACAGCTGGTATACTGCGATCCTTTGACTGCCTTCAGCAGAATCCGCGAGATCATAAACTCGACTCACCGGTACAGCATGCCTTGTTGGACGAACCACGGAGTCAGAGCAATACCGTAGTTCCACGTAGGACTGAAGACGACAAAAATGCCGAGATACGCAAGGCCAAAGAACATCTTGCGGTACGCAACGCGTTTTCTGCCCGAAGGAACATTTCGGCCGTTCTTGCCCTTCACAGCGAGCGTTTTGAACATGGTTTCGTTGACCAAATCCATGTAGTCTACATAGTCAAGATAAGGCCCGACGAGGATCCCGGGGAAATAGAATCTGCGCGGGTGATTATTCGAATGTTCGTTTATGCCGCGTTCTGGTACGCACGAGTATCCCAAGAATTCCAACAACGATGGGAATTGGGTGACGCGCTTGGCCGTTTGCCATTTGTCGAGATCCTTTACACGTTCTTAAGCCGCCGCGTCGCGTGAAAGTAGGAGCACACGCACCTCCGCACGTCGCCTACCATCATACACGTTCCACGCGAATGTCGTGAGCTTCATCACGAGCACCATCTGCGGCCCCGTAACCTCGAGCGTCTCGTAGCTGAACTGGAAAATCGACCGTATAACGTGGCTGGCAGAATATAAGCGCCCAGCGGGATTGATTTCAGAAAAAAAACTCACTTGACGGTGAGATGTCCCATTACAACCCTACAGCACCGCGCCGGGTCAGCTATATCCTAATTCAAAGCATTTTCAAGGCACCCACGCGAAAACTACCCAAGGCATCGTCGAGGCATGGTAATATTTAGCGATGTAGAAAGTAGCCAAAACACTTCCCAGAAGCTGGGCAAACGCGCCGTAGAGGTGCAGCACTGGGAAGAAGAAGAATATGGTTATGCCGAGGTTGAATAGGTGCTTCAGCACGGGCTGGCTCGAGGGGATCCGAATGAAGAGACTCCCGAGTGGATATGCGACCAGCAAGCATGTTATCAACTAAATTCTTTCTCGTTAGTGCTCCCAGGACGCATTACTCTGGGCGCAGCTTACCTTGACTTGGTCTACAGATGCGCCTGCGGCCCCCGCGAGCGGCACAAAGAGTGCGTCCATGGAACTCAGTGCTGGCAGGAAGAAAAAAAGTTTGTTGGGGAATAAAGCGCCGCTTCGCGAACGTTGGAGACCCAAAAAAGGAAATCCCCAAGCGAAAGTCTTCTGGCAGGAAGTCGCCGCTTCAAAAATTTGAGCTCGTTCGAAAACGAACGAAGTGAGGATCATTTATTCGCAGAGTAATAAAATAAACTACGGGGTATACGGGAGAAATTGTACGCATTCAGAACCTCATTTAAACTGTCTCGTGCACGGTCCCAGCCTAGACAGAGGCGGGTCCTGTTTCACCACTCTGCGACCCACTCATGCTGTGCACAACATGCGGTGCCTCATACTTATATCCACCAACATTGAATTGAGTCAGGGAGTACGAGACACCGGCAGCATCCGCGGGCTGGAACGTCGGGTTCACGGGTGCGGCAGCAGGAGTGAAAAAAGGCGCGTCCCGAACAGAAGACTTCCATACGCCGGTGTGCTGGCGATTGTGGGCAATAATCGACAAGACGAGGATGAGGATGGTGTACGCTAGGACTACGTATGAAAAAAATATTAGATCATGAATACACTTTCTGACCTGACAGACACTCACGTATGATCCAGTTGAGGAAAGAGAACGCCTGAATCGCAGAAGTTTGGTTGCAGGCGCCTTTGACTATATCGTTCAAGTAGTCACCGCAGCTGAAGTGGAAAGTGTCTGATGCTTCCTGAGCAGTGTCTGCGCCGGTAGCAAGCCATAACAACCAGAGGATGGCTGTTTGATGGGCCGATGAACACGCTGTGCTACGGTCGACAAAATCTAATCTAGACTCACAAAACCACACTAGCTCAATGAGGACCATGGAGGTGAAGGCACCGCCAGACTGCGTGTATTCCAAGGCAATCCTGCATAGAAGTTAATGAGACATGGAACAGAGCGACCCTTTCAATACAACCCACATTATTGGAAGCGTAATAAGCGTGAGGCCGGCCGTGGCAATGGCTAATGCCGCGAATGTAACGTATGTATCGCCGTATGTTTCGGTGGTCGACGTCAGCGCGGCGCTCAGGCCCAGCACAATGACGGAGAAGCCCAGAACAACGCCTAAGGTAGAGAATCAGAATGGTGAACATAGACGCGCTGGGCGAGACTTACTCAAAACAATATGGCGAATGAGAGCGAGGGCAGCCATGATGGTTGTGGTGCGGGTAAAAGTTGGGCAAGGCGTGATTCGTGTTCTCTTGACCGTTTTATACTTTTCCGAGCGAGGAGTTAGCTTGTAACTGCAGCTAAATTTTAATGGCCAATAAGTTGAGGGCGTCAAAATGAAACGACGCTGCTGGGCTAGAATGGAATACGCGTCTTTCCTTCTCAGATTATTCGAATGTTCGTTTCTGCCGCGTCCCGTACGCACGAGTATCCCAAGAATTTCAACAACGATGAGAATTGGGTGACACGTTTCAAGTTTGCAGTTTGCTATTTATCGAGGTCCTTTACACGTTCTTAAGCCGCCGCGTCGCGTGAAAGAAGGAGCACCCGCGCCTCAGCACGTCGCCTACCATCGTGCACGTTCCGCGCAATGTCGTGAGCTTCATCACGACACCATCTTCGAGCCCGTAAGCGTCTCGTACCTGAACTGGACAACCGTATAACTTGGCTGGCAAAATATAAGCGCCTAGGTGGTGTTATCCAGAAAAAAACTCACTGGACGGTGAGATGTCCTATCACAATACTATCGCGTCGCGTCAACCATATTCAAAACCAAAAACGTTGGAACACTCACCCGAAAACAACTCCAGGCATCGTGGAGGCATGATATTATTCGGTGATGTAGAAAGTAGTAGCCAGAACGTTCGAACGCTTCCCAGAAGCTGGGCAAACGCGCCGTATAGGTACAGCACTGGGAAGAAGAACAGTATCGTTATACCGAGGTTTAATACTTAGGTGCTTCGGCACCGGCTGGCTCAAGGGGATCCGGAGGAAGAGACTCCCGAGTGGATATGCGACCGTCTTATCAGCTGGTTCTTTTTGGTTAGTGCTCCCAAAGTGCTCCACTACGCGATGCTCGGGTCACGGCTTGCTTTGACTGGTCAACAGATGCGCCCACGAGCCCCGCGAGCGGCACAAAGAGTGCGTCCACGGAACTCGGTGCTGGCAGGAAGAAAGAGGTTTGCTGGGCTAAAGCGCTTCGCGAACATCTGATACCCCAAAAAGGAAATCCCCAAACGAATGCTTCGACTCTTCTGAGACTGAACTGTCAGAAGGAAGTCAGAAGCGGCATTCGTTTGTCAGTGACATGAAGTCCCTTTCAAAAAATTTTGGGCTCGTTCGCAAACGACCGAAAACATGAGTAATATTTATTCGTGGAGTAATAAAAGAATCTACGTGACAATTTTTGCGCATTCAGAATCTCGTTTAAACTGTCTGGTGCACGGTCCCAGCCTGAACAGAGGCGGGTCCTGTTCCACCACTCTGCGACCCACTCATGCTATGTACAACCTGTGGTGCCTCATATCCACCAGCGTTGACTTCAGTCGGGGGGTACGAGATGCCGCCGGCATGTGCGGGCTGGGACGTCGCAGGCGGGTTCGCGGGTGCGGCACCAGGAGTGAAGAAAGGCGCGCCCCCGACAGAAGACTTCCATACATGGGTGTGCTGGCGGTTGTGGGCAGTAATCGACAAGACGAGGATGAGAACAGTGTACGCCAAGACTACGAAAAAATGTCAGATCATGAATGCACTTTGGCATGACAGAGACACTCACGTATGATCCAGTTGAGGTGAGAGAACGCCTGGATCGCAGAAGTTTCGTTGCAGGCGCCTTTGACTTTATCGTTCAAGTAGTCACCGCAGCTGACAAGGAAAGTGTCTGATGCGTTCTGAGCAGCGTCTGCGGCGGTAGCGAGCCACAACACCCAGAGGATGGCTGTTTGATGGGTCGATCAACCCCTGTGCTACGGTCGACGAAATCTAATCTAGACTCACAAAGCCACACTAGCTCAACGAGGACCATGGAGGTGAAGGCACCGCCAGAATGTGTGTACTCCAAGGCAATCCTGTATAGAAGTTAATGAGACATGGAACAGAGCGACCCTTTCAATACAACCCACATTATTGGAAGCGTAATAAGCGTGAGGCCGGCCGTGGCAATGGCTAATGCCGCGAATGTAAAGTATCCATCGAGGTATGTTTCGGTCGTCGACGTCAGCGCGGCGCTCAGGGCCAGCACAATGACGGAGAAGCCCAGAACAACGCCTAAGGTAGAGAATCAGAATGGTGAACATAGACGCGCTGGGCAAGACTTACTCAGAACAATAAGGCGAATGAGAGCGATGGCAGCCATGGTGGTTGTGGGCAAAAGTTGGGCAAAGGCGTGGTTGATTTTTCTTGACCGCTTTATACTTTTCCAAGCGAGACAGGAGTTCCTTAAGGGCGGAGGCTAAATTTAAATTGACAGTGAATTGAGGGTGTCAAAATGAAACTATGTCGCTGGGCCAGAATGGAAATCGCGTCCTTCATTCTCTGAAACGCGTGCCCCTGAAGCTCCCAGCCAAAGCTTGTCCAAGTGAAAGAGATATTGAGCAGTTAGTTCGTATTTTTCTGAGGGCGAGCGGTACAGCTCCAAGGCACAGAGGTCCATTGATTAATTGAACCGTCTAGCCATGCGGGAATCGGAAATTAAGAGCTGAGTCAAAGGCGCCGGCCAGGCGCGTTGCTTTATCGATCATCGAAAGCTGTCAGCACGGCCTTGACGTTTGACAAAGTTGACATTGGCCCGAGCAGCCTGGACGTGTCAGGACGTTGAAATCAAGCTAGGAGGACCAGAGTGAAGGAAACGCGTTGGATGGGATTTGAAATGTTGCTGGCATGTAAGTAGGACTGGACCCGTAGCTACCCTCAGTATCGCGACAATGGGGCGACTCGAGGTTGTGGTCGCTAACAACTTGGCAGCGATGGCCGAATTAGGCCCATATGCCTGATCTAGACGATCGGATCAATTCGCCGAGATGATTATCAATACGCGGCGTCAGTACAACCTTTAAAGCTATAAGTTCCGCCCGCAACCCTCTTTGTACGGGCTCAAAAATCTGCCAAGACGACGAACAACGGACTTCGGAGCGGTTGACCGACGGTATTTTCAATTTTGCCCCAAAAATTTCTACCCTACGTAATGAAATGCAGCATCAAAATTAGTAGATCCGCCAAGCTTAACTACTAAGTAGGCCGACGCTCAACAGACTTGCGCCAAGAACTTTCTTGCTAAAGCCTGTGCCTCTCAAAACTGACCGATGCACGCACCCTGCACCCTCCCCAAAACCGGTTTGCGATGTCTGTCCTTGGCACTCTCTGTGTTGATTTCATCTTTTCCGCCAAGAAACCGACTGAACCCTGAACCACCCTGAAACAGGCCTGCTGGAGCGCTTTGCAGAAACATTCGCCCATTTGTGGGTACAAAGCCAGAAAGTACACTTTGCGATATATGTTTCTGAAATTTCCGATTAAATATGTCGCAGATGTTGTATGAAATATATGACTGAGCTGATAGAACACATTTGTGAGATATTTCCGACAAAATGTAGTAAAAACATTCAGTCAAAAGTTTACATGATATTTGAGCACGTTTTCTGATGTAATCTTAGCAAATCTTCTAGGGATTGTGGGAATGTGCAAACTTCGCAATGTTTTAAAAACACTTGTCACAAACGGTGGTGTATGCCATTCCGACAGCTTGAGCGACCCTTGTGGTGAACGACGATGGATAGCAAATCGACAGTTACATTATAACAATAGAGACAACAGCAGTTCACTGCAACCACCACGACGCTGAAGACCCTAGCGAAGTTTTTGAACTCGAACATCCAATCAGTCGAACAACTGCCCGTTCTCAGGATTCCAAGGACGGAAAATCATCGACGACGAATTCGCGCTTGGCATCAGGCGCGCCGTCCTCTCCCCAAACCGAGCGAATGAACCAGTTGCCGAAGGAGGTATCAACCAGGTGCGCGTCACCCGTCTGCACGGAAAATTCCAGGTGGGGGCGACGTGCAGCGAGACGGTGGGTGACGACATGGCATATTAGAACGAAGAAGATGAGGGAGAGGATGATCATGGTGCGAGCCTTGCGCTGGAAGGGGGGAACCAGTGGCGCATACGAGCTGAGGCGTTCGCGGATGGAAGGTTTCGGGGGCGGTGCGAGGAAAGCTATGGAGAAGTCCCTGGCGGAAGACGGTGAGGAGGGCGTCACGATAATCGCGGGCAGGGAGTCTTTCTCCGCCTTTAAAGGGAGAGAGAGGTCTTCGGGATATTAGCCGCGCGTGAGACTGAAATTTTCATGACCTACCAAGAGGGGCGGGTATCAAGGTATAGTCTATGCGGTGGGGGAAGCGGTGAAGACGAGGGGCTATAGCAGTTAACCGTCAACAGATCTTCGTGAAGTATTTTGAGCGAGAGGATCTCACAAGAACGGTGTACGCCAGACATGATTGATTTAAACTGAATATATACGTTCCGTCGCCAGAACCGCAGAAACAAAGAGTGTGGGGTTAAAGAATGTGGACCAGCGGGGTCAAGTGCGAGTAGGGTAGGCGTCAGTGGAAGAACGAACTGGCGATGGGAGGAGCAAAGAGGTGGGATTTGATCGTTACTTTGTTGTGTAAGCGCCGCTGATCGGGAACTACCGAAGTGCCCGGATCACCAAGCAGTATTTTCTTGTTCGCGCTTTTGTTCGCGCTCTTGTTCTGCATCTACACCCTCCCTTCCATATTTTGAAGGTCTCCGCCTTGCGATTTTTTCCTTCAATTTTATCGAATTATTCCGCGTAGAGCCGGTATTTTTAAAATATTTGACGGCCTGTTTGGCAACGGCATCCGAAATTTCAACCCATTTGGCAACGACCAACTTGTTCGCGCGTTAGGATGGCCGAATCTACCGCCTTGCACCCTTCACCTAGCTTTTCGACTACTTCGACGCCTATAAAAACAGCCGCCGCCTCCTCCCAAGCATATGTTCTCTCCATCGCGTCTTTGCCAACATTTTACGCCGCGTCTGCTTCTGCGCCCTCGAATACAATCGACTTGTTTGACAAAACAACGTTGCTTGGTGTACAGACCCTTCCTGGACATGAAATAGGCACATCCTCTCTGCGCTCCGTGGAAACAATCGCGAACATCGCGCGGCCATCTCTGGTTTCGTCCGGGCTCGACGGGAGCATCATGGTTTGGGATGAGCGGACCAACGCGCACAGCATCAAAAGTGAGAGAGAAATTGCGTCGCAAAATTCAGCGGTCTTTTTGACGACTTAAGAGCTGCTATGTTTTGTTTATTAAGTGACAAATCTGGGCCAGGCCAGAGCTCTTCTGTCTTGCGACGTCTCGCAGGACGGTTTGACAATTGCTGGCGGCACACAACTGCAGGGTGAAGATGCCCACATCGTCTATTGGTTGGTTCTATTTTTTTTCTGTCTGAGTTATTCTGTGTTGATGATTTTTGTAGGGACCCGCGACAACCTGCCGCACCTCTGCGGACGCACAGTTCCACGCACTCCGACGATGTTACCGTACTTCGCTTCTCACCCGATTCCCCGAACGTCCTCATGTCGGCCTCAACAGACGGTCTTATAAGCACGTCGACGGCCAACGAGGATGACGAAGACGAAGCCGTTGTCCATGTCGGATCTTGGAACACGAGCGTTTCTCAGGCCGGCTGGATGCATGCCTCTTCAGGTGCCAAAATATGGGCGCATAGCGACATGGAAACGTTCAGCACCTGGTCGGACGAGGTCAATTTACTTGACTGAGGAAACAAAGTTTCATCCCACTGATTTGATACCAGCTCGACCTCCTACAAACTCAAGACATTCGCGAGCCTTCGCTCCATAATCACGCTCAACACGAATGGCTCACCGATTATTTGATTACTTGCCACTCCAGCGCAACGTCCCCAGATCTCAAGGTTTTTGTGGGTTCGAACCAGTGAGTTGGCAATCCCTCTAGATTTCGAACCGATCTAACAGTGAACGCAGGGGAGACGTCGCTCTTCTCACAAACTCCAATCTGGCGGCGCCGGCTGCACCATGGTCGCTGTGTAACACATGGACCAATGGGCACACCGGTATCGTCCGTTCGCTGCTTTGGGACGAACAGGTGAGAATTCTTCTCCGTGAACTCTTCTCTCTCTAACAACGACGCAGAACGAGCTCATAGTGACGGGAGGCGAAGATGGCAAAATCAATGTCTGGTCATACTCTGCTTCGCACAGTGATGGTGCTATGCAAGTAGATCCGTCCCCATCCAGAAAACGAGACAAGGCGGACATGGACTGGGATGATGAACATGTAGGGCCATCTCCCCGCACATAGCTCGAGGTAGCACTAATTTTAATGCGTCTTTAGGAAGGAAAGCGCGCCCGACGATGATGCCCTGATTTCAGCGATTTTTAGTAGCAGAACATTTATTTGCCTATACAAAAATCCCTAAACAGAGCATCTAGAACGTCTTCGACGTCGATTAGCCCTGAGACCTTGCCCACTGCTCTTGCAGCGTATCTCAGCTCTTCAGCCCCAAAAACGATGTCGTCTGCAGCTATAAAATAAACAATTCAGTGCATGTCCGTGACTGCAAAAGCTTGCTTGCATACAGGTTGCGAGAAACGCGTCGATGAATTGAGCCGCTGACTCGAGATGCACTCGATGTCGGGCATGCGTGATTAGAGGCGCGTTTCCCGATTCACCATCGTCACTGAGCGCATATCTGAGATTGTGGGTCAATGGGCGGCTTCCTGGAATCTCGATAATTCGTACTTTCTCTGAAGAGCTTTCGCGAAGCCAGCCAGAAACTCGGTCGTGCCGTTGCCCGTTTTCAGACTGGTGATCCATCTATTTGGATGAAAGCGCGATTCGGCACGGGTGTCACCGAGGAGGTCGCTCTTATTGAATAAGACGAACGTTTCGTCCGTAATGAGCGTCTCCACTGACGCGGGAAATTCCGCAGGGGCGGTTTCATGATCTAAATCTCCGCATGACACTACGCACAGTGCGATGTCTGCGGCCTCAATCCTGGCCACGAGTTGCAGTCAGTTCCGCATTCAATTAAAGATGAATACCGACACCTACGCGTTTCTCGCGCGCTCCACGCCGATAGCCTCAACTGGGTCCGCGGTCCGTCGAAGGCCTGCAGTGTCGGACACAATAACAGGAATTCCGCCGATGTCGAGGGAGAGTTCCAGAATATCCCGTGTCGTGCCCGGGACCGGGGTGACTATGGCCGCTTCTCGTTGAGCTAGAATTTTATAACTATCAAGTTAAAGTGAACGCAGGGTCATATTATACGGACCCAGGAAATTGAGCAGACTACTCTTGCCCGCGTTGGGTGGCCCGAATATCGTTAGGCGAACACCGGACCGCATAATCTCTCCCCGGCGGTTATCTTGAAGATACGATTCGATCGTGTTTTTTAGCTTGAGAGCACGGTCCCTGGCTACGAATTAATGTTAATTCCGCGCCCGCTGGGACAGGCACAAATGCTGACCCTCTTCAAAAACACCCTCCTCGATGTCTTCGCCCTCACCGAAATCGATGAGGGCCTCGATTTTCGACAGACAGCCAATTATTTCCGTTCTCAGCTGTTCAAACTGAACTCTTGCAGCTCCCTGCGCATTTTTAGTGTCATGCATAAGTCGACTCAAACGCAAGAGAGCTCACCCACCCCAGCGGCTCTGAGAGCTAGTCGCCGCTGGCCCTCCGTCTCAGCGTCGATAAGGTCCTTGAGACCCTCAACCTGCGTCAAGTCCAGTCTTCCGCCATGAAATGCGCGCCGAGTAAATTCTCCAGGTTCAGCAGGTCGACAGTATGGCAAGTGTGAGAGTGCTGCCAAAACAGACGAGATGATGGCACGCCCAGAATGTATATGCAGCTCAAGCACGTCCTCAGTGGTAAAAGACTTTGGACCTACGAGAGTCAACAATTATATTATTTACCTCGAGACGCCTGTACCTTTGAAAAATACAGCCAGGCCATCATCCAGTGTTTCACCAGTCTCAGGATGTATTATTTGACACCGCTCCATTTTCCAGGGCTCATGGAGACGTTTGCGCGTTTTAACGACTCGCGACCACACGTCGAGTGCATTGGGTCCAGAAACGCGTACCACCGCGACACCAGCCTTGCCCGGGGGCGTTGAAAGCGCGTAAATAGTCGAGCGTTGGGCATCTGAGAGGACTGGCTGGAGTAGACGGACGCGTTTTGGGTCCGGACTTGATCTTACCACGGAAGAAGGGGCGATCGCAAGGCAGTGTTGATGCCTGGAAGAGACCCAAGAAGAATTTCCTGATGGAAATGCACTGGTCCTGGAAGGCAAGCGAGCGCGCTGGACAGCCCTTGCCAGAGACCGCTGCATTATTTTTCAGGTTGCAGCAGCAGCAGCGCCCGGCGATGATGGTGGGCGTCTACAGCGTTTCTTGTAACCACGTGCTTTTCCCACCCTTGAATCAGACTGCTCCGATCGACGCCCTTTCTTGTCTTGTGCTCCTTGTAACCCGCCCGCGTTCATAATCCCTTTGGATCTCAGTTGCAGCCATGGGACAGACAAGTGCGTCGATCTCAGGGCAGTTTCCTGTCCCTATTCTAGCTTATGGCCCGCTACAGCATCCGCCGCGTTCATGGAGGACATGGAGAGACGGTCCAACTGTGTGTGGCCTTCCTCGGCCTCGTTTTGCTGCATCCCTGACCACGCTCCAGTCACACAACCAGAGCTCGAACGGCTGAAGAAACGCTTCATGAAGCTGGATGTGTAGGTCTCTGTGTACTTTGCAAACCAGGTGCTCAAGCATGCGCTTTTCAAGCGACGGCTCGGGATCCATCGATCGCGAAGAATTCCTGCAAATACCACAGATAGCCACCAATCCTCTCGCCTCTCGCATGATTGCTATCTTCGATGAGGAGTACGCGCGTCGTCCCCCCTTGGCTATATAATCTCATTGCGACTCCTAGTGGTGGAGGCACGGTCGACTTCCAGGAATTTGTTGGTGGACTGAGCGCTTTCAGCAGTAGAGGGGGTCGAGAAGAGAAGCTCAAGTGTGAGTCTATCTTCGCCTCCGTCTCTCGTGGTGCCGGACCACCTTGACGCCGCAACGCCAGTCGCGTTCAAAGTATACGATGTCGACCGAGACGGTTTCATCTCCAACGGCGAACTATTCCTGGTCCTGAAGATGATGGTTGGCAACAATCTCAAGGTGCGCTGCCTTTGGCGTCTGCTCCACAGCGCTATGGGCTCACTTCGACCACAGGACCAGCAACTGCAACAAATTGTAGACAAGACGATCATGGAGGCAGATCAGGACGGTGACGGGAAATTAAATTTCGACGAGTTCGCACAGATGGTATCCAATACCGTGAGTTTCTTGGCGTATAGTTCGTTGCATTTCGCTGAGACCCTCGCAGGATATCGTCAAACAGATGACACTAGAAGACTTGTTTTAATTTAATGGACCTTTTCCTTCCTCTCTGTTCATACCCCTTCCCATCTCTATCACCCCCATTGCTGGTACCATTTTGTCTGCTTTCATCCTTATCTTTTGATTACTGCATATCGGCCAACGGTTGTATCGAAAAGGAACCAACTTGTATACTTACAAGCATGCTTGAGAGTGCCAAGCCAAGCCTAAAAGGCGCCTTCTTTCAAGTCCGAGCAATCCGAGGCAAGTTGTGGTGCATTCAATTAATATCAAGTGTGGTGATACTCTAGATGAAAAGTATTTTTTTCGTACAACGTACAGAAAGTGAGTGAAGTGTACAATATGGGGTTTCTATGGCTTGTGAGTATAAAAGAGACATACAAATATGGGGAGAACAGGGAGCCGAATGATAACACCAGTCCCGTTCAGCGCCCATCGCAGTTATCGTACTGCGGGTACAATCCAGGTTTACGGGGCCTGGTCCAGATTATCAACGAATGTAAATCGTCGTCGGAGGTCCCGGTGACTTCCAGTTCCGTAAGTTACAGTATGAATCAGAGAAAGTGGCGGCGCAGAGAATGGAAGTGGGCGTCCATATAAGGGCATTATGATGGGAAGGGACGCCGAGGTGAAGATGGGAAGATGGGAAGGAAATGATGCCGTGTTCCTGTTTCACCTATCGGTCGAATGAGGAAGTTGCCGCCATGAGCAGCGAATGCGTGTCTAGGGAGAGTGGGTTCTGCGCGGGGTGGCGCTGGAAGTTGGAGTGCATCATGAATGGGGATTGCTGAGAGGGGAATGCTGCTTGGGAGAAGACCGAAGGCGGCGAGACGCCGTAGTGTTGCGCAGCTTGTGACTGCGCGATGTAGAAAGGGTCCGTGGTGGTGAAGAGGGATGTATCGGGTGACGCAGGGTATGTCATCTGGGTGTGCTGCGATCGTGCTGAGGCTGGAGTCTCGGGCCTCGCAGACATGGGCGACGACATAGGAGACGAGGGTAGGAGGAGATCCTCAACCATTCTCTCGTCCTCCTCCATCTCATCACGGACGACGTGCTGCTCGTCGGTACCTCGGCGAGGGCTCATTGGAGGTTGATGCGAAGAATCAACCATCGCCATTGGGCTCCAGCTAAAGCTGGCAGACGGTGTACGGCCCGTGGGGGTGTTGCATGGTTGGGCGTGGTCGCCTTTGCGCGGGGGAGGAGCAGCCATTGACTGGCAGAATAACGTCTGCGCAAGTTGGACCTGAAAGACAATCAAACCGATGCTTTGTGCCAAAGCTGCGACGCGAACTGACCTGCAAGGCTGCTAAATCCATAGCCTCCTGGCCGACGTGGCTGGACGACATAGATGCACACAAGTCATCCATGGAGAGACTCATAGGACGACAACTTCAAAGAGATAACGCAAAGGCAGCGCGTGCGGGGTTGCAAGTGAACACTAGTGTGCCAGAGATATGCTGGGTGTACGGTGGTGGAACAACAACAAGAGAATGAAGACTCTATAAGGCGTTATATGCGAGAGAGGTGGTCGCGAGGAAAGCGCAGAAGAAAAACGGGCAAACTGAAAGAGGCTAAAAGAGAGATTTTGATTCACGTGAATCCAAAGATAGAGAGCTCGGCGGCCCGGGGCCCGGCTAGGCAATTACTCTCCGGCCACCTCCGACACTAGGCCAATCCGGCCCACATCTCAGCCAATCCGAAGGCTCTAAAGCTATCTTCCATTTCGCGCGGAATATGCACAAACCTCCGACAGTTCACACGGCAGACAGAACATGGAAGAATACACCGAGACTGACATTGCTCTGCTTACACTGCTTCGTCGGTACACAGAGATAGCCGATTCACCATTTACGCGTCCAGATTGGGGATCTTCGAGAGCTTCCGATAGCCGTTAGAAATCTATCCCGAGTCTTATCCTAGGGAATCTCCGTCTCCAGTCCCTAGGATGTGCGCCAATCTTAGAGGACCTGAATGCAGCCGGTATAGATAGATTCAAGAAAAAGTGGCACCTGTCAGTTGCAAGCAATATGTCGTTCAGGGCCGTCAGGTGTTAGGAGTGGACCGAAACTGGAACCCCCAACGCAACGGATCACCAGAATTTGAGAACGCGTGCCAAAAGCATGGGTACTACCTGATTCACTGCGATGATTAGGACGCAATATTGAAGGCGACTATCAACCGCAAGATAAACCTATCACCAGGCCTCAGTCCCTCAGATCTGCGCGATGATCGTCCCAGCAACGCTCCTGAAATACCGGAGATCCCGAGGAGCGAGCTCCAAGTGTAGTGGGTCCCTAGTCACCTGTACTCATATTGCGGATCCCGTTATTTCCTGGATCAGATCTCCGTGTCAGCTGCCTCCTCACAATTGTATTGCAGAAACTATGACGCGCAGGGATCCGAATACCTGGTGATAAACGTTGTGGCGGTTAGGACGGGGTAGATGAGTTCTGCGGACGACTTCCGGGGTATGGCGCCTTTCCATTTGCGGAACAGAGCTGTGAAGGGATACGAAAAGTTCAGATCGCTGCAACCGAGGTGTCCCCCCACAGAAGCTATTGGCGCTAAATTGCATATAAGTACAGCGTGAATGAAAGCTGCAGAGTCTCCGGAGTTGAGCTAAAGGAGTAAATTTGTAGCACAGAATATTGTTTGCCAAAGACGGGATTTGGACGGGATAACATTGAGGGAAACTGGTTCGATTTATTATCCAGAATTTCTGAGATACCACAGACAACTACACCGAACTTGCGCCAGACCAGTATTGTTAACTGCTAGAAAAGCCCCACAGTACAACCACAGTGAATAAATTTGGTCCGCAAAGGATGCGTGAAAACGTAGGGGACCAAAAAAAAGGTAGGCAGAAGCACGAAGACCAACAACACAGACCAGAAATGAACCAACTTGAACGCGTTGCTTGCGACTCGTAACATGAGTGGTTTTCATCCAGGTGATCGAAACAATAGTAATTGACCCAAAGATCCGATGTCGGAGGAGTCACAGCTTGGAAGAGAATATGACCAGCACTGCAGGATCCAAGTAGAGACAGTGATTCGGGGCTAGAAGATGTCTGCCTATCGCTTCACGCACAAAGTGTTTGTGAGATCCGATTTGCCGTTCAAATGGCGTCTTCCGCTGGTCAACGTGCGCCATCCCAGATTATATGAGAATATGATACCGCCATACCAGTGTGAAATTCGGTGGAACCCGATGGTCGAAATGGCTCAGGTCAAAGTTCGGCTATTTGTCCACTGACATTGACGTGTGATCGCATTTCCCTTTTGGGCATTCACCTCCAGAAGCCCGAAATGTCAAAAAATTTGTTGGACCTCCAGAAGCCAATTCGTCCCACCGGAAAAACCAAGGTGGACATTTGCGTCCTCAAACCCGTTCAAATAAAGTAGTAACAAATCATATGTGAACTGCATTGTGAATCTCTTGAATTCAGTAAACTAGGATGGTGCCGATCTCCGAATACTTTGTCAAATATGCGAACCCACCCATTTTTACTCACTGTCACAACTCATAACCACTACTGATCTTTCTTGTATCTTTCATCTTGTTGCTCAAGTCTCAAAATGAAAGCAACAAAACTTTTTCTGTTTTGTCCTGCCTTGTCTTAGTGTTTCTGCTCAAGATAATTTTATCATTATCATGATGGGTTTCCATCAACAGCCAATAGGGGAATTCACGGTAGGGCCTATCCTGTTTTCCTGTTTGTGAATAAATATATTCATGTGATGGGATGAATAAAATCATTGTTTGTGGCATAAATGTGTGATCACCCCATTTGAGTCCCAGGATCCCCAGATATATTTCTATTAATTTTTTCTACACACCAGGCACACACCCCTCACACACCATTAAATAACACCTTATCTCACCATCTAATCACCTTCTGTGTTGGTCTTTAGAGGGTTCAGCTTGTTTTGGTACCCTTCCTGGGGTGTATTTTGAGCTGAATGGTGGCAACCTTCTTAATATGGACTAAATGAGCCTCGAGCTGCTCAATGGTCTTGCCCTCGAGGGCTTTGATTCTCTTGGCCATGGGCAGTGATGGTCAAGACGGGCACGGGGCAGCTTACTCAAGCAGCCATATATATTCCACCAAAAAAGTTTATTCCACAAACAAAATTTAATCTCGTTTATGGAATATCTTCGTTTGTGGAAATAATGCTCCCATCACTGGAATATATTTATTCACAAACAGGAAAATATTCCCTACTGTGAATTCCCCTAATTTCTTTGAGCATTAAAATCCAATGTGTTTCCCTTCTTTTTTTTTTGGCAAGAGAGACCTATAACATAGGTATGGTACTGGTTCTCAATACTGATGAACACCTACTGAGGAAAAAGTTATCATATATTAGGGATGGTCAGAGTCAATAACAATTCTTGTCCATTCTGAGTGTTGACTCTGGAAATTAATAATTGTGGACAGAATTGCCTGAGGTTCGACCAGCCCACTTCTGAGTGATTTTTCAAAAGATTCTCTGAAAATAAATTAATCTGACGGCCAATCACCCTCGAGAATCAAAACAAAATCTTCTCTGGAGGAGATTCTATTTGTGTAGTGTAAGGGCAACCTGAAGCTCAGTGCGGAGGTGTGGAAACTAGCAGGGGAATCTGAAGGAGTTTAATAGGCAGTACTAAATACAAAGCAGAAGTAATATGCACCTAGCAGGGAAATCCGAATAGAAGAAAGGACGAGGATTCCCATGCCATGTGAAGCTCTATAAACTAATAGGTATTAGCCTGTAGCACATGTCCAAAGGGATCTACAATGATCCCAGGCCTGGTTGCATAACACATGCCAGTGCGAGCGACCAGAGGGAGCAAAAGTGAACAGAACTGAGGCCAGAGGGACAGAGGATGATGTTCTGTGCAGAGCGGAGGATGGAGGGCAGGAATGAATGGAACTGAGGCCAGAGGGACGGAGGGCAAAGTTCCGGGCATAGATGGATCTGGATGAGGTGCCAGATGAGGATCTGTATGATGAGCTGGACAAGGGGTTCCCCTGACATGTAGTCTATTCCAGTTTGAAATGGTTCACCCATCCTTTATTTAAATCAGAACTGGTTCAAGAATCAACAGTCAGAATCAGCGAGAATTGCCTGATTGTCTCTATTGCTTACCGAGAAACAAATTAGCTTTGCTTGTTATTTTAATCACTTTTCAGATCTCAAAAAGCAGGCTTGCCGGTTTGATTGAGCCAGCTTGGACGAACGTGAGCGTAGGCCAAACCAGCGTGGGAACTTTATTTGGTGCTAAACACGTGTCAACATATCCCTTTGTTACGATGCTGGTTTCCTTTCAAGACTGCTTCTTGACCTTTTGACTGCCTTTTCACTCAAGGTAAGCTAAATCCTCTTTGGAACCTCTTGATTTGCCAACTGGTACTCTGTGGCTTGTAATTGTCTGTTGGTTTCACTGCTTTTGTGGACCAAGTTGTGGTAATCCAGTGGCAATTGGGGCATCGCTTGTTTATCTTGCTCTTTCTTTGTGTTTCTTGGTGTCTAGTGGTGTCTACTAGTCAAGGTTGTCTTCAGATGTTGTCTCTGTGGCGAGGATCTCAACTTTCACTTTCATTTCAAGTGTGGTGACTGAGGGCGACTGCCGAGCAGCAGCAAGCAGCTCTGATGTGGAGCTCAGTCTGTTGCCTTTGCTGCTCCAGTGGAAGTTTCCAGACAACTCTGACGTGAATATCACTTCCTCTGTTAGCCTTCAGTGAGGCGACTTTGCTGAGGCCGAGATTTTGCTTTGACTGTAACTGCACTTCCCACTTCTTTCTTTGGTTGAATCTCTCTCGTGTTGGTTTCGCTTTCACATTTTTTGCATTATAAATGTGTGGTTGGTCTTTGTGTCTTGGTTGTGGCAGGATCTCAACTTTTGCTTTCATTTTCAAGTCTGGACTCACTCTGATGTGGAGCCCAGTCTGATTGCTGCCACCAAGGAGGTGCTTCCTTTGCCAGGATTTTCACCTCTGTGTGAGAGCTTGACCTCCACATTGAGCTGAAAATCACCTCCCTTCTTTGTTTTTCCTGCCTCTTCCTTTCGTTTCCACAATCCTCTGCTCATCTCCATTCTTGCAGAACGTGATATGGACTTAGGTATGCATTCAATTGTTCTGCACTGACCTCAGTTTCATCAGACTTCATCTTTCTTGCAGAAAACCAGAATCCAAATCACTACCGCGATAAGAATCAGAGTCCAAAAAACCATTCGCAGACTGTTCATGTAGGCCTTTTCTTCATTGTCTGTTAAAAGTGATGTTCACGCACGGAACAGGAGCACGACGGGGTGCTTGGCACGGCTCTACACCCCGTGAACAGGACAGACACAGGGACCGTGCAGCACTCGTCACTGCAACCGGCGCGCCACACGCCGTCGTTCCAAAACCAAGTCGCGCCCACGCCGTTGACCAAGCCTTTGAATTCTCGTAACTCAACACCCAATACATGCTCCGGTGCCCCCGATTCCGTGCAAGACACGCTGAAATCGAAAAACACGTCAACGGAGGCGCCCGCGCCAGAGGAGGGTCCGGACGACTTGCTACAGACAGCGGTCCCACCCAAGATCACGTCGCCTGAGCTGGTTCCTCCCGTCCCGCTTGTTGACGTTTTCGGTCGCACGTTCCGGCTCGTCGACGTTCTCAACCCCAAGTCTTTGACGGCAGCTCAGAGCCCCCCTCCGGGCGCACACCTCCCGACACACACGACCGCACGCGACTCCGTCGCCATCCATGACCAGTCTTCGAAGGCGCCAGCTCAGGGCGTATCGCCGTCTACTCCGAGCGCACACCACTCGACGTCCACAGCTGCACGCGACTCGCCCGCTCTTGCCGCGAGGTCTACGTCCGCGCGCAACGCACCCGCCTCGACATCGACACCCGCCTCAAGCCCACTCAAGATAGTTCTTCCCGCTCGGTCTACGGCCGCGCGCAACGCACCCGCCTCGACATCGACGCCCGCCTCGAGCCCACTCAAGATAGTTCTTCCCGCTCGGCGTGATGTTCGGCGTGATAAGGGCCTCACGTTCGTCCGCAAGTCCAAACCCATGTTTTCGAAGGCGCAGACTCGGGGCGCACCGTCTACGGAGGCATGCACGTCGGCATCTACGTCCGCCTCCCTGAATCGCTTGCCCCGTGCGCGCGGCGACGCCAGCCCAGGCGAGAGCAACGCGCTGCGGGACTTCACGCCCGGGCCCGTCGGCGTCCTGGGCGCGCCGCCGCCGGAAGCGTTCGGCGCTGAGAGCGCGGCGGCGTGGGCGGAGCGGGAGCGTGCGTTGTTGGGGTTGGGGTTGGTGGGCAGGCCAGAGAGACTTGGTGAGGATGGGGCAGGGATGAGTAAGAGAACGAGTGAGAACTCGGGCGAGGGGGGCGCACCGGTACCAGAATCAGCAAGAACAGAGGGAGAGGGAGGAGAGAAGTGGCCGGGGCGGTCTGGATTGCGCGTGTACTGTGGGCAGCCGAATACAGCGCCGACGGCGGCGTACGCTGCATTGCTTGTGGATGCGTTTGGACCCGGGAGCGTACTGCGTGGGGAGGGACCGAAGCCCGGCCGGGTGAATACTGACGCGCGCCCGGCGTCGGGTGAGGGGAGGGAGAAGAAGAGGAGAAAAGTGACGATGACGATAATGGGGCGGAGCGCAAGCGAGGCGGTTTCTGTTTCTGAAACTGACGACAGCGTCGAGGATGAAGTGAACCCGGAGGTGATGGCGAGCAGGGTACGCGCGTGGATTGCGGAGATTCAGGTCGTGGTCAAAGGGAAGCGAGAGATTGAGCGCAAGGTCAGTCTGTTCTCCCAACATCGCGCACGTTTGAAACAAACCATCTGTATGTAGACCCTCAAATCGCTCAGGGACACGTTAGACGTCATTGCAGACATGAGCGAGGCGGAGGGCGCCGCGTTGGGGGTGTGTTCTGCTGCTACTCTGCTTCAGGATGCTGATTATCTCGTGTGCATAGGAGGAGGGCCCGCGACTGAAGGAGAGCCTTGCGCAACTCGCGACGCTGGAGGATATTCCGTTTGGAGACGAGCATGGAGTGCGTGGATGGGCGAGGCGGCTGGTGAAGGGTTGGCCGCAGTGAGGCAGGTGTGGTGGTTTGAGACTTTTGAGCAAATAAGTATAGTGAGCGGATAATTCACCAAGAACACAAGCAAATAATATCTAGTATTTACAGTACAGAGGATGTTGGAGACCGTGCACTGGGGTCATAGTGAGTGCGAGTATGAAGGGACGTTTGTTGGTGGGTTGTTTGGGCATGGAACAATTTCGTTGCATGAGGCACCCATTTGATGTGTTAGGGTACGCGAGTGTAAGAAAAGCATAGGTGTGAACCGGATTGTTGGTCGATGTAGAGCCTGAAGGTACTAGTATTCACCGCAATCTGTGGCGTATTTATGACCGCCTTGGTTCAAGTAGAAGCCTCGAGGAGGGTCGCGGATGCGCCCGGGGTTCTTGAACGGCTCATTGAGTGGCAGGGAGCGAGGAATCGGAATTGTAAGGGACAGGAAGGAAGAATTTCCCGGCGATGCTGACATCGTCGAGGTCAGAATTAAAACATCCAAAGCAAGGTAAAGTGGCTGACCTTAGGCTTGAATCTTGAATGTTGTGGCTGACGGGTACGCGATGATATCGCAATACGCGGTGGCTGACATCGAAATGAGTATGAAAGCATGAACGCAAAAGCAGAGAGGGTGACTGCGACATGACTGGGTGGCTGGCTGGCCGGCGCGGAGAGCGATAGAAACAAGAAATGAATTGTCGGAGCTGGAGGTGGCCGACGTCAAGTCTGAAGGCATTACGGGGAGATAGGGAGGGCGGGGAGGCGAGTAAGGGCGAGGTGGAGACTCGCCCGCGTAAGGCAATGGCGGGTCGGCGGCGGGGACAATTTCTTCCGTCCCCGTCCCGTCGACACGGGATTGAAGGGGAGGAGGAAGGACAGATCTGGCGGCGGTGGCTGACATCGTCCTTGGAGGCATTCAAAGCGGAGACGAAGCGGCTGGCCTGAGGCCTAGACTTGAATGCTGTCCTCGTGGCTGACGCCGAGGCCAGTCGCTTCAAATTTGTCTTTGAATTGCCAGGCCTCGGAACGGTCGCGGACACGTTGCGGACATGAGCAAGGGCGCTACGCGCAGAGGCTTTTACTATTCGTTGTATTGCGCTGAAGGACTATGTTGACCAAGTGAGGCGGTGGCGTGTGACGTAGTTTAGACTTTTGAGTAGGGGCAGTGCGTCGAAGGTGGACGACAGAATCCATAGTTAGCTAATCTCTACAGCAATGCGCCCACCGGTGGGAGAGGGCCGGGAAGTGCCGGAGGGTGTGAAACGCACGCCATGCTGCAAGTATAGCTATTGGGAGTATGAAGGAACGTTGGTGGATCGACGGAGCAGGGCTTTATTGCAGAAATGAGATGCACCGGCGAAATGCGTGAACGAATGTAGTTTGTTGAAGGATTGATGGTGGTGTTTATTTGGTCAGGACTAGTTTTCCATTCTACTACCTGGATGCTCGCTATTGTCCCGCCCGCGCACGACGTCCACAGCGTCCACAGAGATCTCCACCGTCCACAGCGACCCCACCCCAGAAAACCCGCTGCCACCGTTCCCACACGGCCAGTAGTGGTGGCCCCCCCACAGGCCTATCCCAGGGCTGCCCCGTCCCGCCCTCAAGACACACCGCCCCGTGCACGCCCAGACCCGCCCCCGCCCGCACCCGTACCCGTGGCTGTTGCCCCCCCGCCGTTCGATGTCCACAGCTACCCCTCCCCCGACTTGCTGCGCCTCCTCGCGTCCCTCCTTGCCCAAATAGCCGCCACAAACGACAAGCTCGATGCCGCTGCCCCCGCCACGCCCCCCAGCACCACCCCCACCCGCACCACGCTTGCCACCGTCACCCCTACAGACGCCCCCATCTGGCGCACCCTCACCACCGCGTCCCGCACCTCCATATCCACCCCCTCCTCCGTTCTCACCTTCCACGCCCGCAACGTCCCCACCATCTCCCTCGAGGCCTATTTGCTGCGCATCCTCAAGTACTGCCCCACCACCAACGAGGTCTTCCTCTCGCTCCTCGTCTACTTTGACCGCATGTCCAAGTTGAGCGCAGAGGCCACCGGCCGCACTTTCGTTATCGACAGCTACAACATCCACCGCCTCGTCATCGCCGGCGTCACCGTCGCCAGCAAATTTTTCAGTGACGTATTCTACACAAACTCGCGCTATGCAAAGGTGCGTCCCATGTCGTAAAAACGGAAATTAAACTGTAAATTAACTTTTTATAGGTCGGAGGCCTGCCGCAGGCCGAGCTCAACCAGCTCGAACTGCAGTTCCTCCTGCTCAACGACTTTCGCCTCGTCATTCCGCGGGACGAGATGCAGCGCTACGCCGAGCAGCTCATCCTCTTCTCCAACTCGCCGCCCGACGCCGCACCGGTCCCCGCTCCGGTCGCCGCGCCGATGCAGGCAATGGGCGCCATCGACGCCTACGGCGGGCGCCTGCCCTCGTCGTCGTCCGCCTCCTCTTCACAGTCACACGCCCAAAAACCCGCACAGCCCCTCGCGAACGGGTACCCCTCACACGCCTCGGGCTCAAATAGTAACAAGACCCCGCGCGCGCCGCCGTCCGATGCAGGCGATGACACCGAGACGGAAACCGAAACCGAAACCGAGACCGATGGAGGGACGGACGGCGGGTGGACGACGGACGACGAGCCGACGATCCGGCCCACGCACTCGAGCGCGGGGAGCAGCAGCGATGATACGCGGAGTTTGAGCAGTGCGGGGGAGGATGACACGGGGGATGAGGGCGAGTTTGGGGAAGATGAGAACGAGGGGGAGATGGAGGGTGTGGAGAGTAGCCAGGGCGAGGGCGAGGGGGATCGGACGCCGGAACGGGCGTTTGGGGACCGGACGCCGGAGAGGAGGAGGGGGTTGGAGACGATAACGAGGGCCGGGGATGGGGCGCGGACACCGGCGCGGAGGGATAGGGATCGGGATCGGGGAGGACGGATGGCGACGAGCCCGTGAGCGATGTTACTCATCGCCCCGCCACGAATCCGAACCAGCATCAAGTCCTTATCGTATCCCGTATCCAGCTTCGTCCTCCAGCCTCGATCCACACGCACACGCCGACGCGCACCGCAGACCCAGGCCGCCCTTAGAGCCCGCATAGTCTGACCCCTGTGCGCAGAGAGAAGGATACCCTCCCACGCATTCGTCTCCCTACATTTCCTCGACTCGTCACCATATCATCTGTCTCGTCTCGTCTCGTCTCATCTTTATCATCCCGGACCCACTCTCATACATCGTCTCCGTCTCCGCCAGCCATATTTATCACGCACACACCAACCACCCACCCTCATTTTGCCTCGCTCCCCAGCGGAGGCGCGTCGGGCCCAGCTGCCTGCGCAAGCACCGTTGTGTTCGTCGTCTCGTTTCGTTTCGGCGTCTTGTCGTCTCGTCTCGTTTCGTTTGTGTATATAGCGCAAACTTGGCTTTCTCGTCGGCGTCGGCGTCGGCGTCATTTGCGACCCCGACCTCGACCCGGATCCGAATCCGAATCCCCAGCCTCGTCTTCTCACCCTCGAGGTCGAGGTGTGCGCCACCCCTCGTTACATTACCTCGCACCCTCTATCATACTCTCCTTACCTTATCTCCCTTCCGCTCCTGCCTGCCTCGTCTCATCGGAACCGTGCTCATTTGGAACTTTGGAATAATGTGTATTTTTTGGTGCTTGCAAAGAAATTTTTTGGAATTCTTGGAACCGTCGATAGGACTGCTACTGATTCCGTTTCGCGGTTGGCTGGATAGATATTGCTGGGAGATGCCGATGCCGATGCCTAGTTTGTTTTGCTTATTGGAAGGAAGTTTGGGAGTCGGGACCTGGAATAAAAAAGCGATTCGTTACATTACATTACCTGTAGGATTTTTTTTGGACTCTTCAACTTGTATATATAGATAGGGCTGAATTGAACGTGTCTTGCTTTGATGGTCTGAAATTGAGAAATACTTGAAGGCCAAAAGGCAAGGAAAGCGAACGACTTAGGAGATGAGAGAAGGAAGGAAGGAAGCAAGAGGGCCATTCGCGCCCCGCAGCCTCTGGCTTATATAAAAATTCGCTTCGAAGCGGACAGTGTCACCGGAGGGCGGAGCCGTTGCGGCCGCCTGCCAGTGAGTCACCGCAGGGGACGCGTCCACATCCGGTTTGGCGCGTCGGGTCCGTAGTTTTTTTTTTTTTGCAATAGCTCGCCGAACAGTCATTTCCTAATTGGGCTTCTTCAAGTTGGAGCGCTGAGTCAAGTATTTTTGCTCTTCGCTTCTTCAAGGTCCTGAGTAAGTAACCGTTTTGAATTCACCGGTGTCGGAGAGGACGTTCTAACTAGCTCTAGGTTGTGTCGGGGTCTTGAGCAGATACGGCGTCTCCTGCGCGCGCGGGAGCCTGAGCAGAGTCGCGATCGGGAATCAAAATCTTGGAGTCGAAAGCTGTATCGGGCGTCTAATGGTGTGACAATCTTGCCTGGGAAGCCAAATATATGGCTCCGTCCTGGCTGCGGATACGTGTGGTGAAGGGCCCCGCCGCTTCATGGTATTGGATGAAATTAGCCAAAGGAATGGCTGCTGCCCATCTAGGTGTGTCGGGGTCTCATGCAGACGTCTCCTGCGCGCGCGGGAGCCTGAGCAGAGTCGGGAATCAAAATCTCGAAGCTGTATCGGCGTCTAATCGTGCGACAATCGTGGTTGGAAACTTGGAGCCAAATGGCTCCGTCCTGGCTGCGCCGGATACGTGCGGTCAAGGGTCCCCCTGCTTCATGGCATTGGATGAAATTAGCCCAAGGAGTCGCTGCTGTACATGAATTCCGATCGCTGCTGTACATGCCAAATGGCAGCGTGCTCGATCTGTGAATATGTGCTATAAAGGCTGCGGGATGCTATGTACTAAAAATGCAATGCGTCAAGATGCTGTATCAATAGCGCCCAACCAGGATTCATTTCGTCACCTCGTCACCTCAAGAATCTGCCTACCAGAGTCCTTTCCCCCCGCCCTCCAGGTCGCATGGCCCTCCACCACTACTCCGAGTTTGATGTAAAGATTCATTCTGGTCCAGGCCAGGACTTGTCGAGCCGCCGCGCCCATCCGCGCACCTCGAACTCGTCCCGGAAGGGTATGTCCTGCAACTGCGCGAGCTCTCGGATGCTCTTCTTCAACGGTAGGCCATATTCCTATCGCAAGACAAACTCGGGTTAGTCGCCAGCCTCAGATTTAGATCTCGAGGAACCTCACCCCGAGCGCTCTCCCCTCCGCCACCGACATGTCCGCGATCTCGCGCAAGGTGTTCAGGAGCGACCTGAGATCCTACAATGACTCATGAGCGCTAAATCCCCAACGTGCGTCCGTCCAAATCAAAAAAAAACACGCACCTCGCGCACTAGCTGCCGCTTTCCCTTGACCACCATATTGATCTCCGCAATCCACTCTTGCGCCCGTGTCGAACCTTGCTCCTCTAAATCGACGCTGTCGTCCGTAACAACCTCCATATTCAGCTCATCAGAGCTGGTGCTGCTCGTGCTCCGGCCGCGGTCTTTGGTTTTCCCGGGGGCCTTGCACGGGCGCAGCGCCTCCATCGGCTTCGCGCCCTCCCCGCGCGTTGCGCTCCCTGCCCCAAACGCGTCCTCGAGCAGCGCCATGTACGCCGCCGTCGGCGCCGTATTCGCGCACGGCCGCCCCCACCGCTCCTGCGTTGTCGTCATCGCCGTCGCCGTCCCCACCCCAGCCGTATCGACATCCATCCCGTCCCGCTCCCGAAGCCCCCCGACCAGCGCTACAACAGCGTCGACATCGAACAGTTCGTGCATTGGGGCAGGCAGCACGCCCACGGGCGCGGGCGCCATTTCGCACACCGCCTCGAGCTCGCGCTGTCCCGTGGCCGCGGGCGTGCCGCCGCGGTGGTCGGGCTCGGTCGCGGTGGGGCGCCGCATGAGCGAGTTGTACGTGTATTTGTAGCGCGGCGCGGGCTCGCCCGCGAATGCGCCGGTCTGGGCGCGCGTGCGGTCGCGTGAAGCGTGGCCATGGTGTGAGACGACGGACGAGTGTCGGGACGCGGGCGCAGACGCCGAGGGGCGGGTGGAGCGGGCGGCGGGGAACGCGGAGCGGCTGTTGGGCTTGAGCGTAGATTTAGAGGAGGACGCGCCGTGGCTTTTCGTGCTTGAACTGGAGTGGTTGACAGAGGTCCTGGAGGCTGGCTTGACGCGTCGTGCCTCAGCCGCATCATGGTCTACGGGTGAATGCGGCCGTTTTGTTGGTATTCGCCCATCAGGCAACGAGAAAGGTGCACTGCTAGTGCCTGGAGCAAACGCGTGCACAAAGGTATGCCGTTGCGACGGGTCAGCGGCGCGATCGAGGAGTCCACTTTTAGATGTGTTTGCGGCGCGATCAAGGAGGCCACGCGTTGAGAACGTCGGCGACGCAGGCGGCTCGCGCAAGAAGGCGATCGGCGGCAAGTCGTCTGATATTCCTTCTGCCATCTCTTCCTGTTGGCTCGTCACCCTTCCTCCGGTGGCGTGGAGCAGATCCTTTGTCTCTGCCGTGTTGATAGATATCGCGGCGTTAGCATGAATAGACGCGTTGTCGACGCGGTCACGCGGGGGAGGACATGCAACGCCGGACAGGTTCAAAGGACTTGTCAGAAATGTGAGGTCTGGCAGCGGCGTGGTGGTAGGTGTGCGGCATGGCGTGTCGGTTGCAGATGCGGATTTGATGGCTGATGATGGAACACTGACTAAGCCACTTTGCAGAGCCATGTGGGTGGTTGGGATGTTGAGCTGAATAGCTTGAAAATGCAATTCTAGGCAGTGACACCAAGACTTACAGCAGAAAGAGCATTTTCTGCAGATAGGCTGTTGAGTTCAAGTTGCTTCTTGTCGTTTTCTGCAAATACGATAGAAGAGAATGGATTCTCTTGTTGGATGTGTTTTGTACTTGAAGAGTCCATTGTGCAATGTGAAGGGAGGAGTTGTGTGTACTGTATGAATTGTCAGTTCTAATCACACAAGAGTCCAAGGAAGATGAAGGTGATCAGAAAGAGACAAAGAATGATGCAAAAGAGAGTGACTTTATGAAGTCGTTGATCACCTTGGAGATTGCCAGGGTATATGCAATTCTCCATGTAATGTGTTGTAGACCAATGGCAATCAGGAGTGTTGTCAACCACTTTTGGAAGAATGAAAGTGAAAGTCAAGATCCCTGTCATTTGTCAAAAAGACTTCTGACAGGCAGTGACAGCCAAGTTCAAAACAATAGACATTTTCAATTTGCAAGTAAAGTCTTGTTGTCATCTTCGATTTCAGAGTGGATGACAACAAGACTTTACTTGCAAATTGAAAATGTCTATCGTTTGAATTTAGCCGGAATGTCTTTGAAGCAATCCAAAGTCATTCAGAAGACAAAGGCATAAGATGACAAAGCAGAAAGCAGAAAGGACCCAAAAGAAGAAGAAAGAGGGGTTGGGAGCAGTTGCAACAAAGGCCTGGGCAAGGAGTGCTCCTGTGAGACAACAATGCTCACCTAGATGTGAAGCCAATGGTGGTAGAAGAGAAGAGCCTAAAACTGTGTTCAAATATTATTGTCTATTTGGTTTGAACCAATCTTCCCACGCTGTTGTAAACAATCAGCTGAATGGTCACACGGACACTAGAAGCATGAGGTGGCACAGCCATGTATGTCCAAGGCTCTGGGCTTTTTTTAGCACAGCCATTTTCCAAAGTTGAGTTGCATTGTGGAGCTCTTTAGTTCGCAAAAGTTGTTGACCGACGAGCGTACTGTAGAATTCGGCAGTCATGCGCCACACACCCCTGTGCCGCAACGAAATTTCATCGCAGTCATGGGTCACGGCACCCAGTGCCGAATGTAAAATCCGTGACATCCTGGCCAAATCTCTCTTGGAGCTGCAAAAAAGGCAGAATTTTTGAAAAGTTCCGTCTTGAATGCCGAAATTTTGTAAGTGTCACACCAAATTTTGTTGGGTGCTGAAGTGCGAATCAGTATTTTCAGTCACGGGTCACAACCCGTGCTGAATTGAATGAAATTCTACAGTATTTGCAACCCCCAAAATCACTGAACAGAATTTTGAGATCAGTCCTCAAATTTAACTGAGTTGAGTGACTGATGTGATGACCTTGGGCGCACCTTCAAACCCCAACTTGTTTGCACAACAGATGAGTACTCTTGCACATTGCATACATCAATATTTGTGTTTTTCAAAAAGAATGGCTTGAAAAGGAAGGATACTGAATTTTTGAGCAGATTTTCGAGTTGTCGGCAGCCAGGCTTTGGTCATGATGTTCCCGTTTTGGTTGTCACAAATATCTGAAATCAGCCATCAAAATTTTGGCATTAGAGCGTTTGCGATGCAGCCATTGGAGCCATCAGATGGCTGTTTTGCGTTGCACAAACTGATGGCTGATGGCTCCAATGGCTTCAATGTCTACGTTGATTTTTGAGGTTAATTAAGCTCCTTCCAAGTCTTCAAAGCCGCATGCATTGGAATGGTCAGGTGGTAGGGTCAATGTTCCAAATTTAATCCAAGATTGCCAAATTTCGCCAGAATTCGGATTGTCATGCAGTGAGCACTCAGCGTGCTGGGTTCAAATACATCTATACTGTCATTAACCATTGTTCTAGCACAGAAGGAGCTGAAATTAATGTCCTTGACCAGCTATCCATCAGCCATTAGCCATCAGTTTGCGCAACACAAAACAGCCATCTGATGGCTCCAATGGCTGCATTGCAAACCCTCTATTTCTGTGATCTTGAAGATTTTGGAGGGCTGCAAATATGCTCTATTGAGCTATTTTGAGGGTAGGATCAACAGTAGTCACAGGTCTAGTCACACAGCACATGCCAGTGTGAATCAGTGATTGGCCATTGGGCAGATGACAGGCCAGTGGATTGACCAGCAGATTGGCGGAAAGTAGGACCAGATCAAGCCAGAACAAGCCAGATATGACCACTTTTGGCTGGGCATATCTGGCTCGTCAATTTTTTTGTGGTAAATAGAAACTAGATCAAACGACATTAGGGGGTTTCAGAATTAAAATCTAGAGCCTCAACTTGTGTTCCAACTCGAGCCTCAACTTCATGAAGTTGAGGCCTGAGTTGAGACCCGAAATTGGAGTTGGATGTCAAATTGTGCACAAGAGCCTGATTTGACATCCAACTTCAGTCCCAACTTGATACCCCAACTCCATCCCCATTTCGCTTCTCACACATGTTTGATGCTTCGTGTCTCAACATCACCTCAACTTCAGAAGTTGAGGCAGAAACAGCAGCTTGGGGGTTTCACAAACAAGGTCCCAACTTGGGTTCCAACTTAGCCCAAGTTGCGACCAAGTTGGTGTCAAGTTGAGGCCAAGTTTTGATGCAAGTTGGGCCTAAGTTTTTAATTCTGAAACCCTTATTGAACCACATATATTCAAATTGAACTACAGTACATGGTTGTACTACACTGTGCCCCACGCACTACTACTGCTGCCCACTGCCCCATCCTCCTGGTCCCCAGCCATATGTGTACCCGATTATCTGCCA
Organism: Mycena galopus ATCC 62051; assembly: GCA_014925785.1. Taxonomy (NCBI): domain Eukaryota; kingdom Fungi; phylum Basidiomycota; class Agaricomycetes; order Agaricales; family Mycenaceae; genus Mycena; species Mycena galopus. The sequence continues at coordinate 916,549 of WIQG01000010.1, read as the reverse complement.
GTTGTAGTGTACTTATGTCAAAATGAATAACTGAGGGGAGGGGGGACGGTGGCATCTGCATCGGGCCACATGTTGATTTGGTGAAAGCATAGTGTGTGCGTGTGACTGTGGGTATTCAGTGAGCTGGCACTACGAAGATGGTTAGAACCAGTTCAAGGACAGGCATACCTGTATTTCATTAATCATTGGTTGAAGTGTAAGAACAAAGTCTGCAGAGAATGGTGGATGTCAGTACTCATGAGGGCAGATACAAGAAATTGGCTCAACAGAACAGCCGCCACAAAAGAACACTTGAATTCTCGGAGATGTCGACTGAAACCACAGAGATGCATGCAATGGGACGGGGAGAATCAGAATGCACCCATGAGGGAGGAATGTTGAACGCACGAGCAGCAGCGCAACTACAGCAAGTATCAACAACTGTGATCTGGTGCACACATCAGCAGCCAGGTAAAGTGTGTCTGCATCTGGTTGTCGTATGTCGCCATAAACTTCCCGAGCTCCGAAACACCCTCTATAACAAGTCAGTGCAGCAGTTGAACATGTTGGCAGTGAGGATGAATGAGGAAGAGCAACACACAGGCTTCAAAGACCAGTATTAGAACATTCAAAGGGAAAACAAAGTCAGCTACATATGTACTTTCTTGCCACGCAATACTTTCAAATTGAACAGCTGAATTTTGTGTCCAAGGTGCAATGGTAAGATAAGTGACAGTAATGAACAATGGCATGAGTTATATACCACTGAAACCTTCGTGCTCGCCCACCCAGAGCTGAATGCAGTGTTACCCCATTGAGATTTGGAAACGACCAGGGTAGGGTCAAGAAGATGAAAGAGCACAATGGTGAATATACAGCATAGTGAACTGGAATGAGAGCAGCGGCAAGAGTGGGTGAGATGGTGGGTAAGAGGCAGGAGGCAAGTATGTTGTAAGCTGCAGAATCATACGAATTTGTGAGAAATTTGATGTGCCAATGATGTTCTCAAGGCACTGACTCTACCAAATAATGTGAATCAGATATTGCTTTGCACACATTTCGTGGATGGTTGGTTGAATCTGGCTTTTTTTAGCTCAATGTGGCTTGAAAGGCTTGTTTTGGCTTGATCTAGCTTGCAGTCGTTTTCACTGGGGCTAAGATGCAGTTGAGGCCAAGTTGAAGTGTAATGATAGAGCAAGTGAGATGTAAACAGATGGTAATACTACCGTAATAGAGGGTTGCCATGCGCAAAGAAGCGCTGAGAGCTGTGGGGGCTGTGGCACTATATGTGTGGTGAGTGCCTAGCATGTCTTGGCACATTCATATACATTGAGGCACATTTGAAATATATTCATTTGCGAGGAGGTTCTAGGCCACCACAGCGAGATTTTTTTCTTCCTTTTTTGGCCGAAAGCGTCCAACACCCTATAAAAGGACGCTCCAGGTTTGGCAAATACCACCGCGATAAACATCACAGTGACAAACATGTGCAAAGGACGCGATTTTTCTGTCAATCGTTGGTGGCCCCAGTTGTGGGAATAAAGTTCAGTCCTATTACTGTGAGTTTGAGAGGGCTTGACGCCTAAACAGGTTGTTGCCAGCCATGAATGAATCGTTGATCAGTACGCGAGTAGTCCCTTTCGTGTTGCGGCTGACCTGTGGTTGAAAGGCCCTTTTAACATCACTCACCCGACGACTGTGCAAACGTCGCTCTTCGCGCTCGCCTCTTTTGCACGGTTTGACCCCACTGGCCGTTATGTTGCCACCGGGCGCGTCGACGGCACAGCTGCCATTTGGGACCTCGACACGCGCGCCGCCATCCGAATTCTCGACGGCCACGTGAAAGCTGTTTCTAGCCTCGAGTACGCGGTCTCCAGCTGTTACTGAATGCATGCTGACGGTGCATTGTGCGCAGCTGGTCACGGCATTCGCGCTACGTGCTAACCGCGTCCAAAGACTGGAATGTGGTCGTGTGGGACCTCGCAAGCTCCTGTGTTCCCGCACAGCGATACACGACGCTGCGTTTCGACGCGCCTGTCGTATCGGCATCCTTCCACCCACGCAATAGGTACCGTGGCCGCGCTCGCTCCTGGTTTGAGTGTTGATGGCTTTACTTCGTGAATCTCATTCTTGGCGCAGCCGTATCATCCTGGCACTGATGACCACAGGTGAGGCCTACCTCGTTGACCAGCGCAAAGCGCATCGCGCGCGCGTCGAGTTGTGCGAGGCGCAGGAGGAGAGCGATGATGAAGGAGCTGGCGCGTCGACGCGTGTGCGGTGCGTGGACTACGTTTCCTCCTTTCCGCTTGACTTCACGTTCAACTAGGTCGGCGATCACCGTTGCGCGCTTCGATCCTTCGGGAAAGCACATCTTCCTGGGCACTAATGGCGGATACATCCTAGTGTTCAACACGCACACCAAGATGGTGCGCAGCCATGGCTGCTTTCCGCCAGATGCACATTGAGCATTCCCTAGATGGTCGCGCGCCATAAAATCGCCGGGGCTGGTGCTATAAAAGGCCTCGAGTTTACGAAGACTGGCAGGCACGCAGTCCCCCACTTTTCAATCACCTCGAAAGTGTATTTAAAAATATATTGTCACAGGCAGCTCGTGTCTAATTCGGCAGATCGCACACTGCGGCAATTTACGGTGCCGACATACCCACCGCCAAGTGCAGACGGGGCGTATATCGAGCAAGAGCTCGAACCGACCCACCGCTTCAATGACCCCATCAGCAAGACCGCTTGGCACGCCATGTCGTATAGCCCGGACGGCGAATGGCTTGCAGGAGGTGCGGACAGTGTGCGCTCTCTGCTGTTCATGGTAATCGAGACGCCCATCACAGGTGCAGCAGACCCGGCAAATCATAAAATCTATATCTGGGACATGTCGAACGATGGGCAGTTTGCAAGTGCGTTAGATGGAGGCCGGGAACCTCTTCTACATCTCCACGTTTGTGTCTATTGAATACTGAAATTAACGCTAACCTATACTAGTGGCACCCATCCAAGTCGTCTATCGCGTCGACGACGAACCAAGGGAATATCCTAATATGGCACTGTCCACATCCTGAGCGCTGGGGCGCCTTTGCCGGCGGGTTTGAGGAGCTCGACGAAAACGTCGAGTACGAGGAGCGCGAGGATGAATTTGACATTGCAAGCATGCCTGCTTTCAGTTCTCCGTGTCTCTGATTTTTTTCCTAGGAAGATGAAGCGGATATGATCCGGCGGAAGATGAAAGAGGAAGAAGAGGAGGTAGATATCGACACTGCCCCCGAAGCAGCAAAACCGCACCAGACTCAACTTCATGGGGTCCAGCCCGATGACGAGGACGTTGCTTGGGCTGACGAGGAACCTGACGATGATCAGCGAGATTGGAAGATGAGGGTGATCATAGAGGAAGACTGGGATATGTAATTTCGAGCTATGCTAAAATGTTACATTAATTGTAAGCTTAGAGATATCTCAGCTGTGGGTGTATTCGATTTTAATACAGAGTCCTTGAGATGTGGGTAGCTGTTGTCGAGTGAGTAATAGAATTATCCGATTGGAACCTTTAGTTTGAGTTTTTCAATGGCTGTAGCTAGATTTTGCATTCGAACTTTGTTGAGGTTGACGTCGATGATCGTGGTACCGTCGACCAGGCGTCCTGAAAAATACGCCCGATTACCGATGACCAAGTTATTCGGGGTAGGCGAGAACCGGTAGCCGGAGAGCGTGCCTTCAGACCCAATGGCGCTCCAATCCGATTCCAGGATACGGGACGCAGAGACATTGGACAAAGTGAACGTTTCGTGAGCAACGGGATGAACCGGCATGGTGAGTGCATTGCTGGTCAGGAACTGGTGCGAGGATAGGACGTGATCCAGACTCATTTTATGTCGCGCCTGGCAAAGGGCAAGGGCGAACTCCGCTGTGGTCAAGGAGTTCAGCTCTTTGACAGTTAGGGTCGGATATGGAAGGGGTATCCATGCGTTGTGTGGGTAGTATTCCATGGATTCGCCACCAGCTCGAGAAATGATGTCACGGAAGGACGCGATATTGCTGCAATGCACGATTGTTTCGGGCGAAGTGCCTGTTTTGTATACAACCTTGTAGATTCAACCCCAAGTCAGTGTCGTGAAAACTCAATCTAAAAAAATATAGTACTTTCATGCACCATGCAGTGAGAATGTCCCCGGTTGTGACCTTGACATCGGGATTTTCACGTCGGACTTCGGATTTCACATCATTGACGAGGAATGAAATAGATTCCTTTGGGACGGCAAATATCCGAGAGATAGCCCCACGCCAGTAACGCTCTCGAAGATGCCAACCCGCCAGCCAAAACACTCCCTTGAGCCCAAGGGCAGAATAGCAAGGGGGAGGGTATGTCCTTCCTTCATCTAGTTCTTTTAACAACAGTTGGTTGATCGGATTGGGATGGAACCCCTCCTGAGGCGGCGGAGGCACATCCCATTCCTTGTCGTTCATCTCCGCGACCAGGGCACGCAGAACGGCAGCAGCGCCAATACCGTCGAATATTCCATGCGATCGGGTGAAGCCGATACATGAGTATGGCTGCTCTCCGGCGGCACGGGAAGGGAAATGGCAGACGTGCCAGCAAGTTAGAGGATGATTCTTCACTACCCAATCAGCATTTTGCCGAGGGGTTGACGGGTGCAGAAAGAGGGATTGGGGGAGCCCTGGTGAGCTGGTCTCAAGGGGGATGGTTGCATACGTAGACAATGCGACGTCGGACGTAGATTCGGTCAGCACAAATGTGCTATAGTCTTCCGGGAGGGGACCCAAAGGAACCCTGACCTGCCAGGTCTTTGACTGGGTGAACAGTCAACAAGAAAAGCACCGCACTGAGTCTGAACGTGAACTCACCTCGGGCATGACTTCAAGTCTGCCAGCCAGTACGCGCCATTTTTCCGTTATACGCCGAAGTGCAGCCGCCAGAGCATTGGTGTCGATTGTTCCTTTCACCAGCCAACCCGTGAGGAATGCAGACCGCTCAAATGGGGTGTCAAAGACAGTCAAAGGGTACTGAGAGAAGCGAGTAAACGGCGCAGGTGAGGCTGGGTGCAATTCGGCGGTTGTACTTGGTGGTAACATGGGTGAAATTGCGAGAGGAAACGGCAAGATGTGTCACTGATATACTCTTTCTGAAAAGGCATGGCTAGATCCAGAAGACGGCAAGAGAAGCCACGAGATTTTTTTGATCTTGATTGACGTGAGATTTTGTCCGACGTCGTTTAGCGGACCAGTTGTGTTGGAAACTGTCCCGAGCTGTGTAACCCACTACTGCCAGCGAATTTACTGCAACTGTTGGCGTGTGGATAATTCATTTGCAATTTCATTTGCCTTGGATCCGTCCGAATGTGCCGAGTGTCCCAAGTCGTTTCTTGAGAGAAATTCGAAAGTGGTATAGCCGTTGGTTCGTTACGCGGCGACAGTGGCAACAATGACTCTCACGGGAGACCACGGTGTTTTCGGGCCTGCAAATCGGTCTAGTAGAATCGACAGTTGAGTATTTTCTTGGCAGGTCCACTCACTACTGTCAGAAGCTCAAGGAGTATGGAGATGCGAGGATTCAAACCGAAGAGTCTCTGGAAATATTTCTGTAACCAAGCACATTCAAGTCCCAAAAGCCTGAACGGGTACAGAAAGGTCAAGGAAGCTACAAAAAGGTCAAGGAAGCAGCGATCCAGCGCCTATAATTGGCACGACTCCGGTCCCGGAAAACCCAGAAAACGGGAGCTACCCTCCGCCACAGCGACACAATTGCGGCATACTATCTTTAATCATATGAGTACAGTCATGCGGAGTCACAGCGGATGGGCGTAATTCGGCAAATGGAGAGCGCTTGCCGTCAGCGAGTTAATGAGAAGACTTCCAATCAGACTCTGCCAGCTGGAATTCCAACTCGAAGAAGCCTCCAGTGTCTACGTCCTTGTAAATGTTGGGCAACAAATGAAAGACTGTCACGGCAATGAACAGAACAAATATGCGTTACAGGAAAGAGTCGACTATCGTATCCCCGCTTGATTCCCGCGTTCTCTATCCAGTGTCGGGAGTATATCAAAGTAAGTCCAATTTGGGGTCCCGAGGCTCCGGGGTGGGCGTCTGCGAAGCAGCCGTTGCGTTCCAACTGAATTGCATTCCAAATCAAGTTCAACTCCGTAAGGACCATCGCTTCAAGGAGTTCTGCAAGGCATCGTTCCCACGGTTCACTTGATCCGGCGGCGATCACGGGTACGGCCGCCGAACTACGCATTCCTTTTTGGGATTTACAGCCCCAACTTTCCGTCATCGTTTGCCTCGAGGACAGCTGGACCTCAGATACACCACTTGCACCACCCAAATACGTAACCCCTGACGATGGATGATCTCATTGAAACCTGCCGTATTTAAGCCCGTCGTTTTTCTCCGTTCAGTATAATTGAACTCACGACCCACTATAACCACCATCTCTCTACCACGAACACATAATGCCTTTCTTTGGTACTTCTTCTTCTTCGAACACCCGCGGGCATCGCTCGTGGTTTCACCGCAGCTCGCGCGACCGTCGCGCAGGAGGCCTCAGTGAGCTTGTTCATTTATTCCAAAGGCTTTTCCTCATTGCTCTACTTGTACCCAGAGGCCGCCCTCGCGAACCCAAATACCACCCACCGCGGCCGTAAAAACGCGAAAACCGAGCTCCATGCAATGGGCCGCTCTTCCCATGTTCCTTTTATGACGAAAGTCAAGCGCACGCTCGGCATCCGCAGCTCGCCGCGTCAGCGTACAACCTTTCGGCGCAAACAGCGCAAACACTTTTAGGTTTTCCGATGAAGCTACCAAACGGCGTCGACGGCGCCGTGTAATTATGCGATTTTTACAATTGTATCGACTAGGATGACGACGTCCCTGTATTATTACTATACGATATACCCAATACCCAACTATGTTTTGTACTTATAAAATTGTGGAAGAATCGAGATACTGGCACACAACCCGCCATTTTGCTTTCAAGAACCCAAATTGTTATGGTTGTGCTGAGATACTGTACCATTTCGACCGTAGGTTCAGGTCACAGGTCACAAGCCTGGTGAACTGAACCTATTTGAACTTTTGTCACAGTCACCAGGAGGTCTGAACATAGTGACATTTGGGTCTGGCAGAGACTAAAAAATCCAATTTTTTTCTCACGTCCTTCCCTATTAACCACTACGTATGAATGCGAAAATTAATATCCTTCCCACATGTCCCCTTGATAAAGTGTGTTCTTCCCGCTGTGTTTCCCCCAACGAATGGAAAGCAGAAGATCACCAACATCAATCTCCAACTCATAGGGCGGATGTTACGATGTCGGGTGCCAAATAATTACTGTGTCCCCGCTGCCAGAAAGCTGCCAAGTAAATTCCATGTGTAAAGTAGTGAAGTTTTTGAACATTTGAACTATCAAAATATATGTCACACGTTCCGGCTGCCACTGAACCCATCAAATTTGAACCTAAGTGGTCACAGGTCACAATGACTGAACCTACGGTCGAAATGGTACAGTACATTCACAAAAATACATTCTAATATCTCTTTATCATCAATGCGCCCCTGCTTCCGCTTCCCTCACTTCGTTCAGTCTCGCCTGCCGCGCGTCCTAAAAAAAAATAAGAACGACATGCAAGAAATGCAACGAGAAACTCACATCGTGCACCTTCTGCGAATTCACCAGCTTCTCTGCGTGAGCTTTCTTTGCTTCAAGTTCTGCCTGGAGTTTTGTATCTTGTTGGTGTTTCAACTAGAAAAACAAGAGGTCCAGATTAAATAAACCACAAAAGCAATGGAGGTAAAATATACAGACCTTCACCTCGCGGTCTGAGTTGGTGAGCTCGGTGACGGCGCTGTCGTGCTGGTGCTCCGCCTTGTTCAGCGCATTCGCTGCCTTCGCCTCCTGCTTGCTCAGCTTTTCATTATACTTCTCCGCCTTGTTCACTAACTGAGAATAATGAGTAAATGTGGGTCTGACTGTGAACAACTGGGGTACCTTCTGTGCCTTCGCGGCATCCTTCTCCGTTGACGCGACGTCTTTGAGCGAGTGCTTCACCTGGTCAGCCTCGATTTTTCCCTCCTTCAGGAGCTGCTTCTCCATATGCTTGAGCGCAGAGGACGAGGTTGGGAGCGGGGCAGTCATTGCAGCCATCGTGTTTCAAATAATGGTATGGGGGGTTTTTGAGGTGTGTTAGAGCGGCTTCGTCTCTTAAATACCGCGTTCGCGGAACTATGTCATTTCTTGCGAAAACTCCTATGGGGAGTTCACAAAGATCGAGACAGACGGAAGTGACGTAGAAATTTCAGGGCGCAACCCCTTTGGCGGAGCGGGGAGTCGGTAATTATCTGCGATGTGTTCAGACGATTCAATATGCCATCCGAGAGAATGGCAGTGGCTCTCGAGAGCCAGAAGTAACAAAGCAGATGAACGCAGAGACCAAGTTGCAATCCGCATTCGGATGGCAGGACGATCATTTATGCTAAATTCGGTTTTTTGGCAATTTGCCCGCCGCAAAGTTGCCAGAAAGACGGTAGCCAATCCGAGTCGATCTAAATTACAAATTATACATCCTAGCAACCTCTATAGTAATCATATCTCTAGGCGGACGCGTCGGAGAGCCTGGAGTCGGGGGTGGCGATCCCAGCCTGTTCGCGGAGCTCGCGAATCTGGGTCTTGCGCTCTTCCTGGTTGAAATTATGAGTATTGCATGCAAAAAGAACCCCAATCCCCTCACCTCATGGACGAGCTGGACCTGCAAGACCTCTGCGGCGCGCGCCTTCTTGGCCACGAGATCGGCGGTAAGCCTATCGTCCTCTTGATGTTTCACCTGCAACAATATGAGAAGCGCCCTATCCAAGTATGAGCACGCGCACCTCAGCGTCTCGCTCTGCGCTGTGCAAGTCGACAACGACGGCTTCATGCTTGTGCGTAGCCTTGTTGAGGGCCTTTTGCGCCACGGTTTCGATCTTGGTGATCTTCTCGATAGCCTGGTCCGCTTTGGTGGCGGCCTAGATGGATTAAACCTGAGTTTCACTCTAGGCGGGAAGGGATAAACGCGTCGCACACCTTCTGAGCCTTGGCCTTTTGCTTTTCAATGCTCTGCACGTCCTTGAGGGCTTGGTCGACTTCTTTGGACTCGCGCTTTGCCTCCTTTCCAAGCTGCTTCTCGAGCTTCTTAATCGCGGCGGGGGACGAAGGGACGCTGAGAGTAGTCATGGTGTTGGTGTGAGTTCAAGACGCGGCGTGCAGACAGGGGTCGTGACCGTGTTTGATGGATGTCTGCCAGCACGCGCCTCAAATCAACCTCAAATCCATACCGTTCCATTCGACACAGCGCCCAAACAACGTCCATCTTCATGCGTGCAGTTTGCAGTCTTATGTTCGCTGAGCTTCGCTCGCACCGCCGGAACTCCTTCGCGGCTTCAAAAGGCCTTGCTTCAGGGTGGTTCGGAAGGTCTGATGTGACGCGTGGAGCAACGGACAAGCTCCACCGTTGCAAATATTAGCCGTCTAGCGAGCCTCTCCGGTTAATTTTCGGTGTCAGGAACTTGGCCTTTCTCTATCATGCCCCCGAGACGCACGATTCCCAGTAATCTCGATATTGGGCCTTCCCATCATCATCGTTTCGAGAACGAACCTTCTTCCGAAGATGGACACGCCTTCCTCGCCACCCCACCATCCCCCGAGGACGACCGTCTCGCGTCCCCGCCGTACAAGCAGCAGGGTAGCCGCCCCAATTTGCTTCCAGAGCGCGATCCGTCCCCGAGTCCCAGCTATAGGTCCGCAAGCGGCTTCATGGCCAATGCGGGCGACGAGTCGCCTGGCGAGAAGGGCAAGACCCGTTCGGTCCACTACCCTGCCGATATAGTGCCACCACCGCATATCACGGACCCCGACCATCACTCGGTCCACTCCGCGCCTTCATCCGTGGCCGGCACCGATGATGAGGGCGAAGAGGAGTATGACTGGTCAGATGAAGACGACCTGGTAGATCAGGAAGCAAAGTTTGAAGAGCGCATGGGTAATGCCCCTAAAAAAACTGGCTGGAGTTTCAAGAGGTGCGTTGCCAACGATATCTTTTTCGACTGCTAAAATCATCGCTTAGATTCTTGACTTTTCTCTTCTCGACGCTCATTGGCTCGACGTTTCTGGCTGCTCTCCTCGCAACCCCCGGGATCATCATTTATTTCTTCTGGTACAAACAGTCCGAGACCGAGTTCCGCCACAAAATCACTCTCAATGTCCAGGCGTGGCTGTTCTGGGCTGCCGCCAATTTGCTCATCTCTTGGTAACCTTTCTTGTTCTCAAGACAGCGTTTGATTAGCTTATTTTCACTGAAAAATAAGGTACCTCGCCATGATCATCGACATTGTCCCCACTGTTTTCCGCTTCATGGTCTCCGTTGCCTGGGGCCACGTCTCAGAGATGATAAAGTCCCGTATCGAGATGTTCAATTCGGTCAAAAATACCATAAAGCCGGTATTCTATGCTGCCAGCGCCTGGGTCTCTTGGGTCATCATCTTCGGCCACATCTTCAAACTCTACGGCAACGGGAGTATAAATCACCAGGGCTATACCGCCACCGTCTTTCAGGTCGTAGAGTTTTGCTTCTTCTTTACGGTAGTGCTCTGCGCCCAGCGCCTGCTCTCCCAACTCATCGCCTTCGCGTTCCACCGCACCGCATTCAAAGACCGCTTGGACGCCGTAGAAGAAACTCTCAAAGTCGTCGAGAAGCTGCGCGAGTATCAGCCAAAGCAGTACAAGCGTGCGTCGGGTTTTCGCACACCGCTCTTTGGCGGTTTCGGGACACCCACATTTGACAAAGATAACTTTAATCTTGTCTCCTCCAAGCTCAAAGATCACAAACGCCGCTCCGAGCACGGAGGCGTTAGTAATGGAGGCCCCGCGCACGCGCAACGCGAGGGATTACCAGGGTCGCGCCCGTTGAGTGTTATCGACGAGGACAGTCCTCACCGCTACCCGCCGTCGCGCGGGGACCGTGAGCCGCACGATGCGACGCTCGTGGCCACGGCAGCCAGGGCGTTCAAGTCCGCCATACTACATGATGCGCGCAACATTGGGGGCAACGACGCAATCTCTGCCACGAACTGGGACGTCAATTCACCGAGCGAAGCGAAGGTGTGTCACGTTCCCTCCCTCATCCTTCCAGGCAATTTTTTTTGGTTTTCTTTCTTGTTTGTTTTGCGGAACGATTTTTAAATCAAGTCTGCAGCGTCTTGCGCGTTCAATCTACATGCGCTTCAAATCATCCTCGCGCAACTACCTTATTCCGACAGACTTTCACCCCGCGTTTCCCACCGTCGAGGAGGCCGATGCGGCGTTCCGCGTGTTCGACAAGGACAACAACGGCGATCTTTCGCGAGCTGAAATCAAGACTACTTTGATGAAGGTGTACAAAGAGCGCCGTTTCCTTGCTCGTGCGATGCGCGACGTCGGCGCCGCGCTGAAGACACTCGACCAAATGCTACTATTTTTTGCGCTCATTGTGCAATTTTTTATCAGTCTCAGCGTCTTCGGCGTGAACGTTACGAGCAGCCTGACCAGCGTGTACACCCTCGGTATTGGTGCGAGCTTCATATTCAAGACAGCGGCAAGCAGTGCGTTCGATTCGATCATGTTCCTGTTCGTTACACACCCCTTTGACACGGGCGACCGCTGCTTCATCGACAATGAGATCATGGTCGTTAAAGTTCGTTATCATACTCGGCTCCAGGCTTTTGGAACTGACCTTAATGTAGAAAATGACATTGTTCGCGGTTCGATAAATCCCTTTAGGCTCCACGCGTTTTGTACTGACCGCAATGCAGACAGTATTCACGCGCTGGGATGGGACGGAATCTTACTATTTCAACAGCCAGCTTTCGAACAAATTCATGTGCGTGTTTTATTCGGTTCTTTTTCGGGACTCATTGTTAATTTTTTCTTTCAGAACAAATGTTCGGAGGAGTGGGGTGCGCCTTCCCAGTTTCCATCGATCCTATTTTCTCATTTCAGATAGAAAATGTTTGAGAGCTTGACGATGCAGGTTGCGTGGCGGACACCCCTCGCCAAACTAGACGCCCTGGAAGCCGCCATGAACACCTGGCTCTCAACGGAGCAGAACCGATGGTTTGTACCCAGCACAAGCATCGCACTCCAGCACATCGATTTCCAGCGCTACCTCGAGTTTACTATGGGCTTCGGGCACAACGGGTGCGTCATACCTCTCTCTCGCACCTCCTCCCAATTGACAAAATCATTGTGACAGAACATGGCAAGACTGGGGCCTCCGGCAGGCGCGCAAGACAGCCTTCCACGCGGCCGTGCAGCACTACAGCCGCGAGCTGGGCATCGTGTGCTACAACTCGCCGCAGCCCATTGTCTGGAACGACCCGAACCTTGAACTGCCGCCGTACCCGCCGGCGACGAGCCCTACCGCAGATTCGCTCGAAGTGAGGAGCCCCACGGCGTTGTCACCTGACAACGAGGTGGACACGGAAATGGTGCTCGACAAGCCCACACCGACCCTCGGGTTCACGCCGCCCGTGACTTCCGGGAAGATTCTGCGCGCGCGCACGCGTGGTAAGAATGCGATACGCGCTATGGGCGGAGATTCATGAGCGTGGTGTCATCGCCGACTCACTCATCTGTACTCGCTTGCGTTTTCTTGACCGGACATGAACCCCTAACCCAATGTATATATACACCACTGACCACCGCACGTCGTCTCCCCCCTTCCTCCTCCCATCACATAGAATCAGATAGATCCCAGTTACGAGTCAGAGAATAATCTTGCTGTCGTTTGTTTTGCAACAGATTTTTTGGAATTCAGTGCATTGAAATGAGCAGAACCCTGATTTTACAACCAATATTCTACAGCAGACCTTGGCTCGATATAATTGAGTCCGTGAGCATCTCGCTCCAATTCTTACGGGCTACTTCCCACCAGCTTTGTGGACCTAGTCAAAGTCAGCGTTGCGACCAGGATGTACACGGTTTCAAGTTCCTCACGTTTATCGTATTGTTGTATAACCTTGCATCAAGTTTGACGGTCTTCTCCTCCAGGACCGATATCGTGCCGCTCTGGCGGTCTATCTCCGTCCCCATAGCCAATGAAACGCCCTTCAGCTCTCGTACGAGTCCCTGGATCTCGTCGAGGTTCCTTTCCAATGTGTCCTCCATCTCGTCGTCTGACGCATTGGCCTCGAACTGGAATCGGCTTCTGTCGGTTGACTTCATATGGCGACCTCCGGAAAGTACTCCTTCTCTTCCGCCCTGATAGCCGATGCCCTCACCGCGTCCTGCGCGTTTCTCCTCGTAGCGACGCTGCACCTCTGCCTCCCGTGCGGCATGTTTAGCGTCGTTATTGAAGGTAACAGCCGGAATGAATATAGATCGGTTTAACTTCCGCAGTTCTTCTGTTTTGTCGTCCGCACGCTTGCTGTGGCCTTTCGCTCTTGAAGAAGGAATGAATAAATAACCACAGCAAGACCCGGCAAAATTAGAAGACAGCACCTATCCAGATAAAGTTCCGTGTTTACCAATCGTTCTGAGAAGCCATTTTCGTAATTCTTTCAAGAAGAAAACCGTGTTTGCTCCGTACCTGATTGCTCCCCAAGCCGTTTCAAAGTGTTGTTTCCGGTTTCAACAGCTTCGCGAGCCAATCGAAGACTGTTCTGAGTCGAATTCACGCTCTCCTGTTTCTTGTACGCGATTTTCCGCCTGATCCCTTCAACGTCCTCTTCCTCTTCAACGCTATCTTCCTCGAAGAAACGACTAGAGCCGGCTCTCGCGGGATTATACCCGGCAAAGAGCTCGTTTCTATCTTGGTCCAGTCGGCGCTCTAGTCCACCACGCGTATAAACGTCTCCGACACCATTGCTTCGGCTATACTTGTCTCGAACTAGATTCGAATCGGAAGAGGCGGAATGGTTGGGAGATGTACTGGTTGATTCGACAGGGGGGATCTGAAGACGACTAGAGCTGCGCGTGAATAGAGGCATATTTTGTTGGTGGGAGTTTCTTGGAACTTGCAGTTCACGAGTGTTGCTCCAAGATGGATTTAAGCCCACTGAGATTTGGTTATGATATAAATCCCGACCATGGCAGTGCAACTCTGTGAAGCTGCGGAGACTGCGCAGTCACTATTTGAATGCTTAGCGGTGTCCTAAAGCAATGCAACGGAAATCCGCAGACGAAAGACGACAGAGGATGCGGGGAAAGCTATGCTGGGCGAGTTTGTGAGTAAATGGTTCACAGCAAGTCTGTTCCGAACTCGGAACATTTGTTGTGAGTCAAACAAAAGTGGAAATTTCTCTGGTCACTCCAATTCAAGTAGGTTAAAAATCCCTTTCTAGTTTTAGGCGATGGGCTTAACCCTCCAAATTCTAGTCGCCCCATCGTCCCCGGTTGTGGCCAAAAGATCCTCGAAACCCTGCCGCGGACACCATGCAACGGAGTTGACGTCGGAAACCCCGTGGGCATTTGGCAGTTGGGCAATCAGCTTATGGTGGAGCGCCAAATCTTCATCCTCCTGCAAAGAAATAAGACAGCGAGCGTCACAGCGAGTAACTGGGACTAACCGAAAGTTCCCAGACACGGATAAAGCCATCGCCACCCACGGCAGCGACCCAGCCGAGGCTCGGAGAAGATGAATGCCCAACCCCCCAACTTACGGAGTACACGCTGCGCTCGTTCCCGTCAAGAACAGTGGCGCATTCCCACTTGTGCTCCGCCACCCGACGCCAGATACGAACGGTCTTGTCATCAGACGCCGACGCAAGGTAACTGTTTTTAGGTGACCATGCGAGGGACCAAACAGTGGAACCGTGGCCAGTTAGGGTCAAGAAACAAAACCAGTCGTCTGAAGGGTCATCGATGTAGAGTTTGATGGTGTCGTCGTAAGAAGCTGAGGCAAGTATCTACGCCACGCTTGTGAGTGGACAGGAGTGGAAGGGAGAAAATGAGTTTGGTAGCGACCTCTTCCACTGGATGCCATGCGACACATTTGACGTCTTGTGTATGTTCCATGAGTACGCCCATGCATTCAAAGTCGGAATCGGGGTGCACTGCACTGCAGCTAAGTGTCTGGCCTGCTGGAGGAACCGTGAGAGCACTCGCCCTCCCATATCCACACAGTTTTGTCGCGACTGCAGCTCGCGAGTAGCGTCCCCGAACTTGAGTACGCGACACTCTTACACTCTGTCTCGTGCCCCTCCAGAAGACTCGCGCATTCCCACTCTCCCTTGCGACCTTCGTCGTCTTCCGATTCCTCCTGCTCCCAGATACCGATGTTCGCATCGAACGACGCTGTCGCTAGAGTGTTCCCTGACGGCGCCCAAGCTACGGATCTTACGGTCTTCGTGTGTCCTGTCGGGATCGTTGCGATGTGCGAAAACGCGGGGGCAGATGAAGTGGGAGCATAATTATATATTCGCACAGTTTTGTCAGCCGAGCAGGACGAGAGAAGCGGTTTTGTTGGGTTCCAGGCGACATGCCAAGCACGATCCTGGTGACCAGGTAGTTCCTGGACAGCGTCGATTCTATATGCGAGGTCAACTTCCATCGTGGCAAGCAAGTGGCAAGAGAGGAAGTTTCGATCGATTTGACGCCATCAATCCAACAAGAAGCATCGCTTTGACCACCCAGCCACAGGCGACAAAGAATTGAGCTAATTCCATACAATTCCATATCCACTCAGCGAAATTTGGTATCGATACAGCACATTAGTAGTAATACAAGTGAATGTTCCAAGTTAATATCTGTGTTCCCTTCCACGGCGACGGCGCTCCGTCCCATATCTGTATTCCCTTCGCTCCTTTTCACGTTCACGACGAGGCGTTTTGTGTATTCCCAATGCTCGCTTGATTTTTGTCATCAAAGGAACGTGGGCAGAACGGCCCTTGATTTTTAAAAGACCAAATTAGCGAGTGGGGCAAAATAAAACAAGAAACAAACCATTGCATGTAATTCGGCCTTGGCACGTTTGCGTCCGGCGTGGGTCGTCTTGGGGTTAGATAGTGCTGCCTCTGTTTTTGGGTCAACGAACGGTTTCAAATAAATTGCAATTGTACGAACTATATCCTCCAGCAACACGGTCGGGGTCGCGGCGGTAAGCGTCACGACGGTGGCGATGGCGCCATCCACTTGTGCCCAAGAAACGCATATTCGAATAGTAGATTAGGGGAGAGAAGGTGTGAGGATCGTAAAACAGTCGGTTGATGTTTAGGTAGCAAATATTGGGAACCGGTGTCCAGTGGTGCCTCTTAAATACAAGAATCGTAGCGACGTCATGGTGGTGCAAAAGGTGCATGATACCGCGCATAACAAAATTGGTATACTGTGATGACGTCATTGCAATATCCTCCCTTATTATACAGCGTATGCTCCAGATTCAGTTGGGGCCTTCATTTCGATGTCAATCTGATACTCGTGAGGTTGGTTAGACCCCCAAGAAAGAAAGACGCACTGGGCTGTTGGTGTCTTCTGATTTCATTGTGGAGACCTGATTTGCGTGCAACCCGAAGTTAGCACTGCTTTTTGGAAATAACGGCAGGCGTACTACGACATTCCGCGCGAATTGTATGCTTGTTACTTGGCCGACCACGGCGCCGCTGCTGCTCACAGGGGACCTTGACTGGGAGACGCTCTGCCGGTTGTTCATGTTAGCTAATAATGCGCTCAAGAAGGATCCTGCATTGGCATGGAGAATGAGAAATCGAATGAACTGTGCTATCTGCCCACCTGGCATGGTCATGAAAAACATTGTCCAGAAATCTGAGAAATTTGAGTGACGCTGTCCGAGCCACAGTAACCATTATTTACAGCTCTCTGGCGCTATTTTGAACTAAAAGATAAAAAATGTGAGATCCTGTCGATGTAGCTGGCAAAAATATCTCACCGCAATGGCTGCAGCAAGCGCTACCATACTTATGAAATGAAAGTGAATCGGAGTTCAGGCGTGTGTTGTCCGTTAAATACCTTGTTACCAGTCCCGTTTCTGAAATTTGTAAACATCGCGCGGCCAGAACGAAGACTTTGCTCACGGAGCGTGTAAACAACCAAACGGTCAAGAAGTACCGTGGTACTACAAATCAAGAAGCCAAGTAAGCGCAATTTTGAACAACCAACAGTTGAATAATGACCTTTGACTGAATGCGGATTGACTCTTCACCTTCAGGTAAACGCAAAGGACACATGCATTGACGATGTCTAGACTAGCGTCTCCGAAAAAAAGCAGCATTATAAGACCCCTCTGTTTCTGGACGACTAGTGGGATGGAACCCAATGTGATCGACTCTGCAGCGATTATCAGAGACAAAGTCTGAAGCAGTGCGACGAGGATCCAGAGGAAAATTGCTATATACAAAGCTCTCGTGGCTTTATAGATCCTCGCCACAAAGACAGCCTATGTCTGGTAAGCAGCGGGATCGAAGGCTTAGCAAGCACAAACCTGAACGCCGTGGTCGATGATGGACCTGTATCATATTTATCAAGTCGGTACGAGTGGATTCGGAGGAAAATAATTACCCAATGACCACTGCCGTGTTGAGACCGATCTAATATTTAGATATACATCAAACACTTCGTTTTTTTAACGAGGGACTCACTGGAGTGTATAGCAGGTCGAAAATCAGCCCAAAATCGTTGATGCACAAGCTATAAACTCCGTGACAGATGCAGATCGTGTAGGCGAGTTCAAGAAACCTAGAACACCGTCGGTCACAATTTCTGTGCGGTAAACTGTAATACCACAAAAAAATGGCCTGGTGCTTGCGCGGTCAACGATGAAGTGGAAGGAATCAGGCAACACTCACGGTGCACTTGATAAGTAGCTTGTCGTTCGGAAAGCGCTTCAAATAGCTGATGGTTTGCATGCAAATTAGGCCGAAGAAGAAGGTCGCGAAAAATGCCCCTATCACAAGAGGCCCCAAAATGAGATTCACGGGGAAACCAGTCATAGCAGGGAAAGGTGGGCGAGTGCTTGGGAGGAGACAAAGGGACTTTGTTCGCATCGCGCACTATAATACCTGGATTCGCAGGAAAGAATGTCGGGGGCGTCATCAGATTGCAACCAGAATCGAGCTCACGACAGTCACGGTGATAACAAATCTGTGGTTCTGCTCAGTTCAGCTTCGGAGAATCTTCAGATGCTGATCTTTGAGTCTATCTTGACCAGTTCTCACAGAGTTGAGTGGGGAATTTCGGCTGATCGGCGGCATTGAACCTTGGTTTCTGAAACAGGCTTACAGAGTGGAGCAGAAAAGCACCGAGAACCCACAGCCGCGACCATTCCAGGAGTCACCGCCCCAGCCCCGACGGATAGACAAGTTGTCGTGAGAACATAAAATTTAAAAGGTCCCACCTACGTAGTGGAAATTTTTTTCATACTAGATCACGCGGAAAGGTTGAACAACGGAGTTCGACTTTCCTTCGAAACGATGTCAGATACAGAGGCGAACAACAAAGAGCTTGGAGGGATGCAAGTGGCACTATGTTCGATGGGAAACCCAAATGAAACCTGACAGTGGCCAGTCACCAGTGAATCTGAGGCGCCGGTCAGCGCCAGCCAGAGTGGGCTTAGAACGTGTGGAGAGTGGACTTGGAACGCGCGGAAGAGGTTGGAACTTGGATGATCAAAAGTGGCTTGCCAGATGATGTCATCTATTGTTGCATTCCCGCTTGATTTCCCCATCTTGCACGACGCTTACTAGGGTACTCAAGTTGGTCCCAAAGCGCCTCCGGCACTATCTCACTGCGGTGGCGATACCAGCACGGTACAGTACCTGCTTGTTCCTCAATGGGACCTCGGCAGTAATACATTCTTCCTTCCTTCCTTCCTTACTGCTAAACTTGAAATAGTTTCTGGGAGAATCGATACACTTTTTGACTGGCGCTCCACCTTCGTTTCTGCTTACTTCTGTTTGGTGGTGAGTCTCCTTCTGCTCCATCTTCTCGTCGGTTTGCTGCTCCGGCTTGGCTCCGGCTCCACACCCGAGACCAGCCGAGGCGTCAAAAACAAGTGTTTCGGTGGTGCTATGACGCAAAATGTGGAACAGAAGCGGACTCACTAGCAAACAGAGGTACGCAAAAACGAAGGTGGAGCACTCATCAAAAAGTGTATACTATTTTCGAAACGGCTGTAGGCGCCTCTAGGCAAAATGAATGTCCGCTCCCGACAAGTTCCCGAATCAATTCTCGACTTTGTTTTAGCTCAATTTTCCCTCCAGCGACAGGGATGGCATTGAGATGATTCTGGGCTGCGCTATGATCTGGAGTCTGGGGCGCGTTTGGAGTATCGTGTGGTGGCGGCCCAGCCAACTCTCGACGTGCCTACATGGGAGTTTTCTGGAGCCTCGTTATATTTCTACTTCAAGACTATGTTCACACAAGTTGCTTGTCGTCAACTATGAATCCCACGTCACGTCGAAACTATTGAAGATTCCCGACTCATCTCTATTGGTCCATCCTTGGACTTGGAATAGCGGCGCTGATCATCCATGCTCTCTTTCGTTTGTGCTTCACTGCTGTTAAGACCTTTAATCACCTCAACGCCATCTGTTTTTTTACATTTGTGTGGCGGGATGTTGATTTTCATGATGGGATGCGATTTTTCACCGAACTTCTTTCTATTTTGCGAGCTTCCTTGGCCCTTCTACTCGCGTTCGTCCCTGGTCTACGACATTCCGTGTGTAATGGATTGACCCGTTGCTACTCATCGCTTCGTATAAAAAAGGTGTCTCGGATATCTAGGACCCGCGCGCCTGAGATCGCATCCGAGCCAAAATGCGTTTTGCTGCAACCCTCGCTGCTGTGTCTATCATCTCCTCTGTAGCTGGTGCCTATCATCCGCGCCAGATCCCCGGATTCCCTGGTCAGTGATGAGCAACTGGTTGAAGGACCCAACGACTCATGCGCGGGTCCAGCCTGCGCGAGCAATTGCTTAAACGATCCCACAAATCTTGGGGGGTGCCAGCAAACGGACGAATCCTGCCTGTGCAACAGCCTTCCCTTTGTGGAGACCACATTCGCTTGCATAACTGCGGCGTGTCAAGGCGCGGACCAACAGAGTGCCATCACAGGCGCAGAGAACTTTTGTCTAGATTTCGTGCGTCGCCTTTTTTATTTCTCTATCTACAAACTTGACAAATATCCAGGATGTGACATTGTCAGCGGAATCGTCGGTCATCGCAGCTGGTTTGTCCACCCTTTCGTTGGGGGCGTCCATTACCGGCAGCTCCAGTCCCAGCCTGACATCTTCCTCGTCAGTTATTTGTTCTCTTTCGTTCTCAGATTTTGACCTCTTCACAGGGCCCCTGCTCCCACCAGCTCAGCCTGTCGTTTGACTGGTAGTTATTTAATCGGTATCACGGTTCTGGTCGCTGCAGCTCTCTCGTTCTGACTTGGCTGGCACCCTGTAATAAATATATTGATATATATATTTACTTTCGACGCTGTGGTGGACTTGTAAATGCGGCGCCCGGCCCGCCAACACCGCGGGAATAACGTCAACATGATTTGTCCTCCCGAACCCCCCTCCCTCCAAACTACCAGGCTGGGTGGATGCGAGTGTGTCTACGCGCGGATGGAGGTGAATACGGAGACCTCAAGTTGCTCGTTGACTCTTCTCGAACATATCATGACTTTATATAATGGCCTTCCTCTTCAACCACCAGCGCGACAATGGACAATCCTGGCATCGTTCTTCCTAACATCCGAGGTTACCGGGCTGTATAAAATACTGTCTCTTGCCACGGGAACGAAATGCCTACCTGCCAACCGGCTGCCTTTGATAGGGGAATCATTGCACGACAGTCATGCAGAGGTGCTTGCCCGCCGCGGTGCCGTGCGCTGGTTCATGGAAGAAATTGGGCGATGCCAAGGCAGCACGTTCCAGTCCGAGTGGATTTATCTCTGCGATGGGAGATATGCACTCAAGGCTGACATCCGACTGTCTCTCTATGTCTCAACTGTACCTTGTAAGGTCCTGCATCCCCAAAATATCGCCCTAGCTCAACATCGTGCATGTACGCGAAGGTGGGGATGCCTCGATGCGTTTCCTTTCCACATCCCAGGATGAGCAAATGGCCGCGCTGAAAGACTCTGCCATTCGCCCGCCCACTGACCCGACGTTGGCCGCGAGGGGACGCGACAACTACGCGCTTTTCGGCGTGCTGCGCACGAAGCCCGGCCGCGCAGACGCGCCGTCTACGGTGTCCATGTCCTGCAGCGATAAAATCGCGTCTTGGAGCTTTCTTGGGATCCAAGGTGCTTTGGGATCTCGGTTTCTGCGGCCGCTTTACATCCACAGCGTGATCATAGGTGAGGTCCCCGCCGAGCTGCATTCAGTGGTGAGGGACGACTGCGAACGTGCACTGTGGCGACGATTGGAAGCCATTCTAGGTGATTCTCTACGCTATGACCTTTGAGACCAGTCATCATAAATACGCCCCAGACTGCGGCGAATACTCTCTGCATCGACCAACAATCCAGTTCACACCCATGCCTTTCTTGCACTCGCGTACCTTAACACCTCAAGTTGGTGCTTCATGCAACGAGTGTCTGTGGTCATTCAGTCTGCGTCAATTTCCTTGGTTTACGTCTCGCAGCTCTGTGGTGGATCGCCGATTCCAGTAAACCCGCCGAGGTCCTGATCAACGGGTTCAAACGTGGCGTAGCGCCGAAGCACCGACATCGTGAGCAGTCTAGGTGAATCCATCGTTTGTGCTTGGAGCACGACTCTGAACAATATTCAGACCTCAGGCATGCAGAAGATCCATGCTACTTCTCTACCACGAAACTCTCCGCGTCTGTGGCCTTCCTCCCGAGCCGTAAGCATCCAAAATAAAGACCTTAGTGTTACCGCTCACGCTGTTACTAAGTGATTTACCGTACCAAGACACGAAACAGTTGGTGGCAGATTACCAGGCCGCTAAGACAAGTCTGATGGGCAAAAGGGGTATATTTTCAGGGTGGATTCGCGGATCGACTAATCCCAGAGTCGACGATTCAGAGCACCTGCATCCTTCGTTACAGTCATCATTGGCCAAAAATACACAAACATTAGCATAATAAACGTACTATCATAAGAGGGATACGTGGCTAGACTGGGAAAATGAAACAACAGGATAATTAAGAGACTAAAGGGTTCGTGGTAGATAGATTCGTGGCATGATAACATTAGTGGCCGTGAGCAAAGATCTTGGTCATTGATCTTTCTTTGACTCTGATACCTCCAGGTCAATGTCCGCCTGAGAAAGTTCCAGTACCGGAGGGTCCTCCTGGAGAATGTGTTTCGAGGAGGGCATCATGATTGACGGTGAGCTCTCCACGGAAGAGTGGCCGTCTTCGCTTGGACCCCTGCTGAGCCCTGGTGTGCTCAGAGGGGTTTCGATTCCGGATCGGGCGTTGGATTCCGCCAACTCCTTCCGTAGGGCTTCCAGTTCGCGTTCGAATTTTCGCCCAAAAACCTCAATGTAGAATCCACCGCCGTTCCAAACACTAACGGACAGAATGAAAAGGAGGAACGCTCCGCTCCAGAGTGGGCTGTCGTAGAGCAGGTACACAGCGGGTGCCTCTGTTAATACAGCATACACTAGAAGATGCGGTGATATGAGAATTGAGCAAGGGAACGAGTGATTTAGCGCACCAAGCTGGCCAGTCAAAAACGACATTTCTCGGTATGCGGGGGGAACGGACGACAGTGCACGGCCAATCATCCCGCGCTTATCATTGAGGAGGAAGGAAAACGATGTGGTACGTTGGCCGGACTCGATCTTTTCGCGGCGATCGACAAGGACAAACTAAGATGTATTAGAGAATGTCACTGGGCAGACAGAGAGCACTCACTTTCCAATACAACAACTGCCAACTCAAATCTGGCGCGTTTTCAAAACTCTGCAGAAAAAAGAGCAGGAAATGACACACATATGCCACCGCTCAACAACATTGCTCGTATAGGACTGAGGTGAGGCAGTTCGAGGAGAGCAGGGAACCGGGCTCCAGCAGATGGATAGAAATGACTGAAATATACGTGAGCGGAAATTATGTAGAATATCACAAGAACGAACCGTATAACCGTGAAAGTGAACGGGGGATAGAGGTGTATGAACAGGGATGTGACCTTATCCTGGTCGTGGAATACCAGACTATTGCGCCATGTGATGACCGCGCTCGCAAGGGAACCATGGGAAAGACAATAGCAGGCCGTGAAGAGGGCGGGGCTGGATGGTAGCAGCCAGATGTAGACAAAATTGAGGATGTTGACATAATAGCATAAATCAAAGAGAAAGTAGTGCCAGGCGCGTTTCTTGTACAAGTAGAAACGGAGGGGCAGAAGATACGAGGCTTGACGCGAAAGTTAGGCATAACGGAAAAAGAGGAAGGAGTGGTATACCTTGGAGTGTGTATGATATGTGGATCCACCTGGACCAAATCAGCGTCGTGTCTTCGCAAACATGAAATGACCAACTGTGGTGCAAGCCCAAAGAGAAGGGCGGAGCAAACCAAAAACATCACGCCAAAGAAAAAACTGAGTTCATGTCGCGCGTCAATTACGTCGAATTCCATGGAACCAGATACGACATTTACCTAACTTTCTCTCGCGTTCGGACCACTTTCGCTGACTGCCATGAGCTGGACAACTTGGTCATGCGGCTCGAGACCTGTCACCCATGAACATCGAAGCCGAGGAGAGAATGGAATTGCGCACCCTGAGTCTGAAGCTCTTGAACTCGCGCTCAAAGTTTTCCGTCAACACCTCGCCTGAAAGATCGCGAATTTTGAAGGTTTCTTCCGCCCTCATTTTTAAGCGATCACTGTGTTTCTGTAGCTTCTGTTGAAGAAAATCGTGCGGCGTATGATTCTGGCTCCCACCTGTAATCTGCGTTGAAGCAGGTCGACATGCGAGTCGAAATATGTCTCAACGGTATCTGTGAGCGTATGTCAGCTGTTGCCACCTGTGCATTTGTGGGACTGTGTACCGAGGAGCGTAAAGGCGCTGGTCATGTCGTCGCGTTTGAAGCGCTCGAAAGGAGCGCTAAAATACTCTTTCGACATTGTGGGCAACAATGAGATGGTTTGCGCGAAAAGAACGTTGCTTGCCGTTCTGGGAACGCTTTGATGACGCGCTGGCACTGGTATTCGGAACATCCCGGGCCTGTTGCAACCAGAATTTATTCCCTCTAATATATTTCCAAGGGAAAGATTGGGATGCAACGCACTCAGGTTCGTTTAAACGATGAATCCTTTCCGGGAGCAGAATTTCAGATCAGGCTGTTCAGTTGGAGACTGCACACAACTTGACGCCCGAGGGACGACTTTGCAGGGTAAGAAGCAGCGAAGGGGCTGGAGTCACCAGCTCGGGCGCTCAGCGCTCAGCATTCACAAATGCTTAGAGTTAACCTGTAATCTAATCTCGATGGTCGGTACAGTGTGCATTGTGTAACTTGAATGGCTCTTTCGAATAAATGTGAATTACTGTACACGTATTCTGGATCCGCTTTGAAGGAAAGAAACGCAAGGGGGAGACCCCAAGGCCAAATAAGTATTGTGAATCGATTGCTCTGTGAGTCTCAGAATTGGAATTTCCACAACGCGACCAAAGCGCGCTTTGGCCCGTGATCGCGAATCCCTTTTGCGGAGTTTGAAAGCACTTGTCCTCAATCCACTCAGTCTCACACAACTCCGGCGCTCACCTCCATACTCTTTCTTCGACCAGCCCATATGCTCAGCAAACTCGGTTCGCATGCAACCCATCTCACAGAGGCGCCATGTCGCTAACACCCACACCCAACTCCAGTTCACCTCGGCATTGATGCCGTGCTTATTTCCGTTTTTTTGGCCGGAATGAAGAGGAATACTGGTTTAACGTGCGTCTCTCCATAGCCATAATGCGTATCTCTCATCCCATCTTTCAGACCCAAGCTCAGTAAGGTCCCAAACAAAGACATAAGACGTGAGTTCCAAGCCGTGACACGCGCGTCCGGCTATTATTTACGACCATATATGCAGAACTACTGCGGTCCTATCTCGAATTTGGTGTGTTACTCGACCCGTTGCTATCTTTTCACTTAGGCATTGCGGGAAGGGGAATATGCGTTCGATTTCGCGGTCGTCATATGCGGGGTATGTGGAGGACGGCTTCCTCCCTTGAATACTCACCTTCGTTCTCCCAGCGGTCATCCTCGTTCGAAAGACAGCATTGATCATCCCCGACTCTCTTAATATCCAGCACGACTACCATCTGTACTGTCGCATTCCATATACATTATTTTATCCGAGGAAGTTGAAGACGAAGAAGTGCAGCACAATGGAGCCCAATGCGAAATCGGCGAATGCTCTGCGACGAAGTCAGAGATATATTGCAATACAGTGCGGCAGGCAACGCACCTTTCAGGCGACACGTCCTTGAATTCGTTTTTGTTTTCGGGATTCACTTGTGAACGGAGAGACGCGGTCAAGACAAACTGGCCAACTGTGGCGCCGAATCTGTAGGGCAGATCAGCGACCACAAAGGGGGATTTGAGGGGCCCCGTACCCAGACAGAAAAGCGTTGTAAGGGAAAGTGGTGACAAGGACGCAGTATGCGAACTGTACAATGCCCGAGAGCATGAGAAAGACGAGGAAGGCGTCGATAAATTTGAGACGGTTCGAGGTCTGGTCATTGTATGCCTTCCACAGAGTCTGCACAGCAGAGGAGGGTGCTGCGTCGGAGGCTGGGGCTGCTGGCTTGGGAGGCATAATTAAAGGATTGACGTGGAGGTGTGCGAAAGGCGTAGTAGAAGCTGCAGCCAAGCAACCGCTTACAACACAAAAAATTCGTCTCGGAACGCGCGCGTACGAGCTTGTTCCTTTCGTCCCCTATGAGCTTTCTATGGCGCTGTCGACACGCGATAACACGACCTAGAAGGCCTTTTATACCGCGCGGGGCCCGGGGTGTTACGGGCCAGTTCAACCACCTCCCCCTCCCATTACCATACAACGTTGAGGATGGCCTCGGCGACTTTCTCCCTCCTCCCGCTCTCGAGGCAGTCGCCATGGAATATCAACTCGGTCTTTTGGCGCGTCTGACTGACGAAGTCCGACGTAAGAACCCACCACCCCCAGGTGTACGGACTGAACCAACTTTTTGACAGATACCGAAATCGAAGATGCCTCGGTGACCCAGATCATTATAAGCACGGCCCCGTTCCAAGAAAAAACCCTCGCTTTCAATTATGCCAGCCTGGCACTGAACAACAGTTACTTCTTGGGTCAGCTTGTACGCCGGCGCTCTTGAGTTCTGAATCCCGCACTTATGAACGCATACCAGACACCTAACCCTGCGGACGCGCAAGAAGCCGCCATTTCAGAGGATTTGTACAAGCAAATCAACATGGACCATGGTGGCCTCGAGCAACTGAAATCCGCCTTTTCTGCGGCCGCCATGGGCATGTTCACCTCGGGTTGGGTATGGCTCGTCACCGACAAATACGGATCCACCTCAATTCTCCCCACCTTTGGTCCGGGCACCCTCCTCGTCCGCTCGCGAACCTACGCGGCCAAAGACCTTCCAAGCCTCTACCACGAGATGCCCGCCGACCCCTTCGCCTGGGACCGGAGTCAGCGGTATATCGGCAAGTATCTCGCGGATTGGGGTATGGACGGCCGGGGCAAAGTTCCGCCTGTGTTGAATCCACGAGACATAACCCAACTCTTTGTCGGGGATGCGGACGACACGCCGCGGCCGCCCCCGCCACGGGCCACCAACATGCCACGGCAGACTCGCTCTCTGCACACGAGCAGTAGTTGGGCGCGCCAAGCCGCGGGCTGGATGGACTCCAGACCCGCAAGCCTCGACGAGGCGTCCGCCCAGGGCCCTCGCAGCCCCGTCGATGCGCTGCACGTGGGGGAGGTTCTCTATCCGCTGCTCTGCCTCTCCGTCCAGGAGCACGCATGGATCAGTGCTGGGTACGGTATTTGGGGGAAGGAGGCATGGCTACGCGAGTTTTGGAACGTGGTGAATTGGCGGCAGATCGGCGAAAGCTACGACTACATCTTAAAAACCTCAAAATAATTGCCCATGCAAAGTTAGATATGTATAGGCGTACCTATCGTATTATTTGCGAATTTTACAAGCCATTCAACGGAGTCTCCGAACACGTATGAGGCAGTCTACTGTCTATACAACGCCAATGATATTGCATAGATACACCTCGAATGATTAAGACAAAATAAGTGAATACATTCTCTCTATTAGTAGGGGCTACAGTTGCTTGATAGCTTGGAGCGCGCAAAGCGCAGCTGAAGAAAATATCAGAAACTGGGATTTTGATAGAGGATAAAACGTACCACCAACTCCACTTCCATCCTTGGCCATGCCAATATTCACTCTCTTCTCGACCTCCTCGCCAACGAGAATGCGAAGGGATTCTCGCAAGGTCTCCTCAAAGTGTGGGTAGAACTCGATTAAGCTGGAGTGCATATTTGAGTAAACCGGCAACCACGGAAAAGTGACCACCAACCTTCCGTCGACGCCAACACTGATCTTGGGCTCATTCTTGGTGGGTTTGCCGTTCTGGCCCGGCAATACAGCGCGTCCGGTCTGAATTAATACAGTCGCGACGGCCACTCCACTCAGAAGCGCAGCGCGCCGCGCGACTAAAGAGCTCGCCCATCTCACGATCTGGAAATGAAAAACGGGTGCATAAGGTGACAGCAGACTCGGAGCAGGGACGCGACTCACGGCACAGTCTCTCAGGGACACATCGGCCTGCTTGAAGCCCAGGTCCTTCACAATGACAGCACGCACGCGTTCGAGTCGTCCCTTCATTACAGGGTCCAGTTTTTCCAGGTCATCGAAGGCGGACAGCTGAGGAACAGTGTTAGCCCCGCTGTTTTTCGAGTCCTTCCCTTCCCATGCCCCCTCGACACCGCTCATGAAGCTCGTGTCGAAGCCCCATTGGGCATTCAGCGCTGCAGTAGTGTTGCCGCCAAAGAGCAGAGACTTTGGCGCAGCATCTACGAGCGAGAGAAGAAGGTTTCGGGTGATTTCACCGAGATACATCCCGGAAATCAATTTTTCGAACGCCTGGAAGCGGGGATTTATGCTTTGTCGGTCCAGGGCGTTATCGAATGGGGTCGAAGGGAGATGAGACCGCTGGATGCTTCTTCAGATTCAAGTAAAAGGGGAGCAAATTACGTCTAACTTACCGTGTTGTTGAATGCACCCCATTCGGTGTTCACTACCATTATTCCTCCGCGAGATCCAGCAGGGTCGTTGGCTAGCTTCCTAATATTAGCTGCAACGGGTTAGCGGACACTGGATAATTAAATAAAAACTTTGCGCACAAAGCTCCTCGACATATGCACCGTTGGTTCCAGTGCCAAAAATTGCGCCAAGCATACATCCGCCCGCGGTGTAGGCCCGCGAAAGGAGAGCCCCGACAGTCTGTTCATATTATTAGTTTATGTTAAAGTTAGGAACGAAAAGGCACACATCATTGACAAGAGCAACGCATTTTACATGCATATGCTTCCTGTCAAAAGCATCCTGTAACAGTTTTACCACGTCGTTTCCGATGGCATGCTTGGCGGAAAAGCCTTTGGTCCACGTGAGAATTTTCCCCGAGTCGAGCGCGGTTTGTTCAACTGGGAAGGAGAAGGTCAAGCCCAGATGGACCACATCCGGAGCGGGTTGTGCGAATGGGTCTGTTTCTCCGTGGCTAGAAGGTGGGTGCGATGTTAGGAAAGCATCCACAGAATCCGCGAGATAGTCTGTAACACGAAAATTAAGCACGGCAGCGGAGTGAAAATTGTGGACTCACCGAATAGTACAGTCGCTTCTCCGGTTTTGAGCGCGTCGGACACTTTGTACTTTTGCTGCCGCAAAGTAAAAGTTGTGTCGCCGTGAAGAACCACCTCGCAGACACGCCTGGAGCTCGAATGAACGGGAAGAATGAGTGAATCAGCATTGGTTCCTTACATATTCGTTCCTCCGAGGTCCAGAGCCAGGAATGTCCTGATGTGCACGAAATAAATTTCGATGATGGGCTCCAGGATGGCTAGCTCACCCAGTCTCAGTACCGTCCGGGACGCCAGTAACGAATGTAGGGCTGTATAACATTTTAAAAAGGGTTGGCGCGTAGGAAACCTACGCACATCATGGCCATAGGATGGTTGTAGTTCCCGAGCCCGACTTTGAATTCCTCCAGAAATTGGCCCGTGAGGGCTGTCATGGCGTCGGGGCTGAACTGGAACTGGCGGTGGATCTCATCGAGGATGAATTGAGCATCGGTGGGCTTTGCAAAGTGGGCGGATATGGAGGCCATGCCGGTCGAAAAGAGAGAGATCGATGTCCGGATTCGGTCCAAGTGCTTATGACGTTGCGCTGATGTCCTTTTCCGTTCTGCCCATCATTCACAAGCCAGCGGGCTTGGCAAACGGTGGTATCTCGGCCATATCTCCTTCGTCTGAATCTGCGTGGTAGCAGCTGGTCGAGCACACTTGGTTCACCCCACATACCGCATACTGGTTGCGAGATCAACCCCGTACTGAACTGATTGCGGGGTGGCTCGGGGTTGCGGGGTCCATCATTATTCTGAGTCGGCAAGGACGCGTCGTCGCGAACAGTAACTTAAAGGACGAAAAGGAAGACACAAAGCAAGTTCTAAGTGCATGTCTCATTGGAGCTGCTGAGTTTGGCTGGAATCTCATGCCGCTCCGTATCAGCCGATCTAGACCGTCCAGACACTGATCACTGGTCTCGCTCATTCTGGAGTTGTCTTCATCTCAAACTTGGCATTCAGCTCCGAACAATTCAATTATCTTAGCATGGAATACCCTGGACAAGGCCGTGGTCCCTGGCCAGAACGTACTAATAACACCCAGACACTTGGACCGCACCTCATCCTGCCCGTTTTTGTCCCGTATCATCCCGCATGGCGGTGCCCGATCCCAGGATAAAATGTGTTCGATGTGGGCCATAAGACCCCATCTCCAAATCCCACACACACAAACATGCCTGCAACACTCAAGTCCGCAATTAGACCCTGGTTCGCTGTCGAGGTACGGGACCGACTCCTTTTCTTCCTTCCTTTTCTCATTGCTCTTTACCAGGCGCTTCCGATGTCAGTATAATCTCCCTACATGCTGTCGCATACCCAAGCCCCCTGCAGTGTCGCCCTAGTCGCCGGAATGGTCTCTTTTGCATCCTATTTCACCATTCGCTCAGCAATGGGTCCTACCAGTACGTGGGCACCCTACATTGCTGATCGACTCGCCTATCCCAGTCTTCCTAGTTCAATGGTCCAGGAACAACTCGGAGCCCTGGAATTCCATCCGGCCCGACCAAGGAGTAAAAATGGTCCAAGTAAATCACAAATTTGACAAAAGGTAGGGGATTACTGTCTTAGCTGCGATATCTCTCATTCAAACCTCGTATTTAGCTGGCGACGCGACCAGTTGTAGAGGCGCCGCATTTTGTTTCTGTATCAATCTATGTATTTTGTAGGCAGGATATCTTATTTTCTTCGTTCTTTGGATTCCGAGGATTTTCTCTTCCCGTCAACGATACCCAGCTCACGCTCAGGATCAATAGCAATGTGCTTGGCGCATGGTATCATTCGTCCCAAAACACGAACGTACATAATAAAGGTGGAATATTCCGTCCTTAATCAAGAGACACCTTGTCCGATCAAGGTCCAAACCAGAAAGAAAATGAACAAGTCGGCTCATAAGGAACTCGGAAGCGAATGTCTCTGCTTCGGCCGGTTGGCCATAGGTTTTTTGTCGCGTTACAAAGCGAGACCACATTATCCCTGCTCAACATCACTACCTCGGCTGAAGGTGCCGATAGTGTTAGACGCAGAATTGGGACTCCCGATTGGCACAAATGTAATAGGCTTTGTAATGGTCTAAAAAGGAATTGAATTCGACGCTGAAAGGCAAAAAGTAGGAGAGAAATACAGACCTGGTCTCGTTCGTTCATTTGCGCGTTATTGCCAAGGGCACTTATACCAGGACCCAGGATAATCTCATCTGGCCTTCGGGAAAGACTTTCGCGGACGTTGAGGCTATGGATGAGGCTCAGTCTTGGAACGTATCTACCCAAGACTGGAAACTCACGTAGCCAACACTGAATTGACATAGAGCTTCCCAACCGCCATGTGGAATGGCAGCCAGAATTCATGATGAGGCATGGCGACGTTCAAGACTAAGAACATGATTTGGGCCACGCTAAAATCATCGCGGTGATTTTGGGTTTCGATCGAGAAGCCATTCAAACGTACGCTGTGAGTACCCCCCTGCTAACGGCGTAGAGAATCAAAGTGTCGATGAGTTTCTTAGAGCTAATCAACTTGAGACACTGTTCGGACAATTTTTCAACTGATGACCCACGAGGGCAAGCCGCTGCGCTTGGTGTGGAGGTAGTAGGACATGGCTACCGTGATGACTATGTCATTGAGCGCTGCAAGTCCTTGCACAAGCCCGCTGACAATCTACTGGCAGTTGAACTGGGGTCTCGTGCGAACAAAAAGACAGACGAACCAAAAAACCTCGGGTCGAGATCGAGTTGAGCGCCGGATTTTCGAATCTGAATATAGTTATCCATATATGGCTCGTAGATAATAGGGAAATATATACAAGTGCACAGTCGTGTCTGGCCGGAGTAGGTCAGTGTCCAAGTCAAATTGGGATGGAATTCATGGGCGCTCACAAATCCCCAGACCTATGGAAATACTTATCAGAAATCGAGTATCAAAGTTCATAAGTAACCTACCAAATGTACCAACAGCCAGGACCGACTGCGTGCCAAAATGAGGTCCATATTCAAGGGGAAAGGAAGAGCGCTCACGATGAAAACCGTGATGATCATGTTTTGGCTGACTGGAAAGAAAATAAGGACTTCTGGGCTCGTTAAAGGAAGAAATTCTAAACCTTTCCAGATTGTATGGGCGTAAAAGCTGAAATACGAAGGTTAAAGTAGCAAGAAACGAGAAAAGCGAAGCAAAATTACCATTGAGCGATGAAAGTGATGATCGTGACAAGCAATTTTTCGGCCTGTGAGGTAGAGACAGAAGCATGAGTCCATTGGCGCCCAAATCCGAGGTATTGTTCACCGTGAAGCTCCTGCGGTCACCCATGAGTACATACACAAACATGGAAGGCATGGAAGGCAATCTTTACCATATGATATTGACGCTGGGATTTTTATTGAGCAACTCAAACACGAATGTGAAGAGACTGTGTGCCACGAAAATCGTTGTGAGGGTATCGAAAATCCTGGGTACCAGTTCAACCAAGATCTAATCGATTCCCACATACACCGACCATAAAATAGTAACCTGGGCGGGAATGTACATGTAAATGAGTTGAAGAATCTGGGACGGCGCAGAATATTCACCATCGTTTTCAAGGCCGGTCGGTCTTGCGTATAGCGCCTGAAATAGAGATACACTTGCAAGACGGAAACCCCGTATAAACTAAGTGGGGCATAAGTCAAAAAGATGCACGGTGCGCGGAGCACTTACGTCGTTGCTACGACAAAGCCGATGAACATGGTTGCGAAAAGTTCTTTAAGAGCGCTGGTTAGCGCAGCTAACTCGGCGGCGGCAGCAGCGGCTGAGGATAGAGAGGCCATGAAGGGAACAAAGGAATTCGAAAAGAAAAGAAACACTGAATGGGGGACGGCAAGCCAGTGCGCGCTTGATATACCCACCCCCCAAACAATATATTTCGGCTTCTCAGCCTTTCATGGTAGTGTACATCAATCACGATGACTCGCGAACAGGAAGATCTGCTGAAAGCCTGAGAGATGAAGGATGAGATCGCCAAAGGGATATCGACAGGTTCGAGACTTCACGGTCTTGAAATAAACTGCAACTTCAGAACTTGATGCCGGCGCACGCTCGCCGCCAAGTGATGCCAAGAATATCCAAGCGCCCCACAGAGGACATCGAGAGAACTGTATCTATATGATGGTTGAGTTAATCAAATGGTTTCGTTGGCGGTGACAGATTCAAGCAGATTGGCTCACGAAAAAACAGCCGAGACATGCATAATTGAGATCAGTGGTGTGGAGAGGTTATCATTGTCAAACGTGCATAGCCCAAGCTGGAAAGATGTTTTTGGATCTAAAGAATCCCGCAGTGAAAGAATGTGAATTTACTACTACGCACCACTTGGTAAGAGATAGTCGATAATACAGATTTGGATTAAATTTTCACTAGCCCCGCCTTTCGGGCCGCCTCATCTGGGAATAGAGAATACCGTTTGCACGCAACACTCCACTCGATGTTCCCCGCAACTGAATCCATCACGAGCTCCGTATACCGGTCTACCTTCGCGCTCAGATCCGCATCGTCACCGAAGGGGAGTAGATTCTTATTTTCCCTGAGTCGTGCGAGTGTGGCAGCAAATTCCGCAGCGGTGTAGTCAATCGCCGCCTGTATATCGCCCGCAGCTAGCGCGGTAGAAGGATCATGCATGGCAACGGTCACGTAATTGTGCTTTGCGCCGTCTTCGAGATATTCTTTTCTGTAGGAATAAATATCCTGAAGCAAGATCAGCAGAAGACAGATATCAACCAAAACATTTCAGACATTGGCCAACAAAACTAGGTCCACAGACGCCTGAACCATCAGCTGGATATGCGGATTCTTTAGAACTTGTGCGTCTGGGAGGTCGAGCTGCCAAGTCCACAGCGCGAGGTCGTGGAAAGGGAGAGCTCCAATAGACTTGCGGCGCGTTGCCAAATATGTCTCCAACGAGATGGGATTATTTTCATCGTGCTGTTCACGATCGAGGGCTTCTTGAACAATCCCTTCGGCGAGAAGAACGTTGCTCGTGATATAGCCTGCGCGATATGGCGGATCTATGGCGGTGATGACTTTGTTACCCAAGCTAAAATACGGAGTCAGCTGCACTCCACGATGGAAGCAAATCATTCATTACTGCTGGAGAATCGCGGCAGGACCGGCTTTCTGCCCTTGGGGAGATTCGCCTTGCTGCAGTGCCTCGACGAATTCGTTTGCCCATTTTTTTGAAACAACACTCGTGGCAGGCGTATCACTGTTATGATTTTTAAGTACCTTGATGCTAAACGAGATACCAACCACCAAAAAACTCACGTTAGCTGCTCCAGTATTAGGAACATCATCATGCTTTCGAGGCAAACCTTCAAATGCGGCGCGTCGGCTTCGGGGAAAGCTCGCGCGATCAGCAGAGGCAGTTCTGCGTGTTTCCACGCCTTGAAACCAACCACTGAATTAGAAAGATGAGTGGATATTACCGCTCCGTATTCTCACCTTTTTATGCGCCTCGCTCAGAAACGCCGCGTCTTCGATCCATTTTTGAAAGCCTGCGTCAAGAGCGTCAAAGTTAGGGTTCAGAGGTTTGCGATATTCCGAGACAACATCCAACAGGTCGGGAATACGGAATTCAATGGACATGTTGCGCACGAGGCAGTGGGAGACTTGAAAGTGGGCGTCGGGGCGTCTCCTGATTCTTATGTTGCGATGCCTTCTTGATCAAGACAGTGATCCGGGAGACCCGAGAAGTTAGCTGATAGCCTTATTTGCCAAAAAGCAGCGTTCAGACATCTTGGAATCGACCAGGTGGCAGGCAAAGAAGGTTATTGAGGAAACGGTCGGAGGACAGATAGAGCGACATGAACGTCGATCATCCACGCGTACAGCCACTCAACTTTGACGCGAGAGCAAAGTTCGGCACACCTCAACAAGCACGCTAATTTTAGTTCTATCCTGATTCTCCTCCACTTTTCCCTTTCTATGAGTGCTAAAACAGTTTTCCCTTGGAATAGCTGGGAGGTAGGCATGGCCCCCTTGCGACGTTATGGGGAGTTCAAGGAAGATAAAGTGAGGTGGACCCTCGCGGCCAGTGGACTACTATGACGCGTTACTCTGTGCCGGCCCGAACTTTGCTCTCGCGTCAAAAACGTCGATCGTTTTGGATCTAGCTGTAAGTAATTCCTTCGCCCATGTCCCTGAAATCCCTATCCTGTCGAACATTGCGGGCCGCCCACCAACGAATCCGTCGAACGGTCCCACCCTTGGGCCGCCTGATAAACGCTCAGTGACCAGGTTACATTCATTCTTATTCATTCATTCCCATTGAAACCCATTCAAAATATTCCAGCCACATTTAGCTGCTTCTTTGACAGTGATCTTAGGTTCTCGAGCTCTCTCCCGCTCATCTTCAAGGGCCGATTGACAAGTGATAGTGATCTTTGCGGCGTGCGCCCTCGTACTTCCTTTAGCCAAAGATATCCGTGCGTTAGAACTTAATCGGAATATTCCGAGTGCGGCTTGGGACCATTCCGACCGTCTGGGGCTCCAGTATAGGGTTCTTGATGCCCCACGGCCGTTCCTGGTTAGTGGTAACTTGTCCCAGGATAAACGAAGGGCCGCCCAAGAAAAAACATTATTGTTGAATATAGGGATTTTTTAGTACTCAAGGTGTTCCAGTCGTAGACTCGTAACCAGTCTGCCTACGACGAGCAAAAATCGTGGACTTTGTGCCTACGGCAAAGTGCTCGCCACAATTTTTGCCCTTTGTAGGTAGACTGGTAACGAGTCTATTCCAGTCGCACAAGATAATGGTCTTCACCACTGTGCCTTGATTTCTACTAGTCTTCGTTTCAATTCGCGCCACGATATCGCGTTTATGGTCGAAAATTTCCCGCCACCTCTGGTCCTGGGCGCCCCCATCCTTGTCGTTCAACCGCTTGTACGCGATCGTGGTGTGCATAGGGTCAGCCACATCGACACACGCTTCCTCCACGGGCTCGGCGTCAGCCACTCTTTTCCTACCGCTCCTACCTCTACCTCTGTGTCGGCTGTTCCTCCCGCGTATCTGTGCTCTCTGGCGCCAAATCTCCTCGCGCGCACGGTGGATGGTTCTTCCAAGGTCTGCATGCTTGACGCCTTCACTAAAGCTCGCTATTCACCATTCATTCCCTGGTCTCCTCTCCCGTCGCGCCGGGCCATTTCTATTAGGGTCCCGATCCCATTCTCATCCTTGCACCTCGCGTCTAATCCACCGTTGCTCTCAGCTCTCTCGCCGAAGCCCTTCATGGCAGCCACTCTGATTCCTGGCTGTGTGGCCAGCCGGTTGGATATACTTATAATCGTCGGCCAACCTCAGAAGTTCAGGCTCGGTGCCAGCCACTCCCCTTCCTACTCGCTCCTCCTTTTTGTTCACCTACTTCTACACCGAGCCTCAACTCTTGGTTGCAGCATTTTATGTGGGACGAGGTCCGCGCACTTGTCAGGTTGTCTTGCTCTCTTGGCACGCATCCCATCTCCTCCAACCTCAGAAGTTCAGGCTCGGTGCCAGCCACTCTCCTTCCTACTCGCTCCTCCTCTCTGTTCACCTACTTCTACACCGAGCCTCAACTCTTGGTTGCAGCATTTTATGTCGGCCGAGGTCCGCGCACTTGTCGGGCTGCCTTGCTCTCTTGGTACGCATCCCATCTCCTCGTGGCACATCCTTCAAAGCCCTCATTTTCCATATACTCGGTCCCGTCTTTTCCGGTCACTATCAACGTCAACTTTGTCCATGGGCTGCTGCTTATGCTACCTGCTAACCCCGTGGCCAAAATCCTGGCTAGAATTCCTGCACCTCAATATTCTGCCTCCGCGCTGGCCAGTCAGCCAGCCACTTTGAGTGTCGGGTCGGAGTCGCTTAACGCTCGGGGTACTTTTATTTGGTCAGCCGCCGTCGCCAATCCAGTCTATCGAGCAATTTCAGGTGTCATTTCCTACCACTAGTTCACGCTTGCTTTTAATGTCAGCCACTTCAAAAGGCACCACAAATCCCGCTGCTCAGACTTATCTTCCTTGGGGGTCAAGCGGACCCAGAGTTGGCATATCCTGCAACACCCAGGGACAGTCTCTATCTGACCTATCATGTATACCAACTCCAACCTCAGGTCTGCCTCAATGTATAGAATCTTGTCGGCCTCGCGTCCTTATTTTGGACTGCGTTATTGGCATTGTGCGTCTTAATTGAACTTGAAATCATCTCAAAAGATTTTCATTAATTTTTTTTGGCGATCACGGAGCAAACGGACCACCTTTCCCGGGCATGTGGCGCGAATCACTACTTTGGGCAATCATTGATTTTCGCACACAAACGGCAAATGGAGGAAATAGCACGTATATCAGTGAGGTATGTAGAACAGGAGATGGAAGAGTTGAGCCATGCAAAGTGGTGGTGCCCAGGTGTCAGGGACGCAGGCGCAGTGACAGCGTATATCGATAGTACTGTATAAGAACCACCCTCTTTTTGAAGTTTATCTGAGACTATCCGCGATGTTTCTAGACTCCTTCTGCTACGACTACCGGAGAATTGGCCGCGAAAACAATATTGCGCGTGGATAGCGTCGGAATGTGTGGGACAGCGTGGAATCAGTAAAGTGGAGTATCAGGAACACGCGGTGATTCGAATGACGTTTGTTTGGCTGATGAATAATTGGGTGTTTATATAACTGCACTACGTCAGTGTCTCCCCTTCGTCATCGCCCGCCCATCGTCATTATTGCCATGTCCAGCCCGTCTTCTTCAGGCTCTCCCGCATCCCAGCCACCGCCGCCACCGCCGCCGCCGAGGCAAAAGAGAAGCGACTTTGGCCTTGAGCCCAACCCTTTCGAGCAGTCCTTCTCAAACACAACCACGACGGACGACAATGCCCAGCAAAAAGACCAGTCCCGCCGTCGTAGCTCTTCCCCGCCGCGCCCGACGCTGCCGCCCCTTGCCTCCATAGCATCGCCCGCAGACCAGGGCCAGTACTCCTGGGCCAACTTCAACTCCCTCCGCGCCGGGCCCCTCTCCCCCGCCATGCTCGCCGGCCCGCAAACCACCGACAACCAATCAACCCACCTCCAGTTCGACCCCGCCTCCTTCCGCACGGGCCTCACCCCCCGCACCGGTCTCACTCCCCGCACGGGGCTCACCCCAGGCAGCGGCCTCACCCCCATCGTCGGTGGGCCCTCCGCTTTCCCCGCTACGCCTGGCACCGCCGCGTTCATCGCCGCCATGACCCCCAACACCATAAACGCCATCACGAGCGTCATGAACGCAGGCGGGTACGGTGCGGGAGATGACTACGCCGGTGCCAATGCCGCGAGCAACGCCGCGAGCACCGCTGCAAACGGCTTGTTCCTCCTCTCCCAGGCGCATCAAGAGCTCACCAAGCGCGAGGAAGCCGCGCGGGGCAACGCTGCCAATGGGAACGGCAATGTGAATGGGAACGGTAACGCACCACAGGGCACCGTGAACGGGAGCGCGACGAACGGCCATCCCAATGGCATAAACAACAAACGCGGCACGAAGCGCAAGACGTCCCCGCTCGCGAACAACGCCCACTCCGCGCCGCCGCCTCCCTCCGCCCCTGCGACGCGAAAGCGCGCAAGGGGAAACAGCAACAGCTTCTTGTCCAACCGGCGTAAAGACTCGCCAGACGAAGACGATGATGACGATGACGATGCGTCCATGGACGGGGACGACGGCATGGACGATGGTGCGCCCCCCAGCGGCCGCGGCGGGCGCTCCAAGAAGCCCGAGACGGAGGAGGAGAAGCGCAAGAACTTTTTGGAGCGGAATCGGCAGGGTGGGTTACTCTTCCTTCGTTTTGAAAATCGTGCTTATCGTGCGATCCAGCCGCTCTGAAATGCCGACAACGCAAAAAAGCCTGGCTCGCGTCGCTCCAGACCAAAGTCGAGTTTTTGCAAAACGAGAACGAGCGCCTCACACTGCAGCTCGTCGCCTCGCGAGAGGAGATCTCGCGTCTCGGTGCGCTCGTGGGTGCTGCTGCGCCAGGTCCGCAGCCGCCCTCAAACACTGCGCCCGTGGCGGTGAATGTGAGTGTGGCGAAGGTCGGCGGGGGCGGGAGGGGCGGCGGAGGCGGTGGGTACGGGTATTGAGTGCGTTGAGCGACGTACGACCGCCCGCCGCATTGGAAGGCGCGAGGGTCGGCTTTCTTGACTGTTTGTTCTTTCTTCGCTATCCGCACTCTGTACTCGACACGACACGGCCCGCACCAAAAACACGCATCGCGGGCCGTCTCGACCCACACTGTATTTCTATCGCTTCCCGCAGACACGCACGCAAAATCGCTCCACGGACGAATGATTTGCCTTAGCACCCGCTCGCATACACATGTGCACCATAGCAGACCAGACGTACGCTATTCTACTATTCATATAGCACCCCATGCATACTTTTTTGTCGTTTTTGGTGTTTTGTGGGCTTTTTTTGTTGTACTTTATGCATCTTTTTTACACGCACTCTTACATACATACGTAGGTTTGTGTGTATAGTGCTTGGTGTAGGTAGCGCGGGAAGGGGACGAGGAGGGGAGAAAGAAATACATGTACATGAATGAGTATTTCGCGTGTAAACAGACGAGAGGGACTACACCCTGTAATTAAAGCTGCTTCAGTGAACCCGACATCGACCGGGTGGGTGCTCAAGGACGCAGGTTGGGGAGCGGTGGACGAATCTCGACTTGGAACAGCCAGACTATCTGCGACCCCGACCGGTATGATTTTTCCGCAGGACTTCGCTGTCAGTAGCTTCAGATATCGTTATCTTCTGCTACTTGAAAGTTCCTCGCTCCGCGTATTTCGTCAGCGCTTCTCCCTCGTTCGCAGAGAGAGAGACAAAATAGGGCCTCAGGCCTCACGTTTCTATTAGTGTGTCGTCCGCAAGTACCAGACATTGTGAATCCAAATACATACATACATAATCGAGGTTTGATTATAAACCACTCCGCAATATCGTAGTGCTGCTGATCGTAAAGCGCATTCCGTCACAACGCGCGGAGGATGGCCGAGTTATGGCTCGCGACCCAACGAACCCATTTATCTCCACCAAGACCTTCATCCCGTTCGACGGGACTTCGGTTGACGCTGCTCAAGCGGGTGGCGATCGCCGTCTCCAGAATGAAGGTGTACGTCGAGTCTGAATCCTCCTCGTCATCCTCGTCTTCGCCCGAGCTATCGCTGTCGCTCTGGGCAAAGCGCCCCAGGCCCAGGGGAAGGGGAAGGGTATTGGCTCGCGTTGGGCCTCTCCTTTCGGGTGCGCTGCGCAAGTCTGCCAGGACGCTCTCCGGTATGGATCCCACTGATCTTCCAATTCCAAAACGACGGCGATGTTTTGGTGACGGGGGCATTGAATCGGGTATCGATTCGCGGGACGAGAATGTGGTGGGAGTCAACAGCGTCGACGGCGACAGGGCCGTCGCAGGGGAGTGAACGAGGCGGGGTGTGAGAGGTGTGGGCGGGATTACGTTTATGGGGGGAGAGCGCAAGGAGTATGGGTACGGCGCTGAATGGGGGAGCTTGGGTGTGGCGGGGGATATGGGAGAGTCGCTGGGGTTGCACACATGCAAGGTTGGCTTCTTTTTGGGCGGTGGCGGGAGGTGTATGAAGCTGCCGCCCGAAGCCCGCCGCCGAAGTGCGTTTCCCCGCGCCGGGTCGCTATCTAGAAGTGGTGGTGGTGGACGGGGCAGTGGTCGAATAATCCGGGGGCCTGGCTCTTTCTCTTTTAATATTGGAGGAGCAAGAGTGTCGTGGATGTGAGGGATATTGACGTAGAGTGGTGGTGGGTCATCGCGCACGCTCATCCTGAGGGTGTTGCGGGCCATGGTCAAGACGAAGGAGTACCCCGGACGCGCACAAATGATCTCTTCGAGTTTTCAAATGCGCAGCACTACACGTGCTTTCGCCAAATTGGAGCGAGGTCGACACCGAGGTTCGGATGGTCGAGGAATTATCTCCCAACTTTAAATAGTGGTCTCTGCGAAGCACCTTTAAATAGCCCCAGGGATCAATATCCGAGGCATGGGCGGTCAGACATGTCACCGTGAGTCATGACCAGGTGGTGCGCGAGACTTGGCAGACACGCTGGTAAGCGAGCACCAAGCAGAGAGCATGAGAATGGTGGCAGATTGACCAGGGACAGCGAAGAGGCTGCGGACAGCAAAAACAGGCACGGTAGGATTCAGATCCAGCAACTTGAAATCTCCTCACAGTAGAAGCAGGCACGGTAGGTAGGACCCAGCGACTTGAAATCCGGCCACGCCTTGGGGGACATCAGGAAGCAAATCTTTTGGGCGCTAGATTGGCGATGGATCTGCAGGTGAGCCGTGAGCGCTGGTTAGCGTAAGAGAAAGCCTAACGCCGGCGCCAACTTTGAATGCGTCAATCATTTGATGCGGGCAAATCCACGTCGATAATATGGATCCGCTGAGCCCGGCATAAGACTCAGCAGTATCATGTGAAGCTGAATTTCGGTCGGTTGGTGCTCTCAAACTCGGCCATTGCTTCTGCTACCCAAACATAGTCGATGCACAACACGAAATAGAACCCATCCGGAACATTTCTGAGGCAAAAAGATGCAAAACTATTGCGTTTAAAGGGTTTCTCTCAGAGGGCCCGAAATTGATGGCATCATGCCAATCCCGGCCCTGTACCCCGTCACGTGCGCTTTAGCCAAGAATCGCGAGCGCAAGTAAAGCGTTCGACGCAGAACTGTTCTGTAACAAAAGGTTCTGGGCCAGCAGCGACTCGGAAAACAGTTTCCGAAACTTTTAGTTTTGGAAACAGTTTCAAACCCATTTGAAGGACTTGAAGATTAATATTCGGAAACATTTCCGGAGGCCCGGAAACAATGGTCCCCAAGTGAATTCAAAACACTTGCCAGTCTCCAATGGGCTTCGCACTCGTTGCTCGCCGTAATTGCTTTGATATGCCATAAAGCAATCGACTTACCCAAGCTGCGGATAGTTGCGGATCGAATCTGCCTACGCGGCGTTGCGTTATAAAAACATGCATAATTCCCAGCCAATTGATTTGGTATTCCATTTGCACACCCTTAAAAAGCGCCACGCCTCTCCGTCCACGCTGCAGCCGGTTGGTTCACCACCGGCGCCATACTGCTCTCCACTTTTGCGGTGAGTTTTAAGGCGAGCGAGTCCAGTCGCGCGCCCGCTGCGTCGGCAGCCCACAGAGAGACACCAAGTGTGTTGGCGCCGTTGTAGTTGAGGATGCCTTGAGGGACGGGGAAGGAGGTCTGTGGCCCAATGTTGTTGATATAACGGCCAAATTTCCAGCCTGGTCTGTGTGAGCACTGGTGACAAATGAGATGCGGCGCACATACCATTGACGTATAGTTGGGCACGGAAGTGCGGATTTGTGGTCGAGTTGGTGACCACGAGCGCGAGAGGGTAGTCCACGCCCACAGGGATGTTCAGAGTGAAAGAGGTGCGATAAAATGCAACCCCAGCGTGCGCGATACCCTGAGTTGGGGCACCAACAGCCCATGAGGCGTCGTTGAAGCCTGGGAGGTGCCACCCTGGAGACACATTCAACGGATGTCGATTTCACGGCTTTGGAGAACTTACCCTGGCGCTCGGCAAACAGCCCACCCTCGTTCAACGCCCCTCGCGAATTGTCCGCGTACTGTAAGCGACACCTGAGAATGAACGGAGAAGAGGTTTAGAGACACGCACGCTTTCGCCCCCGAGGTTTCCCGCGACCTTCCATTCGCTTACGGTCGTGGTGACGCTCCCCAGGAATGAATAGCTGAGGATTCCGCGCGGGGTCTGGAAATCGTTGGCCGCCGCCCACCAGTTCTCTTCGTTCCCCATGTGATCTGAAATGTTTTCTTGCGATCAGTCTACATCGCGACTTGCGTGTAAGTAGAACAGACCTTGTAGGATCGTGAGCACATGTGTCGAACCCTTACCGAGGGCCGCAACGAAAGGGAACGTCGCATTGAAGGTAGCAGTTAGGGCATCACCTGGAGAATACATCATTCAACCCGCCATCGGAAAGGTAGACCAATGCATACCCGCCCAGGATCCCAAAAACGTTGAGTCGAGCCAAACGGAGAAGCCGAACGCCGTCCCGCCCTGTAACTCTGCGACGAAGCCCTGCTCCAGGCCCGTTGCGCTGAAATGCGCACGCCACAGAATATTTCCGGTGTGGAATCCATAGTCGCCCGCGTACAACACAACGGTCGTATTCTGGGGTGTTAGGTTGACGGTTGTTGTGTGATTCGCTACGGTCCACAGCGCGTCAGAGTACTGGGGTTGGATCTCTGGCAGCGAGTTGGCCGTTTTCTACGGATTCACATTTAGATCAAGGACGAGGCGTGCATAGCACCTACCCATGTGAGTGCTGCGAGATTTGGAAGCGTGACTGCTGGGAGTGTTGCTGTCTTTTGCGCTGTAAGGGTACCGTAGCGCGTCTTCGTCAGTCCCAATTTCACCCCGTTGAAGGTTGCAGACTGGAAGGTCGCGGGAGCAATGATCTCAAACGATACGGGGGTGGTGCTATTCAGATCACCCGTGAGCGCGAGGGTGCCGCCGGTGGTGGACACAGATCGAATGAGGTACCCTCCTTTGACGAGGATAGGGTTCTCTGTGCTAAAGTATGCGAAGGAACCCGTGGAAGGCGGATGTAGCACCCAGAACTCGTATGCATTTGCCCGATCTGAATCAGGTCATCACTCAAAAGAATTATCGACGAGAAAAATGGAGAACATGCCTAGGATATAGAGGAGCGTGTTGCCGACTTCGACGACGGTCTGGCCAGTGGTTTGATATTGCAGGGCAAGAGTGTTCCCTGCGAGAACCTTGGTCTTGATTGTGCCGGTGCCAGAGACGACGGTAGCTGCGGGGACCGTGGACGCAAACTTGAAAGCTGTCTCATGGAGCTCTCCCGCGTTGCCATACACCAAGATCACATCTCGATTGTCGATGGTGGCCCTGTGAGAAATGACGGTTGAGTGAGAAATATGGTAAGGACTCTCGGGGCTTACCAGGTCAAAATCTCCCCAGTGGAGTACAGTATCGTCGTCGAGCCAGCGGCGTAGTCGACGACGTGGATTTTGGAGTCTTTCCCGTTGAGCTCAAGGTTCCCGCCGAGTG
The DNA here is from genome assembly GCA_014925785.1 of Mycena galopus ATCC 62051. Taxonomy (NCBI): domain Eukaryota; kingdom Fungi; phylum Basidiomycota; class Agaricomycetes; order Agaricales; family Mycenaceae; genus Mycena; species Mycena galopus. The sequence continues at coordinate 872,619 of WIQG01000010.1, read as the reverse complement.
TTGGGATCATGAGAGTTCCAATACTGTTCATCTCAGTCAAGAAATTAGTAGGATGTGCCGAGCTCTACCTTGTCGAGAGGGTCAAATTATATGTCTGCACGGCGGTCGTCGAAACATCGGTTTGCCTGAAATCCCAGGTCGATTCGGTACTCTCGCATGAGACAAAATAGACACAATACCGAACGACATAGAAGCCAGTTTTGTTTCCAACAACGTCCAGTACTTGCGTAGTTTTCAGAGCCTGGTTGCCGGTGAATGAGCCTTGATTCGCGAATAGATTCATGGGGTTAGAGGTGAGGAAAGCGGGAGACACGGAGCGGAAATTAGCTTGAAGTTTGAGTTCGTAGTACTTTTCGCGTAGGGTCCGGTCTTCGGCGATCGCAGATCCCTGAATGCCCCGTCAGATTTTGTCCACCCAGGCAGCGGAAAGACATACATAATCATAGGAAGTATATACGCCTAATGAAGAGAGGTAAATTTGAGTTGCAGATAGCCGGAAACAGCTTTACCAGGATGAGCCTAAGGGATGTGATGTGGATCTCAAGGTAGTGAAGATGCCAGGAGCAAACTTACGATTCCGCCCCAATTTGTCCCTCCGTACACCATGTAAAAATTGATCATGGTGGTCGAAAACCCAAATTCCGCCTTGTAGAATACTAGCGATCGGTAAGCACTCAATCCAAGTGCTGTACGGACATCGGACCTCGTTCAAATTCGGGACCTAACAGCTGAGCGCAGTTCTGGTATCCAGCCCCTCCCCATGCATCAAAGGCGCCTCCCTGAAACTCGAATACAGCGTTTGGTGACTGCGGACTATATTCTAGGTGGGCACCCCAGAAATATCTGTCTCGCATTGGTTGGGTTCGAATGAGGCAAATCGAGAGGCTTACTCTTCGCTATCAACCGCCGTTGACACCCATACGTCTGGCTCTGCACAGTTGAACCCATTGGGATACGAGTCATAGCCTATGCTAAATAAGATCCTCTATCACCATTCACAACCAACACGAACCATAAATATCAGTATTGAGAAAATGTCCGCCGGGCCAAGCATCGTTGACGGTGAGAGGAACGGTAACTCCAGCTGAGCGCTGCGGAAAACATTGGTCAAAGAACAAAATAAATAGACAGCGGTCCCTTCAATTACCAAGACCGCTTTCACTTCGCTCTCATACGTGAAATCCTCCGTGTAAGGTGCTTGAAATCCACTGTATTCGTTCTCGGTCTGGACTGGGTTGCCTCTCAATGAGTGTGCCGCGATCTACTAACTTGCCTTGCATACCTAGAATTACAGGACCACCATTGGTAATTTGGTTTTTTGCTATCTGCGCTCCGATTGCCGTCATGTCTTCGGACCAATTTAGATATCAAAGGACTCGTGGAGGACAAAACTTACAGCCGGTGTATGCCTCGACATATGACGTGTTGCTCGTCCTCCATAGACCAGCCGTGTGCGTTCCCCACCCTGGAAAACCGCCCCCGGTAGTCTCCGCATTGATGTAGGGACTTGAAAGCATGTTAGTAGCCGGTGGCAATTTGGATGAATACAAACCCTGGGCGAGCAATCACATAAAGCCCTGCTTGCATGGCCGCATCGAAGAAAGGCTGCACGTCGCGGAACCCCTCAAAAGAGATCTCTCCCCGTTTGGGCTCATGAATTCCCCAAAAGAAGTAGGCCGAGATAGCGTTGAATCCCAACGATCTGAAGTTGTGTCAATTCAATTTCCATAAGATCTACCATCCGCCTTACTTGACTTTTTGGAATACGTCGAGATATAGACTTTGAGAGGGCATTCTGGTGGCCGCGTCAAGTAAAGTTTCGCGTCGAAAATGGCAACATGCCTGTAAGGGTGGACTTCTCCGCTGAACAGATTCACTCGGCTTCCATTAATGATCAATGAATACTCGTCCCATGTCACCTAAAAGTCTATGAGTTCGGGCAAACAACCCTGAGTCGAGGAAGAACATACAATATCCTGAAAACCATCATTCTCCGCCTGACGGGGATTGAATCGAAGACCGCGACCGCGACCGAGACCACGCGCCGCGGCCGTTGAAAAGGCGCACAAGAGCGAGAGAAAAACAGGGGCGAGAAGCATCGTCCACGTCCTAGACTGGATTCATTTTGCGTTTGTTTTAAAGGGTTCTCTGTGTAGAGTCGAATGTCTATCGGGTTTTCCTCGGCTTACCACCTGACGGATCGTCTTGGGCGTCGGGTCCGGCAGACGGCGCGTTGGAACCATCACGCGGACACAAGGGGCCGGGGCATATTTTTCACTGAATCTCCCAGCGTGCATTTTCGACGCACAAGAAGAAAAGGTGCGTCTTTCGCTGGAACATCCGCCAGGGAAAGGGAAATGGCGTAAAGGCACCTCCTGGTTGTTGAAACGGCTCCGGGCCGCCCAACGAAAGAGGGAGGTGGCATCAGCGAGTTCGATGCTCTGTCCAGTGTCCGAAGTTATACCGCACGGAAAGTGTTCGAGAACCTCGGTCAGCTGAGCGTAAAGACGGCATATAAATGAGGTAGGTAGGGTTTGAGAAAGTCGAAGCATTTGAGTGTCGAATGCCATGGACCCGGCGGCGGTTGTATGTATGTAGGTTGGCGGTGTTACTTGAATAGCCTTAGGGTCAGCAACCTCGAACCTTTGTGGCCAGCGTTTGCGCCGCGGTACCGTGGCCTCTCGACAAAGATATTTTGTGGTCGCTCACTCGTAGTGGTCGCTTCGGACCGGCAATCAAACGCGATGTACAGCCACACCATCGCGATCGAACTTGCCTTTCCAAACGCGGGGCATGCATACTTGTCGCTCGCTTCATTTGGCGGCGCCGACTGAATTCCCGTGTGTCGAACGACAGAGCGACGAGCTGGTACTAGCGCCTTCTCGAAATGCTCCAGCGTCCCTGAGACACCATTTTCAACTCGCTGGCCGTTCCCTCTCTCAACGCGGGCCAAATTCGAGCGAAGCTGCGCGACAGCTATAACTCGTAGATATTTATGTAAGGCCTTTGTAAATCCTCTTCCTCTGGAGACAAAAAGGAGGAAACGGTAGTATACGAGCTTTCTACACTTCTGCGCACAAAGTTTTCTCGAAACCGCCGCCTACCACCGTACCGTGCGTCATCCAACAACACATCAGTTCCCATTCATTGAGCAAAATCGACAGACATACCACACCACAGAACGTGGTCGCCCCCGTGGAGTCCGGCGTTGTGATCAGTGCGCGGAACTGGTTGAAGGCCGGGGTTGCCAACAGACGAGATGTTCTTAAACGTAGACACGTCCACCCCAACAGCCTGCTCCTCGAGCGTAGCACCGCTGTACGCAGCTAGAAGTGGGATACCCTACATCCGTCGTCAGCTCGCAACACAAAAGAAATTCGCTGCATTAGCCTTCCGAGCTGCTCAGAGGTCTGGCTTGCTCGGAAGGCTGTGCCGATCCGTGTCGATTCGGCCATGAAAAGTAGTGAAAGGTAAGCACGAGCCACAACGCACCTCATTGTTGGACGCATGCGGGAATGAGTTTGTAGTTACACGGGCATGCTAAGGTGACTTTAGACAGAATTGGATCCAGGACGTGTGTCTGTGCAGAATGATTTAGTTCGAGAGATCATCGATCATCGATCATGATGGGATAGGCAGAATCAAGGACCAGATAAGCATCGGCTGCGAACAGATACATAATATTTGTAGCACCACCAAGTTATAATCTGGTGGGGTATGTAGAGTGAGCTGTAGAATCGACGAACCTCAAGACTCACAGCCCGAGACTCAGAAATGGGCCTTTGAGTAGTCTTCGGAACATTGATATTCAGTTGCCGGAATCCACGCGGACTAAGGCTGAGAACTGTGCACTGCCAGTGCAGTTAAAATTCAAGGGCGCCTAATATATAAATTCAGAGTTTCAGTCAGGACCAGATTCTGTGCACGCGAAAGGAATAAGAGTGTGTATCGACGGAAAGATGCTTCTGTCGGTGCGTTTTCGACACATCGCGAGGCCATTGACTTGCCAGCGCCACAGTTCAAGCTTACGACCCGAAACTGTCCAAAATAGCACCAAGCGCCTTCGACCAAACCTTGTTAAGCAAAGCTGGTACCAACGCATGGCGCGAATTCGGAAAACTTGGACGCCGCGTGCGCCACTGGAAGGGAACCAACGTTTCATTTCCTCCTGTGCATGCCCATGGAGCGGGAGAAGCCTGACCCGAAATATCAATATGAACAAGAAAAAGGTGAAAAAATAGTTCTGGATGCATCGCGAAGGACCGATGCGTGGCGCGCCAACGAGCCCGCTCAGCTCAAACTTCAAACTTGCCAGCGCTGCCTTGTGCTGCCGTGCAGTGAAGCAAAAGATCCTCGTACGGAACCTGATTTCGAGGTATCAGATCAGTCAAATTGTTCCATGCATGCTGTCTTGGTTGCTCTTCGGACTTCCCAGCTTTTCCCGATGGCCAAGGTTCAGCAGCGTGTTTATTGCAGAATAACCTTCAGCTCGAGAGGGTTCCAAGAGGGAATAAAAAAAGACTGGAGGGTGCTTGAGTGAAACGGCTGAGAAGTGCATCATGATACGTTTCGTGCTTGAGAAGGTGCTGCAGCGTGGTGACTGCTTGCGTTAAGCCTTTTTGTGATGGATCGTCACATGTCACGTTAGAGTTCGGTTTCTCGCCAACCACAAGAGTTCGGTTTCCGCCAACGACTCTCTCTGCCTAGTGCCTGGTCCACGGCACTTACCCTCTTTTGTTCCCGCCCCCATCCTAGCCAGGATATCTACATTCGTTCTTTTTTATTCCAACTAAAATGCAGGTTGACGACATCGCAAAGCATCGCGTTCGTCCCTTTTTCTGCCACTTTCCTTCGTATCCTGACCCCAGCATGTAGTTCGAGTCCTTCAAGCTTGGAATGCCCCCTACCGTTGCTCCTGGTGCCCCGCAGCATCGCCATCGCCGCTCGCACTCGCGCAATGCCTCCATTTCGTCCACCGCTTCTTTGCCGACTCCTAAGTCTACGACCACCCACGACGTCCCTCCCACTCAATCCCTGCCGCCTGCCCCCAAGCGTAATTCGCACCACCGCCGTGTTTCCTCCGTCTCCACTCGACGCGAGTCGGCAGAGATGATGGGTGTTCCCGTTTCTGATACCATGGTCTCCCCTGCAGAAGATCCTGCGGAAAAGGACTCCATCCGGCGGCATGCTCTTTGGGCTCTAGAGGGCAAGCGTGATGCTTCTTACACCAAGGTCGAGATCCCAGAGCTTCCAACGCCATTCGAATTCCGTGAGTCTCCTGGTCCCCTTGAATCTCGTTATCCCTAATCCGGCCAACAGCAACGAAACCCTCTTTCCCTCCCGGTTCTGGTGCATTCATGAACACTGCGAAACGAGATTCTTTCAAGCCCTCTTTATCTAAGGACTTGTTACATACCCTTGTTGAAGAGGAGGAGGAGGAAGAAGATTCGGACCGACCTCGCGCACCACCTACCCCCACGACCCCTACGACGACTGGCTTTACGCGCAATCTCAGCGCCCGCCCTCGACCTGCGCAGCTTAGTCTGCGTCCACTGTCCCTGACCCCGGACAATCTCCCGTCATTGACTCCCCTGTCACACAATCTCCCGACCCCGCCATCCCCGAGGCGTTTAAGCCTCAAATCACTCACCCTCGCCCCCGATGCAACGATCTCCCACGCCACCGTAATGACCTCCGCTCCTTCACCCACTCCTCTTCGCTCTCGCCCTGTGCTTAATCTCAAGCTGACCGCCGAACCACAACCCATGGTCTCTTCTGGACCGTCAGAAGAAGCCAGTAGTCGGCCTCAACCGCCCAGGAGGAGCAGTATTTCATACAAGTCGTCTTCCACCACTGTCACAGCTGGCTTGCCTACCCCCGAGGCTACTCCCACCAGCACTGATCGTCGGTTCTCTGGCTTTTCGCACAACTCGATCTCGAGTCGAGGCAGTCTCAGTAGCACAAACAGCCGGATGAGCGCCACGGAAGACGACTTTCTCACCGCCTCTGCCGCCACACGCCCACTTAGCGTCAGCGAGCAGCACTTTCTATTCAAAAGCCACAACGCGCTCCTGGCTCGCATTACCGACCTGGAGCGCGCGTTGTCCTTTCGGAACAATGGTGGCAGCTTTCGGGAGGGTGGTTCGCGCCCTTCTTCGGTTGCTTCTGCTGTTTCTGCTGCTTCCGGTTCCTCTTCCTCCGACGAACCTAGCGGCGAACCGTTAGACGAGATGCTGCGTCTCGTTGCGGATCTCAAGGCAGAGCGGGATGAATTGAAGCGGGACGTTGAGGGGTGGCGAGTGCGTGTGGGTGATATGGAGAAACAGATGGGGGTGCTTGGTAATCGGCTCGAGGGCGAACGCCGTGACGCTTGGGTCGCACGCACTCGGGTGGGATTAGTGGAGGTGGAGAGGGGTGGCCTGGAGAAGCGTCTCGGTGACTTGGAGTCCGAAAACCACCGTCTTTTGGAGGGGGAGGCCAGGCTCAAGGAGCAGGTCGCTCGCTTGCTCGAGGAGAAGGAGAAGATGGCAGCCGAATTGCAGGAAGCCAAGTCGACCCGCGAGATGGACCTGCTGAGTACACCCCGCGCCTTTGACGGCCCTGTCGTCGCGGTACGGCCAGTTCTCCCAACCATGAAGCGCGGCCTTGGATTCACCTCGCTTGACTCGGAGAGTTCCGCAACTGACGTGGAGGAAGGTGGGTTGCAGCCGTTCGGGCTCGGTCTCGCGCTCGGATTCAAGTTGCAGGATGTTGAAGAGGAGATGGATGATGATGATGATGAGAGCGGTCTCGCTGGGTACGAAGATGAGGACGAGGATGATGTCCTTCTCAGTCCATCGTCTTCGTTTGGATCTGTCGATGAGATCTACTCTGCCCCCCGAACGGTTCTGGAGGTCGCTCCTACCCCTCAGCCTGCACCCGCCCCTGCCGCTCCCACCGTCACTTATCGGCCCATCTCCAATTGGACGTTCCCCAAAGGCCCTCAGCCTGCGGTCGCCCCTGTCGTTCCTGCTCCCACTCACGTCAATCGTCCCTCCATCTCAAAGTGGACGTTCCCTAAAGGCGTGCAGCTGGTCGAACGGAACACCGAGATGGAAGTGGACAGATTCTTTGGATGCTTGGAAGATCTTGATGATCCTCCTTCGCCATCGTCGCCTAAATATTTGGAGTATGACGAGGAGAAGGCAAAGGGCATGTTTTCGCGCGGGTTCAGCCGCAGCGATGACACAAAATCTTGCTTTGTGCTACCTGCCAGCGTGCTCGCTGGTGCAGAGAGCAGCTTTTGTGATCTGGACGTTGTCGAGGAAGAGGAGGAGGAAGACGAAGACGTGGAGGAGGGCGAAACGGAAGGTGAAACCGTCGTAGAGGATGGAGAGGTCAACTACGGCATCAAGATCACCTTCACACCTGCAGATGACGCGGTGCTGGAGGCGCCTATGCCCGCTGCCGATGCCGTCTCGACGCCTCCCAGTTCGAAGCCTGTCTTTTCCAGCGCGCCTATCGAAGATGACGATGAAGAGGAAGAAGAAGCTGCCACTGGCCCTTTCAATTTTGGACGGCCACTCACGACTCCGGAGAGACCGATGGCGACCATCACGCGTCCAACATCTGCAGCATCTGTGAACCCCCGGCCTATCTCTCCGTCCTCCATCCCGCGTCCAACAATGGCTAAACCGCCCCATTTCACCCTCGCGTCTCCCCCGAGACCTGCCGGCGATATGAATGCATTCGTCACTCCGCCCACTAAGCGTGGGGGGACGATGCCCTCTTTCATACCGCAACCATCTTCGCCGTCTCGACTCAGCTTGCAAAAATCTCCACCGCCGTTCGCTACGAACGCGTCCACGAAGCCCAGTACGACTTTCATCCGCCAACCTGCCCGTCAACCCTTGATGCCCAAGGCCAACACCCCAAAGACTCAACACACAAATGGTTCGGCGATTCCTAAACCTGTCCCTTGTACGTGTTTGCTAATTCTGATTCCTCTCGAAATACAGCCGACACAACACCTCATTCGTCCCTCAGATACGCGCACACAGCTGCCCATCCGGGTTCGGACTTGAAAAGCGTTGATTTATCGGACCGCAATATACCAACAGGGCCCAATTCAGCATCTGGTTCAAACACGTCTTCTGTTCTTGCATCTTCTTCCTTCTCCTCCATCATGACTTCCCCGCTTGCGGGCCGCCTCTCGTTCCAAACCCTTACGAACTACATCCCCTCGTGGGGAACGACTCAATCCCCTCCTCTAGGTGATGCCGCAGGGCACCCCTCGACTAGGGCCGTCGCTGCGCCGGCGGGTACGGTAAAGCGCGGGTATGTCTCCAAGCAAAGCCAGTTGGAGCGTTTGAAGAGTCGTTTGGAGCGAGAGGGCCTTGATGGACGGAGTGCAGTCGGGAGAAAGAGCGACAGCGATGTCGTCTTTGCATGATGGTGCGTCAACTTTCCCTACAGCTTGTCCTGTATCGTGCTGAGAGTGGTTGGTGTACAGCTGTTTTGCATGGTCTGAGTTTATTCCTCCCCATTGTCCCCCCCCCCCCCCCCCCCTCCTCACCCTCCCTATTCGAGGGCGATACAGGATGCTATAGTAGGAGCTGTCCTTATCGCTCTATTCACGATCCGGATTTCTTAGTTGCTTTCCGATTTTTCACGTGTAAAACTTTTTCATGGTCTTGATTTGTACACCCTTACGATTAACTCTATCTTTATGGCGCAGCTCGACGCTGTGTCCAGTGAGAGGACGTTTTTTTGTATTAGTAGATGCGTTGCAATACAGACCACAGTGGTCGTACTTCGTTGTTATCCCCGTGCTGAAATGCAACGAGTTCGTTTTGTTCGCCTGATTGTTCGCCTGATGACGCCAAACTGACCGTGGGAAAACTCAACAACCGTATCTTTCCGCCACCAAATGCCTGCCTTTACCAAGAGCCGCTTTTTCAAGAACTGGTACGCCGTTGAGGTAGGTTTCGCATTTCATTCTGCTGCCTCGCTGACCTTCAGGCGCTCTAGGCAGTTCCTATGTGAGTCTGGACGGTTCCGGGTGTGGCCGGACGCGCTTGAGCTGTTTGCAGATATGTTCTCGTGGGCGGCGCCTGCTGCGGTGCTTCGTGGTACCTTTACCGCCTCGCTATGGGCCCCTCAGGCACGTCACTTCTAACAGCATGCTATTGGTTTCTCACTTCCGTGAAATGACACAGTCACATGGACGAAGAGCAACCCTCACCCCTACTTGTCCATCGAGCAAAACCAGGGCACCAAACTACTCGAGCTCAACCACAAGTTCGACAAGAGGTGCGTTCCTTCAAAATGCCAGCTCTCTAGATTAATGTTAAAATATTTCGTATTCAGCTGGAGCCGGGACAAGCTTTAGATTGTCGGTAGCATTTGTCATTCCTACAACTTTGAAGAAATTTATTTTCCAGCGCTTCATTCGCTCTGTTCTCCCATTGCAGTGTGCTCTCGTCGATTGGGTGCGGTGATCCGGCTGTTCCAAACTTTGTTTTGATGCTATTTCTTCTTCGCCATGTCATCTACTGATCTTCCCAGTGCGCTCCCCAACGAGCTCCCCGTACCCGGACCTCTTGTGGTTAGTTCTCTTTGAGTGGTTATACAAGCCATCGTCAATCGATGCCCATAGTCACCGTTGGATGGTCCTTTATCACTGCCCAGGATCGTGTTCGGCGGAGGTGCGCTCTCGCACCAGTACAGCAGTGAAGAGCTCTTGTCCAGCGATACACCTCTCCGCACCGTCCAATTGGCACTTCGGTAAGCCCACTGAATGGTGATGTGCTTGGCTCACCCCTGGCGCAAGATACGGTATAACCGCATTCGACACTTCAGCCTATTACGGGCCATCGGAAATATTGCTCGGAAATGCCTTGGAAGCACTCCGAGACGAGTTCCCTCGCTCTTCTTATCAGTTGGTGCGTGATCGATGAATCTGTCTCGCGAGAAATACTGAAGATAGCATAGATGACGAAATGCGGACGGTACGGGATGGCAGACTTTGATTACACCCCGGCCAGGATCAGGGAAAGTGTGAAACGAAGTCTCGAACGCCTGCACACCGACTACTTGGATGTTGTGCATCTTCACGATGTCGAATTTGTTTGCACAGAGGTTATGCCTAGAAGAACAGGAAATCATACGTCCGCCTTGGGCGAAGACAAGGCAGCTTACGGCTTGGTAGAGGGTGAAGAGAGCCAGATTAGAGGCGAAGGCGACCAGAGGATTCTCGACGCCTTTGCAGAGCTTCAGAAAATGAAAGAGGAAGGACTGATCAAGCATATTGGGATAACAGGTAAGTGTGTTTGGATCAAGTAGCGCTTCCGTGCTCATCAAAGCTCGAAGGATACCCTCTGTACACTCTCCTCCGGGTAGCTCTGTTGATTCTGCACAACCCGCCTTTCAAGCCCGTAGATGTCATCCTCTCATACTCGAATCTCAGCCTGCAAAATGACATGCTTCTCCAATTCGCGCCGCAGCTGCTCGAACGAGCCCAAGTCGGGCAGCTCCTCGCAGCGTCACCATTCAGCATGGGGCTTCTCACCGGCACTGAGCCCCCGTCGTGGCATCCTGCCTCGCCTGCGCTGCGCTCTGCAACCGTCCAAGTAGCTGAGAAATCCAAGGCCAGAGGCCGATCTTTGGCAGATTTGGCCACCGGATATTGCATTCGGCACACTGGTGGCGCTCTGCCGTTGGTCGTGGGGTTGAGTCAACCGAAGGAGGTGCATGAATGCGTCAAGGTCTGGCGAGAGATTGAGATGAGCGAGGACAACAAGGAGAGAGTGGAACAGGAAGAGGCAGTTAAGAGCGTGTTCAGAGAAGCAGGTGTCTTGGACTGGGCCTGGGCATCTCCATGAAGCGAAGGGGCTGTAGAGTCGGTTTTATCAACTTGGAAGTAGGTAGCAGATGCAAGTGATGGTTCACTTCGCTCGATGAGCGACTCTTCGCAAAGCGCGTGGTCGAGTCAGATCCCAAGTCCTTCCTTCGCAAGCCAAAAAATTATGCGAGAGGAACCAGAAACCGAACGCATTGGAGTTCCACGGGCAACTTTTGCGGCTGCGCAAGATCGCGACAACGTGAGAAGTTACTTAGCCGGACCGGAATCGATTGGACGCGTCTGGCGTCAGATCGCGTCTACTTATATATATGCTCAGCCTTGTTGCTGCTGGAACTGTGGGGATTCTCACCGGCTTGACTGTTCGTTCCGCTTCTAGCACCAGCTCAACAATGCCCCACCAATTCCCCTCATTGGACGACTTTCCTCCGCTGAAGAACGATCTATTGTTGCGCGCAGCGCGGGGTGCGTACGTCGAGATCTAATAGCACGCCATCCTCATCGTCCCTAGGCGAAAAGACAGAGCGCGCACCGGTATGGATAATGCGCCAGGCAGGACGCTACCTTCCAGGTTTGATTCTCCGTCCAGCACTTGGCCCACTGCGTCTCACTGCATCAAACACAATCCAGAATACCGTGAAGTGTCCAAATTACATGGCTTCTTTGAGGTCTGCCGCACCCCCGACCTGGCGACAGAGATTACTCTCCAGCCTATTCGCCGCTTCTCTGGTCTTATAGATGCCTCGATCATATTCTCGGACATCCTCGTTATACCCCAAGCAATGGGGATGGAGGTTCTAATGACCCCAGGACCTTCTTTCCCCGAACCGCTCAACACGCCCGCTGATGTCGACAAACTTACTAAAGTCGTCGACGTTGAGAAAGAACTAGGGTACGTCTTCCAGGCCATCACGCAGACGCGCATAGGGCTTGCCGGGGAGGTCCCTTTGATTGGGTTCTGCGGCGCGCCCTGGACGCTCTTTGTGTATATGGTCGAAGGAGGCGGAAGTAAGACGTTCCAGAAGGTCAAGACCTGGATCTTCAAATATCCCGAAGAGTCAAAGGCGCTCCTCATGCGCATTGCCGACGTCTGTGTCGATTTTCTCGTCGGACAGGTCAAAGTAGGTGCTCAGGTTTGTATCGGATCCCCGTCCACAATCCTTGTTCACTCATGTTGCCGTAGCTCTTGCAAGTATTCGACTCATCGGCTGGCGAACTTTCCCCGCACGACTTTGACCTCTTTTCGCGACCGACCCTGGTACATATATCTACCAACGTCCGCGCACGCCTCGCCACCGAAAATCTTCCGTCAACGCCCATGACTCTCTTTGCCAAGGGCGCCAACTACGCGCTGGCTTCTCTTGCTGAGAGCGCGGGCTATGACACGCTCGGACTCGACTGGCGGATCGATCCCGCAGAGGCGCGGCACCTCGTCAAGGGCAAGGTCGCGCTGCAGGGAAACATGGACCCTAACGTCCTGTATGGCGGGCGTGACGCGATCGAGAGCGCCGTGAAACGAATGTGCGCGGGTTTCGCGGTCGATAGCGGTTCGCAGGCGTGGATCGCCAACCTCGGGCATGGAATTACGCCGGACGTTAACCCAGAGGACGCGCGGTGGTTCTTCGAGTGTGTGCACAAGTATTCTGCGCGGAGTAACATGTAGGTAGAGGGAAAAATAATCAAATGTATTTCCATCGATAATTTACACAAGATTCAAGCTGAAAGGCGTATTATACAGGTGTCCGACACAAAAGTCAGGGGAAAAGAGAGGCTTGTATAATAGACACGTTATCGATGGTAGGGTGGGGAGTATGGGGTTGTGCGCGGATAGTAGCGAAGGATGATAACTGGCAATACATGTGTATCGAGTAGCAAGGACAGCGGATTCCAGAAGGATGAGGATGAGACCAGATTTTAAACAAACTAGTAAAGATGTTTGATAGTGTAAAATGTTTCGCATCAAGCGACAACGTCGGCGGAGCTGAAACTGCTGCGCCGCCGTCGTACAGGCCTCGGCCCAGGACGCTCAGTCTTGGACGCAGGGACCACGACCGCAGCGACATTGGTCTTCATCCACGCGTCGGACTGCAGCGTCGATGATGTACGCTTGATTGTGGCGCTCGCGACGTCAGATAACGACGACGACGCTGTACTGGGAGGAGGCCGCTTCGCAAGCATCGGAAGACGCGAGGGCGGCGTCGGCGAAGCAGGGGGATTTGGTCGGCGGGAAGTCGTGGTACCGGCAGCGACAGCAGCCTTGGCTGCAGCGGTCGTCCGCGTCGTCGCGAGCCGGGGGATTTTGTTGGGCCCTTGAGCCGACCCTTTCACTGGCGACGGTACATTGGACGCTCCAGTACCAGTTTTGCGTATATTCGCAGCGCCAGTTGTAGACCTCGTTACGCGGGTTGGACGAGATTCTGAAGCGGTAATGCTTTTGGCTCCCGTTGACCTCGATGTTTTTACTCGAGGTCGAGTTCCGGTTGGTAGAACCAAGGCAGGTAAAACGTCCCGCGACTCGTCCTCCCCATCCGATTCTGGGTCCACCCGATCCAACGTGCGCTTCACGGTTGGAGTTTTCCGGGGCTGACCTGGCGGAGCAATCTCCTTGGCTTTTGCGGCAGCCGTCGCTATATGTCGACTCGGGGTCACTGGCGCCATATGAACTGGGGACGGTGGGGGTGTGATGTCCATGACCGCTAGCTCTTCCTCGGCAGGCGGAGTGGCTGGCGTGACCAGAGTCGCCGACCCAATAGCATCTGCTGCCTGCTGCTTTTTTATTTCATCCGCGGCAGCCCACTTGCACCACTCTAGCTGTTTCAAATACATGTACTGCTGCTGCGGCCCGACGACGCTTCCGGGCCGCACAATACGCATGAAGGCGATGGCCTCGTTCGCCGTGAAGCCATATTTCCAAATCAGATAAGCTCCAATGAGGGTTCCGGTGCGGCCGAGGCCGGCTTTACACTATGGTTGAAGAAAATAAGCTGAGGAAGACGGCGCAGAAAAATAGATGGTCATACATGGACCGCCACAACGCCTCCGGCCTCAATAACGCGATCAGCAACATCTATAAACGTTCGGACAATCTCGTCCGTTGGATTCGTTCCGTCATCAAAGTACAATTCCATATGGTCGATCCCGCGATCCAGGAAGGTACTTCTATCGTAGAGCTCGGTGTTCAGTCGAACAACGAGCTTGATATTGCGCTTGTCGAAGTAGTCTAAGCAATTGAGAAACGGGTTGGGGAGTTTGCGCTGCAATGCCAGGTTGGAGCCAGTCGAAGACGCGGTCGAGGCCGTCGTAGCACCGCCGTTCGTCTTGACATTCTCCTTGGCCTCCTTCTCTTTCTTGATCCATGCCGAGTCCACAGGCGACGCAAACGCAATAAAATTGGGCGTTATCCAGTTCCAGTCACCGTTTTCGACCTTTTCGTAATATTCATAGTCTTCCACGCTGAATTCATTCATGTCGCACAGGCCGTGTTGCATTGCCTTCCAAATGCCCCACAAACAGTCCTGGATGTTCAGGTTGAAATCGGACGGGCCGCGTCCCGCGTCTCGGAACGGCATGAATTCGAGCTCTGCAATCGGATGGAAGGCTTCCCAAGGTGCCCGTCTTTGCACGATCATCTGATACAAAACGAGTAAGCGTCGATCATGCCAATTTTGAATCTCAACAACGCGACTCACGATGAAAAGCGCGAGCAGTAACGCTGCGTTCGCCTTTCGTTTTGGGTCATCGGACGAGTACAACACCAGCCGGTGGGGACTTAAATCCTTATCCTGAAAGAACGAAGGTAAAGGCACGTGAGCGACCAGCGGAAGCATATTCACGACCATGCACGCACCTCGAGGAGTTCATGTATGAGGATGCAGGCCTTGTACACCATCGCGATATTGAGTGGACCCCAGTCCTGAAAGAACGAGAGGTAGAGAAGTTGGTCGTCGATGGTGAAGTAGTAATAAGTGGCGGTCTCGTCGGCAGCCGCGGCATGGACATCCTTAGGACGCGTACGGACGCGTGGACGATTGGCAGGCTCCGCCGCGAGACGGTTGAGGACCAACGGGTTGGGGGCAGGCTGGGGAAAAGTGGTAAAGTAAAGCCTGCGCGAAGGTAAGGAAAGACGACCGGAACGCGTCTGGCGGGCGTGACCGTACCTATCCGCGAAACGGCACAGAGCCTCACACTTCATGTTTACGGTGAAAGGAAGTTGAGGCAACACCGCCACACATAAGGTTCATGCCACGTGACAGGTCGATGACAGGTGTTGGACGTTTATGGACAAAGATAGGGGTAAATGAGTTAAGTACAGTACTACAGGTCAACGGTGCGACGCCTCTTCAACTACGGGAATTCAGGTTGGAAGCATGTGGAAAGAATGCTCACGACTTACACAGACCTGCCGCGTCGCCATGATCCAGCCCGTCGAAATCTATGAGGCGATTCGAGCTGGCACTCTTAAGTTGCTCGAGTCGTAATTTCAGGTTCTATTAAACTCGATTTAGAGCCCATCGAGCAGCAAAAAAAACGCACCTCGACATCGCAGCGATTGTAATATTTCGTGATCGTACCTGTCAACGAGGAACCAGTGAGTACGCGTCTGCTGAGAGACTAGGTTGTACCATAGCCATTCGGCGTCGCTGAAATTGGGTCCAACTGGTCCATTTGCGCCGGCGTAAGCTAGTGAGGATAAGTATACGAAAGATGCCTCGGAGCAGTGACTCTGACTTTGAATTCTTGTATAGCTTTGGTCCTCATGATTCGCAGACCATTCTTTTTGGCCAACTTGAATGGAGAACTTGGAGCAGTTTCCGAACCAAGTTCAGGTAAAGGCTTCCCCGGCCGAACCCTCTGGGCCAGAGCAGCGACATCGAGCTCATTGTAAATTTGAATCAGAGCGGCCCCCATCACCACGCGGTTTACCAGTTGCGAAATTGGTTTAATAGTGTCCAGATCCGTGAGCTTGATTTTGTACTTTTTCACGGCCGCGGTGCGTTTCTAATGTAGTTAGTTGCTCGCTCGCCTGCTTAGGCACCTGAACTTACGATGGAGGGACCATTGGCTGTGGCTAGAGTATCCCCCGTTGCGATGGAGCTCCCACCTACAGGGTATGAGATGGGACGTTTCTTTTTCGGTGTTGAGGGTGCCTTCCGGGTCGAAGCAGCTTTCTTGGGAGATGGGGTTTGGGGCATGTTGTTGAGAAGAGGGGTTCGTAGCTCGATTGCAATTTATTCAAATATCAATACGCACGGACCTTGTTTCAGGAGCATTGGAGGCAGACTACTGCGCATGTAACGGCCGCGGGCTCTCGCTGAATAAAGTAGACATAAAGGGATATGTATTTGTCGGTGTTTGAAGGCAAAGGCGCCAGACAGACAGACCCACGCGCGGTGTTCCTGACAGTAGGACCCTCGTCTTGCCATTGCTGCGTCGCTTCCCGACAACCCAGGACGCTATATCGAGTCTACACCAAACCGTGGGCGTGTCAAAATGCCGGACAACCAAATCTTCAAGGTCAGCTTTCCCTGGCATGATATATCACGCCTCGCTGACGCCCATGGCCTTTGCGACTCTAAACGCAGGCCACTTACAGTGGTATCCCGGTATACGAGATGTACGTGTCGTTCGACGCGATTTAACACGCATCTTGACCGACTTTACACGCGCAGGATGTGCAAAGGCGTTGCGGTGATGAGACGGCGCTCTGATTCGTGGTTGAACGCGACACAAATCCTCAAGGTCGCCGGCTTCGACAAGCCTCAGCGTACTCGCGTGCTTGAACGCGAAGTTCAGAAGGGCGAGCATGAGAAGGTCCAAGGGGGGTACGGCAAGTATCAAGGTCCGTATTCACACCCTCTGCCTGCCTTTCGATCACGAACCATTCTTCTAGGCACATGGATTCCCCTGGAGCGAGGACTTGCGTTGTCCAAACAGTACAACTGCGAGGTTTTGCTACGCCCTATAATCGAGTTCCAGCCTGCCGCGAAGAGCCCGCCGTTGGCTCCGAAGCATTTGGTAGCCAGCACAGCTGGTCGTCCACCGCGCAAAACAGCTGGTAATGATTCTCTGTTGGGAAGCCCCATGGTCAGCACACGCTCCTCACGACGACAAGTCGCAGATGTCGTAGACGACGAATCGGACCGTGAAACCATGTCCGCTCGTGGGTCGGAAGACGGCACCATGACCCCCTCTCCATCAGAAGCATCCTCCAGCTCGCGTACACCATCTCCGATTCGCAGCTCCGACCCGTCGTACGCGTCCAATGGCCGTGGGGACGACCGTCGAAATAAATATTCTAGGACGTCCAACGATCACTACTCGGACAGCGAACGCTACAGAACCAACGGCGCAAATGACCCCCGCGCCTACGCCGACCAGCTTTTGGAATTCTTCATTTCCGACTCCAACCAAGTACCCCACTTTCTAAGCAACCGAACTCCGGAGTTTGATCCCAACATGGCCATTGACGATGATGGGCACACGCCACTACATTGGGCGTGTGCAATGGGCCGTATACGCGTCGTGAAACTGCTGCTGAGTGCGGGCGCAGATATTTTCAAAGTCAATAACGCCGGACAAACCTGTTTGATGCGGAGCGTCATGTTCGCAAACAATTACGACGTGCGTAAATTCCCCGAGCTCTACGAACTCCTTCACCGTTCGACTCTCAACATCGACAATTACAACCGGACGCTATTTCATCACATCGTCGATGTTGCCATGTCCAAGGGCAAAACGCACGCTGCTCGCTATTACATGGAGATTGTCCTCAATCGACTTTCAGACTATCCGAAGGAGCTCGCGGACGTTATAAATTTCCAGGACGAGGACGGGGAGACGGCGCTCACAATGGCGGCGCGTTGTCGGAGTAAACGTCTCGTCAAGCTCCTCATCGACAACGGCGCAGATCCCAAAATCGTTAATAATGACGGCAAAAGTACGGAAGACTACATCCTGGAAGACGAACGATTCAGATCTTCGCCCGTCCCCGCGTCCCGCGCCATGAACATGTCATATCGCAACGCACACGCCGCGTATCCTCCCCACAATTCCCTTCCCAATTACGTTTTCGCGCCATCGAATGGCGATCGCCCGCCGCTCCATCACTCGGTTGTGGGTCAGCGGGCTAGCACCCGTTGCGTCAATGACCTGACGAGCATGCTGGACAGCCTGGCCGCGTCTTTTGACCAGGAGCTGCGAGACAAAGAGCGGGATACCGCCCAAGCTCACGCTCTCCTAAGTAACATTCAGGCAGAGATTCTGGAGAGCCAGCGTACTGTCCATCATCTCAAACAGCAGGCCGATGGTCTCGCCCAAGCGAAGCAACATCTCAAAGAGCGAGAGGAGGCTCTCTACACAAAGATGGGGCGCCGATATCGTTTGGGATGGGAGAAGTGGGTGAAGGACGAGGAGATACGCGAAGCGGAGATTCGGGACGCCGGAAACGGTGCATTGGTGCCCCCAGTCACCGGGACCGAAGAAGAAATGGATGTCGACGACGAAGCCACCAGAATGAAGCGGAGACTCGCCCAAACAGAAGACATTTCGGATCTGGTTACATTATATTCGGATATACCGACAGACCCAGAGGCGCTACGACAAGCATCGGATGCGCTGCGTCAGGAAGTGGAGCAGTTCAGGAAACGGAGAAAGGGGACCTTTGAGGAGCTGGTCTCGTTCCAAGCGGAGGCCGGTACCAGCGGAAGGATGGGCGAATACCGGCGGCTGATCGGTGCTGGTTGCGGCGGCGTTCCTCCATCGGAGGTCGACCACGTACTGGGAATGTTACTCGAGGTAAAGCTGCCGTTGTTTCTGTTGTTTTATCTCTTCCCGTCTCATTTTCTTTGGCAGACGTTGGAGTCGGAGGAGCCCAGCTCGTCATCGACTGCATGGGCAAAGACTGGTTGATGGATAATTTTTTTATTCCTTCTTTATCTAGCTTTCAATGTCACCTCGAGCTGTCTGTATATTAGATTACTTGTCGTGGTTGGTTCCGTTTTAGTTCGGAGCACTGTCTCCGGTCCGGCCAGCCGGACAATCTCGGAGAGGCTTGTTACGCCAAAAGAGGTGCATGTGTTCAAACGTGAATTTCTCCCCCATTTGCTCCGATTCCATTGCAGTAAAGTGGTATTCTTATTTTTCGATGTCTGTGCTCGTTCGCATGTCTTAGGCTTTGGCATGGATTTGGTCGTTTCAATGGTATATGCCCAACTGCAGAGATCAATTCGGGTCAACCTCTCAGAATGTGATGTGAAAAAGGCGGCTTGATCCGAACATAGTTTCCGTTTCGCGCCGTTTCGCCAATACCATCACGTGATCCATATTTTCTTCTACTGTCCTTCATTCGATGCCAACGTCGGTGCCGACGGCCGTTGTGCCCAAGGCGCCTCTAACCCAGTTCTTGAAGAAGCACCTGCACGAAGGCACTAGATTGCCATGGACGACCAACTTCAATCATCTGCGGCGGGTTCCTCGACACCTCAATAAAGGCGCGAAACACATGCACGACAGTTTCAATCCGGACAAAAATCTGGGGTTCGACATCCCCAAGGAACGGATTAAATTCTGGAACATTGTCCCCGGTGACCTTGTTCGCGTTCGGGGGCGGTACGGGAACAAGTTGCGAGAAGTTTTTAAAATAAGACGTCTCGAGAATATCGTGGAATTTCCGGTGGTACGCCGCGTCCATCCCTTCACTCATTTCCTAATGAGTCTTCCCACCAGCCTGAAAACGCTCGTGGAAATCCCCCCACACCTCCTGCATATTCCTACGCAAGCTGTCAGCTTTTCATGGGTGAATACGAATTTCCTCCGCTACCAGGTTCGACGGAACCGCGTAGACTTCCGTACGCTCTCTCTTCTATATCATGAATTCAAATTCATCAAAGATTGCATTAGTGTTTTTGCGGAGCGTATGGGTACGACTCCTCCGGTATATAACCACATTCGACACCGATGGGAGTGGGAACGGTTCGCGACCAAAACGAACCCAGTTATTCCAGAGCACAAGGGCCAGCACATTATAATTCCGTGGCCAGAAGTGCCAGAAAAGCCGGCTCCCAGTCCCGGCAAGTTTATGCTATTTGTGCGCTTTCTCGATTCTTATGTGGCAGCTAGTCGGCCTCTACGACACCGCTAAAGAAGAAGTGACAAGAATCACCTACGTCCCTCCGTCTTTCTCCCATAACCTTTCAGCACCTCTCCCGCGCGTACCAACAGAAGATGAGTATATCGCCGGGATGTCCCATCCCACCAAAAAACCTTGGTTCGGCGACTCGCCTCCGGTGGAGATGTACCTTCATCGCGAACTTACCAACCCCCATTCGCGCGCGAAGAAGATGAAGCGCTGGCAGTCGCATCATGCGTACAAGACATCGCTGCTGAAGGACTACATCGCTGCAGAGATGAGGGAGTTAAACGGGCGGAGTTCGAAGGAGGCAAGAGCAGAAGCGACATTTAAATGGCGCGAGAAGCTATCGGCTCAGGATGAGGCGGAGAGGCGGAGGAGATGGCTCACGCTGGCGGTAGCGGAAAAGGCCAAGAAGAAGCAAGCCCGCAAAACGAAGAGAGAGGCGAAGAGACGGGACCAACTCACACAACTCGAGTTGTTGGAGGCTCCGAACCAGGTTATACCGAAAACTGCTACTTTATCCGAGTAGAAGCACACATTTTGTTATACTTATACGAGCCACTTCTCCGTTCCAGCGATACCTCTGTGTGCAAAGTGTCCATATATGTAAGTCGGAATCCGCCACAAATCCGCCATCACTGGCAGTTGTGAGCTGACCTGATTCGGCGAAATCGCGTCTTTACTTACCACCACCATGTCCCCCCGTTCTCCTGAAGCATTATACCACGCCATCCCACAGGCACCCGTTGCCGCAGTGGTGCTTCCCGACCCCAACGTCGATCCAGAAGAGTCGCAGGATGAAGTAACCATTGCCGATCTTGAACCGTTATTACACTTTCCATTGCCAGTCCGAATCGTCTGCTTACAGGGCGTCTCAGCGAAGTTATCGTGAACTCTCGAATCAGCTGGATTCACTTCGTCCTGGGTGCCGCTGTGCTATTGCCATGGAACGGTACGCGCGTCTTGCCTCATTCCAGCTTGCCGTGCTGAATTCGAATGAAGTGATGATCACGGCCACGCCCTTCTTCTTATCGCGTCTGGCCGACTCTCCCCATCGGCTAGCATTTAGCTCGTACCTGTCGTGCGCGTTCACCGCATCCAACTTCATATTCCTTGCCCGCGCAACAATAACGTCTCGACAAGTCAGTGCTTGTCTTTCTGTCCGATGAACACCTTTACAGCTATATCTACAGTCATCTCCTTCGCGTCGCACCCTCTTCACGACCCTCTCTCTCTCATGCCTAACATTTATCTTAACAATCAGCACCTTCATTCACACCAGCCCTGGTTTCTTCTTTGCATTCGTCCTGCTCAATGGCATGGCCCAAGCAGCGCTGGGTGCATACCTTCAGACAGCCGTCATTGTCATCGCCTCGCTCTTTGGACCAACGGCCGTTCAGGCTCTCATGTCGGGCCAAGCTGCTGTGGCCGTTGCAGTGAGCGGCGTTCAGGTCTTCAGCGCAGCGGCGTCTGTATGGGGCCTATCACCTGAAAAGATCTCGACGTATGTCAGCAATGGGGAACCAGAGGCACAATCCGCTTTTATATTTTTTGGCCTCTCCACTGTAAAAAAAATCTACTATGTATCAGCCCTACCTCGTCTCTGACACGTTTCGAAGGTCTTCCTCGTCGTCAGCGCTGCCGCACATGGGTGGCTAGTGACGATGCCCGCGTACAAAGTGATTGCAGGATCCTTGGAACAGCACAAGGATGTAGGCGAGGACGGTAGCTCGGATGAGCTCCGTGGTCTCGTTTCAACCGGGCGAGATGAAGCATCGGATGTAAAGGGGCAGATCTTACGCGTGGCTAAAGCAAATGGTGAGTGCACTGCTAAAGGAAATCGTGTTGTCTTAAATTCTCCTAGTTATTTACGAGGTTGCGGTTTCTTTGGTTTTCGTCGTCACACTGGTGAGCAATTTTTTCGTGGTCCTCTAGGTCTAATTGTTGAATGTTGGCTCGGGATAGTCTGTTTACCCGGCTATCACCATCTCGATAAAGACCAGCAATCCCAACACTCATCCGCTTTTGTTCAGCGCCCTACATTTCCTGGTGTTCAACGTCGGGGACCTTTCGGGCAGATATGTCTGCTCATTCCCCTCGCTTTTGGTGTGGCAGGCAAAACGGCTTTTGACCTTTTCACTTGCCCGCATCCTGTTCATCCCATTGTTCCTCATGTGCAACCTGCAGCGTCCTTCAGCGACAGAAATCACGCCAATTGTCAACTCGGACGTGTTGTTCATGTTCATTCTGTTCTTTTTCGGAATGTCGAATGGCTATGTGTCAAGCCTCTGTTTGATGGCTGCTCCGTCGCTCGAACATAACCCCGGGTTGCAGGGACGACGAAAGGACGTGGACGTGGCTGCGACAGTGGCGAGCTTTTGTCTGGTTGGCGGACTAGCTATGGGGAGCATCTGCTCTTTTGCGGTGCGCGCAGCAGTGTGCGAGTGCAACCCGTTCATCGAGAGCTAACACTCGATGGTGTATACCTCGTTATGCTTTAGCAATGTATTCAATAATTAGACGATGCGTTGACGGCCGACAAGCGGCCAGATAAATTATGCAAGTATAGTCGTACATTATATGTGTACAAAAACCGGTAGCGCAATCTAGGGAAACGGTCGTAATGGTCGTGAAAGGTCGTAAATAAAGAACGGAATCCATGTCGTCCCGCTGGACAGTCACAGATGGGAAAATAGCATTTCGGTCGTGAGCGGAAACGGAGAGGAAGACAAGACGAGAAGCAGTCAAGTTTTTGTGGATCCAATATCGCGAGGTCGGAATGTGGGGAGAAATGAAGCAGTGTGCGATTTGGTCAACGGGTGCTCAGCATCGGCTGCCAGGTCCCGTACGAGAGCTCTTCGAGGTGGTGAAGTTCGACCCGGCTGTGCATGACGGGGACCATGTTCATCTGGAGATACAATGAATAAGGCAGTACAGGAAGGGAACAGTTCCTTACCTGCAAATAATGAACACATGCACGAGCAACGCGTCTTGAAAGAGACTGCATGCTGACACGCCCGTCGTAAACATCTAAGGGGATCTCGTATGTCAAAGGCGAGTATCCAGCCCACTGAAATAAAAAAGTCAGAAAGACAACACAGAGAGAAGAGCCAGCCGTCTACTCACGCGAACACGAAGGTGAATCCTCCGCCGGTAATCCGCGTGGAGATCCTGCAGCGTGTAGTCGTCGTTGCCAGACAGCCTGGTCCGGGTCGACTGCGCGTCACTGAGATTAATGCCAGCCATCAACGATCCCTTGCGCTTGAACTTGATGTTCATGGAGTTGGGAGAGCGATATCCGCCGTCGACAGCCGGTGGCAAGGCGCTGTATGACACGGCGGAGTGTCGGCGGCGCCTGGGGGTATTGCCGTAGCCGAGCATCGGCGTCAACGCGTTCCTTGCCACCGGCAGCTGCATGTCATCAGCGTAATACGGTTCGCGGAGGTCGTCGTATCGGTCGTCGTATCGGTCGTCGTATGCTGCGGAGAAAAAGCTCAGTGAAATCTATGATAGACCAGATTAGTTGGACACACAAGCTCCCGTCAAACGATGGCTCTGAGGTGCGAGGCCCGCCTGGGGACCGTAATGGGGATATGAACCCTGCGGGTACTTCAAAAGACGTTAGTATGGATTAGAATTGAAATGTGTCCATGCGCGCACCTCTCCGGATTGCATCTGCTGGTCGTACATTCCGGGATAGTTCTCCCCGTACCCGTATCCCTGGTCGCCGTAAGGGTACGGGCTTTGGGAGTATGGCCCTTGAGAATATCCCTGCTCTGGGTAAGAAGAGTAGCCCATCTGGGGCGCGTACGGTAGCGATTGCCTGCGCGACAGTGTTCGTGAAAAATTAGCCATCCGAATTGGTGAGACGAAAGAGTGGGTGGCGAACGGGATTGGGGGAGGCGTCTTTATACTCAGTCGCAGCGAGGTGGGAACAATGAGGCCACTGACTGGTATGTGCTTTCTCTCAGGCTAGCCTCGAGGACGCGGTTAGGACAATAAACCCACCAAAGTCAAAGCGCACTGCGAGTTCGCTAAAGCCCAAGAAGGAAATGGCGAAAATCCCTTAAGGAGACGGCCATTAGTAGCTGGAATTACAGGCTCGGTGGCTCAGGAGACCTGCGGATCTAGTGGTTCCAGATCCTTGGACTGAATGCGATCCAAGGCATACTAGTCATGCATGGCTGCGCCAAACCTGAAACACGAATCAAAACCACGCCAATGAACGGTTCAAACACAAAATCAGTGTGTGAGACAAGAGGGTCGCTGGAAAAGGAAAACACGCTTGACTTTTGATCTTTGTGCCATGTTTGGAGGCAAAAGAGCCGAAATGAAAACATGCTAGCCGTGAGGCCACCACGTACGCTGTGTTGTGGAACCTGGACGCATATGTGATGACCGAAGCCCTTGAGCGTGGGATATTGAGGCATCAAGTACGCAAGACAAAGCGTTGGTGAAACCCGCGGAGACAAAATTTCTGACAGTTTGACACGACTATAACTGGAACATGTGACCGCGAATTCAGTAAACTCAAAGAGAGGAGATTTCAAAGAACGCACCAACAAAATTAATTCGGAAACTTCTCTATATACATCTATATACACTCCGGTCTCCACTTCCCCCTATAAAACGCTTCGTTCAACTCTACCAAGAAGAGCTTCTACGGCTTTAGCGGTTGCTTCTTTCTCCTCCTTGATTACAGTGCTGAATGCCTTGAACTCCGGTACGCTGGCGTCCCGTACGAGCTGGAAGCCGAGGCTTTCGCTTGTGGTTACGATCACACCAGCAGCGCGCATCTGTGCCCTAAATGATACTGTGAGCTACGGAACGCCCCAACAGAATTTCTTTCTGTACAGAGCAAGGGGCACTTCTGCAGGATTGCTAGACGAGACCGCGTCTGCGAGCACATATGTTGTGTACTTGGCAGGGTGGGCGACAAGTCCGAGCGCAGTCTGGAGCATACAAATATGGGACTTAGGAGAGGTGTCAATTCGAGCGTGTGCAGATGGCGGAGCGGCGGACCTCGATTCCCATGAGAACTACGGATTTAATCCCCGGTCGCGTGTCCAAAAATGCCAGGACTTCCGTCGTGAGCATAGAGAAGAGGGTTTTATCAAAAGTCCCGACGTGTAAATCGCCCAAGGAATCGAGATTCACAGCAGGATCGGTGGGACCCAGCGCTATGCTCCAGTTGAGTCATCCAGTCTTGTAAGTATGCGTCGGAAGTTACCTCTCGCCTTTTGCGTCGTGACCACAACTTCGCATCCTAAAATCTGGCAACATAAATGTGTAGCCGTCTTCGAGAGGCCGTTGTTATCGAGGTACCTTGGCAATCCTTAGGATTTTATTCGTGCTTGCCACGACATGTTCAAATCCGTAGATAATTGGGCTATTGAGGATCAGGGCATGAAGCGAACGTGAGCAATGTGGGAGTAGAATTGCACCTTTCCGCACCGAAATTTCTCCTGCAAGTCACATAGAAAAAAAAGCGTCGATGAGGGGTCCATGGCCGCAAGTTTCAGAGGTGCTCGGAGTTGACAGCAAGCGGATTAGGTTCAATTAAGGCCGGATCATAAAGTGATGCAGACTGTCATGCCCCGCTCGCTTCGCCGACACAGCAATTTGTCGAGCGAGAGGTGACTTGGAATCGTGCGTAGACAGTTTCTGAATCATCTCTTGGAAAATTGTCTACGCCTCGTTAATTTAATGGGAATACATTTGGTTATTTTTTCCTCCATCTATGCATTACTACCCCGCGCGGAATACTTGCGCACACACTCGAAGAACCACTTTGCGTCCTCTGGGTCAACGCCCGGCGTAATCCCGTGCCCGAGGTTGGCAATCCATGCCTGCGAACCACCATCGACCGCGAAACCCGCGCACATCCGTTTCACGGCGCTCTCTATCGCGTCGCGTCCGCCATAGAGTACGTTGGGGTCCATGTTTCCCTGCAACGCGACCTTGCCCTTGACGAGGCGCCGCGCCTCTGCGGGATCGATCTGCCAGTCGAGCCCGAGCGTGTTGTAGCCAGCACTTTCTGCGAGGGAAGCCAACGCGTAGTTGGCGCTCTTCGCGAAGAGAGTCATGGGCGTGTCCGGAAGGTTTTCGGCGGCGAGGCGCGCGCGAACGTTGGTAGATATATGCTCCAGGGTCGGTCGCGAAAAGAGGTCAAAGTCGTGCGGGGAAAGTTCGCCAGCCCATGAATCGAATACTTGCAAAAGCTACGGCAAAATATGAGTGGGCAATCATCATGACCACTGGTCGGTTACAAACCTGAGCACCGGCTTTGACCTGGCCGACCAAAAAGTCTACACAGACGTCCGCAATGCGCTTGAGGAGCGCCTTTGACTCTTCGGGATACTTGAAGATCCAGGTCTTGACCTTCTGGAACGTCTTACTTCCGCCTCCTTCGACCATATACGCAAAGAGCGTCCAGGGCGCGCCGCAGAACCCAATTAGAGGGACTTCACCGGCAAGCCCCATGCGTGTCTGGGTGATGGCCTGGAAGACGTACCCCAATTCTTTCTCAACGTCGACGACTTTGGTAAGTTTGTCGACGTCAGCGGGGGTGTTGAGCGGTTCGGGAAAAAAAGGTCCTGGGGTCATTAGAACTTCCATCCCCATTGCTTGGGGTATAACGAGGATGTCCGAGAATATGATCGAGGCATCTATAAGACCAGAGAAGCGGCGAATAGGCTGTAGAGTAATCTCTGTCGCCAAGTCGGGAGTGCGGCAAACCTCGAAGAACTCGTGTGATTTGCGAACTTCACGAAATTCTGGTGTTGTGTTCGATACAGCAAGAGAGAAGTTAGGTGACCAATCAAACCTGGAAGGTAGCGCCCCGCCTGGCGCATTATCCAGACCGGTGCACGCTCCGTCTTTTCGCCTAGGGACGATGAGGATGGCGCGCTATTCTATCTCGACATACGCACCCCGCGCTGCGCGCAACAACAGATCGTTCTTCAACGGAGGGAAATCGTTCAATGAGGGGAATTTGTGGAGCATTGTTGAGCTGGAGGTGGTGGAACTGGATGAGATTGTGAATACCCACGTTCCGGCAGCAACAGCGCTGAGCTCAGAGCGTACACGTAGAGCGCGATTTGATGCAAGACGCGTCCAATCGATCCGAGTCCGGCTAACTTTTGGCTACTTCCGGGCCGTGTTTCTTTCCTCTTATGCCCATCTCAGATCCCAGCGAGCTCGTCGCAGAGTCAGTCGCGTCTTCTTTGTTGCTGGAACTCCCACCTATCTTCTCTAGGTTCAAAAAATCTGGCGAATTTGACAAGTTACGACGGGAACTGCTAGCGAACTCACAGCAATCCGTAATAACATCTCTGCTCGCGTGAATTTCTGTCTGCTGAGGTTCTCTTCAAGAGCGGCTTTGATGCATTCAAGACCCGCATAGAGGAAATCGCGCGAGACCGCCTCGCATCGGGGCAACTGGCGTACACGGCCCCGGACCAGGTTCATAAGGTACTCTCTGAAACGCACCGTGTCCATTTTCTGTCAAGACATTCGTTCACGCACACACAAGGAACTGATGCAAGAAATCAACCGGTTAGTCGGCGCGTCCTAAAGGTAGCGTGGTTTTAATCTTCATACCGACAGCTTCCCCATCGTGGACCGGTTCGCGTCGGACGCGTATTCAACGCTTTCGGACAGCGCATTCAAGGATGGTATCCGCGCCTCGATTCAACGCATCTTGCGCGAAGACCGTGGCCAGAAAGACCCACCAGCTCCTCCAGAACACGCTCCCCCCTCACAACCATCATTTCCCCCTCCAGCCGATTCAGGTCCTTCTGTGAAGGAGGGAGAAGAGGCGCCAATTCCTCCTCTGCTTCCCCCTCAAGAACCAGCCCTGGTTCCGCTCGTTCCTCCTCCAGGTACGGCCCCAGAAGCGCAGCTCGACGGGAAAGAAACGGATGTCGACACAATAAACCCCGCGCCACTTACGGATGCTCCAGAAACCGTTATGTCGAGCCCCAAGTCGAGCCCTTTGTCTTCGCCCCCCGGCCCCTCGTAAGTCGGGTGTATCAACTGTATCGAATAGCCTTTCCTTCGTACTGCATTCACTAGTCTTCCCTCAGACCTTATAGCAATTGAGCACACATCCGAGTTGCATTGATTAAGTACAGCTCGAGTTGTGTCGAGTAAAGTAAAGAAAGGTACAGTTCAGTCGTACAGTCGTAATTCAAGCTAGACCAGCAAAGAGAATCAAAAAAAGATAGGTAATAAATAAATAAATAACCGCCACATTAGGCAAGAAAGCGAGAGTGAAATTGAAGGGAAGGAAGAGAAGGAAGGAATGTGTGGGCTGGAAAGGGTCTCCGATTTAATGGACGGTTCTTACTCGGTGTGGATTAACTGGATCGACTTTTCAGATCGTGGGCTAATAGCACATGGGAAAGGTACTGGGTGACTGAAGAGAAGGAGCAGGTCAGTTCGCGTTCTCGGTGAGAAAATCTTGAGCTTACCTGATCGTGCCGGTCGTGTTTTCGTGGACGGGAATGACGACCTTGCCGTTTTCGACGCACTTTGAGATGTCGAATACATTGAGGGTCATGACGGCGGAGATGAACAAGGACGCGTCTGCGAGATGCATGCCTGGACAAATCCTAAAGCACCGATGTTAGTTATTGCAAAGACGACAAGAGATTAAACGTACCGACGCCCGAAACCCCAGCAAAAGTTACGCGGGTCCGTTTCGGCGGGCTTATCCTTCGTCGCAATGAAGCGATCCGGATTGAAGGTCATCGGATCCGCGTATGTGCGTTCATCGTGCATGATTCGGTGGATGTTGGTTAGTATGAGCGCTCCCTTGGGGATCAAGTGTCCTTCGTAAACATCCTCCCGCATAGCCCTGCGCATAACACCTGAATGGGCGTTAGTGTATCACAAAACGTATCGTGTTAGTGTTCACCTGTAGGAACGACAGAGTGCCATCGCAGAACCTGAACGTTGGTAAATTAATGACCTTGGTTTCCAACGAAACAAGTGCCATACCTCCTTGACGAGAGCGTCAACGTAGGGCAAGTCCTCTCGGTCCGCAAACGTCGGCAGCCTGTCTCCGCCGACAACAGCGTCAATTTCAGCTTGCGCCTTGGCCTGCACCGCGGGGTAGAGCGCCATCGCGAGGAAAAATGCGTACACGGCCGAGACTGTCTGAAGTTAACGTGAGCGACCAAGGTTTAAGTTGAACATTAAGTTGGACAAGCAACGTAAACATACCGTGTCGGCACCGGCTACGAGGACGACCAGTAAGCCACATAAAGGTACCTGAAAACAGGGAGACTTACCACTGTAGAGCGATGCTGAGGACCACTTGATGTCAAACTCCTCCTCCGCCGTCAGTTGCTTGGGCTCGAGCAGCGTAGAGGTGAATGAGACGGGTGCCGTGCCCGTAGCCTGGGCACAAGATTAATGAGAACTCCGCGACGCCAACGGAGAGAAGGCTTACCATCTGGTGTTTGACAAAGTTGTAAGGTTGTTCGACCAGTTGGTTGAGCGTGGCAGCCCAGGCGTCTGCTTTCCTTCGCCAGGCGGTGAACGGAAACCATTTCGGAACGTGACGTACTGCAAGCGAGAGTCAAACAAAACACACGGATGGAGGAACGAACGAAGCCATACAAACGGGGATCATATCGACCATGAAGCCCCCCGGAGCCGTAGAGAGTGAGAATTGTTCTGTTGCTTGTTCGGCGAGGTGAACGAAGGGGTCATTAGTTTCTTTGACTTCGTATCCATGTGAAATCCGTAAAATAATAGCGCCGGCGGTTCTATTTCCCGTCAGCAATCTTCCTGAGGCGGGGTGCCCGTCTAGTCTTACTTGCGGATATGTTTTGGAAGGTCGTTGGGTTTGGCCAAAACTCTGCGCAGAAATCGCCTCGTTTCCAGTTCTTCGATGGGCAAAAACTGCTTGATCGCCGAACGGCTCCCGATTATGTTGTGAAAGAGGCGGCGGAACCGACGGAAACGATCGCCGTATGGGAGCAGGACTAGGGTATTTTTCCAGCCGACCAACTCGCCGCCTAGCCACTGGTTAGAGTTTAAGAGTCGAGCACGAAGGCGAGGATGAATTACCCATGACGCAGACCGGGCGGTCGGAATAGATAGCGCTCCGTTTATCCAGGAGATCGACAGCAACTTTAGCGGAGCCAAGGATAATGATTGGCTGCCCGAGAACAGTTGCGCTGCAGATGTCGCCTGAGGAGAAGTGAATTCAGCGCGTCGAAGCGCCCCAGTTCAGCGACATACCCCATGTGTCGGACCACTTGGAGAATGTAATCCACTCCTTGTCCGAGGGCATATCGAGCATAGCGCCAACGAGGGGTAAACCTTTGGGGCCTGGCGGCAGAGAGGGAACTTGTTGCTGTGGCGAAAAGAGACGTTTGAGGAGGAGAAGGATGCAGAGCACCGCACAGATGTCGAACGCAAGCAGTAGAGAGATCATACTGAACGACGAGAAATATTCCGCGAATTAAAAGAGTGGGGATAAAAACGATATTAGCGAACGAGGTACAAAGTCAAGGAGTTTTTATGGCAGCGCAGGTCCTGAATCTGGTTGTTAGCCTGGCCAGTCATGATTCTTTGTAAAAACGTTTCAATTGCGAGAAGGCCGAGGGAATCGCCGCACGAGGGCAAGAATCCAGATCTAGCAGAGGTGTTACGAAAGTCGACATCCATCGGCGCCACCGAGCCGCGAACGACCCCAGTTAGCCTGGGCAACTTCACGAAGGAAAGAATTCCTAGCTGAAGGTACGTAAGTCCTGCGTCTCAAGCCAACGAGGGGTCCTTGGTTTTGGATCGCCAGATTCAGAACACAGCAGGGCCAACACCAAGTTGGATGCTCAGTCGTGTTCGGTAGAACAAGAAAGCACATTGGGAAGATGTCGGTTTGGACAGCGATGGCAGCGAGTATAATTTCGCAGCGCGAGGTGCAGACACGTTGAAATACTCGAGGCAATCCACAGGACTTGTGGCTTTGACAGAAAACGTGTTGCGTTGGAAATAGAAATACAACATTGTAAAAGGCAGTTCCTTCCCACGCTCATTTTTTTACATCCATCCACAAAGATACAAAGTCCGGTGTTCGCGGTTCACAGAAAAGGCATATACCCACAGCCTAGTTTATCATGCGATCTTCTTCCTGGGATTTCTCAGTGGTGCAGGACCTCTGGAGAAGGCAAGCATCAGGAAGGCGGCTGGAGTGCTTCGTGGTAAAGTTTACATACTTCCGAGTGCCGCTCTGCTTCTACCGTTTCGTGCGTCTCAATTTTGATGGAAATAGTCGGCCGCTGGGAATAACCGCCGTGAGGTCGAGAATATTTGTTGGGGAAAGAACTTTACCGTCTTGGAACTCATATTGCGCGGTCCTTTTGAAAGGGTATGCAGCGAAAAAGTCAAATCCTCAGGATCGTCGGTCATGGCTCGTATATCCTATGACACCAATTAAACAATGCAAGAGCTAAGCGGCAAAAATCTCTTACCTTTCTCGCGTTGAGTGTCCTTCAAGAGGTGCGAGTCAGATGAGCGTCAGAAGCAGGAAAGACGATGGACGAACGCGAGGACGGAATTGAAATACAAGCGGCCTAGACTGACTGAAGCAGGAGAAGTTGAGAACGCGAAGTAGGAGCTAAAGGGGGCATACAGTAGAAGGCGACATAGATGAGCGTCTGTCCCCATACGAGGATCTGGATTAGAAGGCGTCTGAGTAAGTATGTCAAGTGATATGACGACAATACTGACCGATACGAGAGAGGCCACCGCGCAAATACTGGTCAAAAGTCCCGTGGAAACGGAGAACATGATCTGGAAAACGATTAATTTATTTCTTTAGGTCCGCTCACCAGCATCTCACCAGTTTGGAAATCATGGTGTCGGACCTGTGTTCCACCTTGAGCTGCGCGCTGGCTGCGGGGGGTGCGGAAAACTTACTTCTTGAATCCGGTTCGAGATCGGCGTAGATAAAAAACAAGAATCAACGCAATAACAAAGTCGGCAGCAGCCCCAAGTATCTGTGTTTTGGGAAGTGAGTGGGAGGCTGCGGGGAATCAGGCGGCATACATTCACAGACATCGACAAGCCCTGCAATTTCAAATTATAGGCGAACGACCAACGGAAAGTTTCCTGTTCTCACCTTCAATTCGCCGAGTTCCTTCCAGGTATGAAGTTGCATCCTGCAATCGTCTGTGAATACAAGGCACAAACAGCTAGCTGAAGCGTACGATTGAATTGTGAATGCTATCCATCGGAAAGGACGTAAGGAGAACGCCTATTCCGATACAAACTATCTCACCGACGGAGCATCCTGGAGGAAAAATCATGAGGAATCCCCGGGTGAGTAAAATGGAACCAACCAAATTCAGCCAATACCAGCGATGCCTTGGCAAAATCCAAGTCAGTATGATCGCCGGAACAAAATAGAGGACATACTGTGACGGCGGTGAGGGCTTTGTTTCCGTTGCTCACTACGCCCTCGATGAGTAAGTCGGGATGCTAGACGTCGTTGAGACTCACATCGCCAGACTCTCATGGTCAAGAAGCTTTGAACAATTAAGCCGATTAAACCCTTTAAATTATTATAAGTCAAGAAGAAAATAGCTGGCGTACTGAGTGGCCTACGTTGAACAAGACTTCGAGCTGAATACGCGTGTCAACCAAAATGAGAGTCTATTTGCGAGGCACGCGCTTACTAGAATGCTCCTGTGAACTCGATTAACGGAGGGACGGTATTAAACAGGACCATACCAGACGAGATTCGACAACGCCTCGGGACGGCTATAGTTCGTGATAACATACCAATAGACTTTGAGGCCGGCAATGAGCAAGTGCAAAAAAGCGAGTGACTCCAGACGCACCCGTGTGCGATATAAGCGCCTGTCGGATTGAGTGATGAGCAAGTGAAGATCGGCTCACGATGTTGACGCACCTGGTGGATCGAGTCGCAGACGAAGACTAGGCCGACCTGGCATGGATTTAAGTTGACAGGACAGGCGACTGGCAGTAGAACCACGCTTACAAGAGCTTTGATATACCTTGGGCCAAAATCATTTGTGATTCGAGCATCGCAGGTTAAGGCTCACCAGTGGTCTGTCGACCCGTATCGATTGAAATAGTACCAGGTCTGTACACAAGAGACTTTGTTTTTCGATTAGAGCCGTTGACAAAGGCTGGCACGCTCAAACGTACCTCCGTACAAGCTAGGGGGATCGACAAGTCAATCGCCAAGGCTTCGTAACAGCTCGTTGGATGACCTACCCAGCCGCAAATATGCAGCCCAGCAGCGCAGAACCCATGGTATTGTCGATGCTGGCCATCTTAATCGTGGGGCGTTAGCTGAGGAGGCAAGGAGGGGTCTGGAATCAGTAATTCGGGACGGGGACGTTTTAAGAACAAGATTCGTAGTTTGGAAGGCAGCGGCTGATTAGTTATTATGAGTAAGAGGCAGAAGTGGATGCCCACATCCACATTCGAGAGCACATGGACCATATGTACGGTCATCCCGCCATCTTCCATGGACGAAAACAGGTGGCCAAAAACTCGAGGCAAAAGAAATCTAGAATTTATAAAGCCGGCGGAGGGCAAGCGGATTTTTGACGGTAGACGTAATGCAACGAGCAAACAGCTTTCTTGTGGAACCTCTCTCGACACTGCCGTGTTTTCTCGATCGTGAACACAATGGTTGGATTCGCCTAAGAAAAGTGGTGCACAAGACACAAAGCAAATTTGACCGGCACCCTGGACGTCTGTTTATCTACCGACGGGGTGAGCAAGAAGAACGCTGGTGAGATAAGGTCTGTGCCGGGCTAAACTTTTCTGGGCCTCTGCTCTGCTCCGTTGGAATCCGCCACTACGCTGCTCCACCAACGGCGCCCGGGACTGACGTCAGGTATAGGGCCAACGGCGTACTACCTTTGGTTTGAAACTTCGGGACTCGGACAAGGCTCGGCGTTGTATTCCAGATCAAAGTCGCAACCGTTGTGAAGGCGCGGTGGACTCGGGGCGCTCATCAAGGCATATAGCATGGAGTTGCAGACAAACGCACACTATGCACCGTGCCAACACTGCAGGCACCGAGGAATCTACGGCGCTAATGCCACGCCGATCAACGACGTTCACATCAGTGGCTGTGATGCATGGGTGATTCAGCGTCGGAGCAATCCTCACGCCTGCCGAATTCAACTGTACAGGGAAAAGAGGAAAAACTACTGCATGTATGTGGGTGCTCAGCGCTCGACTCCCCGCGCATGAACAATTTGTTAACGCTAACTATTAGTGAACGTGCAATGGACTTCTCGGCTTGCACGGCTGAATACCGTTGCCGTTGCGCCGTTGCCGCTGCCAATCTCAAACTTGTGATTTTCCACATGCAGCAAGCAATCTAGCCTTCAGCTGAATCACGCATGTGTATACATTTAGGCGTCTTTCGTTTTTCGACCTCACCACCACTCAGCGAGGGGTGATTTTCTGAAGCTGGCTCTCTTGCCCATTTCACCACATTCGTTTTATTCGCAATGACTTCAGTGATGTCTCTAAGTGAGTCCGCGATGATAGTTATTTTGAGTGACTGAATTGCTTGCTGACTCTTGTAATTTCGTTGAGACGGAACCAGCTCCAACCTAGATGTCCCGGAGAACATCGTCCACGGAACGGAGGGCGAACTCGTTCTGTTTCTCTTCCTCAATATGTGGCCCTCTCACTTCGGCCTGCCGATTCTGTTGGCCATTATTCTGTTGTCGAAAAGAGGCGCGTTTCTGTCCTATTGCTGATGTTGAACATCTGCTGAGTTGTTCACCAGTTCACAGACACCCGACCTTTGTTAATCTCTGCGTTGGGTTTATCATCATTGTAAGCATAACAGTTCAGTAGTCGACGCGTCTAATATGGAAAATCAGGGCGTGTAAGTAGCATAACACTTCAATCGTCGACGCGTCTAATCTGGGAGTTTCTACAAATCAGCTCTTCCTGTCTTCTGTGAGTGCTGGTTTATATTCGTTTTCTCTGGCTGAAGCGCTGTCAGTCTGTACGCGGGGAAACTCACTGGCCCTGAGCCATCCAAAATGCTGTGCTTGTTCCAAGCGTCCATGCTCTATGTAAGCATTCCCCAGGTCTCGATGCAAACTCTGATTTTGTTCGTAGGGTGTACCGGCTTTGTGAGTTCCCAATTCTGTGGCTAACTCAGGCTCAATATTTCTCGCAGTGCATCACTTTTGGCTTTGATGCTCGTTTTGCAGGTAAGTCCAATCTTGCTGCTTTCCTTGTCTTGATAATTTAATTCGTACAGATGTTCCTCGTCGTTCGAGCTTCTGTGCAGAAACAAACATCTCAAGGCCCTCATACTGTCCGTCTGTGGGCGGTATGCATCCTAATACCCCCATTTCCCGAGTCTTGACGATCCCGAATAGATGCTTGTCACCCCATATATCGCCCTTTTGATCAGCATCCTTGCTACTGCTTCCGTGAGTTTTATTTGGATGACTAGCCCCAATCCTTATGCTCCGTATGTAGGTTGGAGCAGCCAACCCCGATAGCGTGTCTCGCAACCGTCGCTATTTCTACTGTTCGGTCAAGTCGGACTTTTTGTAAGATGCTCAGGGCCTGGATCCGTCCAGCTCCCACTGACTTGTTTTCTGGAAAGGTCCGGATCTATCACTATATTCGCGGCGTTCTTCCTGTTCGCGACCATCGTGTTTGAAGGTGACCCATACGCGAACTAAATTTTGGGACTCTGATTAATCTGTTCAAAAATCAGTTTGGACCCTAGTTATCCTCTTCAAAAACGGAAAGCAAACGGGCAAATCCATGGTCATAATTGAGCTCAGTCTACCAATCCGTGTCATGGCGTTTGGTCTGTATGTTACAATTGCGATGAGGTACGCACTGCCATTGCATTCCAGTTTCATTCCTGTTGACATTTGAATTCAGTTTGAGCCTCCTCAGCATACATGCGCCCAACAGCCCGGTCCCTGATCTTGTGATTGCTTGTGGTGGGATATTCTATCTTCGCGACGAGCGCTTCTTTAACCTTTTTCAGCTGCCACGGTTGTGATGCTGATCTTTGCTACCCAAAGGGTGTGTGGGCTATGGCCAGATTTGTACATAATGTCTAACATGCGATCTAGGATATCTTCCGTGCGGTTTGTTTCTGGCGGAAAGATCCCACAGTGCCTTTCGCCCAGATTCAAACGCCGGCATCGAGCACGACAGGCACGAAAGGTTCAATTGATCGCAAGGGCGAGCCATAGTTTCCTTCTTTTTGATTTTTTTACGACGACCCGCTGAGCGCGTCTTTTATGTTTCAACCTTGTATACTTAATATCATTATTTGTACTCTACCCCGAGGAAAAATCCTATAATTTCAAAGAAAACATTCCTGGACGGTGCCGAATTCGGCATCTACAAGTTTTTGCCTCACACATGCAAACCAATAATTGATCTGGTTTTCTGTTTCTTGGACGCGCTTTATTCTCGGGATGTCTGTGTGTGCAACCAAAGCATTGTCTCGCGCGTCGTGGTCAACTCATTTTTACTTCAGAGTCGCTGCTCCTCCTTAATTCGCGCCGCGGCGCGGCCAAACTTCGTCACTGGGTAAGACCATAACTTTTTTGACACCGAAAACTTCATGCATACAATATGAACGTCTATAGCTGTTCAAGAAACCCAATATCGTCGAGATGGCTAGCAACAGCCACTCAGGCGGCGTCCAAAGCCGCCCCGCCGCCTCCACCGGCGAAAGCATCATCCTCGTCCAAGGACCCAACCATCTCGCGGCTCGTGGACGACATATCCGGCCTGACGCTGCTGCAGGCCGCGGACCTCGTTACCCTTCTCAAGGTGAATTCGCAATTGTCTAGGTGGTATTCCCCGCGCTATAACGAGGTCGCTCGCAGTCGCGGTTAAACATCCAAGAAATTGCGATGCCGACAGCCGCTGCTGCTGCTCCGGCTGCCGCTGCGGCGTCTGACGAGCCTGAGCCCGTGAGTCTTCCATTCTATCAACGTGGGAGCGGTACTAATGTTGCGCGTTACAGGAAAAACCCAAAGAAAAAACCGTGTTCAATGTCCAACTTGAATCTTTCGAAGCCGGGGCCAAGCCCAAAATCATTCGCGAGGTCAAGGCATTGGTGCCGAACTTGACCCTGATAGACGTGCGTTATCCTCTGGTTGTCTGACCAGTCTCACTAATGCTTCTTGATTTTTTGCAGGCGAAGAAATTCGTCGAGTCTCTGCCGAAGACCCTCAAAGAGAATCTCCCTAAAGAAGAGGCCGAGAAGATGCAAAAGACTTTCGAGGCCCTCGGCGCTGTTGTCAAATTGGATTAACATGTTGCATATCCAATAGACGACGTTATAAAGAATACAGTATGGGATTAGTTATTTGAAAAGTACTCCGCCGATCCATCCAGAAGCAGAAGCAAATAGGACGGCACTAGCGAACGAACACGCATTCGTCCATTAGATGGGGGGGGGTTCGCGACCGTTCGTTCACCTAGTCCTCCGATAGATATCGATACTCGAACCGGAAGTCCGCCTTCTTTCGCTGGCACCACGAACCTTCCCAGTCGAAGTAGACGTACACCCCTTGCTCGTACTCCTCCGTTATCGCCTGAGGCTCGGAGTGCCGCTGGAACCTTTGGGGACAGATATACGTGTGTGAGTTTCTGCGCGCAACGAGCATCATGCGACAACATACCACGTCAAATACTTGACGTGAAAACGCCACGACTGGCGCTTTAATTCTTTCGCCGCGAGGTATCTGTCGAGATTCGGAATTTGCCAACCAGTCCAGAAGACGGAACATTAGAAAAAGACGCTGAAAACGCACTGCTGGTATGTCCCCGGTAGGAAGTAGAACACGTAAAAGAGCGTCTCCACGTCAAGCTGAGAGTATATTGCGGCGGTACTCAACAGAGGATGGGGCACCTGCGGATAATATGGCGCCGTGGGGAACGGCTTTCGTGGGACGTAGTATTTTGGCCTGGAACGTACTCATTGGTTAACGGCATGGCAATGTAAAAAAGAAAGTGCTCGAGTACTTCTCCGTGTCTTGCGGCTGGGGGACATTTGAATACCCACCCTCGAGCATCTTGTGCACCTGGTCGAGGTTCGTCATCCGAAGAGCGGCTGAGCATATACGTCAGGAAAGGTACCAAGTGGCAACCTGCAGCGCGATAATAAATAAACTCGCACCCTTCTGTTTTACGACCTCAAAAGAGGCCACCAGGTCAGAAAGCGACCCGTGCTGGCTGGAATTTGTGCGCGGCGGCACTGGCTGCGACGGTGGTCTTTGCGCCCCTATTGAAGGTTGTTGCGGGGCGGAGAGTATCGACATGCCAGCCTGTTCGCTCTGCGGGACCCTGACACCCGGAGGGAACTGAGGTACTGGCTGAAACGAAACGAATTTCTGTCAGAACACAACGAGCAAACTCGAAAGTAGTCGCACCTGTTGCGGGACCGCCGCCGACTGTGCAGGCTGCGGCTGAGCCAGCGAATTTCCGTTCAATAACGGCGGCGAGGGATCGAGCAGTTGCTGTGGCACCATGAGCTCGACAGAAAACGGGGACGTCATCTATACGTACTGATACACTGGGCGACTGAGATCCTGCTCGAGGCGGAGAGGATAATATGGAATCTACGGGGAGCGATTAAAATTACAGGTAAAGCCGCCGACGAATCCAAAAAGACCTTTCCGTGCCAAAGCACGCGGCGGCGAGGATGTAGCTGCCGGACCGCCCAACGAGCTGGGCACACCCTCCGACAGTGCCGGCGACGACTCCTGCCCAGAATAAAACGAGCCCTCCGGGTGGTGAGACACAGATGCAGATGAAGACATCATCGGGCTCGTTGTCGAGGGATGTGTTAAACTCGGTGATGATGATACACCAGAAGACTGGTCCAGCGGTGTCGGTTGAGGTACCGACGGTGGAGGTATTGACGGAACTGTGGGTTGTACCGGGGGAGGATTTGGAGGTGACGCAGGTGTAGCGGCATTTGATGGTGGTTGGGATGAGTTGCCGTGCGCAGGCGGCGTGGCTGTTGTTGCAGCATTGCTCCCTCCAGCTGCTGCGACGGAATACCGTACCGTGGTATTCCGGGGTATTGGCGGAGGTAACCCAGCCTTGAGGATACTTGCCATTGGTTGCTGCACGAAGTTGGGATTTGGCGGTTTTGATGTTGCTGGAGGCTATAAGCTCCAACAAAAAAGGAAAACAGATCATCCTACCATCCACCGATGATTCTTTCACAAAATAAATTCGTTGGGTCCAAAAAGCAACAGCATAAACTCACTTCGTGCTTGCATGGGGACAGCTTTCTTCAGGATTGGACTATCAGCCTGTTTACTACTCGTTACACTTTCTTCGTCATTTTTCTTTGACGACGGTCGAGGAGATGGATCTGAAGAGAATGATAAGATGAGGGAACAAACAAATGTCCGCACTTGAACCTTCGCTGCCAACATCGGAATCGTCCGAGTCGTCATCTTCGGGTGCGAGGCCGAATTTCTCTTCCTCCTCATCCAGGTTGAGGTCGTCGTAAATGCCCTCGTCCTCGTCGAAACCCTCATCCTGCGTTCATGGAAAAAATTGAATGGTCCCGGCGTGTACACAAACAACATTATCGTCCAACGAACCGTGTTGCTCTCCACAAAGTACTGGACATCGTCCTTCAATGCCAGCACCTTCTCCGTCGGCAATGAACCATTGTTCAATAGTCGGAGAACGATTTCTAGTCGGCTGATGTGCCACTTTCGTCGTTCGTTGACTGTTTCCAGTTCTTCGAGACGACCAGCCGCAGAGCCAGACTTGTTCTTCTTCTTCCCCGCACCGGCCAAAGTCTCAATCTCTGCCTCCGACTGCTCCACCTGCATCTGGAGCTCCTCGACTTGAGTCTGCAGCCATAACGTCGCCTCCTCCTTCTCCTGTTCCTTCGGATCCAGTTTGGCAGCCTGAATGAGACCCTCCTTTGAGAACGCCTTGGTCTTCATCTCCTTTTCGCAGGCTTTGAATTTTTCCATTTGCTGCAAGAGCCAAGCATTTCAGAGAGGGGCGAAGTAAACGAGGACGGGGTTAGTAGTATGTTCTCAAGTCAATCGTACGTGCATGCCGCGTGCCGCCGAGACACGCTGACTGCGTACACCACGTACCGTCTCAATCAACTTGCGGTTGTCCAACAGCTGGGACTTGTCTTTTATGTCACTGCTGGCTACCCAAGTTTTGATCTGGTCCCGCAGACGCTGGAGTTTCTTGATTTGGCTCTTCAGTTCGAGCTCGAGTTTCTCTTTCTGGGCCTGGAACATTTCATGAGCGAGATTTGAGGCACCCGGAGCGCAAGGGGCGAGACCTGGTTAGTGGAGGCTTGCATCTTGTCGTATATGCTTTCGAAGAGCTCGACGCCCTCGGAGACCTTCTTGAGGGTCCGGTCAATTTCGGCTGGGAGGGGGGGTGAGTTCTGAATTTGTGGGCCAAGAATGGACCGACTTTGGAGCTTTCTGGCCGCCATGGCGAGCAGATGAAGGGTCAGTCAACGTAATCCAAAGTCTGAGTGTCCTTGTTTGGCTACGACCCCTGAGTGATCTCATATCTGTAATCTGAATTTGGGTTCTGTCAGACGACGCATTCAAGTTGTAGGCGCCCTTGACAGAGCCTGGATTGACTTGGGAAACTGATAAAGTTGATGACGAAAATTAGAGTGGAGATGGTGTTATGAATGCAAGATTGCTCGGAAGCTGCATCGGATTACAGACAAATGCATCTTGGTTGGCATCCTATATGTTGCACAAATGTAGCGCGTCTAAAGCTGTCTAAAGGTGTCTAACCGAATAAGGGCCTGCAGTGGTATGTAAATCCATGGCTGTGGATGATCATCCTCTCATAAGGAGGATATAACGGATCAGAAGAATGGAGATGGAGTTGATGGACGCAAGATGGACGTCGGGTGTGCGGACGCGGCCTTGTGGATCTCATATGGCGACGAACAAACTCTCGGGGACACATGTAGAGGCTTAGCATATGTCTTTTTGACGCATCTTTGGTGGGAGAGACCAGTAATATCGAGGAAGCATCTACCATATTAGGACACCGTGGCTGTACTCTCGAATCATTGTTGTCCCCTTCCCTCGCGACCTCCATTTTCAAGCTCTTCCACCACCATGAAGAGCATCCGCAAATCCCTCAACGGGAACAAGGATGGCGGCATTCGGGCCCAAATATCCACCCCTGTACCCCTCCCGGCCGTCTCCAAGCCACCCTCCGCCATCCTCCCTCCTCAGAAGGTCATTCGCGCATTATCCGAATATCGGCCACAAGCACCCCAGGAACTGCCCTTCAAGAAGGGCGACTTCTTCTATGTCCTCCGCGACGTCGACGCCGGCGGGAATTGGTACGAGGCCCACAATCCCGTCTCAGGCGCGCGGGGTCTCGTTCCCAAGGATATGTTTGAGGAATTCAACAAAAGTGCCGCACCGTCAGTCCCTCGTCACGCTTGGACGTGTCGTCTACTGACGTCTACTACCCAGAGTTCGCTCTCTTGGCTCTCCCTCTCCTGGGGCTCCCAAAACCCTTCTGCCACCACAATCACCGCAGCAGCAGTTCCAGCCGCTATCCCCAATGTCGCCAAAATCCCCCCCAAAGACCCAGGTCTTCTACGCTATCGTTCTCCATGATTTCATGGCGGAGCGCGCCGACGAACTCGAAGCCAAGCGTGGCGACGCAATTACTGTTGTTGCCCAATCAAACCGGGAATGGTTTGTGGCCAAACCTATCGGGCGGCTCGGACGTCCTGGCCTCATTCCTGTTTCCTTCGTCGAGATACACGACCCGTCCACCGGCCGACCGATCCCTGATGTCAACGCGCTCATGGACCGCGGCGACCTCCCCAAGGTGGAGGACTGGAAACGCGCCATGTTCAACTATAAACAAAACAGCATTGCACTCGGCGTCATTGACTCCCCCAATTCTCGGGATTCCGTTGCCAATAGCCCATTCAACCGACAATCCTCCCCCGCGGCCCCCCCGGACCCTGCCATTAACATCCAGGGGCCTTCGCCTCACGAACAAGCCTATCCCAATAACATGTCTAATCCAC
The DNA here is from genome assembly GCA_014925785.1 of Mycena galopus ATCC 62051. NCBI lineage: Eukaryota > Fungi > Basidiomycota > Agaricomycetes > Agaricales > Mycenaceae > Mycena > Mycena galopus. Next base: position 830,568 of record WIQG01000010.1, on the reverse strand, counting down.
CTCCTCCCGAAACCCCTGATGTCCTGCCAGATGGCATCCTTTTATCCGCCAACGTAGTTTCCTTTCACTTCGAGATGGAGGAATATTGGTTCCGAGTGGATGCCATCTTCCAGCCTTACGCATCGGCTCAGGAATCATTACCGCCCGCAAAGTCCCTCATTCTGTTCCGGGTCTACAACGATTTCTACGATTTCCAGGTATCGCTATTGGATACCTTTCCCCAGGAAGCCGGCCGCGAGCCCCCACACCCTCGGCTGTTGCCATACATGCCGGGTCCTGCTGAGAACGTTGACGATGCTCTGACTGCTACGCGGCGGAGCGAACTCGATGAATATGTAATCAGCTTGTGCCAGCTGAGTACTTCGGGGGCCCGGTATGTCCTCGAGCACCAGGTCGTTCGCGAGTTCTTGGCTCTCAAGCCTGGAGATGTCGAGAACACAATTCCCCCGCGAGTGCAGGAAATGGACGTGTTATTCGGGCAGGCCCAATCCGACCAGTACGATGATGCCAACGACGTCCAAGACTCGTTCGGGCAGCTTAGGGTGGAGGACGAGGGGTCAGACTACGAGGACGAGGGGTATGCACCATCGCCACAACAGTCTATTAACAGCGGACGGCACCCATATGGTCAAATCGAGGACCGACGGCCATCGGGAGACTCCAACAGCCTTCGCATCCAAGCACACACCCAAAATCACCAGCGAACGGGGTCCAGTTCATCACTGAACCACTCCCCGTATCCCCGTGATTCCCGTGCAGAGTCACTGAACGCCCGGTCACGATCACCGCCGCCTGCTCGATGGAACGACAATGGTAACGGCAATGGGAACCATGCGCCGCCGCCGACTTCCTCGCCCTCCTCGTCTCACCACTCCAACTCACGATCCCGCTCGGGCTCTGTCGCCAACATGAACTCCCCCTCCATCTCCGCCGCGAACCCCCAAACGGCCTTTGTGAAGATCAAGATCTTCGACCGGATTGCAGACGACCTGGTTGCGATCCGGGTGCATCCCCGCGTTACGCACCTGGAGTTGATGGACAAGGTCCAGGCGCGACTTGGCGGTGAGGTCGCCAGGCTCAAGTACCGGGACAGCATGAACAACCAGTTCGTCGGGCTCGACAATGACCATCAGCTCCGGGCGTGGATGGAGGGCACGGACAAGCATGTTCTATACGCCGATTGAACCGGCTGTCCGCGATACTGGTCTATCGTTCGCTCCCTTCGTTCTCATTTCACTTTCCATTTGCACAATCATCTAATTGAATTGGACACAATTTTTATTCACTTCAGCTTCGATCTTTCTCCAGATGTATTGGGATCTTATGCATCTCGCCCATATGTAATAGTATGCTACTTACCATCTGTGCGATCTCGAGTCATGCTACAACCTAGTCAGATTGTATTTGCCTACCAACACCAACTAGAACTGATAATTTTTGTTGTAACGATTTTGCGATTTTTGTCCGGGCGTTGAATCAGATCATCGACCAAACATCAAACTCCCATCAAACCCTCACTTCTACCGCTTTCTGAATGCCTTCTCTTCAGCGGTATCTGCGGAGCATATATCGTGTGGGTTTCCGGGCATGGTGGAGACAGTTGCAGTATATCGGTGACGCCAAGTCGGGGAGACTTGTGGGAACAGACCAGTGCGTCCCGCCTCCAACCCGCGTTTGTGAACTGCCGATTCAATGCCCGGTTGCTCTGCAGGTTCGGCAACAGGTATTATGAGAACTACAACGCGGAGGAAGAGGTCCCTGGTTCGTCCTCTTCGGGCCTGGGAGCGCGATACCGGCTCATAGGCTGCTATTTCTAGGTCGGCAGCGTTGGGTCGACTACGCCCAGGTGGGTGCTTCGGGCGGCAGTATGCTTTTTCTCGCGACGAATGTACTGAACCGTGCTCTGGCAGCACCACTACCACGTCTCGCAAACTCCCCCGGAATGGCATTCCTGGATCTCGCATATCCGTAAAGACCCGCCGACCGAGGATGCGGTTATAGCAGCTTCGCGGCAGCCTTGGCAACAGGTATGTGCTACCCACTGTCTTCTGCAGCTCACTTACCACTCGCCTCGTGCCTCCAGCCCTGGACAGAGAACCTGACTGGGACGCGCGGCGCGTATAAACCTTACAACACTGTTGCCCCGAAAATCAACGCATGGGAGCCAAAGTCGACTCCCCGCGCATGATTCGCATTGCACGCCAATAATACATAAACTATTTCCTCCGTGGTTGCCGTCTGTAGCTCCGTGGCAGCCCCGAGTACGACTGAAGGAAGAAAACTACCCTGGCTCGGGAGACCAATCAGCCACGTACATCTCCCAGCATATCTTCCACCACATGTTCTGCGATCGCAAGACTCGACGTGAGACCTGGACTCTCTATGCCTAAAAGACTGATCAACGGGCTGTGTTGACTTTTCCGGTCGGTGCTGGGATAGTCCGTGCGGAAGATAAAGTCCCTGAACCCGCCCTGCGGCCCAACTAATTTGGGCCGGATGCCCACATAATCTGGCTGGAATCCCTCCAACTTGACCCCGGGAAGGTATCGCGAGACAGCACGGTGCATCTCGACCAGTCTGCTATCGTCTGGTACCAAGTGCTTCGTCCAAAAATCGGGGCTTCCTCCCTCGCCGGGAGAAATATACTGCAAGTCTGGCCCGAACTTGATTTTCCCATTGAAATCGAGGGTCAGATGGGTACCCAGGGACTGAAAGCCGTGGTTCTCCGCGTCGGGGCAGGGGTATATGAGGTGCGAGACCTGGGAGATCCCGGGGCCGCTGTAACTGGCGTAAGAACCGCGCGCGTAGAATAGCGGGATGCGCTCTGCTTCGGGGAGCAAGGAGTTGACGATTAAGGGAGCAGATAAACCGGTGGCGTTGATTAGTGTTTCTGTGAAGATTGCGTCCCCTTCTGCAGCATCGTCTGTTACCACTTGAACGACCCAACCGCGTCGAACGTCAGGGGACGGATCGACGCGAACAACACGCGTCGAATAAACGAGGTCTCCGCCCTCTGAGTCGAGGATATCTTTCTCGAGGTTCTCCATGAGGGAGTGGGAATCGACGATGCCAGTCTCTGGACACCACAATGCGCCTGCAATTTCATTCGACAGGTTTGGTTCCAGTTCACGCGCTTGGATGCCAGAGAAGAGCTGCGTAGGGAGCGCAGGGCGATCTGGTGCGGTGGTGAAACTAGACGGCCATGCGAGGGTCTGAGCCTTCTTGTGGAGGGATTCTATGTAGGGCCGCTGCTTTTCGGTGGCGACTACTAGCTTGCCGATTTTACGGGTATGGAATGGGAAGTGATCATAGAGCAGCTCGCGGCCGCGGATACATAGACGCGTCTTGAGGGAGTCGGTGGGATAATACAATCCTTCGGACAAAGGGGTCAATTGTAGACGCGTCAATTCCGCGTAAAGGTGGCGGGGAAAATGGGAACGTACCAGAATGGATCACTTCCGAATTACGCGAACTTGACGCATTGAGATAGGAAACCAATCATTTTGTATTTTCCTACCTGATTTCTTCGCCCTGGAATGGGTTAGCGGGGGTTAGTCAACATTGAGAAAGTACACACGGCGCGGGAGTGTCGTTCCACGAGGATTGTAGATTTGTTTGCGAACTTTTGTGAAAGACTCCGAGCAATCGCTAACCCGACGACACCTGCAAAGTAGAAAGACCATTAACAAGATGCTTTTCCCACTGGGTTTAAGAATGTCCACCTCCACCGACAACGAGGTAATCTACAGCAGATTCCGGAGACTTGGGGATTTGTAAGGAGGGCCATCTATGTTTTGCTTGGAATTCTTGCCTTGTATGCGTACTTTGCACTGTTCAAGCCTGCGCGAAAGGCTTGCATTGCTCAATCTCCTGGAGTTGGCTTGCGGTTCTCAGCAAGAAGCCTGGGAATTGGGGAAGCAGCTGTTGGGTTCCGTGCCTCGGAATATCCCCTCAGACACAGTATCCCTACTTCACGGTTACGCGTATGGGAGTTGTATAGGAGCGTAGAAAGACGCTGAGAAGGCCAAGAAAACCTGCCGCATAGAAAACATTCGGCCGAGGGACTCCGAGCGCGTATCTTTGGGAATCGAGCCGATTTTGTTCAAGAGTGAGATCCACCGCGACATGGACTAGGTTCTGCAATTTTTTCCAGGAAATGATGAGCTTGAGAGCCAGTTGAGAGCAACCACTGAAGTCGAAAACCAAAACTAAGTACGATCGGAATAGCGGGCCGTTTGCCGATCGCACAACTTAGACGCAAACCATCATGTCCGCTCCCATGGTTGGGCCCCAGCCTGTGCCCAAACTTACTCTGGAGGAAAAGCTGAAAGAATTCGATTCAATTCCTTTGTTTATGAAATCTCTCCCGGAAGAGGAAACAGACGACCCAACGATCTCTGCCCTCCAGGCGCTCGCGCACGAAGGTTCACCGGACGGTAGGTCTGGCTCTCATTCGGCAGCGGCCACGGTCTCAGCCAGGCCTTAGAGGTTGCGAAGAACTTCAAGGAGCAGGGAAACGACTACTTCAAAGGGAAACGTTATCGTGAAGCGCAGGGCTTCTACACTCAAGGGATCGACGCGAAACCAACGGACGTAGTTTTGCAAGAGGCGCTTCTCTGCAACAGGGCGGCGTGTAATCTCGAGCTCAGTTAGTACATTCAAATCGCGTCGATCTCATTGTCTAATTCGGAGCAAAGAAAACAATGGATCAGTCCTTCGAGACTGTTCGAAAGCGCTTACTCTGAACCCTAAATCTTCGAAAGCATTTTATCGGTCGGCCTTGGCCCTTATAGCGCTGGAGAGAGCAGACGAGGCTCTTGATTGCTGCGATCGTTGTCTCACATTTGACCTTGATAACAAGGGTGTCCAAACCGCTCGTCTGCGGGCCCAGCAATTGAAATCAGATTTGGAGAAAAAAGCGAACAAAAAACTCGAAGAATTACAGAAAGTCAAGGAGGCCAAATACAAAATGAATGTCGCTTTTCGAGTGCGTGACCGCTCAGCTTGTCTGAATACGCGCTAACATGTTGGCAGGAAAGAAATCTTATTGCGATTCCAAACAAGGCTGGTTCTCAAAATCCCTATGAGCCACACTTTGACCCGGACGACCCAACGGAGAGCACCTTGATCATCCCAGTTTTCTTTCTTTACCCTCAACACGCCACATCGGACGTTATTACGGAATTCGCGGAAGATACGGCCTTTGCCGCACACCTATCGAATATGTTCCCTCCTCAAGCACCCCCACCAAATTGGGACACGAAGGGCGAATATGTCGAGGGAAAATTGGTGATCTACGCCATGACGCATAGGAAGCGACTCTTGAAGGTAGGGAAGAAAATGACATTGAGGGATGTTTGTACTGCGGCCAAAGGCAAAGAAGGCGAACCCCGAGATGGTCTTGAAGTCAAGGACGGGTGTCTAACCTTTGCCGTTTTGCCGAAAGGCGATGTAGAAAAGAAATGGGTAGAAGAATACAAAAGCGCCCGGGATACTTGATATTTTTCGAGCGCCTGCCTCCCGAGCCCGAGCGGACGATTTGGACGAGATCCCGATGATAACCTTTGCAGCAAACATTCCTCACCCGCCTCTTTCCGAAGCTCAACCTCTATTATGGGATTTCTTCTGGCACCCCACCCTTTCCACACTCAACCTATGAGTGGGATGAATCGTTATCCTCAAAGTACATTTCACCCGAATCGCTTTCGATTTCGTGCTGTGTGCTCCGTTCCTTGGAAATGAAAGGAGCCTCTGTTTCTCGCAACGAAGAACAACTCGAGAGAACAGGGGAATCAGCAGCATTTCAAATTTTCAATGATGAGACTGTCGCGCCGGTGCTTGGCCAATCCCAGGTATCCATGTGAGTTTGTATTATCCAGGTCAGAGTCGCGCTGATGAACGTTTTCAGGGTCACGAGCTGCGCGGCAAACCGCTCCAATGATCTGAATCTTCTGATTGCCATCCTCCCGATTCAGAATTTGCAATTCATAGAATCATCATCATCTGATTCCGCGTCCAGCGCAGATCGCCCGCAAATCGCCCGTATAAGTGTCCATTAAAACTTGCCTTATCCGTAAGTTTACCATGGACAACTACCTCAGGCTTGCAACTTATGGGACTGCCGCCCTCATGGGGGCTTACGTCCTGAAAACAATATTCCATACTCCGGAGGTATGCAACGTTCAACTACTATCCGCTGTCTTGAATATCTGTGCAACTAGCTGAAGTCCATTCCTGCGATTGGACCTTCCGGGGTCTTCTCTTCCTACGTTGGAGCGTACAAATATCTCATCCACGGCAATGACATGATTAACGAGGGATATTCAAAATACCGTGTGTTCCGTGTCCCATTGATTCACCGCTGGGATGTTATTATCAGCGGACGGGAACTTGTGGAAGAGCTTCGTGCATCGAAAGAGGAAGAATTGTCGATCCGAGAAGCTTTTAACGAGGTGCGAGTTCCTGCTACTATATTATGTTTTTGACTGACTTTCGTCCAGATCTTGCAAACTAATATGACCATGGGACCGAATATACTTGGGAACCCATACCATATTTCAGTGACACGCGTAGGGATGACGAAAAACCTCGACGCCCGTTTCGACGAAGTGAGAGATGAAATCATTTGCACTTTCCAAGACCACCTCAAGTTGGAGAGCAACGGTGAGCACCGAGCCACTGCGCTTCAGTCCTTATTCTTATGATGGCCCACAGAATGGAAGGCGATTCCTGCTCAGGCCACAGTTATGCAAGTAATCTGTCGAACTGGCAACAGACTGTTTGTTGGGTTGCCCTTGTGTCGGTCACCCCTCGCCCAAGCCACAATTTCCAACTCAGCTCATTTTCTAGGCCGCAATAAGGATTACCTGGACCTCAATTTCGAATTTACGATCAGTGTAGTTATGGCGGCCCAAATGATCAATATCCTACCTGGTTTCCTGAGGCCGTAAGCACCAATCTTGGATTGTTTCAATGGTTTCACACCTGATTCGTTCAAAGAATCCTTGGGCCTTGGATTTCACCGCTGAAGAAATATCTGCGACGTGCCGACCAACATCTAAGCGTTTTGGTGACCGAAAGGCTGCGTGAGGAGGAAGAACTCGGCGACAAATATCCGGGCAGGCCGGTCATTCAACTCTTCTCGTTAACCCTCGTCCCTCGTTCTCAATCTCATTTCAGAATGATTTAATTAGCTGGCTTTTGGATGTCGCCGAAGGCGAGGAACGCACTGTGCCGGCCCTCGTACAGCGCATTCTCGTAATCAATTTCGGCGCTGTCCACACCTCTGCTAATGTCGGTGGTAATCGCATTTTTCGATGAGAAACTCAATAGCACTTTTATCAGACATTTACACATGCGCTCTTCAATCTGGCGGCTTTCCCATCGTCTGTGGAGGAAATGCGAGAGGAAGTCGACAGCATCGTTAAGGAAGAGGGATGGTCTAAAGTGTCTGTGGGCAAGATGCACAAAGTTGACAGTTTCCTGCGCGAATCTCAACGATACAGCGGCAATAGCGTCAGTACGTACTCACTCCTTTTTCCAACCTCCTTCCCTTCTCAACACATAATGCAGCGTCTATGGGTCGTAAAGTTGTCAAAGCTGGTGGTTTTACCTTTTCCGATGGTACAACCGTCCCCCAGGGATGCTTCGTGAATGTTGCAGTTGGACCAACCCATAGCAATCCCGGTGGGTATTTTTCAGACCGCGTGGTCCTTTCTTAACCAGGCACATAGATGTATACTCGAATCCAGACGTTTTTGACGCCCTCAGGTTTTATCGCCTGAGAACCGACGACGAAGAAGACTCGCTGAGGCATCAGTTTTCGGCTACTAATCTGGACTATCTCTCATGGGGACATGGGAGGCACGCTTGTCCTGGCAGATTTTTCGCATCAACGGCTCTGAAGACCATGCTCTCTCACATTTTGGTGATGTACGATATCAAGCTCGAAGATGAGAGCGCTGGGCGGCCACCGAATCAGTGGTTCGCGGCGATCTGCATACCTAACGGAGCAGCCAATATTTTGTTCCGCAAACGCCAACCTCTTGCGCAATGATCACCGCTCTTCAGGAGATACTTGCGATACTTGCCAAATCAGCCAAATATATGATTTCCGCTCAAGCAAGGGCACGAAGGGAAAGGATCAAGAGAGATCAAGCGCATGTTTTCTACCACGCATCCACATCATTTAGAATGCAGCTCCATCACAGCGTTATTGCGGACTCAAATAAATTTGAAATGGGAGACTTCGGTAATTTCCTTTCTCGGGATCACGATCGAAGTTGTTCAGGTACTCCCTGAGTACTCCCAAGTACCAGGGACCACATCTTTGATGCCCTCCTCCGAATTTCATGTCCTATATTTAAGACGATTCGCGTTCATCTATACGCTGGAATCGACATGGACGACACGAAGACACTTGCATACTACGGGGTCGCGAGCCTGGTCGGCGTGTACGCTCTCATCAAGGCGCTCTCAGGGCCAAACGTCGGTCCCTGTATACATGTCGATAATCGTGACTGAACCCCCGCCCAGCTGAATTTCATCCCCACCCTCGGCTCCTCGAACGCGGTTTTATCGTTCCGCGAGGTTTACCGATATATCTTTGGAGCCAAAGAGTACGCGCTGTGGTAATGGAAAAACATCGACGCTGACATAGTAACGCAGGTTATGTCAAGAAGGCTACAAGAAGTATCCAGACGGCATGTTCAGGGTGCCCAATGTCGACCGGTGGAACGTCATGGCCACGGGGCGCGTGCTTATGGACGAGATTGCAGTCGCGCCGGAAAACGAGCTCTCGTTCTACCAGTCGATTAATGAGGTGCTTCCGCGTCCCAAATATTGGTTGGCTGCTTATATTTTCCAGTTTCTGCAAACGGGCTACACGATGGGATGGGGTATCGTGAAGGACACGTATCACGCAAACGTTGTGAGGACATCGATGACGCGCAATCTGGGGGTTTTGTTCCCTGAGGTGCGGGATGAGATTGTTGTCGCCTTCGACGAGTTGATCCCGATTCAAGGCAAAGGTATGATCACTGCCCGCTCCTGATGTTGTATCCTACATTTTGTTTTTGCAGAGTGGGTGACTGTCCCGGCATTCGACACGATGATGCAGATCGTTTGCCGCACCAGCAACCGCCTCTTCGTCGGCCTACCGCTCTGTACGTCTTGCTCCTCTCGGCGCCCAGCTAAGCTGACTTCCACCAGGCCGTGACCCCGATTTCATCAACCTCAACGTCGAATATGCTATGGATGTGATCATCGCAGGCCAACTGATCAATATGTTGCCGTACGCACCATCTATTCAATTTTTCTGTACTTGGTGGATTGAAATATTGCTGTCAGTGCATTCTTGAGGCCGTACGCCAAGTTCCAATTTATTCTCGCGATTTATTTATGAACACCGCGTTGTTTCTAGAACCATTGGCCCGCTGCTGTCGCCGCGGAAGCGGATCCTGCGCCGTGCGAGCAAGCATCTGACGCCTGTTGTTGCGGAACGGTTCCGCAAGGAGCAGGAGATGGGGGACAAATACACTGATAAACCGGTATTTTCTTTCCTTCTGGGTGTTCAGACGAGTGCTCAAAATACTCCAGAACGATCTTATCACCTGGCTGATGGAGGCGGCAGAAGGGGACGAACGCACGGTTCCTGCTCTCGTTCAGCGCGTTCTCTTCGTCAACTTTGCGGCTATACGCACATCCACCGACGTGCGTATACTTGGAAACCAAAATTGGCACCACCTAACTTGATATCAAACGCAGACCTTCACGCACGTACTGTATGACATCGCCGCGTACCCACATCACGTCGAGCCATTGCGCGCGGAGATTGAGGGCGTGGTGCACAAGGAGGGGTGGACGCGCGCCTCGCTGAACAGGATGTATAAGGTCGACAGCTTTCTGAGCGAGTCGCAGCGGTACTGGGGGATCGGAACGCGTGTGTGCTTTCATCACTCTCTGCTGATCTGAATTCTAACCACTGCCCGCAGTTTCGTTGGGCCGGAAAGTCGTGAAGAAGACCGGGTTTATGTTTGCAAATGGGATTACGCTGCCGTATGGGACATATCTGCATTCACCGATGTGGTCTGTACACCACGATCCTGGTATGCTTCTACTGCCCGTATGCGCCGCCTCCAACTAATGACGCTGCAGAAATATACCCCGACCCGGAAGTGTTCGACGGGTTCCGTTTCTCGAAGCTCCGCGAATCGGAAGAGAGCGGGTCGGCAAAGTATCAGGTCGTTACGACGAGCCTGGAATATTTGCCGTTCGGGCACGGCCGGCACGCGTGCCCAGGGAGGTTCTTCGCAGCTGTGGTGGGTTTAATATTCTTTGTAGGGGTGCATTGCTGACGGGTATGTGAACGTAGGAGTTGAAGGCGATGCTAGCGCATGTGGTCCTAAACTACGACGTCAAGTTTGTGGACGATGGGCCTCGGCCGGCGAACCAGTATATGGCATCGGCGTGCTTGCCTGACAGCTCCGCGAAGATAATGTTCAGGAAGAGGCAGGATTGAGTAGAGATCAAGGATGTATATCCATTGGTAGTTTGTTTATACCCTAAAACGGTCCATCACGTCCTACGCGTCCCGATTAAGTTGGGTTCCTTTCTCACGCTCTGTGCGCGAGCTCGAACGAGGCAGGATTTATTGAAGGATGCAAAACCATGAATTTAAAGAGTTCAAGGACCACATTTTTAGCGTAGAGCTCATGCTGAAGGCGGCGGTTTGGAGTCTGGACTGGACTGGACTGGAGTTCTATGGTGGCTAACCCAGATGTAATGGCACCGTACTTTGCAGAAAATACCCCCAGGGAATTTTTCTGAAGTCTCATAAAGTCTGCGTCCTGCAGGCAGAGTTTAGCGAGCGTTTTTGAGCTTGAAGCGGTAAATCCCGAGCCTCAGATCAATATCTCACATAAGCAACTGCACAAGTCCCCACGCTTGTCGCTGCCCATCAACCAAATTTCCTCTCTTCTCATCTCTCCCACCCTCGCCCTCGCGCTCCCTCAAGATGAGGTTGGTCCTACTTCTGTCGCGCCTCCGTTAATACTGACCTTCCTACTCCCTCTAGCCACCGTAAAGTCGGTCCTTATTTTCTCTTGGGTGCAATTTTTTTTAAATTTTCTGTCTAGTTCGAAGCGCCTCGTCACGGTTCCCTGGGTTTCCTGCCCAGGAAGCGCGCCGCTCGCCACCGCGGTAAAGTCAAGTCCTTCCCCCGGGTGAGTTGCCCCCAAATATCTATTGTCGGAACGATTCCGACGCCGTTTTTTGTAGGATGACCCCAAGAAGCCCGTGCACTTGACTGCTGTTATGGGTTACAAGGCTGGCATGACCCACGTCGTCCGCGACCTCGACCGTCCAGGTTCCAGTATGTTTTTTCCTCTTCTGTCTTGATAATCGCATCTCGAACTCGCGTGCACAGAAATGCACAAGAAGGAAGTCGTCGAGGCCGTCACCATCATCGAGACACCACCACTCATTGTCGTCGGTGTTGTCGGCTACGTCGAGACTCCCCGTGGTCTGCGCACCCTCACCACCGTCTGGGCTTCCCACCTCTCCGACGAGATCAAGCGGAGATTCTACAAGAACTGGTACCGCTCAAAGAAGAAGGCCTTCACCCGGTACGCAAAGAAGCACGCGGAGGACAACGGCAAGTCCGTCGCCCGTGAGCTTGAGCGTATCCGCAAATACTGCACTGTCGTCCGCGTCCTGGCACACACCCAGATCCGCAAGACGGGTCTCTCCCAAAAGAAGGCGCACCTTATGGAGATCCAGGTGAACGGTGGCTCCATCCCCGACAAGGTCGAGTTCGCCCAGGGCCTGTTCGAGAAGCCGATTGAGGTCGGCTCGGTGTTCGAGCAGGACGAGTGTGTCGATGTCATCGCCGTCACCAAGGGTCACGGATTCGAGGGTGTAACCCACCGATGGGGAACGAAGAAGCTGCCGAGAAAGACCCACAAAGGTCTGCGCAAGGTCGCTTGTATCGGTGCATGGCATCCGTCGAAGGTCATGTTCTCTGTGGCCCGTGCCGGTCAAAGTACGCGTCCTTCTTGTTCTATGCACAACTCATATTGACCTTCCGCTTAGACGGATACCACCACCGCACGGAGCTCAACAAGAAGATCTACCGTATCGGCTCTGGCACCGACGATGCCAATGCCTCGACCGAGTCCGACGTCACGAAGAAACTGATCACACCTATGGGTGGCTTCCCCCACTACGGTATCGTCAAGAATGACTTCTTGATGCTCAAGGGCTCCATTCCTGGTACCAAGAAGCGTGTCATCACCATCCGGAAATCTCTCATGGTTCACACATCGCGTCGTGACCTGGAGAAGGTCCAGTTAAAATTCATCGACACTTCGTCGAAGTTCGGTGTATGTTTTATGGCTTTGTTTCTCATCCGTTTCTCATGCACTTTTTTTTTGCAGCACGGTGCCTTCCAGACGTTCGAGGAGAAGGCGGCTTTCCTTGGTGTTCTCAAGGTCAAGTCGCAGTGATTTTTCTTTTTGTATCGTATGCGTAGGCCATGTCACCCACCCCATTACCTGTCTATGCTATGCACTGCTCGCCAGATTATCGTGTCTAAATGTCTGAGTCTCAACGCACCAGTCTGAATTTTTTTTTGAAGTCAATGGCGCGCGCTTGTTGCTTACGTGATCGGCACGGCCAAACTTGCGCATACATAAAAAGTCATTCGCGTTCTCAACGTCAACGGCACGAAACCCAAAAAGTGGTGACTGAGTGAGCCACGAAGGGAGAGTTTCGCGTGTGGCTTGTAGGCTTTCTTCTACTCTATTCAATTCTGGTCCTAATTTTTTTGCTTGTGCAGGATGACCGTAGTTGATGATCAGAGCGTCTTCGCTGGGCATTGTCCTCTATCCAGCGCATATCGCTCGTACACCGTTTATATCAATATGCAAAGCCAGCAGCTTCCCAACCTCGCCTCCCGACGACGGAGAGTCCCCCAAGAAACACTTGACTCGCGACGATACCTCCAATGTCGAAAAACCCTCTTTGAGTTCTGGGGCCTCCCAGCCAGACAGCACGCCTCATCCTTCAGGCAGAAGGCCCCCGAAACCTCTTGGCTTCCAATTACCAGACCCCGTCCCAGTGCGCTCCGCGCCGCTTCATTTCATCCGCCGACAAACTGGACTATATCCCGTCGGAAGGGCATGGCGCAAACTTCCCCTCCCCGTCATCCACCCAAAAGTAGTCAAATACGGACAATCCTTCCTCGCGGGGCACGGGCAAATGCCGTTCTTCGACGATGCTTTCGAAGACCTCGACTTGATGCTGTTGTTCAATGTCGAGCAGTCCAAGCGCAACAACGTCGACAGGGTCGCGTGGCGCCGCGACCTTCTACGCGTCCTCGGGAACACGCAGTCGCATCTCCAAGCCTGGCTAGCGTATCGTGCGCTTGTCGCCGCCCCGTTTTCGATTCCCCATCGGCACTTGAACCGCCTCGTGCGGCTCATAGCGCGCGAAAAAACCAAAACGCGCACCCTCTTCCAGCGCCTCCTTGCCGTACTCACCTCCATCCACGAGTCGGGGTGGAAGATCGAGGTGTACCAGTGGAACGCATTAATTGACAATGCGGGCAAGGGGTTCCGCCGGGCGACGCCAGCGGACTTCAAACGCGCGTTCGACATGTTCACTGACCTGGTGACGTCGAAAGCGCCGGGCACCACGATGTCCGAGACGGAATACAGCCTCGATGAGGAGCTCGTCGACAATCCGCTCCCCGACATCTACACTTACACCAGCTTGATCAACCACGCTGTGGCCCAGCGTAATAAGGACGACCTCACGCAGACGACGTCGTTGTTCTCGGCATCTGGGCTCCCGCCGAGTAGAATCACGCACTTGGTGATGCTCAAGTTCTACGCGAACGCGAGGAACCTGGACGGCGTGCGCGCGAGCGTCGCGAAAATTCGCCACGTCAAAGGGGTCCTCGGTGTCGACGCTCTTAACGCCATCATGTGGGCGTTCTCCCGCCACAACCGCCCGGACGTTGCGATGAAGATATATCGCGTTCTGCGGCACAACACCATTCTCGAGGAGTACCTGGGCCCGAACGACGTGTATTCTACGAAGCGCGCGTTGTTGGAGGAGGAAGGCATCGATGTTCGGGCGACCATGATTCCCAACGAGGTGACCTACACCACTGTCATCCAGATCATGGCATACCATGGGAACCTCCACGCCGCACTCACCGCGTTCAGCGATATGCTGTCCTCTCCCAACATCGAAATCGGCGCGGCGATGTATCGCGACGAACACGGGGAGTTGAAACCCTCGCCGTACTCGCCCACCCTCCCCATCTTCCGCGGAATCTTCCTGGGTTACTACCGGCATGGTGTTCCGAGATTGCGGCGCAGCGCACCGTCGGACACATCGCACCCGTGGGTGCTCGCCAGCCTCGATCGGCTGTTTGAAGTTTTCCTTGCGCTTCCGGAATACATCCGGCCGTCAACATCCACGATCTACTGGGCGCTGGTGGCGTTTGACAAGACGAGCGGCCAGGACATGGACTTGCTCCGGACGGTGTGGACGCGCATAGAGACGCGCTTTGGAGGGAATTGGGGTGCGGACGACCACCGGCTTCAGCGCATACGCCGCTCGTTGTTCGATCCGAAAGCATCGGGGTTCGGTCCACGTGGATCGCCCACATTACACCAAGACGAGAGGTAGCTTGCTATCCGATGGTCCGTCCCTTGTTATTACAGAAAAATTCTACACGTTGTGTCCAGACTGGAATTACGATGGAGCGGTCTGCTGTTCCCTCCACTCTATGTACTTGTCCCACCCGACCACGCACATCTTGGACTGGTACCGGCGCAGCTTGACGCTCCGGCGGAGGTCCTCCGTGATCGCGCCGTTCCAGCCCGCTTTCTGGATCGCGCTGTCGACGGCCTCGAGCTTGTCCCAGCCCTGCTCGGGGATGACGTCCGGCAGGTACGTAGCGGTGAATGTCTGGCGGGAGGTGACGCGCGGGAGGTGCGTCGCGGACGAGAGCGGTGACGGCGCGGTGGACTCGGAGTTGGACGCCAGCAGCGACGGGTGCCCGAACGTGATCGAGATGCCGTGCACGCCGACCGTCCAGTCGAGGTAGGAAGCGGCGTCCTCAAAGTCCGTCAGGAGCGAGACGCTGCGGTGCGATGCGAATCATCAGCACGGCGCGTTCGCGTCAACGGATATAAGAGAGAAGGAAAAACAAGGGCTCACGCGCATTCAAGCCCCTCGAGCTCGCTGCGCTCGATCTTGCGGAATCGGTGGTCGCGGAATGCGCTGATAAGGGCAAACTCCTGCAGGCCGTCATGCAGTGTGAGCGGATCGAAGCTGCCGATGCATCCCCGGAGGCGCGGCGCGCGGCCCGGGCGCGACGAACGCGTGTTCCACGTCACAAAGAGCGGGCTGCGGAGCTCTTAGATTCACCGTAGACTGTACTTGACCTTGGATGGCACTCACTACTTATCGTTGGCGAAGCTGGGAGCGATGGGTGGGGCGTGGGTGAGCGCGCAATAAAGGGCGTCGAAGGCGTGGAAGCAGTGCTCCGGCGTGCAGAGGTCAGATCCGGCCTGCAGCTTTGCGCTGTCTGCGTCCGCATCGGGGTTCGGAGGAACGAGGGACATTAGTGCTGCCTGGAATGAGCGGGGGTAGACTGTAGTGAGCGTAAGTGGTAAGCGACGGGGTACTGTAAACAACGGCACTTGGACAGCACACCCCTAATTGGAAATGATATTCTCTCTGCTTCCCGATAATCTACGGCAATGCAATGTGGCGCAATTGCCTGTGGAGCCAGTGCGTCGATGTCGCATTTTAGATCTCAGATGAACCAAAGATGAACACCATCTCGCCGCAAATGAACGCAAGACCGTGCGAATGGTCCTCAAATGAGTTTGCTATCTTGTTTGCTACCACCTACATTCCCCATCGACCTTGTTCAGAATCTGGACCACATATTGGTTACCCACCCTCGTAACAGTACAAGACCGAACATCTATTTGACAGAATCATCATGATCCTCGAGCCCTTCAACGTTAAGGGCAGCACTGGCTGGACTCAGGGCTTTAGACCGCTTCTTGCGCCCACAACTGAGGTGATTCGCCGTTCCTGTCTTTCAACGCTACAACATGTCTTTTGCCAGTCTCATCGAGTCTCTGTCAACGCTCGTGGACTTGTCTAAACCTTCGCTTTATGTTTGTCTCGTTTCTATCACTGTAAGCCCCTTGGGGTGGAATCTGATTGGGCGAAATGGTTTGGTTTCGGTTACTTTCTCGCTATTTTCCTCGTGTTCTAACTATGCTTAGAATACAAGAATCAGACTTTGACGAAACTCATCGGAGGTCGCATATCTTGTACAATTTTAGGCACAGCTATCTTTCTCGCCGGTCTGCTTCGTGACGTTCTGTGTGTACGTTCATCAACCAGAGTTTCGCGACCGCTCACGTGCATTTGTAGATATCGCATCGCCCTTCACGATCAACCACAATTTTCTCTGCCCTACGCAGTCCAGACTGTGTTAGCGTGGATAATCTTTGTCGTAGGAAATTTCTTGGTTGCAGTTTCTTATTTCCGCCTGGGCTTTTACGGAACATTCTGCGGTGATTATTTCGGCATACTCAAGGAAGAACGCGTCACAAAGTTTCCCTACAACATCTTGGACAATCCCATGTATGTTGGTGCAAAGATGTGCTTTGTCGGCGCCGCTTTATGGTGTGTTTGTCCAGTATCTGGAGAATAATATTTTTCTGACCGTACCAAGGTACGAGCGCCCTGCCGGGCTGCTGGTTTCTCTGTACGTGCACTTGGTGTATGCAGTTGCACTGCATTTCGAAGGGTATGTTGTTTCTCTGCTTCAGACTAAAATTGAATGGTTTGATCGCAGTCCGTTTACGGATATGATTTATCGAAATCGTGGTGCCTCAATGAAGAAGGACTAATAATACCCGACATGAATGTTGTGCATGAATTTCACTAGAATAAGCAGATTTTGTCTTGCCTGTCGCGCTCATTTTCAACACAGTTGTGGCCAATACCAGAAATTGCAGTCTCTTTTTGACACCCATGAGACCAAGTCCATTCGTGGCCAACGACAGAAATTTCAAGGAATTCTTTCGCGTAGCCGTTCCCATATAAACTCTACACTCTGTTGTACGGAATTATATCTACAACAGTGTCCGAAAGCATGTAGGTGGGTTTAAATATCTTATTAATAGCCTCCTCCCGTTTGTCCTCTGCTGCGACAGTCCGAGCATGTGTGATTAAGCGGCAGCACAGGATCGAATGCATCACTTGCATCGGCCTACAAAAATTGTTTGTAATCTAAATATTTGGGAGTCGTTGCAGCCCCCATCTATGTCGATGCTGTTGAGCATGCTGAGCACACACGCCAGCTTGAAGCCGGCAGACACTCCTATCGAGCGACCGACACCCACCATCGAAGTTCGCACCGAGCAGCGCTGACCCTGTCCCTTCTAACGCCCTACAGCCCGTCGTCGACGCAAGACCGAGGCCAAGGTGACTCCGAACCCCAAGAAATTATTCTGAGTGGAGAGGGACTTAAGCGATCTTGATGGAAAGGGTCTAAACGGCCAGGCCAACCCCCTGAGCATTTGCTGATATCCCCATATGGTAACTCTATTCCCAAATAAGGAAGTCTGTGAGGGAGCATAATGAACTACTTCTGTGGATCAAATACATGTATGCATGTATACTACAAGAGCTTATGTTAGACAATGCTCGTCGTTGCGGAACTCATCGAGCGATTCAAGTTGGCAAATATAAGCGCAGACTTCTCTGGCAACACAGTTCCTTCGTTCTGTGACGCAATAGACCGTACATGTGTAACCAAGTGACAGCATAGCACTGAGTGCATGACTCTCAACGGTCTGTTGAAAAAGTACATGTCAGATGGATAAGCCGGTCTCGCAATACTTACGTGTCAGCGATGAGATTAAGGCCTGGCTATGTGTTGCATTTTGGTGAGAAAGTGTTCAGGTTTAAAAGAAAATGTTTCTACCGGCGCAAGAAACAGAATGACGACGTTGGCGACAGAAAAGGCTAGCATTGGTGGTTGAATCGGGTGGCCCATGACATTGGAACCAAACTCACGCAATATGGCGAGGTAGAACAAAACACCTGATGAGGCCAAACTCGATGAACATTTGCGTCAAGTTTGCATTTTAGGCGCGCACCGTCTTTGTAGAAACTGGAGACAAGTTGGCTGTGCTGGTGAACATGAACTATCCAATAGTGAGTTGGTGAAGACCCGACGCGGCGTCTCAGAAGCGCCGTACAGTTTTGGAATGCCTTCCACAGCGTCAGGGCCACGATAACTGAAGGCCAGGTTTTGATCAGAGACTTCCGAGGCAGAGAGGCAGCGTAAAACTCTCACCCGTTTCGCCGACGAGCAAGGATGTGTAGCATACTAGCCCTACATCACTGGAGCCTCCGAGATAGCACGCAGAAACAGCAGATGGAGCGGCTTCCGCTGTGAAGACGAAGAGATTTGTTAGCCCAAAAAATGCTAGTGCGATATGAACTCGCTCTTAAACGATCCAGTCCATTTGACCACAGCCCAGAAATTGAGACCGCCCGCAGACTTGGGGATTGAAGCGTGAATGACTTTTTGGAACGGTACGAGAACAGTTCACATACAAACCACATGACCAAGAAGAAAACCAGCAACTTTTTTGAACTCTCGTAGAATGCGTACGTTCGAACCATCAAGATGACTATAGAGTGCGTGAGCGCGGGCACAATGTTAAAGGATGTGAGGCCCACTTTCGGAAACTCCGATGCCGAAACCGGCAAAAACTTGTGACGGCTCAGTCTTGAACAATTCAGAGGCGTCGCCACATACTGGTAGTAAAAGTCATAATGTGGTTGCAGTTGGACACATTTCTAGAGAGGTCCACTCTTTCTGTGGACAATAAAATTCCGAGCTACATTTCGAAGAGAAAGACCCTCGCAGTTACCTTGGACAGCAATGATTGAATCAATGAACGTGCTGTATCTGGTGTATATGTACAGAACTTTAACCACGCTCCAGCGTGATTTCCAGATGTGACGATACTTGAAAAGTTAGACTATACGCTGAGAGATTGATCCAGATGGCACAAACCCACTTCCTGGCCAAAGTGCAGGACCGTGTCGTAAGCCTTGAAAATTATATTTCTCAGAAATCAGTATGAAAAACATGGGACTACCTTACCAGTATCGTCAAGAAAGCGGCTGAACGGTTCACAGCGAGTGAGTCGAGCAGTGAAGCCGGAAAGCAGGAAAATACCTTTGACATACTATGGATGGAACGTTTCAATTATTCGCTGAGAAATGTAGAATGGATAGACGCACCGAAACAATCTGAAGGTCATTTACAAGGGAAAGAAGAGAGTCCATAGCTACTACCCATGAGGAAGATCTGCTAGCTTAAGTAAAACAAGAGATGGGCGGCGTTTCCTTTCGAGGACTCCTTCATCGGTGTGTATGTTCGAAATAGATATGAGTATGAGATCTTGTTTCACCCTGTCTCTACCCGTGATGTTCTCATGACAAGAAATTTATCCATTTGGAGGACGCAAAGTCGAAGAGTCCGGTCAATTTGGCAATTTGGCGAGACTACGGAGGACTAAGGTTCGGCAGGGTTCGGTCACTCCTCGGATGACGTCCTAGACGGTTCGGCCCGGGTAGGCGGTTTATAGTTTGCTATTATTATTCTATTCTTGTCAGTAACCGCCCACACTTCGTCTTGTTTTCTCAAGCTCGCTCGCTCCTTCGGGGAGATTCTATCGCAGTCCACGCAGGGTTCCTAGGTCCACGGTGACCCTCGTAGCAGTGCAAGCCTTGTTTGACACATGTCATGATCTCCAAGGCTTCGGCAACGTTACTGCTGCACTGGCTTCACGGGTGCGAATCATGCATGATGTGAGACCCTGGACTCAGGGCTATGGACGACTTCTTTTTGCGCCCACAACTTCAGTCGCCGCTCTTGTCTTTAAACGCTTCCCATCCCTCTGATAGCCAGCAACATGTCTTTTGCCAGTCTCATGTCTCTGTCAACGCTTGTGGACTTATCTCAGCCCTCGCTTTATGTTTGCCTCGTTTCTATCACTGCAAGCCCCTTGGGATGGAATCTGATTGGACGAAATGGTTCGATTTCGATTACTTTCTCGCTATTTCCTCGTTCTCACTACACTTAGAATACAAGAACCAGACTTTGACGAAACTCATCGGAGGTCGCATATCTTGCACGATTTTAGGCACAGCCATCTTTCTCGCCGGTCTGCTTCGTGACGTTTTGTGTGCACATTGATCAACCAGAGTTCGCCACTGCTCACTTTGACTTTAGATATCGCATCGCCCTTCACGATCAACCGCAATTTCCTCTGCCCTACGCAGTTCAGACTATGTTAGCGTGGATTATCTTTGGTATAGGAAATTTCTTGGTTGCAGTTTCTTACTTCCGCCTGGGCTTCTACGGAACATTCTGCGGTGACTATTTCGGCATACTTAAGGAAGAACGCGTCACAAAGTTTCCCTACAACATCTTGGACAACCCCATGTATGTTGGTGCAAAGATGTGCTTTGTCGGCGCCGCTTTATGGTGTGTTGATCCTATATGCCGAGAATAATTTTTTGACCCTATCAAGGTATGAGCGCCCTGCCGGGCTGCTGGTTTCTCTGTACGTGCACTTGGTGTATGCAGTTGCACTGCATTTCGAAGGGTATGTTGTCTCTCCGCTTCAGACTAAGATTTAATGGTTTGATCGCAGTCCGTTTACGGATATGATTTATCGAAATCGTGGTGCCTCAATGAAGAAGGACTAATACCCGACATGAATGTTGTGCATGAATTTCACTAGAATAAGGAGATTTTGTCTTGCCTGTCGCGCTCATTTTCAATATAGTTATGGCCAATACCAGAAATAGCAGTCTCTTTTTGACACCCATGAGACCAAGTCCATTCGTGGCCAACGACAGAAATTTCAAGGAATTCTTTCGCGTAGCCGTTCCCATATAAACTCTACACTCTGTTGTACGGAATTATATCTACAACAGTGTCCGAAAGCATGTAGGTGGGTTTAAATATCTTATTAATAGCCTCCTCCCGTTTGTCCTCCTCTGCTGCGACAGTCCGAGCATGTGTGATTAAGCGGCAGCACAGGATCGAGTGCATCACTTGCATCGGCCTACAAAAATTGTTTGTAGTGTAAATATTTGAGATAGAAAAAAAATGGCATACGTGGTGAAGAGCTCGCTCAGTCCGATCTTGAAAAAAGTCATCAGTATCACATATATCAAGCCCAATAGCGTCTACGTACTGGAGCGACAAAGAGGCAAACCACGGTGGCAATGGTAAAGGCTGTGCGTCTGAGTGAGCCACCGGTCGACAGAGAATGTGGGAGCACTGACGCAGAAGGGCAAGATAAAACCAAACCCCTAGCGCTCAAAAATGAATACCATGACAAGCGTCATTGTGCATGAAGACGTTTACCGTCGCAGTACATGCTTCTCAGAAGATCAGATTGTTGGGAAACTATGACCATTGTGGTGAATTCGGAGCGTGAAAGGTTATTCACAAAAAACCTACATTTGCGAAGGACTTTCCACAATGTCAAGAGAACGATCGTAGACTCGCCAACTAGTAGCGCAAAATAGCACACCAGTCCAATGCTGATGCTGCTCGAGGTGGAGACATAACACGACGAGCCCGAGGAAGCTATGCATGCAAATCAATCGGTCATAGTTGTCTTGAAGTAGAATCCATACAGGAAGAATTTGAAGCGGTCCACTTGGTAACTGCCCAAAAGGCGATTCCGCCGACGGACTGAGAGTGTGTCAAGTCTTGAATCGAAATATCTTCACCGGGGACGCACAAACCACAACACGAAGAAAAATGCCAGCAATTTTTTTGATCTTTCGTATAGCGTGTAGGTCCGAACCATAAGGATCACTGAGAGCATATCAGCAAATTTCAAAATCAAGTGCCAACGGCTCAACTCTGTGTTACACCGATGCCGAAGCCCGAGAAAACTACAACCAAAATAAGGAGAACTCAAAGTTCAAATTGATTGAACGCACTGGTTGTAAACGTCGTGACTCCATCGCATGTCTGAAGGAAGGAAGTTCGATAATGCAGATAGATACAAAGATACGGTGGTTCATACCAAAGGGCTGACGTATGCGGCATGTATTAAAGGTCCGGCGGCACCAACGAAAGTGCTATACCTTAAAGACGCTTGCTTAACGTCCAGTTTGGTGAGGGGAAAGAAGGTGCATACCTCGTCCAAAGGTAGAGACACTTGATTAACGTCCAGCGCGACTTCCAGACATGCAGATACTGAGGCGGCCATGTGTAATTTAAAGACGAAAGAAATGATATTTTGAACGGACTTGCCTCCTCGTTAAGCTGGAGCAATGTATCGTACACCTTGATAGCACTCAGAATCGATACGGATCGGTACATGCGTCTCGCCGGGTTCTCACCAAAAGAGTCAAGAATGCAACTGAGTCCGATATTAGAATATGTCTTCGTGAGAATAGCGGACAACCCACGCTTAATGTACTAGTCGTAGGACGCGCTATGTTAGTTGAATGTTCGAGCGCAGTAATGTCAAAACCCACATAAACGACCTGTATGTCCGGCAACACGACAGATAGTGGTTCCATCGCTATAGCGAAAGGAAAGCAATGAGTGGACTGGATCAACGCCAGTCAAGAGAGAGAAGACTATAAGTATGATGACAGCGCGGCCGTGCAAGTATTATTAGCATGAGAAGATTTCGGAGGAATGGTCATTCCCGCTGTGATTCATAAGACCGGCGACAGGATCACAGGTTCCGGCTGATACTCACTGCAAAAACCAAAAATACGAGCCGCCGTGAGTGGTGGAATACGAGTGCTTGGTTTGGATTCATACTTTAGATACAACCAGGAGACGAGAGCTTCAATGTCCATTCGCACTTGGCACTGAACAGACCCCAATTCTCCGAGGCTGTCTATCACAGCTGTCTTCTGTCTTCCTTTCTGATGCTGGTCGCTGAGTGAGGAGAAATCCATGATAATCTTTGGGTTCCTCCTGTTTCCCCTGTGTCAAGAGTGATCCGAGAGTCCAGGCGATGCAAAGGCAGTGCATGCCAGAATCTTTTCATTGTACATGTCGTTATGAAGCTGGATGCAAATCTGTCGCAGCGTATTTTTACGCCATGGTATAAAAGCCGAAAATGTGACAATGAGCCGATAGATAAGCAGCGACTCGGCCGTCGCAGATAGGTTGATCAGTCGGTTGTCTGAATGATTTAATGAAGGAATGGATCTAAGTGATGAGAGTTTGTGATGTACCTCAAATATGTCTGGGCCGATGACTTTGAAGGACTGATGAGGATCTTCCGATCTACTGCATATCGCTTGCGTAAAGAATGAGAGCAGCTTGATGAAATATGAAAAAGAAAAAAATGAATACCGCAACCGTTGATGTCCACTACCCCCTCCACAATCACAAGCTTGATTACAGTCTTCAGCGGCCTGTGTAACGTTGCGTGCGATGCACTAAGCTCATTACAGGTTCCCAAGAACTCAGGTATGGTGTCAGCCCATCCGGTGAACGAGCATTTTTGGTCTGTACACGTTTTTTTTTTTCAAAAAAAAGAATCAACACTAAGCTGCGGAAATTCTACGGGCCCACACACCATTCCGTGAGCTTCGAGAAAAGACCAATAGCCACTATTTTCAATTAAAATGGTGATGGACAGAAAGCGAGAATGCGTGCTAGTCCGTGGTTGTACTTGTCCGAGGGACCGCCGATATTGAACGATTACAGCATCATTGAGAACCTCCTTGACTGCCGCGACGCATTGTGTGAAATGCAATCAAGGGTAGGGTTAGTCGGATGGTTGGCGGCCATGTATTTGAAATGGGTCAGGAGCAGACACAAATTCCGTAACGTGACGTATCAGGTCTGACTCGTCAGCAGAACCCAGTCGGACGGATACCTTTACAGTACGAGTCCGGAGCGTTTATCGGAAATTAGCTAGTAAAACACCAAACTCCGAGTCTCCAAACAATCGCCTGCGAGTTATATTGGCCAGGGAGGATCGAGTACATCACTCAGAAAAAAGGGAAAAAGCGAGGGAGGTCCAGGTCCATGCGCCAAAGAGAACTTTATTCCGGGACATCATCCGGGATTTAAGTGGTGGTGTCCGCTACATCAAGAGACGGTGGTGCAGCAATCTCAATGGCTCTCAAAGCCTTCGTTGCAAGAGTATGAAACTGGAGACATGATTGGCGCCGAAAGTACAGTGGAATTCCAGTGTCCAGCAGACAAGCTTGAGCCTGTCAATAATGTTTTGGGGAAGGCGAGCTTGAGGCGATGCGATCGCGTCAAAGAACGTTTGGTTTATAGCCACCGGGTTTTCCTAGGACCTGAGAAATGGGGCCGAGCGCGCTGAGTCCTGCGTGGCAAACTTGTGGCAAACGTTGAGATTTGTGTTGATGTGGAGAAATGATCGGCGATCAAAACGATATCACCGCCACTACTACGTCAAAGACCGTGGTGATTTTAAAATTTTAAAGCGCATATTCATTATGCCCTGAGGATATTTGGGTGGCTACCAGCCATCCTCCCCGTGAGGTCAAAGATAAGAATATGGTATGATTAGTAAAGGGAGGCGCCTGCATCCCGCAATTGATGGTTGGATCTCGTGCATACTTGACTTTGTACAGACTATGGATACACATCAGAAGTACATACATACCATGTAAATACGGCACCGCTACCGGGCCTTAAATATCAGTAGGCTAGACAATTCCCTAGTATTCAGGGTCCGAGGGCTCTGCAACACTTGACGTTGTTGGGGAAGCTGTAACGCACAGCGCAGGCCTGTCGCCTACCAGAATGGTTTTACAGTGACACGAGTGACGTTGAGTTCATTGAATCATGGTTGCGTCGAGTTCGTTATACGCAGGTGGCGGAATGTCGGTCTCGCGCCGGGTCGGCGGCGCGCGAGCAGTGGTTCGCAATTGCGTCTTCAAAAGGTCGACTTCCTGCGTAAGCTGCCTCACCTCCGTCTTCTGTGCGTCCAAGCTCGTCTGCATCGCGCGAATCGTCCCCTCCATCCTCCCCTTCTCTTGCGTCAGCTCCGCATTGAGCCGCTGCTCCTCCTCGAACCCCGCCGTCGCCGTCTGCAGCTGCGCGACATTCTCCTGCATCTCTCTTGCCTCCGTCCTCAGCCGCGCGTTCTCCCTTGCCAAATCCTCGTTGATGAGCGTCTGCAGCTCCGAGTCCCCGCCGGACCACGGCAGCTGCGTCGTCGACTCGCGCATCTCGCGCACGCACTCGCTCAGGCGCTCGTTCTCGCGCACGATGTCCTCGTATTGGATACGCTGCATCTCCACGTCCGAGCTCGCCGACTGCAGGTCCCGCATGGACGTCTGCAGCTCCTGCACCGACACGCGCAGGCCCTCGTTCTCGCGCACGAGCACCTCGTGCACGGCCTTTTGCGATGCGGGGTCGTGCGCGGCGGCTTGGAACTGCAGTTCGTCGACGACGACCCGCAGGGAGACGTTTTCCTGTGTGAGATTCGCGATGGTGGTCGTTTTCTCGACGTCCGACCGGCGGAGTTGTGTGATCAACTTTTGCATTTCTTGGACTTGACGTGTCAGTTGGGCGACGGCATCGGGGGGAGCTGGAGGAGATGTCGGCATCATGGGAGATGAAGGGGTCATTGTGGGAGATGAGGGCATCCCAAGAAAGTCTGCAGCAGAGGTAAGCGAATGAAACATGGTTGTGTGCAATGAGGACCTACTCGGTTGACTGACAGGTGCCCAGAGCGACGAAAACCGGTTACTGTTCGGGTGGGAAGGTAGAGACGGGTACCTTAAATGCGAAGGCTGTCTCTGCAAATTATCGCTCGGGGAGAGTAGCGGTGATAGCTGCCCATTGAGCTGTCCGTTAACAGCTTTTTCAGGCGGGTACTGCGATTGGCGTTGTTTCCCGTTCGAACGAGGGATATCCAAGGTCTTCAAGAAAGGCGGGGGGGAGGAGGGGATGGGATTACCTCGACGGCGCTCGTCGACCAGATACAACGCAACGGCGAAACCTTCCCGCGTTAGTTTTCCGTCGTTGTTTTGATCAGCTAGTGCCCTTGAAAAAAGATAATGAGCCAGGTCTCCAGAACAAGATCCGAGGTGAATAAATACCAAATCCGAGCGACCTCTTCTGGAGGCAGTTTCGACTCCAGCAAGAAGGGGAGAGAAATATTGTCGTGGATGAAGCCGCTCTTCAGCGGATCCAGAGCATCGAACTGCCGGTCAGATATGGTCCTCACCTCTGGCGGGATGTCCCAGTCCGGAACCTGCACGCGGTCCTCACCGTAGCGTGGCAGCGGGGAAACACTTCGATTGTTTTCGGTACGAGCCGACAGATAGTTCGAGGAAGCCGCGCTCGACGAACGACGGCGGTCAACAGGGGGAGTACCCGGTAACGGCGTCGTTAACGAGGGCGATAACGGCGACGAAGGTTCAGTAACGGGACCGGCAGCCTGTTCATACAGTTCATTTGGAAGAAAGGCCGGCACGGTCGAAAGCCGGTTGTTCATGAGCCCTTGGATGAGGTGTAGTGCGACGGTGAAACCCTTTAGATCAAGAGCACCGCGACCCTCGATATCTGACAGTTCCCTGGTAGACAGCTCAATAGGCTGTAACCGCATGTGGAAGAATAGCAAACCAAATTTGAGACAAGGGCTCTACAGAGAGCTTGGATTTTGAGAATATCTCCCGTGCTCTATCGCCTGCACATGCGTTGAAATTCAAGCATATACTTGCGAGAGCGACGAACCGTCAATCAAGCCGTTCACTGGACCGCTGCTAGCGAATAAGCGGTGAAATTTGGCCTTGTCTTCGGGCGTGATTGGAGGAATTACGCTTGGAGGGATTGGGGTGAAGCTCCTGGACGGTCCTGCTTGGGCGGAATCCGGGATTGGTGGGGGTGAAGGGATGAACGAGGACATCCTAGACGGCCCGGCTGTGGCGTTCGGCCGTCGTGGAAGAGGAGGGACGAGAACCGAGTTCCTCGATGGAACCGCCTGCTGGGCACCTGGTGCGTCTGGAATCCGGGCAAGAGGACCAGCTGCGATGAGAGCTCAATAAGTCATCTAATCACCACCCGTCAAATAAACTTGAAGCACGTTTCTCAAGCAGCTCAGGGCCCGCTTTGACGCCCGCCTGGGCCCAGCCAATCAGCCGTAGGGCAACCGCAGTCTGCGTCTCCGAAAGCCATCCGCGGCCGTCCTTGTCTGCGATAGCCCAAATATCGCTGAGTGCCTGCCATGGTCAGACCTGCGCAGCAACGGGAGCTAACAACAGGTTGCAGTACCTCGACTGAGAGATTCGTGTTGCGGAAGAGCTCGAGGGCGACTTGGCCTGTCAGTACTCCGAGTTTGTGGGGTTCCCCGGCGGAGAAGAGCTGCGCGACTAGAGCTGACTCGTCCGCAGACGGGGTGAAGACGGATGACAAGGACATGGGTTCGGCAGGGATTACGGACGCAGTTAATATATATACGGGCTTGTTGCATCAGCTGCGCGAGAGCTGTTGAATTCCGGAAGAAGTTGCACAGTGATCTCATCGCTCGGCAAACTTTTGAACCTCTACCTCAAATGGAATGTACTCCTGGCCTGCAACTCACACTCAGAACCGTGCATCCACCCTACATCCCAAAGGAAGCACCAAGAGCAAAGAAAAAGTCCCAGATTATCCCGTCCTAGATGTAGGAACACTCGCTGCGGCGACTCTGGTCGAGGAGAATGGCCGTCTTCAATGGACGCACATTATCAATACCGTGTCGAAAGGTGGGACAGCTTCAGCGCGCCTCAAAACCGGGAAATCAGTCATGGTTTTCCCCGCAACGCGTCCCCCGCCGTTGCGCATGCCCAGTATGAGTATCACGCAACGTGCGGAGCAGGGGGTACGTTGCCCGTACTATACATTCATCTCGTAAACTAAATATCCAACAATCCAGGCCAATTTCCTCCGCGCTCACGTCCCCGATATCGACATCGCGAGTGAACTAATTCGCGAGCAGCTCACCGAAGACGCCAGACTCCTGCGCCAGCTCGAAGAGTTCGACCCCTACGTGGGTAATCAGCTCGAGCCCATCGTCGTTCAGTCGGGGTCAAATCAAAGCGCGTTCCTCGCGTTTCCGATGGGCGACTTGAGTCGCGATTTGAGTTAGTTTGTCTGCTGGCTTATACCTCAAGCAATCTTGGGATTGTGGACGACCATTGATTTTATGCGACAGATATATCTCCGCTGGTCTTCTCCGAATCCGGAGGCGCGTCGTTCCGCCCATCTGCACAGGCGATGCGCGCGTTCGACACGCCGATTCAGCAGATATCAGCGTCCAAGCCTAAGGCCGGCCCCACCTATCTAGCGGTCCGCACATTCGGCGCGACCTCCCTTTTCGAGGTGACCTCCCAGCCCCAGCCCCAGACACACGTGAACGTGAAAGAGCTGGGGAGCGACATCACATCGTCAGACGCGGGTGCCAAACAAGTCGTCGACGTTAAAGTTTCAGCGTCTCCCCCGGACATGATCATGACCCTGGCCAACACCCAGGGTGCGGTGTATAAATACGACGCGCGGGCGAACAAAACGTTCGTGTTTTTCTTTCTGTCTTTCTTTTGGGTGGCGATTTACAGTTCAATTCAATTTGGTTGAACGTATTTTATTTGTGTGCTGCAGGCGAATTGTCCGACCTGCGCATCCTCCTTCACCTCCTTCGGATGTGTTTTGGAGAGTAGAATTAACAGGGAGCGCCGATACCTGTCTATTAATGTCATCCGTGGATCTGAAAGAGTTGGATTTCAGAGTACGTGCTTTTTATTCTATTACATTCCAGCTTCATTCCCGATAAAACGCGCTTTCGCATAGACCCCAGACTCCTCCTCCCTCCCCATCTACACCGCCCTCCCCTCC
Organism: Mycena galopus ATCC 62051; assembly: GCA_014925785.1. NCBI lineage: Eukaryota > Fungi > Basidiomycota > Agaricomycetes > Agaricales > Mycenaceae > Mycena > Mycena galopus. Next base: position 801,590 of record WIQG01000010.1, on the reverse strand, counting down.
CCCTCCTCCACTTCAGAAATCCTCACCTCCGTCGAAGACCACGCCGCAGACGCGGATCACCTCCTGCGTCTGTGCACCACCTCCCAAATCGTCTGGGTCGACCGCCGCTTCGCGGCGAAACCGCTACTGGCGTTCAGGCATGGAAGGGCGTTTGACCGCTCATTGGAGGCGCGGACGATCAGTTTCGAGAACGGTATGTATTCTTTGGCGTTCGACGTCCTTGTTGTCTCTCTGTTTTCTTTATGGGCAGTCGTAGTTGAATGTTGAATGCGCTGACGCAACGCTATGCTACGCAGGCCACCTAACGACCCTCACCTCGCGCAAAAACGGGCTCCTCGCCGTATACGACGTCGCGCGCTCGCAGGGGCACTTGGCGTCTGTGCAGGCGCCGCCGTATTGTCTCGTCACATCTACCGCCTCTACTTCCACCACCTCTACTTTCAGCTCTACTAGCGGAAACGGAGGTATCCAAACACAATTAGGCCACTGCTTCCTCCGGCACCCGCTCGAGCGCCCCGACTCGCCCTTGACGTTCTTCCGCCTCGCGGATGTGGGGTCTATAAGCGCGTTTCAGCTCTCTCTTGAAAACACAGATGCCGCTGCACATGCAGACGCAGAGGGAGTTGGCGTTGCAAGGGAAGTTGGCGAAGCATCCTTTGAGTGGTCGCCAGACGTGCGGCGGCTAGCTGCGCAGGCGGCGCATTTGAAGGAGGAGGAGAGCACGCTCGGGGCGAGGGAGCCGACGGTGTTTGATATGGGGCCGGCATATGAACGTGAGTGGGCACCATTCCGGTTATGCGTCCATACATTTACCCGAGTCGGATCCTCCACATGTACCCCACCCGTCTTCGTCTCGATGATGTTTTTTTTAAAACTTGTGTTGAAAAAACTTTTTAGATTTCTTCCTCACGCACCGCCCGCGGCGCGAGCACGAGCTCGAGGTGGACGAAGCGGAGGCGCTGTACGATCTGGTCGAAAAGGCGCCGTCGTTTTGGCAGGATTTGAACGAGCCGGTGGAAAAGGTGTTGACGAGGTGAGATTAGGCCCCTCTGTCTATCTTTCACTAACCGCGCCTGTTCGTCCGCAGCTACGACATCCTACTCCGCTCGGGCGACGACCCGCACACCTCCACGCGCGCCGACTTCCTCGCGGAGAGCGTCGTCAACTCGACGCGCGGGTTCCGCGCAGTGGCGCAGGGGCGGGTGTCCGCGGCGGCGCTGGGGAAGGGCGCGGGGTGGGGGTACGATCTTGCTGACACGCTCGGTAAATTCGACCAGGATCTCGCTTCACCCATGAATACGGACATCCGCGCAATCGCAGAACGGTTGCGGCGGTTCGATCTCAAAGGCGACGGGGAGGGTGGGGAACGGGGTATGTCGTCGCTCAGACGGGAATCTGAGGCGCGGGAGCAGCTTGCGCTCGATCTGACGCTGGCGAGGCATATCTACTCGCCGCATCCGTTTTCCAACTCGGAGAGGGAGAAGGGAGGAGACGGGGATATGAAGGGTGAGCTGGAGACGATGACCAAGACCCTTTCGCTGGAGGACGAGGAGGAGCCGCCGCCGATGGTGTGGGGGTATTTGAGGCCGAGGCGCGTTCGCCGACGGGATACCCATGCGGGTGACGAGGATGGGGACGAGGATGAAGAGCAGGAGGTGGAAGAGGAACACGAGGGAAAACAGAAAGACGTGGTCCCCGCGGGTGTGCGCCTGCTCCTGAAAGACTGGGATGTCGGCGCGGATCCAAGGGCGTTCGTGTACAGGGATCCGTACAGCGGAGACTCTGATGGGCCCGTACCCGTGCACACGCCGAGTCGGAGTCAAAGGAGGAAGTCGTACACCGCAAACGCGTTGCTCAAGGACGGTAATGCGCACAGTCAGACTCAGACTCAGGTACCGAGTCAAAGCCAGCGCGCGCCGCCCGTGCTGGCGTCCACTGCGCCTCCGGTGGTGACCCACAATCACTTTCGGTTCATGTCGCAGGATCCGAGTTTTGGATTTGGATCGGGGATGGCGGGCAGTCAGCCTGTTGCAGGTAACACGACGAGGGGGCTTGGAGAGATGTCGCAGGATGTGGTTATGGCGAGTACGCAGGTATTACCTGGGGCGTATGGCGGGAGGCCGGTTGTTGGGAAGAAGAAAGTGGTGAAGAAGAGGTTGGGTGGTTTTTAGGTGCATGCGACGTATTTATTTAGACTTGAAAACAGACTCGGATCTTCCTCGACTCCACTGTAAGATATGGCCCAGAACCTACTTTCGATTTCTTTGTGACCGCGACGCGCCAGCAAAACGCGAGTCGTCACGCGTGACTCTCTTCCTTCCAAGTACACACCCACAGTTCGATCCGCCCAAAAAAGGTGACTGGGTAGATGTTTTCTGCGCAGTGGGAAGCATTGCTCAAGCTTCATTAACTAGACCACTATCCTAAACCACCTCTTTGGGTACCGCGGTCTCCTGGACTTGTCGCTTCCAAAACCGTGTGAAGAGTCTGATTCAAGCAGCGGAGGCGAACATCGGGCGCCTCACGGCACAGGTTGACAGGGAACGTAGCATTCTTGCGACCTTGCGGCTAATGGTGGCGCCAATTGGCAAACTGCCGATGGAATTGCTGGTGGAGATTTTCCGCATCGTGATGGATGAATGGGGCTTCGGCGCTGCCAATACGCCGCAGAAAGTTTTCTGCCTCTCGCAAATTTCGTCGTATTGGCGCCAGATTGTTCAGAAGACACCGGCGCTGTGGGCTAAAATCGAGCTGGTGATCAAGCCGGACCGGGAGCCAACGGAGCCTTACTTGGACGGGCTCAAAACCATCCTTGCGCGCTCCGACCCATATTCGATCTCAGTCACCCTCATTGAAAGTCGCGAAACTCCCCCAAACCGACTCGGCACTATAAAGTCTTGGGGAGGTCTCGCAGACATTATCTTCCCCACGGCTGCACGGTGGAAGGACCTCCGCGTTGAATTGAATTGTTTCCTTCACTTGGATGCCCTTCCGCCGGGAACGTTTGAAGCCCTGGAAAGTCTGTCTATCGAACATTTCCGGGAACAGACTAGCCCAATCACGATGTTTCAATTCTCCCCTCCCCGCCTCAAGAGCTTTGTTCTGCAGGCGTGGGCATCATCCCGAATTCGGCTCTTCCACCTGCCATGGGGGCAGCTCACGCACCTCAACATCAGGGACGATTCGATAGGCGGCTGCCGAGCAGTTTTACTGCAATGCAGCAATCTCGTCCGCGCGAAATTCGATACCTCTTCCGAATGGGATCTCACTCCAGAAGAGGTGGATTCACCCATCGTCGTTCTCTCATCCCTCAAAACACTCGATGTCGACTTCCACGCATCTGATTTCGGACCAGTAGACGGTCTTGAGGCGTTCTTGATGCCACTTTCCCTCCCTTCCCTAACAAAATTCGTATCCAATTCTGTTATGATGGCCCCGACGAGCGCTGGCCGATGGAGGGGTTTTCCGTATTCCAAGGTCGCGCGCCGCAAATCGAGCATATCAGCCTGATGCTCAGTCCAATCGATAAAGATGAGTTAATCGCTCTTCTGCGAAACGGGCCATCTCTCGCGACTCTTCGCATTGAATGTTGCTGGGACTGCATCGACGACGCCTTTTTCGATACCTTGCGCTATGACGACGACGATCTCACGCCCATCGCACCAAAACTCGAGAACATTTTCCTCCGTAATTTTAATTCGTCAGGGGAGTTCAACGACGTTCCACTGGAGGAATTCGTTCGATCCCGGTGGTGGGACGGCGAGCGAGTACTTCCTGATGGGTCACCGCCCCGTGTTGCCCGCCTGAAAAAGGTCACGGTACGCAACGATTTATGCATCATGACCGAGGGCCTGAAAGCTCGGATGGCAGAGCTTGTTTCGCAAGGACTTGATCTTGACTTCCGCTGATGTGGTTTTCGTTCGACTAGGATGTAGTCAAAAAATACTAATGCATGCATTTCATTTATGTGACAAGTTCTGGCGTCCACTGCGACGGGCCTCAGAGCGCGGTACGCGGCGACCTTTCGTGGTATCACGCTCTGAGGCCCGTCGAGTTGAATAAAATTTTAAACGCGGGTATTCGAACCTGAATACTGACCTCAATCCCCATGCGTCTCAAACTCATGATATCTCGATGTAGACGCACTTGTTTATTCCCCAGCTCGGACTGGGTCGCAAGGACCTGCGCATGCTGCTGCCGGATAACCGGTTCGATGTGGATGGAGTATGCCTTTTCTTTTGTTACCTTTCTAATCAATTTCAACGAGAGCTCACACCTCAGACATCGAGCCCTACTGGTCCATTCACCCTCGAGGGCTCATCCACAACGGAATGCAACCAGACAACGTCCCGCACCGGCATTAACGCACCCACCATGCTCCACGCAATCGACTCCTTCGAGCTGGAAATTTTAATTATGGCCGCTGCCTGGGAACTGCCCAGTTCCCACCCCCGATACCAACGACGGGGACGCCCTCCCCCTCAGCCCCGCGGCCCGCACACGTCTGGCGGATCGAGCTCGCCTCGCCAACCCCGCTGCTCTTCCGCGAGGTTTGTCACGTATTTGGAAGGAAATGACGGGTGATGCGCCTTCACAATCAGGCTGCTCAATATCAATCCGTGTTGAGATATATATTTTATTGTACAATGCTTGTCTTTCGAAGATCTCGCGGGAATTAACCATTGTAAATATTGGTATATTGACCCAACCATTCCACTTGATTTTACCGCAACAATTTTTACTGGCCAGAAATCGCGCGAATTGCAGCCAACAGTCAGTGGCCTCGGACTAAAGGTTAAGCTGTCGCGTCGTACATCTCCATGTCATTAAACTTGCACGCGACGCGACTTGCGTGGTTTGTTTTAATCGCAAGATCTGAGCACAGCCACCCATCCTCAAGAAACGACTTTCCCGGCCACCCTCGTCGACGTCCCGCAAAAGGCCTGGTGAGTTTTGTGCTGCCGCATCGCGTCCACGCCCAGCTAGATGTCGTTGGAATGTCTCTCTCAAAAATCAGAGAAAACGGAGTCGAGGCTGGGGTGGATTGCGGGCAGTCGTTGTGGATGACATTGATGGAATAAAATTTTCACTTGCAGATGTCCGCCGCCAACAAGATCCTCCGCACGGCCAATGCGCCCACCACTTCCCCCGACGAGACCGAGCTCAGCGTCGCACAGGCCCTCATCGACCTCGAAAACAACGTCCCCGAGCTCAAGGCTGAACTCCGGCCTCTGCAAATCTCGGCTGCCCGCGAGGTAGACGTCCGCGGCGGGAAAAAGGCCATTGTTATCTTTGTCCCCGTCCCCCAGTTGAAGGCTTTCCGCAAGGTCCAGCAGCGGTGCGCGTCTTGCTTGTTTTTCTATTCATTTTTATTGAATACATGCTCGCAGACTGACCCGTGAACTCGAGAAAAAGTTCTCCGACCGCCACGTCGTGTTCGTGGCGCAGCGCCGGATGCTGCGCAAGCCCACCCGCACGTCCCGCGTCAAGCAAAAGCGTCCCCGCAGCCGCACCCTCACAAACGTCCACGAGCGCATCCTCGAGGACCTCGTCTTCCCCACCGAGATTGTCGGAAAGCGCACCCGCGTCGCCGTCGACGGCTCAAAACTTGTCAAAGTGTGAGTTGAATTGTGCTGCGCGGATCTTGCCTGCTGAAAGCGGAAACCACAACAGCCTCCTCGACTCCAAGGACGCCACATCGCTCGAGTACAAGCTCGATTCATTCTCGTCCGTGTACCGCCGCCTCACGGGCAAAGACGTCGTCTTCGAGTTCCCCGTCGTTGCGCAGGAGTAGACAAATGCAGTAGCGGTAGTCTATGCTATGCTAATGCTATGAGATATGCGCATATATCTGTTGTGCTCTGTCCGACTCTCCGTTCCCGTCGAGCCGACAGAATAAAAGAGAGAGCTGTGTTGTGTTCCGTCCGACTCGCCATTCCCGTTGAGCGGATAGAATAAAAGAGAGAGATACGCGCATCTGTGTTGTGTTCCGTCCGACTCTCCATTCCCGACAATAAAAGAGAGATAGTGTCCGACTCTGAAAGCCCGATCAGTCGACAGGGTACATTTGGCACGTGACGCTCTCCCTCTGTGCTTCTTCTCTTCTACTTTCCTTTCCTTCCGTTTGGCCGTCTACTGCGGCCTCAAGGCCTTCTTCTATCTTTCCCGTAATTTGCCATCCACGCGTCCGGCCCTCGACGCACCTACGCACCCCTGTTCTGTCCCACCATGGAGCAGTACAATTCGCGTATGGATCCCTATTCCCGGTCTCGCTACGAGCAGGGCATCGACAGCAAGATCGTCATCATGGGCAACTCTGGTCCGCACCGTCTCGCAAACTCAACGCGAAAGTTCACATCTATTTGCTCTCCTAGGCGTCGGCAAGACGAGTTTACTGCAGAGATACACTCTCAATAAATTCGACCCAAAGAACACGACTTCTACGAGCGGGGCGTTTTTTGTTACGAAGAAGGTCGGTCGGTGCTGTCCGTCCCATTCATTGCCTTAATTCGCTTGCCACAGGTGTACGTGAATGGCCTGAAGGTGCGGCTGCAGTTGTGGGATACGGCGGGTCAGGAGCGGTTCCGGAGCATGGTGCGTCAACCTAGTCATTCTGCCTCTACGCGCCGCTCACAGCTGCTGTGCGATGCAGGCGCCCATGTATTATCGAGGTCCGTTTTATCCTCGCAACGCAACGTTTCAATTGATTGATTATTTAAATTCCTTTCCTTGGCGTTGGCTTCTTTTCCAGGCGCGAATGCGGCGCTGCTCCTGTACGACATCACCAACGCAGCGACGTTCGACGACATCCGGGGGTGGCTCGAGGGTGCGTTCCGCATTCATCTATCCACATTCGTCACCCATTTCTCGACCCCTGATTTATATCGCCCTTACTTGTATATCCACTCACCCCGCGCTCGCTTACGCCCCTTCCAGAACTGAAGAAGAACTGCCAGCCCGAGCTCCTTATCTACATCGTGGGTTCCAAGGCGGACTTATCCTCCTACCGCCAGGTCACGTCCGACCTCGCGCGCCTGTCGCTGCACAACTGGTTCCCCCCACCCCGCCCGCCCACGCCCCCGCCCCCGCCCCCGAACCTCTCTTCTACGCTCTCGTACATCCGCCCCCGGTTCACGTCGTTTCCGGGGCTGGCGAGGGTGCCGTCTGTGCCGCCCCAACGGACCCCACCCCCGGAGACACCGGCGTATTTGGATTTGCAGGCGGACGGCAGCGGGAGCCGATTAGTACGGAGTAACTCGAGTGCGGTGGCGCGGAGCAATTCATCCGCGAACTCGCGCGCGTCGCTCACGCGGACTAACTCTTCGCGCTCGCCCCCGGCGCCGCGGCAGCAGTCGCGCTTTGGATCGCATTTCGGCGTCCAGGCGGGCGGGTGGGCGGGCGCGGCGAGGGCGGATGACTCGGGCAGTAACAGTCTGAACGAGGACGACGAGAATGCGGTGCTGGATGACGAGGAGGGGGACGAGGACGAGCCGCAATGGGGCCTGAGTCGGGGAATGGAACTGTTTGAGGTGTCGGCGAAGGACGATGTCGGTGCGTGCCTGCCTTTTCTGTCTCGCGCCTTTCTTGCGTCTTGCAAATTCCTTTCTCGTCTGCGGCCCTGCGCTTCTTCGCTTCTTCCCTTTATCCCAACCTATCCCATCCCTTTCCTTATCGCGACGCTAACCGCATCCGCACCCACCCTCTCGTCATTTGTCATATTCTAAATTCCTTTTGGCAGGCATCCAAAATCTCTTCGACCACCTGATCGCCGCGATCATCCTCAAGAAGGATCGCATCGAGAAGGAGAACGCGCTGAAGAAGCGGGACAGCGTGTTCCTCACGGCGGTCGCCGCGCCTGCGTGGTCTGCGCAGGCGGAGGAGGAGGAGGCACGGGAGAAGGCGGAGCGGGAGAGGGGCGCGCGGGGGTGGGGCGTGGGGATGGCGTGCTGCTAGGCGCTGGGCGCCGTGATCTTTCTTTTCGCGTGCGCACACACCGAGCCAACTGCGCGCTGACCCGCTATAGGCTATACGCTCTTCTTGACCACGCCCCCCTCCTCCCCGTGACGCCCGTCCCCCCGTCTTGTTCCGTCCACCTCTCTCTGTCGTTTCTGTTTGCATCATGATTCCTCTCTATCAGGTTCTACGTTCTGCACTACTACTACTACTACATGCTATGTACATACCATGCACCGTCTCGTCTCGTCTCTTATCCATATCCATATCCATTATCTCACCTCACGACCTTTTCTGTTCTTACTACTTCACGTCTCTCTCTCTCATTCTCATCTCATATCTCTGCCTCTGCACTTACACGTCAACGTCCACGTTACACGCTGCCCTCTCTCTCTCTTCTCTTCCTTCCTCCTCTCGTCTCGGCCCGTATTGTACTTCCTCCCCCCCGTACACCACCCATCCCGTCTCGTACACACACTGTTCGTTGACCGTTCCTTCCTTCTCTTATTCGTCGCTTATTGAATCTGCTATAGTACATTATTGCACATACTCTATCCATGTGACTGCTACAACACCATCCATCCATCCCATCCATTTATCCATCTGAATTGCCAAATCTACCATGTAAGGTTAAAGGAATGCGGGTGCGAATGCGAATGAACGAAACGAGTTTTGAATTTGAGTGTGTGCATATGGAGCGATGAGTCAGGCGCGAACGTTGTGGGGACAGCCACGTTGTTCTTTACTTTCGGCCTCCATGGTCGCGCGCTCAGCTCTGGGTTTCGCGCAAAAACTAGTCTCCAGCTGCCTTGCCTGGTCTACTGGTCACGCTTGGATTGTCTATCTGCGTTAATGAGCTTGGGCATGACTGTAACTGGATGCTTGTTTCTGAAGATTGAAGACCTCGTCAGAATAATTGAACCTCGCCCGAAGTCGCTCTTAGGTTCTGGTCGTCGTTCCTCAAACTCGGAAGGCCACTTGCCAAAATTCTGAGGGCATAATCGACATGCCAATCCATCGTTTCAAATCTTGTCATACTACACATATCATGTCGCTGCAGCAAGCTCCGAGTCTCCATTACGCCGCAGCGCACAACGCCTTCTCAATTTATCCCAAAAGTTTTTCTTCATGGCGAAGCACGAGCTCACTGCTAGTCTACTTGATTTCCTGAACAGATTAAATTTACATTGCACATCGCGAGAGCGAGGCGACCGCCGAAGAGCTGGCTAGAAACGATCTGGTATACAACTGCATATAGTACAGATGGTTAAAACTATCCTCCAATGCAACGGGCACCTGCACCTGTGGACACCCAATGAAGTTGGATGGTGTCACATAGATGTAGGTGATTTTCTTGACTTTGCGGTCTTTAAGCCATTCAACGCCCGTCTTTTTGACGTCGTGCTTCTTCGCCACCGATGCCTGAAATACCAGCACATGATTTTGGTTCAAAACGTAGAAAGAGTCGAAGGTGGCAAATGTCCGCTGAGTGGGACGATAGTAGACGCCCTTTCTCAAAGGTTGTCCTTCGGGGGGTTCGTCGGTTTTGCCAAACTGTATCTGTGAAATGGTTGCAGGCTGCACCGGAACATCCTTCGCTGCGCCAATCGACATGACTCTGTCAGCATAGAGGTAAGATCCAGACGGCTGTAGAAGACCCTTCCACGAGACCACTCGACCCTGGACTCCATCAGGCTTCTGGAGGACGTGCAGACCCCACGTACCACCTGCCAGGAGGAAGTCGTGGTAGTGCTGGTTGAAAAGGTCTTTGCACCCAGGGCTGTCAACTCCGGAGCAAATTGTATAGAGGCGATGACGAGCTGCATTGCGTGATGTCGAGATGCGCTTCAGCACCTTCTCGTACATGGCTTGAGAGGGGGACCTGATCTGAAACTCTCGGCGGTCATGGTTTCCCAATGGAAACGCAGAGAGAAGGGCGTGGCCTTCCTGCCCGGGCACAGCCAGCGTGAATATAGTTGAGGTTATGAGGCTCTCGATCTCATCGGCTCCCAATTTGCTCGCAGCAGCGTCGATGTCGCGTTCGAAACCATTGGGATCATACGCATAAAGAAAAACATCTCGAGCTGAGCCGCCAAATCTCTCGAAAAAAAACTTGATCTCCGCCTCTGCGACAGGGAATTCCTGGAGTGAAGATCTTTCCAATGTCAACAGGGTGTCATATGGAGGTTCTAACAATGCCTACCCAATGATGAGCTCCTCCAAAGACCACGGCCGCATCAAACAAATTTGCGACCTCAGTTTCTTCGCATACTCCATTCTATCACCTCTGGGAGATGTGGCTTGCACGATGAACATTTTGTTTTGTTGAATTGCGCCGGGGACAGCCGTCAAACTCCGAGTCGAATCTATCAGACACCATGTTTCCGGCGGCATGTTTAGGGCTAGGCCGACATCGGTGGGGTTCTTAAGCTCGCCCAACTGCTCGTTCTTGAATATTATCGCGCTATTCTCCGTCGCCATGTATAGGGTGGGGAGGTTGGCTGCGACGCGAAGATGAAATATCAGAGCGAGAAAGGATGTTTTGCCTATCGATCAGACACGCTCAGCGAACCTGAAGAGTGATGGAGATGGCAATGACCTATTCCCGGGAGGCCAGTGATTATAAGCACACCGCGTTTGTGATAGAGATTGCGGTAATCGGGGTCGAGGAAGGGGTTTGGATAGGTTGTGCATTCGGATAGATCTGGAACTCGTGGAGTTACACTCAGTTTGAAGGCTTCATCCAAGCTTGGGGGCGGTTCGGTTGTGCATTCGGGTGGGTCTGGAACTCGTGGAGTTACACTCAGTTTGAAGGCTGCGTCACGCAAGCTTGGGGACAGTTCAATTTCAACTTCAAGAAAGGAAAAGGAAGACGGACGAAACTTGGCGAAACACCTGTTGCCGCTGCAGTGAAGATAGGATTGCGAGGAGGAGATCGTCGTACTCGTTCCGGATCATGACCGTGGTTCTTGGGAGGCTGGCGAAAAAACCCTCTCCTTCCGGTAGTGCCCAGAATTTTCTCTGAGTCACAGTCACTGACGGATCTGGAGTGTTTCGAACTACCGTCTCAAGTCGCGGCGAGAGGATGCGCCAACCGACGGCAAGTCGCACATTGGGCAAGAATGGGGAGGTAGCAGACATATGAGTACTCAGGGGTCTACGGCCGAAAATCCGACACCTGGTCACACCAGATCCCGAATCAAATGCCCAAACAGTGAGGATGAATTCCGAAAGGCCACGTCGTTGTCGAGCCAAAGACCTGCCAAAGACCTGCCAAAGAGGTGAGTTAGAGGTGAGCACAATTTAAGATTCAAAGAGAAAAGTACACGAAGTTCCCGGCAGAAGACATTCAAAGCACATTGATCTTACTTCCAGCCTCCATGGTCTTTTTTTTTTTTTGAATCAAGGTTTATTCCCCTTCGTGTCTAGGACATATGGTAGGGATAAAACTAGCTAAGGTCGTACTATCTGGGTAATATATGGTAGCAATCGAGAGGATGAATCATACAGCTAAACTTTGCGACACCGTGCGAGACGGGTGCGAAGCGGAAAATCCGCTGGAGCACTTGATAATGCTAAGAGTCGTGAAATCGTGAGGGGTATAGTTAAGAGGAAGATAAATGTAGAAAACTAAGAGAACTATTGCCTGTTGTCCGCGCTTTGGTCTGGCAGTTCAATTTTTGCGAAGTCGCCATATGTGGCATGAAATCTGCCAGACTCTTGGATGTAAGTGAACAAAGCGGGAAGGTACTTGGTGGTACTGAGGAGGGTCTTCGTACTTCGGGCAGGACGACCGGCAGCATATAACTTTGCTCGAGCAGCAGCATGGGCGGGGCAGAAATGCAGGAAGTGGTTGACGGTCTCGTCGACCGCTCCGCAGCAGAGGCATAATGGTGTGGGGGACTTCTTCAGGCGAAACAGGTGTTTGGCAAGCGGGACGTGTTGGGAGCGTAGCTGGAACAGCAGGGCGGCATGTTTTCGTGGTAGGGGTGACGTGAGCTTTAAGAATTTGTTGGACGGGAGTGTGGGATCTATCGACTTGATCCGAGCAAAACGCCGTGACGCGCTAAATTGCTTTCGTGCCGCTGTCTTCAACAACTGGTGGTGGGCTAGTGCCAGGGCGGATTTACCAAACGGTAACCTCGTAAGAACCGCAAGCGGCTCCCCAAAGCTGCCCGTCTGCGCCGCGCGCTTGGCCGCCTCGTCCGCCGCTTCGTTCCCTGGTATGTCCATGTGTCCCGGAGTCCAATTCACACGCAGTCTGAAGTTGGGGTGTGTCCGACGTGTTTTCTGCAGTCTGCGATGGAATATGTCCCATATATAGTGGCCCGGGCCTGGTTTGCCGCTCGTGGTAGTGTTAATTGCTGCCCTGTTGTCAATGCCCAACGGGCCTCCATGGTCTCAAGCGCGTTCTGGGTTCCTAGTCTTCAGACGCCTTGCCTGGTCTACTGGTCTCTGCGTTAATGAGCTTGGGCACGTTTGTAACTGGATGCTTGTTTCTGAAGATTCCCGCTCGTTTCAGCCTCTCCAGTCTACCAGGCTTGAAATCTGAAGATAGTCGTTCGGATCACGTATATGCAGATCTAGCCTTGGGCTGAAAAGCTCGTCAAAATAATTGAACCTGGGCACGTCGAGGGCGCGTCTGCAACCGGATACTTCTTTCTCAAGACCCAACCCTGGACTCGAAAGCTCGTCGGAATCGTCCGAAGTCGCTTTCACTTCTCAGACTCAAACTCGACTTCCCGAAATTCCAAGGGCATAATCGACATGCCAATCCATCGTTTCAAATCCTGTCATAATACACATATCATGTTCCTACAGCAAGCCCTCCATTACGCTGCAGCGCACAACGCCTTCTCGAAGGTACCCGTCGTCGATGTTCCGTGCGTCATCTGCAAAATACATCAGTCCCGAATCGCTGCGCAAAACGAACAGACACATACCACACCACAGAAGGTCGTGTCCCCCTTTGCGTCGGGAGTGGTGATCACCACGCGGAACTGGTTGAAGTTCTTGAGAACAGAGGGAATGTTCTGGAACGTCGACATGTCCGGTCCAACAGCCTGCTCCTCAAGCGTCTTACCCGCGCACGCGGCCGGGACTGCGACAGCCTCGCGGTTGTTGAAGATATGCGGGAACTTGACAGCGTTGGCGCCGGCTACCAGGGGGCCCGCCTGCGCGAGCTGCACGGCGGTTTTGATGGCAGCGAGCGGGATCTCAGTCTGGCCGCCCGTGGCGTCGTTGCATTTAACGGCCGTGCTCGGCGCATCCGTGACTGTGCCGACGGGCTGAAAACGAACGTAGGTTAGTTGGCGCATTGCAAACGACAGGACCACAACTCACGCGTTTGGCCGCGGCCGCGGCCGAAGCTGCTGCCGCCGCCGCACTGACCTTTGCAGCAGCCTTCGCCGTCTAAGCTATTTTTTAGCGTGGTGGTAGGCATAACAATAGTATCTTCGTACCTTGGCGGCTTTCGCAGCAGCTTTCGCATCAGCTTTAGAGGTGGTTGCGGTGGTTGTGGTGGGAGTCGACGAGGATGCGATCGGCGGGCATGCGGGGGCGGGGGTGGTGCGCGCAAAGCCGATGTACTCGAGGAAGCGGCGGACGGCCGGCTTCTTGGCCGGGAGAGGGCAGGCGGCAGCAGGCTTCGCTGCGGGCTTTGCTGCAGGCTTCGCGGCAGGCTTGGCTACGGGTTTCGCAACTGGCTTAGCTACGGGCTTCGCAACTGGCTTAGCTACAGGCTTTGCAACTGGTTTAGCTACGGGCTTTGCTACGGGTTTTGCAGCTGGCTTTGCGACTGGCCTCGCTGCGGGTTTCGCAACTGGCTTGGCCACGGGCTAAAAACAAGCGCATGAGGAGAACACACATGGCAGCCAGCACTAGTCGGCGCGAACCTTGGCAGCCGGTTTCTTCGCGACAGGCTTGGCTACGGCTTTCTTCGCTGCGCGCGCCTCGAGAATCTACGCGCGTGTCAGGCCCATCCTCGACGCGTCCAACACCAAGGTACGTACATCCTCGTCGACACTAACAGGAGCCGCGACAACCGCGACTACGACAAAGAGAAGCACGAACAGAGAAAGGAAACGGCGGTTCATGATCATGGTGTATTAGAATTCGAATTGGGTTGATGGTTTGAAAAAAAAAAAGGTGGGGGAGAAAATGTAAAAGAGGACCGCGCTGACATGGCCGATGTTAGACAAAGCCAACGATATATAGAAAACGACACCTACCAGCGGTGAAAACCCAAAGAGAAAAAAACGGGGGTGAGAGATCTTGTTCAACATGGTTGTCTTTTATACTGTACCGGAACTTGGCGGATGCAAAGGAGATGGCCTTGACGTGGAAAGGAGCAAGCCCGCATTTCGCCCGAGCTGCGTATGGCTAGATGCATGTGGTAACCGATGGACTCCTAGTTTCATGTTGCCTTGAAAACGATGGATGCTGTCTTTAGGTGTCCTCTGCTGTCTTTATTCTCCTATTCGTCTGTAAGACTTGTAATTTCGCCGACAGTTGGTGTGTATAAAGTATCATCTTCAAGTTGGAGTCTGTGCTGGTTTGCGGGGACGGACGAGCATACGGTATGTTGGGGGCTGTCTGGGGAATCTCGGCCAGGAGCCCGAAGATGCCCGAAGGCAGGTTACCGAGCTGTTTAATTATAATAAGCGACGGTGGTCAATCATTGCACCGCCATGATCCGCATTCGCGTATATTTCTTGGCGTAGTCTCCAAAGTGGTCCCTTGACTGTCTGTTTCGCAACTCCGACCGGTGACAACAACCACACGAATGTCGTCTTCGACTCCTTCATCTGCTCGGCCATCTGCTAGGATATGGCAACCCAAGAACCCAGTCTTCCTGCGCCTTACGCGGAAGCCCCAAACGAATCTGCAGAAGAGCAAGACACATGGGAAGCCGCTATAAACACATTCGTGACGCACCTCGTCATCTGCAAGCTCTCGCAAGAAACCACCGCCGCAGAGCTGTTCGCGCTCTTTGACGTGCCGCAGCACCAGCCGCTGCTGTTCTACTACGCATGCGCTGACCTACTCAAGGCCACACGCGAATTTACTGACGCGGCGGAGCATATCGCACTCATCGCAGCGCTCTTTGGACTCTTGAAGGCGGAAGGGCTCCGACGCGACGGCCCAGGGGGCGAGGGTGCGTTTGGGAACGCTGTGGTTTTCCCGACCCTGCGTGCGTTGGCCGGGTACGCGTCCTTTTGCCTCTAGAATCTTTTGCATACTAACAAGCTGGGCGCAGCGATATCCCCGCGCCCCCGGGATACAAGTATGATCCCATTGTATTCGAGCTGGTTCGCGATACGGACTATGTCAAGGATGAGTCTTTCTTGACTTATCTCGCGGAATACGCGCGCTCTCACGAGGGGCTGCTCCGTTTTTGGTCACTCGTCGGGCGCCTCGACGCGGACGGTCTCCTCGGGTCAGCGACGCCCGGCGCGATGCCGCTGCTCTTCCACTCGGGGGGTGTACTACTACGCGCGCTCGAAGAACCGGTGAACCGCGGGGTGTGGGAGACGCTGTGGGCAGCCGTGCTACGTTGCGACGAAGAACTGGCGGAGGGGCAATGGGGTGCTGGTTACCCCGAGCGGCTGGGCGGGTTTAAGGATGCAGCGAGCAAGATTGCGGAAGATGAGAGGGCACCGCTGGAGTGGCGCGCACGATTTGCTGTGCGTGTATTTCCCAGTGAATACGGTTATCCTGATTGCTCTCCTAGGTTATTCTGGAGGAACTCCAAAAGGAGAGATGATATGTTGTACTGCGTATTAGAAACTGAAACAGCACGAACCATTTTCAATGCAACACCGTTCACAATTACTTGCAGGACAACGAAGGAGCTCTATTGTACCAAAGCGGAAAACGACAAGTGTTGCATTGAAAATGGTTGGAATCTTAATCCAGTCTTTCAGCAACGATACACCTTCAGTCAAAGGCCGCGGTTAATGGAGACCCTTGAAGAGTACAGCCAAATCGCTCGCCACGGCGTACTCAGCTCCTCGTGTCTGGATAGATGCGGGTCGCCCAGAAACTTCAACGCGTTAACGTTCGCTTGGTCGAGTAGGAGACACCGAGACGGTCTAGATAGAATGTGATAGGACTGGGGCGCCAACTGAGGAACCTACTTTCCACTTGAAAAAAACCCCTCCGTGGGTGTCCGACAAACTGGGTCGAGCTTGATTGTACTGACCCACATTTCGCTCTCAAATACTATATTCGAACCTGGACTTGAAAATGAACCAGATGTTGAAAATGCGCTTGCTTGCCTTCAGTTCTTGTCCAATTGTCTTCCTAAGTGACGGAAATTGAACCGACGGTTCCTCCCTTCCAGAATGTCAAAAAAGTTTGAGAAGAATCCATGCACTATTGAGCCAGATTCAGGCCCAATTGCAAGACAAGGGAGCGGGGGATATAATTTACGGGTTTGAATTTGATTTGAGAGTGTAGGGGGCGACGATTGCTTGCGAAGAAACCTTGGGCACAGCCACATTGTTCATCAACTCCAGCTTCCACGGTCCCAACGCTAGAGGCTTTGGTGGTTCTGTATTCCGCACAAAACCTTGAAAAACCTAGTCTACTGGTCGCCTTTCGCTTTTCTATCTGTGTTAATGGGCTTGGGCACGTCTGTAACTGGATGCTTCAAGTTGTTCTGAAGATCCAACCTTGGACTGAAATCCGAAAAGCTCGTCAGATAATTGAACCTGAGCACGTCATGGGCACGTCTGCAACCGGATACTTCTTTCTCAAGACCCAACCCTGGACTCGAAAACTCGTCGGAATCGTCCGAAGTCGCTTTCACTTCTCAGACTCAAACTCGACTTGCCGAAATTCTAAGGGCACAATCGACATGCCCATTCCGTTTCGTCAAATCTTGTCATAATACACATATCATGTTTCTACAGCAAGCTCTCCATTACGCCGCAGCGCACAACGCCTTCTCAAAAGTACCCGTCTTCGATGTTCCGTGCGTCATCTGCAAAATACATCAGTTCCGACTTGTTGCGAGCCGAACTGACACATACCACACCACAGAAGGTCGTGTCCCCCTTTGCGTCGGGAGTGGTAATCACCACGCGGAACTGGTTGAAGTTCTTGAGAACAGAGGGGATGTTCTGGAACGTCGACATGTCCGGTCCAACAGCCTGCTCCTCAAGCGTCTTACCCGCGCACGCGGCCGGGACTGCGACAGCCTCGCGGTTGTTGAAGATATGCGGGAACTTGACAGCGTTGGCGCCGGCTACCAGGGGGCCCGCCTGCGCGAGCTGCACGGCGGTTTTGATGGCAGCGAGCGGGATCTCAGTCTGGCCGCCCGTGGCGTTATTGCATTTAACGGCCGTGCTCGGCGCGTGCGTGACTTTGCCAACAGGCTGAAAACGAACGTAGGGTAGCACATTGCAAACGACAGGACCACGACCAACTCACGCGTTTAGCCACGGCCGCGGACGAAGCTGCCGCTGCCGCCGCACTGGCCTTTGCAGCAGCCTTTGCCGCCTAAGCTATTTTTTAGCGTGGTGGTGGACATATCAAGTGTATCTTCATACCTTGGCGGCTTTGGCAGCAGCTTTCGCATCAGCTTTAGAGGTGGTTGCGGTGGGAGTCGACGAGGATGCGGTCGGCGGGCATGCGGGGGCGGGGGTGGTGCGCGCAAAGCCGATGTACTCGAGGAAGCGGCGGACGGCCGGCTTCTTGGCCGGGAGAGGGCAGGCGGCAGCGGGCTTCGCTGCAGGCTTAGCAGTTGGCTTTGCTGCAGTCTTAGCCGGCTTCTTTGCAGGCTTAGCTGCCGGCTTCTTTGCGGGCTTAGCTGCTGGCTTCGCTGCGGGCTTGGCTACTGGCTTTGCAACTGGCTTCGCTGCGGGCTTCTTCGCTGCGGGTTTCTTCGCAACTGGCTTCGCTGCAGGCTTCGCAGCGGGTTTCTTCGCAACAGGCTTCGCTGCGGGCTTCTTCGTAACTGGCTTGGCCACGGGCTAAAAACAAGTGCATCAGGAGAGCGCACATGGCAGCCAGCAAAAGTCGGCGCGAACCTTGGCAGCCGGTTTCTTCGCGGGCTTGGCTACGGCTTTCTTTGCTGCGCGCGCCTCGAGAATCTACACGCATGTCAGTCCCATCCTGGACGCGTCCAACGTGAAGGTATGTACATCCTCGTCGACACTAACAGGGGCCGCAACAACCGCGACTATGACAAAGAGAAGCACGAACAGAGAGAGGAAACGGCGGTTTACAATCATGGTGGGTCAGAATACGAAAGGGGGTTGATGGTTGAAAAATTTTGAAGATGAGGAAGAAATGTAAAAGAGGACCGCGCTGACATGGACGATGTTAGACGAGGCCAACGATATAGAGAAAACGACACCTACCAGCGGTGAAAACCCAAAGTGAAAAAACGGGGGTGAGAGAAGTTGTTCAGCATGTTCGTCTTTCATACTGTACTGGAATTTGGCGGATGCAAAGGAGAACTGATTATGACTTAGCTACATGTTTAGTTTCTCGTCGCCTTGAAAACGATGGATGCTGTCTCATTCTGCTAATTGTTGGTCTGTAAGACTTGTAATTTCGCCGACAGTTTGATTGTAAGTATGATCTTAAAGTTGTGGAGTCTGTTCGTGGATTTGGGAGACCGCAATGAGAGGGACGATTCAGCAAGTCTCAGCCAGAGAAACAACACGACGAGTCAATTGTAAGTTAATGTTAATTGGCGACGAAGACTCCATAACAACTTACCAGGAAGTGATCGGTTATTTAGACTCGAACTAGTCGTTATTTTCTATTGATGATAGTCGATCAATTGGGCCTCCGGCGTGTTGATCAAACGACTGTCTTTGATCTCTTCGCCTTTGGTACTGGTTCGAGTCTATCGGTTATTGCAACCGCCATGATCCCAACTTCATGATCATCAATGCTATTAAATCCTTCCTGATGATCTTTGGTACAATTCCCAGGTCCCTCCCGTCTTTCTCTTTTGGCCAAGAATGTGTCAGTGTTGTCACGCAAACCAAATATGTTGGCTTCAACCTGAACTCCACCAAGCGGAACATCTTCGCAGATCACTACGAAAAAAAGGCAAGCAAGGCGAGGGTTGTCGCACAGACAATGCTGGGTTTAGAATCGACCGTTGGTGTCATCCCAGTGTGGGAAGCGCGCAAGATGTACTCTGCGCTCGTGGATCCCCACCTGACGCATGGATGTGAAATCAGTCTCGACGTCGATTTAAGCCTTCTGAGCCTTCTCGAGAGCGTACAAGTCAGTTTCTTGCGACGCATTTTGGGACTCAACAAGCGTTCAGTCATTGCACCCCTCTATACCGAAACGGGTCTGATGCCGCTGCGCTTCAGGCGAGTTATTTTGGCACTCAATCACTTGAGATACCTCACGACACTCAAAAACACTGGCAGATATGTCAGGTTGGCAGAGGAGGACTCAGTGAATTTATCGGATGAAGGGAAAGCGTCATGGGTAATGGACTTACAATATGTGATCCATAACCTGCCGTTCCGTATTGCGCTCCCTAACTTGTCAACTATCACGCCAGAGATGATTGACACAGTGATCAAGTCCGTTAATGCGGGGGTACGTGCACACCTCCAGGCGTGCATCGACGACCCCGACTCGCCAAAACTGTACCTTCTCAGAGGAAGGCTGGAGCCGGAAAAAGATAGTGCCCCAATACAGAAGCCGTTGCACTTCCGACATTACCTCAACGTGGTAAACCCAAAACATCGGAAAGCGCTGACACGGCTACTACTGTCGAGCCACTGTCTAGCTATTGAGAGGCTAAGATGGGTAGAACTCCGACGCCCGCGGATTGACCCGAGACTCAGAGTATGTCGTTTCTGCAAAGCCGAAATCGAAACGCCGGAACACGCATTGTTGGAATGCACGGCTAGCGCAGAGCTAATCACCCTGCGCAACGATTTCATGGCACGTATGAACAAGGATGTCAGAAAACTCCCCGCACTTAACTCGATGCCCGTGGTGGAATTTTTTAAGCTCATGATATCCTACAGGCAAACTATTGCACTGGTCTCAAAATTCGCATATGAGGTCACTCAAATCTATTATGCCACTCCAATGCATATCCCGCCTTTGCCAGTACACTGGTTGATACAACCGCCGCAGCCCGACTAGTTTCTCTTTTTTCTGCCCTTTCTCTCGCGGCTTTAGATAGACGTTCTGATAGCGAATAGCTCGTCAAGCCGGGTGGTGAGGGTCCAAGGCGAAGGCATAAGAAGCTTGCGCATGCCGGGATAATCTTGGGAACACGGCGTTCAGTGTTTGGACCATGTCGTGTATAAATTATCACTATCACTATCACTATCCCATTCTTTAGTTTGACTGTTTCGCAATTGCCATTGACAACAATATATTCAATGTCCTCTTCAACTCCTTCATCTGCTCGGCCATCTGCTAGGATATGTCGACCCAAGAACCCAGGCTCCCTGCGCCTTACGCGGAAGCCCCAAACGAATCTGCAGAAGAGCAAGACGCATGGGAAGCCGCTATAAACACATTCGTGACGCACCTCGTCATCTGCAAGCTCTCGCAAGAAACCACCGCCGCAGAGCTGTTCGCGCTCTTTAACGCGCCGCAGCACCAGCCGCTGCTGTTCTATTACGCATGCGCTGACCTGCTCAAGGCCACACGCGAGTTTACCGACGCGGCGGAGCATATCGCACTCATCGCAGCGCTCTTTAGACTCTTGAAAGAAGAAGGGCTCAGACGCGAAGGCCCAAACGGTGAGGATGCGTTTGGGAACGCTGTGGTTTTCCCGACGCTGCGTGCGTTGGCCAGGTATACGTGCTTTGCTTCTGGAATCTTTTGCATACTAACAAGCTGGGCGCAGCGATATCCCCGCGCCCCCGGGATACAAGTATGATCCCATTGTATTCGAGCTGGTTCGCGATACGGACTATGTCAAGGACGAGTCTTTCTCGACTTATTTCGCGGAATACGCGCGCTCTCACGAGGGGCTGCTCCGTTTTTGGTCACTCGTCGGGCGCCTCGACGCGGACGGCCTCCTCGGGTCGGCGACGCCCGGCGCGATGCCGCTGCTCTTCCACTCGGGGGGTGTACTACTACGCGCGCTCGAAGAACCGGTGAATCGCGGGGTGTGGGAGACGCTGTGGGCAGCCGTGCTATGTTGCGACGAAGGGATGGCGGAGGGGCAATGGGGTGCTGGGCACCCCGAGTGGCTGGATGGGTTCAAGGATGCAGCGAGCAAGATTTCGGGGGATGAGAGGGCGCCACTGGAGTGGCGCGCGCGATTTGCTGTGCGTTTATTTCCCTGTAAATACAGTTATACTGATTGCTCTCCTAGCTTATCCTGGAGGAACTCCAAAAGGAGAGATGATATGCTGTACCGTGTATTAGAAACTGAAACAGCACGAAACACGTTCACAATTACTTGCAGGACGACCAACGAGCTCCTGATTCTGTGTTAAATTGAAGATGGTTGGAATCGTCATCCAGTCTTTCAGCAACGATATACCTTCACTTCAAGGCCGCGGTTAATGGAGACCCTCGAAGAGCACAATATTTTCTTTTTGCTGTCGTCTCCTGAGAATGCATTTCTCAGCATCTGAACCCAACCCTCGTAACAGCCAAATCGCTCGCCACGGCGCACTCAGTCCCTCATGTCTAGATGGCCCTTCTCTTTCCTCGAGTCGTTCTGCTCGCGCAGAGCTTCAAGGCGTTTGCTTGATCTGGTAGGACACCGAGACGGGCCAGATAGAATGCGATCGGACTGGGGCACCAACTGAGGAACCTACTTTCCACTTGAAAAATTCCCCTCCGCGGGTGTCCGACAAACTCGGTCGAGCGTGATTGTATTGACATACATTTCGCTCTCAAATATGCCCTCCGAGTCTGAATTGCCTTTGAAACAATGATCTCGTTGCACCAGCTTGTGGATGCGTTTCGTTTGCATGCGCATTCGAAACGGCGGCTATTCGGTGGTTCAGCCAAATAGGCAATTTGCCGACCACCCGCGCGATCTCTTCTCTTCGGTGGGCATCTATTTCAGTCTATACAGTGGATTAACTCATCGATATATTTCTATTCTGACGTCCGTGCAATCGACCGGCCAAGCGTTTCCACTGCATGGTGCAGAGTATCGGTTATTAGAATTCTAGTCTGCGCTGTTTCCGCTTCCGTGGTACGCGGGGCCATGCGTAGCGCCTCGAGCTCCGCGAGATCAAGTGGAGCGCCGAATGCGATACTAAGATGCTTTCCCAGCCGAGGAAGGTATTTGTAAGGGAATGCGCGTCCTTCGGGCATGAGCGAGTCAAAACCCGTTATCCACATCGGAATGATTACGGGCAGAGTCGACGCCTCCATGAGCACACGCCCGCTTCGTAGAGATGGGAAGTTGGTTAGAATCTGTTGCGGAAGATGAAGTATTGTTGAAGTACTGACACGCCCCATTTAAACCGTGGTAGATGGGCGATTCCATCATGCTGTGCGTATGTGTTGGGCTGATTGATTTTGCCTTCAGAGAAAAAGTGCACCTGGTCGCGCATGATGTTGGGTGGGCCGTAAGTGGCATTAGGCACGCACCCAATTGCCCTTGTTGAGCTTGTCGATCGCGGCGTCGACGGAGGGCTGGTAGATGCCAATTCCGCGGACTGTTTCGAGGACCTGGCCCCTCCGGAAGAAGGCAGAAAATACACTATCTGGGGCAACCGGGTTACAACAGAGACGCCAGGTCCGCCGGCATGCTTACGGATTTGTGTACATTATTTCAGCCGCTCCAAGCGTCCAGCGGATCGTACGAGCATTAAGAAAATACTTCGTGGGCAAGACGCCCCAAGCAAGAGGATCATCTAGACTGGACAGAGGCGGTTTGAAGGAGGCTGGGTGAGATGATAGATCGGACCGCGGCGGTGAGAATTTACACACGTTGAGATGTGATTTGCAACTGGTTGCGGTGAGCTGAGATGGGGAGATGTAGAAAAATAAAGTTACGGGTAACGAGTCCATTGGTGCGCGCGGCTGAGAGAGCTGCCTCGAGATGGGGGAGGCCTTGGACAGACACAGAGCAGATTGTATTCAGTGCAGCCTTGCAAGTCAGATGCACTAGCAACGGGATAGACATTTATTGATATGTTCAAGTATCATGCGGCGTTGACGGCGGCTGCGCCAACTTCGAAGCTGTTGTGGTTCTCTTTCAAAAATTTGCCTCAGGTGACCGATAAATGGGATCAAGACGATTAGGTAAGCCCCCAAGATTCAAGTTGACTGGGACGACATCGCGACGCCTTGTTCCCCAGGTCTTCGGGCGCGATGCTGGGCCAAGTGATTCCCTTCGCGGCGGCAATCCTCCTCGTCTACCTCTTCATGTGGCTCTCGGTCCTCGCAGCGGACGAGGGGGATTGTCATGAAGCAGGCCTTGCCGTGGTCGCTGCCCGTAAGTTTCTTATCAACCCAACGTCCCCATTAATCCCCATCTCGCGTCGTTCAGGCAACCCATTCAGAGAAAAGGGCCCGCCTGCCAACATGGCCAAGCTCATCTTGCTTCGCCACAAGGTCAGCCACCGCCCCTAGTCGCTCAGCGTCGTCCTTACCAATCACATACAGATCCAGACCACGAACCGAAAACGACGCAGTCCTTCGCAGTCTCGTCAGCCCCAACGGGCGTGCAACCAGTCGCTGGTACGCCAGTCACCGTGGGCGCGTTTTGGCAAGGCTTTCGGCGGGAAACAGTTCCACTAATTAATTCAACCCGGCTCCAAATTCGAGTCCATGCATACCCACGGATTGACTGTACCCGTCCACCAGTTCTCGACAATGGATTCTTTATTCTTGGATCGCTTTAATTTAGGGCTTGGAATGTACAGTGCTAGACGAATACAAAACGACACGACGAAAATGAAAGCGCCCCCAGCTCATAGGAACCGAGTGCTGCGGTCGGATGCAACCACTGACAACACACTTGCCTTTGCAGCTAGTGGCCGCCGAACATCGGTGGGTTTCGCTGCCGCCTGAGGGCCTGCGCGTAATGAGCCGCCGCCGGCTTTGGCCCTGGTGTTCTGGCCTGTGACTGCATTGCGTCCCGACGCGCGGCCTGTGCCCACATTGCGCGAGCGGCCCTCCTGCTTGGCCCACTGGTTCATCCGCTCTTGCTCTCGCTCGCCGCTCGGCGGCGGATTATTACGCGCCTGGCATCACGTCAGCCAGAATGTCACAGTCAGCAAAATTATGTGAGCACCCACCCGATGACGAGATATCTCCTTGACCCTCGTGTGCGTCTCTCCATCCGAGTCGCCGTCTATCCACGACACATCATTGGCGTCCATTGTGGGCTGCGAGACGTCAATCTATAATTCTCCACCTTTCCAAGAAAAGAACTGACCTCGTCGTCCTCCTCTTGACGCGCTATTGCGCGCATTCTCTCCTCCAACTCTTTTCGCGTCAGAACTGGTCTCTCGTCCTCGCCCTCGCTGTCCATATGAACGTCCTCTCCGGCTTCAGGCTGGGTTTGTTGCAGGTATGCAAGTTCCTGGTCATCTCCGCGGTCTAGATCTTTGCGGTACACGTTGAAGAAAGGCGCCGTGGCCGGATCGTTGGCTGTTATATTGCATGAGCCAAAGACCACGCGACTAATGGGACCACGCACCAAGCTTACTGACATCCCCCACGATTTTGGGCTCATGGAGACCTTTGCGCATCTTCCGCGCGCGCATCTCGTCCTCCTCGTCCTCATCGTCGCTGTCGTCGAGCCCGAAGCCACGGTTCCGCCGTTTCTTGCGCAGCTCTCCCTGCACCACGGCCTGCTGATATTTTTCATTCGCTAGATCGTCTTCGTGCGCATGCTCCCTGCACAACCAAGTCAGTCTCTTCAAAATCCTAGCCAAAGTCAGAAAATAACAAACTGGAATTTCTCGAGCACTCGGGCCGCCCCGACGGTAGCCTCGTCCATCTCCTTGTCGTCCACGAGTGTCTCGAGCGTCCGGTCCAGGTCCTCCCCATCTTCCTCTTCGCCGTCGTCCCGCGTGCGACCACCAAACGCCATCATCTCGTCGTCGTCCGACTCCTGCGCCTCCTCAGCCACGAACTCGGATTTCTCCAGTGGCCGCTTGGGCGGCCGCGGCACCTCCCTTTTCTGAAGTATGTCGAACGCGTTCTTCTTCACGCGCACTGCGGGGCTGGCCGATGGACTGGAATTATTGGAGGGCGGCGGTGTCTCGGTACGTTTTGCCAGCCGACGCATGGGCGACCTTGCAGGCGGGTCAAAATCCGTGGATTCCGTGAGCGACAGCGTGCGCAGGGGCCGCCGCAACAAAGACTGAGGGTCCAGGAGCTGACTCCCAGCTTGGGGTGGCGAGGAGGGATGGTAGATTTCCGGCTCCTCGACGTCGGGCCGGGTTTGTGTGAGGAACCTGTATAAATTAGACGGCAGGTCGCTGCATGGAACGAGCAATCTCACCCATGATCGTTCACATATAATTCCTCTTTTCTGGTCTCCGATTTTTGGTTCGCAGCTTCCCAGAGAAACTCCTGTTCTTTCTCAAAGACCGCATCCGCCTGACGTTTCAGACGATCGCCGACTTCAAAGGCAGGTTGGAGATCTACATCCTGGGTAAGGCCTAAGGGTGCGCTTTTTGGTCGCAAAGCGAAAAGCCCAGTCTGGGACTACAAGATCAAAAAACAATGTTAGATAAGATAAGAATGATTGGAATAGTTCACCTTCGCTGAGAACGAAGCAGAGAGCCCCAACGGCCGTTTAGGTTCCGTGCCACTTTCGAACAGGTCCGAGAAACCAGGCTGCAGCGGCGCACCCATGAAGGGCATCGATCCGTCGTCCGAGAACTGAGAGAATCCTTTCGCCTCAATCCGCACGGCGGGATCGAGACTTGGTCGTAAAGTCGCTTCTGGGCTATCAGGGGACTGTTCGCGCACCAATGGAGACGCTTGCTGTAGCCTGGAATTAAAATCGTCCACCGGGGAGGGGCCTGGCTCAGCTAAAAACGGATCATCGGGGATGAGATTCTGCAACGGCCTGCGCCTGTCGCCGCCGACGCCGTTCTCGTTCTCATTCTCGTTGTTCTCGTCGTTCTCGTCACTCATTGCCGCAGGGTTCCCCGGCGATAGCGACAGGTTGCGCTGCATTCCATCCTCAAGTCCGAACAGTGATCCCTGTCGCCCAAGCCCTGGTCGTGAGCCAAACGGGTGGCGGGGGACTGCCTTGTTCTCCTTGTCCTCGCTCTTGTCATACATCAGATGCGTATTGTTTTCCTTGTCGCCCTCATCTTCCGTCCGCTCGTCCGGAGAAGATATGGATCCTCGATTCGCTCCGACAAGCTCAATAGGGAATGCGGATTTTGGGAGGGGAGCCGCGTTTTCGTCGTTCTCGCTGTCTGAATCCACGATGGCCACTGTACGGCGCGGTACGCGGCTCTTGACCTGAACGGGTGCTTCGTTCTCCGCGTCGTCGTCGTCGTCATCCTCGTCCGGATTCACCATCGTCCTGTCTGCGTCCTCCGTATCCCCGTCACTGTCTTCTTGCGCTCGAGGACTCGCGGACCCCTTCTCTTCAGTCCACTCCTCGTCACTCGCATTTTCGTCTTCATCGAAATCGACCTGCATGCGCTGCTCCCTGGCTTCGGCGTTCTTCTGGCCTTGCTCCGCGAATACCTTCAACGCCTCGCTTCTTGCACTCTCGTCTGCACCTCCTCCTACCGCTACCACCTGGCCACCGCGCCTCACCCACTCATCCTCCTTCTTCTTTGTCAACTCGGCGTTCGTCTGCATAACCCGCTTCGCCATCTCCTTGTCCAGTTGTTCCTGCGTCATCAGAGCACTCTTCAGGCCCACTGGCTTCGACGGCGTTGCGTTCTGTTTCGCTCTCTGCTGCGCCATGGTAACACCGCCCAGAGCCAGCTGCCGCTTCCTTCCTTCCGATGGTTTATGTTTGCTCCCTGAGCCCCGATCCACGATGATATCCTTCGCCTTGGTCTCACTGGGACCTGCAATCTCGAAATCATCGTCCTCGCTATCGTTCGCATAAACCCTGTGTCGGATGGCGGCCGCCAACTTTAGTTTCCTGGCCTGGAGCTCCCGCTGCATTTCCTCCTTCGTCTTTTGTTGGGTCACCTTGTGGAGAAGGTCCCCAACGTCTGGCATCTCTTCGTCAGACTGGTCAAGCGGGGGGAACTCAGCCTCAGATGGCACGATCGTGGTTTCGGCCGGCGGCGCGTCGAGGGGATCGATGAGCACATTGAGAACGCGCTGCTCCCGGGGAGAAGAGGAGAACGACGAGATTGGATCGTCAAATGTAGCTGTTCTAGCTAACCCTGCAGTCTTCGGGGCCCTGGAGCTCGAGTCAGTAGTGTTTAGCGCTACATTTAGTACCAGGCTTACTGAACGGCCTTGAAGAATTTTCCAAGAGTCAACGCGCCAGAAACCTCTACGCGTTGGACAGCTGCTCTCTGATCGCCCGCAATACGTCCACGATCGCGGATGGTCTCTAGTTTGTCTTTCTTGGTAGGAGCCTACACACCACGTTGAAGAACGGCTCTCAGCGATACGTGACAATAAAAAGAACCCACCTTGAGCTTTGCGTTTAAGGGAGCGGTCTCTGAAGGGCGCTTCTTGCGGCCAACGTCCGGTTCATCGTTGAACTGAAGGGGTGGCACTTGGATTCTGGACGATGATGGCTTGCTCTTTCCCTTCGAGCGGGAGTCACGTAGTAGTGGTGCGAGCTGCGCGGGCATTTCCCCATCCGAGGTAGGTGGGGTTGAGGAGGATCGCAACTTTGGCGAGGCGATGGGATGAAGAATCGCGCGCGCCCTCCGCCCCGAGCTTTTAGTGTCGTCTTCTGAGTCTTCGTCGGAACTGTAAACGACGGCACGCTGCTTGCCGCGTCGGTGGCTCGTAATGGGCGGAGGAGTGCTTTGGACGGTGTCGACATCTGCCACGGATGACGTGGTGACGGTGGGTAAAGACCCACCGAAAATGTCCTCTTCCACGGGTGGCAGCGCGTCCTGGAGACTGGGCGAGTTGTGGGCGGCAGGAGCAGCATTGTTCCTGGGTATAGTCGCCGGGAAATGTCCGACGGGTAAGGGTGTGCGACGAGACGCGTCCTCGGTGTTGGCGACGGGCGATCTGTCACTGTCTTCGTCGGTTTCTTCGTCCATTTCCCGCATTTTGGCCTTCCAACCAAATTGGTAAGGGACTGACGCGTCGCCAACCTCTTCGTCGCTGGCCTGGTCGTCGGCCACGTCGACGGTGGGCGACTGACGCGACAAATTGGGAGCCTGGGTATTTTTCTCGGCGAGATTATACGCAGCTGATTTGGAGACTGTGGCGCTGGAAGACCAGGCCAATCCCGAGAGCTGGAGTGAAGGAGTGGGCTCGTCAGAGACCGTGTCCCTAGGCCGACCATAGGTGCGGGCAGGGCGTTTCATGGGGTCAGACATGGACGGGGGGAGAGGAGAACGATTGCAATCCAGAAGGACCGTGTCGTTTATCCAGTGGTCTTGTGAAGCGTTGAGAGGAAGCGCGCCGTTTGTTTCTGGCTGGTGTTCAAAGCTGTGACATCGCGTCCAGTCACTGACATGTCAAAGTCACAGGCTTTTGATGCAAAACACCATCATGTGACAGCCAATCATGACACACAATTCCACCGTGTCGCGAGCAATTGTTCAAATTTCCGTGTAACTAGTTACATTGGTACACAGTACAGTACGGTCCAGATACGAGAAGATGCCATAGATGAGAAATTGCAATAATGATACAATGATGAATGCTGGTGTCCGAGATGGATGAGTTGAGGGTGTGGAAGGCGTAGAGGTTTTTGAAAGATGGAGAGAGGTGAGGTGGCGAGAAAAACATGGATGTGGATGTCATGAAGAGACGATTAATCTCCAAGAGTCAGGGCTCTCCGCTGTTGGTACAAGCCCTGCAAATACAGAATTTCCCATGAGGAAATCTATTCGTCTGATCCCTTTGAGTGCCTCCGACCGAGCGACGGCAGGATGGGTTGCAGCCAGTCTCCTGTCGAATGCCTGTCGGGCAGAGGCAATGACATGGGAGGGAATAAGCGCAAACTCTTCGCCGCGCACTGGACGACGAAGGTCGCGATAGATCGCATAAAGGACATCTGCGACGGTGATATGTGCCCCTGCCTTAGACGAGCTAGGACGAACGGCAATGAGGAAGGGTAAAGGGTCAAGGGTGATGGTGAAGTATGGGAGGCATGTGCTCGTAGCGGACTGTACAAGTGCACTCGATGACAGCACCGGCGGTGAAGCAGTGGGGTCATAAGAGACGTCCCATACCGCTTTCCCCCTGCTTATAGCAGAGAGGGCGGCGTTGAGATCACAGCTCAACGCCGGTAGGGGCGCGCAGGCGTAAGGCGATCGCGAATGATTCAATGGAGGAGGAGACATGGGCCCCGGTGAGGCCGAGAACGAAGACTGGGCGTAAGGGGAGTATGGAGGAGAGTACGGAGAGGTGCTGGTCGACGCGTAGGGCGACCCCGCGTACGGGTAACCCCAGGGCGGGGAGGCCGCAGGCTGGACGTACCCCGTTCTGGCTGGCATTGTCTACGTGCGAGGGAGAGGAGGTGGGTGAAGATGGTGGTGGTTACTCCGAGAGGAATTCCTGGCATTCCAACATGTATGGAATCTGTTTATATGCAATCTTGCGACAAGATAGCTGAGGGCTTGCGCAGCCGCAACGGCTGATCCCAGGATGATGACACCGCTGTCGAATTGACTCGACTCGGTAACTGATTTGATAGGCGAACATCCACGGAGATTCCAAGC
The DNA here is from genome assembly GCA_014925785.1 of Mycena galopus ATCC 62051. Classification (NCBI taxonomy): domain Eukaryota; kingdom Fungi; phylum Basidiomycota; class Agaricomycetes; order Agaricales; family Mycenaceae; genus Mycena; species Mycena galopus. Next base: position 771,864 of record WIQG01000010.1, on the reverse strand, counting down.
TCTGCCGTCAATCCTCTGCAATGCGGTGCGGCAAAATTACATCGGAGTGAAGCTCAAGGCAGAAGACGTTTCCCTTTTGTTTTTTGGAGAATTCCACTGCAGCAAAAGGGCGGGCGTCAATGTACTTGGCGCCTAAAACACGCAGTCCGAGTCATAAGGCGTCGGCCTTGACGTGGCGCCGCGGCAAACGAGGGCAAAAATGGGACACGCAGTCGCTCGGTGGCCTTGAATTAGAGTCTTCAATGCGTATTGACGCGGCTGCGGCTGCGGACCACGTATGCAAAGGCCAACTGGGCTGCGACGCAGCCGCACTCAGGTGGCCCGATATTCTGTTCGTGGATTCAGTTTTAATTTTAAGACCCTCCGAGGATCGCTGGGACTGGACAGGTTCTCTTCTCCAGAGACCGTGCTAGCCAGATCGTGGATGCATTTTCAACTTCACATGACCCGAGGCTCGCTCGCGCTTGGGGTCGACCAGCAGTCGGTTGCCGTACGCAAAATATTGCAAAGAAAAACACTATTCTCAGTCCGATGTTGTTCGAGCCATAAATAATCAAATTTCACGAAAACGGCAGGAGACAGAGCCTCATCTAGTCCACGATGGTTGAATTCTTTTCATCTGTGTGTGATGTCGCTCATAGCAGTTCAGTTATGATCAAGGCGGTGACCATTGGTTGAAATAATCGACAGACGGAACTCTACGAGTCCCAGGAATAATTTACAACTAGCGAAAGCATATAGTACGTTATTCGGAGAGATCGCCAAGAGTCTGGAGGGTAGCTTGAACACTGTCGCATTTGAGCAATACAAGGATTTCGTTTTGGCCAGCGTAAAACCACGAGCAAATAGCCTGCAAATAGATGAGCCACAGAAAACAGCTGGAGCCACGCAGAACGGGTGGAGAGACAGAATTGCTTACAATCATGACTACATAAACCAAAAAAATCAGAAAGACAGTAATTCGGAATAAGCATGCACTTGCAATAAAAAGCCAACATCGAGTAGCCCTCCGCCCAGTTTGTCTTGCTGTCCTGCGTCACGTAATTCACGATTAAACATGAAGAGATGACGAGCGCGACTTCAAAAAGGTCTGGGGAAAAGTTAGCAAGGAGCGAGCCACAAACAAAAATTCTCACCAAAGAGGAGCGACATGGGATGATCAAGAATCCAGCCCAGAAGCACTATAACAGGCATCCAAAACATTATAAACTGAATGCTAAGGTCAATCGGACGCGCGTTGGCCATGGTCGCCTGCAGATGTCGGGATGAGTTCGAGAATCCGACAAATATGTGGAGCTTACAGGAGGCGAAGGCTGGCCTCTTATGTATTGGATGAGGCTTCGGATGAAAAATATGATCGCGAGGAAACCTGTAGATAATTTAGGTACCACTGACAAGGGGAGGGAAACGCGGCTAACCATCACCGGAGAAAGACACCAGGGGCAAGAGTATGAGACCGAACCACCTATGAACGATATAGTCAGCGCCGACACATACATGCCATGGATCAGCGTTACTCAAACCCTATGCCGCCCTCATCTTTGACAAAATCAATGCTGTCTACCAACTGGGAAAGGGGTAAGCGCGCTAAAAGTGCCTGGAAATCGCACGCACCCATTCGGCAGTAGCAGCCATAATGGCGATTGTTACGGCGAGCATCCCAATACAGACCCATTGGTTAACCTCCGGTTCCGAGTTCTCGATCTCTTTCGCGCGTTCCTTCAAAGCTTCGGGAGCGAGTTTGTGCTCTGAGAGGTTGAAATTTTCGCCGGGTGGGTTGTGGAGGAAGATTCTGGAGCATATGTAGCTGCAACTTCTGGGTGAATATTACACGCGAGGCAAAATTATGCGACCAACACAGTGAGGAGAATGACGGCCAAGCCGCGACTCATTTGGAGGAACTTTTCTCGGTTCGAGTCGGTCAAGAATGATGTCGCTGTTTCAGTGGCAGTACTTGTCGTCAAGCCTTGATTCAACGCAGCAAAAAATGCAGCCGGTAAGAGGAGCGTCATGACACTGTAATGGAGGAGAATTCAGTAGAGGACGATGGCATTGATACACTACCTACCCGATTGTCAGCAGCGTGTGGTTGAGTTGCGTGAGATGCGGATGCAAATCCTGCTCCAGGACCTTGGCGCCACCTAAATTCTGGCCATGAGGCTTCTTATGCAAACGGGAAAAACAACGACCGACCAGAAACGAATGCAACTCCTGGAATAAGGAGGAGGTGAAGCAGGAATACACCAATGATTGTGGATTGAAGCAGCTGGCGGAGGAATTTCAATTTATCCGGAAAGATGGTGATGAATCAAGCACCTTCAGTTCACATTTTTTCAGAAGAATAATAGCCAAGGTAGCCTCGACGGTACTGGGTGAGTATTCAGTTAGTTAGACGGACAAGAGTGAAGAGTTGAACAAACTTGTTCAATGTGACTACCAACAGGTCTCCCAGGTCTTCCCCCAGGTAATAAGTCATCTGTTCTCCGCCTACGAGACACCATTTGTTATTCATTCGACTTGACTGGACGCACGGATGGGGCTTTACCGTAATCAAACAACTTTTCCAACGGTATGATACCCAGGAAACACAGAACAAAGGTGCCCGAGTAACTGAAGTGCTTGGTCGGGGGATCGTCGTTTTGGTTTGAAAAATGAGCCCAGAAGGCAAAAGGAATAAATAGCAGTAAAAGGTTCAGCCCTGAGGGTCCAAGTTCAACAAGCCGAGAATCGGGCTAGCTGGATCTGAACGTACACGAAGAAAATACAATTGCGTTGAGAGATTGCACGACACCGACGTGTCGCCTGCCTTTACGCATCCAGCGGTCACCAAGCCGATATACACGGCCGCCGGACTCGTCCTCCCCGATCTTGATAATCTGTGGGGGTGGAGGAGTCCTGGAGTTACTCCGGGAGTCAGACAAGCCCTGCTCTTCGTCTACAATGCGTGACATGCGGTGGATAACAGTGGGGGTAGACATGGTTGCGGAGGGTTACAAGCCAAAGGGTTGCGCAGAGCCTCGTGTGTACTGCAATTATAGAACGCGCGAGAGTCTACTCCGCGCAAGGGAAGGTAAAGTACAAAGCGAAGCGAGAAAGAGGAAGCGGGTTTAAGAGAAAGCAAGGGACGGGCCGGCCCAGGGTTGGCAGTGTCAAGTCCGTATCATTTTAGAGCGCTTTCGGCATTCCCGCCAAGGCCCTTGGACCTTGGTGACAACATTAATGCGACTCTGAGCGCTCTCTTGGAGATCATGATTCGCGGTTCCTGAAAGGTTTACTTAAATTTCTTTGCACGACATGAAATTGTTTGGTCCATCATGGTCCCAACGGAGCCACAGACGCATCGCGCCTCTTCTATTCCTCGTCTTCTCCAGCTCTTTTCACAAAGTCATCATCCTTAGAAACGGATCACCGCCCGCGTTTATTTAATTTGATAGCCGTCGATGCGCTTGGCTGTGGCAGTACCATAGCACCGGGCTGGTGGCGAGTAGCTCGGTGCAGGCTGGGTCGGGGGGTTGGTATGGGGTCAACTTTGGTTTCGGAACTCCACCCCGTACCGCCATAGACCGCCATCTACCTCGCTCTAACCGGTCAGTGATCAAGAGGTAGGTAGGTAGATTACCCGGCACGGTCCCGCTCAGGAACCTTCAGGAACGCCGGGGCCCAGTCTGAGGTCTCGCATCACACTCGCATTAGCGATCAGTATGTAAAGTCGTAAATACATGAAATCATTATGCCTCCTCCTTTTCCTTCTCTTGCATGGGCGCTTGTATAGCGTCGGGAGGTAGGACATTGCCATGCTCGTCCATTCGGGCACTAATAATGAAACCTCGTTGAATAAAAGTCAATAGATGGCTGATTGGCACTTACACGGCTTCGTCTTCGATATACGTGTGGTCTTTTACGCGCAGATAGATCATCGGGAGCGCAAAGAGGAGGCCTGCAGCCGACAGAGCCCATGTAGACGCGAACATATTCATAAAACTATGGGAGCACAAAATAAACCAAGGAGACAAGAGTTGGTAATTGGGTACTCACGGTGTCAAAACAGCATCCCCGCGCCAGGAACCGGCAGCGCCAGCAGACTGGATGGATTTATCTACCCCAGAAAGGATGAATGAGAAAGTCAAAAAGATCCACTTGACGAAACGCACAGAATCCAGTGAAGTATGCGAGCTTAGCTGGGTCGTTGGACATTGCGCCCATCATCCAGTACACCGAGGTCTGCCACATGGCATCGAGGAGGCCGAAGAAAATGTAGAGGAAACTAAAAGAGATACATCAATATGTTGGCAGAAAAGAGGCACATTGGCTTACACTCTGCCAACGTATTTTTTGTCCGCTGAGAATGCCATTAAACCCCCTCTCAGTCAAGTAAACTAAGCAGGAACCTACTCAGGTCAATTCTGTCAGCTGTGTTAACGACGTCAGGGGAGGCGCGAGTGTACTGCCTGCAGGGAAGATGAGAAGGGCGACAGGTGGAACAAAAACAAGTTTACTTTTGATATTCGTAACCCCAAATGTGGACGATGAAGACCATGACGAAGACAACACTCCATCCAATGAACGCACGAGTGCGACGTCTGACATTTTTCATGTCGAGAACGAAAGCCATGATCAAGGAGCCGACAATCTGGGCAGCCCAGTAAAGCATGCTGTCTAGAGAACGCGTACGGATGTTGAAGAGGGCGCCTGTATAGCTCTGAATTAATTGAAAAACCATGAAGCGGAAAAAGCGATTACCATTGTACTCGTTGAATTGCCAGGTATAGAACCAGTTCGAAGCGAAGAACATGGGGAACAGCAGAATGATCATCGGGTCTGTCTTGAGTGCGACATAAAGACCCCAGATTTCTGTCTTCCACGAGGGATTGCGGGGGACGACGACGCGACTCCCATCGGTCCTGATCATCTTTCTCGGGTCGACCATGACGAACGGAATTGCAGCGCCCAACACGGTGAGAACGAGGAACGAAATCTGAAAATCCCGGTCACGAAAAGGAACATTGGAGATTTAGATTCGACGCACATAAGTTCCGTTCGACACTTTTCAGAAAGAACATGTTAGTGCCTATTCATGCTGCGCTGGAAGAAACTTGCCATTCCCAGCCGTCGTGTGGAAGTTCTGGCCGAACGCGACTGCCGCACCTACAACTCCGCCCAGGTTGAAAATGACCCAGAAGGTCGCAATGTACTTGGCCTTGTTCGCTTCTGTCGGGTATGCCAACATGAGAGAACCCTGGGCGGTCCACAACAATCCCGCGCAGACACCGAGAATAGCTCCAGAGGCAATGACAAAGCCTTTGGCGCCCTTGGTGCCAGGATGAATATTCAGAGCCCTGTGGAAAAATTAATATCACGGCAAGTCGTGGTGTAATAAGTCGCGCACAAAAATCCCGCAATGTATAAGCCATATCTTCGAATGCGTCAGACCCAGAATGTTTATAGGATGAATAATTTTGTACCCCAAGGAGCCAAGCTGGAGAGTAAGTCGGGAACCGATCTTGTTGTTGATCGAACTGGCGCGTCATAAGGACGGCACGAACACCCTGATAATAATCGCATACCCTGCGAAGAAAGCCATAACCTGGGAACATGGGTAAATAAAGCCTGTTCAAGTTAGGCTTGCATATTTAAAAAGAAACATACCGAGAAAGTGGAGTACAGAGCAACATTGGCGTTGGCAGCTGAGAACGGGCCGGGTGAGAACCGAGGTGGACGAAGGTATGATATATGTACCAGTAGTTTCATCGAGTTGCCCACCACCGCCGATGCCGCTCAAAGCATTGAACAGTCCTGCGGGGACGCATGAACACCATGGTTTCCGACAAAGATACAACAAATACCTGGGCACATAAAACAGACCAAGCCAACCATGGCGATCTGCCGGCAAGCCGGGGGTGAGGAAACCGCACAAAAAAGTAATAGGACGCGACTGACCTGGGTTTGGGGGTGTTGGTAGAGACCCTTGAGGCCTTTCGGATGCTCCGTGTACTCGGGAGGGGCTGTCCCAGAGCCAGAACCGTCGTCACTTCCACTCATGTTGCCTTTGTCGGACATTGTGCCAGCGGAGAGGTTTGAAGAGAGGTTGAAGTGCCAACGGGGAAACCAGCGAAACCACATCCCGGTTTTAATGGATTCGCCGCCTCACGCGACGGTCGCAGGTGATCACACATCAGAATAGAAGCAGAGCTAGTGGGTCTTATCCAGGGAGAACGATAATGAAAGTCTCGAACCCCAAATTAAAGTGCTTCCTCGCACCGAGGGGTCGAAAGGGGATAAAGGCGATCATAATCACGATCGCACGCACGCGGTGACAGCGGCTGCGAATCCGGATAGTAGTACTTAGCCTGCCTCTGTTTGCAACAACGTCGTCGATGTTGACCTCGAGTCGGGCCAGCGTCAAAATACAGTCTCGGGAACTGGCGCTAAATACCACTTGCAGTGCCGAGACGGACGGCAATCAGCGGCAAAGCATACATCAGAGTAGCTCGTACAGTTCCCGCGTGGTGACCACTGCTGACAACCTATTCAATCCCATGTATTTTCATTCACTGTCCAGTATCATTTTTCGGCGACAGCACACCAGGTCACATGGAATGAAGTGCCTGGAAAATGTCTCGCTGGCAAGTTGCATATGAATTCGCGAAGCATGTTCGAAACTTCTCGTTTCGAGAAGATGAACCAAAAAATTGTCCTGGTGTTCCGACTTGGATAAAGCGATTGGGATTTAGCGTGTCTCTCACTTTTCGACCTAGAGTGAAACGAATTAAACATGGCAAGATAATCGCCCATTATCCGTGAACCCTAGATAGTTCGGCAGTGGTCCTCACGGAGCTGATAAGAGTACCTGCCTGAGTTGCGGATTTGGTGGATGTATTTTGGGTTTCCGGGCAAATGGAGCCGTAAGTTTTTTTTTACATTGATAACTCTTGAGCGCGCCGTTCTCTGGGGTACTTGTTTCGGCTGCGGTGTCAAACCGAGTCTAAAATGTGCGTTAAGTCAGTGAAAAATTAAATTGTCGACAATGGCGAGTGACCAGATGTCGCTGGCAAATGTGGACGGTCGGTCGGTTGAATGTGCGACTCGCTGGAACAGGGTTTCGGGGGCGCAGACTGACTGCTGCAAAAATACCAGAAGGGCGCGTAGGGGATTTCAAGACCACAGCTGCTCAAAGCGCATGAGTTTTGTAGTGCAATGTGCGTGTACCGTTGCTGAGACCCGCGATCTCCGCATACCCGTTTGGCGAATTCTTCGGGCCTCGATATTCGAGAGATACACAAGGTATAAGTAGAGGAAGGCGGTGGGGTTGGTTCAAGGGATGGTGCAGTTCGATGAATCTATTTTGTAATGACATCGAGTTCATTCCGGGCAAGAAGAACCAAATCCTTGAATGATCTGACTGCACGGCTCTCTCATCTTCTGTCGTGTAGGGTTGCGGGTAAAATCGCTCAAAGACCACACAAGATTAAAAGTACTGTGTGGGTGCCATCCGGGCCACGGAGCTCGAAATGATCCCAGATGGACACACAATTGGCCTGTTCGCCCAACAATCGAGTGAAGATGTCGATTTCGCGACGGGGATTTGTTCGACCTTGGTGCTCCCCGTCCAGTAGAATGACCTGTTCTGTGTATCACTGCAGCCGACATGTTCTGAGGAAAGATTGACTATGCCACAAAACGAAGAGTATTCACTGAAAGGTAAGTAGAACAGCCTCAGGTTGTGGGCCATACGGTCTGGAGCGTGGACCTGGTCGCGCTGCTCTGGGGGGCCGTGTTTTGTGATCAAGAATCACCAGGTGTTGACGTGAAAAAGATCAAAAAAAGACAGAGAGGAGGCACAGCGTGCGGGCAATGGTCAGTGCAATCGCAAAGCTACGCTGTTAGTGTAAGGCGAAAATGAGTAGTGATTGCCCATAGACTAACTCGGGGTTCATGGGAGTTCATCGGAAGCGGAACACTTATCTAGCTTGTGGTGCGGCTCATCGTATATGGCAGGGACGCGCACTCCCGGTTTGAGTACCAAACCGAGGCGGGAGAGGCCTCAGGCAGCCTGTGGACCCACAATTACGTACCCATGCTGAGATCACGTGAGTCTGCTTGGCAAACGTTCTTGCCAAACAACCAGCTATTCCTGAGCGCCACCAAGTTGCCGCGCAGCCTCGACTATGGACGTTATTGATACAGTCCGTGGCCATGTCTCTGCATGGCATGCCGGAGGAGAGGACAAATGGTGCGTTATTATCACTCTTCCTCGTGTGCCACACGCTCAGACATGAATTCAAGTCGTACTTTTGTTACACCATTCCACTCCAATCCGTCCGACCCAGAATGCCTCGACAAGCTCACGACCACGTACCACACTCTTCTGTTGTCGATGTTGAGCACTTGGCCGCCGAAACACACGATTTCTCCGCCCGGTTTCGTGTCGTTTGTCAAAACTGTTCTCAACGGACTCCCGTCCTCTTCCTCCAGGCCACCGCAAGCAATGTCGGTCTTCGGCGAACATCTGGTGGATATGATTTGGGCTGTGGATGCCGAGTTAGACGAGTATTTAGGAGACGCCAAGAACACCATCACAAACTTTGGCGATAATCCACCCGGAAATGCTGCAGCGGCTTTGTCCAAGGCCAGAAAGGACAAGCAAAATGCGGAAAATGACAAGGACATCATAACAAGTATTGTCAAGCAACTGGTGGTATGCAATTTCTCGCATCTGTGTCCTTTTGCTTGACCTCTACAAACAGGAATTCGGTCTTGTCGTACCCTCTTTCTGCATCGAACGGCTAGATACAACAATCTCCGCCAGCGTCGGGCTCATTCCGGATAAGAACGCGTTTGATAAGAAGGAGATCAGGACTCGCACAGGCTTATTGTGCGCATAACTACCCTCTCCGCTTTCTCATCTTGCTAACCGAGCCTTAGCTACAAGCAAAATAAGTTCAACTTATTGCGCGAACAGTCGGAAGGATACAGCAAACTCACAGCAGAACTCACAAGCAGTCTTGGTCCCGCGCATTCTGCTGCAACTGGGTTGCCAACAGAGTCTTACGCCTCGATCGAAGATAGAGCTCGTCCAGTATGGGAGAAAGTGATCAGTCTTATCGGCTACTTCGACTTGGATCCCAACAGAGCGCTGGACGTGATTCTTGACGTGTTGTCCGTTCACCTCGTCACCCATTATAGCTTCTTCCTCACCCTACTTTCGTTATCTCCTTGGGCTGCCTCGTATCGTCGACCAGTTACCGACAATGATATTAATATGAACGTGGACCAGACACCCGGACTCTATACGGGGAAGAGCCTAGACGAGGTTCTATCTCTGGCAGATCGGCGGCCTCATGAAATGAAGGCGCAAAGCGGCAGCCCGCGGGTCATGGCGCAAGTCGTTGGATTCAAATTTGCATATTATCAGGTGTGACTTGTTTCTCTAAACTTGATGCTGCCGATTAATTTTCTCCTCCAGGCCGCAGATGTTACCGAGCCAACACCAAAGAACTTGTGCATGACCGCAGCCATTTTGATTCGTGAAGGCTTCATAACTTTGGAAGATCTATATCCTCATGTAAGCCTCCCGTTTTTTCCTTTGATAGTCTGGTCTAACCTGAGCAGCTTTCGCCCAATGACGCCGACATGGACCAAGTCCGCAAAGACTATTTGGCCGACGTCCAGACCAGGATTTCAGGCGCCAAGATTAGCGCTCTAGCGCTGGCTGCTCCCCTCACGCAAGATGGCGGTCCTTCGCTCCCGGCATCTTCGAAAGCCAAAGCGTCCGTTACCGAACAAAAGAAAGCAGCTGACCCCAAGAAAATTCCCAACCAGAAGGTCGGCTTGTTAACGGCTCTTCTAGCCGTCGGTGCATTGAAACCTGCGCTCGCCATAATGTCCAAATTCCCATGGCTGGTTGATGCACATCCCGAGATTGCGGACCTCATGTTGCGAGTACTTAAACTCTCCATTTCGCCACTATACGAATCACTCCTTGTCACGAAGGAGCGAAATCCCAGTTTCAATCAACCGCGTGCACGATATGGTACTACTGGTGTATCATATCCATCGCCTCGGAAGCCAAGTCTCACATTATGGGCCCCCACCCCCCCAAGCACGAGTACTGTGGACTTTGTGTTCTTCTTTCCCCAATGGGTAGAACGTGTACCTATATGTTCGTCTGTCGACGATCTAGTCGATGTAATTGAACCCTTGGCTGCGTTCGTGGGGGTTCACATATCCCGAGATCCCTTATTCTTGACCAAGTTCTCAAGACTTGGTCGTTTGCACTTGGCTCCAACGGTAATGGCCATCCAAAGTGCAATTCCATTCACGTCTCACGTATTCCTAGATTTCCGTCGATGCAACCACCAAACGACCTGTCGCCGACTGCGATTCGGAGAATCCCATCCGAATCTTTTGGTTTGGGATTCTGCGCAAATACCTCTTGCCCGCGTTGACCCTGATCCGCGGGAACGCCGTTTGCACCGTCGAAATATGGAACATCATTCGCTTATACGAGACTACGGCGCGCTGGAGGCTATACGGCGAATGGAAGTCGGCAATGTACCAGTCCCATCCCGAGCTGCGTGTGCGTCAGGCACTCGTCGACAAGGAATCCAAAGGCATTCTGCGGCGCCTTTCCCTCCACACCTTTGATTCCTTGTCTGGGACCGCGGCCAAATTGGCACATTCCAATCCATGCATATTCTTCACCAACGCTGTGAACCAAATCATGGCGTACGACAACCTCGCGGATGTGGTGATTCGAGCGCTGCGTTATATAACGAACATGGGCTTCGATGTCCTTATCTTTATCATTCTCGATGCCCTTGCCAATCCGAACAAGGATCGAGTAAAGGAAGACAGCGTTAACACGAGTGATTGGCTCTCGAGTGAGTGGAATCGATTTATTGAGGCTCCTTCGGTTCTGAGGATCCCTAGGCCTTGCTTCATTCACGGGCATGCTGTTCAGACGGTACGGCGCCGATATCACTCCCCTGCTGCAATACATCGTGCACCAACTTCACAATGAGCAGACTTCAGAAATCATTGTATTGCGCGAATTGATCTGGAAAATGGCCGGCATCGAACCCTTACCCAGTCTATCGGATTCTCAAATCATTGCTATGGCGGGTGGTCCTTGTCTGCGCATAGAAGCCATCGCTTCTGCTACGCGCGGTGCTCGACTGCTTCCGGCAGACGCAGTGTTGAAAGGCCCTCAGAGGCTGGGCCAGGCGCTACTCGATTCCTCTCTCGCGTTACCTCTCCTTATCCAGGTTGCTCGGCAGCGAGAGGCTTGTGTATATAAAGCCAAGGCCCAAAATCCTCATTTAAAGACCCTGGCAAGTTTGTATGACACGGTATGTTTCATGTCGATTTCAATAATTGCGTCTCATTCTATTCCATTCAGACCCACGGGGTGTTGTTCCAGTACCTCGAGCTTCTTACCTCCCCGACCGTCGTTTCACCGCAAGACTACGCCACCCAGGTTCTACCTCCTCTTGCGGAACTGGGCGAGTTGTATGGCATTTGCGCTCCTATATGTATGCACATCATTCGTCCGGTTTTAAACGCGAAGCTGCTTGTGGGTTCTTCGTTCCATACCATATATACTAAAAGTTTACAACGGCCTAGGCGGCGGCCGAGGCGATGCCCGAACAAGAGCGTATTGCCAATGAAGAGGCCGAAAAACGACTGAAAGCTGCGCTGACGGCGAAGAAGCCTTTGATCGCCGCTTCGCGTACAGCTTCTCCAGGCATCGGTGCTGCCGATTCTCCTATGGAATCGAAGCATGCTGTCCAAGACGCCACTCCGAAGGACGATGCCTCAATGGACACCGAACCGACTTCCCTTCCATCTGCCCCCCGGCACCGGAGGTAATATTTCAAGCAAAACCATAATCCGAATTTTAATACCTTCTCAAGAGCCCTTGGCTGCCGGAACTGCTGCCTTTGTTCGAAGATGTGAAAAAGATAGCGCCTCCTAATGCTTATGACATCGTTGGGTAGGGAGCTTGTCTTGTTCTTCTTCCTCTCTCATTTCTTGGTGCAGGCCCGCGTTCTATCTGTCATTTTGGCAGTTGTCGACATATGATCTAACGCCTCCAAGTAGCCAATACGATAAAGAAGTTGCCAATCTGCGGAAGCTTAGCCATCAAGAAGATTCCGCGTACAACGCGGCGGACCGGTCCTCAGACCGGAGCATCCGACTGACAGCATCGACTCATCGAAGTCGCCGGGATAGATACAATACCTTTGTCAGCACGCTGGGACAGGAATTCAAGCAGCAGACCCTCCTGCGCGCCTTCACTCTTAAGCGTTTGGCTCGCGAGAAGCAGCATTGGTTTTCGAACTGTATGGTTTTGTGTTGGCTTTCTTACAGATGTCTAATCAATCTTTCCAGCTACATGTTCAGCGACAATGCTAGTACAATCTATAATCGAGCACTGCATCCAGCCCCGGTGTCTTCTCTCGCCCATGGACGCAGATTATTGTGCGCAGATCATCAAAGTCCTGCACACTCTGGGCACCCCAGGCTTTCACACTTTGATGTGCTATAACAAGGTGGGTCCAGTTCTATCTCGCTGGCAATTCTGATGGCGATCCAGATCCTGGGGGACCATGTCCGAGTCATCCTTTTCTCTTGCAGCGAGTACGAGGCCCGCAACTATGGCACGTCCCTTCTCTTTTGCTCTTCGTTTTTTAATTCAAGTAACAGGTCGCTTTTTACGCGGCGTTCTGGCTGATCTTCTCAAATGGCACGGTGACCAAGCGCAATACACCGCAGACAGTCAGACCGTGACTCGGGGAACAACCGTTTACCACCCTGGATTCGTCCAGAAGTACTCCTCTAAAACCGTCGAGCAAGCCGACCAGCTGGAGTGGGCAACGGCCTTCCGACGAGTTGTACGAAAATGGCACCTCAAACTTTCCAAGGTAAGCGGAAACGCTGCGTCTGTTGCCGTTCGTTTCTCATACCACTGTAGTGCTTTGCCGATTGTATTGCGACTGGAGAATTCATGCACGTGTACAACTCCATCCTCGTCTTGAAAGAGATCCTGCCCGTCTTTCCTCTTGCCGATATATCCGTGGACACGGGGTCGACCCTCAATTCGGCAATGGAGAAATTCCTGGAAACCGAAGAAAGAGACAACCTGAAAATTCTTGGGCGTGCGTAAGTACCTTGAGTCATTTTTTCAATCTCGCCACATTCCTTACTCTGTGGATGTACAGATACTCGGCAAGTCTCAAGGCGCGAGAATCCTTATGGGCAAGACCAAAGGTCGGTCGTGTACTCAATTTGTCAAAACTCGGTTTGACTAAAATGCCGCTCAGGCAACTCCTGCGAAACCCCCGAATGATAAGGTCAAAGCAGCACCCGCCACACCCAATGGTCCTTCCACCAACCGTAGCACCGTCGTAGTAGCGCCTTCAGCACCCAGAGCTCAGCTCGTCAACGCTGCCCCTCCTGCCAGCGATAAAGCCGCAAATATTCCGCCAGCCACGAGCTCGCCCTTCTCAAGGTATTGGTGCTTTTCGCTCACAATCAATCCGCTGATCACTGGGCCGCAGCATACAAAAACCACCTGTGGTGAAGCGAGTGCGAGAGACGGCCGGGCCTATGACCGATGCACAGGCCAACTCCAAGGACGGAACTTCCACGCCCTCTAAACCATCCGATTCCCGTTTCAGCAGCCCGGCAACCACAGCAGCCAAGGCCCCACCCACAGCGCCAGGCTCGTCTGCATTGGGAACGGAGCCTCCTCAGTCGCCCCGAAGCCAAAGGGCTGTGGAAGAGAAAGCCTCCCAACCCATGCCACCACCTGTTGCCCCCAGTCAAACCCCAGTGGCTCAAGAGCTCCGTGAAACCGCCAAGCAGACCATGGGCCGATTGACGAAGGAGGAGGAAAAGCCTCGCACTCAAAATGGATCTCGAACCTCTTCACCTCGGCGTAGATCCCCGTCTCCCGCGAGTCGTCCGGGTACAAGAAATCACAGCTCCGAGAGCCGTGCAAGTGGTGGCCGCTCTCGTGCGGAGCCGGGAGTTGACGATAAGCGACCAGAGCGTGATGCTCGACAAGAAGTTCGAGATCATGCCTCGGCTCTGACACGTCGCGACAGCCTCACTCATAACCGCAGCGATCGAGTAGACAAAGACCGCGGTCGGGACAGACACGGTGACCGCGACCGAGGCGAACGAGAACGAGATCGCGACCGTGAGCGTGACAGAGATCGTGACAGGCATCGCAGAGATGATGTCCGGAAAGACCGCGATACTTCCCGTGGAGGTCCACCTCCGCCTAGTGTCCCTGCTGCCGTGCCAGAGGACCGAGCGCTTCCAACCCGACCTGACCCTCGGCATAACAGAAACGGTGCTGGCGACGAGGGACTAGGAAAAAGACGAAGGCCCGCTGATGACGATGTAAGTGCAAACAATGCTCTTTCGCACATTTAACAGTTTTCCACCATTACAGCCTGAAAGAAACTCAAAGCGAAGCTCCAGAAAGGATGGGCATCGAGATGATCGAAGTCGCCGTCTCCCTGATAAAGATGGGCACGACAGAGGCCGTGATTCTGACAGAAGACGAAAGGATCGCGACGGTTCTGACAACGATGGCAATTCTTCGTTGGACAAGGTTAGTGTCGACACGGCCGATATATTTCAAGTTCTCAACGTGATCTTTTTCAGATCGGAGACAAACGAATACCGGAAGGTCCTTCTTCGTCGAAAGTCCTTCCACTCTCCACGCCGTCCGCGCCGCGCGGCATGTTGGCTTCGGATCCTTCACGGTCAGGGGTCAAGGGTGACGCTGCCTCTCTTCCCCGCGATCGACATCGTGACAACCCACCGCCTCCGAATATACCTGGGAATGGGCCGAACAACCGACCACCGTCTCCCCAGGAGCCACCCTTTTTTGGCGGCAGCGGCGGCAGTCTTCGGTCTCGCATCGGTGAAAAGGAAGTTCCCCCTCGGACGGAGTATCCTTTTCGACCTGATTTGAGACGGGACGACGACAGAGATACCAACAGGAAGAGGACAGCATCTGGTTGGCTTTTATTTCTGTATTTTCTACGACGATACTTATTTTTGTGAAAGACCGGGACCCTGATGGAGGCTCAGGGCCTGCGGAACTGCCGCCAGGTCAGAAACGACCCAAAATGGCTCTTCAACGGAACCGGTACGCAGGCCCGTCAAACGGCCCATCTTCCCCCAATCCTCAACATGCTGGCGTTGCGAAACGGACTCTCCCTATCGATCGAAGAGGAAAGGATTAAATAGGTTGGAGGTGTAATTTAGATTATCAATGGAAGCGATCGAGTTTCCCGTTGGTTTATTTGCGGGTAGATCTTGAGTCCGAAGTATGAGCGCTTTAACCACGTCCTCATTTCTTTGAAAAACCAGAGTGTACAACCTAAACTCAGTCGAGCATATATGCCTGAAAAAGAGTGTCATCGACTAGGGGTTCTTCATCTCCACTCATTTTCATGTTTCTTTTTGTGTACATACGTATGTGGGTCCACCCTTTTCCTGCTCGATTCCTCCAGTTGGTTCCATAATTTTTTGAGCGCTCGGGCGGGTAATTCCTCGGCCGAAGCTGGGAGAACTTTGCGCGAAAAAAAGGCCGTCTCAAAAGCGTGCAGCAATTTTGAGTACTGGGTTTGCTACTGATGAAAAAAGGTCGCTAGACAGATAGCCTCAAAACTCTGTTCACGGTGCTCACAGAAGTAAACTCACAAGCCCCAAAAAATCAGACAATCAAGGCTGCGGAGTACGCCGTCATTGTGATACCATCTGGATTGTTTGACATGGAAGAGGTCTTGGGAATTTCCAAGGCACCAGCTTCACTTGGGAGAAAGTTCAAAGGAGATACTGTACTATTTCGACCAAGCGTTCATCAATTTCGGATTTTTTGCCTCTCCGAGATGGCCGATAAATTTTCTTTTGAAGAAAGACGAATTTTGCACACTGAACACTTGGTCGAAATAGTACAGTATGTGAGGGAAGATTGATTTTGCGTATATGTTCATCACCTTGGGGACTTGGGTGTTAGCCGTACATTCTCATGTACTTAGCTCCATGTCGCTCTGTCTTCATCGGCCGCCGAGATTTGAAGTAACATCGCTTGCGTTGCTTGTGAAAGATGGGGACCCTGAACGACGGGAGCATCGAGATCTAAGGCCAGCTGCCAGCGGAGCCGCCCAGACAGGGTCGACGTCTGTCGAAGTTCGCAGCACGGGATGTATTGAATAGTTGAATAGTTGAGTAGGCCTCTAAGGTCGTAAATACAGTATTATACATCTCCTGTAACCTATGATGAGCTAGCACGAGTTGAATCGTGAAATTAAGGTTTTCATCTTCCTTTTACCAGGGTAAGAAATTCTTCGCGCGTCTTTTGCTGCGTTCTGAAACAGCCGAGCATACAAGAAGTGACGGTTATGGACCCCGGTTTCTGAACACCGCGCATCGTCATGCACAGATGGCTAAGTTAGGGTAAAGTAAGCGTGAGAAAAGCGGGAAGAGAAAAACTGACGTAGCCTCCATGACCACGGCGACTCCGCGCGGCTGGATTGCCTCTTGAACAGCGATTGCAATCTGTTTGGTTAGTCGCTCCTGTACCTGCAGCCGCCGACTGAACGTCTCAGCAATGCGCGCGAGCTTGGATAGACCCAAAACAAGCTGGTTTGGGCCGGGGATGTAGGCGATCGCGATCTGCCAAATGCGGTCAGAATATCAGTTTCCTTTTGGACGCCTCAAAATTCACTTTGCCGGTGAATGGGACAAGATGGTGCTCGCATAAACTGGAGATGTCGATGTCTCGCACCAATACCATCTCGTCGTGATCCTCTGCGAAGACGGCGTTATTGATGACGTCTGCGCCAGATGGATCAAAACGCGGTGGCCAGTGCAGCACAGGTTGGCAGACCTGTTAACCGCTCCTCGTACCCCTTGGTCATCCACATCAGAGCTTGAGCGTAGCGTTCTGGAGTCCTCAGAAGGCCCTCACGGTCCGGGTCCTCGCCGATGCATTCCAGGATTGTGCGGACGGCCATGGCCATCTTCTGTTCGCGCGCAGCTTTTTCCTCGGGCGTAGCATTTAGTCTGAAGATTGTGGATTTGGCTGAGCAGGGTCAGCCCTGTGTGGAGCGGCCAAATGAGGCTCACCAGGCCAGCCGAGGCCGTGCTCATTGGGCGGGAGAGGAGAGTTTTGTCCTGACTGGGAGAGACTGACAAGCTGAGGCGTGGAAACGGCGGAGAGAGCCTGAATGGGGTGGGAAGCAGAAGGATCGCTAGAAGCAGACAAATGGGCAGCAGAAGGATCGCCTGAAGTAGACAAGTGAGACATGGAGGCTCCCGGTGCAGAACTTTTGTTGGATAACATTTTTACCTTATTGATCGGCGCTTGGCACGTGCGAATTTCAAAGCCGCCGATGTCGTCAAATTCTTTTGTTGGTCTTCTTCGGTTCGCTCCTGCCATAATAGTACATTTCAACGTAGCCCTTTGCACCGCACCCGCGGCGGGTATGGTATTCCTCCGGATCTCTGTGGCATTCATTAGCCTGCGTCTTTGCCCCAGCGCTGGTTAATGCCTCTCCACCACTGTGCACGGTCCAGCGTGTACCAACTCTTCAAAACTGGCCGTCGCTGGTTTCCTGACGACTATTGCCTTCCGTCCGAGCCCATGGATGGACACGAAAAGTGCCCCGCCCCCGTCGAGTCTGCTTATGATGCTTGGTTGGCATCCAGAGTTCTTCCACGAGGTGAACTGCTCGTGCCAGGTGCACATCGCAAATTTTCTCTGCGCAATGTCAAATTAGCGTGCTTCATCGTGCAGACATGTGCCTGTGGCTTCGTATGAGTTTTTCTTCCCTGTCGAAGTAGAGGGTTGACCTTGGTCCTTAGTTCTCCCATATTCTCAGCTTGCATCCTGTTCGAACCACGCTCATGATGGCCTTGAATATCGTCCGGAGCATTTTCCCGGCTTTTCGGGGGTACTCTCAGGTACAGTTGTTTCCTCAAGTCCGACCTTGCGCTCAAATTTCTGACTAGGCACTAATAATTGACGAAGTTGGCCGAACTTTCGACCTTGGCAATATTTTTATTTCTCATTTTTGTTCTAGTTGCAATCCTTGATTACCTCTGGTAATTTCACATGGTCCCGTCTTCTCCATCTTGTCGCCACAGAGCTTGTCCGCCGAATATTTGAAAGCCTGCTTGACTCATTTGCGTAAGGGTTCCAATTTACAGTATTATGGCTACAGAGTTGACCCTCGCAATCACAGTGCGGCGAACGACATTATTGTCATTGACTCTGCCAAGTTTTATGTCGAGTATGTTCAGATGGAACAGCGTGTTCGACTCGACATTCCGACCCTCCAGGATCCTTCGGTGCGCGACCTATTGCAAGAGTCCGATCTTTTCGCCAGATCTTTCAGCGGGAGCGGATTTGGCCTCCTCAGTCCGCTGGACTTTGTTCACATACTCTCCTTGGTTACCGAACTTTTGTCGCACGCTCTGCTCATTCTGTCGCTCACGGGAGGAGCTACACATTACGGCGTCCTTCTCATTTCGATCTTCTCTGCGACATTACCGCTACTTGTGACCTGGTTTGGATGTCCACAGCCACATTCGGAGAACCTGTACACCCCTCAGGAAGCCCGTGCTGCTGACCGCCAGGAGAAGATGCGCAACTTGGCGTACAGCGACGCCCACCGTCCCGAGGTGCAGTTATTTGGCATGGGCGACTGGGTACTTCGGAATTGGGCGACTGCTCGCAGAGTGGTCATGGATTCCGAACATAGCCAGCAATTGCGAGAGTCGTCCTTATTATCCAAACTCAATTTTTCCGACTTTTTGTTTGCCCTCCAAAACGTGAGATGAACGATCTGCGTTTTTTTCTGTCTAACACAACGAACCAACCCAGATACCGCTTGTTCTCTTGCTACAAACTTCGTCTGCATCTCTGGGTTCTCTGACGTTGTATCGGAGTTCCATTCATTCAATGATTCTGACCGCCAGAAATCTGCTCGCTACGTCGAGTATGGTTTTTCAAGGAATTTTCTTCATGTCGGCATTTTGTGCCGGTAAGACGTTGAAACCCCAATTACAACCCGACGACGAGGATGTCGTGTGTTACCGACCGTCCCCCCGTGGTGCGACTATCACAGCACGGTGAGAAACATTCCTCGACCGGACGATTGTAATTAACCAAGGATCAGTGGCTTGTCGTATACATATCCTGGATGTTCAGAACCAGCGCTGAAAGACGTAAATTTCACGCTTCAGTGCGGGGAAACCTTGGCAATCGTCGGTTAGTGCAGTTACCTCCAAGTTGAATCGGGTTTTAAACCACTACCCACCTAGGTTATAATGGCTCTGGTATGCTTCTTCCACTGCCACTGATTTGATCGTCTTTCAACTTTCCCCAGGCAAGTCAACGCTTGCCAAAACCCTTCTACGGATCATGGACCACGACTTGGGTGATCTCTGCATCAACGGCGTCGATATCCGTCGATACAACCCGTCAGACTACCATCAGCATTTAACAGCCGTCTTTCAAGGCTTTTCAAAGTTCAATACAACCGTGCGAGAAAATGTAGGCATGGGACGCGTCGAGAAGCTGCGCTCGCGGTCCACAATCGAGACAGCGATTCACTTGGCGGAGGCGGATTGTGTCGTGGATTCGTTACCTTACGGGCTACGGACGCTGCTGGAAACGCCTGGATTTGAATCGATGTCTTACTCTGGCTCTGGGTACACGGCTTCTTCGCGTCAACACGGGTTATCTGGCGGCGAGGTGAGCAGCAGCCACTGGGGGTTTGGCGATAACGGACTTGCGTTCACAGTGGCAGCGGCTATCAATTGCGCGGGCGTTCATGAGAGCCAACGAGCCGCAAGTAGATTTGTTACTTTTTGACGAACCGGTAAGTTCCGTCTTTATCTCCTCCGGCCCCATGCTGAATTAATTGCCAAGACGTCATCTCTGGATGCCCACGCCCAGAACCAAATATTCGACACAATAGATAAAATCTCGCGGTCGCCGACTACCGGAGAACGGATCAAGAGCTGTATCTTCATTACACACCGTCTTTCTACTGCTCGCCGCGCCGACAAGGTGGCGTTAATGAAGAATGGGGTATGTAGTCCATTAAGGAGTCGCCGTTTCACCGAGACTAACCTGGTTTACAGACCATTTCAGAGTTTGGCACCCACGACGAATTGTTACAAATGAATGGGGCCTACGCTGCGCTGTATCGTGCCTCTGTATAGAAATTAGAGGAGTGTTAATTTTATCTAAATAACTTACTAGTAATGAATGGCAACTGAAGTCTCAGCGAGATAGTATATATCACGATTTATGTCAGGTCTAGGCCGCACAGCATGAAACAAGATCTGTTTCCGAGAGATAACGGCCATTGCTTCATTTCCTTTTTTGGCGGACAGTCTGAGAATTCGTAATGATTGGCACCCAGAACCGTTATGGACCGGATTTGTTCAGGTGAAAGGAATGGGAGCAGAATATTGGTCTGCCGTGCCGCCCGTCGATTTTACGCGTGTCCCACAAGGTCGTGAAACATGTGCACTTTCCCGGGATTACACGGTTAATTACTGAATTCACTAGGCGCGCATCACTAGATCACCACCCGAACTTATAAGATGCGCACGATGGTGCCTGCCATTTGACGTGGATTCTAGATAAGGCCGCTCTAGTCCCACAAATCCTTCTTGCTTCTCACCTGTCACAATGGCAGAGAAAACTGACAAGGAATACCCAAAGAGTCCCTCTGTGCAGGAGTCCTTTTCCCAAGAGGAGACCGCCGGAGACATCTACCATGGCGAGCACAAACTTGTGCGTCAGCTCAAGAATCGTGCGTGTCCCAAAATTTTCTCGGTAAAAACGCGTTGACCTCTTGGAACCTTCCAAGGTCACATCGCGATGATCAGGTTTTGGGCTTGTTCAACTAATTCGATTCGCGACTGAAGTCTACTTAGTATCGGAGGCGTTATTGGAACAGGCTTATTCCTTGGCACGGCCACTTGTTGGTGATTTTTGTGAGACACCACACACGATACTTATATATGACTGTCTAGCATTGCAACGTGGAGGACCCGTCGGTTAGACCCTTTCAGGATCGTTGGCAGAATGTTCATTGTTAACTTGTGGACCCACAGGTCTACTCCTCGGGTATCTCGCAGTCGTGGGTGGTTTCTTGGACATAGAGTTTATGTTTCTCATTCGTATCCAATTTAGGGAAGTATCACATACTCGGTCATGTTCGAAATTCTGTGGTCTTCTCTCGCTGCTGCGGTTTGACTCCCTTGTAGGATTTCCCTCGGTGAAATGGTCGCATATCTCCCTATTCCGGGTGGGCACATAAAACTTGCGGAGCGTTTTGTAGGTGTCGCGTGCCCCACATGCGCCATACTTGCACATCTTGATCCGTTCTCAGGTTGATCCTGCATTCTCGTTCACCATGGGATGGAACTACTGGTACAACTGGGTCATAATTCTCCCTGCAGGTAAACCGCTTTCTTTCACTTAGGCGTCACTGTCATTTATTTATGCTGTGTTTACAGAGCTCTCTGCAGCGGCTGTCCTGATCAACTACTGGAATCAGTCAGTGAACAACGCGGTCAATTTTTTCTCCCGATCATTGTCAGAATCCGTACTAATACAACGAAACTAGGCTTGGATAGCTATTATCATGGTTGTTGTGATCGGTACGTATCACCGTTATTGTGAGGTTGGGAGAAAGAAACACAACAACAATTAGGTATCAACTTACTGGGGGCTGGCGTCTACGGCGAAGCCGAGTTTGTTTTTGCGTGAGTGCTCATTTCAACACTACTTTGTTTGTCTAACTATCGCATCTTCAGTTCGATCAAAGTTATTACTGTTGGTGGTCTTCACCTCCCCTTCGAAGTGCGCTCACATTGCTCAGATTACCGGTCTCATCATTCTTGGAATTGTACTCGATCTTGGAGGCGGCCCCGACCACGATCGGTAACGGGCACTTTCGTACGAGTCCTTGAGCTTCCTCTGACCGAATGTATAGACTGGGGTTCCGTTTCTGGAAGAACCCTGGACCTTTCGTCCAATATAATGGCATTTCTGGCGCCAAAGGTCGATTCCTGGGCTGGTGGGCGGTAATGACCCAAGCTGCTTTCTCGTACATGTACGCGGTTATGCTTTTGTCTACTCCTTCGATGTTGACATGAATTTCAGTGGCACAGAGATTGTAGCGGTACGATTTTCCCCGCGTCTTGACAGCCACTATATTTATTGCTCCTAGATCGCTGCAGGAGAGGCAAAGAACCCTCGACGCAATCTTCCTAAGGCCATCAAACGTGTTTATATTCGGTGCGTCATTCCTTCTTTCCTTGTTGACATTGTGTTGAGCCGTATTCAGAATCCTCCTTTTCTACATCGGCGGAGTGACTATTATCGGCCTGCTGGTCCCGTCCAACAACCCTGATCTGAATATTTCAAGCACAGCTGCTGGCTCTCCGTGAGTTTTCGCACATTGACTTTCCGAGCACTTTACATATGTCCCATAGATTCGTCATTGCAATCCAACGGTGAGACGGTTTCCTTCTGAAGAACAGGACAAGTTTTCAATTGGTGTTCTTAGCTCCGGAATCAAGGCTCTTCCCTCGGTACGATTCTTTCCCACTCACTGCATGAATTGGACGCCGAATAGATAGCCTCCAGATCATCAACGCTTGTCTCCTCACTTCCGCATGGAGTGCGGGATCAAGTGACCTTTACACAAGTTCCAGAGCATTGTGTAAGTTCACTTGTGCCATTAGGCTCGTTTGCCTACTCATGATGTGATGCAGATGGTCTCGCAGCGGCGGGAAATGCCCCGAGGTTAGCTGCTATTTTTTCAAAAAGTGCAGCTTGTTGACATGCTCTATCTCTCGCAACGCGCTCAGGATCTTCCTCAAGACGCTATCCAATGGTCTCCCCATAGCTTCCATCCTATTCTGCTCCCTTTTGTCAGTTATCTCGATACGCTTGCCCCCGCCGAACTGATGCATCCCCCACTTAGCTCAACTCTTGCCTTGTCAGTCATCTTGATACGGCTACCTTACCGTTAAACTCACACACTCTCAGCATGGGGGTCAAGAGCGGTAGCGGTAAAGTCAGTCGAGCCTGTGTTGCAAATTTCAGTAACTTACAGCCTTAATGTCCAGGTTTTTGGGTGGTTCGCTAATATGACTTCTGTCGCCGGTTTGATGACCTGGTTCGGTCAGCGAACCCTTCTTTTGTGCATGTTGGTCATGGCTGATATCGTTTTGATATAGGTATCTGCTTGACGTACCTCCGTTTCTACAAAGGGATGAAAGCCCAAGGCTATGACAGAACAAATCTCCCCTTTGCCTCGTCCCTTCAACCATACGCCGCTTGGTATGCTCTGATCTTCTGCTTGGTCATATCCTTCGTAAGTTATAGGACCAGTTGCATCGATTCAACAACTGACTTGTGAATTTAGTTCAGTGGATGGGAAGTCTTTCTCAAAGTGAGCCAGTACCTGTATTGGTTTCTACTCACGCTGACTCGAACCTGTCAGGGCAAATGGGACCAGGCTACCTTCGCAACAAATTATATTCCGTTAATGTTGTTCCCCTTCATGTATGGTTTTTCAAAGCTGTACTACTGGATGAAGGGCGGCTCTCTCTACTGGGTCTCGGCCGAGAAGGTCCGTGTTCACTTCGATTCGTCACGTTCACCACTCAACCGTTGTTTTCAAGATGGACTTCGTCACGAATATCGCCGAGATTGAGGCAGACACGTATGTTTAACTATTCTCATTCAAGATCTAGCCATATTAACATTTTGTTAGTTATGATGATCCCCCGCCGAAGAACAAGATAGAGGCGTTCTGGGCCTGGCTAGTGCGTATATATCAAATATCTCAACAAAATTTAACGATTAATTTTCCTCAGATGTAATGGAAATTTATCTTATGAATTTGGTAGTTTTTGGTAGTTTTTGTGCAAAGCAAGTTATGCCATACAAATCTCTGATCAGTAGTGGTTTGGTTTGATTCATTCTGATTCAGTTGAACGATGGACCGGGTGATTGATCTAGATTGTTCGAGACTTGTCCGTAAGACCCGGTCGTGGGCAGAGAAAATTTAACGGCTACGCTAGCAAACGCCGTGTATGTGACAACGAACCGCATCTGCACTGGGTCTTTGCCAGCCGGCTTATTTTGTACCCTCGAATCTTTTAGTCGCTCTAAAGAACTTTGCGATTTGGAAAACTACTAAACACACCTGTAGATATACATGTTGTATCTATGGCCATCTCAGATTAATTCACGCATGGAATGGTCAACGTAGAAGACCATGCCATCGCGAACAAAGGCATCCACAGGAGTTCCTTCGATAGCTGACACGGAAGTCAAGGGTTCAGAAATTTCCGACGCTCCGTTTATGCCAATGAGAAGGCCAGCGTTCCTTATACCGTCGATCAAAGAAGGGACCTGCATCTAAAGTTTGCGTCAGTCAGTACCGCTGGTAGTTCAACGAAGTTATGCATACCAGGACACCGGCATCGACGAAAATACCCAGCAAGTTATTTCCCCTCGCAAATTCGACAACAGCACCAACACTAGTAGTCCTCCAATCTTCAACGTCCTCTTGAAGACTGCAAAAGTGAGCCGGCTGACTCTGACTCTGCTTCTTCCCGCACTGTGAAGCAAAGAACACAGGATCTAGCGCACCGTCAGACGATTTACGGGTGCCAGAAAGGGACATACAGTTCGGCTGCTTCCAGTTTAGGGCAGCACAAACATCCGGAGAGAACGACGTGAAGACAATTCTTCGGCGAGCTCCGACAGATCCTGACGTGGAATATATCGTCCGTAAAACGGAATCCACAAAACTGTTGAGTTGCAATCGGTACCCCGACGATTGGGCCCGAACTGCGCGTTGCGGATAAGCTAATTCCAGACTGACACCTAAAGTGGTGGGGAGGATCTGTAGCCATTAATGGCATAGACTTGATAACATTGGACGGAAATACCTTCAGAAGTTGAGCGAGAGATACCATCGATGAAGACACGAGCTTGGGCCAATCGTCTGTCTGTGCAGTCACATTCCTGCCAGTCTCCAGCGCCAATGCTTCGAATTGAGCGAGAGTGACATCGGAAACATTCAAATCGAAATTCGAATGCGGAAGAACCCAATCAGCACAGACGACTGGATGCAAGTCGCGCGTAACTTGCACAATCAAGTACAGATAGCTGCCGCGGAGTGATGATATAGTCGACGCCTGGCTAACACTGCTCGTAATGGAATGAGACGAAGGAGATGTGTGTGCGGACGATGCCCCGATCAGGTTGGACCTATGCGGCCAGCGGGAAGGGCCGCGATGTGGTACCGAGGCGAGTGGCATTGCCAGAGATTTCCAGTATGTTTCGACGTCGCCTCCCACCTCTAGGGTAACACCGTCGAAAGGCGACACGATGTTGACCTCGAAATCAACCTGAAGAACGTCGTCCTGTCGCTATGGCTGTCTGAATCGAAAGACGTACCTCGCCGATGACGTGCAGACGCGTGTCGAGAATTGGAAGGACGAATGGACGGTTTTTCTCAAAGTTTTTAAACAAGGACGGCAATGCGACGGCGCGGCCAATCGTCTTGGTACCAAAATTGGGGTATACGGAGAAAACCAAGGACAAGTTGTCCAGGGAAGATATTTGGAACGCATAAGTTCCTTTGGCTTCTTTTTGCGGGAGGGGAATACTATATGGTCCTGAATTGACGTCTCGGCTCGTCGTTATGACGAGCTTAAGCGGGGTAGAGGCCATCACGACGTCGTTCCGGAAAGCGGGACTAATGAGACGATGGTGGAGTCGGACACCGGATTGGTCAGTGCTCTGGCTAGACATATGGCCAATCGTCACTTGTACGAGATGGTTTTTGTCCAGGTAGTTATGGCCATATACCCGATGAGGCATGATTGGAGGTGGAAGCGACAGAGAAGGAATAAGGTCGATCTCAGACTCCGTCGTACCGGAATCGGAGAGAGGCGAATCTTTGGGAATTCTTGCAGGATCTATTCCCAACGGTGCAACGGGGGTGGCGGCGAGGAGAGGGCTCAAGCATAGGTGATGCCCGTACCATATGGCGTAGTAAACTGCCAGATGACCGAGCTCATCAGTGGCTCGAACTCTAGCACCAGCATCTAACAGTATGCGCACGCAATCCCCGCGACCGTAACGTGCGGCATGGAACAGCGGCGTCCATTCATGGTACTTGTCAGGAGTGTCCCACCCATCGTGATGCAAGAGAAGACGGCACACTTCAGCATGCCCTTCTCGCGCAGCCAAATGCATGGGGTACTCTCCGTTGCTGTTCGGCAAGCAATGAGCCCCGCGCTGGAGCAATAACGTCACGACCTCGACGTGCCCGGATTGACTGGCCAGCGACAACGGTATGAGATCGCCAGCAGCAGGATTAGGTTGCGTCTGAACCTTCCCTTCGTCCAACAATACCCTCACGCAACCCACACTGCCTCTGAGCGTGGCATACACGAGAGCATTGTAATTGTCCATGTCCTGAATGTCGGGCGATAGGTCCGTCTGCAACAAAAGGTGGCAGATGTCCGGATGACCGTTCATGGCAGCGTAATGGAGCGCTGTGCGGCCGTATGTATCGATCTTTCCAACATCGACACCTTTCTCAATGCATATCTGAGCGAGCCGTAACGCCCCTGCGATGGCGGTTTCATGAAGGCAGGTCCGGCCATTAATGTCGTCGATGAACTGGAAGTCAAAAGGAGCGGAGAGTGAGGCTATTATCAAGTTGGCCAGATCAGGAGGAGCCTCGATAATCGCGTTCCAGAGTATTCGAGTGACGTTGGTCTTCCCCCCCGGGCCTTGTTGAGAGAGAACATCCGAGTATCGAACGCATTCGGCGATGGAAGGGGTGTCAGAGGTTACCACTGCCTTGCGAAGGTTGTTCTCTAAATCATGAAAGGGTCCCATCTGCTGGGGGCGCTCGTTCATTATTTGTTGAGCAAATATATCGGTAGCCGCGGACCCTTCGAATTTGAGACCGGACGAAAGGTCGGTGAGATCGAGGAGACATGCTGCAACCGTGTCTGAAAGCTCGGAGATCAGCTGTCGGTTGAAAACCGGCTGCACATCGACCTGTCGCGCGAGGTACAACTCCTTCGTCGTTGACGTAGACCGTTTGTCAAACTTTTTCAGAATCTTGCGAAAACCGGTTGCATTGATTTCCACAAATTGCTGAAAATCGGATCTGCATAAGCCCGAGGGGGAAACTGCAGAGCGTATACCTGTAGTTTGCCAAGGTCTCGTTCGAGATGCCTAAAGCCCTCCTCGACCGCAGTCCACTCTACATTATTTTGAGTGGTGTCATCCAACGTGTCCGGAAACCCTCTCATTGCCGCGGCTCTCCGCTTCGAGAGCAGAGTTTCCAGACGCAGTTTGAGTTCGGCTTCCTTCTGCAAGTAAAATTCGTTGATCTGGAAGACGGGGGAGAGAAGAGCGATGAGCTACGGCGGGAAATGAATGGAATAAAACAGCACACACCTTCTCCAACTCGCGTTCCAGTTTGAAGAAGAAGGCGGCTTTGTGGGCTCGGAAGTCGGGGCCTCGTTCATCCTGAACGGAACCGGAGAAAAGAGGCGGAAGAACGGGCTCATCCAGATCGATCGGAGGTTGGGCACTCAAAACAGACGGTGCAGACGGCAAAGATGAGGCCAAGATATCTGCTGGGCGTAAACCAAGGGCTAAGGCAGCAGCCTCGGAGGCCGGTCGACGAGCGGTGAGGGAGGATATTATCTTTTTCAAGAACTTATAGTCGAGGTAGTGAGCGGACCATCCTGGCACTTGTTGCGCTTGGATATGCTTTCCGAACTGAGATGGGTCGAATGTTAACGGCTTATCGTCTGAAACAGTGAGATGCCGAAGCCACCTTCATAGTGCCGTTTTTTCAGGACTGGAACAGTGAAGAAGGTACTGAAGACTAGAGTTATGAGGCGGAAGTTTGTACAATTGCAAGCCCATGAGATGAGAGAAGGACTCAAGTAGGTAACCGGGATGCGGCCCGATTTGAGAGATCATCGATCAGGCGTGTAAATTCGGTAAAAAAACAATATCTCTACACCATCACCTTCCTCAGCTGCCATATCCGCGTAGGCATAAGGGTTACAGGACATTTACCATGCTGCTCTACATGATCGTACGCGCAACGGTAGCAGTAAACGTACCCAGACGGCAAGGCCGTCGCGTTTTTGATGCCATCCAGACAGATTGGGCATTTGCCATAACTCTGTGGGTGGAACGGGATGCCCTGTGGATGGGGAGGGAGCATACGTGGGGGAGGGACCGCGGGTCCAAGGGGGGAAGTGGAGAATGAGCGCGCCGGAGAACCAGGAGAATACCACCACTCGAGGAATTTCACGAAAAATATGGCGGTGGGCAGAAGGAGCCGCAAAGATTCGAACAATGCCTGTGGAGATGCGAGCAACATCCGTCGAATCCAGGCGAGTGGGGTGCGGGGGCCGATAGGTGAATTTCTTGCCGCCGCCGTGGCACGCTAATTTATTAATTAGCGAGTTTCTCCGGGCAAGAGAATCAAATGATTCACAAAGTCTTCTGCACCCAGGCGGCGGAGATCGATGTCTATCCAGGACAGCCAAGGTCGGTAAAATGGTGTTTGACCGAAGAGATACGCGATATTGCAAACCAGCAACCACAGTTCAAAGGACGTGTTGAGCCAGGGGTAGGCGGCTTTGAAGATGCGTCTCCAACCCTTTGAAGTGTGTATGCGACACACGTTGGATGGAATTGATGAACACTCACTGGATCGCTCGAGACGCGTGGTCCGTCTACATCCGAGCTTATGCCTCCGCCCAACTCTTCATAATAATCTTGCGCCTTGGCACGCAAGTAAGGCACGCCAACCTACAAGATTTCCTCTGAGAAATTATTACATACAGTAGTCGGTACGCACCAGAAAGAGCAAGGACCGCCATATTTCCTGGGTGCGCAATTTCTCTCCCTGTGGAATTCCACCAACCGCAGCCTTGACTCGTTCAGTCTCTATGAAAGGTCTTCTCCTTCGCTTCAGACCATAGAAATTCTCAGAGAAAGACGCGTCTAGCAGGGCATTACAATCCCGACAGCATTGGACGCACGAAAGACCCACTATGTTTCCGGAGGTAGTGCCTTTCCACCAGAAGCATTATAGCAGCGTAAAATTCCTCATGTTTGTTCACGATACGGAGGAGATAGCGTGGATACTGCTGTGCAAATACCTGGAACGAGGTAAATGCTGGGAAACGTCCAGCAGACAAACCATCTTACTGCCAGAACGTATTTCAATGCTGGCTGCAAGAGATCGCGAAGTTGCTCCTGGGCAACCAGTTCGAATAGGGAAGGTTTCAGAGGGTCAGACCCGACGTCGTTGAAGAATTCCATCGGCCTGGGTGTCGTCTGAGGTGGCTTTTATATTTTTCGCAAGGAAACGACAAGATACGATCGGTGATTGGATTGCCCGGCAAACTCGGGCCGAATCCCGCGATGTCCGGTTCTTCTACTTACTTACCACGCAGATACCACATTCATGGTCATTTCGAGGTACGACCTAGTCGTTGTTGCATACTATCAAAGGCCCTAATCCTCGCGGACATCCACCGAAGCTTGGTCTGCCTCAAGGCTGCAAACTATGAGTGTGCCGTTCAGGCGGCTGGTTATAAGTATCCCCGCACCCTATTACGCCCTCGTTGCTTCATCGCGAGCTTCACGTTCTTTGCTGTCTTTTGTCTGACAATCTATGTTCAACAACTCCATGTCTCCCACTGCCGCCGAAATCGCCAGGTATGTACGACAACTGGACGCATAAATCTCGTTGAGTTCGACACCGCCCACAGTCAGACATTGGTCGAGGAAAACAGCTGTCGATTCCCTTCATTTTCGGCTTCCGACGCAGTGACACTGGGCCTTTCGATACGCAAACGATTCAGAGGAAGCTCCCGCCATGCCAAAGGCAAGGGCCTGGTCATATCAATCCAGACTATCGCAGGTCCAGCGACTTTTGTCTCTCTTGAGAGACGCTTGACCCCTTTTGGTTCAGGTCATCCATTATTTTGCTGCTCTGTAGGCGATCTTGGTCACCTCGCGGGCATCGGTGATGTCAGCCTCGACAGCTGGAGCGCCGTTGAGGTCTCGGCTCGTCTTTCTTTGCTCACATTCAACTGACCCCACGGAAGCGCAGGGTCTCATAAATGTGGTCAAACGGACCGGACATTCGAGCTATTATGTTGAGAAGAGTTTCGCCGCGATGGGCAAAAGTCCCAAACAGATGGGCTTGCAAGGCGAGTTTCGAGTGAATGGCGGAGGTAAGCAGCACGGTTTCCAACCCGTATAACAATGTTGAACCGCATGTTACAAGCATTCCCAATTTGGCTCGAGGTAAGTAGGATTTTCAGATTCTGAACGGACACATCTGAGAAGACAAGCAGAACGCGCCTTGTTGCCCCATCGCCATAGTCGCGTGCTACTCTGGATCCTCTCAGGACGACCACCGAGTACGCATTTAATTTTTCGGTGCTAATATGACTGAATCGCATTTCAAGCTGGTTTTCACGACGGTCCGAGACTACGTTATCAGACTCTCAAGACGCAGCACAGAGACAAATACGCCCACTCCACCGATGTCCGGACCATCGGACGGCGAACAAGTCCGTTTCGTATATTTCGCGCGAAATGCTTCAGACTGACGAAAATACAGCAAGCGTCGCCCACTGACAAGCCAGAAAAGTCGAATTAGTATGAAGACCAGCAGGGTCCTTTTTCTTGATGCTGCGCGTTTTAGTATGAATTGGGTGATAAGAAAGGGTAATAAGTACGACAAATATGATAGAGAATGTCTTCCAGGCGTAGACTACATGTGGTGGTGCTCTTCCTCCCCTCCTTCCTCCCCTGCCTTGGGTTTTGGTTGTGAGATAACCTTGATGCTTTCTGGAGCCGGAAATGAACAACACGCCAAGAAACGCAATGGTAGTGGCCGCACCGTGCCTGAGGAAAATTTGACGTTGTCCTTGGGGAGTGGAAGGGTCTGCCTCTGGCTCTGGCTCCCGCAATTCATAGGTCGCTTCGACATAGACCTTACTACCGGCTTTGAGGCTTTGGAGATATTTGTTAGAACCGGGAAGGAAAGACATGAGGCGGTGCCAGGTCGTGGTAGCTTCGCGTTCTAATGCATTATACTGAACAAATGAGCATCAAGGACGAACAGGAACTACTCACGGCCATCGTCCTTGGGAGGTCCGTAAGTTGTAGTTGCGACCGAGTATCTACAACGCGTATTTTGAGAGGAACACATGCGTTTCAAGATAAAACGCGTACGAAACGAATTCCTTGTTGTTTTTGGTCATCTTCAGCTCGGGATCTTTCCCCAGGTTACCGATAAGAGTGAGTTTTGCGAGATCTGCATGTCTGCGCGTCGTGGAGAACGCCTAGTTGAGGGCACGGCGCTATCAGCTGGAGGCGACGAAAAAACGGGGCAGTTTACAGACTCGGATAGTAGCGCGCGAAGCAGAAGCTGTCCGGATGGCGCTCAACATCGAAGTAAGGGAGACTTGAAAATGTGGTATTGATGGATGTTAGGCAAGAACGTTGATCAGCACCATTGCAACTTGACTTGAACCAAAGACTTCGAATTCCTTGCAAGATGGTTGCAAGGCACAAACTTGTCAAGAACATAAATCTGAATGGTTGGCTCCATTTCGCGGTCGAAAGTATCTATCTTTACCCTCTCGTAGCCCATTTGGACGACGATGCTCTATCCGACGGCGGAGAGGATTATATTTCTGACGAGCATCAAGGTTAGATCTTCAACATTCTCCACGTCCGATCTAGATGTATATCTCCAGCTCTATTGAATGACGGATTGGAGCGAATACGAGAAATCGTCGGCGGTCCTGAAAGTTCGGGCTTGTCTGATGCAACAATCAAGGATATTATCTGGGAGTGTGAGTTCGATTTCGAGGAAACCTTACAATGGGTTCTTGGTGCGTCGCAAATATCCCTTTTTATTCGATCTCTCAACTCGCAGTGCAGAGGAACAGGAGAAAAACCGCCAAGCCCAGGAACGTAAAGGTAAGTTTCATGACTCTTCGTTTGAGCTTCCTTCCTTTCGTCCTTTCCCCCATCGCCTCTGTGTACTCGATTCTGTGGTCCGGCCTGCGCAGTAATTAGAAGGTGCTCCGCCCGGTCTCGAGCTTCCGATTGTGCATAGAACGTCGACTCATTGATTTGGCAGCTCAGTCGCATGTCATGAAAGATCTCCCTCCGATCCCAGAACCCCCAGAGCAACGGGAGCTTGGTTATGGCGAATACTCTCCACCTGTTCTTGGTCCTCGACCTATCATACAGGAAGGAGATACAGTTGAGCTGGAAGAACGATCCCATGTCCCTTTGATCGTACTGGCTCAGCAGCAACTAGACCCTGCAGATCTTCTATCGGACGAAGGCGGTGCTCCGGTCAAACGAAATTTGAGCACAATTACGGAGAGGACAGAACGTACCGAAATCTGGAGGCCTCAACAACGCATGTCGCTGAATCTGCCCCGACCACCGAGCTCTGTTACCACGTCTTACGGGCGAGCAGTCGGTGCGCCAAATTCATGGTGTTTAAATGATCTCTAATTACCTGATTGTAGAGCCAGTACCAGCCGACAGTGTCCGCGATTCTGTTGATCTCCGGAATTCTGTTGATCCAGATTCGATACCGCTGTCACCTTCTGGGTCGGCCTTGCATCGTTTATCATTCTACGAGCCTCCACCCTCCCTGCCCCCATCCGAGGTAGATAGCTATGATAGTTATGAGCCCCCAAAGGGCTCAAGTGAGCCCGTTCCTCCCCTAGACACTATCCCCGACATCCCCGACATGAATTCCAAGTCGAGCCGTCAGATAACACAGCAACCAGCCTCACAAGCTGGGACCGGGAAGAAGTCCAAGCTGGCTATGCTTGCGACGAGCAGGGCGACAACGAGCAGCATTCGAAGCGAGAGCTCGCGGTCAACCGGTACTGATGTTGTGGGGTCGGTGAAAACTTATCCAGACCTCCGGCCCACTTCCCAGTCCATACGGCCTCCTGCGTCTGTTACTTCAACCTCAACGCCCTCGGCACCGTCGTCTACCAGTTTGCATATACAACGGGCGATTCAAACTGCCATGGAAATGGCAGCTGGAGATCGCAGTACAAGTTCGCAGGGATATTCGGATGGCTCCAGAACCCCGACGCCCACACTCAATCGGCCTTCTGCTCCTACGCCATCCAAAGTTCCCCAAATGCCGACGCCGTCGAGTAGCCCACCTACTACTCGTCAACCTTCCAAACTTGCACTTCTTGCGCAGGCGAACAAGGCCGCCCGCATTGCAAAACAGACGCCTGTACCAACAAATCCGCCCCGTTTACCCGAGGAACATACAGAGTATCTTACCCCCATCGCGAACGGGCCGACGGTTACTACCGCAATAACCACCTCATATCAGACACTGTATTCCTTGACCAACCCTGACCGGCCTCCGGCGAGCACAGAGCCATTCGTTGTGCCTCTGTCCACGTCTGCATCCGCTACTAGTGCCGCCGATGCGAAAAAGTCGAAGTTGGCGATGAAAATCAAAAAGGCGCAGGAAAAGCTGCAGCCTGCGCCCGTTGCTCCCGAAGCCCCGCCTCCTTCGATTCCACCCATATTCTTACCTAAACCAACGCGCACTCGTGCAGCACCTTCTGCCTTTGCTTCCTTGCTTGTCGACGATGTCCCCGACGATGAGGCTACTCGACTTGCAAAGCAAAGAAAGCTGAAGGGGAAACAGCCGGAGGAGCCTAGACACCGATCCAAAGGGAAACAGCCCACTAGAATCCCTGATTTTTATGGGCCTGGCGGATTTGCTTTTGACGGCCCGAGCCCCGACGATATCGTCTTGAACGCTCGGCGCGACACAAATCTAACACAGACCCGAAAGGCGCCGCCACTTGCTTCTACTTCCAAAACATGATTCTCCCTATTGTATGATTGCTAATAATTTATTCATAATTTTATTTGTTCAGCGGCTCGAGAACGCGAAAAGGCACAGAAACTACTTGCACAGAGGCAATTGGCCGAAGCAAAATCTGCTTCATCTTCCCGCGCGGCTTCGCCGATGGGCAAAGCGGCGAAGAAGGCGACTCCGGCGGCGCAAAGTGGCCCGTCTAACATGGATCAACGCCAGCTTGACTTGTCTGGGCTGAACCTCTTGGAGAAAGAGACGTCCAAGGT
The DNA here is from genome assembly GCA_014925785.1 of Mycena galopus ATCC 62051. Taxonomy (NCBI): domain Eukaryota; kingdom Fungi; phylum Basidiomycota; class Agaricomycetes; order Agaricales; family Mycenaceae; genus Mycena; species Mycena galopus. Next base: position 737,567 of record WIQG01000010.1, on the reverse strand, counting down.
CGAGGAAGCGCCGAACATAACTTTTGCACACGACAAACTGTTGGAAGAGGTCAGGAAAACTATAGAGGCTCAAAAGGCGGAGGGAAAACAAAGATTGAGTCTGGTCGTAATTGGTAAGTACCTCAATCTTGTCACTCGCTAGCTAAACCCATCCTCCTTTGTTAGGGCATGTGGACGCGGGTAAGTCGACGCTAATGGGCAGGCTTTTGTATGAGCTTGGGCGGATGGACGAGCGAACGCGAGTGGCCAACGAGAGAAATAGTATCAAAGCCGGAAAGAGTAGTTTCAGTTGGGCGTGGGGGCTAGATGGCACTACGGAAGAAAGAGAGAGGTGAGGTCATTTCTCAACTTCAAGGTTGCCCCGCCAATGTTGACGCCAGAGGAATCACCATGGACGTTGCCCTCGAGTCTTTTGCGACCACGAAGCGACAGATCACCGTCTTAGATGCTCCTGGTCACAGAGAATTCATTCCGAACATGATCTCTGGTGCATCTCGAGCTGACTGCGCGTTGCTTGTCGTCGATGCGTCCAATGGCGAATTCGAGGCCGGCTTCGAACGTGGTGGTCAAACACGAGAACATCTCGTTCTCGTTCGAAGTCTTGGAGTGGCGCAAGTCATTGTTGCGATTAATAAATTGGATCAAGTGCGTCGACGTCTCACTGAGCGATTTTTTTCTTTTTATTGAATGTGACCTAGGTTCGCTGGGAAAAGGACCGCTATGACGACATTTGCACACTTCTTCGACCTTTCCTAGCACAATCCGGGTTTCATCCCTCGAAAACGAGCTTTGTCCCCATCGGGGCGATGATGGGTGTCAATCTTGTGGCATGCGAAGGAGACGACGCCAAGCAACTTCTACAGTGGTACAGGGGTCCGACGTTGGTAGATTTACTTGGTAAATTCTTTTCGTAATCTTGCAATTCGCAATACTGATGTCGACGCAGATAAACTGGAACCACCCCAACGTAACATCGCCTCTCCTGCGCGAATCCCCATATCGAACATTTTCAAGGGCCAGGGCTCGGGTACATCCGTGTCTGGTCGACTGCTCAGCGGCGTTGTTCAAGTCGGGGAACGGCTTCGCATACTTCCTGGAGATGAAACGGCAGTCGTGAAATGTAAGTCGAGATTAGCGGCATACCAATCAAAAAATATTAAGTCAAATCTAGCGATTGAGGTCGAAGAGGAAAATGTTCCTTGGGCCGCTGCTGGCTCCAATTTAACATTAGCCTTGGTATCCGTCGACCCAATCCAGCTCACGATCGGCAGCGTTCTATGCCCACCGCCCGATCCTGTGCCTATTGCATCTACATTCACAGCTAGGATCCTAATCTTCGATATACAAGTTCCAATCATATCCGGTGCAATGGTAATATCGTTTTAAGACTTAATCTACCCTTCTGTTTGCTCAACTCTCATATCGCAGGTCGAGCTATTTCTGCACTCACGGGATGTGCCTGCAACCATTTCGAAACTTATCGCGACGCTTGACCGAACATCCAACAAAGTTGTCAAGAATAATCCTCGGTCGGTCATCATCTTGTTGCCAATGTCCTTCCTCACCTGCCCTGAAGTGTTCTGGCGAAAGCATCTTCTGCGGAAGTGCAAATAACAATCAGATCGACGGGTTCATCGGGACGTTCCATTCCCGTGGAACCCTACGCAGTGAATAAAGCGATGGGCCGAATACTAATAAGAAGAGAGGGCGAGACCATTGCTGCCGGTCAGTTCCACGACTAATTTTTGCTGCTTCAGTTCTGACCGTATTCAGGTATTGTCATGGATATTTTGAGTTGAAGATCCTTGTTCCGGTGAAAGAAGTGCGCATGTACAGTGTGTAACATAGATGTTGAAGAGATGAAAGAAAAGTAGATAATAACTATACGTGTCTGCTAATCACTTCTTCTCCTTCTCCCCCTTGTCATTGCTGAATATGTTCTTGAATTTGCCGAAAATGGACTGCCTTTTCTTTCGAGAACCCGCAGTACTAAACTTGGAAGGGGAGTTGGTAGCTGAGGTTGACAGAGAATCCGTCTCGGATGAGGGGAATGCCTGCGCGTTTTTACCATTTTTGGCAGGGGTAGCAGGAGCGCTTGCTGCAGGAGTTACAACTGGGGTCGCCTCAGTTGTGGATGCTGATGCAGTTCCGTTGGTGGACGGTTCTACGGGCGCCCCTCCGTTTGTGACAACGGGCTCGGTCGAACTAGTCTCTGCAGGAGCGAGGCTTTCAGCAGCGACAGGTACAGCAGCAGTAGCAGCCGTGGCAGCCGTAGCAGCCGACTCTGTGTTGTCAACAGGCTCGACAGTCCCTGCAGGAACCGCGGGGAGAGGTACAGCTGCAGCAGCCGCCGGAGCAACATCAGCAGCAGTAGCGGGGGCCGGCTGAGCAGGAGTGACCGCTGCGGCGGGCGCTGCCCCGTCGATTGCTGGTGCCGCAGACTCTGTGATAACAGAGTCGACAGTCCCTGCAGGAACCGCGGGGAGTGGTTCTACCGGCTCGGTGATCACAGCAGCGTCGGTGGCAGGAGTCGGGGGTTCAGGGACAGTTGCTGGTTCAGTGGTAGCGGTGGCCGTGTTCACGGGTTCTGCCGGAATCGGGGTATCGAGGATAGATACCTCTACAGCGGTCGTTGCATGTTCCACCGGTTCTGTGACGACTGGCTCAGTCGGGACAGTTCCAGCGGTGACAACAGGTTCAGCCGGGGCATCAGCGGTAGCTAGTACAACCGCGGCCGTCGCCGAATCTGAAGTAGATTCAACGGGCGCCGAAACAGCAGGCGTCTCGTCGATTTGATTTTCAGACGGCGTCGGCGCCTCGACAACGACTTCGGGCGCCGTCGATGGAGCTTCGGTCGAAGGGGCCTCACCGGTGGTAGTGACCACTGCAGAAGAGGGGATGGCAGGGGGCAGAGGAGTGTGTGTTGATGGGGTTGCTGCTTCAGAGGTGGGCACAGCTCCTGGCTCAGCTGCAGCCGAGAGTGGAGGTGCGTGGTTGTTTTCTGCGGCATTCACCGGGACAATGGCCATCCCGACCACAGGTGCGATTTTTGAGTCCTCTGGAGCAGGTACAGCTGATGCCTCGACCGCTGGTGGTTCGGGTATAATGAACTGGGCATCGGGTTTGGGGGTTTCGACAACAATCTGATTGAAAATGAGACCCAGAAAGTAGCAGACGCCTCTGAACTCACCTTTGCGCCATTGATTGGATCTACCCCAATCTGGCTCTGGATAGCCGCACCGAGAGCCGAAGCAACATAGCCCAGTGCCGAGGTCGTACCGTCAGCCGCGACCACAGTTTCGGCGAAATCGGAAGCTATTTGAGAAAATGTGGACCCTTCTTGCGCCTCGGCGGTGGCGGTCTGGTCTGCACTTGCAGCTCCAGCGGGGGCGGCGGCCGTGGGCTCCAGGTTTTCAGTGGCAATAGCACCGTTGGTCACGACCGAGGCGTCCGCTGGGGGTTTCTGCGGTGAAGTGTACACATTGTTCACATTCCCCGACCAGTCAGTTTCCGTCGGACTTGTGCTTTCGCAGATCCATTCCGAATCAACTACGTATTTGTAGTAAATTTTGGTGTCCCAAGGTATTCGAACGCTCCCAGTGAAGCCGTTTTCGTTTTTTACCAGGTGAACGGACGAAGACCACTATGTCATTGTAAACCTCCGTCGAATATTGAACGGATACCGCACACGAGTCACTCACCTCGTCAAACGTTCCAGTCACGATTACTACTCGAGCTTCGGCGGACGGCCTGTGAAATACGGTGAAATCTATTCTTTCAGAAATCTGGAACTCCAGTGAGAGGATTTTACCATTTAAATTGAACCTCGTGAAGATCGTCGTTCATTGCAGGCTTGACAAATCGCCTTACTGGCAACGTTGCACCTGTTTATTACCCAAGCTAAAGCTGCCGTTCACCTGAGGCCCCGGGCCTCAGCTCAAGTTCGACGCTTATGGTCAATTTATGGCGAGAGAACTCGGTGGAGGAAATAGTGTGAAAATATTAAGTAAGGTTCATTTCAAAAGTATTTTTCGATCGTGATCGGCTTACTACAACTGCTTTGTCAACACTCGCAGAACTCATTTCAAGTCTCTAACAGACCACGCGGAAAACACTCTCATAATCCCTCCTCACAGGCCAAAAGAACCCCTTGCCGAATTTTGAATGTACGACACACTTGGGATACCTCGAAGTATATGTGAGTGTTGATGTTCTCTGATCGAACTGAAACGCATACTGTAACTTTCGATCTGTAAACCTGAGCGACGTGCTTCGTGCATTCGATTCCTGCGTCCTGTCCATGCAGATCCGCGTCGTCCCCGCAAAGAGCTAGCCACAGGGTAGCATCCGTTAAAAATGTGAATGATGGGCCCAAGGCCGGTTTTCGAATTTTCGAATTGTTGGAGGAAGAACCCGGAACGAAGGGGGTAAACGCCGCAGAATCGTTCACTACCTGTCTAGAGGTCAATTTCGCCCGGATGATCAAATGGAGGAGTGTATGAGACGAACAAACACAGTCAACGACAAAAATTGGGCAAATGCTCGAAGTTGCCGCATGGAACCAGTCATTATTGCATGACCCTGAGACGAGACTGGGCTCAAGAGAGGGCCAAAAAGGGGTGTTACAGTATCCAGTACGATGGCTCGGGTTCTGCATTGAGGAGGGGTGCCTGACTGCAGAAGATGTCACCAGCAAGTATTTTTTTAGAGCAGGGATACTAACGCCGAGAGATAATCTCAACTCCTCGAGGACCTCATGTACAGCGTCAACCTCGAAAGCTACACATACTTGCAACCGTTCAAGGGCAAGTGATGCACCCTCGATACATTTAGCGTCGTGTAATGGACTCTGTGTGAATAAATACCGGTGGATCGCAGAGTTCCAAAATTCCAGCTGCTCTCGCCGCGGAAAAATCGCCAGTGGTGTCAATCCAAAGAACGCTGGACTGTAGATGATGAACTAGATGGTTCAAAACTAGTTGAAGTAACAATGACTACGAAAAGATGTTGGCACCAGCGCTGTGAATGGTGTTTTCAGACTGACAGTCTTTCCCGACCCTTTGTCGCCAGAGATCTCGATTAAGTGGCCAGGAGTCGCCAAACCATGAAGAATTTCATCGAGCTGTGGGAGACCACTCAGTAAATCGTCATCATTAGGGTCTTTCATGAGATCAGCGGCGCTCTGCCCAGGCACGGAAGCCAAATTTGCTACGAGAGCTGTGCATCGTGCAAGTTCCCGAAGTGTGGTTGTTCCAGGTGGTAATCGACGGAAAATTTCCAAGGTTGATCCAGAGAACAACAAGTCCGCGTCAGTTCTTATGCCACATGTTTCGAGACCGGATACAAGATGTGCAGGAATGGTAGGCACACAGGCTGCAAGACGCATGATGGTCGAGTCCAAGCTCCGAGTTATTGGTTTGTGCTTGCCCCAACCGGTTCACCGGCCCGGAAACTGAACTTGCGAATGGATTCTTCGGACGATGAACGCGATCCTTTGGATCGTTTCATGCAGGCCTCCATTGTTCCAGACCAAATTCCCTCTGTACGCCATGGAGAAAAACTGCAACTGTGTTTTGGAGCGATCACGGTCAACCTCGTCTTGGACGCGTCCCCTGGTTGCGGAGGCGTTGCATGGCCTGCGGGAGAGGTACAGGACTTGAGTTCCAAATATCTCGTGGCTGAAGCACGCAAAGGTCCTCGCTCAATATCTCGTTAAACTTGGGCCAGACTCTCTGCGAGGCAAGAAGGTTTTAGAACTCGGATCGGGCGTAGGTTCACACTGGGTCACAAATCTCCACCCACATAATTTGGTCATGATCAGACGGGGCTCGTTGGACTTGTAGCAGCAATGCTTGGAGGCACCGTCTACTTGACCGATCAAGCGCCACTGTTGAACATAATGCGTGAAAACGTGGAAATAAACAAGCTGTCTTCTCTTTGCGTTGTCGAGGAACTTAACTGGTCTGCTTTTTTCTCTCCCGACGTCGACTTCAGAGCATTGAAATAATCTAGGGGTGAACCGATACCTGCACAACTTCCTCGACCGGACGTGATTCTCGCAGCAGATTGCGTTTATTTCGAGCCTGCATTTCCCCTCCTTGTTCAAACCTTGTGTGATCTTGTCAGCGAGGATACCGAAGTCTTGTTTTGCTATAAAAAGAGACGAAAAGTCTGCGCAGTTCATGGTTGCAATTGACTGCTGCTGACTCTGGCTTCAGGCGGACAAGCGCTTCTTTGCTCTTCTGAAAAAGAAATTCAAGTGGAGTGATGTACGTTCCGCTCCGCGAACAACCGTTTGACTTGAATAACTCATAAACAGGTCCCCAATGATCCCGCCCGCGCTACATATTCCCGCGAGTCGATATCGCTCTTGCGTTTAACCAAACTCTAGCAGCATTGCATCTCCTTGATTCCATTATAGTTCCAATTACATGTAGAATAGTGTAACTAACCCAGTTGTGGGCTGTCATTTTGTGAGGAATGCAAATGATTATTGTACCGAAGTTTTTATCTGAAGAGGAAGATCAGAATGCAAATCAGTCTCAATTATCCTGCGATACGCACCTGTAATCCATGTATTTCCTCAATCTCTTCCTGAGATCCACGTTGAGTAAGAGCTGAGAAACATCTCAGAACTTGAAGTACCTTTATTGTTCGTGTCACGAGCTGGTGTTGCTTGACCATGGGGATGCCTTTGAACGCCTCACTGGCGATCGTTATGGCAAAAAAAGTGCCGCATCCACCAGAGGTGTCTGTATTTTTTGAGCAACGACATATTGGGACAGCTACTTCAACGGACCCAGAATTTGCAATTGGGAAGGAGAGAACCTATTGGGCTATGAACACGGTCGTAATTTCGATTGCTGAGCGTCAGACCTCTCCGTCAGTTTATTGCGAATGATTTGTTCTTTGGCGGAAGATTCTACGGGAGGGGGGACTGAGGCAGTGAATCTGCGAAGACGCAGAGCTGTCGGTAACCAACGGCGCGTCGAGAGGGCGTACATGGACGAAGCAAATGCGAACCGCGTCATTTGTCAGATTCAAAGTCCCGATCATCAAACGCGTATCCAAATTGGGAAAGGCCTCGACAAGCGTCCAGACTTTTGCTGCTTACCATGCTCCTCGCCGCTGGCCTCAGGCGGGTCAGTCTGCAGTGTCCGAATTTCGTCAGAAATGCTACCTGTAGCCGGCCATTTGGCCAACTCGGTAGCTCTCCCATCCACTCCCGGGTGTTTCTCCGTTTCGCATCTGTGAAATCGGACTTGCCCTCGACGAAAGCACCAAAGAAATCTCGAAAAGCGGCAGATTCTCCGGGCGCAACTCCTCGTCCTTCCGTAGCAAAGTCCATCCCCCCTTCCGTTGAGAAGGACGCGCCGCCTCTGGTGACCAAAGCGGCATCCACGCTCGCGAAAGAAGCGGCTGCTAAAAAGGAGAACCCGGCTCCAACGACAAAGAGTCCTCCCCAAAAAATCCATCCACCACCACCAACAGAGGCAAATGTTCTTAGCGCATCCGTTCCTCCATCAAATCCTGTCGTTGAAAAATTGGGGACGGACTCTACACAAAATTTACCGCCCCCATCTCCCCTTGTTGGGGTGTGGCTCATGAGCTCTTCGGTTTTGGTGTTACTGGTCGTAATCGTTGGGGGCATTACACGTCTCACCGAGTCTGGTTTGAGTATCACGGAATGGCGGCCTATCACAGGCATAATGCCTCCGTCGTCGACCGAAGCATGGGAAGCAGAGTTCTCCAAGTATAAAGCTACCCCAGAATTCAAGATGTGAGACAGAATTTAATCCCATTGTGCGCGGCTATTCATTTGCTTTTTACTTCAGGTTGAATCATTCCATTTTACTCGATGACTTCAAGCGCATTTACTACATGGAGTGGAGTCATAGAATCCTTGGCCGCCTCATCGGAGCTGTTTTCGTTGTTCCTCTCGCCTATTTCACCATCACCAAAAGGATTTCCACACCGTTGGCATTGAAGCTCGGTGGCCTGGGTCTTTTGATTGGTGTTCAGGGTGCCCTTGGATGGTATATGGTACAGTCGGGACTGGAGGACTCCCTCCTCGAGACACCGGGGGCTGTCCCGAGGGTATCACACTATCGCCTCGCTGCCCACCTGGGCCTAGCATTCGCCCTTTACATCGGAATGTTCAGCACCGGCATGGCGATTCTCAAAGACTCGAGATTTGCGCGGACCGGACTAGCTAGCGGACTGCCCATTGAATCATTTACCTCTGCAATGAACAACCCAATTGTCAGGCGATTCAAGTCCTATTCTTGGGCTTTGACCGGTCTGGTTCTACTGACCGCCTTATCCGGTAAGCAACTTCCCCTGCGGCCCATCTCTTACTGAGTTCGAGGATCAAAAGGTGTCTTCGTGGCTGGTTTGGACGCTGGTTTGGTGTACAACGAGTGGCCTCTCATGGGCGGCCGTTTGGCACCTCCCGCGGACGAGCTCTTTTCGCCAATGTATGCGAAGAGCGAAAGCAAATCGGACCTCTGGCGAAACATATTTGAAAATCCCACAACCGTGCAGTTCGATCATCGCCTGCTTGTAAGTGCATTCATAAGTATTCGTGCCCAAGACGCTGAACAGCTTACAACAAGGCCACCACCACGTACACCGGACTCGCAGTATTATTCGCGCAAACATTCCGTCCGGCTTGGCGCGCAATAGTACCGCCTACAGCGATAATGTGTGCTCGGGCAGCCTTCGCAATGGCGAATATCCAAGTACTGCTTGGCATCTCCACTCTCATATACTTGGTCCCGGTGCCTCTAGCGGCAGCGCACCAAGGGGGGAGCATCCTCCTGCTCAGCGCTATGCTGCAACTTCTTATAGCATTACGACGGCCGAGCACCGTGGCCCAAGTATGGCGAAGGGTCATGACCACCAAGAAAACCAACGCTCCTTGACCTTCTTAGACTGTTTTGCCGTTCAGGTACTTGCATGTATTGAAACTAATTTTGCATTAATGAAACAACTACCCCTCCATCTGTACATCTTCGTCAGTGGCCGCCGGCGCCGCTGCCGCTGGTGCGGCCGCAGGAGCTTCCGGCTCCTTTGGTACCATACTTTGCAGGTACACATCGACCTTGTCACCCTCGAGAATACGGAATGCGCCGGAAGGCGGGACACCCACTTCCGTCACGCCTGCGGGCCCAATAATTCCGATCGAAGTATTGTTTACATTGAGCTCTTTGTCTTGTTGGAGCGTCTCGCGCAGAGCATGAAGCCCATGCCGAACGAGGTCTTCCAACGAACCTGGAAGTGCAATGTAAATGAACGGTTCATAATGAGGCAAAAATTCGCCCACAATCTTCGAAGCTCTTGTAATGTTTCTCGAGGTAAGTTTTTGCACTCTGACTCCGGGCGCCGATGGACATCGCATAGTACTCGTAAGAGTTACCGGAGGGGGAGAACTCGTAGAGATGGGGGCCAGATTGGTCCTGCCCGATGACCAGGAAACCCACACCATAAGGCCGCCGACCGTATTCTTGAGTGTTAACTTGAGCCTCTAAGGACGAAAGAGATATCAACCGTGTGACCAGGAGCACAACGATAGAGCGCACTGTCAGCGATGGAAGACACAAGTCTGTTCACGGGGACGGGTCGGTTGAAGATCATTTTGGAGGACATTGCTTGTTGTCGCATGAAATTGCTGCATTAAATATCGTTGGATGAACGCCAACCAGCATTTCGATTGTACATACCTCAGCACGCGGGCATCGGAAGTAAGGCCTGCGATAGCAATCCCGACGTGGTCATCTATCCGGAACATCTTCTGTTGGTACGACGCGAGCTCCCCAGTAGAACGCTTCGATTGGCACCCTAAGCGCGTGCATGGTCCAAGTACAACCAGCACATACCTTGAGAGCAAGAAGGATCGAGTGCGTTTTGGAGCGCAGACCGACTGCAGCAGAACCCTGCTTTACAGCCTCGAGTGCGTATTCGACTTGATGCAAACGTCCTTGCGGTGAGAAGACGGTATTGTCCGAGTCATAGGTGTTTCTGAACTGTGCAATGCGTTAAAACACACGTCGTAGAAAACGAGACGGAAAGGAATCCCACCATGATGGTCGAAGGAAAGCAGACGAATGTTAGTTTAGAGCTGACGCGTCGAGACCCGTCACGCTCGCCTGTCACGCTTCTCGCGCCTCTCTTCGCACAAAATTCGCACAAATTTATGAGATTCGAGATACTATGTTCTACACAAATTATATCCGAGCACCAAAGGGCATTATTAAAACCCAGAGACACCAGATCTGGGCTCTAAAACTTTCCTTTGTTGGCCTTCCACTCTTTGAAAATGGCGTCCAAGCTTTTGTGGATCTGGTTGGGCGGCAAACACCGTATGATCTCCCCAATTCGTTCCTCCACATCCGCTTTACCCTTGTCACCAGCGGCCTTGTCTGCATACTCGATCGTCATCCGGAACATAGCGAGCACGGCGAGCGAAACGGGCGTTTGCTGGCCGGCATGAGCTGAGCCTGGTGTCAAGGCGGAGAGAAGTGGGCCGACGAGGGCTGGAGTAGGGGTTGACGCAGAGAGCGCCAACGGAGCGGTCCGATCGCCACGAACGAGCCGCAATAAAATTTCAAGAACGTTATCGATCTCGGACAGGTGCGTTTTGAGGAAGCGTTGACGTTCAGTCAACGTTCCGGCACTCGAGGAGACAGACCATCCTTCGAGAACGGTTGTTAGAGTAGGCGGCTGTAAAAATAACCATGAGTGGGCGAGCAAAGGCGTAAAAAAAGAAGCGCACAGGATCTGGGTCGGAAACTATTATCTTTTTCTCCCAGCTCTCGGCCGCATCGCCGGCGAACCAAAACATCCTCCCGAACAGGCTCTTCAACCATTCAGGAATATCACCTGTTTTGACCCATTTGGGCTCCGAAAGTGGGCGGACAGTATCAAGGTGCACTATCAATGTAATCGCGAGTGGAGGAGACACTTGTGAGAAAGGCGGGAAATCGTTGGAATCTGACGTAGACTGGATCGGATTGTAAGACTTTGTAGCGTCAGAGAGAGTTTCCATCTGATTAAACCGTAAGCGAAGGGGAAGAAAAGAAATTGAATCGAAAAATTCACCAAGACGCCCTTCAAACCCGCCTCACCGTTACCAATCAAGTTCATGCGAACCTCGGCACGCGCTTCGCGACGGAAGAGCGTAATGTTGTCCACAACCTCGGCGTCGAAAACTAAGCGTCTGTTGCCGCCTTCATAGGATATGGATAAGCGATTGGCTGCAGGAACTTGCGGGCCTTTTGTTTCTGGTTTTACGGGCGCATAGGCATCGCCATACGTGGTCGACGCTGCAGACACCGTCAACGATGGTGGAGGTTCGTCGACTTGAGTGGCTACAAGCTCCTGCGTTTGCTCAGCGCTGTGGCCGTTATCCGGCACTATGACGGTCGATTCGCCGGACAGAGAAGAGGCTACGGCCGAATTGTCGACACTGAGAAGCGTAGCTGTGGTGGAGAGTGTGAGCAAAGACTTGTCTCCCGGCACGGGCTGAGAGCCCGAGACTGGCGTTTTGGCACGGTCAGTGACCGGTCCCGCCGGCTCGGTGGGGTGAGCAGAAGAAACAGGCTCAGGCGCCTTGGACAGTGGGGAAGATGAAACCAGAGTAGAGACAGAAGCATCGGAAGCAGCAGAAACATCGGCAGCAGAGGCGTCGTGCCCATTCGTATGCGGCACCGCACCACCACCCGTAGCATCGGAAGAAAAAGAAGCGGCAGAGTGAGCCTCTGGAGCAGCAGAAACATCGTGCTCTGCATGGACCTCGTCACGCGCGCCGTACAAATCAGCATCAGTGTCGTCGGCAGCAGCTTCCGCCATATCGACACCAGCACCAGCAAAATTGCCTTGAGAAGAAATGTCAGCGGTGTGCGCACGAAGCGGTCACCTCGCAGCCAAGCGAGGGACATCCACACAGAGCAGTTTGGTCTCTCAGAACAAAGTAGCTCACCATCAGTATCAGCTTCGCCCCCACCGTCCACCGCACCGTCAAACACATCATCGTCGCCGCCGCCCTCTTCGGCATGCGGCTCGCCTTCGGCCTCTCCAGAAATCGCAGCCATGAGCCAATCGCCCTCGCTCGCCTCAGTGCCACTCGGCGCAGCACTGGCAGCTACACTGGACCGATCATCAAGCATACCGGGCGGCGGCGGCGGCGCACGCCCCTCCTCGAAATCACCGTCATCAGACTCGATCTTTTTTCTCTTCCCCTTTCGGGAATCAGACGGTGTAGCACCAAGAGAGAATGAACCGTTATGCGGGATAGGATGCGAATCCACCGCGGTAACGGGAGTGTGAAAGTAAATCCGCATCCGCGACGGCGGGGGCCCGGCGTCAGAGACGACTCTCGGCCCCACGGGTATATCTGGAGCAGGCGCAGCTGCTTTCACATCCGAGCCGCTCGCCTTCGCGTCAGACTCGCCAGCTGGTATAGGTTTGGAGCCGTCTTCTGCGGCGGCTTCTGCTTTGACGCTGTCCTGAGCCGAGTCGCCAGCGGCAGCCAAAGACACCTCCTTCGGCTCAGTTTTCACTGGCGAAGAGGGTAGAACACCCCACGTCCACGCTAATTCACGGATCTCCAAGCCGACGATTTTAAAGTCCGTGAGCGTGCGCCGGTTTTCATCCTTCTTACCAGAGTTGAAACTTGAATTAGCAGGCCCATCCCGTGTAAACGTCGAGTTACCGCCTCCGTCATTTCTGCCCCGGTTGGCGTGATTCTGGCCGCGACCGCGGAACGACCCAGACGAGTTTTGGAAAGAGCCTCCGCCTCCAGCGAAAGAACCACCCCGCCGATTGTTGTAATCTTTGTTTCCGCCGAAATTCCCTCTGGACCCGTGTCCGCGGACAGGACCCCCAGATGTTCCGCCCCGCCCCCCTGCGGCAGGTCCATTTGAAAAGCTGTTTCCGCGTCCGCCCCGTCCGCTCATTCCGCCACCACCGCCACCGCGGTTCCCACCCATAGGTCCTCCGCCTCGCCCACCTCTTCCTGCGACATTCGGGCCACCGCCCCGGCCTCCACCGGCAGGCATGCCGCCTCTATTTCCGCCGCCGAGGGGGCCATGGTTATTCCCGCCGGGCCCTCCGCCCCGCGGCGGCCCTGAAAACGGCCCCGACTGCATCGGACCCGTCGGGGGCGGCTGCTGGAATTGCGGCGGCGGCGGCGGAGGTGCGCGGTGGTTTTGGTTGTTATTGTGGCTCGGACCATCAAAGCGCTGACGCTTCGCTGGCGGCATGTGCTGCGGCGGGGTGTGGTGGATGTTGTGGCGGGGCTGCTGCTGCATCTGCATTGGTCCCTGGTGCTGCTGTGGGTGCTGCGGGAGATGGTGCTGAGGCGGCGGCGGGTGGGGGAAAAACTGCTGTTGCGGCGTCTGTGGGGGTTGCGGGTGCGCGTATGGTGCGGCCATGGGCTGTGCCTGAGGAACATAAGGCTGCTGCTGCGAATAACCGGCGGCTGGCTGATACGGGCTGTAACCAGGCTGGGTGGGCGGCGGCTGGGCAGGAGCCGGAGGATGGTAATGTTGGGGCTGTTGCTGTGGTTGCTGTTGCTGCTGGCGCCAGTGATTATTTTGGGTTCCGTAGCCGTAGTTTGCATACAGAGCACTTTGCTCTGCAGGAGGCCGAGGTGGCTGGGGTGCAGTCCATTGCTGATTAAAGGTGCCTACGCTCGGAGGTTGCTGGACGTGAGGCTGCCCTTGCTGAGCTGCCGCGGCCCAGTATGCCGAGTAATCAGGCTGGCCAGGCTGAGCCGGAGGAGGTCCTGGAGGCAACGGCGGCTGGTATGAAGGCGCAGGAACGAAAGGGTTCTTGTGGTTCATCTTGCTTTCTCGCCGAAAAACATACAAAGATCTGAGTGTTGTCGTCAGGAGTGAAAAAAAGACCACGTCACACGAACGGCGCACTAAGGTCACGGTAGAGTAAGAGGAAGAGAACGAAAACGACGAAGAGCCGGTTGAGCGCGCTGGCAGAGCACAAGCTTGTAGGCACCAACGCACTGATGATGCTTTGATTCAACTTTTTCCCGAAATTTGTGATGGGAGAGCAGGGCGCCTATCGGCTCTCATAATAATACAGCTACAATTCCTAGCTAACACACTTGGAACCCTGGACTTTCTACGTGGAATCTCGGGATCACCAGTTCAGTATTAACTACAGCGTCCCGCGAGGAGCACCTGGAGTTGAGTTTAGTAAATGGTCTGAGAGTCAAGACGCTTCGCCTGAGCTGCCTGACCTGGGAGCCTTGGCGCTAAATCCTTCGCCTGGGCCGCCTGTCTACGTTTCCGATGTTCCCCCTGGCGCACTGCCTAAACTAAGCTCGCGGCTCGGAACAGAAACGGAGCAACTCAACTGGAAAATATGTCCCGATGAAGTGTAAATCGTTCATGAGTCGGCGCTGACGGAGACTTGGGAGAGAACGATCCCGGAACCTGGAGGGAATCCTTCGAGTCATTGTCAGCCTTCTTGTCCTTATCCTTCCCCTTGTCCTTGTCCTTGTCGGTTGTCTTGGAGTCCTTCTCCTTGTCCGCCTTCTCCTTGTCTGCCTTGTCCTTGTCTGCCTTCTCTTTCTCTTTCTTGCGCTTCTGACGCTCCTCCCATTCCGCCACGACCTTACCAAGGTCCTCCTGGCTCAGCGCCGGTTTACTCGCGGCCGCAGGGTCGGCAAAGGGGCTGGCAAAGCCGGGGTCGGTGAGGTGGACGGGGCAGGTGTACAGAAAATCGACAGTGTTAATTGTCGCCAGGACTATTGTAGTCGGCTTGTAGCACACAAAGCAAGGCTTGGGGGTGCCTGCGGTCTGGGCCAAATCTAGCTAGCTGCGTATTCGACGCCGATAGGATCCACATACGCGCTTGTAATAGACCTGCATAGAGCTGAGAAATCGCGACATACGAGCTTAACTGCGCGACTTACGTTGGTGAACGACATGAGAGCCCAGAAACAGAGAGCGGAATGGGCGGGCCGGTGCCGCCGCGTCGCGTAAATGCTCATCCGCGACTCCTCTTCGAATTTTAGTCGCGTTCCCAAGGTCTGGACTGGTGACCAGGCTTGACGATAACTACCATGTCAGACACCACCGGAAAGCCAATTACATGCAAAGCCGCTGTTTGCTGGGGTGCAGGCGAGCCACTCAAGATCGAGGAGGTCGAGGTCGCCCTGCCTCAGGCTAACGAAGTCAGAATCCACATCTTGCACACCGGCAAGTCGTGCGATTTCCCCGTTTCTCGTCGTCTCACGCGCCTTTGTCCTTCAGGGATCTGCCACACCGACGAATATACTCGCAGCGGAAAAGATCCAGAGGTATCGATGAATTCTTGTCCTGCCTTTGACGCGGTCTGAGGACTGCGCACCAAGGGTTTGTTCCCTGTTATTCTGGGCCACGAGGGCGGCGGTATTGCAAGTCACCCCAGCGCTCTGTGGAGCTCACCTTGCTCATCGAGTCTTGTCTTTATAAAAGGTCGAGTCTGTCGGCGAAGGCGTAACGAGCGTCAAAGTTGGCGACCATGTCATCCCCCTCTACACTGCAGAATGCCGTGAATGTAAGTTCTGCAAGAGTGGAAAGACCAACCTTTGCGGCAAAGGTACATACGCGCGGTGCTTTTTCATAATCGATGAATAACTGCGCAACAATGCAGTCCGCGCAACACAGGGCAAAGGTCTCATGCCCGACAACACCAGCCGCTTCACCATCAAGGGGCAGCCCATCCACCACTTTGTTTGTCTTCACTATCCCTTAAATCCTTCTATTCAACATGTACTCGACAGATGGGCACGTCCACCTTCTCTCAATACACGGTCGTAGCGGATGTCTCGGTGGTCGCGGTCGACAAGCAGGCGCCTCTTGAAAAGGTCTGTCTCCTCGGGTGCGGCATCACCACCGCCTGGGGTGCCGTCGTCAAACAGCCCGGAATCAGTACACGTTCCTTCCTTCCCACATCCCCGCCTCTGACGCGTTTTTTTTCCGTCCAGAGGGTTCTACCGTCGCGGTATTTGGATGCGGCGCTATCGGTGTAGGTTTTCTTGTTTACGATCTCAGGGCCCCGACTGACCGTCTTCAATAGCTCGGCGTTCTGGCCACCTCTGCTCTCGTCGGCGCCAGCCGTATCATTGCGGTCGACACGAACCCCAACAAGGAGTCGTGGGCGAAGAAATTCGGCGCCCACGAGTTTGTGAACCCCACTCAGTTGAAAGAAGGCACCAAGATTCAAGATTACCTCGTCGAGATCACGGACGGCGGGTAGGCCATGGACGACCGTTTTTCACTTGTGAGCTCATCATCCTGTTCCAAAATAGGCTCGACTACACTTTTGACTGCACCGGTAATGTGAGTGCGTTTTCCCTCAGTCGTGGGTTCAGCACTGATTGCTAGCTCTAGGTCCAAGTCATGCGCGCTGCGCTGGAGGCGTGCCACAAAGGATGGGGTGTGTCCACGGTTATCGGTGTCGCTGCTGCCGGACAAGAAATTTCAACCAGACCGTGAGCTACGTTTCCTTCCCTTCACTCCACAAAAAAATAATCCCCTCTTCCCATCAGCTTCCAACTTGTAAGACACAAACTGGTACTTTCTTCTCGGCTCTCGCTCAATTCATTTTCAGGTGACGGGCCGCACCTGGCGCGGCTCTGCTTTCGGCGGCGTTAAAGGCAGGACGGAGATTCCTGGGCTTGTCGCAGGTACCTTTCTGTTATTTTTCGTAGCACCCACATTGACTGGTTCCTAGACTATCTGGGCGGCAAGGTCAAGATTGACGAATATGTGACACACCAGCGGAAGTTGGCCGATATTAACGAGGGCTTCCACGACATGCATGTAAGAGATTTCCACAAGTTGTGGATTCATTTTACTCACATTTAGTGACTGCAGCAAGGAGAATGCATCCGCTGTGTCGTCGATATGGCGTAAAGGAATGAAATCTGAATGTAACATATTTGTATTTCGTGAAATCCAAGCGTCAGTTCAACGCATCGTGAACCCCCTCCAATTCCGCATTATTAAACAAGGTAAAAACTAAGCCTTAGTCTAGATAGCTCAGAGAAAAGAATCCTATTACACCCCGCGATTCACCATAACTCTCGGCGCCTTCTTCGTCCCTATAATCGCCCGCCAAAGCGCAATCAGCGCTGCATTGACCTCCCGCCGCCTAACCCCGCTCTTCCTCCACAGCAAGCGAATCACCGCAATCACACAGAGCAGAAACGACGTGTCCAGCACGAGGCGCCGCACGACCATCGCGGTCGGCGAACGATTCTCGTCCCGCGCGAAGAACGTGGTGGCCTCGCGCAGCGCCTCCATGCCGCGTGCAATCGGGTTTGCGACCAAGGACCACATACCGAGGTCGTCCAGGTCCCACTCGGGCGCGTACCTGCCGTACGTGGGGGACCCGCGTGGGGAGCCCGCGACCCGAGGACTCACAGATATACGGGACCGGGAGAGGCGCCCCGAGATCAATTCGAGGGACTCCAGGCGCTCAGAGAGCGCGGCGAGGTGGGCCTGCATGTTTTGAATGGCGTGCTCGATTGTCGGGCGCGAGCCTGGGCGGGGTGAAGGGACGCCGTAAGGTCGCTGCGGGACGGACTGCACTTCACCCCGATATTGCGGGTGCGCGGGGTAGAGGTTGGGCGGTGATGTTAATTCGGCCCGATACGACTCGGAGGAGAACTGGCCGACGTATGAGGAACTGGGGAAGAAACCGGACGAATTGGAAGGGTCCCCGAATGCGGAGGGAGTTTCGAACCCGGGCATTGGTTGAGTCTCGGGGACCCGGTTGAGAACCGGAGGGGGGGACATGGCAAGCGAACCGGCCATGGGTGTGCGGTATCTGTGGGACGAAACCGAGGATGGTGGTCGATTTATTTGCGGCATGGGCATGGGCGGAGGCATTGCCGGGGCCTCCTGGTGGTGTGCTTCATCGTCGGTTTCCTCCTCAGAGGTCTCCGGCTCTTGAGCTTGGGTTCGTGGCATCTGTCGAGCCTGGACGCAGTGGGAAGAAGAAGGAGCTTCGTCCGACGCAGTAGATCCCGAAGATTCTGATTGGCCGGAACCAGACACGCGTCCTGAACAAGGGTGAGTTGTTGAAAGTACACCGAAAAACAATAGTTACTGCTCATGACAATATTCGAGGGATCGCCCCCGTATGATTCCAACTCTTGGATAAGATCAGCGGATACGGTGCGGTCTGAATATTTGCGTAGGACCTAAATGCTAACTGTCAAGGAGCGAAACGGAAGAAGATACCAACGAGCCTTCATCAGAGTACCGACATACAACCATTTCGCCTCATGCGAGTCTAAATCTTTGTGTTTTGCCCAAGCATCCCTGGTGCAAAGTTGTTAGGTATAAAGATATAAATGTCAGAAAATGGCCCACCACTTGGCTCGCCCAAGCATGTCCCATATGCCAGGTCTGGGCGAAGTAACATTGCCGACCGTCGCTGGGGTAGATGTCAAACCGGTGTCAATGCGACATGACTTGATGCACCTTGCTTGTAAAGACTGGATTGTGGTAGCGTGAGCAAACTTTCCTAGCAAAGAAAAGCCACTTGCCTGTACATTGCAAGCTTCTCGTCATACCTGAAGGTGCAAATTAGATTTTATGGGGCGTGTGATGAACGATATGGTACCCAGTTTGGATGGGGCCAGTCTTTGGGAGACCCTGGACTATCTCGACCGCGCGGTCGAATTGGGCATCTATCAGCTCGTGTGACGACATCACGGAGAGCCTCAAAGTCGTCTGCGCTTTGGTCTTTATTCGCTGCTAGACGGACGCTCTATACGGCGATTCATACCTCGCTGTGTGTCTCGGGACTTGGCGATGATGTCGAGAAAGAGGTGTCAAAATACACGTGAAATCCTGCCGTCTGCCGGCTTCTCGATCAAAGCTGACTCCCACGGCCGACTCCTCCCGAACACAAAAAAGCATCAAGACGGGACACTACTTGATATCGCCGCTGGGACCAACCTCAAGCTAGGACAGTTACGCGAATATCGTACAAGACGGTTCATCCCTCTATTCGCAGCACCGACATCGCACAAGTACTTCGATGCAGGCGCAAACCCTCATGCCACGGACGTGCAACGCGCTTATAGCACAGACGGTCGAGGACTTCTAGATGCTCTGCTTCTTCCTTGAACGTGGACCGAATTGCGAAGATGGTTTATGCTTGACACCACTTCGCCATGCCTCCATGCATTACGCGGCTTGGGTTGAGCTCTTTTTTCAGTATGGGGCAACAACGGCCGAACAAGCCGACTGCTCGGGCGACCGAGGTTGCGAAAAGGTCGAGCCCCTTGTGGGAGGTGGTAGATAGCTTGGTATAAGCTTCATGAACTTTCAAAGGTGGGGGAGAGACTAGAGTTTCCATACAGAATAAAGTCAAGTCTATCTTGAAAATGCGGGCAATCCAAAACTCCCTCGCTGACGCGTCGACCAGCTCACATTGGGCCGCAGAACGGGTTGTTGAAAAGGAGATGGCGAAGATATCATGCGATTGTTTACTTTACCTCAATCAACTAAGTAGTATGTATGAAATAGACGGTGTTCACCAATTGAACCAACTTGATGTTTTCCTTCGTCGAAAACCCTTCAACATCTCAGCTTCAACTCCAACAGGTGAACTCATATTCTTGACGGCACCGGCCATTGCTTTGGCGTCTCCCTCCACTGCAGACACTGGATCAGCAATTAGTGTACTGGCTACTCTGAGAACAATGAACAAACCTGATTCACCAGAGACTCTGGGGAAAAGCTCGGCTTGCAATTTTGACAACTCAGATTCAAGCTTGCGTAAAGTTTGAGTAAAAAAACGGGTAAGAGGCCGATTGCGTTTTTTACCCTTGTGATTGGTTCTGGTATTTTATCCACTGTAGTCTCCTCATATGTTCCGTCGTCGTTTTTCTTGCACGTCAAAATTTCGCGACGGCTCAACACGGGTAACTTGATCGATTTTCCTCCCACTGACATTGTCAGATCCTCTGTGGAAACCGTATGAGCCGTCCTCTGAATCCCATATAGCCCTTTCGCATCGTCCGATGGCCCCAGGTCAAAGTAAACGGATACGGGGCACGACCCCTGCGAGTGCGAACGTTAGGTCCTCATCATCTCACAATGGTATTGAGCTACCATTTGAGGCCGGCTCCAACTCGAGTGATTTCCAAGGACTGCCCATTCTTCTTTGGCGTCTCGGACAACGTCCTCCATTCCTTTCCACCGATCTTCAGGGACTTCGCAGAATCGACCGCGGCCGTCAATGGCGATCCCACCAGTATCCATGTGCGGGCTATAAAGCAGCGCACAGCTGAGTCCTATACCGCCCATGGAATGGTATGTTTCAATAACAAGGACGTTGGCGGTTGAAGGGTCGAAATATGGAGGGTCGAAGACGACATCAGGAACAGGAACAGCAGGAGCGTCTGTGGCCTGGGTCTGCTTCGAATAACTACTTCCCATGGTGCTCCCAGTGAGTAAGTCCAAATGCAAGAGGCTGCGAAAAGGCAGTACTACGCATGATGTGAAGGTTGGCAATTGCCGACAAAGAGGGACGGTAGCCTGAGTCTTGGTTACGAAGTTCCATCACACGGCAAGCGATGATTTTTGATGCGCTCTAAGTAACTCACGCATTCAAGGACTCGTTCCTGGACAAAGGCAGAAAGCCCGAAAAAAAATCTTTCATAACACGTATCTTTTCACTAATCCTCCAGCTCGGCCTCAATCACACACTCGATCCCCCGGGTGTCCTTCCACACCTTAACAACCTTGAAACCGGCGGTCTTGAGTAGTTGGACCCACGCGGCTTCCGTCCTCTCCCCCCCAGCCACCATCGCCATCATCAGCAAATCAATTCCAGCTTGGAAAGTGCTCGCTCCTTGAGGAGGTATAACAATGTCGGTGATGAGCAACTTCGAGTAGCCCCGTTTAAAGACTGAAGCTAGGTTACGAAGAATCTCGAGGGCCTGAGCGTCCGCCCAGTCGTGCAGAACGGCGTGCATAAAATAGATTCGACTACCGAGGATGGGTTGTGGCTTGAAGAAATCATGGGCCATGGGCCGAATCTTGGGGTCGACCTTGGCCATGGAAATCACATCCTCGGAGTCTTGAATCACCAGCGACCCCGTGGGGACGTCCGGATGCTTCGCCAAGAAGCGGGTCACATCGATACCTATGTTTCCGCCAACGTCGACGAGAATAGGTGTCGTCGCGCCATTCTCGATGACGGCTTCGTCGACCAGTGTCGACGTGTCGAAGTAATCAGTCCAGTCCTGTTTCCAGAGCGTCGCGGCGGACATCGCAGCGGCGAAACACTCTTGATAATCTGGCCTAACGCGACAGCGCGCGAAGAAACCGAGCTTCTCTGGGTTTGATGCCATATTTGTGTAAGAAGTGTTCTCAGCGTCCGTGGGCTCCTGGTATCCGGTCCGGGCGAGATGGGAAGAGATCCCAAGCGCCCCTGGGATCGAGTGCTGGAGACTGAACAAAATTCCAATGTCCTTTGCATAGTGCGATTTATGGGAATAATTTACCCAAATTGGAGCGCCAAAGCAACGCTTCGCTCGCCCATCGCCAAAGAGAAGGGAGTTGACTGGAAGGTGTCAGGCCCCATCTCTTCGACAACGTCTCGGATCGCAAGAAAACGCATCAAACGGCCTGGGTGCCGAGTGAGCATGGCCAGAAAGTGGAACTCGCGAATTGCATACGAAGAAGATTCGGGTCGCAATTCTTCTTGCAGAGTTCGACCAGCTCAACAAGCGACTTCTGCCCTCCGCCAGCAGAACGCCACGCCTCCCATAGACCTATGTCGGTACCGGTTTGGCACGCTGCGTAGACCAGGGGCTGGTACATAAACATTTCCCATGTGCGCTCCAACGGCGTCTGGAGTCGGTCTAGCGTGTGGCGCAGCGCCTCTGTGATTTGGGTGTGCTCCGCGGCAGTTAGTACCGGTGAGATGCTGTTCAGAGCGTCGACGATCTCCTGGACAGACTTAGCCATAAGCGTCTGGATGAGAAGGTGAAGAGAAAGAAACTCAGTATTGTTCCCGTGCACACACGAGGGATAGAAATCTACCCATATGAGATGCAGCGAATGGCTCATACCCGACACGTCACATTAACCCATATTTGACGAAAAGGGATGGGGATACTTTTCCTAAAAAGCTCAAGCGCTCAACCTATGACTCCGCCAACGTCGACGAGGATCGGTGACTTGTCGCCGTTCTCAATGATGGCTTCACGAATATCTCCTACCTAGAGTTGCCCAATCCGCCCTATACTTTATAGGAATACTCACACAGGCCGGTGTCGAGTTTTTTGCAAAGTGAGCGTGCGCGCGCCGATAGCGCACGAGGTGCTTGCAGTTTAACGCCCCAATATTGGTGCTAGTAAAAGGGAGCCAACACTAGTTTTGTGGTCCTAATTACACACTTGTACAAGTGAACATCTGCGGTCGGATGCATCGAACTGTAGCGTCGCTCGTATGTCCGCCGTGCCTGGCATGCTGTAGGAGAATCTGGCCAAAAGGCGCTCCCGTCCATTGAGCGACACGATTACTAGGGAGAATTAGGTTGTCTCCACAAAATCAAAGGTAGACTTACGCCTTTCATTGGTTTCGGGGCAGTTGAACGGCCATCTTGCCATTTATATTTGAGACCCCCACGTATTGGCTCATCTCGTCCAGTTGTGACCAGTTTGCCTTGGTTCTGGTTGACCACGAGTTTTATCGAGGATAGTGGAAGCTAACCTTTCCAGTACAGCTGGCCCCAGACCTTTCCATGACTACCATTGCACTTGAACTGTGCCCGTGTAATACGCCAAAACGAATCGGCAATATGCTTTTGTGACCATCGAATTTGGTGTATTTCCTTCCCGACAGCGTTCGGCGTCCGAGAGAGGACCTCAAATAGATTTGCGGGATGATGTTTCAGTGCGGGAGGGGCGGCTTGACGAGGCAGCAGCCGCTGTAGCGAACGTGCTATGGAGGCCATTGCGGGCGAAAAGCAAACTCGACTTTTCCATCCGATTCCGATCAAACCCGTCAAAAATGACCTTCCTCATTCGACAACCATGTCGCGCTGCTCGTCGCGTCTTTTCATCCCTCCCTAAACATGCTGTGGAGACCGATTCGTGCGGTATTCCCCTTCGTCCTACCTGGTCTGTAAACGAGCTACTATCATCGTATCCCACTCCGTCCCTGGCCCCCGAGACATTGAAACATCTCCACACACTCTCTGCCTTGATACCACCAAAGGAAGGCACCACAGGTTATCGCAAACTCAAGACCGAGCTGGAGGAGCTCATTCGGCTGGTAGAGGCAGTAAAAATGGTCGACACAGAGGGTGTTGGCGTTTTTGAGCGAGACGATCCTAGCAAACAGGCCGCCGCGGAACTTGATGTAGAGCACAAGTTGTCACCTGACAGCGGCCGGCCTCTGTTGAAGCATGCTGCACGCACTCGCGACGGGTTTTATATCGTGGACGCTGATAAGCCTCAGTGATAGTTCAATGTACGGGCCTTCCTTCACACGCGTACGGCCGATTAAAGAATATCGCTAGTACAGTAACTGCTATCCAAACTTGAATCCATATTTATGCCATATTACTTCTTCTGCAACAGTGATCTTCACATCTATAACAAACCATTTGAGGAAATTTCTCAGATAGATTTGGAGTATCCACGTACCAGCCACGCCCAGAACGCTTCGATTTTATTCTTCGGCGGAGGGTCATCATGACTGAATATGTTTTTATGAAAAAGTCCTGAATAGCTATGGTTGAACTTACGTGTCTGCCTCAATCTCGGCAATGTTCGTCACGAAATCCATCTTGAATTTCGCGGTTCAGGTAAGTTAGTGACCGGAATGAATAAAGTGAAACGGACCTTCTCAGCGGGCACCCAGTAGAGCGAGCTCCCATTCTTCCAGTAGTAAAACTTGGAACCGACATAGAGAACCTAATAAACCAGGTTATTTGTGAAAGCGCGTGATTAGAACCCACTCGCCGGGAACAACGCCTAATGAAACGGGGACGTTAGATTGTTGAGGCGATGACCAAAGAAAACATACGAATGGGAGATATGTGGTTACGAAGGTAGAAGTCACCCATCCGCCCTGATCAGTTAATTTAGTGAAGGAAGGGGATCAGGACGTGTGTGCTTGCTCACTTTAAGGAAGACCTCCCATCCGCTGAACTGCTTTGCATCAGTAGGCGAGATGCAATATGTGTGGGTACTCACGAAACAGATGAGCAGGCAGAAACACATGGCGTACCAGGCGGCGAACGGCTGCAGCGAAGAGGCGAAGGGGAGCTCTTTTCTCTCATAGCCTTGGACTTTCATCCCTTTGTAGAAACGCAGGTACGTCAGGGAGATACCAAACCACGTCATTAGGCCAGCGACAGAAGTCATGTTGGAGAACCAGGTAAAAACGCGTTCACTAGACGATTGAATCCCCATGTATGCGAGGAGGGCGCTGAATGGTGGGCCATGGTCAGGTTAGAACTGATGCCGAAGCAGAATACTCACAACGCCGAGCAGAATAGCAAAGAGGCTATCGGGAGTCCGTTGGGCAAGGCTTTGAGAAAGATCCTGGAGGAGAGGGAGAATCGGTGAACGGCAAGGTATAAAAAGTAGCGGCTAACCTCGGAGCATTACCTATAATCCAAACAAGGAACGAGTGAGTACTGAATCTATACCGCCTCTCAAGAGGTACGAGGCATTACCAGCCGCTGCGAGCCCATCTTCATCACATCATGAGCCGGCAAACGAGGCTAATGGCGCAAGTGAACTTACACAGTGCTCTGGAACTTGTGTAAAGGTCACTTGATCCCGCACTCCACGCGGAAGTGAGGAGACAAGCGTTGATGATCTGGACGCTATCTATTCAGCGTCCATTTCGTACAGTAGATGGGAAAGAATCGCACTGAAGGAAGAGCCTTGATTCCGGAACTGAGAACAATAATCGAACACTTGTCCCGTTCAATAAAAGAGGTCCCCTTACCGTTGAATCGCAATGACGAACCTACAAGGTATCTATAAACTGCTCGCGAGAGTCAACGTGTGGAAACTCACGGAGAGCTAGCAGCTGTGCCATTAGAAAGACTGAGACCGGGGGAATTGGACGGGACGAGTAGGCCGATAATAATCACTCCGCCGATATAGAAAAGGAGGATTCTATGTACGTTTGAGCACTTGACGTTGGCAAAAAAAAAAAGGACGCACCGAATATAAACACGCTTGATAGCCTTGGGAAGGTTGCGTCGGGGATTCTTTGCCTCTCCCGCAGCGATCTACCGACAATGTAGTGGATGTCAAAACGCTGAAAAAACACGTACCGCTACAATCTCAGTTCCACTGTACTTGATGTAAGCATACAATGCGTGGACAAATGCTGAGTGCGCACATGTATGAGAAGGCCGCCTGCGTCATGACTGCCCACCATCCCAGAAATCGGCCCTTGGCCCCAGCAATATGATTATATTGGACAAAGGGTCCAGGGTTTTTCCAGTACCGGAACCCAATTCTGTAAATCGAGTCAGAGGAAGCTAATGGACTGTACAAAAGCACCCATTACCTATCGTGGTCAGGGCCCCCTCCGAGATCGAGCACAATTCCAAGAATAATGAGGCCAGTGATCTGAGCAAAGTGAGCGCACTTCGAGGGCAACAGAAGACACGAACTGTGATGACTTTTATTGAGCTAAAAAGCGCGATGGTTAGAAACAAAAATAATGTTAAAATGAGCGCTCACGCGAAAATGAACTCGGCTTCGCCGTAGACGCCAGCACCACACATGTTGATACCTGTAATTTTTTGATCGTTCTTTATTCCAACGCACACTAACGGTCATAGATACCAATCACAACGAGCTGTTATTCAATTAATTTTGATGATAAGAGATTCGAAGAGCGGCAAGAACGAACCAAAATGATTGTTATCCAAACCTGAATTTAGTTTGGTCAGCACAAGTTCTGATAATCACTGAAGAAAAATTGACCGCGTTGTTCACCGACGTATTCCAGTAGTTAATGAGCACAGCTGCTGCGGAGAGCTCTGCAAATGAAAAGCTGTACGGAAGATGAGCGCGGTGATTGTGATTTGGATCATGAAAGCGTACGATGAGTAGACGTAGACGTTTCCGGATTCATCTGCGCTTCGCTGAGTCGAAACGCAAACGCAAAAACTCACCTGCCGGGAGTACTATGCGCGGGGGTCAAGACAGGGTTCCGATTTGAGACACCTCCAATACCTACCTACAGTCCAATTGTACCAGTAGTTCCATCCCATGGTGAACGAGAATGCAGGGTCGACCTGGAACACCGCGCTGGTTGGTATAAAATATGGACCCAATGTTGCACTTACGAATCGCTCAGCTAGTTTGATATGTCCACCCGGAATCGGAAGATATGCGACCATTTCACCCAGGGAAATCCTGGAAGAGAGTCAGACCAGCCAGGAAGAGAAGCGAAAATTTCTACATCACAGAATAGGTGATGCTCCCCTAACAGACAGACAACGCGGGTCAAGTGAGAAACAGTCCACCTCCGTGCAAGTATAATGCTCACGACTGCAAGATATGCAAGCAGCATACCTAGAAACCTTACATGAACATAGATTCATTGGGCTGAAGGAAACAAAATACCAACTGGTCCGCCAATGCTAAGCGAATTCGCTGTATAAAAATTAATCGAGATCATTTCGAAGTATGAACAAACATACCTGTGTTGAGGAACAATCCTGTACCGATGACGCCTGCAAATGCTTTGAATGAATTGTCGATGGCGCGTCGCAATTACCTACCGCCAATACTAAATGATAGTGTTATGTATAACCAACTTCTTCAGAATTTAACCAGCGCACCTAATCATCGCAATATGGCCTAGAGACGGTCAATGAGCGCGTCACAAGTATGGTGCGCGCGCAGCACTCACGATTCTTGAGCTGACGAACTAGTTTGTGCTCCCCATTTTCGGATTTGTACTGCGAGCCTGATTCAACATCGGACGACCCGTCACGAACATCTTCGGCCGTGGTCTTCTCCTTCATAGCAGGCTTCTCCGAGTCTGAATTCATGGTGGAAGGAGTGTCAGAAGTGGGGGATTGGAGCTTACGCCGTAGCCGGGTAAATAAAGGCTTTGATTCACATCACCGGCTGGGGAGCACCACCTGGCTCCACTCGTGTGAGAAGCTGCCAAGAAAGCTGTAAACTGATTCTGTAACCCCGGTTTGAATGACCGCCGCCGGGGACTGACGAAATCGGACGTTAATACTAATCGAGTAGTTGCGACCTCGACTCAAGCTGAAGTTGGACAGTGGTTCAGAATTTTTCGATAGGTGTAGGTACATTGAGACAGGCAAAATCCAAGACGGAGAGGCGTCTTCACGAATCACAGGGATCCATGCCCTCCTGTAGAGCCGAAACCTCCGGCGCCGCGGAGGGTTTCATCGAGATCCTGCGTGAAAGGTCCGTTTAGATGACGTCAGCCTTTCCAATTTTAGTTACGCGCCTCAACCTCGAGAACATCTGGTGTGTAGATTTTCTCGATAATGAGCTGAGCGACACGGTCTCCTTCTTCGACTATTTCACGCTGAGTGAGAATTCGACGCAGAACTGCAGAGACCCACCTTCGAAATCTTTGTCGGAAAGATTGAACAACAGGACAAAGACGACGCCGCGATAGTCAGCATCTATGACTCCCGCACCGGTATCGATCATGAATTTTGAAGCTGTTGAAAATGCATGTGCATTGGATCTCATTGGACGCGTAGATTACGACATACCGAGGCCACTGCGTGGCGCGACGCGTCCATATGTCCCGGCAGGAACAGCGATCGAGATTTGAGTGTCCACCAGAGCCTTTCCCCGGGCAGGAATAGTTTTTTTCTCTGCACTAGAGCAGATTAAAATCAATGAGACGCGTAGATGATATGAAAACGCGTCGAAAGCGAACCTGTACAAGTCATAGCCGGCGGACAACGGAGATCCCCTGGTTGGGAGCTTGGCCTTTTCGGAGAGGCGTTTGATAAGAAGGTTGGCGACGGGAGCGAGGGGAGCGACTGGAGACATCTTTCTTTTCTTCAGTTGAGGTGAATCAGACATGAAGCAAGACAACAAGCTACAGTTCGGTAACAAGACCATACAGGTACAAACGTGACCATACGCGTCGTTAATCTCACACGGACTTTTTTTTCATGTAAGTACTTATTCGTGACCATGTAGCTCGGCGCTAAGTATTCCCATGGTAACTGGGTGACCTTCCTGAGCATCCTTCGAGATTTGAGCCCTCGATCCGAATGTGAATAATGCCGTCGTGCCGTGGCCTCAGGCCGCCCGCCCGTCGCCTCCCGTCGCTTGATGCCGCGTTGCAAAGTCGGGGATGAGGAAGCGCTTCTCGCGCGACCTCGAGCTCGCGGGATGTGATCGGAGAGCGATGCGATAGAAACGGTGCTACTTTAATACGCAGCTTTGTAGAAGCTGAGCTCGACGTTCGTTACGCGGCGTTGGCATTGTATTTTAGACTCGTTCAATTTACTCGAGAATGGTCGTCCGCGCAGCTGATAATTTCTCGGGCGCGTTCGCGCAGGTGCCTCGACATAAGCACAAACATTCGGGCCCCTGAGCATTGACAATTCGCGATGGTTAATACTTTGTTGAGTGCAAAACACCCAAACCTTTAGGTGTGGCAATTATGTACGATTGAATCAGGTCTGAGAGAAGAACTGCATCGAACGCCAAATGGGGAATCCTAATTTGGGACGCGAACAAATATTTGCTCTTTTCCTACAGAAAAGGGAAATTCCTGTCCTTTTCACCACAAGCGTGAATTTCTGTCCCACAATCGGAGAGTAAAATGTGTGTGGGAATCACTTGCAAAACGGAGAGAACGAGGCCCAAAAGTACTGCAGCAATCTGGAGGAGCGTACCACCGACAATGAGTCTGAACTGGAGTGAAAACATCTCCCAAGGAACATAAGATTGTAGCGCAGGATGCCATTAGAGACATCCGAAAATAAAGGCAAAGGTCATTGCGACGTTGTAAAGCACTCGACAAACCCTCGTTCGGTTGTCAGCTTCTGTTCCGATAACCAAAATTTTCAGCCACCAACATGTAACGAACTTGAAGCCAAATGTCCGACATCGGAGACAATACAGGCCGTGTCATTTTGCGGCGACGCATGGCCAAAGTGAGGTCTCCGATCCGAAGCCGCTGCCAATAAATCACGACGTTGGCGGTTCTGCTTCCGCCGCTTCAAAAGCATCCAGCAGGGCACGAGCACGGGCGCGTTTAAGTTGATCTAGCTCATCAACTGGTTGCACCGGTGCTGCAGTCTCTCCCGAGATGGGCTTTTCTGGTGTACTATCCGTAGATAGTATAGAGCGGCAATCCTTGGTCAAAGCCTAAGAGAGAGGGTCAAAAACAGCGATAGAACACAAGCCAACGCGCTTACTTCCCGCACACCACCCTGAACATTTGAAAGATATTGGACGGCCAATGCAAGGAACTTATCTGGTATCTGGTGGAGCGTTCATTTCATGCAAAAAATCAAAGTACAAGACCATACTTTGTCAGAAAAGAAATTCCTGAGAAGCCAATTTTGTCTGGGTTTCGAGAATTTCCACTTGGACCTCTTTCGGAACTGGAGGAAGGCATACGATAAAGCTGGAAATGTTGGTAAACATCCGCACCCTGAAGTCAAGACCAGATCCTACCTTTGGAAGCTTGCTCCGACAAAGAGGGGTCGTCACTGGGGTCCGGAAATCCAGTCTTGTTCTTCTTGGGTTTCTTTTTTGGCGGTTCTTCCACTGCAGGTTGAGGGCCGCCCGAGTCTTCTGTGGCATCCGCAGTGGCTTCCAACCTCCGGCGCTTCTCTTTTCTGGGCTTGCTAACCACATTGTTGTCTTCGCTCACGGCGGTGTCTTTTTTGCGTTTTCGTGTTTTGGGCTCGCTGTCCGCCATGGTCGACTCGGAAGTGGTAAAGTCACTAAAACGATCATCGACTTCAACACGACCACACACCGCCTCTTTCCTTCTCTGCGATCATCCCATTATTGCACAGATAACTCGGGCCTCAGAGAGCCAACCCGTACTCCAACATGGCGTCCAACAAGCCCAATAAACTGGCCTTTTTATCCATGCCAGCCCCGGCATCATATGTCGCCGGTCTTGGTCGCGGGTACGATTCAATTCGCCTGGCTACGCTTGACTCTACTAAATCAATTCTTTCAGTGCTTCGGGATTCACAACCCGTTCCGATATTGGACCTGCGCGAGACGGGCCCTCTGCTGAAGTCATTGCGTGCGCTCATAGTTTCTCAATTGGTAGCAGTTTTACTGAGTCAGTTTGTAGTGAGGCTCAGGCCCGCCGCGGCGAAGAAGCTGAAGTCGACCCTGACCAATTCCAGGATCCGGACAATGAGTATGGCTTGTTCGCCGGAACCACATACGAGCAGGATGACGAGGAGGCGGACAAGATATACCAACAGGTCGATGAAGCCATGGATGCTCGACGACGGGCGCGG
Organism: Mycena galopus ATCC 62051; assembly: GCA_014925785.1. Classification (NCBI taxonomy): domain Eukaryota; kingdom Fungi; phylum Basidiomycota; class Agaricomycetes; order Agaricales; family Mycenaceae; genus Mycena; species Mycena galopus. The sequence continues at coordinate 707,048 of WIQG01000010.1, read as the reverse complement.
CGGTGCGTTTCGGGTCAGTCTATCTCTCCCTTATTAACTGATTGGTTTCATCTTTCGCAGGGAGGCGCAGGAGCAGATTGATCTGGCTAAGCATCGAGCTGAACGTCCCAAAATTCAACAACAATTTGCCGACTTGAAGCGGGGACTCAGCGCGGTCACTGACGAGGAATGGGAAACCCTCCCGGAAGTCGGAAACTTGACTCGCAAGAAGAGGCGAAAAATGGAGAGGACATTCGCCGTCCCTGACAGTATCCTCGTCGGTGACCGGTCGAAGAATGAATATGAGAATTCCCTAGATGACCGGCAACAGCAGGTGGGTCTTTGTGTATCTCACCATGTGTCTGGAATAACCTTTTTGTTTGGGAAGAGCGGTGGCTTTGAAACACCTGCTGATTCAGGGACCCTTACCAACTTTGTCGAAATCGGACAAGCTCGCGACAAAATTTTATCCCTCAAACTAGATCAGGTATGCGTTTTCCCTGCCGTCGTATTCTGTCGCTCAGCCCCGGCATAGATTTCTGGGACGGCCACTTCGGGCACAAGCACTTCTGTGGATCCAAAAGGCTACCTTACGTCGCTGAACAGTGTTGTTCTCAAATCGGACGCAGAAATTGGTGACATCAAACGTGCTCGGATGTTGTTCGACTCTCTTGTCAAGTCAAATCCAAAACACTCCCCGGGGTGGATTGCAGCTGCTTGCTTGGAGGAACATGCGGGACGAATGGTTGCAGCTCGAAAAATCATAAAGGCTGGGTGCGAGCAGTGTCCGAAGAGCGAGGATGTTTGGCTGGAGGCAGCCAGATTACATGTAAGCGTTCACCCCTTTGTTGCTGTTCCGCTAACAGAGTCTTAGAACAACGACGATGCAAAAGTAATTCTCGCAAATGCTGTGCAACACGTCGGCCAGAGTGTGAAAATATGGATGGCTGCCGCAGATCTTGAGCACGACGTCAAGGCAAAGAAGCGCGTGCTACGAAAAGGTATTTCCTTTGTCCTGTCCGCGATACAGGTCTGATTCTTGGCTTTCAGCTCTCGAACATATCCCAAACTCTGTCCGCCTTTGGAAAGAAACGGTCAATCTCGAATCCTCCGCTGCCGACGCCCGCATTCTGTTATCTCGTGCCGTAGAAGTCATTCCTCTTTCTGTCGAACTCTGGCTTGCGCTTGCCCGTCTTGAAACTCCGGAACGCGCGAAAAGTGTTCTCAATAAAGCACGAAAAGCAGTTCCGACATCACACGAGATCTGGATAGCCGCCGGAAGACTGCTCGAGCAGGAAGCGCAGAATAAATCTGACTCTGAGCGGGAGGCAGAGTTGGCCATAGTAGACAAGACGATCGTAGCCGGAGTGAAGGAGTTGAGAAGGCATCAGGTGCTATTGACTCGCGAGCAGTGGTTGAAGGAAGCAGAGCGATGCGAGACTGAGGGCTCTCCCCGAACTTGCGAGGCCATCATCAAAGCGACTGTGGGTATGGAAATCGAGGAAGAAGATCGCTTAGATACTTGGGTTGGAGACGCGGAGGCCGCAGAAGCTAAGGGCATGGTTGGGACCGCAAGAGCCATTCTGGCTGAGGCCCTGAGAGTGTTTCCTGGGCGGAAGTCGTTGTGGATCCGTGCAGCCGAACTGGAGAAAGCCAACGGGACGAGGTGTGTATGTCACTTCTTCATTTACCTTTTCTAATCGCTGTCCATTTAGGGAGAGTCTTGATGCGATTTTGAGTCGCGCTGTCGACCACTGTCCCCAAGCCGAGGTCTTGTGGTTGATGGCTGCTAAGGAGAAGTGGATGGCGGGCGATGTCCCGGCTGCCCGCGAAGTTCTCGAGAACGCCTTTGTGGCCAACAAGGAAAGCGAGCAGATCTGGCTAGCGGCAGTCAAGCTCGAGGCGGAAAATAATGAGCTTGAAGTCGCAAGGAAGCTGCTCTTGCGCGCCAGAACGGTTGCTGATACCGAAAGGGTAGATCTCACTGGGTCCTATATTCCTCTCCCGCTGACAGCATTTTAGATATGGATGAAATCGGCGGTCTTCGAGAGGCAACAAGGTCAACTTGATGCAGCGCTCGAAACTCTGGCTACTGCTCTCACCAAGTTCCCGAAATTCGCCAAACTTTACATGATCCAAGGTCAGATTCTCCAGTCACAGGGCAACTTTCCTGCCGCTCGTGCGTCATTCGCTGCGGGGTTAAAGGCCTGCCCCAAAGAGCCTACGTTATGGATTCTTGCCAGTCGCTTGGAAGAGGCAGACAAGAAGAGCATCAAATCTCGTGCGATTTTAGAAAAGGCTCGTCTGGTGAACCCCGCAAACGATGTTCTATGGGCCGAGGCGGTGGGTGTTGAAGAACGATCCGGCGGTGCTGCGCAAGGAAAAGCTATGCTTGCGCGGAGTCTTCAGGAGTGTCCCACTTCGGGCTTGCTCTGGTCCATGTCTATATGGGCTGAACCCCGACCGATGCGGAAGGCTCGGTCGGTCGACGCTCTGAAAAAGAGCGCAGACAATCCTGTGATCATATGCACAGTAGCGCGTCTTTTCTGGGCAGAGCGGAAGATCGAGAAGGCACGACAATGGTTTGGGAGGGCTGTCGCTACAGATCCGGATTTAGGTGACTCGTGGGCTTGGTGGTTGAAGTTTGAAAGACAGCATGGAACAGAGGTCAGGATGTCTTACCGTGGTCTTCGATTTGTACTCATGTTGTGACAGGAACATCGGGAGGAAGTGCGGAAAAAGTGCGTCGCTGCGGAGCCTCATCACTCACCGATGTGGCAGTCTGTGGCGAAAGATACCCAAAACACCGGGAAATCTGTCACTGAAATATTGGAGCTAGTGGCCAACGCTCTTTCCCAGTAATATGAGTGTATCTCGCTGAACTATGTAAAAAAAAACATCCAGTCCCATCATTCTGGAGCGACAGTGAAGAACATTCTGCCATGGCGCAGCTGTCAAGAGCCAGGTAACATCGCTAGCAGTATAGGGTTCATGAGGGTTCACTGACGACCTGCATTCATCGCCTATTTGTCTGACTGGCGGGAAACTCGCCCCGTGGACGGAACCCGTGAATCGTACTGGGTTGTACTTGGGTTTGGAAGCGTAGTTCCCAGGATCCGTGATACCCTTGTAGACCCTTGTAGGAATGGCATCACGGATTCTGCTTCGGGGGGGAAGGACGTAGACGGTATCATACGTACGTTGCTACTTGCGGAGCGGGACGGGGCTCCCGTCGCTGTACATCACAGGACACCCGCGATCTGCCATGCGTTTAAGCAACAGAGCAGCCGAGTCCCGCCTGACGAACGACTTTGAGGGATCGTGCAGCAGTATTTGCTTGAGATTGGGAAAGGACGGCCCCGTCAGAATCTCAAACTGATTGAGCCTGTTTCAATGTGAGATCAAAGTACCAGGTTAAAATAAACAACGCACACAACATGCTTGTACGGGAACCACTCCTCGGGATTGATCCTAAGCCGCACGCGCTTGAGACCTGTGTGCACTAAGGTGTCGAGAGGTGATATTTCTGGAGCACCCAGATAATACACGAGCTCCTCGATATTTGGACATCGCGAGAGCAGGCGATGCATTTGATTCGATGAGTACGTCACCTGGGGGGCGAATGTGAACTCCAGGACGCGGAGCTGCCATCCCACGACAGAGATGAACGCCAACATGGTGCTCGGGATTGTCGAATGCAGAACTAGATTAGTGAGGCTCGTGACAGAGGTAACCCTGGACGGGATTCCCTTGACGAGCCTGGAACTCGAATGATAATGGGATCGGTTCAGTCGAAGGGTTTGGAGTGCATGTCCGAGAGGAAGATGGGAAAGCACGTCCGGTCGGTCGGACGAGATAAAGAGGTAACGAAGCTTGGGTGAGTGTGATATGAGCTCCGACAGACGTTTGCCGTTCGTTGTCCCATAGAACCTCATGTCAAGGTCGCTCTCGCTAGAAAAATCTTGTGTTAGCAGTGGTGAACTCCCAATTCGCAGTGAGAAAATACCTCCATTCGAGCCGCTGCAGGTTTGGGCATAGCGACCGACTACCCTCGATGGGGGTGCTTATAAGCGCGCCCCAAAAATGTATATCTTCCGCATCAAGCCGCAAAGACGGTCTCACGATTATTTCCAAGCGGGGGCAATGTCGAAGGAGGTGAATGAGACCAACGACCAGGGGCTTGTGTATCGGAGACGGGAGACGAAACGGTGAAGACGCGTTCGTAAGGTTCTTGAAGTGGGTCAGCTTAGCCTGTAGCTCGAGGCGCTTGACGAAGCGACCAAATCCTTCGGACCCCTCGTCGGCTGCAGAACGCTGCATGCCGCCAACGAGGTTCTCGAGAGCACGAGAACTATCGACCCGCACATTCTGGTACAAAAATTCTTCCGATAGAGTTCGCCACAACCTGCACACGCGAACAAGAGCCATACATGTCTTCAGGCGAAGGGACTCAAGCTAGTGAGTGGTATTCAACCGCATATACGTGGCCAGGTGTGAGCCTATTTACCTCCATAACTTGTGAGGTTTCTTCCAGTTCACGAGGTTGTTGGAACGGTTCATAGTCGATAGCATAGGAGGTGGCGGAGCACGCTGCGAAGGAAAATATCACACGCCATATTTCGGGCGGGGGCCACGAAGGGCTAGTGGGTCCAGCGAAAGAGAGGTGAGGGCAACCCATGGTTCTCCATGAGACGGTCCTCGCTCTTTATGTGTATTCACATATGATGGCTTCTGCGGCGAAGTGATCCAACCACTGGTCCGAACGGTAAGTCCAAGTACAGCTATATCTTTCCAGGTACACGTACCGACGGGTTCCGGCACTCTGGCATTCCGGAATTAGACGAATTGACCGGACAGTGGCGTGAAATCCGTCAATCACTGTAAATAAAAAATGATTAAATAGAATTTTGATCTCGAGGCGTCGTAGGAAAGGACGTTCCCGCGCACAACATCTCGGAGAAGGGGGAGCGACGAAATTAGCAGGGAATGCGTACTGCACAATATTTTGGAGGCAAGAACAGTGTTGTGGCTGAGGAAACCAACTAACGGATATAGGATATGGACCCAAGGATTGAGTGAATACACCCAAAAGAACATCAGAACACTCTGGTCGATGCACTCACACACCGAGACATAATAGTGGCATAGCTATATGTATCTTTGCGCAAGATGGAAGCCGATATGGGCGTCACGATGAAAGAAACGAGCAACCAGATGGATTGAAGCAACAGGCTACTTTTTCTGTATGGCATTTACTAACCTGTTCCCGAAATTAGATGTAATAGCCTAGTCCATTTATATGGCACACGTACCAATCCAGCCCTTCCTCTAAACCCTCCCCCTTTGTGGCGCAACTGCCCCGGACACTCCATGGTCTTGACTTCTCTCCGCCGGCCAGTCCCAGCTGTTCGCTGATTTCCTCCGGCTTGAGGGCGCCTTCGACATCTTGCTTGTTGCAGAAGACGAGAAGCGGGACGCCCTTGAGCTCTTCCTCTGACAACATGGTCAGCAGCTCCGTCCGTGAAGTGGTGAGGCGCGTGTGGTCGGATGAATCAATGACGTAGATTATAGAGGACGTGTTGGGAAAATAACATCGCCAGTATGGTCTGTGCACAGTTTTCAAACAAGCCGGTGGACAAAGACGCGGACATACCGTATGCTGGATTGACCACCAAGATCCCATACTTGAAACTTGATGTTTTTGTACTGGATCTGAGTGAGCAGGCGCATGCAGCATGATGACCAAACAGGTGCTGACTTCAACAGTTTCGACATTGAATCCGATGGCTAGAGGCGTACTCAGTAATGCGGCCCACTCCGATGACAAATCACGCACTGGGTATTGTGGACACAACTTCGCCTATCTGCGGGCAATTTGAGGTTTTTCAGACAATGGCTGAGATAATGTATGAACCTGCAATCGATACAATATAGTGGTCTTGCACAGAGTTAGGATGCATTTAGTTGAATCTGGTAAAAAATACCTTTCCAGCCGAGTCGAGACCAAGCATCAGTATGCGGACATCTTGGTCCTTGCTCCACCGCACCAGGGACGACAGGGAGGAGAAGAGGGTAGATATTGAGAGGCCCATGCAGTATTATTGAGATTAAGGGAATGGTCCGCTAAATACAGGACAGAGAAAGGAGGATTGGGGTGGATGGCAAGACGTTTACTCCGACGAAAGATTCATCGGCGGGGGCCTCGTGACCACTTACCACCATCATCTCGGTGGCGGAAAAGTGGAAACGGGGTCTCCCCGTCGCAGTCGTCGACGCAGGCAGCAATCCGCGCCTGCCCGCCATCCAAGCGGGGCCTCCTTCTCGGGAGAAGGGCCTATAGGGCCAGTACGGGGTCTACCACGTCGCACAAATCCGAAGTGCCAACAAACTTGAATAAACAATAATTCTACACACACCACCATCGCAGCGAACCACCCTGCCCTACATAGACCGTTGCAGACTACCGATACTGCCGCTTCCCGTAGACCCGCCGACGAAGATCCACAAGAAGGACGTACAATGGCGGAAAACCCGTACAATGGCGGAAAACCACTAACCGAGAGCATACGTGGCCCATAGCTCCATCAAGGAGAAGGGTCCTCTTTTTTTCTTTCGTACCCTCTCCTGCCACCTGCGAGAAAGGCCAATCTAGTATGTATAACCCACGCAGCTCGCGGCTAGACAACTGATCGAGGAATAGCAAACCTGGATAGTACTAACCCACAAACCTCCACCGCGCCGCCCGATACCCCACCTCAGAAATCGGCCAAGAAGTACCATAAAGACTCCCAGTCTCGGGACGTCACGCACAGCGAGCGCCCGTCGCCATCGCACCGATACGCAGGTAAAAACTCGAGGCCCGCCTACGCCTACCCGGCCGGAAACCCCTCTCTGCGCGGCCGCCGCCGGAACGTATCCCCCACACTATCACGGCTGCAGACGACTGCGCCCCGACAGGACGACCACTTTAACCCAGACGACTACTCCCCGCTAGACGACGACCACCCCTTCTTCGACCCCAACCCCACACCCACCGCATCGAGCCTCCCCGCCTCTGCACCCTCCCCAGCTGACTCCGCACCCAACCCCTCCACATTCGTATCCCACCCCCCGCCGCCGTCCCCATCACCGGCCGTAGACGCCCCACCGCCGCCGCCCCCGGCCCACACCGCACACGGACCACCCCCGTTACCGACCCTCACCACACAACTGCCCACCGACGACGTCGAGATGGACGACGTCGACCCGCCCGTAACCTTCGCGGCGCCTACCCGAGCGCAATGGCTCACCGCCAAACCAACATGCCGCAACGATAACCCCCACTGCCGGCGCATCGTCGACGACGAGCAGGCAATGACGCAGCACTCCGACTTCCAGGCCGTCCACGAGGGATGGACCATCCCCATCCTCCCCAACCATGTCGTCCTCGACAACGTTGAGGAGCCAATTCAAAAAGCCGTCCGCGAGAACCCCGGGAACTTGCTGGCCATCACCCCCTTCTGCAACGGCGTCGTCCTCACTGCGAAGTACAAAAACCTGCGCGCCGATATCCTAAAGGTAATAGAGCTGGTCGCTGGCAAGGGCAAGGTCACCTTGATCCAACCCCAGCCCAAGACCACCACCAAGGATGCTCGGCGCGGAGCGGGAAAACCCGATAAGTTTGCTCCCCCCATTGCCCTCTTCGCGCGCTGCTCCGACGCCGACGCCCGCGCGAAGCTTACTGGTGGCGGCACCTTTAGCAGGGACCACGGCCTCGCCTTCCACGCCACCGTCCTCGACGCCGACTGCCTCTCGTGGGCCGTCGGCTTCTTTAGGACGGACGTCTCTGATCTACCGGATCTAACTGCAAGACGCCTGACCTACGCCGTCTATTACGCACTCCAGAACCCGAGCGAGGTCAAGGACGCACCCAAGGCCCTCGCCCTACTCGATCGCGCCACACAGGGCACTAGCTCAGCCCCCCGTGATCGCCGCATACTCGACTGGGCACTCACGCTCGACGCGCGATACATCCCACACGAGGAGAACCCCGTCTTCGTGCTGATGGCGAAGCCCTGCACCAGAGATCCCAAGCTGTGGGATGACCTTCGAGCTGCGATTCGGAAAATCACGTTCACCGACGACCTCGAGGCCTTTATCCCCCATGCGAACACCCCATCTGGCCACAACACCTGTGCGAACTGTAAACTCGACTGCCACCCAAAATACAGCTGCACGTTCACTGTGCGCGACCCCGCCTGGTGGGGCCCAGTTGACCTCACCCACGCAATTCGATTCATCAAGGGCGGTGACTCCGATGACGACGACTCTGAAGGAGACCGCCGGGGCGCGCCTCGCGCTCGCACCACCCGGGGCCGGACGGACAACCGCTCGGGTGGACGCAATCGGGGACGCTAAAAGTCGCCATGCATATGCGTATATCAATTTACTTACCCGGACACCCCAATACACTAATACATACTAGTGTACCGCCCACGTATATCGTACCTAGAAATGGATAAATTTACCCCAACACTAGTAATGTGCTACGGGATACCTGAGTCTGGGCTCAGAAGAAGACGTACTCTAATTTAAGGACAGTACGCAGCCTGACCCTCACCAACTGTTGCCTCACAACACCAGGTGGAACACGGGGAAGGTACGCGCAGTGAACGGGGGGGTATGCTTGGCTAGTGCTCTACACTAGTTGGGCATACCCCTGTGAACGCTGCGCCACAACGGCGGGATTCTACAAGAATCGGGGTCCGCCGGCCAGAGATCCTGGTAAGTGCTGCTCCCTGACGAGGTGCTCCCAAGAGGCACCTCGCGAGGAAGTACACAACCCCACCCGGGGGTCGGCGACCCTTGCACGGTCGTCGGCCATCCCCATCCAACCAGCAACAACAACAAATTTCAACGGGAACCATGTTCCACACCTACGGTACGGGATGGTACCAACTGACGGGTTAAATACAGGCACCGGAATAGGCAGCTGGGGCACCGTAGGCGGCGAGAGCTCCGCCACCGGCGCTCGCCTAACCGATGACAGTGCCCTCAGTCGAGGGGAAATGGCTGAGGCTCACCCTTCGAGGCGAGCTGACGCAACTCCTGGAGCAATCCGCTTCCAGGGGGGCACCAATCCAGGTGCTAGTGCGCATCCAACGCAAGTGTCGAATCCAAGACACCCAACCCGTCTATCGAATGACGGGGATCCCGCATCTAGGGACCAGCACATCCAAGCTGAAGGGGGCAATAGAGCCCCGGTGGTTGATCGTGAACCACCTGACGAGGAAGAACCTCTACGAGCACCAACACCTCTCAGACCACAGTCACCTCCCAGATGGGAACCACTGATACCGCTGGGCTGGGATCCTCCCAGGGCACCAACGCCCCCTGATGATGACCCTCCAAGGGTACCAACACCACCCTTTGAGGAAGACGAGGATGAGCTACCATTTGCCAATGCACCTGACAGGCCGCCAACACCACTGGATCTTGGACGACGGTTCCCGGGCCCACCTGGCCGCCGCAGCACAGGGGGCAGACGGAAGCGGACCAAGGCCTCGGTCATGGTATCCTGCCTGAATATCAGAGGAATCGGTAACCCCAACCCGTGGCACCCGAAACACAAATGGTATCATGTTAACCAATTATCAAAAGAAAATAAAACAGGATTGCTAGTAGTCACCGAGAGCCACCTGAGTGCAGCCCGACATGCAAACATCCAGAACCTCTTCGGGAGGAGGCTTGAAGTAATATTCTCGGAGGATCCAATCACCCCAAACGCAAAAGGAGTTGCATTTGTAATAAACAAAGATCTGCTGAGCACAGACAATATACGCACATGGGACATAATCCCAGGACGGGCAATGATGATCGAAATTGAGACACATAAAAATGAGAAAATGGTAGTGCTCGGAGTGTACGCACCTAACCACCCAAGGGATAATGCAGACTTTTGGAAGACCCTGAGAGAGTTCTTCGAAAACAACCAATCCCCGAAGCCTGACATGATGGCAGGTGATATGAATGTGGTTGAGGAAGCCATTGACCGGCTCCCAGCCCACATCGATGCCGAAAACCCAACGGTGGAATTAGACAAGCTCCTCACAAGCCTACGCCTCGTAGACGGCTGGCGGAAAACATACCCAACTACCAAAGCATACACATTCATCCAACACCGCAACGCTGTGGGAGGCTCGCAGTCCCGCATCGACCGCATATATATTCGCCGAGATAAATATACGCAGGCCTATGACTGGAGTATAAGCACCGTTGGAATCTCGACAGACCACCGAATGGTATCTGTCCGAGTAACACAGGAAGAAGCACCCACCACCGGGCCGGGCAGATGGGTCTGGCCCACCTTCATATCCAGCGACAAGGAAGTTGCAGCCTTTATTCACAAAAGAGGCATGGAGTCGCACGCAGCGGCAAAACGAGCTGCAGACTGGCCGGAACGCGACCCTGGAACAAATGTCCAGACCATATGGGCAAAGTTCCAATCTGATATTCGGGAAGAAGCCCGGGCACGCTCAAAAATCCTGGTCCCCAAAGCGCAAAAGGAAATAGCATGCCTGGAAGAGGACCTACACGCAATCCTGAATAACCCCGAACTAACAGAAGATGAGGTCATCCTCACGGCAGCCCTCCTCACACAGAGACTGGCAAAGGTACATGCTGCAAAACATGACAAGAGCAGAATCACGGGGAAAATAAAGAACCGCCTCGAAGGCGAAGTAATTGGCCCATACTGGTCAGCTGTCAACAGCTCCAAGAAACCTAGAGAAGTGTTAAGACGCCTGCTAAAACCGGGGCACAACCCTCTCGCTAACACCATGGCTAAATATGAGACGGACTCGAAGAAAATGGCCACAATAGCACGAGACTACCACAATAGAATCCAGAAGGAGAGGAGAGACACTGCACCCAACATTCGAGACCCAACAATTGAAGTGGTACTGCAGAAAGTAGCCCGGACAACCACACCGGAACAGAAGGAGTCACTTCAGAAGCACCTAACACGAGATGATGTAGCGATTGCGTTGAAACTATCTGCAAACAATAAAGCCCCAGGGTTAAATGGTATACCATATGAGGTGTGGCGCACATTAGACTCTCGGTTCCGCACACACACCTCCCAAAACAAACCAGCATTTGATATTGTTGGGTTCCTCCACCTCCTATACAATGACATTGAGTCGCATGGAGTCACACCAGGCACCGGATTTTCAAAGAGCTGGATGGCTCCCATATACAAAAAGAATGACCCTGCAGAAATTGCCAACTATAGGCCAATATCACTGCTAAACACTGACTATAAGATCTTTACCAAGGCCCTGACCATTAAACTGGCAAAAATAGTGCCCGACCTAATCCACCCTGCACAGGCAGGGTTTGTCCCAGGTCGCCACATCTACGACCAAATTTGGCTTACCAAACGAATAATCGAACTAGCTGAAGCCACGGAACAGGATGGAATAATTGTGGCACTGGATCAAGAGAAAGCCTACGACAAGATTGAACACGATTACCTATGGCGAGCCCTAGAAAAATTTGGGATCCCGACCGAGTTCATTAACACAGTAAAGGCACTATACAGTGATGCGCACACATCCGTAGTTGTAAACGGCATGATGAGTGAGCGCCCTTTTAAGGTGTCACGCGGCGTCCGGCAAGGTGATCCCCTGTCATGCCTGCTCTTCGACCTTGCAATAGAGCCACTGGCAGAGGCACTCCGACAATCTGGCCTAAAAGGCTTCAAACTTAAGGAAGTTGACAACAGAGTGGTAGCAACCCTCTTTGCAGATGACACACTTGTCTACCTATCATCCCATGACGACTTCCAATCACTGCTTGATATCTTAGACGAGTGGTGCATTGCATCAGGAGCAAAGTTCAACATTGAAAAAACAGAGATCATACCAATAGGCTCACTTGCACACAGAGTCCGGGTCAGAGAAAAGCGAACAGTCAACGGGGTTGATGGCACATCAATCCCCCAGCATATTAAGATAGCCCAAGAGGGTGAACCGGTCCGCACTCTCGGAGCATGGGTTGGAAACAAGGTGGACCAAGTCTCAACCTGGACAAAAACAATAGATAAGATTGACGACGCACTCGAGCGATGGGAGAAAGGACATCCAACCATGGAAGGGCGACGACTCATACTCATGATGGTTGTAGGCGGAATGACCCAATACCTCGCCAAAGTCCAAGGGATGCCCCTGCAAGTTGAGAAGAAATTGGAGCGCCGCATACGATCCTTCCTATGGAATGACAAGAGCTTGATCTTAGTTAATAAGGAGACGGTCTACGCACCAGTAGATATGGGGGGTCGGAACCTCCTTGATATAGTTGCTCGCAATGAAGCGATCACCATAACATGGCTGAAATCATACCTTGACCTTGGCCCACCACGTCCACTCTGGGGATTCGCTGCCGACGAGCTGATTGCACTGGGTATACAGTCAAGCTCTGAGACGGTTGTAGAAAAAAACCTACGGACCTGTGTATTCCTTCAAGCCTGGGAATCAGGCCGCACTCTTAAACCGAATGACCTTATCAACATGGTCAAGGTCGCCCGCGCCCGCGGAGTCCAAATGGATGGCCTCGCGTTTTCCCGGGAGATCATGCGCGACATGGTAATCTGGTACCATATTAAAAGCACGGCAGGCCGCCGAATCTTCAACAACGGGACTGAGGTCCGATGCCTCAAAGCACACCACAAGATAATAACTGTCCGTGAGACTGAGGCTCTCGCCCGGAAGCTAGAGAACCCGCGCCACAATCCACGATCTAACTGTGCGTGCCCAGAATGCAGGAGCATCAGAGCTGACTTCCCACAATGCAGGAACCCTCACAAATGCTGCCTCAAGGCACGCCAGCTTCTAAACTCACTTGAACCCAAATGGAATCCACTCAGACCCCAACCAGAAGACTACGAGGACATACCTGCAGAACCCATAGTACTCGGGGCGGACGAGGAGGTTTTCAACCCAAGAATCACCGTCAAAGGGAACCTAGGAGACACCTTCAGGATATTCACAAATGGCATAAGAGGAGGCACATCTGCCCCGGACACCAGGATCGAGCCTGAAGCAGATGAAGAGGATATTGTTGTATACACTGATGGCTCAGCAACAAACAACGGAATGACCGATGCACGCGCGGGCTTCGGAATATATTACGCACCTGATGATCTGAGAAACCTCGCGATGAGGGTGCCAGAAGAACTAATCCAGTCGAATAATGTGGCCGAGATCCTAGCAGTGAAAGAGGCAATAGAGTCCAATCCAAAGGACGTCACGCTCCGAGTGAAAAGTGACTCCAAACTGGTAGTTGATGGCCTCACAAAAAACCTGCAAAGGTGGGAAGATGAAGGCTTTCAGAAGACAGAAAATGGACACCTGATACAGGCCACGGTGGCACACCTCCGAGAACGTAAGGCACCCACAACCTTCCAATGGGTCAAAGGACACTCGGGAATAGAAGGAAATGAGAGGGCAGACCGCCTAGCGGACGAAGGGAGGCAAATGGACGCCGCACCCATTGTGGACCTCCACATCCCCCAAAATGTGCTTGTCCCGGGGGTAAAACTCAGAACTATCACGCAATCGTCAGCATACAAAATCATTCGGATGCAGACCATGGAGACACTCACATATCAAGAAGCTTTGGATAGACGCGCCACTAACAGGAACATAACCCTCGCCCAGAAGGCAACGGCCGGAGAAAGCAATGAGGCCCCAGCGCCGGCTCAAATTTGGAAATCTGTCCGCCACAAAGACATCTCTAGAAGCATCCAATACTTCCTGTGGATGGTCATTCACGATGGCTACGCCCTCGGTGATTTCTGGAAACATCTCCCAGGATATGAAGACCGGGGAGTATGCAGCAAATGCAATGCACCTGAAAGCATGGCCCACATCCTGACACAATGCAACGAAAATGGTCAACAGACAATCTGGGAGCTAGTGTCTGAGCTCTGGAAACTCAGAACAGGCACGGAGACTGACCCACCACTCATGGGGGAAATCATGGCCTGTGGCCTCATGAAAAAAGGGAACCTCCCTGGTAAAACCGACGCAGGCACAACGCGTCTACACAGAATTGTCATCTCGGAATCCGCCCACCTCATTTGGCGCCTACGCAACGAACGAGTCCTCAATGGGAAAGAACCTGCAACAATAAGCGAGATACGGAACCGCTGGGTGCACGCTCTGAACATGAGGATCGGAATGGATTGTCTAATGATTAACAAAGCGAAATACGGCGCGAAAGCACTAAAAAAGTCGCTAGTGCTGAGAACGTGGACTGGAATCCTCCGAAACGAAGACAGACTCCCAGCCGATTGGACTAGGGAGACCAGGGTTTTAGTGGGTATTGGTTGATGAGAGGTAATGATAGGCTGGCCTGCGCAGTCTTGAACCAGGAGACCAGAGCCCCACACAGGCGTCCTCTGTGGCGTATCGTGCATAAATTCGCATTTCCCTGGGTGGCTGTAGGCGGGGTTGAAAGAGCGTGGCCCCCGCCAATCTTAACATGGTATGGTAATTGAGGGGCGACCTGGTCGCAAGTCCGAGTGATCCGCTGGGCGGTGACGGAAGAGTACTAGTTAGTACTATCCCGAATGCCATCTTGTTCCACATATATAAGATTCATCGGCCCGTGTTAAACTTTGATCCGTTCGATCGACGTGTCTCGAAAAGGAAATCCCCGACTCTTGCGCTTTAAACGTCGCTATAAAACAGATAGGCCCGTTTCAGCCTCGCTCGGGTACTGGACGTGAAATCCGCACGCACGCGAGAGATAAAACAGACTGGTTGGGGAAAGAGCTGTCTATAGTACATGCGCATTAATTAAGAACCCCAGCACCAATCCCACCGCCTTTCTTCTGGGTTTTCCACACAAGCTCTATGCGTCTCGGTGTCAGGTCTCCACACCCGAACCATGCCATCGTCCCAACACGTTGACAACATTTCGGGTGCCCAGTCTACACCACCAGCGTCCCCGGAGTGTCCTTTTAATTCCACACCGGTTTGTTCAGCGGCCGCACGCGTCGCGTTGCTGATATCAAACATGAAACTACTCCCAGATACGCCGGCCCCACCACTGGCCAACCACCGACCGCACGGAGACGCCGCAAGCTTCACATAAAAATTAGCTTGTAGGTTCGCATGCGTCCATGTGTTGCCGAATGCAGCCAAAGAATCGCGTCCGTACGTGTGAATGCGCGAGTCTGCACTCAACGCAAACAGTAGACCGGTGGTAGGTCCTGTACCATCGACGAGGCTGATGATTCCCCGCGGCCGAGAGGACCCCTGAGAAGAGAGTGTCGGGTCCAACGGAGAAGAAAGCAAGAACGCTGGATCTTTAGCTTTGGACGACTTGGTTCTTTTCGAGAGCCGGACATCCCAACACCGAAGAATTCTGCAGGACGAGATTAGACTCAATGAAAAGCACAAGTTGAAATATCATATACCCATCGGACGAGCCACTGCTAATTAAATGGTACGGGTTCGCATCGGAAACTAACAGCCCAGTAACGCTTCTCGGCGTAGGAGCGTTCTTTCCCTTCGGTGTTTTCCGTTTTCCATTAGCGCCCACATCTTCATGCGCTGCTGATATGTTTAGAACCGGAAGCAGGACCGCTGTTCCCTGCCCCGGACGATTTTCGCTGGCTCGTAGATCCCAAATGCAGATCAACCCGTCCCGGCCACCCGTGCTCAAGAGGTCTGGGTGGCTTGGATCCCAGGATATGCATTTGACAGTGCCTTCATGTCCGCGCAGGTTTTGAATGGTCGTACACGTTTCTAGATCTGATACATGGGTAGATCTGTCTCCAGATCCAGTGGCAAGCAACCTGTCAGACGCGTTCCACTTTACATCGAAAATCCCGTTATTGTGCGGCCGTAGTGTAGTGTGGACAGGCTCTGGTACGAGGATTGAACCACAGTGGTCTAACTTTTCAGGACGCGCGCACCTGGGTCCCATTCTTTTCGTTTAGAAGTGTTAACAATGTAGACCGTGCCTTGTTCTGTTGCGACTGCCAGGAGGGGTGTTCCGCCGGATCGCGCCGCTGCAATTACGAATGAAATTGGCGACAAGCATATCGCGTAAAAGGGAGAACTAACAATGTGAATAAGAGCAGGCGTAAGGTGGTGCCAAAAAGGATCCATCGAGAACGGAGTGACAGCGAAACACGTCTGATTTATTGGATGACACGAAGGATTGGAGGATTGGCAGTGTGGACACTGGCGGGGCATCAATAACACTGGATGAATCGAGAAGGGTGACGCACAAAATGGGCGTCTAGAACTGGCGACTGGTTGCCTCTGCGGAGCGATGTTCCAGGAGGCGAAGTTTCGGCGGTGGCACGAAGCAGCATGTGGGATTTCCGCGTCACTGTCGCTTTCGTACGCGTCGTCGGAAGAATCGTTGTCGGAAGAGAATTTTACGCGTTTTCTGTCCCTGCCGTCCGCTGCGTCCAACGATCTTTTGAATTGCGCGTGTTTTGGTGGAGAGGTAAACCATGATTGAATGGTGGATGACGCGTCGAGGATCGGGATGTTTGTACGTTCTGCGAGCGCGCCTCGCGGCTTGGAAGCTAAGATTTTGGAGGACCGAGGCATGTTTCGCGATGGAGAAATGGTGGTCCCGAACGTGGCGCGGCCTCTGCAAACTAGGACCAAGCTAAACTAGGTGGTGGTCGCGGTGGAAGAGAGTTGGTCACCTGACGGCTTTGTATCGGCTTCTTCGGGATTCAACAACTTGTCTCTTCTTCGGCCGAGGTTGCGATTCAGTCCACAAACTTTCTTTCACGCAACTTACTTGCCGGAGTTTGCGATTTTGCCAGCTAACAGAATGTTCAGAACCGCCGTTCGATCGATGGCCACCTCCTCCCGGAAATCCCTAACCATCGGGCTCATCCCGGCTGACGGAATTGGCCGCGAAGTTATACCAGTTTGTGCACTCCGCGCCTGAGCTGTGTTGTAGTTCCAATTTTTGCGCAGGCGGCAAGAGATGCAATTGTTGCGGTCAAGTCCGAGTTACCGGAGCTCAAATTCATAGACCTGCTTGCTGGATGGGAAACATTCACGCGGACGGGTACTGCCCTTCCGCGCGACACTGTCCAGTTGGTCCTTCAACATTCGTCGAAATTTCGCGTTTTTCACGCGACATCTACAGAACTTTGAAGGAGCAGTGCGACTGCGCCTTGTTTGGCTCTGTCAGGTATTTGCAAATTACTGGGAAGGGTGTTCATCTCTCAGTTTCTTCTCAAGTTCGCCGTCACGGAAAGTCGCAGGCTACTCTTCGCCAATCGTTGCTCTGCGCAAAGAGCTCGACCTGTACGCTAATATCCGCCCAGTCTTCTCTGTACGGCCTTTCTTCTGCACTTTCCCCACTCCATAACCTCTTCTCCCAATAAAGGTTCAAGATAAAGGAGAAGCCCCCCGGGTAGATTTGATTGTTGTGCGGGAAAACACGGAGTGTCTTGTAGGATTCCATTGCCTTGGTTGTTTCCTTTTTAATTCAAACATGCCTGTGCAGTACGTCAAACAAGAAACCCTGGTTGCGACCGAGAACGGAAAGGAAGCTCGAGCAACGCGGCTCATCACCGAACGCGCCTCGAGCCGGATAGGTAAGATCGCGTTTGAACTCGCGAAGGCGCGCCCCCGCAAGGTAGCTATTTCGTTCCATTGCTGCTTGTCGTCCTCAGTATTGGTTTCCAGCTGGTGACGATCATCCACAAATCCAACGTTTTGTCGGTGACCGACGGGCTCTTCCGTGAAAGCGTCCGCGCTGTTCCTGCTCTTTCCAATGGCAAATATGACGACGTCACCATCGAGGAGCAGCTCGTTGACAGTGCTGTTTATCGGTATGTGCAATGTGCTCATTTTGTTATTCGATTTTCACAGTCTTCTAGATTATTCCGCGAGCCACAGTAAGTCTTTTGTACGCCCTACAAACCCCGTCTCAATGAAATGGCAGGATTTTCGATGTCATGGTGGCGCCCAACTTGTATGGCGATATCATCTCGTGAGTTCGTTTTAGTCACTGTGTCTGCGGCTGCTTAGATGTATAAAGGGACGCCGCTGCTGCCCTTGTTGGCTCACTTGGCGTGATCCCTTCTATTAATGCTGGAGACGACTTTGTCATGGGCGAGCCGTACGTGATCATCGAGTTGCACCCTGCATGCCACTTATTTCGTTGCAGGGTCCATGGCTCAGCGCCGGATATCGCTGGAAAAGGCATCGCCAACCCCGTCGCTTCAATAAGGTCAGCGGCCTTAATGCTGCGACACCTGGGGTACACCTCAGCAGCAGACAAGATTGACAAAGCGGTCAACGACACGCTCGCTCCAGCCGAACTCTTGACGCCAGACCTCGGAGGAAAGGCTTCCACAACGCAGGTAACTGACCACATTATGAGCCTGATTAAGGCGCAGTATTAGTTGTATTTGCTCCCCAAAAAAGTACACTACAGCAGGTACATATCGAAATGCCCTACCATGAATCCAAAACTCCAGGCAGGGAATCGGAACACGGAACTTCTCTAAAATTCCTTTTGAACCACTGTCTTTTTAACGGGACAAATTCTGATTAACTGACTGCTAGCGGCCTGCATAAGTGAAACTGAGGGAAGAAACAACACTTCCAAGAGGGACGGTGAATACATAAGCGAACCGCTGCCGACGGTTTGTTGAAGCGCTGAAAGGCGGTGGCTGTCCGGATTTGTTTCCAAATCTGGGCTTTTGATTAGCGCGTTCTCGAGGTTCGGCGCTAAAATGTCAGTCTCTTCATTTCTGCAGTCTACACTCCTGGGTGCCGTCTCCCCTCTCAATTGCAGTCTCCAAACTAAAGCCGGTGCTTCTCTCTGTTCTCCTTCTCCGGCCCTCTTGCGATCGCACCGATCTACACTTGACGGATGGGCAAAAACAAGAACAATGGAAAGCAGAAGCAAAGACTAGAAGAGGTACCGGAAGTGGACGAGGAGGATGAGGAGTACGAGTACTACGATTACAGCGCTGAAGGGTCAGAGGAGTATGGTGGACTAGGTTGATTTCTTCCTGCTCGTCTGCGCTGATTTCGCTGATTTCGCTTCGCCGACATGTTAGCGGATATGCTTGGCGGCGAGGTCCAGGACAACTGGGCAAACGCTGCGGTAGCCGGACAAAACGATCCGTGGAGTGTTCACAAAACTGTGCAGCAGAGCGCGGCTGGCAGCCAATGGGGGAATGCGAATCAATGGGGCGGCGCAATTCCTACGCCTGCCCAGCTTGCCGCGCACCATCCTGCCACTGCGAGTGCTGCAGGCGGTGGTAAAGGAGGGGGAGGGAAGAAGGGGAATAATCAGCAGCAGCAAAAGGGCGACAAGAAGGGCGGGGGCAAAGGAGGAGGCGCCGCTCCTCATCCACAGGCTTGGCAGTCTTGGGGCATGGATAATCGTCATCCCGCCGAAGCTTGGGGAGCGGGCGGCGCGAACGACTGGGCTCTAACTCCCGAAGAGAAGGCCTGGGAAGCCGCCCAGGCATCGAAACACGCAGGGGGCCATTGGACGGGCTGGGGTGAAGAGGCGAAGCGGTTACCCAAGGTAACTTCTGTTCCTCAAAACTCTGTTGGGACCCATGGCAGGCCCGACCTGACCACTCAACAACACTCTGAAATTTTGCGAGCTTTGCTTAACCACCAACACCCGCTTCAGGGACACGACGTTCGAGCGGCTTACGAACAGCAGAAGGGCGGACATGAGAAGGGCGGGCAATGGGATCAATGGGCCGGGCAGCAAAAGGGAAAGGGCGGTGGTCACGAGCACAAGGGCGGCGGTCAATGGGACCAATGGGGCGGTCAAGAGCACAAGGGCGGCGGTCAATGGGACCAGTGGGGTGGCCACGAGCACAAGGGCGGCGGTCAGCAAAAGGGAAAGGGCGGCGGTCACGAGCACAGGGGCGGAGGTCAATGGGACCAGTTGGGCGGTCAAGGGGACCAGTTGGGCGGTCAAGGGGACCAGTTGGGCGGTCGAGGGGACCAGTGGGGCGGTCAAGGGGACCAGTGGGGCGGGAAACAAAAGGGAAAAGGCGGCGGTCACGAGCACAAAGGCGGAGGTCAATGGGACGAGTGGGGCGGTTCGCAGAGAGGTGGTGGTCAATGGGACGAGTGGGGGGCTGCTCAGCAACACGGCTGGGATGGGTGGGGTGGGCAGCCGGAGCCGCAGAAGGGTGGCGAGCAGCAGAAAAAGAAGAACAAGCAGAACAAGCAGGACAATCAAGGAAACAAGCAAGAGAAGCAAAAGAACAAGAAGGGCGGCGGCGGCAACCAGCAGCAGCAAAATCAGCAGAAACAGAAGAAACAGCAGCAAGGTGATGAGTGGGGTATTGGCGGAGGCGGATGGGACGACGGCAGGGGGTGGGGAATGCCCGAGGAAGAAGACAATTATTCCGATTACGACGACATGGACCGCCGCGTGCAATTTGCACCAATCTCCTCAAATCTTTGGGGCGGAAGCGATGTGCGTTCTTACTTTGTCTTCAGTCTGTCCAAGTTACTGAAAGTGCATGTATAATAAGCATGAGAGCACGTATCGAATGCCCTCAAAGACCCTCACACATGCCTACAAGGGTACCAACACGCCACTGTTCAGCGGCGCACCGCGCAATAAGGTTAGCGAAGGGGCGGATGTGAATTTTATCGACTCCAAAGGTGCGGCGCTTCAGACCGTGCTCCAGGCATTCTTTGGAAAGGCGCGGAAGGCCAAAGACCGCATTCACTGGATGTTTCCGCCCAACAAAGACGAACGCGTGGTTGGTGTGTTGACTTGGATCGAGGTCATGTCGCATAACCTCGGCGCGTACGGAGTGTGTCAATTCAATACACGCCTTTTCACCCGTCTGACATCTTGTCGCAGCTGCATAGATTCCTTCAGAGCCGTGAGCGAGGCGCCTTGTTCGTCAACGCCGATTACAGGCCCCCACATAATCCCAACGAACCTGCGTTCGACTGGTTAACTTTTGATCAGTTGCAAGCTACGAGGGACAGGACTCTTCAGGAATCCGTCGCGTTTTATGATCCTTCTGTTACCACAGTCGTTTTCGTCTTTCTGCCCTCGAAGACTGGGAACAGTGTGGCGATGTGGAGACGGAGGATCACCGTCGGCAACAACACCCGGACTTCCCGAATAAACGAGATAAATATCGCTATGGCCGGCCTGCGGAGAGAGAAGGATTATGTTGTGCATGTGGATGAGTAAGTATTGTCGCTTCGCCTGCTGAGCCATCGCTAATCAGTTTTTTTAGAATACCTGGTGCTAAAAAACCGGCAGGCGATAAGAAGAAGGCTGCTGTCCTTGGCCCCGACAAAAGGAACGCCGCACTCAAACACGATTATTACTATCCTTACGATGCTTACGATCCAAAACCAAAGAAACGAAGGTGGTGGCAGTTTTTGTGTTGAGTGACATTATCATTCGACATTGCTTTCGTCGCTTAGACGGGGTATGGGTAGAACTTGGACTATTGTGCTGCTTTTTGTGATATTGCTTTCGTATAGCTTGGTGGTGTATGATAGAACTTGCACTGTATTATTTTCTGTACGTTCAACAGCATTGTATTGTATCCTGTTTTCGTTTCCTTTGTGAGACGTGATGAGCTCTTTATTTTGCGTTGTTTGGGCCTCACGCCTGCTCGCTTATCTGCAGACTCGGACAACCTACTCCTAGTTTCGCAATGGATGCCCCAGAGCGCCCTTCTCCCTTGCCGGCTCACGAATTCTTTAATACGAGCGGAAGTGACAATGTTGCTGTCTCTCCTCAGCGTGGGTCCGCCCTCGGCCATCTCGCGATCTTGGGCACCGGCTTGGTCGCGATAGCCTTCATCCCGTATTGCATTACGCGACGTCAAGTCTCTACTCTTCGTCGAAGAATAGACGAAATGGGCGCCACCACTGCGTTACTCAAACAGCGCCAGGCTATGAGCCAGGTTGCCCCAGGGATAGAGCCCGAAGCGACGGCTTCGGGGCTTTTGGCGCAGATGCGACAGGAGTTGACGGCCATGCGAGAGCAACTTGAACAAAAGGACTCTCAGCGCGTGAAGGCTCTTTCGGAAGTGACCACGGATGTTCTCCTCATAAACACGGAGCTACACGATCTCAGAGGTGATATTTCCAAAGCAGCCGCCGGCAGTAGTTTGTCGGGTTCGCAACTGGAACCGCTCGAGGATGGTCTGCAAGGCCTCCGCGAGCAGATGGAGACTTATCGGGGTGAGATCAACGAGGAGATCCGGCAGCTACGTGCCGAGCAGGAGTCTCTGCGGAGCGCATTGTTCAAGTTATCGGACGAGGTACAGTCTGCGAAGACGGGCCCGCAGTCGAGCGATTTACAGCAACTCCTGCTGGAAACTAGACATACGCGGTACGGTATATTACTTTCCTTGCTCCTCAGGCCTTTTACCTACCCTCAGCGCTGTTGTATTCGGAGACCTTCCCATCGCCCTTGGAGATATTGCCTATGTTATCCAGAGGCTAGATATCGAAATGGGCCACGAACCCGCTGCCGGATACGATCCCGTCGAACGACTCCGTCTCCTTGCGTTGCGAATGCAAGACGAGAGCTACCAAGCAGGAGGAGGACGGCACAAGTAAATGGCTGTACAGCACGATACGGGACCGGCGTAAGAACATCCGGAAGCAATGTGTATTATGTACGAACACTCTGTATGTAGGAAGTAGACGAAGATGATCGAATTTACTGTTTCGAAGGCGAGACGTTAATTGCTCCCGACCTGGCGGGTCGTCATCTTTTCGGACATAGGTCTCGCAATTTCACACGTGTTGCGCTCTCTCCTTCGCCTCGTTTCCAACCTGCATGTCTTGGGCATATGCCCCTTTCTTAATCCACCGACTTGCATTCCACACTTTCTACCATGTCGGCGCAAGATGAGCCGTCTGGTACGGCCCCTCAACCCACTCCGGACGCTTCCCCGGCTGCGGGAGGCGAACAGCAGGCTCCAAACTTAGATGGGGTTCCTGCCCCAGCCGAACCTGAAGAGCAGTACGGGTCCATTGTCTACCTTTGTATCAGTGTTTTTAATGCCTGCGCCGGAAAGGCTCGACTGGAAGGAAGTGATTGAGCTTCAGACGTTCAGGTTAGCCCCGCTCTCCATCACTCTGCGCACTTGGAATGCTAACATTCCCTCCAGCGACCGAAAAGCATGGATTGAAGAAAAAATCAAGGTTGCCGTCTAGCTTGCGGTTTGTGCACACGCGCTCAATAATTTATTTTCAGTTTCTGGAACAAATGCCCCCCATTGAAGTTTTCGTCGGTATGGAGGCCATCAGGGCGTCCGCCGAGGAAGTTCCTGGGCTGCCTACTCGTCAACAACTCCAGCAGTGGCTAGTCGAGCATGACACTATTGAGAAGGAGACGGAGATTTTCGACAGTGGAGAACTCAAGACGATCAAAAAATTCACGAAGGGTGCGTCATATATTACGCCTGCTTCAGGCTGCAATGGCTCATACCGGCCCTCCAAGCTGCGACACAACGAAATTTATCCCGCGAAGACACTGACTTGATTGAATTAACGCTGACGACTATTTATGAATTGGACAAATTGCTCCATTTATTACGAGACCGTTCGGAGAATCTGGAACTCCTTGGAATACGGTTGTCGTGGGAGGAGTTTCGATCCACTGCGTGGATTGACCGGCGCACCATTATTGCGGACCTCAAGGCTTTCCTCGACACAAGGGCACGATGGACGCCTGCTGTCTACGAGGAAGTAACGCTCCCCACTCCCTCGTCTCCTCCAACCAGCGTTACCAACCGTCGCGATTCCCTCACCTCACTCGCCTCAGTCGCGTCGGACACGCTCCTTGCGTCAGCCGGTTTCTCTCGGAGTGCGCGTTTCAAGTTGGCAGAAATTCTTTCTCGAGACGCGGCTCAGTTCTCGGCGCGAATCACATCGCTCAGACACAACAAAATCGCTGCAGCGGGCAAAACGCTCGACAAATTAATAGACACCAGTCGCAAAGCGGTGCCAGAGGATATACTTGACGAACAAGACCGATTAGAGGAGAAAGGTATTGCTGAGCTGGAGCATGTTGGCAAGTTTGTCATGAATGCTGTCATGCAATGGAGAAAGTATTTCCCTTTTCTCTCCCTGCGGCTTCTTCGTGCTCATCCTATTTTTCAGGGCTGACGAAATATATGTCGAATCAATGAAGGATCAAGTTGCTGCTCAAGCATTATGGGACGAGATCGAAGCTGCGAAATTTCAGCACCCTACCGCGCGTCAAAGCACATCATTCGTTACGCGTGCAGAGGCTTTGATTAAACGGTTGTTTCTTCGGGGCGACCCCGCCGCCCGGACCAGCGCGTTTCCTCAGCCGACCCACGTGCTCTTCCCCGAGCATACGGCGATTAACGACTCCGTTGTTCAGACCCTCTCGTCTGAGGTCTCGACTGCTCTTGAGTTGGCACGAAAGGTGGAAGCCGTTGCGAAAGAGTACCGTCTCGACTACGAGGCCGTTCACCGCGTCGAAACTCTTGTCGAAACAAGCTCCGTTGCCTGTAATGCATTTACATCGGTCATCGAGCGCTTAGAAAAAGGCGTCTCGTCCACAGATGGCGACGGCACACCTCCAAATCTCATGTCCGAGACCTGCCTTGAACCCACTCGCCACGCCGCCTTCCTTGCACTTCTACCTTCCATTCTGAAAGAGCAAGAAACGGCGAACGAAACTGCGGCTCAAGTCCTTCGCAGTTCCCGTGGAGCGCTCCTTGGCTTAGATCGGCCAGGCATTGATCCCACGTTCAAGACAAAGGCTGCCGCCGAATTTCAGCGGCTGTCTGCGCTGCGTGGTCAGGCGCAGTGGACGAGGGACGACGTCACGACGCGGGTGGGCAGGCTGCGGGAAGCTAGGAAGATTTGGAATTCAATGGATGCCAACCTCAGCGAGCTCGAGGATGTACGGCGTGAGATCGGCGAGGCCATGGAGAAGCATCGGTGGCAGCAAGAGCTGAATGCTAATGGAGCGCCGCCCACACCCGACAGCTTTTCAGCTCCCCTGCCCGCCGATTCGCCTCCCACTGAATCGGTCAAGCGGCTTGACGATTTGAGCGCAAAACTGACTCGGGAAATTGATGTTCCTCTGGCCGCGCTCTCCCGCACCCTGGAGGCACCGTTAAATGAACGGTTGTCACGGAGTTCCGTCGGATTGAAACACTTCTTGGAACAGGTTAGGCAAATGGCTACTCTCCTTGAGTCGGTGAAGAACCAGGCGGGCGCCATGGGCACGATTCGGGACGAATTCCACGACCTGCAAGCGCGCATCGATGACCTCAAGATGCGCGTTGACACAGGAATCGAGGAGGTCCTGGCGGGGAAGCTTGTGGCTTCGGAACTGAGCACTCTCGATGGCGCCATAGCGAGTGACTTGGACGGATTCCGCGCTGAAGTCAAAGTCTTCATAGATGGCCTTCCGCAGAGAGTTCAGTTCGTTTCCAGAGGTCCTGGCCGCTCTCCCACTGCAGCAACATTCGTCAAACGCCGGTTCTCCTCCATTGATTTGAAGCTCGCGGCTTTCGACGATAAGCAGTCGGTTGAGCTTCCGTTCGACTTGCAGTCGCTCGATGACGCAGTGCGTGTGGATTCCAACTCGTATGCTATGAAGCTAGGTGGTCAGCTGCAAGCCCTCGAGCAACGAGCGTCCCACTTCCAGCTCGCGCAGATGGCGAAGGACGTCGACGTGTCCCTCTCCTCCGTCGCTGCGGATATCAACAACGTCGCCCAGCAGCTTCTTACATTCAAGAGCTCTTTAACCAGCATCGTAGGCCAAACCGACATTTCCAAACCCCTCGCAGATTTGGCGAAAGAAGTGGAAGATGTTTCGCAAACATGTCGAACGCCTATTGCCCGCTCCTTTTCTCCTATTCGCGAGCTCCTTCGGCAAATGGAGGCTGCGCCCGGTTCTCACGACCCCGCCGTCCATGAAAGCATGTATCTCGCTCGCCTGCGGGCCGTGGACGATACGGAGCTGAGGTTCAAAGCATGGACTGACGACGTCGACGCGCTCTCTAGGCAAGTCGCCGAGGCGCAGAGGGTCGAAGCTGCGCGGTTAGAGGCGGAACGCATCGCAGAAGAGCAGCGTCTGCAGGCCGAGAGAGAACGCATCGCTGCGGAGGAAGCTGAACGTGCTCGATTGGAGCGCGAACGTCTCGAAGAAGAAGGACGGTTGCGACTGGAGGAAGAGCGGTTGGCCGAGGAGAGGCGCGTTCAGGCAGAGAAGGAGCGAATCGCTGCGGAAGAGGCTGCTCAAGCGCTCCTCGCCAAGCAACAGGCAGAGGAGGAGGAGCGCCAGAGGCTAGAATTGGTACGTTTGGAGGAGGAGCGCCGGTTACAGGCTGAAAAGGAGCGCATCACTGCCGAGGAAGCTGAACGTGCCCGCATGGAGCGAGAGCGGCTGGAGATGGAGGCGAAGCTTCGACTTGCGGAAGAACAGCTGGCCGAGGAACGTCGGTTGCATGCTGAGCAGGCCCTTCTCGCCGCTGAACAAGCGGAGAGGGAGCGTGTGGAGAAAGAGCGTGTGGAGAAGGAGGAAAGGGAACGCGTGGAGGAGGAGCGCCGGCAGCGGGCTGAGAAGGAGCGCATCGCCGCTGAGGAGGCTGAGCGTACGCGGCTAGCAGCGGAAAAAGCAGAGCAGGAACGTTTAGAGGCAGAGCGACTGGCGAGAGAAGAGCGGGAGCGTACAGAGGAAACACAGCGGTTGCAGGCCGAACAGGCTCGTATCGATGCTGAAGAGGCGGAGAAGGCTCGCCTAGCTGCAGAGAAGGCCGAGCAAGAGCGCATGGAGCAGGAGCGTCTGGCGATGGAGGCGAGGCTCAAAATGGTAGAAGAACAACTGGTCGAGGAACGCCGGCATGCTGCCGAAAAAGCTGAGCAGGAGCGTTTGGAGAGAGAGCGACTGGCGAGGGAAGAGAGGGAGCGTATAGAGGAAGCACAGCGGTTGCAGGCTGAACAGGCTCGTATCGCTGCTGAAGAGGCAGAGACGGCTCGCTTAGTGACAGAGAAGGCCGAGCACGAGCGCTTGGAGAAGGAGCGTTTGACGATGGAGGCGAAGCTCAAAATGGTCGAGGAGCAACTGGCGGAGGAACGTCGCATTGCTGCCGAAAAAGCCGAGCAGGATCGTTTAGAGAAGGAACGCCAGCTCCAGGCTGAAAAGGACCACCTTGCCGCTGAAGAGGCCGAGAAGATACGAAAGGGTAAAGCCAAGGTTTCCTCTCCAGTCCACGGTGGGTTTTCGAGCATTAGGATTCGTCTCAGGCTCACTTATCCGACGTAGATGTCTTTGGGCTGCGTGTCGCTCCTTCTGATGCCAGTACCGCCCAAACCGCCGAGATGAGTGAACTACAGAATCACATATTCGATCTCCGGAAGCGACTCCGCACCATGAGCATCGAAGGACTAGCATGCTCCCCGTCTGTGCTCCCATCCGAAATTGAACTTCGCCGAGTTGTTCGCGAGTTCTTCTTGCTTTCCGAGGAAGTTGCTGCCTTGCCTCCCTCAGTAGAAGATCCTTCAGTCGGTGCGGAATTGAATTCGCTGAGAACCGAGATTACTCGCGCTACCCAGCTCGTGGAACATCTAGAGAACTTGGCGAACTTCTCCGAAGCACTACATCTCTGCGATGCCGCCCTCAGCGATCTTTTGGAGCACATCGATACGTACCCGAGCGTGCCGCTGACTTTAACGTCGTCCTTCAGGGTGGCCACGGATCTGCCAGCCGAAGAACAGCTCACTTCTCGACTGGCGTTCACAACTTCGGCAATCGAGCGTATGACGATCATGTTCGCTGCGGTGAAGGAGGATGAAAGAGCAACCACCGAACGAGACCGTACTCAACAGACCTGGGCTGAGCTGGAGGAGATGGCCAAGGACCGGATCGTAGGCAGACGGTCCCGACCGGTCAGTGTCAGCAGCTCCGCCAGTCGTGGCTCCGGACGAAACAGTCGCGCCTCGCTCGACAGCCGCGCATCGTTCAATAGCCGCGCCTCGCTCAACAACAGCAGAGTGTCGGTGAGAAAATCGCCTACTAAAGCTCCTACCTACTCGGGGCTTTCTGCCTCTGCTACTTCAGCCGGTCCTTCTCAGCGTCCGCGCAGTAAACTCGTCCCTCCCCAGCACCAGCCGCAGAATGGTTCGCGTCGTTCGACATACGGGACGGAACGCAGTCGACCTGGCAGTCAACTGTCGTCCAACCACTCGTCCAACCGTTCCATCTCCGGGCCCGTCGTGCATGGCTCCACATTTGCATCACGGCAGCGAACAACTAGCTTGACTCCTTCAACCACTGTCCCTCCACGGCGTTCTTCTGGCATACCTGTTACTCCCCACCACGACCGAACCGTGTCTCCCAGCGTCTCCGACGCCTCTTCCTATTCTCGCTCTTTCATGAGTCCCTCCTCTCGGTCGTCCTCCGCCTCTACGTCGACTTGGTCGCGTGCTCCGAGGTATTCATTAGCACCACCTCCTAAAAGCGTCACCCCCAAAAAGAAGGCACCCCCACCGAGAAAAAAGTATGTTGCCAACCCCAAGAGCAAACTTGACGTTGCGGTCGGGGAGGTCGTCAACAAACTTCCGGTGGGCATCAGTATCGAGGGCGTGTCGGATAGTTGGAAGGATCAGAGTGGGAAGTATTGGATCGGTGAAGAGGACCCCAAACTCTGTTTCTGCCGCATCCTTCGTTCCCAGACGGTCATGGTCCGTGTGGGCGGTGGTTGGACTGAATTATCAAAGTACGTAGGATGTTGTTTATTTCTCTGCATTATGTTGACTATCTTTCTAGATTCATAAGGGACCATTTCGCAGACAGCTTCCGTCTGTTTGAAAACTCGCCTCCTCGGCCAGGAGCTGGAGAAGCGAAGTGGATCAGCTCGGCGACACTGCTCGAGAGTGCGGAATCCGAATCAGATACGACATTGACACCTCCACGGGCGCCTCGCACACCTGAACCACACGGCTCCGGCATACCGTCATTCTCGCTCTTGACACCCACCGGGGACAGCCCGCATTCGCTCAAGTCGTCCCCGTCAAACAAAGGTTCTCCGCTCAGTCAGACCCTGACCCCGTTGCAGTTCATGCGACGAGCGGAACCCGCCGCGGTGCCGCTGCAGTCCAGTCCCTCCAAAACAGCATCGCATGTATCGCACCACCGAGCACGGACTACATCGACTATCCACACCCCGTCTCGCAATTCTGTATGGCGTCCATAATACATGTCGCCTCGACTCTCTATCTCTCCGTTGTTTTGCATAGTGTGTACTGAGCATAGTTGTGTCCTATTAGACTTCTGTAGTTATCATCTCACTCACGATTCAGAACTAAATAATTTCCACTCACGACACCTGTAGTAGCGCTAGGCATTGAACTATAATTAATCTATTAGGGACATGTGCATTGAACGTGGTGTGAGTGGAGTGAGGTAGGTAAGAATCATGCTGCCTAATCTAGAAGGCCAAAGCATCGCACTCAGTCTTTATTTCGTTTCGAGTTTACTGCGTTCATGAGTCGGCTCTATTGTGCCTCTCTCCAGCCCCCGCAAACACTCCAATGGGCCGTGACTGTTCATAAATCTCGAGGGTTGACGCTTCAGAAAGTCAAGCTTGGCCTTGGCAAGAACGGATTCCCTACTGACCTTACTTTCATCGCTCTTTCTCGGGTGAAACGGCTGACTCGGTCATGATTACGGGCACGTTCGATTATTCTAGAGTAAAATGTCTCGCAGGATTAAACTACCAGCGGCGATTGGACGATTTTACGCGTAGATACACGATAGTCCAGCAATAAATTAGTTTGTCTTGACATACACTACTTACTGTGTCTTCTGCGCGAGCTTCCCCGCGATCCATATTTATCATTTCACTCGGGATTCAAAACTAAACAAATTCAACGCTTCCCACTCACGACACCTGTAGTAACGCTAGGCATTGAATTATGATCTATTAGGGATATGTGCATTAAACCAGGTTACAATTAATCGTGCGGTGTAGTAATAGTGGTGTGAGTGAGGCGGGTAAGAATCAGGCAGCATCATTTAGAAGGCCCAAGCATCGCACTAAACCTTTATTTCGTTTCGAGGGTTGACGTTTTCCTTCTCGTGCTGGGTTTTGATATGGCGCTTGAGGAGATCCTGCCGCTTGAATGTACCTTTTGCGGAAGCGGGACAAAACGGGCAGACAAACGGTCGCAAGCCCTCATGGGTGCGTTCGTGGCGCTTGAGTTCGTTATTGCGTCTGTATCGGTTCGGACTGCACCAGAAATCAGTCTCGTCCGTGGCAATTGAATCAGAAGGACAACACACCACTGCCCGCACTTGAACTTCCGCTGATCCAAATGCGAGCCAACGTGAACAACCATATGGTCCCGCCGCTTGTTCACCTGCGTGCACCCCACGACGTAACACCGGAAATCGTCAATCATCTCGCCCATAGCGGTCAGTTGCCCAGAAAACGACGCGAGCCAGCGCTTGTCAAACTCCTCGACGCCGGGATTGTGCTGCCGGTACCGCGCGGCCTTCGCCTCGAGCTCCGCCTGAGTAATTCCCCGATGCGCGTCGAGGACTGGGGTCATGAGGACGAACTGCTCGGGGTCTGCATCTTTCTTCTCCTTCTTCTTGGGAGCCGCACCATCCTGTGCTGGAGCCTTCCGCTTGGGGGCTCGAGGTCGCGAGGGAGAAGCGCCGGCGATGGCGGTAAAAATAGGGATGACGACTTCGAACGTTGGGTGAATATCAGGAATCGGGGTCGGAGCGTATGGCAGGTAGGGAGAGTCACACTTGATCTGCGACGAGTTGGTACTGTGTGTGTTCACCAACGGAGAGCTGTGGGAACCGTCGGGATAGTAATGAACGAATTGTGTGGGTTTGAATTCCGGGAAGGAAGGCACGGATGATAGAGGAGGGTGTGCGAGTGTGATGTACGCAGGATTGACGCTGCTGTTGAAGTCTTGCACGCTAGTAGGGGCGCGGAACATGTTTATGTCAGCGATGGGGAGGGCCATGTCGGGCGTCCGATTGGGTGCCGCGGGACTGCTGGATAAGAGGTGCGATATGGAAAGTTTCGAGGAAGAAGACCACGAAGCGGGGAAGCGGATATTGGGTGAGGATAAGGGCGTTTCCTCCGGGCTCGAAAACACCGATGGGGAGAGTATGGAGTCGAGGGACCATGTCGGCGAGAGCGGGGAGTACGAGTAATTCAGGGCGGACTGCGGGGATGGGTGGCTCAAACTGCGCGAGGAAGGGTATTGCACGTCCAAGTCGTATAGGCTGTTGAATTCGGGTTCAGAACCGACCGGCGAGGTCGTCGAATCGGCGTCGATTTTCATGGAGGCCATGTACTTTTCGAAGGAGAAGCTCGTGCGCGTCGTATTCGTTCGGCTCTGGATAGTAGGAAGTTGGAGCTGGGTGAAGTCCCTGGTGAGGCCGGCATCTATACCGCTAAGTCCCAAACCGATTGGCTGGGTGTTCGAGGGGTGAAGCATTGTTGGATCGCCTAGAGAGATATCGGAAGGCGGGCAGTTGTGGTTGGATTCTGACAGATACAAATCAAGTATGAGCACGGCGAAGCGCGTGGAGTGCGCTGGTTGTAAAGTACGAGATCAAGAGACGTTAAGCGAGGCTCCTTCCTAAATAGGCCAACTGGCGTTGTTTGCGCGCGCTTTTGATCTCGGCATGTTTTCGCGCCCTCGTGTTGTCTCATTCGTTGGCGTCGTTGGCGCAGGTGCAGGTGCAGCTGCCGCGTATCTGTTCTTGCCAGACAAGACGCGTCACGCGCCGACCGTGGACGATGCCTCGCTGTCCCCTTCTCATTTCACGCCAGCCACACTCACTTCGAGCGAACCAAGTGGTCCGAACACTAAACTGCTGGTTTTGACCGTCCCCGGGTTTTCCAAGCCAAAACACGCGTCTAAGCTGGCGCCAATATGGTCGGTGTACATCAAGGACGACGATATCCAGGTCGAGCGGCCGTATACACCTCTGGAAGGCATAGACGAACATGGCCGGATGCGGTTTTGGATCAAAAAATATCCGAAGGGGGAGGTCGGGCGTTGGCTGCACTCTAAAAAAATCGGTGACCAAGTCGAGTTCCGTGGGCCCTTGTCTACATGGGCTTGGAAGGAAGACGCGTGGGACGAAATAGTGATGGTGAACGTTAATTGCCTTACTGGGCCATACGTCGCGTCTGATGAGTACGTCTGCAGATATCTGGTGGAACAGGAATTACGCCGTTCTACCAGCTTGTGCAGTCTTCCTTCTCTAAAGGGGGCGACTCGAAAACGCGATTTACGCTGTTGCATTCCTCGCCAACACCGTCCGAATTGCCCCCGCCAGAAATACTTGGCCCCCTTCGAGGATATGCAATGGCACACCCAGATAAATTTGCGCTCCATATTTTCGTGGATAGCCGAGAGGGCGAGCGCCCTGCGGATCTTCCGCCGCTTCAAGTGGGCCGAATTCAAAGGCCCGCTGTTGAACGTTGTCTGGGCTTGACACCTTCCTCGTGGTGGCGGAATTTCTTCATCCAGACACCGAACAACGTTCCTCGACGGACGCTGTTTCTTGTGTGTGGACCCGAGCCGTAGGCAAATTTCTGTCGTGGTGGTTCGCGTTGTTGAATATATTTATCGCAGGATGATCAGCGCCATTGCTGGACCGTATGGGCGGAATTTCTCGCAGGGCCCGGTCGGTGGGATACTCGGCGAGCTCGGTTATACCTCAACTGAGGTGCGAAAATTGTGATACAAAACTTTATTGCTCCTCCGCTCCCGCAGTACATTCAAACGTGGGCCGGGATTATCATAAAACAGTAAGTAAGATAGATGTAAGACTGAGATGACTCTAAATCTGGCGGAGAAAAAAAAAAGTCGAGATTGACAGGGTCGGGCGGTAATCTCCGGCGCAAAAAATATCGCAATTGCAGCAACCGATGAACTGACCATAGCCATCGTCGATCGCCTCCACGCACGTTTCCCGTCAACGTTTGCGATGATACAAACTTAACTGCAGATGCCTACGGTTACAGCCGGCGACGCCCATCTACGGTGTATTAAGTTTTTTGAGTTTTTTTACTCTGATGCGTCGCTGTTGTTCCGATTTTTTTTTCGGTGCGGGTTTTCGTTGAAGGATTAACACAGCGCTGGGTCCGAAGTAATTCACGGCGGGATGCTTTTGCCGTGATGTTTTGTTGCCTCACCTGCTCCCGCCTGCATGACCGGGGTAGCATGACGCTCTCTTCCGCGTTTCCGCGTGTAAAATGTGTGTTCCGGCATGTTTTCGATTTTGCCCCAGGGCCACTGGCTAGTACAAAGAGATTCCACGTTCGTGACGGTTGGTCCAATAGTTTCCCCAGTTACCGAGCGCGCAACCCTGACTACAATAATTGTGCTGCGAGTTAGAGAACCCCGGAGTTTACCGTCGGTTTTCAACCCAGCGCAGGTGCTATCAGAAGAGCGTTCTCGATCTGCGCTCGACTGGTAATCGGGCATGACAAAAAAACTAAAAGCCGGGGTATCAACGCATTTTCTTGTCTGGACGCGGGAGCAACGCAATCAAATGCGGACCTGGCACAGATGGGGAAGGGCGCATATTCTTTGCGACCTAAATCTAGACGGACCTCGACGCAATCTGGATCGAAACGCCGGGTTTGGCGATTCGCCAAAACAAGCGAGAGATATGAGTCGGGAGATACCGAGAGATATCGCGAATGTGCGCGCAAAAACAGCGAGTTGAGGAGGTGGGAGGTACAGAATGAAAGTGGCGTGATGCAGCAATCAGGTGCGGAGATATGCTACTGGGCTGGATGCATCAAATACACACGCCTAAAATTACTGACCCGGATAAGTCTTAAACGTGCGTCGAGGAGAGAAGATGCTGGCGTCCATTTGGACCTACACCGTCGCTGAACGTGGGCCTTGGGTGCTGAGTCATATCCCCGCCATGCACGTGTCCCGTGATATCATATCTTTCGTCTTCTCCGTCTATCAAGCGCCGGGAGTGCCTCAAAACTTCCCTCTCTCGGATTGTGTTGGGAACTTCTTCTCCCTCATCCAAAATTCACCTTGAATCCAATAAAATTCTAGACGGGACGGCGTCCTTTATCTATACTGTAGTATAGTCGGCGGCCGTCGTCCTTACTGCCTCCCATGGGATCCGCCGCCGACAAGACCTCGCTTCTCTACCACTTCCCTCTCTCCCCCCCAAGTTCCGGGCCTTCCACAGCCTCCTCTTCTCCCCACATCCCCTCCTACGAGCCAGGACAGTCCAAAAAGTCCCTGTCTTCTCCATTCCGTCGCTCAAAGTCCTCCAAGAAGCATCGCACAGATCATAACGCAACAGATTCCGACGGTTATCTCACAGAGCGATCCTCTCCACGTCAGATTCCCCAGCCTTCCCAAGCTCGCAGAAATGCCGCGCGCGCTCTGACTCTGCCCTCCTCGTCTTCCTCAGCACTGGCCCAGCTTTTGAACGAGTCCAATGCGGCCCGACCCCTCGCGGGCCGCTCATATTCCTCGTCCTCGTCGAGCAACTCATCCTCGTCGCATAGCAATGGGAATCGTATCCAGTCCACCCCCCCAAACCCGGGCATTGGCAGGAAAGTAGCGGCGGCGTTGCAGTTATTCAAGGAGACAAAGGAGGATACGGGAGGCCCGGTAGCGGGTCCGTCGAAGCGTCCAGACGATGTTGCAGAGGCCAAGTTCCAGTTCGTCAAGCGCTCAGAGTGGCCAGACAGGGAGGCCGCTGCTGTTCGGCGCGAACGGAGCTTGACCGCCCTGCGGAGAGTGAGAACGCGGGAAAGCGTGTTGGTGGATGAAGGGGATGTCCTTCCTGCTGCGAAATCTCCTGCACGGGAAACCCTCATCCACGACTTGACACAATGGCGCGACAATGTGTCCAGTCCAAAGTCGCAGGAGGGTAGTGGTCGAGGAAGGAAGCGCGACCGGCCATCCCAATCTCCCGTGTTTGAAATGGATGTGCGTCACTGTGTATTTCTCTTGTATTTAGTTTGCTTGAGCTTGTTTCAAGCCTTCCACTCCGCGTCTATATCCTCCGTCTCCATCTCCGTCTCGATCACGTTCGGCCCGTGTCTCGGCCTTGCGATTTCAGCAAGACGACAACACCCCGACTGACGAGCTTCCTTCCTTCACCACCCCGCGCCCTCGTTCCAAGTCCTATGTACAAATACCTCCCGCGCCTTCAATCAAAACACCTTTGCATCCTGCATCCCGCTCTCCGTTCGAGTCGGCCGGCTTTTCACCTTGGTCCACAGATGACGACGAATCCGCGTGGGAGACTGCTTCCGCTACCACTACCACATCCACCTCTTCGGTCGGTGGTTCGAATACTCTCGACACTTTTGCACCTTCATACACATCCCGTTTCGAGCACCCGCTTCCTTTGCCGGATTCTCATGACGACACGGATGAATCAAAATACGGGGGACTGCTAGATCTCGACATAGACGTATCAGAGGAGCATCTGCCGCACATCCCCCTGCGTCCATTTCGCAACCAAGTTGGTGGCCACAGCGCCATTTACAAATTCACAAAGCGGGCTGTCTGCAAGGTGCGCGTATAACTTCGTCAACTGCCGATGTCTAACTCGGTTCGTTCGTCTGCGTAGCCGCTTGTGTCTCGCGAGAATCTCTTTTACGAATCGGTCGAGCGAGAGGCACCTCCGCTCTTGGGTTTCATTCCGCGATACTTGGGTGTAATGCTTGTCACTTATCGCCGTGTGCCCAAAGCGCCCGCTTCCCCCACCTCCATGCATGAAGTCGTGCGGCCCGTGCGCCCACCATGTCGCAAGGTCACCAGTGCCGGGGCACAGAAGGTGCATTCCGATACATGTGTTACCATCCACGAGACTCAGCAGGACGATGCGTGTGGCGACACTGACACGGACGAGGCGGAGATGCCCGAAGTCGTGCTCGACCGCAACCGCCACATTATCCCGGAATGGATGCTCCGCGGGCGCAACCGCTCGCTCTCGCAGTCGAACGCGACCATTCCCATTCCTGATCGGACGCGCCTGAACGGCGGGGCCGCGTCCAGTCCGGATCTCAGCGCCCCCGCTGCCGCGCGACCGCGGCCCAGCCCGTTAGCGCGTTACCCGCCATTCGTTACGAGCGAGATGGACGCGCCGACGCCGGTAAACTCCCCCAGCCAGTCGATGCGCGTCTTCCCGGCCAAGCTGGCGGAGAAGCCGAGCTCGAGCCGGCCGTTCCTGGTCCACAACACCGTCTCCGACGAAGACGACAGCTTTGGCGCGCGGCCGGCGATGTCAACGTTTTCGTCCACCCCTGCGGCACCGACATCGCATTCGCCGTGGTTCGGGGGGACGGGAAGCACCACGGTGAACATGAAGTTGAAAGACCATGTTTTCAGCACGGTGCTGCGTCGGTTTCGGCGACGCACCGGCGGTCGGCTGGCGGCGGCATTGGGGTCGCGGACGGACGACGATGGGGACATCGCGGATGCGGAGGGGGACGACGCAGACGGCCAGGTTCTGCAGCCAAGGAGGACGAGGAGCGGGAGGATCCGGCCACTGATCAGTCAGGTGGATCGTTTGCGGGAAGCGGAGATGCCACCGATGGGCCCGATTGTGCGGCGCGTGCAAAGTGAGGCCATGATCGCGAGTCCAGCCAAACTCGAGGCGCTGGCAAGGGAGGAACACCGAAGTAAAGATATGATCGATGTGTTTGGGCTGGATTTTGATGACGCGTCGAGTGTGGGCGTACCTGCATGGGGTCAAGCTTCCATGGACTTATCACCGTCGATTAGCCGGCGCCGGAGCCGCTCGCGGAGCCTCAGCCTTGGCGCGTCGCCGCCGCCGCCACCGCGCATGTCGCAGTCCCAACAGTCACAGCAGTCTTTTCCCCTCAATGCATCTGGCGACTTGGATCCTGGGGTAACGCGGCAGAACCACTTTATACTTATGGAGGATTTGACGGGGAGGTTGAAGCATCCATGCGTGATGGACTTGAAGATGGGGACGCGGCAGTATGGGTTGGATGCGACGCCTGCCAAGAAGAAGAGTCAGCGGAAAAAATGCGACCGGACAACGAGCAGGTCGTTGGGGGTGAGGGTGTGCGGTATGCAGGTGAGTCAATACAGTTGTCTTAATTTCTGTCAATGTATTTTTGAACTTGCGCTAATACTTTTTTGTAACTTCAAGGTCTGGAATCATGTAACGCAGTCCTACGTCGCCCAAGATAAATATATGGGGCGCGACGTCCGGCCTGAAGCGTTCCCTTCAGTTCTGGCGTCGTTCCTGCATGACGGCGAGCGGCTGTTGGCCTATCAGATCCCAATACTGCTGCAAAAGCTGTACGGCTTGGCTCGCATCATCAACCGTTTGAAGGGGTACCGCTTTTACGGCTGTAGCCTCTTGCTGATCTACGACGGCGATCGCGAGCTGCAAGACACGCTCCGTTCATGCTATCAAGAGCAGCCTACCTCTCGAAGTAAACGCGGCGAGTCGCTGGAGCGGCACAATGCTGACTACGCACGGACCTCTGACAAGCCTGCGCTGCGGCGCACGCACAGCGAAGACTTGCTCCTAGGGCCTGTAGCCAAACGGAGTCACCGAAAACGCGGGGAGATCAACGTCCGAATCGTCGACTTTGCGCACACGACGTCGGGGAAAGATTGGCTCCCGTACTCAGAGCTGAATCCGCACGACCACCCGCCAGAGATGGCCCCAGGTTATATGGCGGACGTCGACCCTGAGACAGGGCTTATCTACGCGCGGTTCCCGCCGCACTACCCCGAGGAGGCGGACCGCGGGTTCCTTTTCGGTCTCCGGAGCCTCGCAGCGGTTCTGGAGCAGATTTGGAACGACGAGCGTATACGGAGGATCAAGGCCTGTCGCGACGACCCTTCCTCCTCCAACCGCACTCTCCCGCCGCTCTCGACAGACGGCAAGGAGATTTTTGACGAGATTTTTGGACACCCGCAAGACGACGAGGATCCGGGGATGATTTCGACTTGAATAATACCACAATCACGACATCACAATCACTACAGTATACAGATACCGTACATTTCCAGGGTTTGTACAGGCACACATGAACATACCCGCTAATTATTTAGCACAATCACGTTTCGTTTTTTTTAGTCTGTACTTTCTCTCCACACCATAGACGACTCTACTCACTGTAGCTTATAACCATTTTGTCTTTTGCAATCTTCACGACTTTGGGATGATCTTTCGCGTTGCGGCTTCGATTCCTCTCCTATCTCGCGTCGGGTCACGGCGTTACGTCACGCTCGCGACTCGCTCGCGCCTTCAATATCTTGGCTCTCGCCTCAAACCTCAAAACTTTGAGGATGGACACAGATCTGAAATGCAATCGACTGACTTGCCGCCGGCCGTTAAGCGACAAGGCTGTCGTGGTACGCTCCGTAACTCTTCCAACTCTGCCCTCTCTTTTGAACTCGTCTTTCGCGTTTCCAGACCACTTGCAAGTCAACTTCGTCTAAGCATCTTTACTCTGGACGCTCATATATAGCCCGCACCGGCAGGCTCACACATATTCTGCGGCGCGTTCGTTTACTTCAGCGGGGTCTCCTGCGCCTAACTCATCTTCTCAGTCGATTGTGCAAATGAACTGTTCAATGCGTCCCGGCTTTGTCCAGGCACATGCTTTGCGTTTGACCCACCAATTTATTTCGTTAATGCCACTGGTTAGCTTGTGAAACAACTCTTTCGGAACCGTAAGGAATTTTTTTGGCTGTCGATATTCTTTTTCAGTGGATCACTTGCCAGGGACGACGTGGTGGTCTGCTCCCTCCATCCTTCAAATGACTATAAAACTGTAAATCTGGCGCATATTATATCTTTCATCTTTCTCTTCCTTCTGTTTGCTCACGTCAAATTCAAGTCCGTTCTTTCTGGTTTAAGTCCGACAATCATTCTGGAAATATGCAGTCGGTTCTGAACGGCTACTCAGATTTGAGACTGACTGAACTGACGCTCCTTATACCCCAGCGCAATTTCTTTCTGGCAGTACCAAAACTCCCAGGAAAGGTATGTGTACCTCTCAACGGCGCGAGCATTTCAACTCATCCGCCTTTTCTGCAGCTCCTTTCAACAGGCCGTGGTCCGGAACGTGAACGACAAGAATGCCCAGCTACAAAAGCAGCTCGACAATGTAGTCAGAGAAGGTAGAAATGGCGTCCCTCTTCCCTCTTTTCTGAAAGATATCTGCAGCTAACGGTGAAATCAACTTGCTGAGCAACAAGAACGCTGGTGTGCATTAATCATTGCTTGGACCACGGCTGTTGAACTGTTCCATAGAACTTCAGCGGGACCTCGAATTGGAACGCCGGAAAGTGCGAGATTTGCAAGAAGCAGCTCGGGAGCAGGATAGGGAATACCAGAAGCTCAAGGCATGGCTACTGAAGCTTGGTGAAACAATACTTAACACTATGAATGCAGGCACAACACGATAAAATCAAACGCAAAGCCCTCCTCGCGCCTAACGCTGTTACTGGTGCTGGTCCAAGCTCCGCTGAAAATAATCAACAACAAAACAAACTCAGGGCCTTTTCAAACCCCGTCAACTTAGGCGCTGTGGTCGGGGGCATGGAAGCAAGCGGGGTATATAATTTTCTCCTGACACATCCATCTCCGCATTACTAACCCACACCCGCGTAGATCCAGCGCACGCCCCTTGTCAACCGGACCTCTGGTGCAGGCTTCGGCGCTCCATCTCACCATAACTGGGGCCAACATCAACCGCAACAGCAGCAGCAGCAGGCCCAACAGCACGTCCAACATTCGACACGCCGCACCCAGTCCCACCGCCAACCATTCGCAGCACAAAACGACCGTGGCTATCAATCGGGGCACACTTCAGATCGTTCAACGGGAAGCTCACATGAAGTCGAGAATCTGCTGCTGGGAGGGCAAGCGCGCCCGACCCCAAACCAAGGATGGTCGACGGCGCCTGTACCCCGCGCGAGACCCACGCCGCGAGGCACGTCTTTCCTCCATTGATAAATGCCGACTGATTTTTGCTGTTAGTTTTCCCTCCAGCGAACCAACAACCACAGCGCATGCCCGGCGGATTCCGTCCTGCAGGCGTTCCCCGAAGCTAACACTTGACCCAGGCGTAGACTAATTGCTAGAATCCGTATTTTTCAAAGGTATAGTCCATTCGCTCATGCAATTCTACCAGCTAACTCTGCGCAGACACCGATTGACTGCTGGAATAGATTGCATCGATATCGTATCACGCAAGCTACCGAAGAAAGCTCAGACAAGGACCGATTGCTAGAATCAAATTGTATTGGTATGAAATGCAAAAGGTAGTACATTGGCTTGCAGCCTTGACATGCGTAGGGATAGACAAAACTGTACAGACAATTAGGCATAGCGGCCAATTAATTAGGCGTAGCATGTAGATGGTTCCGGGTAGAGAATAAATAAAGAAGTTAACACTTGACACCTCTTCGGGTGTCAAGGACCATTAGAATCCACGAAAAAAAGATGGTTGAAATCGAAAGTCGAGTCGGGAGTGGAACGAGGGATTCAACCGGACTCAGCCCGCTTGAGCACACCGTGCTTCTCGTCTTCTAGGTACTGCCCGATCGCGAGGATGTCCTGCCCTGCGCGGCGCAAATAGCCTGCAAGCACATCGCGGTCTGCCTGGGGGAGGAGATCCGAGAGTTTGTCCACTTGTTTTTCGAATTCTCGATCCGGCGTCGCACTACCGCTACTTCTGCCCCCGTTCCGGGAAGGCGACTCGGAAGACCGCGACCCCGCAGACGACGACGAGGCGGGTGCAAAGAGTGACGGTCGTTTCGCCAACTTTGCGGCACTACTGCGGTCCGCCATATTGCTCGATAACGCTGCAGTGTTGATGCTCTGCGTCCTGAGGGCGCGATCCCCTGCGCGGTTAGGCAGCGCGCGCGGGCCGCCGGGGACGGCGGGCAGCGGGCTATTCGACATCATCACCAGGCGCGGGTTCGATATCGGCGGCGCTTTTGTCAGTCGTGTCCCGCCCCCGCTACTCGAGCTGATCGAGAAGGACGCCATGGGAGGAGGCTTGCTCGGCTTGCTGATGCTCCCCTTTCGTCCAAGCGAGGAGAAGAAACTCAGGTTCCCGCTTGTTTTTGAGGAACTGGAGGAGTTGGAGCTGGAGGAGGCGGCGCTTGCGAGCATGCGTAAAGGCATGGGCATGGTGGACGCGGAGGGAAGAGTGGAATTTAACGCGCGGGGGGAAAGTGCGGGGTAGGGCAGGGAGGGAACGGCGGGCGCGATGTCGCTCGGTTTTGTTGATAAGTCGGTCGCAACCGTCGCGTCCGCCCGGAGGGGGAACGTCGCCTCGCTCTTCATCGATGAGCGCGAGACATGCCTTTGCTGTGGCCCGCCCCCGGGCGTGGTGGCCTTGGGCCCAGTTGAACCTGAGCGAAAAGCGTCAAGTAGAGGCATAGGCCGAGACGATAAGCGACGCACCTCGAAACCGCGCCTCTACGACCCACTGGCTCAGCCCGCAATCGTGCTCATACAGCTCGTTGATCTTCTGCGCATATAATGAACACCTTTCCAGTGCGCTCTTCCGGCCGAAGATATCCGCCGAGCTCATTGCTGGGGGGTTTCGCGAGACGATCTTGTTCCTCCGAGGGATATGCTGCTGCAAATTCGCGTGCGTCTCCGAGTGAGAGTAATTGGAGCTCGCATGCCAGCTCGATGGAGGCGGCAGCGGCGAGGTCTGCCCCGCGGGGCTGCCGCGGGGACTTTTCGCGCTCCTGTGTG
Source organism: Mycena galopus ATCC 62051 (assembly GCA_014925785.1). Taxonomy (NCBI): domain Eukaryota; kingdom Fungi; phylum Basidiomycota; class Agaricomycetes; order Agaricales; family Mycenaceae; genus Mycena; species Mycena galopus. The sequence goes on along the minus strand of WIQG01000010.1, from coordinate 665,282 downwards.
TACTCGTACTGCTCGATCGCCCTAGGCTCCTACTTGATCTGCCGCTTGGAGATGGTGTCCGGGGCAGCGATGCAAAGCGCTTTAAGCCCGCACCAAGGCTCGTCCGTGCGCGCGTCTTGCTCGGCGTAACGTCCTGCGAATGTGACAGGGAAGCTGGGGGTGAATACGAGTCCCACGACACACGGTCATGGTCCATCGACACGTGCCCCTCTGAAGAGGGCGCCGGGGAAGCAGTGAGGTCGCGGCTGATGTGCGTCCACTCCTCGTTCGGCAGCTCAGGCAAACTCTCCATGCGCGGTGGGGGGGTAAGCATAGGTGGGATTGGCGGCAACCCAGCATTTTCCTTAATGTTATTGTTCTTGCTGCTGCTACCTCCGACGCTCACGGGAACCTTACTAGCATCGCCAACAGTCGGAATTAAACCATCTATTGTTCGCCCTGGAAGTGCCGTAGTTGGACTATAGTCGGACGGACTCGTCGATGGAGTTGTTGAAATGATCGACGGTGAGAAGGCGCCTTCGCGGCGGTGAAGAATGCTTGAAAAATAAAATATTAACACGTAAAAAAAATCAAAATCACCGAGGTGCTCACTCATCCTTGGACTCTTCCGAGCTTGAAAGTTCAACTACACGTGGCGGCGAAATAGATCGGGATGTGGACGCGGGCGTGCTTGAGCCACTGGAGCCACTCAAAATTGCAGATACAGCGCCCTGGAGCGTTTGGGGCCCTGTGTCTAAATCACGGCGTCGCGGACTTCGCGGAGGAGGCGAATGTAATCGTGGAGGGCGTGGCGGGGGCGGGGTGGAAGAATCAATGGTAAATGTTGCGCGTGGTGGGGGAGGTAGAGGACCGGCAGTCGCATGAAGGCCTGGCGTCAAAGAAGAAAGCAAAGCAAATCAAAATCCCGGTTAAGGAAAATAGAAAATCTGCAACGCACCAGGTTGGTAGTGGAGATACGAGGACAATGGGAGGGGCGACACGGAGCGCGGCTCCACCATAGTGCTCCGACGATCAAAAGAAGAGCGTCCGACGCGGAGGGAGGCGTCAGGGCCGAGATCGACGACCACAGGGGACGCGACAGGCACATGAATCTCCTTTGCCTGTCCGATTTCAGGGGTATGCACGGACAGGTCCGTCGAGTGACGTTTGGGGGCGAGAGAACGGGCATCGGAGGGGGTAGCTGCACCACTGGGACTCGAGGCGCGGGTGTTTGGGGTGGAGGCGCGGGAGGAATGCGGCTCCTGGAATACGGGAGGGAGAAGCGACTCGGACGCGGTTTGGAGGCGGAGTTTCATTTTGGAAGACTCGAGCGGAGCCGAGGGGGAGAAAGACGCAAGCCCAGTGCCGACTATGCCTACGTCGCGAGAAGACTTGGTCTTGAGGGTTCTAGAGGTGGCTTCTGACGCCGATCGACCGTGCCCCTTGTCTTCGGAGTGGGGGTGGGGGTTGGACCGAGAACCGGTGGGGGGCGCGGAGGACGGAGGGGATATGTATTCTTTTAAATTTCCGGCCGCGTCTGGGGGAGCCACCAATGCAAGGCCTTCGAGACGCGTCTGGAAACCGCGCCGTGACCTAACCGCGCTTAGTGAAGTCGGAGAGTCGGACTCGCGTACAGGGTCCATCTGGACAATTGCTAGACGACGTCTGTCTGCACCACCTTCTGAGGGGATACTAGAGCGACGTGTGGCGGGTTGCACTTGCTCGATGGAATGGTCTGAAGTGCCAGACGTAGAATAATCGGAGGACGATGTGGAGTTTCCTGAGAGGGATCTACGGTGGGTGGGCCGCTTCTGGAGAGCATGAGGAGAGTAGTTTACGCCCTGGTCAGCGAGGGGGGACTGGTAGTAGGACGCGAGGAGCTCCGAATCTTGTTGTCGAGCAAGCTTTGGACGGGCAGTAGAGGGCCCAGGCTCTGCGACGCGGAGAAAGGTGAGCATGTTCTGGGAGCAGAGAGAAACATACACACCATTCTGTGTTGTGCTTTTATGCATGTGTGGACGCAGTCAAGCCATTTGGCGACTCGCTAAAGATTCCCAATTGGGTATATTCCGACTCGTGCACCGCATGCCCTTTCCTTTTCGGTTCCACCTGCGGGATGTTACATGTATGCTCCCGACCATCATGGCGACGGCTCGCAACCACCGCATCCTATGGCCATCTCATTCTCACTCTCGACTCTGCAGAAATTTTCATTTTTTGTCTTTGGCTTGCATCCAACTCCTTCGCAACGTTAACTGACGCCGCAAAGATGCGCATCTAAAAACACTGAACAGTGAACACAATCAGTCATACACAATCACGGTCATAGTACACTGGCGAAACTTTGCCGCGGCCCAGGGTTTCAACCGTCTTCAAACGCACAAGGCGATGAGTACTCGGGAGTCGGGATTGAATTCCTGACTGGGCCAAAAATACCATATCCCGGCTCGACCGTCGTGTCGCTGGGAGCAACCACCGTCGTCAGACGGTCTCTATGCCCGAAAATCTCATCAGAGTTGAACAGAGTACACTCGCCTGCGGCTCCGCAGCGGGAACATCTCCCACGTCCCGGCTGCATACAAATCCACTGACGTGTTAATCATCCAGTGGCTAATCTGGGAGGAATGCTTATTACACTAACAAGGAGATTGGCGAGGGTTCGGAACTGTTTCTCGTTGGTTAACGTCACGCCCGAGCGACTGGTGAAAAGTTGAACATCTGGTTGAACAAGTAATGGCCAAATGAGATGCCTGCCAGTTTCCAAAGTAAGCCTGCTGTTTGAGGCGATGTCCGATGCTGAGTGCTTTGTCTCAGATGCGTACCGCGAATTGAAACCTGTAACTTTAAACAATTTTATTATTTTGCGGACAGCAGCACTGCAATTTGTGGCGAGTAAATTGAACAATCATTGCAAAACCCTCCCTTGTGGAGGGCAAATGGAAAAAGTCCAGGTCAAATCAACGTCCTACGCTGAGAGTGAGTCACACCAAACAACGCACTCATATCATACATGTTCTCACTACGTGTTCTTGACTGAATTCTCCTGGCGCGATGCAATGACTAGATTTGAGTATGTCTGCAAGAGTCGGCTGGAGTCATTGGAGACGAATCGGGACTTGGTACACATTTAATTGCGCGCCTCAACTCGACCGCCATGGGCAAATTCCACCAGGGATTCGACGAAGATATCACCGATATATTCCAGTAAACTTCAAGTTAACACCCTATTCTACTGGTGGACGAGATATCGACGCCCGACCCTATATCGTGTGCGGCATAAACTTGGTAACGGATCTTTCTCAACAGTATGGTTTGCTTGTGCCAGGTAAGTTCTCCTAGTACTTGTTAGATTTGTTTGGTCCACGGCTGGGCTTCGCTAGAAGGGGATGAAGCTGAGTGGGGAGCTGATTGGAATTTGGGAGTTGCCATAATGTTGGTCACTAGGAATCAATCTGACGATGGAGCAAACAAGGGTATTGGATAGCGTACTGCAAGGCGGAGCGCATCCGAGTCGCTTCGAGATATACTGCATTGTCCTGTGAGGCCCTCATCATGGTGACGCGGCAGAGGAATAGGCAGCAGTTAATGGCCTTGAGGCGCCTGGGGGAATCTCGTCAAACGCGGGTCCAAGCATCCCAAGAAATTCCTACTCGGCAAAAGTGGTAGCCGTGTTCTGCAGATCGAGCTCCGCTTGGGCGATGCTGTTATCGAGCTGCTCGGGAGGCGGCAAGGACCCGACCGGCGGCGAGTCGACGGCGCACTGGGTATAGACTGCTTCCAGGTGCTTGGGGTCGGATCGAAGAACAGCTGCGTGTTCCTCGCAGATGCGTTCCCAATTGAAGATCTTTCCCGCCAGTTCCTCAGCGAGCTGTTTCTGGGCGGGGGCAAGGCGTGGCATGATGGCAGAGCGCGAGTTTCCTGCTCATTTTGAAATTCGAGCAGCCGACCCATATAAATCATATCCTACGAACAGTTTGACATAACAATACGTTTCCCTCGTGTGCTTCCGCGCATGGTATAATATTGTATCTCGTAGAAAGACGCTCTACGTCGTGGAAAGAAAGCAAAGAAATTGGCACTCCGCGCCAAACAACGCGTCCACATGTCTTCCCATTACTACGAGGTCGCCCTCTTCGGCGAATTCTTCTCGCCCGACCTCAAAGCGATCCTCAACCGCATAACCCTCCACTCCGAGTCCGCGCACCCCATGCACTCGCGCGAAATCGCCTTCGAGCCCTTTGACGCGCAGCAGCAGCGTGACGGCGGCGGCGACCCCGTTATTCTCCGCGCGCGCAAGGAGCTCACCGAGCCCGATTCGGGCTGGTTCCTGTACTCGTACCTCAAGCCCGAGAGCGTCCGCGCGCACCCGGAGGCGACCGTAAGGCCCTGGGCGACGTGCCAGGTTATCGGCGACGCGCTCAGCTTTGCGGCTACCCTCGGGTACATCCGTCGTTCCCAGATCTATAAGAAGGGGTATCTGTTTCGCAGGGGACCGCTCGTTATTCAGGTACTGCGCATTATTCGTGGTGCTAAATATTAATATTTACTTGACGCGTCCAGATGTTCCAGCAGGAACAGGTCGACCCTAAAACCCAGCAGCCGATTCCTGCGCATGCAGACACCCTCTGGGAGGTCGAGGTCAAGACCGCGTCGCCCACACGCAACACACAAGAGACACCACTCCGGACCTCCGTCAACGCCGTTGTGGAAGTACAACTGCTCATGAAAGGGCTGCTGGATCTTAGACGACAGGATCTCTAGTCCGCATGCTCAGAACGAAAAGCTAGCTACATCTCCTGGTCGGAATCCCCCCAATCGACAAGGTCGTCGTCTTTTATCTGCGGTGTCCAATTTTCGTCCCCGCGCGCTTTGCGCACCAGCTCCAGCAGCGCCGCGGGATCCAGCTCGACTTGCTCCTCCTCGTCCGAATCCACTAGCGCCTCTTCCCGCATCGGCATCTGTTCGTCTCCGTCGTCGCTTCCTTCGTATTTGCCCAACATCTCCAGCCCATTCTCCACCTTCACTTTCGAGGTCTCCTCCTCCCCGCTGCTACTCCCATACCCATCCAACAGCCCCGCGATCTTCTTCCCTCCCATCTTCCGGTCCAGCCTCCGCCGCTTCGGCGCGTGCCCCTCCTCGTCCTCATCTTGCGCCGTTTGTGTAACCGCACCCGCAGCGTCAACGACCGTCCCGCGAAACTCCTCCCAAACCTCGATCGTCGGAAACTCGACAAACTGCGTGTGCTGTAGGAGCTCGGCCAGGGTCTTGGCGCAGTCCAGACGGTAGTACTGCTTCTGCTTCTGCCGAGTGCCATTCGAGAATGCCGCGAGAGGATCCGTGGGGGCGGACATGACGCACTGCGGCGGCGGCCAGGCGGTGGGTTCCAACTCGGGGTTGGGTTCCGGGCAGACGAGCGCGCGCACCCAGGCCGGGGCGGCGCCTTTGGCCCCTTCCTTGCGCTCCGCGACGTGTGTTTGCAGGAGTGTGAGTAGCGGTGTCTCGAGGCTGTTCCGATGCGTGAGAAGTGTATGCGGTGGATCCGGTGGCTGCGAGGACAGCGCGAGCGGATTCGGCGTGGGATGGATTTTGAATTCGATAGTCAGCAGCGCGGTCTGATTTCTGGGTTGGGTTGCTTGAAATTTAGTACATACTCTTCCCTGCTGCGAATAATACACACTTGGCATCCCACGTCGACTGGTTGAGCTTATGGCGCTCCATTCCCGGGGGAAGGATGTTCATCTCAATATCGCGCGCCTCAAGCTGCATCCTCAGTACATCGCGCTTCGTGCGGCCGCCCCCTCCGCTCGCGCCACCGGCACCGCGCGCGCGGCCCCTCCCTCGCCCTCTTCCCCGTCCTCCTCTGTCACCGCTCGAAGCAGCTGCCGCGCCCCCCGCCTGAAACTTGCCCCTTGAGATCTCGCCGCCCCAATCGCCGACCTTGCGCCCGACGTCCTCCAAAAACGCATAGTCGTCCATCATGGTGCCCCAGCCGTAGCGGTTCATGGGCACGTACGCGGCCTTGTCGCGCTGCCCGGAGCATGCGGTGCGCGTCTTGTGCGTACTCGCGCAGGGCAGGGAGCAGGTGCGCGTTGTGCAGCGCGGGCAAGTGTAGATTGCGTAGCGGTGGTTGCAGACACTGCAGAGCGCGCGCGGGGTTTCCACAGCGGGTGTACTGCTGCTTTCTGCCGCCATGTTAATTCAACTTGAACTTGAAAAAATATCGAGAGGCCAAGCGCGGTGCCATCACGTGTCGCCTAGTCGCGTCTTAATTGCCGCGCCGCTTTTTTTCCTGCGCGTCTTTAGAGCCAATTTTCTGTCATTTTTTTGGTGCATGAATGCGAAAAATAATACATCTCCATATACGCTTTCCTATACGCTACTCAAATATCATCCATCCCGAAATCAATCTCCACCTTCTCACCGGGCTTGAATGCCGGTAAGCCTGCGTGCGACGTTAGTTGCAGAGTTCACTCCACAAGGGAGAAGAAAAGCTAGCGAAAAAAACCACACACCGAGATACGGGCAACTCGCACACCGGAACGCGTCCCCCAAGAAACAGCTCCCACAGCTGCTCGTCGCCTTTGGGGCATCCCGCGCGGCCTGCACCAGCCGCGCCTTCTCCGCCTGCCCCACCTCCCGTGCCTCCCCGTCCACCGCCCCGTCGAGCAGCACGACCGTCCCCGTGCGCGCCTCCTCCTCCTCCAGCTCGCGCAGCCCGCACGAGCAATTCTTGCACGCACGCTTCCTCCGCGGCGCGCCCTGCACCGCGGGCTCACATGTGGGGACCGGGCGCGCGCGGTCTGCGGGCGTGAGCAGCGCTTCGGCGTCGATCGGTGGCGCGGAGGGCGCGCTGAGGGCCCACAACGCCTTCTTCGCCGCGGGGTCCGTCTTTTTGCGGTTCAGCTTCAGGGGCACCATCGCGGGTGCAGCCATTGTTGCAGTGGTTTGGCTTTTGGTTTTGAGGGAGAATGCGAGGGGGACGGCGGTGGCGGCGGGCTTTTGCGCGATCAAGTCGGCGCCGTCGGAAGAGAGGATGGTGAAGCCCGCGAGTTTGAGCTCAGAGATGAGGGCGCTATTCGCGGAGAGGTTGTGCATTTGCAGCGTCCCCAGCGGCTGGAGGCTCTCCCGCAGCTGCGCAAGCAGACTCGGGGCGAAATTGTACTCGGTCTCCGTTAGCGTGATGTGCACAGACGAATAAAACGCTGATTCGAGGGTGGTTGCTATTCGGTGGCGTTAGAACGAAACGCAAGGAAGGGAGATGGATGCGCACCTCCGTCTGCTATCCTGTCGAGCATCTGCTTGTGCACTGTTCTTGATGATTCGAGGTCTGAGATGAGGGATTGGTATTTGCCATCCTGGGCTGTACTTAAGGAGCCGATTGCGAGCGCGGGACCCTTGTTGGATGGCGTGGGCGTCGCAGCAGGAGGGGCGTCATTGTAGAGGGCAGGAGACATGGTGGATGGATCGAAAAGGGAGAGCGCAAGTTTCTACATACAGTAAGCGATTTCATTTCACTTTGTAATCACCCTCGGCCGATTCGCTTCCAACTCCTTCGGCCGCGAGTTAAAATTCAATGTACTTGGCATTTGGAGTGCGTTTGGTGGAGCTGCTGTATGTTGGAGACAATTGAACTTGTACTCGCACACCATACACATCGACTCGATTGGGAAACGCGCAGAATTATTTGGTCAACCAATTGTAGTACACCGGAAACATCCCAACACATCGAACAGAATATGCTGTACAAAGGGCGAGTATCGAGTAGGTTTCCTCAAGAGAAGAATAACAGTTACGACACGAGAAAAGAATACGGATCCAGACTCTCTCTCTCTACTGAGCCGGCTGTTGGGGCTGCTGCTGTTCGGGTGCGCCGGGGGCTCCAGGCGGTGGCGCCATGTACGGCGGGACGTGCATAACCGCATCGGGGTTGATGGGCATCAACGCTCCGCGCACGCGGAACAGCATCATCCTGTACCACTCGGGGTCGACGCCCGCCTTCTCCTGCTCGGCGGTAACCTGCTGCAGGTGGCCGATCTCCTTGAGCCACGCCACGCGCCAGTTGACCTGGCCGTTTTCGTCGAGCTCGATGTTCTCTTCGGGCGAGATCGGCATGGGGCCAGGCGGCATTGGGAAGCGCATGTCCATCATGGGGAAGCCGGCGGGGAAGCTGCGGGGGAAGGAAACATGAGTCAGAGGACTGTCGAAGGAGCCGGGACGTACGGGAACGGTGGGGCAGGGGGGCGCGGGTTGCCAGACTCGTCGAGTGGGGGCTGTTGGGTGTACTGCTGCTCGTCGAACGGACCATCGGTGGGGTGGTAGTCGACATCGTCGTCCTCTGACGAGCGCCCCTTGCCGCCCTTGGTTTTCTTTTTGCGGATACGGTGGACGCCAGTGCGGGGATCAACGTTGTCGTTGACGGTCCAATAGGAGCCTTTGCCGCGATCCGTAAGAGGACGGGGGACCTTCTCGAAGCAGGGATTCAGCGAAAGGTTGTGCCGGACCGAGTTCTGGATGAGATTTTAGCCTGGAAAATCACGGCGGACAGTCGGAAAAAAAGGCGCACCTTCCACCCGTTGGGCGCGGTCCTGAAATAGGGGAACTGGGGAGGACAAAAGTGAGCTGATGGCTCAAGGAAGCACGAAATGAACGTACACGAGACTCGATGGCATAGTAGATATCTTCAAGAAGGAGTTTCTGGTTTGGCGAGCCCTTGATGGCATAGCTAAACAAATGAATGACATGAACACACAACAAAGACTCGCAAGCACCGAACAAATATGGGTGAGATACGGACCGAATGAGGGTCGAGTAAGGGTAGAACGGCTTGCTGCCGGGAGGGCCATCGCGGAGAGAGTCGAGGTTGATAGGGAGGCCACCGGTGAGGTCGTTCTCGGGGGGATAGTAGTTTGGATTCATGTCCTGGCCATCTGCGAGCATGGGGGGCATACCACCTTGAGGGGGAACAGACATTTGAGCGGGATGTATCGGGAGTCGGGAATTGGTGGTGGTGGGTCAAGGCAAAGCCAGGCTTCAGCCGCTTATGTCACCATGCCTGACTTGAATCCCGTTCCCACGCCTACCCGCCGCTGCCTAGCCATTCTCGCCATTGCGTCGTCGCTGTCTCTGGCGTCCTGAAGATATAATCCAAGATATAGATGTTTTGGTGTGTCTCTTTGAATTTGGAGTTGACGCTGTTCCCAACACCGCACAAATTCAGGCATACCGCAACACAACAAATAAAAGCTCGACCATCTAGTAACTACTAAAGATCATCTAGTCCATTATGCTTTCAGAAACGACTAGGGCGGAACGGGAACCACCAGAGGAATCACTTGCAAGCAACTCTTTGGAAGCGATCACCAACAGAGATCTGCCCAACGCCGCACTGGTTTAGAATGACTTGGGGAACGAAGAAATTTCATAGAGCCCTCTAAAGACCCTGGAACGACTTGAACGACTCCTCAGTCGACCATCAGTATTAGAATTATTAGCATACTACACCCCGTACGCATACTCCACCTCGTCCACCTTGAACCCGGTGTCCTCCTCTCTGGGCATAGGCCCTAGCTCCGGCTCGTCCTCCTCCTCATCCAAATCCACCGCAACCGCATCGTCCAGCCCAAACGGCAACACAGGCCTCAACCCCCCCGAACTCGACCTCCGTCCCCCCTGTGCAGGCGACTTTGGTAGCGCCGCCATTGTCTTCGGGCTCATATGCTCCCAATTATTCAGATTCTCATCCACCACCTCCGGATCGTCGCGGCTCGGGTCCAACCGCGCATCATCGCCTAGCTCCCCAATCGACGCGATACTCTCGCTGTCGCTGATCCCGTCCGCCTCGAACGCGGGCAGCCGGCTCCACGCCGACGTGCCCCCGAACAGCGCCTTCTCCTCGCCCCCGCCCCCGCCCCCCGCGCTGCTACCACTGTCCGACCACCCCAGGTCCGACAGGTACTCCTCGTACTCCTCCTCGAACGCAATGTCCTCGGTGATGTACGGCAGAAAGATCGACGGGTCTGGTGCTTGGGAGCGCGACGGCGGGAAGACGTCCGCGTCCACCATGTTCGGCGTCCCTGTGACCGGTCGAATGAGCCCCAGCTCCGGCCCCGGGTGCAGCCCTTCGAGATACGACATGCTGCCTGACCGCCCGTGTCGGTGCATCGACTGCCCGTGCTGGTTGATATTCGCTGAGGGGCCGTATCGCCTGTTATTGTCTGTGGAAGGTAAGTCTCCATCTATCTATCAGCATACCATATACTCACAGAATTTGACCAAATGCCGGAGCGCATGTTCTTGTGCCTACCAAAATGTCGTATCGTAAAAATAAAAATAAAAACAAAACTACACACCTGTGCATCCGACGCATCGTCCACCTCAGTGCTCGTAAGCCACTCGTCCCGCAGATCAGGCCGGCAATTCAGATATATCGACGTGATAACCTTCATGTTCGCTGCACATCAAAAGCGTCAGCTAGACATACTCAAACTTGAACGCCCCAGCTATCTCACTCTGTCGCCACTTTCGCCCGCAGAAAGGCACTTGGCTCTTGATTAGCTTCAAGATATGCAGCTGGAACATCGGATGCTGGACTTTGAGCGCCCTTTTCAGCACAGGCTGCACACAAAATCAGAGTCAGCATTCAGCATTCAGACTCAACCATCTATATCAATCCATATAATATGAATGGTAGGGTATGATATGATATCGCCGCCGCCGCGGACGACTCGATCATCCATCCATATATGCATATCACACTCACCGAGCTCTTATACTGGATCAACATCCATATGCGGTGCGAGCGGTTCTTGCTCAGCTTCTGCATAATCTTGGCAAAGTTGATCGTCGCAAAGAAATTGCGCCACGAAAACTCGGTGACCATGTCCACCTCTTCCTCGTGCTTCTCGCCGTTCGGCAGCATGCGCGTTTTGACGACGGTGTGCCGCGCTGGGCGCGGCTGGCTCTCCATCGGCTGCGGGTTCTTGGCGAACCGCAGCATGCAGTAGCGGAAGAAGCTGGAAGGAAGTGCATCAGATATCTCATGCGACAAAGGCAAAAGGAGAAAACCGTACTTGTTATCAGGCGAGTCGGCTTTAGAGATGACAATCGCGGACAGGTCCTGCAGGGAGAACATCTTGAGAATCAGCAGCAAGCAGTTGGTGTCCAGCAGGTGTTGCCCGACGTGGTGGAACTTCATCACGTCTATCCAAAAAAAAGTCGAATCAGCAACTCAGCGAATGTGGATAAGCTTGAAGAAAACTCACGGGAGACCTTGAACCACTTCAAAACGAGCAGTAAAATCGCCGAGACAGCCTTGGACGTGATTTCCCGGTGTCGCGTCACATCAATCTCGTCCGAAGTCGGGGGCGGAGGGGGCTGGTCCTGGGCTGCATTTTCGATTTTTCTTCTTGAGCATCAATATCTGAGCAAGAAAAATAAATGTACTAACGAGAAGCGACGCCAGGAGGAAACACATTCGACGCGGACGACTGCGGCTGCTGCATATTTGTACTTGCCGATACGGTCGCGAGTAGTAATTTCAGCAGCACCAGCACCCAGTTGGACAAGGCGGGAAGGAGAGCACTCTGTATTTATTGTTGGCTGTTAGGTCGAGGTTTTTGAGTAGAGAAATGACTTGCATATATTTGCTCGACTCTCTTCAGCCGCATAAGGTCTTCTCTCCGCTCCTTTGCCTTGCGCTTCTGAGCAGGACTGCTGTCCGGCTCCTCCATAGCCTTGGTCGCCTCTGCAATCTTAGCATCTAGGAGAGCAATGTCCGGTAGCGGTTCACCCGCGTCAGGGTCCTACACTTCTCCATCAACAAAAGCGCCTCCCCCAAAAAAAAGCAAGAATTCGCAACACCAACCTTCGATATAAACGTCGAGCTCTCAAACTGGCCCCCGCTCCCGGGCATATGTTCCAGCCCGCTCTCCGCCGTCATGCAGTCCTCCCTCGTGCGCCACATCTGCGACAGCGCCAAGCTCACATACATATGCCGGCTATACAGCCGGTCCGCCTCGTCCACCGCAAACGGCACCAGCCGAGCATCCTTGTCCGAATACCGGTTCCTTGAAAACGGGAACAGGAAGGGCCGCGTCTGGTCCGTCTGGTACTGCTGCTTCTTCGGCTTGGGCGACGGCGGCGGCGGGGTGGGCGCGGGCGTCGCGGGCTGCGGCATCCCACGCTGGAACGGCTGCTGCTGCTGCTGCGGCCCGCCCCCGTTGTGGTTGTGCATGTGCGCATTAGGGTCGGAGGAGGCGTCGGCCTGGTCGTGGTGGTAGTGGTGTCGAATGGGGATGGGCGAATACGCCTGTGCGAGACGCGAGGTCGTGATCGGGATGGGCTTCGGCGCGGCGATCTCGAAGAGTGGGGGCGCCTCGGGGGGCGGCGGCGGCGGGGTGAAGGTGGGGTATTTGACGGAGGTCTCTTGCCGGAAGCTCTCGATATCGAGCGGGGTGGCTTTGATGTTCGCGTCACCTGCTGTGTCGCGTTAATCACACAAACTAATGCGCAGCGGGAGAACAGATAGTTACCTCCGTCGGTCGCGGTTTGCAGGCCGGCGAGTTCGCGCGCGAGCTTTTTTACGCGGGCATGATCACGAATGCCCCCACAGCATGACAAGAGGGTCTTCCATAATACCAGGAGGAGCTGCGCAGCGCGGGTTAGCGGGCATGCTAATTGGGGAAGCAATTAATTACATACCTTCTTGACTGGGTACCCTCTCGCGCTCTTGTCCCGCAGGCCAGACACGACGGTGAACAGGTAGACAGGTAGCGGCGGATCGAAGCTCACTGGAATGTAATGTATCCTGGTCAGCGGCGAATGGGTGACTATCACGCAGGGATGACACGCACTCAATTCATCGGCAAAGTCGTCGTGACCTTTGAATATTTCGACGAGATGGTACAGCATGCCGAGGTACACGGAGATCTCGGTGGTCACTTCCTCGATGAAATCCGCCTTTTCCGTGACAGAAATGTGGAAATGGTCAGCCTCCGCGTCCGAAAGACCGCTTTTGAAATTAAATCAGATTCAGTACCCCAGACAGAAACCAGATTTTTGGCACCATAACAAATCGTGTTTCGAGCTGGCAATTTTCATCGCTTCTATAATGGTGCTAAGTCCATTCGCGGACCGCACAATTTTGCAATTTTCGAATATCCAGTGCAATTGGTGCTCGGGTGACACGGTTTCCGCAAACGTGCCTGTTACACGGGGTGAAATTAACGATGCGAATCACGCAAATTATGTGCGCACCCTGAATAATATAAAACAGCCGGCGCGCGTTTGTGAAGCGGATTTCGGCATTCCGGTGCTCTAAGCTCTCGAGCAGGACCTCGATATGTGCTTTACGCGTCGCCGCGGAGCTTCCGGTCCATCCTATATTGCGGTCACGTACAGTCCATAAACGCAGATGCGGGGTGGCACATACTGCCCGCGAAGGAGCCCTCCCAGGCCTTGAGATTTTCAGCGACCTGCGGCATCTCGACGTAGGAATAAAATTCCTCGATCTCGTTCATGACCGTGTCTTCGTCGTCATATTTGTAGTCGTACCACCATTGCTAACGCGAAACGTCACGTCGGGACACACTTTGTCGCAACTCGATGATTACCTTGTCCTTGGGCATAGTCGCGACGAGCTGCTTGAGTTGGCCGAGAGAAATGGAGTCGACACCGGAAGGATTGCCTGGATTTGGGCCCTGGCTGTCCTGGTTGGGCTGCTGGGCATGCTGGTTGCTGCCCAGAAACGAAGTCATTTGAGGAAAGGACATAGCGCGACGGTATTTGGCAGGATCGTGTGATGTAAAGCCGGCGTCAGCGTTACGGTTCAAGTCCATACTGGGTTCTTTACCGCATTCAATCGCCGTCTACTGACTTGACGGCGTCTATCGTCATGTCTGGTGTACACGGCCACGCTACTGCAGCAAGTGCTGGCAGCCATCGCACTGGGCGCAGCTCTGACTCTTGAGGCAACACATGGCATGCAGTGATATCTGCTACATACGCCGAGGGTTGCCTTACCCGCGCCTCAACGGGCCGTTTACCAAGGGTGGTTTAGTTGCCCGGGGACCCTTCCGTTCTCGATATGTAACCGTGTGATATCAACTTACACGGCAACGTGCGCTGCTTTCACACTCCTCTTCGTCAGGAGGACCGCAGGGGCCCCGGTAGGAATCATCGCCATCTGCCTGGGAGCCATGAAGTCTGAACGACACGGAAGAGGCGTCATTCGTTGTTTCCGCCCCTTCTTTTTCTTTAAAAAAAAACAGAGTCATTGTTTCAGCAGAGTAGCAGCAGTGCGCGGACGCTTGGGGTAGAATGTAGACTAGGCCATTGTGGCGAGATCTGAACAATGCAATTTTTTTTCCATCGAGATCGAGTCAACAACCGCATCAGCCGAGGTCCGGCACAGGGTATAAAAGGAAAGTGGGACGAAAAAGCCGCATCTCCTCTTTCACGGGCCTGGAAACCGACTCGCCGTCGTTTCCTTCCTGCCACCACCACCGACCAGCGCATAGACTGACGAGGGTCGCTCTTTGACGAGAGCCGTCCGTTTCCCCAGGTCCCGCAAGAAGCAGGTCAGGTCCTCCCGCTGCTCCCCACCAAAAGGCACGCCTTTGTTGTGCGTCTGCCATCTCCCTGCGACTCTCCCAGTCTGCTGCTATCGTCAAATCCTCTTTTTTACGACACACATTACGACCCCTTTTCGCTCGCCCGCTTTTTCGCAGAGAAAAAGCTCTCTCCGGGTACCGCAGTCGAGCCACGTATCCGCGTGGCCTCTTCTGCCCACTCGTCTATACCTCGGCAGATGCCAGTCCCTGTTCCCCGTGTCTCCAAGCAAGCTGCTCATCCGGTCCTCAAGTCCACAAATCCCTTTCAGAGTCTGACCTGCTCGCTCCCCGTGTCCCCTCCGGGGCCTCCGCCCTCCTTCGGTACCCGCGAAGAGTGGATCAACTCCTTGCCCACCTGGCGGAGGACAAAGCCGCGTCGCATCTGGGAGGAGGAGGAGCGCATCGCCGGTCACCGCGCAGAGCAGGATTTTTACTCTGGGTTGGCACCCGCGCAAACAAACGCGTCTGCTATTAAAGGATCGCGCGCTGAAGCGTGTATTCCGCCCTTGTATACCCTCCTCCGCCCCGACGCGGCCCTGGGGTCAGACGCCGACGCCGACGCAGACGACGAGATGAGCTCCGATTACTCGGCTTTGGACCGAGTCCCCTGCGACAATGACAGCCAGTGGAGCAGCAGCTCCCTCGGGATGGATGTCGATTACCAGTCCCAGCTCGCCATCAGCAGCTCTTCCTCCCCGTCGGATCTCCACCACTATGATCACCACGTCTACGAGCGAGGCGCCTTTACCCCGGTGTTCGAGGACCAGTCTCCCGGCGTGTACAGCGGCCCTGATGTCGGCTCGAGCCCCGTTGGCCCTGTCACCCCGTTTGGCGAATTTGTCGATCGGGCTGTCGCTGCCGAGGAGTACGCCACGTACGGCGAGTCCCTGTCCGCAAAGTCCCAGGCCTCCCAGCAGGAGCATTGTGCCCAGTCTTACGACGCCTCCGAGTTCCACTCGTACGATCGCCCCAACGAGGACGTTGCCGCCCCTGCCCCCGAGGTCGTCACCCCCAGCGCCACTTCCGGCTACAGGAAGCTCGCGGAGCCGCTGTCCGATTGGGTTGCAAACTACGTCTGGAAGGCTTGCTGCACTGGATTTAGCTTGCCCTCGGCATTCTCGCGCCCTTCGTATGTCGATGCTACGTCGTCGTTGCGTCGATCTCTAGCTAACTTTTACATTAGCGGCAACGTAGTCCAGCAGCGTTCGAACACCCCGCCAACCTATCTCGGTAACGCCGTCCATTCGCTGCTCCTGTCAACGCTTCTTCAACCGTCGGCCGTGTTTTTGGCCCTATGGTACATCGTTCGTTTGCCTGTCTACTATGATGCTGCCACTCTTGGCCCCGATTACGTCAAGGAGCTGCGCTTCAGAGCCGCCTTGCTCGGGAACGGCCTCGATCAGGACGTTACTGAAGCCAGCGCTCCGTTCCGCCTCATAGTTCTTGGATGCATGCTCGCCAACAAATGGTTGGACGATCACACGTTCTCTAACAAGACCTGGTAAGTTCTGCTGTTTGACTGTTCCAAAGATACGCAAATGACTCACGTTCGTTTCGTAGGCATACTATTTCGAGTGTCCCCATCCAGACGCTGAACAAGCTCGAGTCCCTGGCTCTGGACATCTTCGCTTACGACCTCTCCGTTCCTTCTTCTGATTGGTCTCAGTGGCTCGCACACCTGGTGTCGTACCATCAATTGTCCTCATCGCCTTCGCGCCCGCAGCCGATCTCACGTCCGTCCACAAACCCGCATGCGATCGTTCGCAAAGCGCTTGATGAGATAATCCAGGCACCGGCTGCGTGCAATTTTGACTCGTCGAGCCCTCAGCCGGTATTCATGGGATTGGAGGAGCGCAGGAGGGAGCGGATGGAAAAGGAGCAGCAGGCCCGTGTTCTAGAGATCGATCTTGACGAAGATGGCCCGCTGCGCGAGGAGTATCTCCCGAAGCGCCGGTTCAGTGCCGCGGGATCGACTCGCAGCAGCTTCAATTCACACGATGCTCCGCCGCCCCGCGCAGCCGCATCCGAGGCTGTTAATGTATCGCAGAATTGGCACGGGCAGACCCACAACAAGGTCGTTGACAAGTCGCTACCCCCGCCTGCGCGGTGGAGCCCTGCTGCGGACGAGCCGATCCTGCGCGAGAGAAACCGCGGCAGCGGTCACTACGTCGCAGTGCAGCCTCCCTTCCTCCCATCCATGATGCCGTACCAGATGGCGCCGTCGTACCACCCGCCGCACGAGCTGGGATACAACCAGAACTGGCCCCCCGCCGCGACCTTTGCGGCCGTCAAGCCGGCCACGATGATGGGCATGGGGTACGTCTTCGACGCGCCCCCGCTTCACGTCGCGCACCCGGCCTACGCCACGCCCGCCTATCCATTCGTCGCACCCGTCCCTCATCTCGCATTGTCTCATCAGCATTCCCGTTCGCAATCTCTTTCTTACGATCAAGATAATTCACACTCGCGTAATCGCGTCCGTTCCTGCTCGCAGTCGCAGGCGCAGGCCCAGTTTGAGTACCATGGCTGCCACGACCTCGGCGTTCCGGCCCACGAGGCGGTCAACGCGCACTGGGGTGCCGCCCCCGCGCACGCGGCGCACTACGGATATGCTGCGCCGGCGTTCGCCGGCCAGCATGGCCACGGCCACATGCAGCCCGCTTGGCTGAGAACGTGAGCAGCGTCTCGTCTCACATGCACATATGGAGCATCTTGCACCCCTCGCTCCCATCCCATCCCATCACCCCAACAATAGATCGCCTCTTCGTCTCTATAATACTCTGGCCGACCAACAGCGGCGCCGCTGCTGGTGCCGCAATGCCTGAATTCACCCGCTCGGCCGCACTGTACTATTGCATGCAAATTGCTTCTTCTGTCAATATTCGCCTCGTCTGTCTGTCTCTTCTCCTTGTCTCACTCATGTCTCGGGCCTCCCAACAATCTACGACATATCCATCCTGTCCAGGGGATGAAAGCCCTTTTTACACCCACTCGAAGCACGCATCGATCATCTCTTCCCATACTCGTTTTCCCTCGGCGCCTCACTACCATGCCTGCCTTCAGCCTTGCGGCCGCGCCCTCGTCGTTTTGCACATGGACTTTGAACAACGAGCATGCGTTGTTGCATTGCTTCACCGCACCGGCAACCGCCGTGCGTTTTCTATCCATCCATCATCATCCTTCTTCCGTTTGGTCTCATATCATATCATCACTTGCTTCGTGTCTGGTATTTATACACACCCTCATCATCCCTCGCCTTCCGCCCGCCTCTTGTTACCTACCTTCTTCGTCCGCGTTTTTTTACCCACCCCTGCCGTGACCGTTCTACGGTTCTCTACATTGGAGCCACCAAAAAAACGCATAAACTTTTTTCTAAAACCCCAAAAATATACGTTTTTCTTACTCTTCGATAGTCCTCTACCACCACCCTCCTCCCCTCACCTACCGCCTCCGTTCCCTAAACCCCGCCCTCCCTGTCATTTCTCCATCTCCGTACTCTCCTCCCTCCCTACCTCCCCCTTCCACCTTTGGCTGTTTAGCTAGGTAAGTAGTTATGCACGTACGTTACCATCACTGGATCATGAATGCGATGAATATACATTCTGGTATCCCAAAACCGAGAAGGAAGGAGGTATAGGGATCAATAATGATGGGGGAGTCCCCCATCAATTCCCACGGGACAAAACACATACGGGCATTTGTCCATGGATGCCCGGCCAAATACATCCATATGTAAACATGTTACTACAAGCATCCAGGTGGAGCAGGGTGACTGCAGTGGCCTCAATGCAGACACATAACTGCAGGCAGACACCTATGGGCAGATATTGAGACTCACGTGTCTGCGGACGTACGACCTCGCGCATTCCTACCGCCCGACGCGGACCGTTGCCTTTGTATGTCCATGTTGTGTCCTGACCACGCATGTTTACGCTCTCTTTCCTCCCACCGACGTGCCCTACTGCCAATTCGCACCCAAACAAACTCGCACGGAGAAGGACCGACCGGGAGAACAAAGGGGACGGGGCCAGTCAGAGAGAGGGTAATGTAAGTACGCACCTTTTTTTCTTTTTTTTCCCACATCTGCGCGTTAACGCTCACTCACCCAGACGTCATCACACTCTTCACGCGTGCCAGCAACCTCACACGCAAACGAAATCGCACACAGGAGGACCCGGGAGAGTGAAGGAGAAACCCAAAGAAAAAAGGAAGCATAATATAAGTATGCTGCCTTTCCTCTTTTTTTCCATTCTTTCCTCGTCTCGCTCCCATTCGGTGGACGTACAAATGTCCACCTGGGTTCATCTTGTGTCTGTACACACAGACCGTGGCTTGAGCATGCGCGGGCATGCTGTCGATGGCGCGTCCACATCTTTTTCTCGTCCGCATACCCACCCGCTAACCTAACCCAACTCACGCAGCCGAGCGCACGCAACACGACGCCCACAACTCGCTGCTCGCGTCACGATGCCCACGACACAACGCCCGCAGTCGGACGCCTGCGACACGACGTCTGCGGCAGGATGCCCGCGACTCGCCACCCACAACACAACGCCCGCGGCAGGACACCTGTGCCACGACGTCTGCGGCAGGACCCCTGTGACACGACGCCTGCGACCAGACGTCTACGGCACGACGCCTGCAGCAGAGCGCCTATGACAGGACACCTGCAGCAGGACGTCCGCGACATGACACCTGCATCAGAGCGCCCACAACACGAAGCCTGCGACTCGCCGCTCGCGACACGACACCTGCAGCAGGACCCCTGCGACATGACGCTTGCAGCAGGGCACCCGCAGCTCGACACTTGTGCAGGTCTTGCCTCACTCTATCATGATGCTCAACGCAGGCAAACTCGACACTGTAGGTCCGGGAGAGCGCAGGAGATGCGAGGCGGCGTCAGAAATAGTGTGATGCAAGTTCGCTTATTTATTTTTCTGGTTCATACCTTACTAACTTAATTCTTCCCAGACGCCCGCAGCAAGACGCCTACCGCAAGACGCCTGCAGCAAGACGGCTGAGGCGGGACACCCGCATCAAGACGCCTGCAGCAAGACGCCTACAGCAAGACGCCTGCTGCAAGACACCCGCCGCAAGACGCCTCCAGGAATACGCCTGCAGCAAGACGCCCGCAGGAAGACGTCCGCTGCAAGACGCCTCCAGGAATACGCCCGCAGCAAGACGGCCTTGGGCAGGACACCTGCTGCAAGATACCTACTGCAAGACCCCTGCTGCAGGACACCTGGGGCGGGACACCCGCTGCAAGACCCCTGCAGCCAGATGCGTGCAGCCAGATCTCCGTGGCCAGACATCTGCTGGGGCGTATGCCCATGGCTAGAGGTCTGCAGTCAAGACTCCTACGGCCAGGCACCGACTCAACTCTTGAGGCTGGACACCCTGGAATACACTGGCGCTGCACCGGACAGACACTTGTGGCAGGATATACTCTACGCGGTTGGAGTGGTGGACTGACTGGCCCTAATGTAGTCTTTGCAGCCAGTCACTTATGTCTTACATAGTCGTCGCCTTAATATCAACACTCCCTGATTATAATGCGTGGCCAATAGGTTATCAAGATCACTGAATGCATGCCAAATGAGATATATCGACAGCAGATGTGGTGAAAGTCATCAATCCTTGTGTCTGAGTAAGTGATTGAAAAACTCCCACACTGTATAGCTGTGGGTGCAAGAATGGATGGAGATGTGCGCATACATCTTGAAGGAGACACCAGGCTACAGGTGTCTGACTACAGACAGGCTGCTACGGGTGTTTGGCTGTAGGGAAGGACCTGCTGGTGTTTGACTGGAGAGAAAGGTCACCTGCAAAGGTGCATGGTCAACTGGAAAAAACACACATAGAAGTGTGGTTTCAGTAGTTCATATTTTGTGAGAGAATATGGCAGGATAAATTCAACAGAGGATCTGAAACATGCATATCACAGTGTGGACGTTAAAAAGTACAGACAGAGAGGCACCAGAGAGGCCTGAAAGGAAATGCACTAAGCGCGCGCAGACAGACAGCTGGGATGGGAGGCCCGTAGCAATGTTGCTACATAGAAGCGCACTCAGACATCCACCCGCAGGTGAACGTCTGTGGACGCTTTGTCCCGTGGGAATTGATGGGGGATGATGGGGGACTCCGCCATCACATTTGATCCCTATACCTCCGACCTATTGCCAAAACCAACGTGTGAACTGAATTCAAACGAGAGGAAAGCAAATTTTTTAATTTGTACAACATTTCTATTGACTGCCGTCCCTGTTCCACTCAAATCTTGACAACGATAAATGGAACCTGTGAGGGGTCAGTTGGCCGTTTGGACGGCAGAAAACGATGTGATATACCTCCACATCTTCGCCCTCCTCGTCAGACACCATGACCTCCACGATGAGGTGCTTGACGTGTGGTGGGATCGCCTTCTTGCTGACGGTCTCCACCAACTTGCTGAACTTCAGAGGTAGCCTCTCCTCGCTCTAAAATAAAAAATTATAAGCGCCCAATCAACGCAAGCGTTGGCACCGACCTTCTTCTTGCCAATGAAGGAACTCCACAGCATGCTAACGCCCTGGCTGACCATCGTAATGTCGAGTTTGTGGTTCGTCTGGAACCATTCGACGATGTCCTTGAGCGTGGGGTCGTTGCTGAATTCGAAGCGGTCCCACAGCGTCCATTCCGTTGTGTTGTACTTGAGTTTCGCGGCGGCGATGGGCTCCGAGAAGCCGAAGAAGGGGAGGGCAAGATTAATGAATCCATTCTTGTACTCTTCAAGCTTGGTTTTGCCGTCGATGATCTGAGAAATGTGAGCAGTGAACAACGAATACGGGTAATATAGCTTACCTTGTAAAGCTCAAGGCAAACCAACCCAGTCACGAGCGACGTGGTCGTCGCAATCGCGGGGATAATCTTCCCGGCGATTTGCTTGGTGGTGTGGCGATCAGCGATAGTGATGTTGTAGTTTGTCGCGCGCAGGTTGGACGCCGCGGTGATGAAATCAATGTGGTGGTTAGTGTCGTCGTCCTTCTCGAACTCGACGGGGTTCAGACGGTATCCAGCCAAAGAGGATGGTGCTGGGAGCTTGGCGGAAAGGTCTGGAAGCTCGTCTACCAATTCAACCATTCAGCTAAATACAGAGCAGAAAGAAAGAAAACACTCGCCTCCACCGCCAGCCTGAGCGACGGGCTCGTTCTCGTTGATCTGAATTTTCACGCCGCTCTTCGGGGTGAATTCTGGAACGATGACCGAATCGGCAACTTTGCGGAAGATGGCCGGGTCCGTCTCTCCGCGAAGCCCATAGTTGAATGCATGCAAATTGGCCGCAGCGATGATATATTGCAGGTGAAGAGGCTGAAAAAGAAAACGTTCATCTCCGGACGAGCTAAATATGCAGCAGGCACCTACGTCGTTGGAGTTGAAGACCAATGGGTCAGGCGCGCGCTTAGGGCCACTCCAGAACGGCTGGCCGGTACTCGTCACCGCGTCCTTAGGCAAACTGAACAAGAGTTGCTTGATTTCGTTGGCATACTTCTCCTCAAACTGCAAGCGGGCCCAAATGATGCATTCTTCGAATGTCAGCGGCTTATTGGTGACCAGGAAAGATAGGATCTGTTCGACCTGCTCCTTCTGCTGGCCGGAGTACTTGAGCGTACTTTCCAAGTAGTTTGGTTCTGACAGATAGGCATTTACTGCCTGAGCAGGTTTGACGAAGAAGTCGTCGAAGTTGGTTCGGCTCCACTGGAACGAAATTTTAGAGATCCAAAAAAAGTGATGAAAATAAATCAAGCCAACCTCGATTGTGTGCTGAATGGCATTTGGGAAGTTCTTCACCGTGCAGGAAGGGGTTTCCTTCTCGGGCGGGTCTTGGGATGAAGCGTAGGACTCTGTGACGTGAGGAACAACAACTTGGACGTTGCCCTTGGTGCCTAGGGTACCGGACTCGAGCAGAGGTTTCCTGTAAAAGACACATCGTTGATCCATATAGAGGCCTAGATAATACGGCTTAAAAAAATTCCACGTGTTCTGCAAAAGCGCTCACGAGCTTTGACGTTGTCCAATGCGTTTGTGACGCCATCGACACTTTGGAAAAACTCTTCGGTGTATACGTCTGATGAAGGTAAGTAAGATTCTCGTACGACTGACGAAATGACAACCTTCGGTAGCTGAGCCCACAGCATCTTGCCTGGCCAAGATCTTTCCCTTCAGGTCTGGGTTCATTTCTGCGACGGCAACGGCGGCAACTTCGGCCTTGAATTTACCTAGGTCTTTCGCCCGGAATAAGAATTGCCGGTTCAAGTTGCTCTTCTCGATCGTGTCGAGGTCAGTCACTTGAATAGCACCCTTGGGCCCAGACGCCAAACCCATCATACTCCAGTTCTTCAGCATCTCACAACCAATGGCACCCGATCCAACGAGGAACTGACGATGGTTGGTGACTTTCTCGTGGAATGTTTTGCCAAAGACAGCAATCTGAGCGTCGTAACGCGAACCCGTAGGTTGACATTCCTGCTCTGAGGGCAAGGTCGTGGGAAGCGATTCGAGAGAGTCGAAATACATATGCTGGACCATCGGGTGGAATTTGGCCGAGCAGGCTTTGAGCACCTCCTGAGCAACAAAACCTCCAATGACGGATTGTATTGGGACGACATCGCCGGTTGCTTGATAGGCAAGCTCGGTGACGATCTTCTCGTCGATTTCAGAGTCAAATTTCTTGGCTAGAGTAACAAGTGCGGCAGCGTCTTCGGCATTTCTGGGACGCGGCAGCCGCTTGTGCTGTGCCTGGAACTCTCCAAGGGCCTGGAAACCTGCATGCAAAGTTGCTGGTCGATCAAATTTGGCGAAGTCCGTAATAAAGAATTCTGGAGCTTTGAGGGACTCTGATAGGGATTTCTGAAGCCCAGTAAATCAATGGAAACCCAGCATCACAAAAACACGCACGAATTCGATAATTTTCGGCATTTTCACTTGTGTGAAAATCCCTCCGGCCTTGTACCCATGAAGGTTAGTCGTGTCGCCGATCGTGAAGGTGTATGGCCCTTTGACGGAGACTTTGCGAGGCTCGCAGCCGTTGAGTTCGATCATTCCTTGGACTTCAGTGAATGTCACAAAGTCGCCGTCTTCAAGACCGTGGCGGGTCTCGTCCAAACAAGTCACCAAACCGTCAGCGGCCTGACGCTTAGGTTAGCACGCGAACAAGTTGTAAAATGAAAATCTAAACCTGATCCACAGAAACAATCATGCCGGTCAGTGGCTGCTCTCCAGTCGGGTCAACGCAAGTGAATTTAGGGCCAAAATCATTGAAAACGGAGCTGTGAATCGTCGAGAACTGTGGCGAAAGAATAAAGAGAAAAATTGAGTACCCAAAGAGGCCGCGTGTTTCCGCTGCAATGAAATAAACCCCATTCTCATGAGTCCACGCGTTGATTTCGAGCTGCTTGCTATACGGGGTGTTGCAGAGGACGACAGCCTGAACGGGTTCAGACTCCAGTTCTGAGGGGGTGGTATTATCGCGTACCTGGAAGCCTTGAATCAGCTGCACGTTGATCTCCTGCCCAGGCGCGCCTCCCAGATTCCGGACGGGCACATAGGCATTTAGTTCGGCCAACCGAGGGACTGCAGCGTCAGCTCGAGATTTGCCAATATCCTCCGCTCGCAGAAAGAACTAAGACTTGGTCAGACAACACACGCCGCACAAAAAGTCCGACCGACTTGAGAGCTTAGGTCTTGAACAGTCACTGGCTCTGGATCGTATATGGTGACCGACTTGACGCCGGCCAAAATGATGTCCTTGGCTGTTGGGATTTACATCGAATGAGTACCTTGAGTGAGGAAGAGGGTGAGAGCGTGCCTATCTCAACCCCCAGGCCCTGTACTCCCACAATAAGGACGTTGGAAGTCGCCATCTTCTTCATCGCTGCATATCCTCAATAAGATGGGCGCATCACAGACAAGTTGGCACACCTTCATGGCCGAGGACATATCTAACATTTCAGACTTCAGATACTCTTCAGATACGTCGGCAAGTCGAGATGCTTACAATTGACGCGAGTACAGGCCCTCATCGATCGTAGGCTCATCTACGTCCATCTTCGTGTCAGCGGCAGCCATACTGTGTAAATGTAATTCTTCAGTTCAAGCAGGAGTGGTATGAGAGTGTAAGAGTGAGAGTCAAGAGTAAGCTTAAGCGGCACCGCCCGTTAGTGTCACTGCACGTGAAGCGAACCTTCCACCACCTTCCAGCAAAATGATGAATAGTATGTACTGCGCGCGCGTCTATTCCAACTTATACAGTTCATCTGAAAGTATTACAGCTCGTAATTACAAAAAACGCGTTATGAAAGTTCGGGGACGCGCCGCGCGGTGTAACGTGACGCGAATCCCGATTACCGACATAACCGAGCTGTGGCCGAATTCCTTCGAATAGTACTCGGTCGAACGCAAAGCGGATACAGCAAACGATAGGTGTATTCTTCTTCCACAGCTTCTAGGACGTCCGCAGCTGTGGGGCGCAGAATACCACTGGCGTTTCGTACCCGACTCCTCGAATCCGAGTTGAATTGGATGGTTTTCATGGGAAGGGGGGTCACTTTCGTTTCCCAGCAGAGCATGTCGGCCAGGGTCTGCAAGGATGGGGAATGAATGGGAAGGATATGGTTTCGATGAGTCTCCGGAAGCGAAAACGCTTGAGCATGGATAAATGCGATGAGATCCGCCGTGCTCCGGAGATAGGTGTGGCCTGAGCGAACGTAGTGCAACTCGGCGTAGTATCCCAGATGCCCGAGCCAGTTGAGGTACATGGATCGGTTCTCCGCCAAGTCAAAAACATCTCCGTTCAAGGTGTTCAGAGCGTAGATTTCCAAGGCATCGACGTAGGGATCCAGTATACCGCAAACGTCTTCCCTGTAGATATTCTGGATTACTCGAAGGTGATAAAGAAAGTGTGATACAGACATACCAGTCTAGGTTATAATTTCTTTGCTCGTAAATGGCTCGGTTTGCCACTGCAATCCCCAATGCAAAAACTCGCAGGAGGAGAGTAGTTCCAATCTGGACTACGTTTAAGTCGTGGACTACAACTAAGCCGTTGGGGAACAGGCGCCGCAGATGGTAGAAACTTTGAAATATCGAGGGAGTAGGCGAGCCATCTGGCATTTTGCCAATGGATTCAATCATCATATAGAGCTTGTAGACGCTGTCGATGTATTCTTCGTGATACTGCCGTTTAAACCTTGGAAAGGACGGTAAAAAGATCTGGAATACGCTCGCAGAAATAAAACTTACCATTCGGAGGACATCGAAGACGTTACGAGTGTGAAGAGATAGTCAAACACGAATTGCGCAGTGCCCCACGCAGACCAACGAGGGCATTCCGACACTCGAACCAAGTCCGTCTGCGCGGTGTTTCGATGCGACGTCGGAACGATGGTGGCATCGAAGTATTTGATTCGGTTAAGAGGGAGTGGTAAGACAGCTTCTTCGCAGTTGTCGAAGGGACTGGGTTCGTGCCACTCCGAGGGGCCATCGAACACTGGGGGTGGCAGTGATTCTGCGGGTGGAGATGATGTGAACGTGAACATGGCAGGTGGCAAGACGCAGATGGGGTGGCTTGTGCGAGGTAAAGAACAACAGGAAAGCAGATTAAAAGGAAAGTCCGCCTCGCTTTGACCGCTTTAGCCACGGCACAAAATTGAATTGATTGGGAATCAACGCGTACGCGTTTTACCGAAAAGGGAAACTCGGCCTCGCCACACCATAGTGCGCTTTGGCCTAAACCTGAAGCTGTGCACTGCACAAGAACGTTAATAGCCCAATAAGGAAACTGCGGCGACCACATCCATTTCATTGTTACATACGCAAAAACACACATACACATCCGGTAACTTTACTTGCGATAGAACTAAGGCAAAAATCAGCGGACACGACGGCAACGAAAGCATTGGACGCACATTTCGTCTGAAGTTGAACCACAGAGATAGACAGCCACGATCGAAACTGCTACGGAAGCCTCTGCTTTGTAGGTTAGTTATCAATATACGATACGAACCGAATCTGCCGTGCCTTTTATGTGAGAATTCCCACTCGCGGTTCACTATTCGGAAGGCGATGTCTTCATATGGAGGGCCAGCGCTGAAATGAAGAAGTACGGTGTCGTCATTGCCTTCTTCCTTTACTATCTTGTATGTGGGCGCCTTCGTTTTGTCGATGAGATCCGGATAGAAAATGTTAAACTGATGGACAGTGAGATCAGCGGGTCCTAAAGCAGCAAAAACTACGAACTTTGTATCCTTGCACCACTTTCGGGGGAGGGTTGTCCGTGCTGCACACAATGTCAAACAAGTTGTCGAGGAGAAAAAAGAGGCGTACTCGTAATGGGTTTGGTTGTACTTGTTCCATTCGTAGCCGGTATGCACGCGGTTGAAGTACCGGGGCTTTCTAGGCCTGTACTTGTCTTCCCAGTTGTATGACGTCGGGTTGGCGATGCTTTCTTCGAGGTTGAATAGTTCTTCTTCCTCGTCGAGGTCCTTTTCGGCTTCCGCTCTATACAGAGCTTCAGAAGCCAAATCCGCCCCACTCGCAGCAGCTTCCTCCTCGGGAGTCTCAACGACAGCTTGAGCAGCTTTCGGAACGAATCGGGATGCAGCAACGGCCCGACGTTGAGCGAACTGGTACGAAAACCAGTGAGATAAATGTGAAGGGACGACGGTAATGATAAACCCACCAATGCGCGACGGTGTTCATCTTCTGTCAGAATGTCGATCTCACGCTCCTCTGGCATTAACCGCGTGATGTCGAGGATGGGCGGGCTCATGCCCCGCTGATATTCCTCCATCTCTTCAATAGGAACATCTTCTTCCTGTTCAACAACATCCATCTCGACAACAGGCTCTGCCTGTCTTGAAGCAGTTCGAGCGACACCCGCCAATAACTCTTCTTGAGCCTGGAGAGCTTCATCTCTTTGTCGCTTGCGAAGTTGCTCAAGACGATTGCGAACAACGACTTCGTGGAGACTCTTCAGCTTAGCCTAAGTAATACATGTCAGCGCAGGATCGCTCAAATATTCGAGACAATCACTTTTGATTTCCACACTAGTAACTTCTTCAAGAGGCCTTCCCAGTAGTCTGTATCCACGGGTTCCCCGCTTGTGAGTTTGTCCTGGATTTGCCTTTGCAGGTTCACAAGCTGCTCGTAGGATTTCGGAGCCAACAGAGCGGTGATATCGGCTTCGACTGCAGCTGCAGCTTCAACGCCCATGCGCTGGCTTGTTTTGATTCTCTCCAAGCGGTCTTTGCAGATCACCATCATATTCTGAGCGTCAAGTGGTTAGAATTATCGCAGCCAGACTATAAATTACGTACCGTCCAAAAATCAATGTTGGTGTCGGTCTGCTCCAAAGTCAAATAATGCTCGATATCGTCGTGGAGCTCTTCGACTTGGGCGGAAGATAAATTCTGGACTAAAATGAGTGCCAAGAGCGATACGAAGACGAATAGAGCTCACGTCGAATATGTTGTACGGCTCGTCAAGATCTATCTCCAAACCGGCGTCGTCTTCCTCTGCAGCTTCTTCATCGTCAACCGGTGGGTTGACATATTTGAGATTGAGGGCTAAAAAGTCGATGGCCTTGGCGCGCTTTTCCTTGACACGTATCGCGGCCCGTCGTCGCTCCTGCTCCAGCTGGAAGTCGCCATCCTTCGAGAGCCATTCCGACATTTGAGCAGTCTCTTGAAGCCGCGACATTCTCAGTTCCTCTTCTTCCCGAAGGCGCTGCTCCACCTCTCTCTCTGCCCGCCGCTTATTCAACCGTTCCAGTTCTTCCTTTGCCTCCGAACGCCGCATCGCATCTCTTCTCTGTGAATCCGCCAAGCTCATTCCCTGCTTCCGTTCCTTTTCGTTCTTTTTGTGCCATCTGAACTGTTGCCCGAGGTTCACGTCGTGGAACGGGTTGTCGGTAGCACTATATACGCTCAATTCGGCGACTTCCCGCGCCTCTTCTTCTTCCTTTGCGCGTTTCTTTTCCGCCTTTCGTGCTTTCCGTTCCTCTGATTTATCTCGTTTGCGCCTGAAGTAGATAGATTAGAGACCCGGTATATTTTCCAGAGCGAGAATAACCCACTTCTTTTCTTTCCGGTCGGGATCCCGACTGCGACTTCTGTCTCGCTTCCGGCGCGAATCGTCTATGTTTGGGCTACGGCTGCGATCCCGTCTCCGTCCACTTTCACGATCGTCTACCCGTCGAGATGAGCCCCCTTCGCCATCGCGAGCTCGTTCGCGGTCACGGTCATCGTACCTTCGACGAGGTGAAGGAGACCGAGAATGTCTGCCCATATGAGAGTTGGAACAGAATGAATTTGCACGTGTTTGACTCGAAGCTTGATCCGAACCAAGTCAGTGCGCCGCCACTCGTCGCGTCGAAGTCGACGACGACCTTTGCAAGGCATTACGATGGGCTTTCCGCGCGCCCCCATAACATCCCCTCTGCGCGGACTACGTTTCGTTCGACGTATACGGACCCAGACTCAGCAGCACGGAGGACCCGATGGCTACAACACGGGAGAACGAGCATTTCCCAGGTCGCACTTGGGTGTGAATGCCCCCCCGTTCGGGATGGCTACTCCACGGCAGGTAAAACTATGTGCTAATTTTGTGCGGCAACCGCTAAAGCAGAGACAAGCTGAGTAAATATCTCGACCAATTTGTTGTCGGTCAGGAGGAAGCCAAGAAGGTTTTGTCCGTGGCGTACGTGCAAATTGAATTTTCGGGGCGGCCCCGTCGATCTTATATGATCTTCAAGTGTATTTAACCACTACCAACGAGTGCAGGCCAATTTGGAAGCTTGGGAGGCGGCTCGTGAAGCGAGTGCATACGGCCCCGAGGAAGATTGTGGGTTCTATTCTTCCGCTATGCCTTCCCCGATTCAACTCGTTCTGAAGTCTATTCTGGAGTTTCGCCGGCTCAGATACGACCATTACGCAAGCCTCAAACTGTCCGCCCTCCTCTTCCTCCTCCGCCAACTCAGCTCTTTGACAAGAGTAACGTCTTAATAATGTAAGTTGATTGAAATTCCGGCGTACCGCCGATCCTCATATCCCTAAGTGGTCCTACAGGATCTGGTATTTTGTTTTCTCCTGAACTC
Source organism: Mycena galopus ATCC 62051 (assembly GCA_014925785.1). Lineage (NCBI taxonomy): Eukaryota > Fungi > Basidiomycota > Agaricomycetes > Agaricales > Mycenaceae > Mycena > Mycena galopus. The sequence goes on along the minus strand of WIQG01000010.1, from coordinate 635,564 downwards.
TATTTATTGGAACCATTGTTTCCTAGGCAAAACCTTGTTGGTGCGAACTCTGGCCAGAGTACTGGATGTTCCCTTCTCCGTCAGCGATGCAACGGCCTTTACACAGGTACTATGAATATGAATGGTCGGACTGTGCTGATCCTTGATATCCAGGCGGGTTACGTCGGAGACGACGTAGATACATGCATTTCACGTCTGGTGAAGATTAAGAACCTTATTCGCCGCTATCGATCTCAACCACATTTAGGTGACTGTTGCCAACGGAGATCCAACACGCGCAAGGTCTTGCCTGTTCGTTCAATATTTCTGATTTTCTCACTCCCAAAATTGCAGCATGGGCATTGTATACATTGATGAGGTATTTTATCAGCACCATCGTCTCAGCTCCCCCAACACCTCGTCTTAGATTGACAAAATTGCGAAAAAAACCGGCACAGACGGCTCTCGCGATGTTGGGGGAGAAGGCGTGCAACAGGCTCTCCTACGCATGATGGAAGGTTCTACTGTTACTGTACAGGCCAAGGATACGCTGGGAGGTAAGTCTCATCCGTCGATAAATTTTATTTTCAATTTAGTTGGAATTAGGCAAGTCTGAGGGACAAGTCCACATCGATACTACGAACGTGCTTTTCGTTCTCAGTGGCGCCTTCGTCGGCCTGGACAATGTCGTGAGGTCTCGACTTGCTCAAAGTCGAGGGGTAAGTTTTGAGCCACCTTCTTCTCTTCAGAGTCTTAATTCTCGCCAAGGGCATGGGCTTTTCAACGAACACTCCGAATCATTTTTTCACACCACACAAAATTTTGGACCAGGTGGTTGACCCGACGGGTGCGTTTTTTTGCAACTTCTGTTTCGCGCCACTCGCTGAATACACGCCAGATCTTGTCAAATACGGGTATGCTATTACTTTCACCGCATCGTATCATCCCATGTTGATGCCTACTGCGCTCAGTTTCATCCCAGAATTCGTCTCTCGCATCCCATCTATGGCCACGCTTTCGCCACTAACAGTGGCCGATCTGCGGCGGATATTAACAGAAGTCAAAGGGTCCCTCATTTCACAGTACCAATCCCAGTTTGGTAACATCGGTGTGGAAATCAAGTTTACGAGCGCCGCGCTGGATGAGGTCTGCTTCAAAGCCATCGAGCGGGGAGGTGGTGCGAGAGGTTTGAGGGGAATCATGGTTTGTCCCGTTTGGTGTGTCGCGGGTAGTTTTCATTAACAGCTCTTTTTCAGGAGAAAGTGCTGCTGGAGCCAATGCACGATGTCCCGTAAGTCAACGAAATCGTAAGGGAGGAAAGGCCGCTGACAGCGATTCTCTTTCCATATTGATAGTGGATCGGTAAGTTTTGTTTTTGCCGTTGCAGTGTTTTTGCTTAGCTCAAGCTCACAGGACATACGCCATGTCCTCGTCACTGGTGCTACGATTAGAGGGGAATCCCCGGCGCGATGTTGGGCGAGGAGTGACGATGCCCATGTTCAGTTCTGGGAAGCATGGGCGAAAGAAGAGCGCCAGTACCGGGAGAAGAAGGAGAAGGAGGGGTCATCTACCACATTGTTGTAATTATTCCACCATATGTATCGCGCAGTCATACAAAAGTTATTCATTCGAATCGGCGTTCTACTAAACTATCGTGAGGGTGAAGCAGAGAAGGGACGTGCGGCGAGCAAATCACTCAGCACCGGCGTCAACAGCGGGTGCAGCCTGGTCAGCAGCAGCCGCTGTTTCCGTGGCCTCCTCAGCCTTCGCCTCCGCGTCGTTAGCTGCCGGAGCGGTGCTCTCCCCCTCTGCCGACGCCGCAGCCTCTGCTGCGGCTGGAGCATCGGTACTGAGACTTGCGTTTTTCTTCTGCCCATCCTCAAACGCCGTCTTGAATTGGCCCGCATCTTGCTCCACGCGTCAAAAATAGAAATAAAAAAATCGCACTGTGTGCCACTCACTCTCAGAGTTGGCGAATCGGATTGCAAGAGTCTCTGCAGTCGGGGGGCTCTCGGAGTAGTCTGCAGCGACTTTCCAGACCCAGGACCGATCCGAACCGATGTTGGGTTGGAGCCGCATGTCAGAAGAGACTGATAAACGGAGAGTGGTCAGAGGAATAGGAAAACCCCAGTAGGAGCGACTGGTTACTTACTGACGTGATTCGCGCAGACTTTAAGGGTCTTATCACGTCTCATCACCAACCGTACTTTCTTGGTCTCTTTGTGCGCAAGTAGACGGACGTCCCCAGTGCCACGTTCCTTCCATTCGGCGGCATCAGCGTCGAATCGGAACAGTTTAGCCCGCCTGGTGGCGCAGAGAAGAGTTAGTGGAGCCGAGGGTTGGAGATCGCGTCGCAGCACACGCACATCTTGAAGAGCACTTCCTCGTCCTCCTCATGGGTTTTCGTGTCAACCTGTTCGGTGAGCTTGATGACGGGTTCGAACTGAGGATCGACTTCCTCTTCCTGTTGCAAAACGGAAAACGAGTCAGATGCCGGCTAAAAAGTTGGGGAACTGTGGCGAGAAAGGGCAGATAGCGACAATGAGGAGAAAGGTACCTTGGGGGCAAGGGCATTCTCAGGTTCGGCCATTGTGAACTGCGATGAGGAGATGAGGAAAATAGAGTGGGCAAGAGTCGAGGTCGAAGCCAAGAAACGAGTGTGGCTGTGTTCATGTTCACTGCCACCGCCGCTTCTTTACACGTCTCTTTCTCGAGTTTGACCAAATGTCTAGAATATTTCCTATGCGCCAGCTGGTCACCGCATGGTTCTCTCTGCTGTTTCTGCTGCCAGCCCTTCTCTCTGCTCATCTCATCGACGTCGATGCCGGCAAGAAAGAATGCTTCTTTGAAGATTTGCACAAACATGACAAGGTCCAGCTGTTTTCACCACGGCGAAGCATTTGAACCTCACAGGGCTTCAGATGACAGTTACATACCAAGTCGGCGGAGGAGGTCACTTAGATATTGATTTCTGGGTCGGTACTGTCGTCTGACGAGTTGTGCTCTGCGCTCACACGAACCACTGCAGCTCGCAGACCCAGACAACCGCTTGCTGGGGAAACAAATACGACAGTCGACCGGGACCCTTTCTATAACGGCTGAGAAGGACGGGAGATATGAATATTGCTTCTCCAACCAAATGAGCGCCATTGCCGACAAAATAATCAGGTATGTCCAAACGGTCCTACGTCAATTTCGCTGTTTCAACATTTCTCCAGCTTCAACGTGCACGGAATTATCTATGTGGGAGAGGACGGTCTGTTACTTCTTGCGTTTGTTTTCCTTCTGCGTCTGATCCTCAGGCAGCCGACGTCGTTGCGCCCATCGAGCGTGAAATCCGCACCCTGGCAAGCGGCTTGCAGTCTGTTAAAGACGAGCAGGAATATATCGTCGTCCGGGAAAGAACACACAGGAACACGGCAGAGTCTACGAATTCGCGTGTAAAATGGTGGTCTGTCCTCCAGGCCATCGTCTTGTTCCTCGTTGTCGGATGGCAGATATATTACCTGAAAGTAAGTCCTCCAACTCTTGCTGCGAGCTGTGCTGATTGTTCCACGCAGTCCTTCTTTGAAGTAAAACGTGTAATATAGGCCGAATTCATGTTTGCTTGCTCAACGTTCTGGGCATGAGGGTCTGGGTATATTCGTGATACGACAGGATGCTATAACGCTGCATATAATATGATAGGTAACGGAATGGTTGCATGGGTGAATGAACGTGACTAGGTTGCAAATAATGACGATAAAAGGACAGTGTTTTACAGGATACAATCTAGATGCAAGAAAACCTCAACGCCATGTTGGTTTGGCTCCCTTGTTCATGCTCAAATCGGCGTTTGGATCGAAATTTGGAGGCGGCGCGAGAGCCGAAAGATTCGCCATAAGCACGGAAGACGACGATCCTGTCGTGGGTTTCGTGCCCTTCGGCACAGCGAGCTTCGTCAATGACGTGCGCTTGACACGTTTCCCGGGGCTGGCCAGCAGTACCCGCCTCATCTTGGGAGCATCCCCGTTGACCGGCGAAAGCTGGGGAATCAAGCTTGATCGTCTCCTTCCCTTCTCATTCCGCGAAGTTCCAACGACGGACCGCCGCCTCCCACTCCCGCTCCTCCCCAACCCGGCATTCGAGCCGCCGTTACCCATCTTCGGAGGCTCCCGACATTTGGCGTTCCCGGAGTTGCTCTTGTCTAGATGGTTCATAACGTCCGACAGCACGCGATGAGGCCGGGGTTTCTCGGGACTGCTGCCGCTCTCGTCGTCCTCCGCCAGGCTTCCGAGGGCTGAAGCTTTGGTCCTCGACTTGAGGAAACCGCGGTCTAAACGACTTGGCCGTGATCGTCTCGTGCCGTCGGCGCCTAGCGCGCCGTAAGATCGCCCGGACGACACAGTGCTGTCGCGAGCTGATGCCGGGAGGGACATGGAGAAGTTGACGCTATCATCCGTCTTCTCGTTCTCGTCCTCCCATTCGCTCTCTGACCCGCCGAGAGACATGCTCCTCTGCGGTGCAGGTGCACTAGGCGCCTCGCTGGATGAGGACCAGGAGGATGAGACGTCGGTGGGGAAGACTGATACGGCATCCAGATCTCCCTGGCCTGCCTCGTCCCTCCACTGCACGTTCTTCCCCGCACCTCTTTTGTCCTTGTCTTTGTCCGAGGCGCGTCTGTACGGTTGCATACTCGACCGCAACGACTTGCGCGGGGTTCTGTACGTTCGCCGCGGGGATCCGGCCGAAGTGGACGTGTTGGCAGTCGATGGCTTCGATCCGTATGAAGATGAGCGTCTGGAGCTCGTCGCCGTCTTTGCAGTGGCTTGCTGCAAAGCTGCAGGACCCGAGCTAACTCGTCGAGTGTAGGTTGTCGAGTAGCCCTTGAAGTCTTCCAAAGCCACGATGCCCCGGTCGTTCGTGTACGCGTCCGTAGAATGCCCGACCAGTTTCATGAAGGCCTCGTCGTTCTTCTCCTTCATGATGTTCAACAGTGCGGCAACTTTACTGGCGTCGTCCGGCCCTCCAGGCCCACCTAGGACCTTCGCTGCGTCCCCAACCATGACGGTGCATCTGCCGAGCATCCCGACCAGGTTCACCAACACCTGAGCCATGTCCTCCACCGCCTCCTTCATCACGTCCCGCTCTCCCTCCGCCTTGACCCTCTCCATCTCTGCCTTGCTACAGCGCGCATCCAGTTTCACGTTCTCAGCGCTAACTTCATCCAACTTCTCGGAGCGCCGTTCCGATACCGCCCGCATTGTAGCGTCGAACATCGCGTTCGAGTTGGACGATCGTTTCAACCGCACTGTCAATGCCGAGTCTGGTTTGATAGCCTGCTCCTCGGGCCCAGCCAAGGCTTGCAGGAGCGCCTTCTCTGCTTCTAAATCGGCAGATAACGCGCCCCGTCCGTCGATTTCCGCCAAACGTGCGTTGATAGCGACCAACTTGGCTTTCGCAACGGAAATCTTCCCGGTACAAGCGGCGCCGTCGAGGATGGACGCCTTCGTCTGCTCGACCTTGACCTTGACGTCGTTCTTCGCCCTCTCGACTTCTGACAATGCCTCTGCCCGCTTCCTCCGCGCGATGTCCCCCTCCGCGCTGTTCTTTCCGGCAATCTTGGCCTTGAGCTCCGCAATCTCCATATTGAGACGGTTAATCGCCTCGACGTATTGGCCGACATGCCTATCGACATTGACAACGTTTCGGGTGACGACCCTGGTCTTGATCTTTGTCGCACGATCGGCGTAAACCAGGGTATTATGGGTGTCGTCGAAATGGTTGGAGGTAGGGGCAACGCAGACGATCATGACCGTTTTGCAGTTGCCACCAAGCGAGAATTTGAGAAGCCGGGTGAGCTTGCTATTGCGATAGGGAACGTGGCGAACTGCACCCCCGCTTTCGCAAAGGGCATTAATGCAGTTTCCGAGGGCGAGCAAGGATTTATTAATGTTAGCACCCTCGACCATGCGTTGGCCCATGTTGGTGGTGGCGGCTGCGCGCTCGCTTCCGGCGAGATCTATTATGGAAAGCGTCGCCATCGTTCGCTGTTCGGAGAGCGAGGCGGTACGGGGGGATTGAGTGACATGGACTTGGAGAACGGCATGTGATCGCGAACTGGTCGCGTTAGCGAGTGTCGGACTTTGTGTTCTTCGCAGGTTTCCCTGTAACACGATCTCTTTGACCTGCTCTGCGGAATTGGGTCGTAATTCGACCAGTCCCGCGACTTTGACGGTCTTGTCCTCTCGGATGGACAGGCCGCCGCGAGGCGCAGTTGTACCTGGGTCAGCGAGGAGGTCGCGGATCTCTTCGTTGTAGATTTCGAGGAATGTGACCATGACCTCGACGTTCCACTCGTCTCGGCGGTCCTCGATCCGCTGAAAGAGATCGGCCATGGTCAAGTAGATGATACCCGGGTCGGACTCTGTGCCACTGATGGTATGAGTCTTGCCACAGCCGGTTGCCTGCGTACAATTAGACAAACTCAAGTGTAGGATAGCGCGTTACTCACGCCATACGCGAACACGGTAGCGTTGTACCCGTTGAATAGACCCTGCAGAAGAGGCTGGGCGGTAGCGCCGTAGACATCCTGCTGGCGCGCCTCGTTGTCAAAGACACGATCGAACATGAACCGTTTGTCTTTGTATCGTTTGGTGCCGGGGGGCATGAAGCCGCGTTCCATAAAGGCCTTGGACCGGTCCTTCTCGTCGGGGTCGAATGTGAGGATGCGGTCATCGACAATTTGGACGACATCTCGGAGGCATGTCGAGTTCGTCACTGAGCGGGGTGTAGAGAGTGCGCCGTCGCCGCGGATTGTAGTGTCGTAGCAGGGCTCTGGGAGACGAGCAGCCTCCCATGCCGTGGGCGGTCGGACGCGCACTGGGAAGACTGAGAGGCGTATTTGGCGCGAAAGAGGAGTACCAACCTGCTACTGTAATTGAGCCAGCGGCGACCATCGTTTATGTTGTCGTGAGAGCGGAAGGAGAAATCGTGAAAGCGCGTCTCAACATGCACGTGAGCGCTTCGAGGACAACTTCCGAATAAGGAAACTCAGAAAGCGCGTTTTTTACGTTTACGGTCATTTTAGCTTCAACCACTTCACCTAGAGCTTAAACGCCTCTTTCCTTCCCACCACCATGTCAGAAATAATTGTGCCCTCCCCCGCTGACTTCCACGTCCATCTGCGTCAGGGGAAAATGGCGACACTCGTCACTCCTCATGTCCGCAAAGGCGGTTTCTCCCTCGCCTATGTCATGGTAGCAGCCCTGCGTGTCTACGGTTCGCGTATCTGATCTCGTTCAGCCTAACCTCAAACCTCCAGTCACAACGACGACTCAGGCTCTGGCATACAAGGCCGAACTGGAGAAGATCGATCCCACTGTCGAATATCTTATGACCTTGTACTTGTCTCCGGACCTCACACCAGAAGAGATTCTCAGAGCCAAAGAAGCCGGCATCGCAGGCGTCAAATCTTATCCTCGAGGAGTCACCACCAACTCGGACGGCGGAATCGAATCCTACGAAATGTACTATCCCGTTTTCGAAGCCATGCAACGCGTAGACATGGTTTTGAACCTCCACGGCGAAGTGCCCTCGGATGCCAAGACCGTAAGCAGCCGCATCGTCCGGCCGATCCCCGAGTGACGCTGCTTCAGAACACCCATATCCTCAACGCAGAGCCAAAATTCCTGGCCCACCTCCATTCTCTACACAAAGCTTTCCCGCGTCTTCGTATTGTTCTGGAACATGCTACAACCCGAGCGGCCGTCGATGCTGTCAAGGCATGCGGTCCCACAGTCGCGTGCACGATCACAGCCCACCATCTTGAATTGACGGTGGATGATTGGGCTGGTCAGTCTTTTAACTTTTGCAAACCGGTCGCCAAATTTCCAGACGACCGGGATGCCTTACGCGATGTCATCAGAGAGGGTACGTCTTGCTATTTACCTACAAGCCAGCCATATACAAAGAATTCAGGTCATCCTCGATTTTTCTTGGGCTCGGACTCGGCGCCTCATCCGGTCCATTCCAAGTCTACGAGCACTCCAACCCAAGGCTGCGCGGCAGGAATATACACCTCTCCGATCCTACTTCCCCTTGTGGCGCATCTCTTGGAATCGTTTGACGCTTTAGATAAACTAGAAGGTTTTGTTAGCGCCTTTGGGCGTCGTTTTTATCACCGAGAATTAAGCGCGGAGAACACGCAGAATATCGTTCTGCGAAAAGTCGGCACCCATGTCATCGACGGAAAATATGGAGCTGACGACGAGAGCGTAGTACCATTTTGGGCGGGTAAGGAAATTAGCTGGAAGATTGTAACGAATTAGATCACAATGAATTAGATGTAAATGCCATTTGAATTATGTCTAATGTGGGGTGAGTATGTGTTGTACAGTATTACCGCTCCGGGCGGGTGCAGGATTAGGTACCTCTAGGCTTCGTACTTCTTTACAGACACAAATGGATGCGGTGATCGTGCAGCAACGATGGGGACATTGAGTTTATCCCAATTGTACCACAAAAGCACACCGTTCCCGAACATCCACAGAACTATGAAGACAATCACGACGCGACGGCCAAAGGGCCAGTCGCCTCGCCCAATGAGCCGTGCTTTAAGTTTATCCTCCGGCAGTGTCGACACTAGCGCTTGGAATTCCGCAAACGCCTCTTGTGATGTTGGGCGCTTCGCCGGATCGTCGTCTCGTAATCGTGCCATCCAAGGTTCAAGAAAATCTAAGCCAAGATAGGCCTCGATATAATCTCGTTTCAACATCTCGCCTATTTGCCTAGCAAATAAAAGTATATGAGCATCGCGACCGGTCGAGACGTAAGCGCCTTCCTTACCTTATGTCCAAGGCAAACGGATCGTAGGCGATATCCTCCGACAGCTCGGGAATGTTGCGATGTTGTCCGCAAACCCCTTTGACAAGGCCACGCTCCTCGAAACTCGAGAAAGAACAGGCCAGGCCAAAGTCTATGAAGTAATATTTCGTCCGTGCCGGTTCGCGTTTTTTGCCCTTGCCTTTCGGATCTGAAGGATCCGGGAGGTTTTGTCGGGTCTCCCAGACAATATTGGTGCGAGCTACGTCGCTGTAGGAAAAACATCAGACGCCGGGTCCCAATGTGGGTCAAGATTACCGACGTGTGAGCGATGTTGTATCGGTGCATGAAACATACGCCCTGGACCAGAACGAATGGGCGGTCGACTCGATACAGAAACGTAGAATTCACCCACCTCGAGGACCTGCGCCAGAAAATCCACAAAGTCGCGCAGTCTATCAAAGTGCCTATTTTTGCAATCCGTCAGGCGAGGAGTAATTACGATGCACCATTCTGCGGGCGAGTCCGGTTTGCTTGGCGGCACAATAACATCGTACAGCGGAATAGTGTGGTTGTCCGCGTCCGGTATAGACGAAAGGTGTTCAAAGATGGTTGCCTCCCAGAGGTCCGTCCGAGTAAACTTGAGTATCACAGCTCGGTTATCCGAGATCCGTGTCCCTTCAAGGAGATGCGGGTACTAGCGAGAAAGTGAGTACAGCGCACAATTCCGGCGTGGAGAGAACGTACATGGGGCTCTTCGACGTAGCCCTTGGGCCGCTCATCCCAAGCTGAGACACGCTCCGGCCGATACGCCTTGGGGAGACGGTACCCGCGAGACTCGACCAAGGGCTGCAGCTCGCACCAGCGCCGCTTGTGGGAAAGGTATCTCTCCCATTCCTCGTCGGTTAGCTTGACCTCGACGGAGAATCCGAAGTCGTTGTCCATCGGGGCAGAGACCAAGAGGCGCGCGTGAAAAAGTAATCCCGTCCCCTGTTAAGTAAAGGAGATCTTTTTACCCGACGTATATCACGTCATCCGGTGCGACATTCCGGATCCGCAACGACGACCAGGTACCCGTGTTGCTTCCGCGAAAAAAGCGACTTACAGGTAGAAACCTGTCGAAATCCCAATCGAACCGGGCAGTCCGAGCACTTTCTAGAAGCAAAGTGCTCGGTGATTTGTAACCCAATTGTAATCTTACGCATCTTGGTGTCGGACAGTCTGCAGAAACATTCCAAGCGGTCGTGGGCCAGTAAACACTCATTGCTGACCAAACCAGAAAAGTCCGACACGAGTCCGATTTCAAAATGATTCAATTCGTTGTCTCTCAATAGCGTATGTTCCAAAGAGACTGTCTCTTACTGTCTCTTTGGAACAGCCTCCATGACAACCTGAAGCGCAAGCCTCGCTCATTCCTCATTTCCATTGTCAAGGCACCCACTCGGCCCTGTCTGTACCTCAATTGTAATTTATTCAGGGATTGTGTCAATCCTTGGGGAAAACAGGACTTCAGGTTGGCTTCTCAGTGCCTCGGGACCATTGTTTAGGCACCAAAACCGCGTTGAAATCGATTTTTAAACCTAAAAAGCCTCTACATCTTCTGCTGGGTTTATTTTTAGAACAACTCGGACATCGATCGCGAACAGTGATCAAGACCGAATATGGGAACAAACACCCCTATTCTCCTTTTCTTTTCAAAGGAATTTGAAAGGAAGCCTTCCTATTTCAGATAAATTAAATGTGCCATGCGGTCGCATCCGTGGGAATATCAGATAAGACGAGGTATATAGGCCAGAGCCGAAAAAACCCTGAGTCATCTTCCCTCTTCCTTTTCCCATCAGCACCCCAACCTCAAACCCAGTCTCAGCCCTCACCATGTCTCACATGAACAGGATCCAGTTCATAGACACTGCTACTAGTAGTAGCACAATGGATGTAGATAGCCACTCAAGTGGCTTGCAATGTCCAGGACATTTAGTTCACTCAGCACCTGGTGCAAGTGGATTGAACAAACACGGATCGGAGCAGAATGCATTACGCATTCAAAGACACCCCCACACTTCAGTTAATGAATCTCAAGCTGGAGGTGCCACTTCAAGTCCAAAGAAAGGAGAGTTATTTTCTTCCTTGAGACAAAGTGTCCAAGTCACTGGCCAAAACATTAACTTGGCAGTTTTGTATCACAATATTGCACCTTCCTTGCCCCTAAAAGACTGGGGTAAGTCATGCTTATGCACCTCCACAAGTCCATTAACAAGCATCCCAGCAGAGCATCGCTCCCCTGGAACAGTTGCCTTCACCGAGGCATTACAATCCCGGGTCAAAACCGATCCCAAACATGTCGACAATGACATTGGCAAAGACTACAATTGGGAACTTGGCAACGATGTACAAAACTTATTAAACTCAAATCCCTCACTGCTCGGCACTCCTGCCAAGTCACCCTCCAATTCAAAAATTCCCACTACCAAATCTCCTTCCGTCTCGTCGTCAGCGCAGCGGATCAAACCGACCCATCATTCGACGAGTGCGGAGGCCACGTTCCCCTCGTATTCACCCCCGCCGCCTGCCATCAATTCCGCGCGCACGTCGAACCCGCACATTCCCCGGGACCCACGACGCTCCCCGGCCATCACGCGGAACACTCCGACCTCCCCAGCGATTTCGCCACTCATCCCGAGTTCCCCGGCCATCACGCGCACCACCCCAAGTTCCCCAGCCACCACGAACTGTTCATCGCCAGACCTGGGCAGTAGACGGGGTTGGTCGGAATTTTCGGGTTTTTCGAACGAGAACGATAGGTTCAGTCCCGCTACGACACCTCCGTTGTCGCCAGTTGCTGAACGGGACAACACCTTACGCCAAAGAGAGGTTTTGAAGTATGAGGATGTCCTCGAGGTCTTGTCCGAAGACGATGAGTCCGGTGTCTATGCCGAAGACATGCCGGTCGTCTCGGAGGTGCCAGAAACGCACGGCGATTTCGACTATCTCGGTGATTATGCCCGAGCCACATCGACCGCCGCCAAGAGTTACATGAGCGATTCAAGCGGCTTTGGCGATGCTGTCCAAGCGCAGAACCTTTTCGACCCCGATGTCGTCGCCGAGTCGTACGTTCCGGAGTACGTCCCCGATCGGAAGCCTCGGACGATTATAAAGCAGCACACTCTTCACGACTTCCAAGACCCGTTGCATCTCCAGGGTAACTTGCGCAGCAGGAAGTTGAACTTTCCCAACAGAAGACGTCAGCCTAAATCCGAGGCGGAGCCCAAGCCAAAGCCGGGCCAAGCCCAAGTTCGTGCCATCCCGTCTTCATTTTTGCGTGTACCGACCGTCCGGCAGGCTAGTTCAAGCCGCAGAACCAAGAGACCCGCGTCTCCAGAGCGGAGTCGCTCCCCGCCACCCAAGCGACAAGCACAGCGAAAGCCGAAGCCAACCCCAGTCCAAGCTCAAGTTCGTACCATCCCGTCTTCATTGTTGCGTTTATCGACCGCCCAACAGCCTAGTTCGAGCCGCGGAGTCAAGAGACGGGCGTCTCAAGAGCACTTGACCTCTCCCTCTCCGCCGCCCAAACGTCAGGCGACTACATTCAATGCCGTCCGCACCCCGACGGTTGTCGTCCACAAGAAAGCGGCGATAAAGCTCACCGAAGCCATTAAGGTTAAGTGGGAGGGCGAGCTGAGGCGCTTCGAGCAGCTTGTGTTTGATGGGAAAACGGGAGCCATCAGCATAGTAGGGCTGGTGAAGTTTCTCCAGGCCATAGAAGCGAACATCGATGGGATAGACGCCGAGTGGGTGATGAAGACGCTAAGAACGAGAGAGGTTTACGACGACACGGCGCGCAGAGGCAAAAGAGACGAGTACAAGACCAAGCTGGAGTTTCTTGAGCTGATCGTTGAGGGCTATGAAGTGCACGACGAGGACGGCGAGGTGGCTTTGCATGCGGCGGCGCTCTTGGACAAATGGAGGCGCTTCGCGGCGAACGCCAAGTGAAATTCTGGAGTCATTCGATTCCGATCGGAATCAGTTCGAGTCGCGCGGCGGTATACCCAATCCAACTCACCAATCGATCATCCACTTCATTCTCCGATATTCACCGCCATCCAGTCCTCACGCCGAGACGCGGCCTGAAGCCACAGGCCTCGGCTCCGGACACGAACCTGCCCTCGTCGGCGTTGTTGGGATACAGGCGTCTGACGAGCAAATCCGAGTCAGCTCGCATCCGGAACATCGTCAGCCACGAACATACCCAATCCAATCCACCACCATCCTCCAATCCCTTTCGTTCTTGGCCTTTTCTTCGTCGTTCATGGCTTGGGGCCTCTTCGTCGTCGTCGTCGTTCGGAGACAAGTGTGGGTCTGACGAGCAAATCGTCAGTCCGCATCAGGAACAACCCCAGCCAGCCCTGAACGTACCCAATCCCAATCCAACACCTTTCCCTTCGACTTTAGTATCTTGTTTCTGGGCCTTTTCGTCGTCGTTTGCGCAGAGATGAAGGTGGGAGTGGGAAGGAGGAAGAGACGTGGCGTCCACACAGCCACAGCCATGGACCCACAGCAACGCATTTGGGGATAAATGCCAGTTTAGTTCCGCTTTAGATCCGCCGCCGTTCCGAAACCCGCCCGGAAGCTATCCGTGTCTTATGTTCTTGCAGTGTATCAGCTACGAACCCTTCCTATGAAACCCTTCCTTACGAATCCTTATGAACTACGTTTCTTATCTTTCAACTCGTTCCCAGCTAATTCCGTGTCCTATGTGCACCAACCAATATGAATCTGTCACTTACGAACCCTCGTCATTTATCCGTTAATCGCGTGAACTTAGGATCCACAGTTCGAGTCCCACCAACGATTCCAAATGCTAAAACACACGACCGTGAATTTTACTACACCCAAGTATCTAATAATCTATTATCGCGTGAACTAAGTCTAAGCCGCCCCGTCTACCAACGATTCCAAGCGAATACATGATTGTGAAATTACACTGCAATACAAGAATGAGATGGGGTTATCTACGCCAATTAAGCATGTACAAGCCACGAAAGAAAAGAGTCCCGGCATGGCATGCAGTAATGTTGACGTTATTGAACCAGCGAGAAAGCCAACAACTAACCTAACCCACCACCGACATCGTCACATCGGCACTAGCAGCTGCAGCAGGAGCGCCCTCGTCCACCTTCCTCCGCTTCACAGCAGGCCTGTCCTCGTCATCCGAATCATCGATGACGACGAGCGGTGAGTCCGCACGGCCGCCGGGACCGGGAGCTGCAGCTGCGACTGGCACAGGGACCGGCGGCCGCGCGACCGCGCTCGCAGGAACCGTCGCATTCGCTGGAGGCGGTGGCCCTCCCCTCCCCTTCGGCAAGCCAGGCTGACCTCCTCCTCCTCCGCTTCCCCCTCTCCCCCGGCCCCTCCCCCGCCCCCTTCCCCTCGCCGCCGCCCGTCTCTCCTTCAACACCCTCAGCATATGCTCTGCCAACACCCCCAGCGCCTTCCGCGCCCCCATCACCTCCAGCTCCCTCAGCTTCTCCCTCCCCAGCCCGCCAAACACCCCCGGGTCGAGGATGAGCGTCCGCTCGTGCAGGATCATGTACCCCTCCTTGGCGGAGTTGTTCGGGTGCGCCGGCGCGTGGTCGGGGTGCGTGGGCGGGATGGGGCCGAGGATGATGGGGATGGAGACGTCTGTGCCGGAGGTCTGTGCAGGCGCGGCGGGTTGGGGTGTGGGGGTGGGGGTGGGGAGAGTAGAGGTGGAGGTAGAGGTGGAGGATGAAGCGGGTGGTGGTGGTGGTGGCGCAGGGGTGGGAGCGGGAGCACTCGGCGTGGTAGATGTAGAGGGAGCAGCACTCGACATGCTCCATTGGCCTTGCGTCAGTGCTGCGTATGGGTTCTGGCCAGGGTAGGAAGAAGATGACGAAAGGGCAGAGTATGCGAACACGCCGGTCGTTACTTGCGACGGCGGCGGAACGGCTGCCGTCGTCAATGTAGGCGCGGCAGAGGGTGCAGGAGCAGCCGGTTCGCTGCTAGTCACTATAGGTGTAGTCGTCACAGGAGGCTTTGTTTCTGGGGGCGTTGTTGTGGGAAGAGGCAGGTCTGCCTTTGGCTCGACCTTGACACTAGGCTTGTCCTTCTTCTTCGTCCCTTTACCCGCCATCCCTTTACCTGCCTTAGTCGGCTTGGTAGCCGGTGGGGCGGTATCAGCAAGCACCGGCACCGGCGCGGGTGGTGGCTGCGTCGGCGGCGCTTCCTCGACGTCCTCGTCGATAGACCAGTAGTATCCCTTCCCCTTAGTCGCGCTACATCTCTCCATCTTCTTGAAATGCTTATCGGACGACAGAGTATGGCGAACAGAACCCTGCACTTTGCTGTGAGTCTAGGTGATAAATAACATGAAGCGAGCCGTACCATCCACTTGTCATCCACATGCTGGTAATGTTCGTAACTGTTCATGATCCAAGTGCATACGTCCTGCAGAGTCGCCTTGCCCCCCAAATCCTTGATCGCGCTTTGTATTAGCTGTCGTAATGTGAGACATGGCTTTTCAGGTATTTCTGGAGGCGCAATGATAGTCTTGCCCTTGCCCTTTGGCGGAGACGACGAGTCCGGCTTCTTTCGTTTCTTCGGGTTCGTCTTTGCGGCCGCAGGTCTGGGGGTCGGTATTTGCGGCTCCGGAAGTGGCGGTGGGGGCTTGGCGTCTATCGGCGGGGGGGAATGTGACTGGGGCGTTGAGGGGGGAGAGATGGAGGTAATGTCTACAGAGGGCGAACGCGCTCGGGCGTTGGACGACTGTGAGCTAGGGGACGGTGTATCTTCCGGCGGAGGCGGGGGCGGCAACACGAAATGAAAGGTTCGGGACGCGATTTGTATTTGGGACCTGCGAATATTAGCTAGGGAATGGGCGGGTTCCGGTGGGCCTACCTCTCGCCCAAGGGTGCGCGTGTTCCGCTCGCAGACCAGACGCCATCAACCCAGGCGCCGTTTCGGCCGACTACGAGCAACATGAAGCGGTCCTCGTCCTGGTCGTACTCAATCTTCGCGTGGAGACGCGACACGCTCTTGAGTGCACCGAGGTCTACGTCGACCTGGAGGTTATCAGGGGCAGAGGAGGTGGCGAGATTGGGGTTTGGAATGCAGCGTCTGCCGATAGTCACCGAGAGAGTGCGGACATAGAAGGTAACGGTAGGGAAGACAAGGGAATAGTAAGCAGAGATCTTCTCTGCAGCAGAGGTCTCTTGCTTTAGGCCAGACGGCGACGTCGAGCGGAGGTCCATGGTGGTCCAAACTGAGTGACGGTGAGTTCGGCTATTCTCGGGTGACTAGAACGATCACGTTCGTCGAAAACGTTCAACTCTACACGTCGACGTACCCACGACCACTTCTCTCCTGAACAAACACGAGGCACCATCTTTGTGCTCGAAAGCAGTTTTATCATAGGCTATGCATCCTAAAATGCGTTCGCAATTCCATTTCCGCAGGCAGAATTACAACAGGCCGCGAGTCAAACTTTCAGTCCGTTTTTCATAAGATGACACTCGTAACCGGAATACGCTTCAGCTTGCGGAATACGGCAGGCAGGAATACGGTCACGCTTTTGTTTCTCGCCTCCACTTGTCAACGTCGGTCGTGATGCAGCTGCTCATCGTTAATAGTGCCGCCATGCTTGGATCCATATAAATTCGTCCATGAATGAAGTCAATTCCCTCAACATGCAAATCCCTTACTGTCTCGCTCTTCTCGCACCATCCCCGTTCGTCGCTGCATCGGCAGCTGCCGGGCCAGTAGTCAACACATCCTCTGGCTCTTACATCGGCGTCAGCGATGCCGCGAATGGAACCGATATATTCAAGGGCATCCGCTTTGCATCCCCACCGACGCGCTTCGCGCCGGCTGCAGCAATATCAAGCCCACCAGACGGTCTACAGCCCGCTGTCGCATTTGGTGCGGACTGCCCGCAGTTCCCTTCCATCTTGGATGTTTTTGGTATCCCGGGCGGTCCGCCGCTGCAAGGTGGTAATCAAAGCGAAGACTGTCTCTTTCTTAACGTGGTTGTCTTCTTGGTTTCGCAAAATACACCTCTCATGCCAGGCATTCAAGGTCTGGCGTCCTGAAGGAATTTCACCAGGAGATGGATTACCGATCCTAGTTTACATTCATGCGCGTCTCTCTCTCTATCCATCATCCGCAAATTCCTCACTACAGTTCAGGGTGGTGGCTTCTTCCTTGGTTCTGGTTCCGAGTGGGATGGTACCAGTTTCGTGCGCCGAAGTGTCGCCAGTGGAAAGCCCATCATTTTTATCACATTCAACTACCGTGTCGGAGTTCTTGGATTTGTGAGTGTAGGCAATGGTATGATGCACAGACTGACGTGAATATCATATCATTTAGCTCGGCGGCGCGCAAGTACCTCCCTCGGCTCTAAACATCGGTTTGCAGGACCAACGCGACGCACTGCGATGGATACAAGATAATGCCGCCGCTCTTGGCGGCGACGGTTCACGCATTACCATCTTTGGTGAATCCGCGGGTACGTCTCATGTCTCGCATGTTTGTTGCAAGTTTCACCTGTCTTGAAGGTGGAAGCGCCGTTCACATGCACTTGTTGTATCCTGACTCGCAAAGGACCTTTCGCGCCGCCATCTCCAGCAGTGGCACTTCGCTGGCCTCTAACACGCCTGCCTGCGAGTGGAATGATCGCCCTGGTGGCACTTATCCTCTATTGGGCAACCTCACAAGTTGTGGTACCGGTACGGGATCGTTCGAGTGTTTGCAAACCCTTCCCTTTGACGTAAGGCGAACATTGATCCCTCGGCGCCGTGATTCCAACCCACCCCTTGTAGACATTCTGGCCATTAGCATTGACAACCTATCTACCTCCCGCCGGCGGTTTACCGCCATGGTCACCTTGCAAAGGCCCTCCAGGCTCCTTGATCGACGAATACCCCGTCAAAAAAGTGATTTCCGGCGAATTTCTCAACGTGCCTATCATTACTGGCACGAACCTAAATGAAGGGAATTAGTGAGCCCGCTCCATGCTCTTGCATATCTCTGACCTTGCTCATCGACCTGTTCCAGCATAATCGGCCCAACCTTCCTCGATCTGACGCCCCAACCACCCCTTGAAAGCGAAAACTCCCTGTTGAAGAGCTTCATTGCAAGTCAGGCCGCCAATAGCAGAAATGTGTCTCAAGATACCCTCGCCAAAATCATCGACCTTTACGCTCATCCAACGGACAACTTGTCGAATAGCTCATTATACAACCGCGCGGCGGAACTCGAGACAGATTACGCGCTGTTAGCGCCGCAGCGCCTATTCCTCAAGGCTGCATCGACGGCGCACCGCAACCAGAATGTGTGGGCGTATTCGTTCCAGCAGCCTATCCCTGGCACCCCCGACTTTCTTGGTGGTGCGTAGGGTCCGGAGTTTCATTTCTCACGAGTATTGATCGTTCTTCGTAGCATTCCACACCTCTGACCTCTATTACCTCGACATGGGGTTCCCACCTGTTCCCTCTCAAAATCTACAAGTGCAAATGCAAGATTTCTACATCTCCTTTGTGAATGACCTCGATCCTGGGACGTCCTGGCCGAAGTATAACGAAGCGTCGAAAATAGTGATACGGCTCCTGGATGGAGAGGTTGGACCTATTAGAGACACATTGCGGCGTACGCAGACGGACTTGCTCAATAGCGTTGATGTGATGGAGGGATTTGGACGCTTTGGTTAAAGACGTCGCTACCCCCTTCTCTTTTTTACTAGCTAAATCTGCTTGCGGGATTGAATAATATTTGTTACCATACATACTGTTCATTGTGTCAACTAGCCGAATTTCGCCGGTATCCCATCCCGAGCGCCCATAAGCCGCATTATTCACTGCTTTGCGTTCGGCGAGATGAGTGCCGAATTATCGCGACGTCCTTCGGCAGCGAATCCTTGGATCCAAACACGCGCATATCCTGATTTCGCCGACAATATAGTGCGCTGATTGAACAGTCGCGTTCATATCTACCGCGTTCACATCTAATGGCTTCCTCCTCCAACAAAACAGCCGTCCCCGACACAATCACCGCCGCCGTCCAAGAGGAAGTCGACGCGCTCGCCGACGACAATGCATCCACGACAGACTCCGAGCTCCGCTACGCCGCCTACGGTGCCCGTCTACGAACCGCTCTCCGCGCAAGCACCCGCTATGTCGCATACGTAGGCCTCCCTCCCTCCTCTCCCTCTGTACGCCGTGAAATTTTGGTTGGCTAGACGAGCGACATCGGCGAAGCATTCCGACCTGTAGTGCCTCCATGGATCGTCACCGCCGCGTACGGCATCTCCTGGCTATATCTCACCGGAGATGTGGGCTACGAGTCGTACAAAGCCCACAGGCGCGGCCCTAGCGCCCTCGAAGCCGCACACTTCTCGGAGCCAGTGCGGATAGGCATGGTCGCCGTCGAACGAGCCACTTTCCAATCCATTGCTTCCATGTTGGTCCTTTTTCTTTGAAACAAAAAAGCTTCGACAGTCTGATTCGCGCAGGGCTCTTCCCGCGTTCACAATTCATACCGCGGTCAAGCAGGCAAAGAAAGCATTCGACAAGGTCCAAAATCCCCGCGTCCGCACCTGGGGTCCCACTTTTACCGGCCTGGCCATCGTAAATTCATTCCTTTCCGACGCATCTCTGCTATACTTACCTTCCCCCAGGTTCCCATCCTGCCTTTCCTTTTCGACCACCCAGTCGAACATGTCACCGACAAAGTTTTCAGCTGGATAAAGGTGAAAATAGCGGAACAGCAACAGAGTAAACCCAGCTCCAAGGACGAGCTCTGATCTGCCTCCATTTACGATTTATCCCTCCTTTAAAGATATATCCACCCATGTAATTCAAGTAGATAGACAATTCATTTAGATTTCCGCTCGGGTAGTCTGTATGTTTTGAGCCCGCCTCCCTCCACCGATTCGAAACAATGTAGTAGTACAAGGTTTACTTATTATAAGTAAATCAGAAATCGTATCGAGAAAAGGGAAAAAAAGAAACAGCGATTCGTCGAGTTGTAACTGAAGCGTCCTGACATCCACCTACCAACCCCTCCCCCTTCCTCCCCTCGCATTATTGTTGTTGTACCCGCCGCGATTTCCGTTGTATCCACCCCCGTTAGGCGGAGGATACCCGCCTTGCTGGCCGGGATACCCTTGTTGCTGTTGGGGTGGACCTTGACCCTGCCCGCCGTAGCCACCGTACCCGCCGTATGCGGCCGGCGGGGGAGCGGCATAGGCGGGCGCAGGCGGCGCGCCATACACGCCATAATTACCGCCTCCACCATATCCGCCGCCCTGTCCTTGCTGCTGCCCATACGAATTATAATTCGCAGGCGGTCCACCTCGCCCCGGTGGCGGCCCTCCGCGATTGCCCCCACCACCATATCCACCGTAGTTGGTCTGCGGGGGACCGTGGTTGTTGTATCCGCCATACTGCTGCTGTTGCTGTTGCGGCGGCGGATACTGCTGCCGCGGGGGATAATGCGCCTGCTGCTGCTGTTGCTGCTGATACGAATTGTTGTTACCGCCGCCGCCACCACCACCGCCCCTGTAACCTCTCTCATTCCCGCCGCGCCCTCCCCTGTCGTTATTCCCATACGAATTCTGGTGCCCGCCATGTCCGCCGTAATTGTTCGGGCGTGAGTGGAACGGATCGTTCCTCCCGCCGCGGTCGCCCCCACCCCCGCCGTGATTGTTCCACGACCCCCGGTGGCCGCCTCCACCGTGTCCCCCGCCACGCCCCCTCCCCCCGCGCCGAATACTCTCCAGCTCAGACGGATTCAGGACCCGACGCGGCTTCGTGACGCCCTTGAGTAGAACCGAGCGATGCGGCGTCAACTGTTTCGGGAAGTAGTATATTACTGACAGCGACTTGTCATTCCGAATGTCGGGCTTCAGGTCCGGGAGGGGCGAATAGTACGTCGAGCCGGGTATGCAGCCGGGTTCGGGAGACACGCTGCCGTTGATCCCGCCACTGGTCTTGCCATCGAGGGGAACGGGCTGCGGCAGAAAAAGAAATAGAGAGATCAGCAACAGAGTTATATAGCGCGATGGAATAGGACCCACATCTTGACTTTTACGCTTGGCGTACAACTGCTCGTAGAACGGATACAGCGGATGCTCATTGCACGCAAACATGCTGTTGTGGCCCCACGCATTCCGGCGCCGCTCGCCTTCGTTGAGGTAGGTCGTGTACGGCGGGTCGTTCGGGCCCGGGGGCGGCAAATCGGGATAAAGCTCGATCTGGGGGCACTCATCCTCCGGCAACCATGCCAGCGGCTTTGCCATCGAGTTGAGCAGCATGTCCTGGTCGATGAACGACAGCAGCGCAACGCCCTGCCACGCCATCTTTTTGCCATTCATGTCGATCATAAACTCCGTCGGATAAAAGTCGTCAGTGGGCGACCCGTCTTCCTTGGTGGAGGCGCCTCGGAGGGGCGACCGTTTGTCTAGCATCAGCGGATGGAATATCGTCGGAATGTGCGATCGACTGGAAACGCCTCAATGTTATTTTAATTATTTCCAAGGGAGGAGACTTACCTCTCCCGCGGGAATACTCCCATCAGCTGCTCGAAGGGCTTGAAGGGTGCCCCGATGTTGAACGTGATATCCATGTCTTTGATGTCAATGAAATCGGCAGCAAAAGGTGCGAAATGGTATGGATAAAACCACTGCCACGACGGGGTCTAGCATCAAACAGATTAGAGCGACGGAAGCCGACATCTTGAAGTAACTCACCCCTTGATAGTAGTAATGCAAGACCCAGCACAATCCTTCGATGTAGGCCTTCGTCACCCTGAAAAGTAGAGTCAGTTATGGCAGTGAGTCGGGGCGAAAGGATGACGAGTTACTTTTTCTTCAAATCCGGATCACCGATTTGATCTGGGAATTTCTGCGCATAATAACGGTCCTTGTATCCGGGCTCCCAAAGTCTGGGTGGTCGTAAGCAAGAACCCCTAGTACACGAAACCACATAACTCACTTGACTGTATCCTCTTGGTCCACGGTGCCATCAGAATTGACCTTTAAGCTGAGTCTCACAGACACATCCGGAGGGGCGTCGTCGTCGTCCTCGCCACCGATGGTTTCGTCGGCCACGTCTTCCATGTCAGACAATTTACGCTTCAAACCACTGACCGAGCCCTCATCACTGTTCATAGATGTGTCGATTGTGTCGGCAGTAACATCGGCAGTAACATCGCCGTTCATGGGGTCGTCCGTCTCTACATCGCCTTCTGCACCGTTCAGGGCAGTGGGCTCAACAGGCACAGCCGGATCATTATGATCCTCAGGCGTATCCGATATAGTAGCGGTCATGGCGTGATGATTCCCAAAGCCGGGGACACCCTCATCATCATCAGGGGTCCCATTGCTCAAACTCGACGAAGAATCGGGAGGAGGGGCAGGAGGGAGGAATGTGTCTGTGCCAGGCGCAGTAGTAGCCGGTTTGGCAGGCAATGAAAGATTGGGTTTGACTGGCACAGCGCCGGAAAGTTCAGCCTTAAGCATCTCAGCGGCGCTCAAATTGGCCATACGGATCGCTCGACGATTGGCAACAACGTCACGATTAGAGCCCGCGAGTGCTTGCGCGGCAATGGGGACATGTGATGATTGTACTGGTGAAGGTGGAGCAGGAGCACCGAAACCCATCGAGTCGGCATTGGCAGCAAAATTAGGACGAGGGGGAAGGGGATGATGTACAGGAGTGCCAGAAGAAGCAGTGGGCGCAGTGGGCGCAACAGTCAGGGCTAGGGAAGACGACGGCTTGATATTTTTCTTCTCCTCCAACTTACGACGCTTGGCGTTTTGATCCTGGCGATCCTCAGCTATACGACAGATTAATATCGCGAAATTTTAGAATATAGCAAAAGCCGAGGGCTATGCAACTGCAATACGGACCTTCACGCCTCCGCCTAAATATGTCATCCTCTCTTTGCGCTAATCCTTCGAGGATGATCTGTGCTCGTTCCAGGACAATGTCACCGTGATTCGTGAGATAGCCGCCCATTCTAGGGAGTTCTTGCTTCCAGATCCTCAGAAGTGTATCAATGGCGCCTTCGCGAATCTCAAGGGAAGGGAGATGGGGGAGGAAGTCATTGCCGACGAAGAATATAAGCAGGACCCAGTCATCAACAGCTTGTTCGAAGTCGAAATGGTAAGCTTGGGGCACATCGAGCTCGACCTCGAGATATTCTCGTAGAATGGCGATATCGAGGAAAATAAATGGTTTTTTCTCGGCGGGCTCCGGTTTTTTAACTTTTACGGTCGTAGCAGTACATTCTGCTGCGTAGTGACCTTCCTCACCGCATTTGCGGCACGCTGTGGAGTTACCATCAGCAAAAACATCCTCACGAAGAACCCAGAAGTTGGGTTCGTGCGTCGCTATTCCGAGCATAATAAGATCAGCATCCTAAAATGGTCAGTCAGTGTGTTTTATGAATGCGGTCGAGATGAACACGGACTAAACCATAAATTACGTGGCGCGTGTTTGGATCGTGTCCTGGATTAACGCGCTGGCGCCTGATATAATCCATTATTTTGTGTTCTCCTTCTCCAGGAACTCCGGCATCGGAAATGAGGACTTGGATCTAAATTCATTGAGTGAGAAGCGGGCAACTGACACAACGACGCAACTTACATTTTTCCACCCAGGATCCGTGTTCATTTTTTCAACTACCCAGTATCGCAACGAGGTTGCCAAGAGCTCCATGAAGGGGGTGCCAGGGGTAATAGCGTTTGTGTCCCAACCTTTCTTGCGATCCTCTTCGGTGATGTCTTTGCCCATGGCTGAGGTGGTGTGGTTATTTACACCCCGGTTGAAACAAAAAACAAGACTCGCCTTGCCATAAAAGAAGCGACTCTGCGCGCTCGGCCTCTTTATCCTTCGCTTCCTGCGCAGCGCGGAAACGCCTAGAACGCTGTTGATTCATCTTCGCGCGAGGAGCAACACCGTCTGCGAGAATTCAGGAATGACTCGAATATAGTAGAAAGAGAGAGACACACCAATCGCCATGAACAATAGCTTGCGGGGACGTATCATGTTGACGACACGTTCAGTGTACTTAAAAATTTCAATCATCATTTCCTCCTCGGTCTCTGGAGCAGGCTAGAGACACAATTTAGGCCTTGCCACGGCAAAAAATAATAATGAAAGCTTACTCGGCCTTCCGGATGCGTACAGGGATGAACCTGTGAAAAAATAGATAAATCGTCGAAGAAGAACCAAGGGACATGTTATGCACAATTCCATTCATATCCAGATATAAGTTATCGAATTCCTTTCCGTTGGGGTTCGGCAGGGACATGTTCACGGGTATACTGATCGTGGAGCCATCCTGGGCGGGTACTTGGATATCCTCTTCCTCCTCAACGGAATAAACTAAAGGGCATTGAGCACGAAGGACGCAAAAGCTTTTGTGTAAGCCAACGCACTGATCTTAGGGTACTTTTTGCTGAGCCAGCGGAACAGCGCGGGAACACCCTAACAAGGCAAAAATCAGTCGATGCGTGTCGCCCATTGGTTTGAATGGGCGTACCATGACGGGAAATAAAAATCCGGTGCGTCAAAAGTCGTTAGGTTCCTTGTTGAGACTGGCGTGAGGTGAACTGTTCGTCGGCGTTGTCGTGGCACGAAGCAAAAGATGAGTGTTCCGTTATTCGTCACGAAAGCCGGCACGTGTTTGCAATCAATTATTTCTGACTCGAGACGCGATAATGTCTGAACCCGCTGCTACACCTGCTGCATCCACAAGCAATGAAACTCCAGCCCCCGCCTCTTCTTCCCAGCCCAGCCAGAAATCAATGACCAAGGCTGAGCGCAGAGAACTACAGGAAAAGCAACGCGCCGCAAAACTTGCACAGACAGGCGACACTCCGAATAAACCAAAGGCGAAACCCAAGACTGACTCTGCCCAGAGGAAATCTTCCGGAGCAGAGAGGACCCCAGGTGTTGATGCGTTTAAATCTCATGCAAAGGACACTGCTGCGTCCACATTGGATGTTGAAGCCGCGACGTCCAAATCGCGCAGTTTGCGCATCTTTTCGCATTTCGGACTCACCAAGCCTGGGCATGGTGTAAAGGGCGATATACATCCTTGTATAATCAGACTTGCTCTGCAATTTTCAGAGTTCAGAATATGCGGGGCGAACGCGAGATGCATTGCTACTCTCACTGCGTTCAAAACCGTGCGTTCTTATTTCACACATCTTGCACCGATATCCATATGAACGCCAGGTAATTCAAGACTATACCACACCCCCCAATAACACGCTGTCTCGTCATTTAATGACCCATCTTTCTCCGCAAATCAGCCATCTTGTATCTGCGAGGCCGATGTCAGTCACGATGGGAAATGCCATCCGGCAGCTCAAACTAGAAATCAGCGGCTCAGACATCGATATGCCAGAGCAAGATGTACGTTTTATTTCTTGTTTTCGTTGTTCAATATTAAGAAACGTGTGTCTTCAAAGGCCAAGGATCTGTTATGTCAGAAAATAGACGATTATATACGGGATCGCATCATCATCGCCGACGAAGTCATTCAGGATCTGGCGTGTAAGAAGATCAAGGATGGCGATGTTATCCTCACATATGCAAGGTTTTAGCAACCATCTGTGTCGAAAAACCCTCCACTTAATTCCATTCTCAGATCATCGGTGGTCGAAAAGGTCTTGTTAAGTGCGTACAAACAGGGGAAGCGCTTCTCAGTTATCGTGGTCGATTCCAGGCCACTACTCGAAGGTACACACTTCCAGATATTTTCATCCCCAATCTAATCAATTTTCAGGCAAGGAGCTCTTGCAGGCCTTGACATCCGCACCTCCCGTCTCTTGGACCTTTTCCAACGACTCCCTGCTACCGCCTCCGCCTCCGATCCCCTGTACTTATGCACTCCTCCCCGCGCTTCCATCCCTGATAACAGAGGCAACCACTGTCATTCTCGGAGCCCATTCCCTGCACTCTAATGGCTCTGTATTTTCACGAGCTGGAACAGCCCTTGTTGCCATGATGGCAAAGCAGCACAGCGTTCCTGTACTAGTATGTTGTGAAACTTACAAGTTCAGCGAAGGTGTTATGCTCGACGGCTTTGGGAAGAATGAATTAGGTGAGCATGTGTTCGAGTAAACACATTCGGTCTCTTATTCTTTACAGCACCATCCCATCTATTCCAGACGTCGACGCAGGCACCGAATTTGGAAATTCTGAATCCACTCTACGATTTGACGCCTCCATCTTCGATAACTGCGGTTGTAACCGAAGTTGGGCTAATTCCGCCAAGTAGCATAAGCTCGATTCCAATGGCCTTAGGCAGAATTACTTTGTAACGTGTATAATCGAATGCGTTGTTGAATCGACCAACAGTCAGAGCAATCATGGTACGATGCTTGCTATGTTACAGAAGACACAACATACAGCGAAAGCGGAGTTGTATTTGTACATGGAAGCGATAATTTTACAGAGAGCGGGATGCATAAAGAACTCAAGCCGAAAAGAAAAATCTGAGGACGAACTGGGACTTTTGCAATCAATAGCCTCCGGACTGGTTGGACATTGGCATCCCGCCAGCAACAGCGCCATAGCCGGGCGCCCCCATAGTAGGATACCCTCCAGGCATCCCCGCGCCACCCATCCCTCCCATTGGCATTCCTCCGGAAACGGAACCAGGCGCGGCTGGGACTCCATAGCCAGCTGGTGCGGGGCCTCCATAGCCAGCGGGTGGTTGGCCTCCATACCCAGGCGCCGCCTGGCCATAACCGGGTGCCGCCTGGCCATAACCGGGTGCCGCCTGGCCTCCATAACCGGCCGCTGCTGGGCCTCCATTGGGAACAGAGGTCAAATACAGCGCGAACCTCTTTTCACGCGCTCTCTCCTTGCGTCTCGCCTTCTTCTCCTTGCGCCGCCGTTTCTTCTCCGCCTTCATTTCACGACGACGGTGCCGCTGCTCAACGACCTGCGCCATCGAGCCGTGTTGGCCGGCCCATTGTTGCTGGCCATACATAGTCGGAGGATACTTGCCACTGTCAGAGTCGGAATCTTCGGAAGACGAGGAAGAGGACGACGACTCCTCGTCTTCGTCGTAGAGCTGGATGTCTACTACACCGGCGCTGGGACCCGTGCGCCGTTCGCGACCTTTATACAGAACCACCTCGACTCCGCGGGGGAAGAAGAACGAGATATTCCACATGTCGATAAGCTCCGCTGCCAAACTGGTTTTCTTCTGGGGACGCCCGGGCGCGGGGAGCCTTCCAGTCCAGGCAAGACAGAGATCTTGCATCATGCGATTCCCTATTGGGCGTCTCTTGGTCAATCCAATCGAACGAAACGGGAGACTCCTTACAGTCAGACGGATAAACATCATGAGGCTGAAGGACAGCCGGCATGCGCGGCGGATTGTCCACGATGCTGTCCATATCCTGGACCTTCATTTTTTCAAATGGGGTGAACGCCTGAGCTGCATTTATCGGACGCGAAAAACCGTCTGGAGCCGCTAATTGGCCTTGGTCACCGGCATTGGGATCAGGCATTCCCATCTGCTGCTGCTGCTGCTGCTGAGGGAACGGTTGGTAGCCTGCCGGTACTGCATGTGGGATGGTGGGAGTGGCGCCAGGAATTGGCTTGCCTTCCATTATATGCCCAGGAGGATAGACGGGCTGTCCGGTGGCTCCGTATGCCGAGCCGCCTCCATAAGATGCTGCACCACCTGGCCCACCACCCAGCCCAGCACCTGGCCCTCCGTAAGGTGTAGTGGGCCGCGCCATTGGAGCGGCACCGGAATGGTTGGGATTGGCGTACGCGGAAGCAGTATAAGGAATATGTGGGGATTCGCCTGGACGCATATTCGGGGAAGCGTTCCCATACGCAGCAGGATAGGGAGCGCCCGCCGTCTGTGCTGGATAGGCCGCTGTGTTTGGGTAACCCGCCGCAGAATACGACCCAGTTGTTTGATACGCAGGGCGCTCGGGGATATAGTTATTGCTGATCTTTCGGGCACGTTCCGCCTCCGCCGCCTGGTACGTCCTGGGACGAGACATTCCACTAATTTTCCGCTCCCTCTCAGCGCCGTACTCCCCACCACGATCCAGGCCCATATCTCCAAACTGACGGTCGAGGTCGGAGACTCCGGTGCTATACTTGCGCTCGCGCTGTTCATATCCCGAGTTAGCCGCAGGAACACCGTTGTATCCAGCAGTATACGGCGTCGAAGGATATCCGGAGTTGGAAGTTGGGTATCCAGCTGCTGCCATGGGAGGATATCCTCCGCTTTGCCCTCCAGAACCTGGGAACGCGACCGCGTTGATTTGGTTGAAGCTTTTACGGCGGCCCATGGTTTGCGCATCGCGTTCACGGGCCTTTCTGAGCTCGTTGTCTGCATCGGAGTATCCATGGCCACTTCGTTGTTCCTTCTCACGTTGACGTTTCGCCTCCTTCTCTTCTTTCTTCCTTCTCTTCTCCTCATCGCGCTGCCTGCGATGTGAAAAGCGTTCAATACAGATATTCTTTGGCCGCGATTATTTTCACATACCAATCTTTGAGAGCTTTCTGTTCTTCCTTGCTTATGGGAGTGCGAGACCACGACGCTGCAAATTCCTGGAGGCGCCGATGTCAAATGATCGGCCAAGATAACGCGAATGGGACCTACCGCGTTCGCTGGCTGTGCACCGGGAGGAAGTACCTTTGTGGCTTCAGCCGGAACCCATTGGATCCCGCTCACTACGCCCGTCGGTGTTTGATAGCTCGGGGATCATGAGAAATGAATTATCGAAGCACCATGAAATATTCTACCTGGCGGCGACGGCTCTGAAGGGGTGATACACAACTCGGCCATCGGCGTCTGTGGATCTGCAAAATGTGGATGAAGAATGCATGGCGTACAACAGAGCAGGCGCACGTCGTATATGTAACTTGACCTGGTGCGATCTGTCCGCCATACGGTTGAGCGCGTTGCTGGTAGTCTGCGGCGAAAGGTGAAGGAGCCCTGTACATCTTGGTCTAGTAAGTATACAACAGGCTGAGAACAAGCGTTGACGAGGGACCAAGAGTCGTCTTTGTGGGAGTCGTGTGGAATCCTCACGTAATCTCAGAAGTAGCACTTTTCACAACGAGATATCGTTTATACGCGCTAAATAAAAAAAATGCAAGGTATTCTAGGACAGATCACCAGAATTTCCAGTAAAGTATGATGAGTACTACGAGGCCGATGGCACCTAGTGGTGCATATTGTCGAAGCATAGCTTGGAAGTTTATATTCCGAGCTGCTTTACGATACTTTTCAGATTCAGACCGAAGAGACGTCGAAAGGTGGGACATTCCTGAATGAAACATGAGCATGGCGAACATGCCAGTGGAGTTGTAAACGCACGGTCAAGCGAGTCTCCTCGCCATAAGAGTTCTTCCATATTTTTCGTCATTATTCTCGTCACGTCTTGAAGATCGTCATTCAGTTTGTCGAGACCGGAACCACTGGCGGCGGTTGCTGTTCGTGTGTCGCGGTACAGTCGCGCCGTTTTCGACATGAAGGTGTCTGTAAGGTGGTGAGCACGCAAGAAGCACCAATGGTATTTAGTGTGTCCGCACCGAATCCAACGAATGCATAAGGCTTGCGAACGGCCTCAACCTTAGGACCATAGGTGGTTGCAAACTCCTTTGACAGTTCGTCGAGGTATGAGAAAGCCAATTTCCTCGGGTATGACTTGTCGGCGATCGTCAGAAACACGACATTGTCCGCGATGAGATAGCTGAAGAAATTGTCGAGATTAATGGCTACAAAATTGGAAACCAGTAACGGACTGTAGCGTGTATTGGCCGCTTTCAATAGAGCATCGGGGCTCGGAGTTGGGGGTGATGCGCCGGAAAATGAGTTTCGACTGCTGTTTGTGTTCTTGGAGAGCTTGTTCCGTCTAGAACGACGCATGAGAATGAAGAACCCGAGGACGGGACTAGACTAGAACCTGTTCATCATCGACACTGGCGGCCAGAGGAAGAGCATCTGATGCTCGCACAATAATTGTCGAGCGCACCATGACGGTTTGGAGGAAGACTGGAGTTGACCGAAATGGGGTGATGGCCGAACGGCTGAACGGAAGACACGTCGTCGCGTCTCGCGCGGTAGATGTCCAGTTCGTGTTCCACTCAAGTTGGGCCTTTCTGACTCTGTGCATTTACTGCTGAAGCACAAGTCTTGATTTCGCGGAGGCCCTTTGAATTTTCCCGTTCAATCGAGTCTTGTCGGTGCGATTGCGAGGTCATTTTGGCGCCGGCTTCTCGTGCAAGTTGTTTGACGCCGGCGAGACTGTTAAAGTGCTGAATTTCCGGGCTCTTTTTGGTGCGATTTCCGCAGCAATAAAGCATTAAACGCGCTCGAAGAATATTCTGAGAGCGTCTACTCTGCTCTGGGAGGCTATAGGTCAACCCAGGCTTCGGCCGCCCAGATTCCCAGTCAGCTGCTTCTGTCAAACCCCATGTG
The DNA here is from genome assembly GCA_014925785.1 of Mycena galopus ATCC 62051. Taxonomy (NCBI): domain Eukaryota; kingdom Fungi; phylum Basidiomycota; class Agaricomycetes; order Agaricales; family Mycenaceae; genus Mycena; species Mycena galopus. Next base: position 605,300 of record WIQG01000010.1, on the reverse strand, counting down.
TCACGCATCAACCGGAGCCATCTATAAAGCCGAGACCAATTTCACGTTCACAACCAACTCTTTGCTTTCCCAGTCTCCTTGAGAGTGAGCCCCGTGCAGTCCTTCTTCCGCACCATGTCCAAGCTATTCGGTGCGCTATTGACAACATTTCCTCCACGTTCTCTGACGAAGCTTTCCGGATCCGAAGATGTGCAGCATCAGCTCACCTTTTACGGTGCTTAGTGGTCTCTTGCACTAACTTACCACTCGTAACCTCGTTATCAAGGCGCTTACCATTCGAATCGTATCAACATCCTCATCCATGTAATTTTTGTTCCGGTACTTCTATGTCTGTCTGCTGTCTTCAGGCTTTTCTGCGCCTAAATGCTGACCATTGAACAGGGTATTGTCTTTGAACTCTCGGAACTCTATCCAAGCTTAACTTGCACCTTCTCAGGTCGTTCCAAGTAATGGCGTCCCAAATCCCGGTCCCATCCTTCGTTCCGGCCATTCAGCATCGGTTCTCGGACTATCTTCTCTTTGACTTGAATATTTCGGCCCTTCATGCAGCACTTTATCTCGGGTACTATTTCGCGCTGGAGCCCGTTGCAGCTGTGCGTCATTCACGCTCATTCCGATGAATAAAACTGATTCCCTTCTCATGCCAGCTGCTGTATACGCCTCAGTTAGTGCTGTCTCTCCTCTCGGCGACAGCATTTTCGCGCACCGCTGGGCACATAACCCAAGCCGCGATTCTCCATACCTTCTCGTGGGTCGCCCAATTCATCGGCCACGGCGTCGCCGAAGGACGCGCCCCAGCTCTATTCGACAATCTCATTGGAGGTGCATATATGATTTGCATCCATCATCTCCATGTAACTCACCTACTTCAGCTGTGGTTCTCGCGCCGTTCTTCGTTCACTTGGAAATACTCTTCACGCTCGGTTACCGACCCGAGATGCACAAGCAGCTGAACAACGAAATCGGGAAAGAAATAACCAAGATCCGGAAGGCGCAGGGTGACAAGCGGCGCGCAGCTGCTGCGAAAGAAACTTGATTCCTCTATCTCCATCTTATCAACATGTATACGGTCTAATACTGTACGTTCAAATATACACCTGAGTTCAGGATACAAGGTATAATCAGCCAATAAGGCTGGTAGGAGGAGGTAAAACCGGCTCTCCGAGAGCGGTAACATAGGCGGAAGAAAGTCCTCCATCGACTTTGAAGTCGGTACCCTAAACGGCAGGGTTGAAGATAGTGCCGGTGCGGAGACGAAAAACGTACGGTCATGTAGCTGCTATCGTCACTGGCGACTAGTGGAACGTCAGACTAAATACCAGATGCCAGGAAGGCAACTTACGAAACAGCGCCGCTTTGGCCAGCTCCACCGCCTCTCCGAATCGGCCCATAGGCAGGTGGATCATCCGCCGGTCTCGTTTCTCGGCGGTGTTGAGGAAGTCCATCAGAAGCGCTAGGCAAAGAATTAGATTGAAAACATTGGATAATCGCAATCGTACGTGTTTTTAGTGGCCCACTGTGAATACCTCAAATTAGGTTTATTGAAAATGGCTAGGGAAAACGTACGGGCAGAGGGAGTTGATACGGATGCCTTCTCTAGCGTGTACCATGGCCAACTCACGAGTCATGGCAAGAACGCCGCCCTGTGATATTTCAGTTTCAAGACGTAGAGAATGGCCGTCTTGAATTACCTTGGAGGCAGTGTCTATCCCGCGGCAAGTTGGTTCAGCGAGCAAACGAGGCACTAGGGGTGGACCTACAAGCCAATTGGGGAGTCGCAGCGCCCATCAACGCAACGAAACTGGCTGTGTTTATTATGCTTCCACCGGTGTGGAGGCCCTTGGATTCGTCCGTAGGGTTCTCGCGCATTGCCAGGATAGCGTACTTGCATCCCCACCAAACACCTTTGAGATTAATGGTCATGGTGAGATCCCAGATGCGCTCTTCGGTATTCAGAGCATTATCGTCCGCAGGATGCATTATCCCTGTTCAAAACGCGTCGGGACTATGATCAGTTCGTGCGGAGACAATACCCACCTGCGTTATTGAACTAGGAGGGAGTTGAAATAATAGCGGGCGGGGCCAATTCATCATATGCCTCACCATAACGTCCAGGCGGCCGAATGTTTTCACTGCGAGATCCACCGCGGCCTTGATGTCGTCTTCCTTTCCAACATCGGCCTTGGTCGCCAAAGCTTTGACGTTCGGGAATCGCTTCGCGATCATGGCGGCGCCTTTCTCGGCACCCTCGAGATTGATATCGACGAGCAATACATTAGCACCTTCCTGCGCGAACAAGATGGAGGATTCCAATCCGATGCCGCTGCGCACACGATCAGCGACTCGCCATGTTGAGCTATACCGAGCAAGAGTGCTCACGATCCAGCACCGGTGATGAGAGCGACCTGAGCTGCATTTTTAACGCTGGGGATTCAGGGCGATGGTTATCTTACTTTGTGTTCGAGGCGGCCGGGCATTTGGACGTACGTAGGTGCTGGCAGTGGTGGTACGAGATAAGCTCTAATTTAAAGGACGGGATTAAACGCGATTAGCGATACGCGACCCCGTGACAAGATCACACGCGTGGATATTTGGGCCCGAAAATATAGGCGCCTGAGCAGGTTCTGGTACTATTATTCGACCTGTGTAGTATCGCAGGTCCACTGGCCGCGTAGGGAATCAGGAAACCCTGAAGGGTAGCTACCATCTGAACTGCCGACCATATCGTAAAAGTCCTTTACAGCACTCGGCAAGGACCCTGGCGAACTACTCAAAGTCCCAATACACCCATCGTCTAGCAGGCTCTGAGTAGTGCAGCTGCTCGACCCGTAGTCCTGCTCTGGAGATGATTGCTGGACAGGTTCAGAAGGTCGAGGCGGCACTACAGGTTCTTCGTCCGACTCGGTCGCTGAATCATCTTTGTCCGCACGAGCGGGCGGTTCAGGTAAAGGACCGTCAAACATATCCGCGACGTCGATATCTAGGTCTGAAGGAGGGGGTTTTCCCGAAGATTGGGCGGCGACACTACAAAGAGTGAGAGTTGCTCAGCAATGTTCACTACTAGGTTCATACCTGGGGCGACGCGGTGCTTTATATACACCCCGAGGCATCAGCTCGATTTCTAAATGACCTTGAGAGCTTGGAATGGTTTCATCGTCATCGTCGGAGGAGACGTCGTGTGCCAGCTTCGAATCCGCCCCGTTCGTTGGAAGCAGCAACTGCGACTGGGAGGATGGAACAAAGCCTTCGTCGTGCGGGACAGGCTCTGTCTGCGCTCCTCCCATGGGGAGAAGCCACTGAGACTGAGAAGACGGAACAATGAAATCATCTTCATCGGGATTCGCGACTGGATCTCCTACTGGCATTAGCCATTGGGACTGGGAGGAGGGAACCACAAAATCGTCATCCCGGTCGACGACATCTGTGGTTGTATCTCCTTCCACTTGTTGTAGCCACTGCGACTGAGAAGATGGAACAACAAAATCGTCGTCATCTCGTTCGACAGGCTTTGTGGTTGTTTCTAGCCACTGTGACTGAGAGGAGGGAACGATGGAATCATCGTCATGCCGGTGGTCGGGATCTGTGGTTGTATCTGCGTCCATTGGAAGTAGCCATTGCGACTGTGAGGATGGAACGACAAGGCCGTCATCATCCCGTTCAACGGATTCGGTGGTTGGAGGCGGTGATGAATCAACGACATCGAGACCGGATGACTTGCTTTTGCGCGGTGTTGACTCCCGAGGAAAGTAAAACTGAGATGGGGAGGAAGGGACACGATCATCCGGCAGCGGGGAACTGGCAGGGTTTAAAAACGTGATGTCGTCGGAATGGGAAGAAGAGGATGGAAGGCCTGGCTTGCTGTTTAAATTAGTCGAATTATTCGTGGGTGAATTTAGTGTATTAGGAATGGTCAGCGGCGCAGAACTAGCAAACGATACGGATTTGCCCAGCTTGGCAGCATGCCGAGTACGCTTTGGATTTGGAGAGGTGAGGTCGATGAATGGAGGGGTGGGTGCTCTAGTCGAAGACGACGCTATATGAGAGACGTGGGTAGGCGTTGGCAAAGCACAGCCCTTCGCGGTACGCGCCGACTTTTTGCGAGTCGGGCATGGTTCCGCGTCAAGCGTGCGGTCAGTATCCTGGGTGGTACGAGCTTTCTTCGTTTTACGAGCTTTGGAGAAGGGCAAAATTGCTTGTTCCTTCTGTCCCACTTGCACGTCCTCCTCCTGCACGCGTTTTCGTTTCGGCGCGCGCGGCTGGTCAAGGCGGCGAGAGAAGTAGGATGTGATTGGCACCTCGCCCAAAGGCATCGTGGCTGAGAAAGGGAGCGTTCGTGACAGAGCACGCGCTGGTGACCGTGACCGATCGCGTTTTCTTCTCATCCACCACCACCACCTCGCGCACCATGTCCTCTCCACCAGCGCTAGACTTCCCGACCTCTGACGATGTTGCAATGGAGGACGAACAAACTATGCCAGACGCGCCTCCGATTAACCCTCTTTTCCTTGCTGGCACTCCGTCGGCTGCTGGGACGCCTTCGCGTCTGCTGGCGTCCGACGGTGGCACGCCACTGCAGGGTCTCATGGCAAGGAGAGCTGTTGGGATGAGTACCCCGAAGCGAACTCCTTTATTCAATCGTAAGCTTGTCGCCTCAGCCCACCTCCCATTATTGACGCGTCGTGTAGCGGGAAGCTCGTCCCCCATGGCTTTCCCTAGCTCTTCCCCGGTGAAAAACGTCCAAGGACGCGGCGTGGTCGTCAACTCAGGTGCTCCCTTCGACTCCGATCCTCTCGATTTCCCTTCGTGAGTTTCATGTGCGCCGCCGCGACTAATTGGTTCTTATTACCGTGCCAGGAGCCCCATGAAACCAGCTGCCACACCCAGAAATCGACGTGGCGATATCCACTCTTCATTCTCCGTCACCCCGAATTCAGCGACGCGTCGCCCCCGTGGCAATGAAAACGGCGCAAGACCCCCGTCTTCTTCAATTGGCCCACCCGGATCTGGTCCAACTCTTACAGCTCCGCACGCCACATCTGACGAACCAGATGAGATTCGCGCGATATGGGGCACCGCCATCAATCTCTCCAACACCATGAAACTTTTTCGCGATTTCCTCAAGGGCTTCAAGCCCAAGTATCGCACAATCTACAACCGTTCCATGAACATTCCTACCAAAGCTTTCGCCAACCCTGCTGACGAGGAGGTAGTGCTGTATGAGACTTACCTGCGACAAATGAGGCAAACTGGAGAGACGAGTCTTAACCTCGACATCGTCAATCTTCTTGCGTATAATCCGTCCAAAAGATTGCACGCGCAGATTGTAAAATACCCGCAAGAAGTGGTTCCCGTCATGGATCAGGTCCTGAAGGATCTCATGTTGGAGGTCGCTGAGATGGACCAGAGAGCGGAGCTCGATGGAATGCAGGGTGGACAAGGCGACGAGGAGATCACGGAGATCTTGAACAAGGTGTATATGGTCCGGCCGTTTGGGGTCGAGTCTGTCAACATGCGCGAGCTCAATCCTACGGGTATGTGTTTCCCATGGATTTCAACTTCACTAATCATTACCTTTTTGCAGACACCGACAAGTTGGTCTCAATCAATGGCCTTGTCATTCGCTCGACGCCAATCATTCCCGACATGAAGACCGCATTTTTCCGATGCCTCACCTGTCTGCATACTACTCAAGTCGAGATTGATCGCGGGAAAATCGCCGAACCGACTATATGTCCACGAGACGTGTGTGCTGCTCCCGGAACTCTCGCCCTCATCCACAATCGCTCTGTGTTTGCCGACCGCCAAGTAATTCGCCTGCAAGAAACCCCGGACGCTGTCCCTGACGGCCAAACACCTCACACCGTCAGTCTGAGCGTGTATGACGAGCTTGTCGACGTTGCGAAGCCTGGAGATCGATTGATTGTCACGGGTATCTTCCGGAGCGTCCCAGTGCGAGTCAACCCGAGACAGCGGACACTGAAAAGTCTGTTCAAGACCTATCTGGATGTCGTGCATGTTAGACTCGTGGGCGGCTCCGAGGGCCGAGAAGGCGTCCTTGCCTTCGACAAAAGTACACGAGCTGCAGGCGATCGAATGCCCGGCGTCGGTGGGGTTGGAGACGTGGAAGGCGGTCTAAATGAACTGGACAGCGATGGGCAAAAACTTAGGAATGCAGAGCTTGAGAATAAGCTTCGGGAGCTCAGCCAGCGCCCCGACATATATGATCTCCTCGCTCGATCTCTGGCGCCGAGTATCTGGGAAATGGAGGACGTGAAGAAAGGCATCCTTCTCCAGCTCTTCGGTGGTACGAATAAAAGTATTCAACGTGGCGGTGGCGGAGGAGGTCCTAGATACAGAGGAGACATCAACGTTTTACTCGTGGGGGATCCCGGTACTGCTAAGTCCCAGATTTTGAAGGTTAGTCTTCCGTTCTCTTTTTTCTTTTCGGTAGGCTTACCTCACTCTGCAAGTATGTACACCAAATTGCCCCACGAGGAGTGTATACATCGGGCAAAGGCTCCTCCGCTGTCGGTCTCACAGCTTATGTGACACGCGACCCGGACTCCAAGCAGCTTGTGTTGGAGAGGTTGGTTCGGACCCCTACGCCCGATGATTTTGTACTAACATTCTTGCAGTGGAGCCCTCGTGCTCAGTGACGGCGGAGTCTGCTGCATCGACGAGTTTGATAAAATGTCGGACGCCACGCGTAGTGTGCTTCACGAAGTCATGGTATGACCTATCGAGTTTTTCATGCGCTGCGTGTTAATAATATTCGTCTAGGAACAACAAACCGTGTCCATCGCTAAAGCAGGGATCATAACAACGCTCAACGCGCGCACATCGATTCTAGCGGCCGCGAACCCTGTTGGATCCAAGTACGACGTTGATCTACCCATCACAAGGAACATTGACCTTCCGCCGACGCTCATTTCGCGGTTTGACTTGCTATACCTCGTGCTGGACCAAGTGGATGAGGCGCTTGACCGACGGCTCGCTCAGCACCTTGTCGGGCTGTACCTCGAGGACACTCCAGATCGTAGTGGCGGCTTAGAGCTTTTGGTAAGATCCTTCCTCGAATAATTAGCCACTCGACTAACCTAAGGATAATGTAGCCCCTCCCCGAAGTCTCCGCCTACATCTCATACGCGCGCTCACGCGTCCATCCCGTGATTACAGAAGCTGCAGGTGATGAGCTCGTGCGAGCGTACGTTGAGATGCGCAACATGGGCGCGGACGCAGGCGCCTCGGAAAAGCGCATTACTGCGACAACACGGCAGCTCGAAAGTCTTATCCGGCTGTCCGAAGCCCATGCGCGCATGCGCCTTGGTGAATTCGTCGAGCTTGCGGACGTGCGCGAGGCTGGGCGTTTGATGCGTGAGGCTATCCGTACCAGTGCGATGGACCCGCGCACCGGTAAAATCGACATGGGGCTGCTGAACACGGGCACGGGGACTGGGCAGCGTCGCATGCGCGAGGATATGCGGCGTGGAATTTTGAGCATGCTGGACGCGACGGCGGGCGCCAAAGGCCGTGGAGTGAGGTGGAACGATGCCATGAAGGCTCTCGGGGACCAGAGCAGTGTCAGGATCGACGCGACGGAGTTTACCGAGGTGCTCAAGGCACTGGAGAACGAGGGTCTCGTCAAGGTGGTTGGAGAGCGCGAGAGACGTATGATTCGCAAAATGGAGGGCTGATATATATCTGTACTAAATGAGTCGTTTTCTTTGCTGTATGTATGTACCTCTGTCAAATATCTTTTTGTTTTTCTGAATTCGAATATTTTGGGCTGTCGACCACGACCGGCAATCAATCGCGTACCGCGTTTGCTCAATTTAGACTCTCACTCGACTCTCACGTTCAATCCGACCATGGCCAGCGATTCAGAACCTGAAGAAGACGGACTCGACGTGGAAGATGGTGCCGAGGAATACGACGACGATGAGCCCGAAGCCGCCCAAGATGATGCCACTGAGGACGGGGATGAGGTGCGCACCTCAACTCGTCTTGTAATCATGTTTTCACCTTGCTCAGGACTCGTCGGAAGATTCTGAAGATGGCTCAGACGACGACGGAGACGATTCATCGGAACCCTCCGGAGAAATAGTTTTGGACTTGGAACCCGAACCCTCTGTGAGCGCAAGCGAAACGTCTTCTCAACCAGCCTCGCAACCCAACAAGGGTAATTATAGACTCTGCACGAAATACCTCTACCGCTAATTCTACGTAGTTCCTTCCCCACCACCCGTTCCCGTTCAAGTCAGTCGCAAACGGTCGCGATCACTTTCGCCCGCCTACCTTCGTAAGAAGGCTCTAATTTCTACTGGACCACAACCACGATCGTATACTGTTGAAGCTATCTGTGCACTTCCCCACCCGGTTCCTACCCATGCTCTTGCTGCCTCCGCTTGTATGACACACTTTCTCACTGGCTCGGACGATGGCTATATTCGGGACTACGACATCTTCACCGCGGTCAATGGCAAGAATTTCCTCACTGCTCCCCAACGCCACCACGCTGGTGTTGTGGAAGGTATTATGAAATCCGGCCAAATTCGTTTTTGGTGGGAGAACCCGGCACCCAAGAGTGGAGCCAAACTCGAAGGAATGGGGTTCGGAGAGGACGAGCCGACATTGTCACCTGTATATAGTCTTGCAATGCAGTCGGATGCCCTTTGGACACTTGCCGGATCCGACGTGCGTTCGCCACTACTACGACTCTCCACAGTTGACACTGAGACAGGTGGGCAACATTAATCTTTTCACCACGCGCCACGAGCCAGGTCGATGTTCCCATGTTATGTCGGGCCATCGTGGGCGGCCGGTGTCTGCGCTTGCAATGGACCACGATGAAAAAGGGTTCTACAGCGCTGGTTGGGATGGAGAAGCGACAGTAAGCCGTCCAAGCGTTCAATCAACCACGACTAATGATCATGCGTAGCAATGGGATCTCAACACCGGTTACCGTGTGCGCAATTTCACTGCTCACGGAGCACAACTTGCTTGTGTTGCGGTCCGCCCAATATGGTCTGGCTTTATCGAGCCACCCAAATCCGGACCGCCCAAATTCGAACTTTCTCAAATGTCTTCGAGCTCGACCCTTGTTGACTCGAATAGTATGTCCAGCTCTCAAACTTTGCCCAGTCAGCCTGTCGACTCGGACGCCAAATCCGACGCCTCATTCGATCCCTTATTCGATGATGAACCGGAAGCCGATCCGAATGGTCTGAAACCTGCGTCCGCGGGACCATTTGTACAAGAATTCGCAAACCCTAAACCGGCAGCGCCCCCACCTCGTGCTATTGCGCCGCCCAAAAATGCCCCGCCTCTATTGGACACCGCGACTTCTAGTGCGTTCTCCTCGGACGTCCTTATGACAGCTTCGATCGACGGGCAAGTCATTCTGTGGGACAAGCGCGCAAGCACACCTGGGACTGGCGTCGGGCGACTTTGGATGAGCGAGAAGACGCCGCCGTGGTGCTTATCTGTACGTACTCTCTTCCTGCCTTCCGCCTGTGCTGACTCGCAGAACACCTCAGGCCTGCTGGTCAGCAGATGGCGGACAGATCTACGCCGGGCGGCGGAACGGGACGATTGACGTGTGGGACACGCGCCAGCTCGGAGTCGCTGGGCCCGCGAGCGTCCCCCGCATCATGAAGACGCTGCGCAATCCCGCGAGTTCCGGTGTCGTATCGTGTGTCGTTGCTTTTCCGGATGGCAAGCACATTGCGAGGTTAGCCAGTTCCGCGTTCTTTTTCTGTCTCTTTCGTCCTCACCATCGTCACAGCGCCTCGATCGACAACCTGCGCCTGTGGAACGTCGCCGAGGTGGCCGAGCCTGATGCGAAGGTGAGGGGCGGCGTACAGTTCAAGATTATTCCTGGCCACCATGGCGGGTACATTTCGCAGATGTGTAGGTCTCTCCCGCTTCATGCACATGGTTGTTCGATGACTCTGGACAGTGATCGACCCTGCGGCACGATTTCTGGTGAGTGCGAGCAGCAATCGGGGGTGGCACGGCGATTCGACCAAAACTGTATTTGTACACGATATCAAAAAAGTTTTTTGAACGAGGGTATATTGAACTAGAGTGTGCCATAGCCATTGTTGGACAAACCAGTGTCGGCTTGGTTGCCAATGATAGCGCCCGTTGTCCCGAGCGATTCAACGGTAGCCACTACATATGCATCCACCTGGTCGCGAGGTGAAGCTCCAGCATTGGCGACCACAGAAGCGTAAGCCTCTGCGGCGGTGAGGGAGGCAAGAGCAAGCGAGCCAGAATTCCACGGGGTAGACAATATTGCCGCACTACCAATTGTGTTCGAGGCAGCACCGTTCAACACTCCGTCCCGGTTGCTGTCCAAGAAGTTGCCACTCGCGTATGCCGCCTGGTTGTCGTCTATCTGGAACCAGGCATCTCCCGGGCTCGTTGTGCTGGGCCCCGCGATGAAGTAGTTGTTGATGAGGTCGTGAACAAAGTCGCCACCGGTATCTGCAACCGTGTAAGCTGCTTGGTAGTTATACACAACCTTGAAATTGTTAGATCTTGAAGCAATTTCATGAGATGACATTCTACATTATTAATGTATTGTGTATTGGCTTTTGTTAATGGTTGTCTGTTGTGTGCGCTGACCCAAAGGTTACGGTACCAGGTAGCAGGACCGGTTTCGAGGTGGGCGCCGAATTGTTGTCCAATCGGCAATGCGATGATTGAGTTCGAAACCTGACCTTGATTAATATCTAGAATAACCACAGACCAACAAGAAAATTTACGGTCACATTCACAGCGCCCACAGCGTCGACGCTGTCAAACACACCGTACTCGACTGAGCAGTGGTCCAGAATCACGTTCGACGCGGTGCCCATATTGAAAGCACTCTTTCCAGTGTCAGGGTCGAGGGTGCCCTGACGCATGCGGAGATTTCTGATAATTATGTTGGTCCTTGCGCTCGCAGAGACCTCCATTCCCATGACCCCAATCCCGGGAGATGGTGCAGTCTGCCCGTTGATCGTGATGTCGCTCGCTAGTGACACTGCAGACTCGAGCACGATATAGCCACTGACGGCGAAGGTGACGTTGTTTCCTGCCACACTCACGCCCTCGCGGAAAGAGCCAGTTCCTGAATCAGCAAGGGTCGTTACGACGTAAGGATTCGACCCTCCAGTCGCTACAGAACCAAAACCGACTGCCCCTATAAATGAATGAAGGGAGTTGAGCTTTCGCTCAATATAGATGTATGACCTATACCTGGGAAGGCCAAGGCAGAGACCATTGGAAGCCCGACGGCTAGAAGGAAAATGAGACACTTGAAGTGAGCCATAGCGATGGAGGTTGACGATCAACGACGATTCGTCCCGTCTTTTAAGTCGAGTATCAATAGCACGCGCATGGAACCCAGGTTGCTGCGCATCATTGGACTGAGCACAAGGTTTTGGTCTCCACTGGAAGACCGTTCTCCACCCGAAGTTTAGCCATGGTTCAAGGCCAAAATGCAACAAAAATGTGGACATATCGGTTCAGACAGGGAGCAAACATGCTAAATTTGGCAATATCCGACGCGCCGGCAATTATTCGCACGTTGCGGAGCTAGCAGCAGCGCGATTGGAACCGTCGTGACACAAAATGAATACAGGATGAAGAAGGTACCATGACCGTGCTTCGGAGGCCGGACGGTTGCCGGAAGGCGCCGACGGGCCGTGGCTCACTCGTGAATGATAACCTGAGACCTCGCATAGGCTGCGCAGCGAATGGGAAAGGTGACCAACGCGGCTGTGGATGGGAAGGTTACCAGTGGCGGCCGCGCACCAAGGCTGTTGTCTTTGAGAGTGATAATATTGGAGAACGGCAAGGTCTTGTGGTGGGCGTTTGGCTTTCCCGGCCGGCCCACTGGCGGCCAACGGTTAGCCAACAACCGCCACAAAGGCAGCGACGAAGACAAAGTCGTTGGAAAATGGTGCGCGAGAAAGGCCAAACGAGAATCGAAAATAAAAAATGAAACGTATGGGCACGAGGAAAATCGGGAAGGAGCGAGGTCGGAGCAGGGGTGGTGGTTTGGTGCAGGTACTCCCTAAAAACATGCGATGCTTACCCGCATTCCAGTTAAAAACAGTGACACTGACAGATCCAGGACAGGTTGGGCCTGAGGCCTCTGAGGCGCGCGCGATTCGTATTGCTATGATTCTCACCCGCATCGCATCAGTTCGAAGAGCGTTTCAAGTTCTTCCACCTAACTGCAAAAACCGCAGAGGGCTTCCGAAAAACTTGATTTGCGCTCGTTGACGTGGCTTACAGGCTCCAGTGCACGCAGGTGCAGAGCACTGTGCTTCAAAAGGAAATTGCTTGCGAACTTTTTTGAAAGCGCTTCAGGGTTTTAGGTGTCATAAATTTAGTCCGAATACTGTCAGTGGTGGACTTTGGGCGGAATCATTTCCGACCATAGATGGCTCATAGATCGAGACTCGAAGCCTCGTTGATTTCCACGAGCTAACTCATCGTCGACACCAATGATTCCCATTCTGTGTCCCCCCGATTCCAATCCCTTTGCCTTCGAGGACCCATGCATACGCACATCGTGGTGTGCGTCATTGCCTGCAGTCTTCGTTCTCTTGCGATGCATTGCCTACATTCCTGTCCCAGCATTCATGAAACGATTCGGGTCTTCCCTATTCAACCCACTCAAGCCATTCTTGACGGTGGGGGAGGCGGAAGCTCTTTTCGGCGCCCCCCTTGTTGAAATTATATCCGTTCCCGGGACAGAACGGACAACATGGATGTTGGTTTCTCTTGCTTTGATTGAAATCCTTCTTTGGGCTGGAGTCGGCGTTTTGGAAATTGTTTCCGGTCCACTGGGTATGGGGAGAATTCTGCCTTTCCTCTTTGCGGTTTCCTGGTGCTACCCTTTTCTTCGTCCACTCGTCCAAAGTCTCATCGTCACCGCACCCATGGACCTCTTTTGGCTATTTTCCCTAGAACTTGCGGGCGCCGTCGTGCTTTTGGGTGGAATATTGCTCGGCTACGGAACCGCCACCAAAACCATGGTCATCGTGTTCGTGACCAACGCAATAGTAACAACCAACCTCCTGGTCATTGTTTTGCGTTTGCCACTTGGCGTTCCCGTTCGAGACCCTCTCCCGGACGACCTGGTTGGTCATGCCATCTCAGAACGACTTGTGATGAATACTCCTTTCTAGGAGCAGACGCCCGAAGATTATACCTCACTGTTTGGGTGGATGACCTTTTCTTGGGTTTTCCCATTGATTCGACGTGTAGGCTGTCCTTCATCGAGTTATGTGGAATGACCAACAATCTACTGCAGGGTAAAAATAATTCTTTGGCTGAAAAGGATGTCTGGAACCTTAGCCCAACTATGCGAGCGCGGCCAGTGTTTCATAAATTCACGCTATTGAAGTGAGTATATCTTGGGGGACGTGGTTCATTGTTTCTGATTGCTTAACTAAATTCAGGCGAACCACACTGCTGCGGAGCCTTCTAGTAGCAAATTCCTCGGATTTGCTGTACGTTGATCATCTCACCTGGTGAATAATTGACGACCCTTGACTGGTTTCGAAGCCTTGATGCAATCCTTTCGATTCTCGGTATTGTCTTGAACTTTAGCGGTCCTTTCTTTATGAAGTGCGACTTTCTCTGTCCCTTGTTGGCTTTTGTTCATGTAGATATTTTAGCCTGATCCTTTCCACGCTTGAACACCCCGTGGAGGGTGGACGACGTCTTACCTACCTTTATGTGTTTTTGGCTTTTGCTTGCCAGGTTTGTTCTAAATTGCTTGAAAGCTAATACGTCGTTACAAGTCTTATTAGATCGCAAAAACCGAGAGCGACGTAATGCATTACTACTATGGGCAAAGAGCCTCGACCAGGATGAACACCGAATTGATGGTTGCTATTTATGACAAGGCCTTGAAACGGTAGGATTTCACTGAGGCTTGGAGACTTCACCGACGTTGGCAGGCGCGATTTCACTGGGATTGTCGATGCTCAGGCAAAAGCGGAAGCGATGGCCGTCAAAGATGCGAAGGCCGCTGGCAGGCATGGAAAGACGGGGGCCGAACAGCCCTCTGAAAGTCAAGAGGACGTCGGACCGAAGGCTGGAGCACAGCTCGGCAAAATCGTCAATTTAATGTCTGAACTTTCCTTCGAAACAGCTCTGGACTCATTCCTCGTTACAGGTCTGTTGATATGAACACTGTAAGTAGTTTGCCTCTCTTGGAGATTTGAGTATTCGGTTAAACTTCTTTCTTTGCAGGTCTGCGTCATCCCATTCGTGTTTTTTTGGGCGTATGACGGTGTGTGGATCTTCGCCCGTAAATGGCAGAACATTTCATAATCGATACCACAGCCCCGTTCGAGATTGCCCTCTCCGTGTTGTTTCTGTACCGGTTCGTGCTTCTTTCCTTCGAAATCACGGATGACCGATGTTATCTTTTCAGTCTTGTTTGTAGTACCTCGCATATTCCAATCGTATTTGACCTTTTTTTATAGCTTGGCTGGGCCGCCTTCTCAGGAGCGGCTTTCATGCTTTTATTCATCCCGATCAATTGGATTATAGCGAAACTGGACTTGAAGTATGAAAAAGGAAGCGCTACTGCTAGAGACAAGCGTACAAGTGTGGTAAACGAACTCATCAGTTCGGTCAGCATCGCAAAAGACTCGACCAAGACTCAATGTTAACCTCTGTCTCTCCAGATCAAGTTTATCAAGTTCGGAGGAGCAGAGGAGCGGTGGTTGAAGAAGGCCAATGATGCACGCGACATTGAGCTCAGCTGGTTGAGGAAAGGTAATACCCGTCACTCAGCATCGAGGTGGTATTGATTGTCTGTTTCGTAGTTCGATTTCTGCAAGTGGCGATTCACATGACATGGTACACAACTTTCGCTGCAGACCCTCTGTTCAGTTAAACTTTGGCTCCTCTAGGCTGTTGCTGCCACTGCTAATATCCGTCTCCTCCTTCTATGTTTATGTCCGACAAGGAAATGTTCTGACAGTAGCAACTGCATTCACGGTCCGTTAAATTTTTTCTTTGCTCGCTTTATGCTCACCGAGTTTTGTCCATAGGCCCTCTCAATTTTTAGCATGCTAACGTATCCGCCTCAACCAAACCCGTTCTATGCACTAGCTGATCTAGATTTAGTGTACCATTGAGCTCCGTACCGTCCACGTTCTACTTCATTATCCAGGCAAATCCTGTTTTCGATGAACCGTGCTCCTCACACTGATATATTTATCCGCGTGTAGGCAGGCGTCGCTCTCTCCCGCATTTCTAAATTCCTCGAAGAAGACGAGGTCTCGGACGAAGTCTCCACTCTCAAGTTCAAGTCGGCCGACGGGGAGGAAGCACCGAGCCCGGGACTAGTAATCGAGAATGGATCCTTTAAATGGAACGAATTAGCCGAAGATGCGAAGACCAAATTACAGACCGCAGAGGAGGAAGAGGAGGAGATTCGTTTCGAACTCCGAGATATTTCGGTCTCGTTTCCCGAAGGGAAGCTCACATGTGTGGTTGGCCCGACAGCAAGGTATGTTGCTCTTAGATTCCGATAAACACGTTTCATACAAGACGAATTAGCGGGAAATCCGCTTTGCTTCAGGCCCTTTTAGGCGAGCTGACCTGCCTTCCCGGGACCCGAATCAAACCCCCCAAAAGTTCCAAAGTCGACGAGAACGGGCTGATGAACTGCATGTCTTACTCCGCCCAGACGCCCTGGCTTCAATACGCTTCCATAAAAGGTCGGTTGATTGCGAGGCGAACGTTGGTTTCGTCTGACTTTTTCACGGCAGATAACATTACCTTCGGCTTTCCCTTCGACGAGGAAAGGTATCAGAGCGTCTTAGATGCTTGCGCTCTCCGCCCAGATCTAGCGATTCTTCCGGATGGGGACCGGACAGAAATTGGAATCAGGCATGTACCTTCGGTTTTTGTTTTTGTTTTCTTGCTGACTGCATGACAGAGGTGTTACATTGTCCGGAGGACAAAAGGCCAGAGTAGCCCTTGCGAGAGCCGTTTATGCTTGGACCAAATATGTCTGAGGATTTCCTCTTCATTTGTCCACCCGAAATTCTTATCATTTCCTTAGGTACTTTTAGACGATCCTCTGAGCGCTGTCGTGAGTTGTGTCCCGAGAAAATTCAATATCCAGCAACTTATTCTTGGGATTTAAAAGGATAGTCACACGGTTCGGATTTTATTCGACAAACTCTTCCGCGGCCCCTTACTGAAGAATCGGACGGTGGTATGGCGAAATTTCTCTCTTTTTAAAACCGGGCCTTGATGTTTATTTAGGTTCTAGTCACTCATCATCTTGACCTATTCCTCTCAGGCAAAGAAGGATCGGGAGCTCATTATCTCGTCCGGATGCTCGATGGTCGCATCGATGCGCAAGGCACTGTCCAAGACTTGCGTGCTCGTGGTTTGCTGGAGGCGATAAAACACAATTTAAAGCACGATTCTGCGGACATGGCAACGGCAGTGGAGGGAAACACTGACAAATCTGAAGGAAAGCCGACACCATCGCACCCTATTACGAAATTGGTGGAGGATGAAGAGCAAGCGAAGGGGGATGTGGAGGTTCGAATTCCGTTGCCGGTGATTTTTTCCTTCAGCTGAAGTGTATTGCATCCAGTGGCGTATCTACAAAACGTATCTCAAAGCCTCAGATTACAAGACATGGGTGATCATCCTCACCGTGATCATTGTCATGGAGGTACTGTACTTGTCGGCATTCATTTATTTTATTTCCCTCACGTCTATTTTTTAGATGTTCTCCCTGGGACAAAAGTTCTGGATCAAGGTTTGTTTTATTGGCGGGACATACCCTCTCTTACCGCCATCCCCCAGATTTGGGGCGAAGGGTATCAAACTACCCCCGCTTCAGAGTCTCTCAACTTGGCTCTCTTTCAAGGAATATACCAAGCTGTGCCTTTCCCCGAGCTTTCAGAATTTCCTTCGGCGGAGGACCGCCCCATGTTTTATGTGGGCATATATACGCTGATCGGTTTCTCCGTTGTCTTCGTGAACACCACACTTATCAGCTTACACCTTTATGGTGCTTTCAAGTTAATTTTTGATCCCGAATTTCCTGCCCAATTTTTACAGTCATGCAGGGCATCGCGCCGCTTGTTCCGCGAGCTCCTGAACAAACTGGTACATTCTACCTTCAGATGGTTTGACGCGACTCCGAAGGGTTTGTTGCCCATGGTATCACTGCTCTTCAGACCCTAATCATCCTTGGAAGGTCGTATCCTGAATCGCATGGGAAAAGACATCGCCGCAATCGATAATACTTTATCAGAGTCCATGTCCAGGTTGACGCAATCGTTCGTGGCATTGGTGGTCCAGATACTGATCGTCGGGTGAGCCCATGTTTCCTCTATCAATATCGGATCTAGCTGTTCATTTTCGTTTTAGTGTGATATTTCCGTTGTTCCTTATCCCGGGATTGCTCCTGGCCTTCGCATACTACAAGCTTTCCGCGGTATATTTGAAGTCATCCCGAGATCTCCGTCGCATGGAGGCGAATACCAAATCGCCTATTTTCACGGGATTCAGTGAACTACTTGAAGGTAAGAAAAATTCGCATGCAGCGACCTACGGAACTTGACGTTTTACCTGAGGGATCGTCACTGTCCGTGCGTTTGGTGTCGAGAAACGTTTCCTCAAAGACATGTTCGACAAGGTAGACCTGACCACAAGGCTCGGGCACAACTTCTGGCAGACCAACAGGTCGGTGATCATTTCATCAAGGGTAGTCGCGCCTGACCAAACCCAGGTGGCTTCTCTTGAATTACGACTATCTAGGAGCTATTGCTGTCCTCATCACATCGCTATTCGCGGTCTCGACGTCCGCTCCTGCCGGTTTGGCTGGCATATGTATCACAGTACGGATTCTCTTCAACGCGAACCACCCACTGTGTTGATATGGTCTTGGGTAGTCGGCTCTGACCTTCTCGCGCTTGTCGTACTACACTTGCAGGTTTTATGCAAACTTACAGGTGCTTCCAGTGCGGCTTGTATCTGAATTCAAGCTGATAGGAATTTCACAGGTCGACTTGAATGCGGTCGAACGCGTGGTAAACTATCTCGAGATTCCTCAGGAACCCCCTGCAATCATTGAATCCAATCGACCGCCTGCGTTTTGGCCATCGAGTTCAAGCCATCGTGACTTGCTGGTTGTTGAAGATTTGGAGGTGAAGTATGCACCAAACCTCCCTTCTGTCTTGCATGGCATTACCTTCGCACTCAAAGCCCGAGAGCGCGTCGGTATCATTGGGCGAACTGGTGTGTTTATTCCATCTTGGTCGCCGAGTTCCCTCTCAATCCATTCCAGGTAGTGGAAAATCTACCCTTGCGACGAGTTTTCTGCGTTTCGTGGAACCTACCAGCGGTCGCATTATCGTAGACGGCATCGATATTTCGACCATTGGATTAAATGATCTCAGGACTCGGCTAGTGAGTTGTGTTTGCCGGTAATCGGGAACCTTGACCACCCATGCACCGTGTCGCAGACCTTTATCCCTCAGGACGCAGTGCTGTTCAGCGGGACAATCCGTGACAATTTGGATCCTTTCGGCATGTTTTCGTGTTTTTTTACTCATTTGGATGTACTGACAGAAATCCATTAGATGAGTATGAAGACGCTGAACTCGAGGGAGCGCTGTCCCGTGTGCATCTACTCACCCGGAGCGCTTATCAATCCCAGAGGACTTCCACTAGAGAGTCTCCCGTGGCCGAGCTGGAAGCCGAGGGCGAGGTGGCGTCCGCCTCGGGCGTCTCCAGCGTCACTGAGATCGACCCCAAGCCAGTGATCTCGCTCGACACGATGGTTTCCGCCGAGGGTGCCAATTTCTCCCATGGCCAGCGCCAATTGATTGCGATGGCGCGTGCGCTTCTCCGCCAAAGCTCGATAATTATTCTCGATGAAGCCACGTCTTCCATCGACTTTGAAACTGATCGGAAAATTCAGAAGGCCATCCGCGAAGAATTCCACAACTCGTTGCTGGTATTACAACTTCCTTGCGTGCTATTCTACCAGGGTCTGATAAATTTTTAGGTTACCATAGCCCATCGGATAAACTCTGTGAAGTTTTCTTGGGCACGGGGCTCAGCGTCGTCCACTAACGCAGTTTTGTAGGTGATTGATTACGACCGACTGATAGTCCTGGATCAAGGCAGAGTCGCACAATGCGACACACCGTACAACCTGATTCAGACTGAGGGCATTTTCCGCGATATGTGCATGAAGACGGGAGTGTTTTCGGAGTTAGAAGCTACAGCCAAGAAAGCGGCAAGTCAGCATTCAGCGGTCTCACCTCAGCGATATACTTCGAACAGCGATGTAACGTATAGTGATTCTTGATTTTCGCGGTATCGGCCACGTATTAGACCATCTCGGGTTTAGTTTGGATTTAATCCAGTTCCTCTCAGTCAGTAACGCATAGAGCACAACACGAGAAACATCTGGTTGCAGGGTGTGCTAAACAAAGGTGGTGGTACAGGCAGAAGGAGCTAGGCGCAGAGCAAGGGCTCACGCCGCAACCGCCGACGGCGGGGGCACGGGGATATCCATCTTCTCCCCGATCATCGCCGCCGAGGCGCCCGTGCGGATCTTCATCCCACCGAGCGCCGCGCCGTCGATGCCCCTGTTGTTTGCCGTGTTCGCGGTGCCGACCGGGCCAAGCAGCACATTGAAGCGCCCGCGCGCGGCATTGACGGCCTTGGCATTAACCACGGCGCACTCACCGTCGCGCAGCGTGCGCGGGGCCGCAGGCGTCCCGAGTGCGAGCTGCTTGTCGTTCCACATCGGCTCCGGCTCCGGCGCGTCCATCCCGACGCCCGCACGGCCGCCTTCGCGCACCCAGTCGCTCAGACGGTTAATCTGGAGGTCCGTAAACACGCTGTCAACCGCGCCGATGAGGGTGTCCATCTGTTCGCGTGTGTGGCGCTGCGTGACGGTGATGCGGAGGCGCTCCTCGCCGCGTGCGACGGTGGGGTAGTTGATCGACTGCACGTAAATGTTGTGTTCGGCAAGAAGTTTGTCCGAGGCGGCCTTGGCGAGCGCGGCGTCGCCGACCAGGACAGGGATGATGTGAGAGGGACCGGGAACGACGGGGATGTCCAAAGCGGCGAGGCGCTGCTTGACGTCGCGCACGTTAAACTGCTTGAGCTGGCGGTCGCCGACGTGTTCCTTCTGGTAGACGACGCTCGCGTGCGCGCCGGCGACAGTGACGGGGGGGAGGGAGGTCGTGAAGATGAAGCCGGGTGCGTATGAGCGAATCATGTCAACCATGTCGTCCGAGCCTGCGATGTAGCCGCCGACCGCGCCGTATGCCTTGCCGAGAGTGCCTGAATAACAAAAATGGTTAGTGACATGTAGGAGTTAAGGAATATAGCTCATACCGGTGATAATGTCGACGCGGTCCATGACAGTGCCCTTGATCGGGTGAGGAGAGTTGCCCGCTGCCTTGTGTGCATCATAGTCGAGGTGCTCTGCAACACCGGCGCCGTGGGGTCCGTACAAGCCAACGGCATGTACCTAACGGGGAACCGACTGAAATCAGCCAATGACGGGAAATGGATAGCAAACGGCGTTACCTCATCCAAGAAAGTAAGTGCACCGTACTGGTCGGCCAAGTCGCAGATTTCCTTGATGGGTCCGATACTGCCGCACATGGAGTAGACGCTCTCAAAGGCGATGATTTTAGGAGTCTCCTTGGGGTACTGGGCGAGTTTGCTTTCGAGGTCAACCATGTCGTTGTGCTTGAACAACACACGCTTAGCACCAGAGTGGCGCATGCCCTGGATCATGGAGGCGTGATTCATGGTGTCCGAGAAGAAGACGCAGCCGGGGAGTTTTGAGCCGAGGGTGGAGAGAGTAGCGTCGTTTGCCACGTAGCATGACGAGAAGACGAGGGCGGCGGGTTTCCGGTGGAGAGAGGCGAGCTCTTGCTCGAGACCTAGATGCATGGCACCGTTGCCCGCAATGTTGCGGGTGCCTCCGGCGCCGTGGCCGTACTTGTCGAGCGCACGACTAGCAAATGAATTAGTAGTGATAAGAATAACTGGGAGGAAAAACAAACTGCATAGTCTCGACGACAACGGGGTTGCTACCCATACCGAGGTAGTCGTTAGAGCACCAAACTTGGACCTCTTCCTTCACATCGCTAGTGTGCGCAATTGGGAACCTTGCGGCCAGGCGATTGATATTGTTGAAGTAGCGGTAGGACTTGTCCTGGTGCTTCTTGTCGAGCTCGTTGACGTAGAAGCCCTCATAGTTGAAAGATGGGGCCGGGCGCGCCTGCGCGGGAGTGGAGGCCGCCTCGGTGGCAGCCTTGGGGATGGGAGGGTGCTCTGCAGGGAGGGCGGCGCCGGCCTTGTGGAAGGGGCAGCCAGCTGCAGCAGCAGCCTTTGCGGTGTCTTCCTTCTTCGGCTCTGCCTTTTTCGACGCAGCAAGAGCGAGGTCAGTGGCCATGCGGGCGGCAGCACGAGCCTTGGATGCATGGGGGCACATCTCGATAGTTGCATTTGCGGGGACCGAGACGCCCTGGTCCTTGTGGATCTGTGCGACGTCCTGGACGCCGGCGACGCTAGCGTAGCCTGCGACAAGCTCTTTCCCGCGCACATTGAGCGCTGGGCCCATGACGGGACACTTGGTTGCCCTCTCCGTCAAAACGGAGATGGAGGGAAACCGGGGGGACGCATTGGTACAAAGGGTGCGCAGGGTGGAGGTCTGTGTGCGGCCGAGGAAAGGGCAGGAGGCCTTGAAACGGGTGAGCGAGGACAGCTTGTCCATGGTGGTGAAGGGGAAGAAACGAATGTAGGTCAAATATGAAACGACTTAAATCACTTTATGGCATCAAAAAGCCGCAGCCAATCGGACACTCTGCGTTCGTAAATTGTTCTGTAATGTAGACTGACTGAATGTTTTCTCAAGCCACGGAAATACGGTTATAGCAGGTAGGAATCCGAGTCCTCGGGAATCTCTAGCACCCGGGGCCTTGTTTTGCGAAAATGGGCCTTCAAACCAAGTGAAACAAGTTACAGCTGACTGGTGTTCGGAACTGTTCGCAACCATGTAGTTCAATGCATCCACAAAGATCTATAACGTTTCTATCAGCGACGCGTTACAGGTCTGCAATGCATCCCGCAATAACGTCAACGGCCGTGTCTACCTCCTCCCGACCCACATTCAAGCTGGGGACGAGCCGCACGACATTCTTCCCAGCAGTGAGCACAAATACCCCCCGGGCCCGCGCCATCTCCACGACCGAGGCCGGGTGCCCCGCGTCCAGGAACCCCAGGCCTCGGATCAGCCCTCGCCCTCGCACCTTGCTTTCCAGGACACCAGGGAATCGTACCGGCAACTCCTCCAGCCGCCCATCCAAGTACACGCTCGTCGCGTCGACTTGTGCGACCATGTCCTCGCCGGCAAGCCGCGATAGGACGTGGTGCCCCACTGCACACGCCAGGGGCGAGCCACCAAATGTCGTACCGTGAGTTCCTGGTCAGTTATTAGCTGTCTGTAACCCGGTATGATTATGATCTGCACCCACCCGTGGTCATGGTCTCTGCTATTGAGTTGCGCAGCAAAACAGCCCCGATGGGGTACCCGTTCGCGAGCGGTTTGGCCATCGTCACGACGTCGGGGTGGCACTCGACGGGCATGGAAGAATGCGTCCACAGCGTCCCGGAACGGTACAATCCGCACTGGACGTGGTGTAAACCAAAAAGCAAGCTGATCCCAAGAAAACGCAAACCTGAATCTCATCGAAAATCAGCACCGCACCGACCGCGTCACACCGCGCGCTCAGCTGAGCAAGCCATGTAGCGTCCGCAGAATTTACCCCGCCCTCGCCCTGTATCGGCTCAACAATCACCGCGCATGTCTCCTCCGTGACCAAACCCTCCAGGCTCTCCACGTCGTTCAGCTTCCCAATATCAATCCCCGGCAGAAGCGGCGCGAATGGCGCCTGGTACTTGGCGTTGGGCGTGACGCTCAGCGCGCCCATGCTGCGCCCGTGGAACGCGCCCTCGAAGCACACGATGCGCGTCTTGGAGGCGCCGCCGCGGTCCTTGCCGACCTTGCGCGCGATCTTGAGCGCGCCCTCGTTCGCCTCCGTGCCCGAGTTTGAGAAGAACACCTTCGCGCCGGGGCGCGGCGCGGTGCCGCGCGCGAAGCCGAGCCCGCCCTCGCGCTGCGTGAGCGTCACGAGCAGCTCTGCGAGCCGCGGCGCCCACTCGTTGTGGTACACGTTGCTCGTGTGAAGCAGCTTCCCAGCCTGTTCCGCGATCGTCTAGTGTATATAGAAAATGAAAATATTAGAACCGTGTGAACGAGAGCCCACCCCACGCACCTTGACCACGCCCTCATCGGCATGCCCGAGCGAGTTTACAGCAATCCCCGCGCTAAAGTCGAGGTAGCGCTTCCCCGCAGTGTCGTAGACATACGATCCGTGCCCGTGCGAGAGGACAAACTCCGGCCGCGCATAGACTGGGAGAACGTACGCTGCTGAGAGGTCGAGCAACGCCTGCGTGGAGGGTGTGGGCTCCGGGGTCGCAGCCACCGACATCGTTCGCCCCGATTTTAGCTGCGACGTCCGGAGACGCGCCGCGGCGCGAATAGTGCTACGTGCGCGGTGCATGGTGAGTGTAGAAATCAAGAGGAGTCGAACGGCGAAAAATGAAATGACTCGACGGCTATTCGCCTTTTGAACTTTTGTAAAGCTGTAGCGTATACAGCGCAAAGTATATCAAATCCGACAGAATCACAACACACGAAACAAGACTGCATAATGCGCTACATACGTACATCGAATATTTTTGGGAGGATATCAAGCAAAGTAATTTTACGAGCGGCTGCGGCTACGCGACCGGCCAGTACTGACGGACATGGACGAGCCTGTCGAGGCCGAGCGCGCGCGCCGTGGCGGTGGGGACTTGTCTCTGACCAACGGTGGGGGCATCGCACCGCCGCGCTCGCGTGATCTGTCCCGGCGAGCGGGCGGAGAGCGGTCACGGCGAGGAGGCGACCTTTCGCGGCGCGGGGGAGACGAGCGGTCACGACGCGGGGGTGGGGAACGTTCGCGGCGCGGGGGCGAGGCGGAAAAGTGGCGGCGGCGGGCCGGAGGAGGGGAGCGAGATGGAGAACGAGAGCGGGAGGGGGAGCGGGAGTCGAGGCGGCGGCGGGTGCGGGGTGCAGGGGACGGGGAACGGGACATTGGCCGAGCGCGGCGTGGCGGGGGACTGCGGCTCGCGCGGCGTGGCGGCGGACTGCGACTCCTGCTGCGGCCGGGCCCATTCCGGCGCGGCGGCGGCGGGGGCATGTCGCGGTCACGGCGGGGGCGGTCGCGCGGCTCGTCGGGCATGTCCCTGCGGCGCTGCTCCGCCTCCTTGCGCAGTCTATCCTCCTCGCGCCGCCGCAGTCGGTCGCGTTCCTTCTTCTCCGCCTCCCACTTCGCTTTTTGCTCCTCCATCCGCGCACGGTCGGCGTCGCGGCGCTTGTCCCGCTCCTCGCGCTCCGCATTCCGCTGCATGCGTATCTCCTCCTGCTTCTCGCGATTGAACGCGTCGCCCTCGACGTAGTTGGCCCGTGTGCCAAAGGCGCGGGCCATTTTCGACAGCTCGTCCTTTTTGGCGGCCGCCATGGCGTGAGTGTCGGTCGGTTTGGCACGGCCGCTGGGGTTCATGGCGGCGAGGTTTGCAAGTAGTTTCTCGCGCAGGGCGCTGACCTGCTCTTCGACCTTTTCCTCATCGAGCCTGGCAGAAAAGAATCAGTACAGACAAAGAAAGACAATAAGGAGACTAGCGGTGTACCCTTCATCCTGGAGCTGGAGCTCTAGCTCGAGACATTTTACCTCCACCTTGCGCTTGCGCTCGTGCTCAAGAATTCCCTCGTCAGGCTCTCTGTGTTTCGGGGGAGCTGAATCCCAGGCACTAGCGCGATCTTGAGCGGGTTCATGGGAGCGCAGACTCGAGAGATTGCGGATAACGTAGCCGTTTGTACCACTTTGTCAAAAGCTCAGTATACGCAGTGAACAGAAAACATCGTTACTTGCCTGCCGCGGGGAGTCGTGAGCCCAATACCGTTGTACATGGTGGAGGAAGACTCGGAGAATGAACTGATTGGATCACGGAAATAGCCGGCTTTCACTTGCTTTCAACTGCAACCATTTCTGGCGACGAGAGTTCGAGCGGTGCCTTCTCGAGCATGGATTGACCGTGTATATGGCCCAAAGTCCATCTATCTTCTTCCGGTTTTTCTTTCTGCCCAAAATTCCGCAGGACATCGCAAACTGGGAGACTCAAGCGCTTCGATCAATATGAGTTATTTTGTTGCGACTTTCCGCCAAGCGGCAATGCTGGGGCGTTAATTTCGTTGTCTAAGTCACGAGAACTTGTGATATTTCCTTATTGAAAGAAGGCTGTTATTGCACAGCAGCTACTAGTACACGTTCATCTTCATTCTGCGATGTCCTTTATCTCGAATGCGGACCATTTCACTCTTAGAGGAGGCGTGTACAACAATGTGCACGTCGTCCACAACTACTTCTGAGGGACAGGACGCCATCGAGAAGGAGCAGAAGGTTTTTTTCTTCATTACAAGACCCCATTTGAAACTGACTGTCAGTATTTCCAGTTCACCGATTGGAGGTGGAAGGTGAAATCGAGGTTCGACAACCCTTGGCAAATCATAACTCGTCGCAATCAATGTTCGCCCAGATCATTCCAAGCACACACCTCAAGCTTATTCGCGCGATTGGGAACGGCCATAGATACTTCCTTCACGCCGGCGAACACAACGGACGCGCTGTTATCGTCAAAGTCTTCAACTCTGGACCTACTGCTCGACAGGTAGGCCAGGATCTTCATTAGAAATGTTTTCCCTTGAAACAGCGCGAACGGAAGGACCTAGAAGCAACAGTTGCTTTGTCGAAAGGCCTATGGTGTGTAGCCAAGCTCTGAATCAAACAATCATTCACTTGATTTAGGCATTCAAACGTCCTTCGAATCGAAGGGATTTCCTCGCCTTCATCCTCGACCCACTTTATCGCCTATGAGAATGGTACGATCCACCCGAGGATACTTACTTAAACCAGAATTTATACGTCGACAGCACATTGGCAAAACGCGGAAGGTCCACTTGCAGCCGCGCCGAAGATTGATCTTACGAAATGCATCACTCTTGGACTTAAAATGGTTTGCTGACATCTCGAATATTGAACTTGCATTAGCCTTACAAAGTCATCAGATTGCAGGGCTTTCGGTAGATTTTCCTCATCACACCTTTTC
Organism: Mycena galopus ATCC 62051; assembly: GCA_014925785.1. NCBI lineage: Eukaryota > Fungi > Basidiomycota > Agaricomycetes > Agaricales > Mycenaceae > Mycena > Mycena galopus. Next base: position 579,005 of record WIQG01000010.1, on the reverse strand, counting down.
CATTTTCGACGTCAACTCCAGGCTGGCATCAATTACCTTGGGGTTCAAAGGATATCGCTCAGAGTAACAGTAAGAGTATGCTTTTTTATTTTGATCCATCGCGAGCTGACAACGGCAGAATTTTGATATTTTCCTGGATGTCCACGACCGGTTTTTGATCAGCATTAACCCGTGTTCATCGGGGCAGCCTGAGGTTGCTGTCGACATCGAAGATTCTCAGGAGGATAAATCGTGGAATGTCTTTAATGCGTTGTGCCAGAAGGTAGCCTCCTGTTTCATCAGTGCAGATTCAACTGCCAACCACATGTAATAAAGGTTTTGAGATCCGTAAATCGTCTCTTGCACAGTGCGTTTTTACTAGCTACATACGTCAATTCGCCATAATGTGTTCCCAGCCGAAGACATTGATAGGCATCCTGTAACGCTTGAACCAACTACCCCCCGAAATCCATCCACTACACCTGCGTCCTCGGCTCAATCAGTCGAATCTGCGCCGCCGGAAAATATCAGCGATCAATCTCTCGTCCCACCCCGCCGGGAGTACGTTTGGCGAACCTTGGACCGCGGACGGCAGTCTCTTGCTACCGTCGCCAGTCGGGTGGCATTCGATATCGACATGGGATTATCCCCCCTCAATAGGTTAACCTGGACCAATGGACAAAGTCCACACCGCTGCTCTGGTTATATTCGCGAAGAAATCACGCTTGCAACCACCGCGATCGATAGCGCTGTAGTGTGCCATGATACACCGAGCCCTCGGGAAATTTGCACTGTTTGCCATGAGGTTGTGGGTTTGGACGAAGTATTCGAATGTATCTGTGGCGACTCCGGTGAGCAATCATATAATATAATGGCGTATTCCGACTTCCATTTACTGTCGATCAGATCCTGGCTTGCGACATACATTGAAGTGTCGGACATGCAATCGATGGAGCCACCGCAACTGTGTTGGGAACCCGGACGATTTTACTTGCCAACACTGTATACCCGTCCCGGTTGTCCCCTCGCCCCAGGTGATGATGCCCCCGGTGCGGGCGGCGACACCCACGCACTCGTTGAGCGACATTGAGGACGGGGATTTCCCTTTTCTTCTGCCACTGAGCGAGGACACCGATTTGCTTGGTCCCACAGTCTTCCAGAATTCCGTTCAGTTCACTTCTCCAACACGCCGCGCCTCAATGCGCCGCCGAAAGAAAAACACGAACCCTGACTTGCGGGGTAGCTCCCGTTCTTGTTACTTGAAGGCGGTCACCAAACTGATCTTCGATTGGCAGTCCACACAAACTCTCATTTCGAGGTCAAGCACTACGAGTGTGGAGAATGCGGGCACCGCTTCGATACGCCGCGGGTTCTGAAGCGTCATCAGCGCGAGTGTCCGCTGATGAAGAGTGAGGTACTGTATCAACCAGTATATGGGTAGATTTCTAATCTGGCCTCCAGCTGTCTGCGCAGTGGGAGTGGTGTTTGCTTTGCGGCATGCGCGTCGTCGACGGCAGCGCTTACTGCTCAGATAACTGCCGTCTCGCCGACCTCCGTTGAAGTCAAGGGCGGGTGATATTGGAGATAATCACACTTTGGGGTCGTCTTGTGTGACATGGGCTATTGATGCTGTTCTTATCCGGCGCACACATCCAACGGCGATGTCACTTGGGGGAGGACACGCTGATGCTTCTCGCTGGAAGCGTTGCAAAATCGTTCAACCTTTCTCAAGAAACGCTCCTCGTCGGTGGCCTTGTCTGTCTCCCCGGCTACCACTTCATTCACTGTCGAAACCCCCTATTCCTGACTACAATATCCCTCACTCTTTCGTCGTGTCGGATTGTGTGGATTCCTTCCATTGGTGGGTGTCTTGTACCAGTAATTTACGAGGTCGTGATTATACGACGTGCATTGAACTTTGTAACTCGCATTGGCGGAAGTAAACTTGAAAACCACGAGTGTTCATTCTGGCAGAGACTTGATCGCCTCTCGTTTAATCCGGTCGCCACGTTCGAAACTCTTCTGTCGAAGAAGTTTATAATGTAGACCGGGACGAATTTGAGGGCTTGTCAGGCTCCGACAGAGATTTTGCATACAGTGGGTTCAAAGCCTCGTTCAATTGATGGCGTCGCGGAAATATCCGCCGCTTGAACTGGGTTTCGTAATTGCCACAATCTCGAGACCAAGAGTACGACGAACAATGGTCGAGATCGACCATGATGTTTTCTCGAGCATTTTGTCTCATGTATCTGACACCAAGTCCGTCCATAGTCTTCTAGCTGCTCTCCCCAAGGCCCACCGTTTATTTCCTGTCGCACTTGCACGTCTATGGGAACTTCCCGTCTACCTCGACTGCTCCGACTCTCAGGCTTCCGCTGCGTCTCACAAAGTCCTTGATTATCTGCTTGCAGGAGGGATAGACCCGCTGGCAGCGTCAATCCGCCAGCTTGTGGTCTCGGTAGAGCACGAATCGGATTCCAGTTTGGCAAAATCTCTTCATGGGCAACTTCCCAAACTGTTCCGACGCTTGGTCAACCTGGAGTCGCTTGATTACCACAGTTGCCCAGGAATCGGTATGGAGCGCGAGCATGCAGAGGCTCTGCAGCATCTGCAACGAATGCGCGCTTTTGCGGTTGACTGTACCCTTGCTTATGGTCCTGTAATACCCTCAGCAGGCGGAGACTACGCCGAGCCAGAGGCGCTGAGTGTCCGGTACGATGTGAAAAATTGGGAGCGAGTCATTCCCCGTCAAACCCAGCCATAATAATAATCGTTAATGATTTGCAGAATGAGGCCATTTTTGTCCATGGTCTGCCCGAAAATCACTTCGTTAGAGCTACGGCAGGTCAACCTGACCATGTTCAAGACCCTGCGGCGTTGGACCAAGATATTTGCCGAGTGTCGTGCTCTCCAGCACCTCAAAATTGACATTACTGAGGGTGTCTGGGATTGGGGTGGCGGAGGCTCCCCGGCAATGGGTGCCTCGCCCGCGTTCACCTTTCCATTCTTGGGATTCCCGTCAATAAAACGCTTCGAGCTAGTCGTATGTGACAAGACGTTGTCCGGCGCAAAGAAAGGTCCTCTCGACCTAGTGCACTGCCATCTCTTGACTGAACTCAGCGTTGATATACGCGAAAGGTGAATTTTCCTTTTCATATTTTTGTTCAGGTATTCACTCCGATCTCATATGTAGTCTGGGATACACAAACTACAGTCCAATTAGGCTATTCGAAGCCCTGTCTCCCTCGGACTTTCCGGTGTTGTCGCGCCTGGAGATCAAAGATAATAACTCCAACACACACAGATATTACTTTGACCCGGATGAGAATGACCAAAACGCGTGGAGGTTTGAGGAGCGGGAATATCCGGGACTGGTCCCCTCTTTCCTCGGGTCGATGCGCGACGGATCATTGCCCAAGCTGGATAGTCTCTGGGTGGATGAGAAGGTTCTGATGCCTGCGGATACCTCACTGCCAGATTTACTTCAAGTTGAGCCACTGAACAATGTTGTCTGGCGGGAGGCTCTCGGAGCGGCCTTTGAGCGACTCAAAAGCCTCCGCATTGGATTCGGCGCCATCACTCATCTCGATGTAGGGCTGATTCTCGGCCTCTGCGATCCCACAAAATTGACACAGTTTGGGTTCGAGTGGAAGTGGACAGCATATGGCCGCTCTCAGGTATGTTTCACGAACGAACCTAAAATTCAACTTGCGAACTCTCCGCCAGCCGATCTCTACCAGACTCCTGGACCATCTTTCACGATACCCCAACCTGACAGACGTGCACATTCTTTTTCCTCGTCCGGGGACGCGTCTTCCCGGGACCCCGGACCCCGTCGTCGATCCACAGACGCTCGCAGATGTCGCGTCCATCTTCCAGTGCAACGCGAGTATCTGCCGGGTCGGGATCGGCAATTCCGTTGTTTGGGAACGTCATCCGTCTGAGGGGTTGCGGGCAATCCTGCTCGTAAATGACGGTTCTATCGCGTTCAACCCCGCGGTGCCAAAGTTCTACCATGCGGGGTTTACTGTACTATTACGACCAAGTGTTCAGTGACGCGTGACACTCAGATTTTTTTGATGTGTGCAAAAATCACCTTAATTCAAAAGAAAATTTATCGGGCATCCCGGACATCGAAAATTCCGAAATTGATGAACACTTGGTCGTAATAGTACAGTATGTGTAGGCACGATTGGGATGAGAATCATCCTAACTCTGACAATGCAACGCCGTCTCGACCGGTCCGCGGCAGGGAGATTGAGCAGTTAAGAGACTTGCTGCAAAGAATTGTGACTTGAAGATAATTACCTCGCAATTTTATGATTTTGTGGGCCGAAGCGGTAATACTCATTATGCTTGCAATTCAAAACTTCCTTCCAAATAGTTCTGTCAAGTGGCTGCAATTGGTGTAGATTTGTGGTCAAAGCACTGTTGGAGGTTGTACGTTCCAAGCATGGCCCATGGACGGTGTGAGCAGAAATAACCGATTAACCGAAGCGGGGAGATCGGGGAGCCGAATGATGTAGCCGCGGAATCAGGATTACGAGGCTTCGGCATGGCTTGCGCGCTCAATAAATACTTTACTTTGCTCTTGCTTTGAGCTTCCAAGCTGTCTGCTACTTCTCTTCGTCTCCTGGCCATGGCCACCGCACAACTTCCCTTACCACCCGCCCGCCAGATTCCTAACACCTTTTCTCAGAGCTTGCGCTCATGGTGGGCTACAAATGACAAGGGCGCAGCAGTCGCTGAAAGCCGCCTCTTCCACCATCTCCCTTTTCTCAAGCCTGAGGCTCTCCGACCAAATGACAGCCCGGTACTTGCGACGAGCGACCTCGTCGACCTCGACCAGCCAAAACACTTTCTTAATACTCTCGCGATCAAAGCTACGAATCCCGCGCCGGATGCCCCGCCTCCAGTCGTTCTGCTGCCCGGATACGGCGCCGGTATAGGGTTCTTCTTCCCTAATATTCCGACCCTCGCGAAGTGGGCGGGTCACCGCGGCTCCTCTGTGTATGCCGTTGACTGGCTAGGAATGGGCCGATCTGCTCGTGTTCCGTTCGTAGTAAAGGCCCACAAAAAGGATATCCCCGGTCGTGTACAGGAGGCGGAGTCCTTTGTGCGGCCTTTTTTTCTATAGAATTGGGCGCCGTGTTAACCCCACATGCAGTTCGTCGACTCACTCGAGACATGGCGCAAGAAGATGCAGCTCGAGCAGATAACCCTCATTGGCCACAGCCTGGGTGGATATTTAAGGTAAGGTATTAGATGTCCATTTACCTCCTACCCCTCTTACATCAGCCTTAAGCACCGTCTACGCGCTCAAATACCGTCGGTTTGATCAATTTAGCACCAGTAACATGCGGTATTGATTTACTTCGTAGCTGAACGCGTCCACAAACTCATCTTACTCTCCCCCGCCGGCGTGCCCCGCGACCCCAACGGGACGACCGCCCCCGAGCGCGAGATCGAGCCCCCGCCGCATAGCTCGTCTTCGTCGGTCGAGCTCGCGACACACAAGAAGGTTGAAGAGGTTCGCACGGAACAGGAGGCGGCCCGGCCCCGCCACACGCGCACGCGCCGTCTCTTTATGTACCTATGGGAGGAGGGCTGGAGTCCTTTCCAAGTCGTGCGCAGCACTTTGTTTTGGGCGCCAATGCTCATTGGCAAGGCGCGTTGTTTTTTCTCTTATTTGGCTTCTATTCAAGGGATTTTTGGCTGCAGTATTCCTCTCGCCGCTTCTCTGGCCTGACCGACGAGGAGACGGCAAATATTCACGATGTGAGTTTCCCGTAGTCTCCGCAAAGGCTTGCTCGCTGATTTTTTAAACAGTACATCATGCATATTACCCTCGCCAAGGGTTCTGGCGAGTACTGCATCTCCCACATTCTCGCCCCTGGCGCGCACGCCCGCATGCCCCTCGTTGACCGGATAGCCGCGCTCAAGATCCCCGTCACCTTCGTCTGTGCGTATCTTATCTCTACCAAATGAAATTCTTTCTGATTTGTTTCCAGACGGCGACCACGACTGGATGGACCCCGAGGGCGGCGAGAAGTCCGTCGAGAATCTGCGCAAGGCCGGCAACGGCCAGGCGCGCTCGTACATCGTGAACGACGCGGGCCACCACGTCTATCTCGACAACCCCAAGGCCGTCAACGACCTTTTGATTAGAGAGCTCAACCGCTGACCGCTGACCGGCGGCGCAGTGAGCATTCCATCCCTTCCTTAGATTTTCGCCTTCCGCATGCATGTAGAATACGCACGCACCATTTTATATATTTTACATTACGGGACTATCTTGTACACTGTATTACTTTTTAATGCGGATTCCGTTACGATGTGCCTTCACTGGTCGGCACGTTGATCGGGCGGTCAGGATATCTGCAGCGTTGTTAGCCACGCATTCTTCAACAGAAAAATGAATGCGACGTACTTGGCTTTGATCCTCGCCGCCAAATCCTCCTCATAAATTTGGTCAGGTCCTAACTGATTTCCCAATGTTAGCCACCCGGCGCGCGTATTGTGCTTGCGCCCGAAAATCTCAATCTTGCGTCCACCGGGGCACATGCGCTCGATCATACCGTACACCTCGTCCGGCTTCCGACTCGTCTCGCGCACCTCGGACACGATCACGTCGGTGTCGAGGCCGCGGTTCGCCCATGACGGTAGAACGAGTTGCCCCGCGGCATCAACGACGGTCTTGACGCCGACGAGCATGTGCTCTTTAGTATGATTCAGCCAGTGCCCGGTGCGCCCGGTGCGGATGACACGCTGGAGCTGTAGGCGCCGTCAGTCAAGGTGAAGCGGAGGAAGGAAAAAACACAAACCTGGTTGGTCTTGACCCAGATGACCTCGTCGATGCGTGTGTAACCCCACACCTTGAGACATTCACGCCCAACCTCCATTGCGCGTCCTGTCACCCACAGGAACAGTAGCCCTTCGTCCTGCAACGTCGGTATAGGCATTGCGCGCATCTCATCATCCGTCATTGTCCCGTACGGCAGCTGGTACCCATAAATGAGCCGTGCTAAAGATAAAAAAATACATCGAAGAGCAACGCACACTCATGTGGATGTCCCACGGCGGGTCCGCCATGATGACATGGAACTTGCCGAGCACCGAGTAGTCGAACCTTCTCAAGTCGCAATTGATCCACTGTGGCGGAAGCTGTTTCGTGAGCTTGCCCGTTGGACCCAAGCCAATGCTGAGCCGGTGCAGTGGCCGCTTTGAGTCCACGTCCTGACCCCTGCCGTTCGAATTCGCGTCAGGGCCGTTGTGAGCCCAGTCGCCGTCGCTGCCGTCCCAGTCAACCTCGTAGTGCAGGTAACGGCAGGGCGCCTTGTCCTTGCCTCGGCCGCCTGCACCGAGACCCGAGGGTAGAGAGGACGGCCCGCGTGTGTTTGGCGGCGCGTGCGTCGCACCTGGGAACGCTGGAATCGAGGGCGACTGCGCGTACGTCGGTTCTGAATAGCAGGTATTGAGGTACGAGCAGTGCCCCAACCCGGGGTCCGTGTGCGCACGTAACAAGGGACGGAAGTGGATCAGGTCGCAGATGCTTGTTGGCGCGGAAGGGTTCCCGCCGGCCAGCAGTTCTTCTTGCCGCCGCGCTTTGGCGCAGTCGTCTTTGGTGATGTGCGGACAAATGGGTTCAAAGCTTTCTACGGGGGAGCGGAACTACGTGGCATTAGAATCTAGAACAAGATTTCAATCTCACGGTACACACCTGCTCTGCTAGTAGACGGCCCTTAGCGGTGCCTTTCCGCATCAGCGCATAGACCTCTCGCAATTCTTTGCTGTAACTGCCGAGCGTTGTTGGCACCGATGATTCGAAGGAACTGTCTTCGACATCATCGTCTCCAGCAGCAGAATCCGCTTCTTCATCCACAACGCGTTTCCGCTTGCGAGGATTGAGGCTTTCACCGAGCGCAGTCGGGGCAGCGCCGAGGGTTACGTCCATCACCGTCAGCTCACCATTTTCACGCGACAATGAGAGCGTCCCGTGTTCCCATATGGGCGAGAAGCTCTCCAGTATGGTCTCAAAGCGGGAGAGGTCGGTTAACCGAAAGCGAGGGGCGGTAGAGGTGTTTGGAAGTAGTCCGGGCGGCGTTTTGGTGGTAATTACGCAGATGAGGAGTTGCATAGATGTGATGGGTGCTGAGGCCTTTCCGGTGCTGAAGAGATTGTACAGAGCCGAGGCAGCGACGACTTTGAGACCGTCCGTCGACATTCTCGGTTGTGGTTTACTTCAAGCGTCCACAACATGCACAAAGAAAGAAACATCTCGAGACCAATAAGGTAATTCTTGGTGACGTAGTCTCTCGGTACAAGGATTCAGCGGAAACCGTGGTCTCTTCTCAATTCCTCGCCTTCCGCCCCCGAGTTAATCGCCTCTCTCCAACAACGCTATCCCGAACTGAAGGATCCCCACTATCTTGAGATAGTATTCCGCCGTAAATGGCACTACATGTTTGCCTACATGGAAGTTGCTTACGCGCACGTATATCTCAGTTGTGTCTGTTGAACTTTTGCACTTTGGAACTAACCATAGATGTGAATCATTTGAATTTTCAGACGTATGCTATGGCGAGCAGTGCTTAGAAATGGATCGGACATTATTATAAACGCTCAAGCTCAATTGCAGACTGTATGCGTACGCAAAAGCATACATATCAAGTTGAAGTCGTGGAGTCCCCCCGCATCAATATCGTACTTGTGTCAAATGTAAAATGGTGCCCGTCCTCCCCAGAATTCTCTTGTGTCCCATAAGAGATAGAAGCTTATGCGAATTAGAAAAACCGACGGCGAAAAGCCCCCCAGTCCGTGCAATATGTACAAAGACCAAAGACAGGACGCTTTTTGACCGAAACGGTAATTCTGGCAATGTAGCCACCTGCAGAGAGAGAAATCAATCAGCCGCCTTTCCTGCACCCCGAAATAAGCGCTCTGATCACTCAAACTAATCAATCCGTCTCGTCTAGTTCCACATCGTACATTCCCGTGACAATTCGGCCACTTCTTCGCAAGTTACAGTCCACCACAGAAACCGACATCACCGCCCTCGCACTCCGCTCACACTTAACCCTCTTCTTCGTCAAGAGACGTGGAGGAAAATCTGGCAAGAAACTCTCGCTGCTGCAGGAAAATGTACTTCGGATTCACAAACACAGCTTGACACCCCTTCCCAAATCCAGAAACTACAGAGACGTCTGCAGTTGGTTCCTTCAGATCTGAGGTCATCTCCACTTTATGAGATCCTAGATTTATGTAAGTCGAGACCAGCTAAAAGAAGGGGGAAAGTTGGTTTGTGCTCCGAAAATACTTGACTGCAGCGAGGAAGGGAATTAGGGATAAATGATTATAGCGGCAGACCGTGTAACCGAAAAATCTCAACCATTCAGAATGCCAATGCACCAATTTCATTATTCTTCAGTTGGGGGTGACCTGACAAGCCCTGACCAGGGCTGATATGCTTCGCTGTTGAACCTGATCAGGTTTGGTCAGGCAAATTGGGCTTTTCCGACAACCACAGTCCACTTCAATTAAGTATACAAGAGAAAAAGGTCGTCGCTGTGGTAAATTGGTTCAAGGTTCCTCTCGGTCGGGCACATTGCTTCGGCGACTTCTCAGATGGTATACGAATGGTCAAGAGCCCACCCTCCAGGACTCACCAAGGACCCATCGAGTTTTTCAAATTCTCATACCCTATCTAGGTAGGTAGGTAGGTAGGTAGGTAGGATTACACGGCCGGTCCAGCTCATGAACGCCGGTTTCCAGGAAGTATCCCGGTGTACACGCACTACTAGTATTTACACCATCGTTCCTGGGCCTCTCTAAGTCTCCCCAGCCGAGCTCACGGTCACAGAGGGTTTACTGGTTTCCCATACCAATCGCCGCGGTAGAACTAGATAAACAGAAAGAAGCAAAGAAGAAAAGTTAGCACATCAATCCGGAATAACCTCTCCAGCCTGTAGGCGCCACACAGGCACGGCGTAATAAACCTCGAGAACATCATACGCATACTTCGCAACCAGTGCAATTGTCGATCGGGGATAGATGATGGCTTTCAAAAACTCTGTGTTTGAAAGTCTCAGCATCTCGATGCGTAATTCTGGAAGGTCGTGGAAGAGCTTAGCGAGGAAAGAAACTCTCAGATCTACGAGTGCGTCCGAGGACTCACAAGTGATAAGAGCATGTTCTGGTGTCTCGACTTCCGTCTTGCAGAATCTACACAGTCGTTCCTCTCGAGGGACAGGTTGGTACGCATGATCGACATAGCGCAAGACCTCAACGGCTAGCAGGTGAGTGGACAGTAAGAGTGAGGTCATTGCCTCACGATGCTTCTGCGTTCTCACGAGCGTCAAGTAATGCCGCATGCATGAAGTAACTTGCCTTGGTCCTTTGTCCTTTTGTGGTTCACGACGGCCCTGTAGCAGGTACAGCTTTTCGGATGTGTCAATTTTACCTTGCAGCCATTCAAGCATCAGCTTGTGCACCGTTTTTGAGTAATCCTCGATGTGTTTATCAGTAGATTCACACGTAAGGATAAGCTCCGGGCATTCAAATGGCAGTCTCGTCGTAGCCTTAGTTAAATCCGCTGCCCAAGACTTTTTCCCATTACTGGCCAGTTCAATAGAGCTATTGAGAGCTGCGCGAGCATAGTGGGTGTTGTCCAGGGACAAGAAGTAACGCAAGTGACTGAGAACGAGAAGCAGGCGACGGACACGCAGAGGCATTATCCCGGTTTCTGTGAATAAGGGTGCGATTTCGGACCGACTGTGCAGGTTGAGCATTCGGCGGAGAAAACTCACTTGAACTTTACATAACTGTTTGATATGCACGTCCTCGCTGTCCGGCGTTATCTCGCAGGCATGGATTAGGTGGCAGTCGACGCGAGCCATATACAGTTGTTTCAGTTCTTTTGGAGTGAGTCTCCCGGTCATGTCCTCGATTGCCAGGATGCGATGTCCGCAGTATCGTGCAGTGCGTGCCTTGTCTTTGTAGTGATCCGAAAGAATATTCCGAATGTCTGTTCCTGGTACCGTTTTAGGTCCAGGTCTACTTTCCGAATATACACCCTGTAGATCATCACACTGTCACATCATTCGCCTTTTTGGGCCACTTTCGCCTTTTTGGGCCTTCACACTCCGGCTACATCGGACAATTGCACCCGTTTCATAAGCTCCTGTTCCCCACCGCAGTGAACTCATACATTGAATAACCCTGCTCAGTTGGGACCACACTCAACATCCCATGGCGTCTCATTATCCTAATCCTCAATGCGACGACTTAGCACATCGCCTCAAGCTGCGTATACCGGTGTCTTTGCCGTAGAATCTAGCCCCAACATCCGTTCGGATGCTACCCGGTCAAGCGCGTCGCCCCAAACCCCACACACCCACAACGCGTCGGGAAGCACCGCGAGCACGTTCGGGTTCCTCAAACTGGACCACGCCAACAATTTGGCGCAACGCACCCGGAGCGAGGAATATCGGCCCTGGTGCTCTTTCTCTGATACTTTGTAGCTGCCCACGCTGTCCAAGCTGGTGTAATCCAAGCTGGTGTAACCCAGACTAGCTATCGCTCTCCGTGTAGGTCTCGCGTGCAATCCCTACCTTCAAACTCTGATCTCCCTAGCGACGTCTACCACGCCTCACGAGTTCATCCACGTCGAGCAAGGGCCTTACGCGGCCCACAGCTCGTTCGGTGTATTCAGGCCCGAAAACCACCGCGAACACCTAGCGGTCGATATTTGTATGTTTTCCCATTGCCATTGCCTTCACTCAACGTCTTAACACCCTATAGCTGTTCCCGTTGCTGTGCCACCCACTCCTACAACGGAAGTGCGCCAGGTACGCCGGCCTTGGAACTCTGATTTTATGGCTGACCATTACAGTTGGGCCCGCGGTGGGTGGAACCCGTGGCCATGCTGGCAATGTTCATCGTACACCGTCCAACGTTCACCGTCCATCGTTAGGCTGTCGGCGATCGAACGCGCCAACATAAGTGCGAGGGTCGGTCATTTTGTGGTGAATGCAGGTAGGCGGCGGAAATGGTATACGGTAGCTCTCGCGTAGTAGTAATAGTAGGTACGATATACCGGTACCAGGGGTGCCCGGAGGGCCTTTTGAATTCTGAATTTCACGCCGACATATTTCTCATCAGATTGCGTTTCAATGCGGTTGTTGCCCAAATGGAAGGAAGGGGGCAGCGCGAGAGGTACCGGGCCAAAGATCAAGACAATTGTTTTGACCATAGGAAACATGGAATCTTGGACGGTGAGGCTGCCGAATGCAGCCGAAACCGGCCAAGTTTACAAGTAGGCCGAAAGGATGTCTCCTCGGCCGGAAAGCGCCGAAACTATGCTGCTGAATTTCTCCCATGCACCAGCTCCCAAGTATGGGTCTCTGGTCCTCGTACGGGGTATACGCATGAAAAGCAACAAATACTTTTCTGTCAACACTGAAAGAGATGAAGAAATACTCCTCGAGGTCAACATGCCAACCCTCGATTTTCATCTCCATATTCAAGCACATTTCATTTCAACAGCGACTCGAGCTTCAATTGGCAAGGGTAAAAGAGAATATCGCAAAGAAAGAGAAGCAGAAAGCCGACACTAACCTTGCACCTAAACCAAGTCCACCGTCTCTGATACCTGCTGCCACACCTCTTGATAGTACTGCATGTTATTATTTCCTTGTTCTGGTGCTAAACGGTCGACAGAGCACACATCATCTTTATGGGATGAGCTCGTGAACAAGGACGATCAGGCTAAATTAGCTGCACATGGAATAAAATCTAGTGAGCGCAGTTCAATTTCGGAATTTCTTTCGTTGATAAAATGGTGTAGTGGACCAACTGCGAGAAGCGTACGAGCAAGCTGACGCAGACATGAACTGCCCTCCATACCCCTCCGTCCAACGCCTTAAGCCTCGACTACGACTGGCTTGGGAGCTTCACCAGTCCATACCACAAAAACTTGGGATGAAACGTCGGACGGTACCAGAAAATTGAAAATCTGCGTTCTGCTCCCCTTGCGTTCTGTACAGCCGTGTAATTCTAATCGTCTACAAATCCACAAACTCTTCTTCCTCGTCGTTCCACCCCAATGTTGAAGGAGCAATTCCCAAACGCATCAGCATCGTACCCAAGGTTTCTCTAGGCTTCTCCTCTGCTTCGGACTCGACGCGCTGCTCGGGGGGATGGTCGTCAGTGCCTAGGTTAGGGGACGTTTCCCATCCCCAATTTCGTTCATTATCCCACTCGGTCTTGACCTTCTTGCTGCCCGACTCCTCGTTCCATCCCCACGAGTCTTCGAACTTTCTCTTCTCGGATGTCGCGTTTTTCGAGTCCTTTCCCCAGTCTTCGCCACTCCCGTTCTCTTGGTCCTTGATGAGTGCCCAAACCTCCCACGCAACTTCTCTCCCTGCCTCCGTCCACTTTTTCACCAAGGCCTCCAGCGCCTGCTCTTCGCCGCCCTGCTTCACCTTCACCGCGCGTCGCAATACCTGCACTTTGCGTTCCAGTGCTTGTATGGTCGGCGTCGGCCTGACGGAGGGAATCGAAGACACGGGCAATGGAAGAGGGGATTTGAATTGGCCCGCCGCTCGCTGTGTTCGATGCTTTTTCAAATCGGCCTTGGGGAGCTGCTCAGCGGACGCTGGATCTTGCTTGCGCACTGGAGATGATGGGGTTGGTTCCGGTGCTTTCGGAGCCACCATTGCTGGGGAACGAAAAGGTTTGACCAGTGTTTTGCGCTGCAGTTTCTGGGAAGCCAATGTGGGTCGTTTGGGGTTGGGAGGTTGAGTAGTCTGAGTTAATAAACATCAGTCCTTGTGAACACGGTTTGATAGTGGAACCGTACGATTTCGCGTGTCTCTTCGTCTCCTCGTTTGCGTTTCTGTACAGAAGTTGGCGCATCATCGGTCTGTTGGCCGGAGAAATTGACGCTCAAATCGACTGAGGTGGTCTAGAACACATGAGTTAGTACCAGATGCAGGGTGTGAATGGGATGAAGTCGCCTTTGAAATATGAATTTCTTCCTGCCCTGGCTTCGGCGATGGAGAATCAGAAACTTCTTCAGTGCTCAGCGGTGGCGGTTGTTGTTCCATGAGCTCAATAGAATACATTGGATCTGAGCTTGGCATTGGACTGGAACTGGGAGGAGCATCAAGATAATCCTGTCAAGCATTCAATCAATGCGCGAGGAGCCTCTGAAGGTCAAGTTTACTTGGTTCAACGATTCGAGATTAAGCATTTGTGTGGCATTAAGATGTTGCGGAAGGTCAAGAGGATAGTTTGATATCGGACTAGAAGTAGGAGGATTATCGAAGACATCCTACAAGCATTTAACCAATCCGCAAAACGTGTCAGAAAGATGGCTTTACTTGGTTTGACGATTCGAGGGTATGCATTTGTGTAGAAGTGGAATATTGCGGGAGGTGGCGAGGAGAGCTTGGCATGGAACTAGAACTAGAACGAGCATTAAGATCACCCTATTAAGCATTTAATTAATTCGGGAAAAGCGTCTAAAGGCCAGGTTTACTTGATCTAACGATTCGAGATTGTGCATCTGGGGAGAAGTGTAATGTTGCGGAGGACTGGGAGGAGGAAGGTCAGTGCTACTTAAAGACATATGCTACGCAAATATGAGCAGTAGATAATTAGAAAACGACTAAATGCGTACCATGTTCATAGGTTTGGGCGAAGCCTCGAGTATAGAAGAATCATCAGACTCTACAGCCGGAGGAGATGAGAATATAAGTTCAGGACTAGAGCTAGGAGGAGGGGATGACGTTGGGAAATCGATAGCTTCGGGCTCATACGGCCCAAGAGAGCTAACATTCGAATGGGTAGAGTCTGTGTGTTCGGGCGTTATCGGAAAGGACGATAAGTATGAAAACGGATCGATGGCATCTGAAGAGGGTTGAGAACTGGAGCGGGGAGGCGGAAATGGTGGGGAGGAGGTTGGCCCATCAGTTGGGCTGGAAGATGGAAGCACGAGGATATTTGCGTTTTCGTTCGGCGCGATGTCAATGAGCATGGTTTGGGTTAGCGGTTCAGTTGTTTCGTTCAGGGAAGATTCGTCAAGCTCAGCACTGGAAAGATCGGGAAGGACGTTCTTGTGGGTTTTCGACAGATAATCGGAGCCCGACTGTTCGAAAGATCCATGGAATGGCTCAAAAGGCTCGGGCGCCAAAGATTGTTTGTTTGCACTGGCACTGATTGACAGGAAAGAAATGTCGGAAGAGTCGTGGAGATGTAACTTGAAAAGCTTCAGAATGAAATTCACATGACGATGTACCTCCACATACCATAGAGCTATGGTCGGTAAAATTGTCAACGCTCGAAGGTAAAGATATCGATGAGATGCTAGGAGCCTGATAACGCGTCAAGAGGGGAAGAGAACAGTCAAAAGAAACTCCTCTGAACGCACCTGTGGGAGCGCATAATGAACAGGACTCGAATTCATTAGCGATATGGAGGGGTCAAGTATCTGATTCTGAGAAGACTCGAGTTCACTGGGGGGAGAAGTACTTTCTTGAACATCCTAAATCAAAATTAGGGTTGGAGGTCAACGCAATCTGATAACTACATACAGTAACGTCAATAAGGTCGTCGGTTTCTGGAGCATGCGCAGATTGGAGGCTTGTGTTTGAGTCTGGAAAGGAGTTGAGAAGCAATGGGCTTGGAGATGGAGCATCTGGTAATGTCTACATTTGAATATAAGAACGAATCAGAGGAGTGAAAGCGAAGAATGACTTCTGAAGGGGACAAATCCCCGAAACACGGTCCAGCAAATAAGTCGGCAGAAAACTACGCGACCGTGAGCCATAGATCAGCAAGACTATTCAACCCACGACCTGTGGCATTTCGGCTGAAGAGGCTCCGTGCTCAACAGCCGTCGGCGCGTCTGCAGCAACTTCATACGACATGGGAGCAAGAAGGAAAGACGTGTTTGCGTTTGTGGACGTGCCGATCGCTTATGCCGTACCCGCGTGACCATGTCTGGGACGCGACACGACGCGCTCGTCCGTCAACTGGTCACAATACTCCCCTTCCCCACTCCGTCTTCGAGGTTCGGCGGGCATCGAGGTGCTGCACCACCGCAACATAAGTAGTCTTCGGAGATCTCCGACTCCTAAATATCATGTCAGGGCGAGGCTCGCGCAGTCCTTGTCGATTTTGAGGGCGAGGCTCGCGCAATCCTTGTCGATTTTGACTGGGCTGCAATTGCGGGCCAGGGAAGATACCCTGCCGCGCTGTCCGATCTTGATGTCTAGGCCCCCACGGTCGTACCCTATGGCGTGATGGAGATGGAACATGACCTCCATATGCTGAAGGCCATCCAAATGTTTAAATTTATGTAACATGTCGCTGCTGATCAAGACCCTCGCTGCTCTCTTAAAACTTCGCTGTAGTTCGTGAGAGCGCCCAAGGGCTTCCGGCTGCATAAAAGTCCATAGGGTATCCACCGCCATTCTTGGTCTCGGCGTCGTCATCTCCGGGCATCCATCCTACAGCTTTCCCCACTGCTACGGCTGTCTCGTAAGGGCTCAGCAGCGGCCGGTCAAACGCGTATCCCCAGTCAATGGATAGCCGCGGACACGATGTCTGAATAAAGGTTGATATGTGGGGATTAAACAGCGCGAGTTTGGCCGGCGACAGCTCGGAGAGTAGAATAGGGATATATGGAATCACTGTTTTTGAGGCTTCCAGTTGATTAGTGATTGCCTACCAAAAAAATCAGACATAGGAAAAAGACATTCTCCAAACATCCACGTACTTGAAGCTGCTTGAAACTTCCTTGACGACCCAAAGTTCCCAGAATGACTCCCCACAGAGGAGCCTCGTCAATTGCTTCTGACTGGGCAAAGGCAGCTATACTTTTTCGCGCCGTTTGCACAGCGTCATCACGAACAGCATGCATCTCACGATGGTCGTACCGTTCTCGCGTCAACTTCTTGGAGTACGGGTCGTATCGGAACGCAGGGACAGAAGGATTGGCAATCATTATTGATTCGAGATGAAAACGTCCATCTCCCAAGTAGCTACGAGGAGACATGAAAAGGGTACACATGCAAGATTCAAGAAAATCGTACATCAATGCATCGACATCACCTAGACGGGGCGCCGTGCATCCAAGAATTTCGCCCGGAGACAAAGGCTTTGATCGGGGTATAGTAGCATCATATTTGCCTCTCCAAAAGCTAGTTTTCGGAGCCTCGACTGCAGTTGTAGAAGTGGACGCTTCAGTCAGAAGACCAACCGGTTGTGGGGCAGAGCTCGAGTCTTCGTATTCAGATGAGAGATCGTCTTTGAGCTGCTGCAGTGCAGCTACAAATTGGATGGTCGATACCAATGCCAGTTTGGTGGATTCATAGGAGCGAGAAGAGCCTTGACCGTCAAGAAGGGTAGGGCCTTCTATTCGAAGATGACCAGTAGTGGTGGGTCCAATTTGGCGGCCAGCGGGAATTTTACTGTCCGATGCCTCTGATTCCAACAGCGCTTCATGGAAGAGTTGTCGGTCATCTGGAAAGTTGAGGCGGACGGACTGTGTGAGATGTAACGAGTCGATGGCGATTTCTACAAAAATATACAGAGTTTTGATTGATGTCTGGTCCATGGGCACTGTAATTCATGTTAACCCAAGCATGTAAGATTCAAAGACACTCACCGAGACAACTGTGCCCATAGTGGATGAGCATGTCGCAGCCCAGCGCCACTGCGGTATAGTCATCGACGCAGCAAGCGCCGTATGTTACATCGCCCATAATGACAGTTAGCGCGGGCGTGAACCTGGAGTCGCACTTTATCAGGATTTCAATCTTCGCTGCTGCCGACTGATGCACTTCTCGATGATATCCGCAATCGTGCACGCAAACATTTGCAGGCCCTCTGGCATCTGCAAGGCGACCATCGTAGCGTTGTTTTTTCGGACATGAAATATAGTTTTGTGTATTTCGAGCGAGTAATTGCGCGGTAGCTGGGCAATGGCAGCATTGAGCTCGGGATCCTGGAGAATATCCTGAGGAATCTGGTTGCTCATTGTGGGAGCACCTGGACGCGAAGGCGTGGCAGATTTTGTGCCGACGAAGCGTTTACGGGGTTTCGCTGCATTGGACGCCATGATAGCTGGAAGCAAGAGGCGATTCCGGCGCTCGGCCCGGCCTTGCGGTGTGGTGAGATCACTGACGCGTATCTGCGCGCGTTCTCTTACGTTTTGAGAGGCGCTTGCGTTGCGTGCTTGCTGCCTCCTTCTTGCCATGACTTCAAGAAATGGCCATTGCGCAATGCGCGCGTCCTGCGGCACCCCCTTCAAACCCCTGCCTTGTCCTTACGATGGGCCTGCTCTCGAGGTGCGTTGGCACTCGTCATGGTCTGCGCCCGCCTCACGCTATTTAACAGCCAGAGGACGAAGATGCACGCGCGCTTCTGGCCCAAGTCTGTGGCCCTGAATTCACAGAGGGGCCGGTCTGTTGCACCTCTGACCAGGTCGAGGCACTTCGCGCGAACTTCGAGCCCATTGAAGGCCTCCTCTCCACCTGCCCTGCCTGTCGGAATAACTTCCGCTCTTTCTTCTGCACATTCACCTGTTCGCCCGACCAGGGAACATTCGTGAACATTACCGCCACCCAGCCAACGTCGAGTGAAAAGGTCGCCGTCAAGTCCATCGACTTTTTCGTCGGGCAGCAATTCGGAGAGGGTTTCTTCGATAGCTGCAAGGATGTCCAGTTCGATGCTGCCAATTCGTATGCCATGGACTTGATTGGCGGTGGGGCGAAGAATTATACGTCATTCCTGAAATTTATGGGCGACGAGAAACCGTTCGGCAGTCCGTTCCAGATGGACTTTCCCCTCCACACTCCTCCCGAATTCGTCGCCTTGAACCCCTCGCCTCGGAATTGTTATGACAGTGATTTGGGAAGCCGGTGCCCATGCATCGACTGTCCCTCCGTGTGCCCTACTTTGCCCGACATTCCTGTACCGGGCTCAGAGCCAGTGTGCCAGATAGGCGCCCTCACCTGCCTTTCCTTCGTCCTCATCCTCACATATGGGTTGGCGGTTTCTGGATTTTTCCTCGGCTACGTCGTTCAAAACACCATCCGGAGACGCCGAGAGCAAACTTATGAACGAATGGCGCTCTCCGCTGAGACTGCATCCATCACTTCCCCGAGATCGCAGAGCAGGGGTCTGGTGGGCCAAGCGTCACTCGCCCAATATCATGACGATGAATCCTCGGGAGCGACACAGTTCGAGTCGCGCCACCTGGGTCGAGGAGCGTCTCTGGTGGATCCCATTGATACTGCCCAGCCTAGACAGTATCCTCTCAACAATATTTTACGACGAGGGTTTTATCGACTAGGGTTGATGACCGCTTCCTCGCCATGGTTGACCTTCGCCATCGTCTTCCTGCTAGTGGGTCTACTCAATATTGGGTGGAAATACTTTGCGGTAGAAACGGATCCTGTTCGTCTCTGGGTGGCCCCATCATCCGAGAGCAGAATACAAAAGGAATACTTCGACGAACATTTTGGTCCATTCTACCGCACGGAGCAAATCTTCGTGACCGCCCTCGATCAACCTGCCGAATCCAACTCGTCCCTGGCACTCGTAGAAGGTGGTACGCCCGTTCTCTCGTGGGACCACCTTCAGTTTTGGTTTGAGGTTGAAGCGGAGATCCGAGACCTGAAATCACGGAGCGGATATCG
Organism: Mycena galopus ATCC 62051; assembly: GCA_014925785.1. NCBI lineage: Eukaryota > Fungi > Basidiomycota > Agaricomycetes > Agaricales > Mycenaceae > Mycena > Mycena galopus. The sequence continues at coordinate 559,320 of WIQG01000010.1, read as the reverse complement.
TCTGAAGGATGTCTGTTTCAAGCCTGCTGGTCCACGAGGAGCATGTGTGGTTCAATCTGTCGGTGGTTGGTTCGACAACGACCTTGACGCCTACAACGAAACGTCGTGGAAGGCTCATCTAGAAATGTGCGCCAGACAGCCTGTTGAGTGTCGGCCCGACTATGAGCAACCACTCGCTCCTCAGTATGTGCTCGGAGGCGTCCCAATCAAAGAGGATGGTTCCAAAGACTTCTTGGGAGCCGAGGCGATGGTTGTCACATATGTCGTCGACGACTCTCTTGATCCCGCAGTCCAGGCAAAGGCAATGGAGTGGGAGGAAACCCTCCGACAATATTTGTTGGATTTAGAGGAAAGATCGCCATCAGCTGGATTGCGAATTGCGTTTTCCACAGGCGTCTCCCTTGAGGAAGAGATCAACAAAAGCGCCAATATGGACGTCAAGATCGTGGTTTTGTCCTATCTCGCCATGTTCGTATACGTCTCCTTGACCCTTGGCAGCGGAACTCCCGGACGGGAAGATGAAGGAATTGTGACATCCCTTGTTCAGTGGGCTCATAACTTCCCTCGCTTGTTCAAACGGGAAGGCAGGGCTCCGTCCACAGCTTCTGTCGACTCTAGGACAATCCCTCACTTCTTCCCTCGTCTCCCTCGCTCCCTTTTCATCGGTTCGAAGTTCATGCTTGGGCTTTTCGGCATATTACTGGTCATCCTCTCCGTTTCGTCTTCCGTCGGATTTTTCTCTTTCATCGGGGTCAAAGTGACACTCATCATCGCAGAAGTCATCCCTTTCCTCGTCCTGGCGGTCGGCGTCGACAATGTCTTCATCCTCGTTCACGAGCTCGACCGTCAAAATCTATTACACGGCCCCAACGCAGCACCGAACCATGGACCTGGTTTCGCCACTCCACTATCCCCGAACTCGCACGGCCACCGCTCGCCCTTCGATTCCACGCAGGACGACGTGGATGTGGACGCGGCGTCGATGCCATTATACCTTTCTGCCGAAGAGCGTGTTGCGCGGACGTTGGCGAAAATGGGTCCCTCCATTTTGCTCAGCACTATCACTGAAACCGTCGCGTTTGCCTTGGGAGCGCTGGTGCCAATGCCTGCTGTCCGCAATTTCGCGCTCTACGCCGCAGGAAGCGTATTCTTGAATGCATTTTTGCAGGTTACCGTCTTTATCAGTGCACTTTTGCTCGATCTCAGGCGTGTAGAGGTATTATTTATTTCATTCTGCGCCTCCCTTTAGTCTCATAACTATCGTTAGTCCAGTCGCATTGATTGCTTCCCCTGCATCCGCCTTCCTTCTCGGATACAATTGCTTGATGCACCAGCATATGCCAACAGCTTGGGCAAAATCGCCCGCTTCATTCGACGTCACTATGCCCCATTCTTACTCAAGCCTGTCGTCAAAGGGGTTGTTGCCGCCATTTTTGGCGGTATATTCGTTGCGTCAGTGATATCCATGCAATACATCGAACTAGGTCTAGGTACGACCACGCCTTTCTCCATCTTCGGCATAGCTCACCAGTTGGATTAGATCAAAGATTGGCCTTGCCCTCCGAATCTTATCTGGTTGACTATTTCGACCATCTAGACCAGTATTTCGACGTCGGCCCCCCAGTGTACTTTGTGTCGCATGATATCGATGTCACGCAGCGGGTGGGGCAACAGGCACTGTGCGGGCGTTTCACCACGTGCGAGGACTTTTCAGTCGCCAACTCACTCGAGGCAGAACGCAAGCGGCCCCTATCCTCGTTTATCTCGGAGCCCACAGCGTCTTGGATCGACAACTTCTTAGGCTGGCTCAACCCCACGAGCGAATCATGCTGCCGTGTCCGAAAAGCGAATCCTCGTGTCTTCTGCGGCGAGCGCGATTCCGACCGGTTATGTCAACCTTGTTATCTCGACAAAACACCTGCGTGGAACATCACGATGGACGGCCTGCCGGAAGGCGAAGAATTCATGTGGTATTTGAAGCAGTGGTTGAATTCTCCGACTACGGAATCCTGCCCTGTGGCTGGTAGATCTTCTTTTGGAAACGCCTTGTCGCTCAACCAAGACGACAGCCAAGTCGTTGCTTCTCATTTCCGGACAATGCATTCGCCCCTCAAGACACAACAGGACTTCATAAACGCCTTTGCCGCCGCTCACCGCGTGGCGGAGGACATCTCCCGCCAAACCGGCGCCACAGTCTTCCCGTACTCCCTCTTCTACGTCTTCTTCGACCAGTACGCGCATATCGTGGCTATAACGCAAGAGGTGCTCGGATTTGGGCTGGCGGCGGTTCTGCTGGTCACCGCATTGATGCTGGGGTCTTGGCGCACCGGCACGATAGTGACTAGCGTCGTTGCGCTCACGGTGGTATCCGTCATGGGGGTGATGGCGGTCTGGGGCATCAGCCTGAACGCGATCAGTCTCGTCAACCTCGTCATTTCTCTCGGGATCGCGGTCGAGTTCTGCGCACATATTGCGCGCGCGTTCATGAGCGCCGGGTCGGGATTACCTATGGACCATCCTGCTGGGCAGCGGGAAAGAGACGAGCGCATGTGGACCGCGTTAGTCGACGTTGGCCCTTCGGTGAGTAGATGAGTTCCTCGAGGTACTTTTCTGACTTGCGGATGTTCAGGTGCTGTCTGGCATAACCTTCACCAAGCTCATCGGCATGTGTGTCCTAGCGCTCACTCGTTCGCGACTTCTCGAAGTGAGTCAACTGTCCTTTCACTGGGTATTTCTTAACGCAGCCTCAGATATACTACTTCCGAATGTGGCTCACTCTCATAATTTCGGGGGCTCTCCACGGACTAGTGTTACTTCCCGTCATCCTCAGCGTTGCTGGTGGGCCTGGTTTCCCGCAACAGGAGGCAGATGAGGAGTGGATGTCGAATGCAATCAGAAATGATTATGAATATGCGTACGTCTGTGTGAACCGTACCTTGACGAAGCTGACCGCAAAGCAGTCCTTTCCTGGCGGACGACGACTCGGTAGCCAGCGATTAGCTAGAGTACCATAATACCCCACTCCTGTAATAACTTTTTTTACATTCAGAGCGACGTAGCGTAGGCACAAGATACGAAGGCAAACGGCTGTCCTACTACTCCTCAGTCTTAGGCTGCTTTTGGCGATCTGGATCTTGACCTGCTGTCTCGGATATCGCTCATACTTTTTCTCCCCCTGCTATCCGACCGGGAGCGGGACCTGCTCCTGCTATACCGCGAGTAGGACGAATAAGAACGAGAACGAGAACGCGACCGAGAGCGAGAACGCGACATGGATCGCGAGCGTGAACGGCTGGAGCGAACAGAGTAGCTCCGCGAATTTGAGCGCCTCCGGCCATAGCCACCGCGCTGGTAGCTCGGTGAACGTCTCCGCGGCCCCAGGCGGTCTTGCGGCCCGCGGCGAATGGGCGAGCGTGAGCGAGAGCGGCTGCGGGAGCGGCCCCTGCGGTAGAAGTCGCGTCCCGGCGGGCCACCGCGTCCGCGGAAAGAGCGGCCGCGATAGGAATCACCACGCATACGGGGCTCAGGGCCGCGTCTGCGGAACCCGAGAGGTGAGCGGGAGCGGGAGCGAGACAAGGATCGAGGGCGACCGGGTCCATTTCGAGGGGGACGCGGCCGAGAGCGAGAGCGCGAGCGAACCGGGAGGTCAGAGAGCTCTACTTTGACCACGGCGCCGTCGATCTGGCCGCCATTCATGTGAGAGGCGGCTTTCTGGGCAGACGGTGGGTCGGCATACTCCAAAGCGGCTTTTCCTCTGTTCTGGCCGGCTGGTTGGGTAATAAGTATCGAGGAATGATACCGGGAATGAGGGCATACATTTCAAGTAAAGTGGTAAATCAATCTGGACTATCTCGCCGTAAAAGCCGAAAATTGTTTTGAGGTGGGTCTCGACGACGTTGCGGCTCAGGTTGGTGATTATGACCACCTTCGCGCTGGACTTGTTTGCAACAGGCTTGGTGTCCACGTCCATATCTGCATCTTGATCGACAGGCCGAGGCGACAGAGAGCGTCCTCTGGTCGACATTTTGTGGTGGACGTAGTTGCTGTCACGCTTCGTGACACGAGTCACTCCCATCCCGCGGCACCCTCCGAGTACAGCCGAAATTCACTTTTGCATTTTGGAAACTACACTGTGCGAATTCAAAGGCTCTGTACTCAGTTTTGCATCGCCGAGACGCGCGATAATGATCCACACTTGAGAAACCCGGATTCTGGCTGAATTCGCAAGTCTATTTTCAAATGTCCAGCAATTTACAGTGGCCAGGGAGTCCCCAGTCGACCTTATCATTTCCCGAATTTTGGTACGCTGGTCTACTCTTCCTCTGCTGCCTCGACGTATTTATGGCGGATGTCCTGCCATTGTTTCTGCAAGACGGCGAGATATTTTAGATGCGCACGGAACCAGCACGCATAGCGAACGCACCCCTCTGTTCCAGCGGTCGAAGAAGGCGGTGACACCGGTGTCGAACCCAATTCCAAACGCAAACGCTCCGACGAAGATGGTGGGGACGAACATGCCTGGACGTTCAGTTGGTCAAGTCAAAGACAGCATGTGGAACGAGGTAAACGGACTGTTGCGCCGGAAGAACGTGTTGTAGAGGGTTGTAGAGAACTAGAATAACATTCAGAGGGCATTTTAGAGATTGAGGCTGCAGAATTACTTACGCTCATCGTGGTCGAAGACGAAGCAAAAATGTTTGGTCGTGTTTCGCATTCTTCCTTCCTTCCTCCATGTTCGCGCTTCATCGCGCGCGTGCGCCGCTGCGGCTGGCGGCTCGCATGCCCCTTTTACGGCCTCCACGCATATCCGCTGGCTATGCTGACCAGGTTCCAACCATGAACAACTTGCTCACCAACGTCCTCGAAAAAAATCCCGACTCTCTACCGGACTACTCTTCCGAGTCCGACGAGCCCTACACACCTGAGGATTTCGCGGATCCTGGTGCCCCATATGCATACCCCGACCAAGTAAATCCGGGCGCTGCTCCCGCCCAGGACTACACCTACACCAAAGCAAAACCCTCCTGGCGGTTCCACTGCCATTCCACGAAAACCAATACCATAAACACATTCACCAATCCCGACGGGAACGTCGTCGCGTGGTTCTCTGGCGGCTCGACGGGGTTCAAAAAACGGAATCGGTCGTCGTACGAGGCAGGGTATCAGTGCGCGGTCCAGATGTTCGAGAGAATCGAGACAGAGGCGGCGACAGAAGAAAAAGAGAACCCCGACAGCAAAGTCACCATTGATTTGTTTTGCAAAGGGTTCGGCCAGGGCCGAGACGCGCTGTTCAAAGCCCTCATGACGGCGCAGGGAGATGGGGTCCGTAACCGCATAAATTCAATCACGGATCGCACGCCGTTGAAGATTGGAGGGACACGGGCGAAAAAGAGAAAGCGACGTTAGTCCAAGGTACGGTTTCTGACATACTTACCGGAAGGCTTGCTCTCACATGAGATAGAATTAATTATATTTCCCCGTTTAATGGAATCCTATTCCGAAAATTGCGAAAGGATCAATGCCGATTTTTGCGCGCGCCAAGGGAAGCTGAGATCGCTTTTTGAAGTCCAGGTTTGAATGTAGAGACGAATCAACAGCTGTAGTTTGAGAATTCCTCACTCTCTTTCAGCGTCGACAGAGAAGCACGCTTTCAGGTCCATAACCCGTACATTGGAAGCTGGCGGATAGAATTTCGAGGCAACATGCTTCCAGTGCTTGCGGACTCAGGAGACGTTTCCATCCCAAAACTGCGATTGCATCGACCGCGCGACGAATACATGAAGGCCACTACTACTCTGCTGTCGGTTCGACTTGACTCCCCAGAGACGCGTCTCCTTCTCGAATTCTGGGTGTTGTAGGTTGACCGTACACACTCTTGGTCTTCCCCAACCAGCCTTGGCGTCTGTCAACCACGATTTTCCACCAACTGCGCGATACGCGCGCGCGCTCGGAGCCATTTCGACGAGCCTATACTGGGCCACATTAATACTGGGTAGACCTCTCCAACGCGAAGAAACCGCCCACTGATCTTTTTATGTGAGCGTTCCATGCTGTCTGGACGAAATACCGTAGCCGGTGGGATAGGAATAAACGTGGTCTTGATATTCGGGGGAGTACAAGCGAGTGGTTGATGGAAGGGATGGTGATACCGATGGGGATGCGGATGCTCGACGCAGGAGCTCGCCGGCTCATTTCAGAGGCAAAGAGAGAGAGGCCCACCGATGAAGGAAGAAGCCGATCGGACAACGGGAAGGCGTTCGTTTTGTTGACAGCGGTGAAGAAAGACAGACAAACGGAGGATCCAGGGCCGAGCGGGGACAGAAACCAGCGGAGGAGGGTCATGGGTGGAGTAGGTCGGGCGAAAGAAGGGAAGGGAAATGAATGTAGAAGCTGGGTGAGAAGAGAAGACTGGAGGGAACACCAAATGAATCAAAGGAAGGAGTCGGTGCAGCCGGACGAGGCAGGGGAGGACAGAGTGCGGTGGGCCAAAAGAGGAGAGAAGTCGTCGCGGAGGGTCGGAGGCGGGCAGAGTCCATAAAGAGATGCGGAAGGAGCAGGGTGTCTGGTGGGAGAGGGAGCGAGTCGAGGTGGGAGTGGGAGAGCTGGTGGGAACAGGAAAGATCTCGGTGCAAATGAAAAGGCGGGGCGGGCCAGAATCAAGAAGTCGGTGGGGTGGAAGTGAGAAAAGTCGGAGTGGGCAATGGAAGAGAGCCGCTGGCTGAAAAGAGGAGAGGCGGGAAGACGACGAAAGGCGAAACAAATGGGATGAAAGAATCAATAGAGTCGGAAGAGGGCAGGGCGAGACGAGAAGAAAGATTGTGCAAAGGGAAAGATTGAGAATGGAAGAGGAGAAGCCGTATGGGCAGAGTGGGGGAGAAACGGCGGTCCATGCATGAGGGAGATGGGAGAAGAACATCCGCAAGACGGCCATGGAAGCGAGCAAGAGGCAAAGGAAGAAAGGCCGGGGGAAAATGCAAAGGTGAGAGGTCGGAGGGAGGGCCAAGTAAAGACGGTGGCAGGCAGATAGAGTGGGATTCGACAGATGTCGACAAGTGAATGCGGAAGTCGATGAACAGGCGGACGTGGTGTCCGAGTTGGGTGAGCAGGGAGGTGTTGTTGGACGGGAGAGAGGTCGATCGCGAGGGAGGGAGAGAAGTCGACGGAGCGTGGAGGCAGGGAAGTCGCAACAAAGTTGTTGAAGGCGGAGATGGAGAGCGGAAATGGCGGTAAAGAGAGGAAGGGATCGGGTTAGAGAGAGCCAAAGTCGGGAGAAGCCAGACGGGTGAAACAGGGAGATTGACAGCGACTTGGAGGAGGAGGGAAGCCGGGAAAATGTCAAGGTGAGAGGCGGAGGAGATGCCGGAGGAAGGGCCAAACTAAAATAGAATAAAGGCCATGAGCGGATATACGGGATCCGTAACGAAAGATGTCGACGAGGGTGGGGTAACGAGGCTGGCGGAATGTCGTCGGAAGGGCGGGGAGATACGCTGGCCGTTGCCGGAGGGAAGAGAGGTCAATAGGAAGGTAGAGAAGCCGACAGGACTGTAGTGGATGGGAAGGAGCGGCCGAGATGACGGCAGAGTGCGGTAGGGGTTGCGTTCAAAATGGAGCAAAGCCGGAGGCAGAACCAGGGCGGAATGGGTTGATAAAGAGAGATTGATTAGAGATTGACGACGAGGAAGGGAGAGAAGCAGGGGGAAGTAGGTGGACGTGGCGGGAAAAGAGCGAGGGGTCACTGTAGGAGAAGGGAGATCGATGCCACCAGAAAGGAAAAGACAGGGTGGTACGGCGACCAGCGGGTGTAATATACGACAGTGGCGAACCAAATGACTCGAGAGGGAAAGAACTCGGCTGCATAGGATTGAAGGACGAAGGAGAAATTGACTGAGACGACGGCGGTGGGCAAAGTCGTGAGCATCCGGACATGGCGAGGTCGAGAGCAGACACGGCCCACAAGCAGGGGAACAGGGAGAGGATGAAGGGGCATAACGTGGAAGGGAGAGAGAATCCGAAAGATGACATGGAAGGACGATACGCGGTGGGAAGAAAGAGATCGACGGGGAAGGGAAGGATGTCGGTGAAGGGGCAGCCGGTGGAACAACGGCGACGCGCGAAGGAGGGCCCTCGAAGAGAATGGGAGGCAAGGCGAGACGAGGAGAAGGCCCAGAGAGGGCGGAAATAATGAGCGAGGAGATGTGGAAACGGTGGCGCCGCAAGGTCGAAGTGTGAAAGTTCGAAGGACGAAGCATTTAGATAGGGAGACGTCGGGTGGGAGAGGGGAAAGAGGTGAGAAAGAAGGAATTCGGATTCAAAGAGGCACAAGAGGTCGACAGCGCGAAGAAATAGATTGGTAGGGAGAGGGAGAGACGACGCTTGTAACGGCGGGATGTGACGGTAAGACAGACAGAGAAAACAGGAGAGTGAAATAAGATCCAAAGTATGAGATGACGCTGAAGACCAAGGCGGCGGTATGTTGAACGGGATGCAATGAAAGGGGTCGACGGAGAGGCATAAGAAAATTTGGGTTGAGATGGCTGCATCATGGGAAGGAATAAGGAAGAGGGCGAGTATGAAAGTAGGAGGTGACAATGATAGGGAGAGTTGGGCGAGGAAATGGGAGAGACGCTGGAGATCGGAAAGAAGTTTGAGAGACTGAAGGGCCTTAAGAAGGGCGACCGAGATCATTCCAGGCAAGGCGGCGAGGAGGCTTGGAGAGCAGGAACACGACAAGGAAGGGCGAGAAGTCCGTAGGAAGGAAAGAAGCACATCGAGAGGCGGCCCAAAAAAATATGCCGAAGGGGTGGTGGTAGTGGGAGAAAGACAAATGAGGGTTCGACAAACAGGTCAGCCGCTTTTTGATTTCGGAGGTGGCTGTGCTGCCGAGATATGCCAAACAAAGCCAACGCGACACGTTTTGGTGCAGCGAGATCCTTGAAAACCCATTGAGTATCGACGCGACCGATGAGACTAGAGTATCGGACAAACAACGCGTTGTAGTCTTAAAATTGCCTTTCTGGGCTGCATGGACGAGCGGCGATCCTGATCGCATCATCAACCGATTCAGGAAGCTCGGGTACTCAAATGGCAAGCTCGTGAAAATGGCAATGTGGATGGCAACGTCTCCAGACATCAATATTCCGCAGTAAGGTGAGCCGTGAGCGATTCCAAGGCTTTGTCTTTATCTGAGTTGTGTAGCGGTTTTCAGAATAAGAGCTTGGAGTTTGGAGTTTTGAGGTGAGGGCAGCTTTGGAACTGTCGTGCGTCCTCAGAACCTAATACACGTAGCAATTACATTCACCTGTCTAATAATTGAAATCGACTCTAGATAAGAATTCTAATTTAAAGATGGGATGAAGGGGTCACAGTGCAGGAAAGATCAAAATGAGAATCTTCCTTGTACTTCTGGTACGCCGGTCTGTTGAGTGAGTTGATCGCGACACATTTATCGACTTCAATGTCTTGTATCAGTGCCTCTGGAACGCTGTTCAGCAAACAAATGGGTGAGACGGGGAGGACGCACCGCGCGACGTGTAGTCCAGCTCTGGGCGAATGTACCCAAGCACCAAGGCATTCATCTCGTACCCGTAGAAGTCTGCCCGAAACTCGTGCATGATGTGAATTTCCTGCACGACGGTGACGAAAGGTGCAGTATAATTTGGGGCACACGCACAGCAGTCAGACGTTCATTCTTGTAGAAGGGATTCCATCCCAAGCTCATCACCATTGGGAGGACACGAATGTCGTCTGTGCAGAGCTCAGTCTTGCCGTCTTTCGGCGGCAACACCTGGGCGTATCCAAAGTAGACCCCGGTCTTCGCGACACTACTTATCGGTGTGATACACTCGTCGGGGAGATTGGCTTGAGGAATGGATCATCGATTTAAGTTCCAGAGAAGAGCCAATGCTCGAACCAGTTGGGCAGCCAAGCTCTTTGCTCCCGCGACCGAAGCCTTTCTGAACGGGCCCTGATAATAAGATAGGAAATGGATTTTCGGGAGAGTCGGGGCCAACGACCTGAGGACGGGTTGAGCGGAACGCTATGGTCTGGCGCGGGGCCTCAGGGCGCTCTGAGAGCTGGGCTAGCTCTGCCGCAGTGGCCATCGATGTAGTACGCGGAGGAACTTTGACAGTTCGGAGCCGATTGGTGATACTAGGGCTAATCACTGAAGCCGAATATAGCCGAGCGTGAGCTTCAGCCGCTTTCATGTCGTCGTATTACCCATACCAGCCTGTTCCAGCAGCCGCTACTTCGTCTTACAACCCGTACTCTCAGTACAATGCTCAGGCCCAGTACACCGCTCAGGCCCAAGCTCAGGCCGCGTCCTATAGCAATTATTATCCTGCTACCTACCACCCACCAGCGCCGCCAGCACGGGTCACCCCTCCTCCGCCGGACCTGCCGCCGCCCCCGCCGGATCTGACCTCAATCACGCCCCAGGTCGCCTCAAACGCAATCCAAAGGCTCATCGCGTCTGAGTTGCGCGATGCGGGCTTCTCTTCTGCCCACCCACTAGCTATGCAGAGCCTCGAACGCGACGTCGTTGCCTGTGCGCGTCACCCTCTCTCTTCTTCGTGCAGCTGAACCAACCAACTGCCACATAGTCATCGAGAGGCTTTATGAGCGGGCGCACCAGTATGCCAACCTGTCCAACAGGTCTGCAGCAATTGCCACGGATCTTGTGCTTGCTTGTGAGGAGTTCAAGATTGCTCCGGAGTCTCTGCGTCCAACACGGGCGAAGATTGCCCGGAAGAAGAAAAAGAAGAGTACGTGTTAGACGTGTTTCTGCTGCTCAGTTGAACGAACAACCATGCCACCAGCGGTACCAGCGACGCCGGCCTTGATACCTCCTGCGTCCCGTTCCCCGTCTCCTGACGGCCTGCCCTCGGACGACGAAAGTGTACCCCCGTCAATACCTGTTACCTTGCGAGGTTTGCCCTCTAATTTTCCTAAACTGCCCCCGAAGCACACATATCTTCGGACGCCTGTATGCTTTCTTTTTCACTTGAAGTTTGTGTCTTGATCTGATTTTTCTGCAGGCATCTCCTCCGAAAAAAGCCGCTATCCCATCCCTCGAAAAGAAACTTGAGACAGCTGGTTTGGTACAATCATCCCTCAAGAGCCTGATGGTGGCGACAGAGGATGCGAAAGGGCAAGAAGAAGGCGAGCTCCTCGGTCACATTGTAAATTCAGAAACGGGCCTGCATCCCCGCAAGCGGTGGAAACTCTCGCATCCGTCATCGCGCAGGAATAGGTCATCGACTGCCTCCCGTATCCAAACTTCATTAGCTAGTTGATTGTATTGTATTACGCTCTGTATCGTGCTAATCTATGCCCTACGTCCCAGCGAGTCGAGCGGACCGCCTGCTGGGTACGCTTTTGATGTCCGAGACGCGACGCCGGCCTTTTTTCGGACTTGTCTGAGTTGTGCTTGTCTCGACCACTGCGGCTGGCTGGGATGCCAGGTCAGTGCTGGACAGCGAGCTTGTACCTTCAGCCGGCTGAGAATTGATATCGTGCGTCTCTTTCTGAGGTTCTGGCTCGGCTGTCACTTGTACCACTCGTTTCTTCGAAGGGGGCGCGCCCTCTGGATCCGCAGCGGCGCTGCGCTTCCCTCTGGTGTTGTTTTTCTTGGGGTTCACCTCCTCCGAGTCCTCCGGTGGATGCGCAACGGCTCTTCGCCTCCCTCTAGTGTTGTTTTTCTTGGGAGCTTCCTCCTCCGAGTCTTTCTCTGGATCCGTAGCGGCTTTTCGCTTCCCTCTGGTGTTGTTTTTCTTGGGAGCTTCTTCCTCCGAGTCCTTCTCCTGATTCGCAGTAGCATTCCGCTTCCCTCTGGTGTTGCTTTTCGTCGGAGTTTCCTCTTCCTCCTCCTCCTCCTCCTCCTCCTCCGAGTCAGGATCTGGGGCAACGACCTTGTCTCTCACGAGACGTCTTGGTCGAGGTCTTGGTGGCGGCCCGGCTACAGATGGCGTGACGATGGCTTTCGGCTGGACTTTCTTTGTTGGCTTTCGAGGAGTAGAGCGCGTAGGTGCAGAAGGTGTTTCAGTTTCGTCTTCCGCCAGTGGTGTTTCGGGAAGTGTCGAGGGCCCTGCGACCGGAGAGTCGAGCGAATCGTAGCGAAGCCGGCACTGCGCAAAAATAATCACGTCGCCCGCCACGAAAGCAACTAAGGAGACTCACAGCGTTCGCGGGGCGATCCAATTGGACAGCGATGACTTTCCACTTTCTGCCGTTGACCTTGACAGCTTCAATGAGAGCCGCATCTTTCTCCTCGTCCCATCCGTTGCCCTTCTTGTCGGTTTTGGTAGGATCAAAAGAACCGAGCCAGCGCTCACGGCACTGCTCGTTGGTCCTGCCGGGAATGGTGCCGGCCACCTCAGCCCATGCAGTCCGTCCGTAACCCGCGACAGCAGCCTTCAGCCGCTCGTCTTCCTCCGCCGTCCAGCTACCGCGGGCCAGGGATGAATCGAGGGTGCGCAGATAGCGGGTGGAACATTGGTTCGCAATTAAGTTTGGGGACACATATTTTGCAACTTGAAAGGAATCAGGATACGAATGGAATGAGAAGGGAAGAAAGTCCGACCAAGACTCCACGCAAAGCCGTATTGCCTCACAGCGTCCAATAATTTTTGGTCGGACTCGGCGTTCCAATTGAATCGCGGGCGGTCGGTCATTTGGCGCATGCAATCCAAGGGCAAACGGTTGGTCTGCGAGAATGAAAAATCAACGCCATTCAACACATGAGCGAGGATATTTACCCCCAACTCCCGGGAAACCTCCACCCAGTTGACTTTGGTTTGACTGGGTTGCTTCTTTATAATGTTTTCCAACTTTTGAAGTTCGGCTGCCTTCCATGGTCCGCGATTTGTGACGGTACTTAGGTCGCCAATCCATTTAATCTTGCATTCTTGGGCGGTTCGTTTGATACTAGAAGAGTCGGAGACCTAAGTGAGGCGGCGTAAGACAGGAAAAGCCATGTGAGGAGGTACATTCACCTTCTCGGCAATAGCAGTCCAGTTCAATTTGTCCGTTATCTGGGCGTCATTTGGTAACGCGCTGGAGAGGAGATTAATAGAGACCCATTATCGGAGAGCTGTTTACCCGTCCAACTGTTCGACGCGTCGTAATTCAGCATTCACGGCGGTCTTCAACGTCTCAACCTCCTTCGGAGGCACTAGATTTAGCACATTAAGTCCTGGGAATCCAAGAATGCAGACTCGGAGCATACTTGCATGCCGAACAGTAAAATCCAGGTAACGGTTCCTCTTTGTCACGTCTTGGAAAAAAGGTGATTCCTAGACGGGGTTATAAACTCGCCACAAAATAAGTATGCGCGCGCGAGTGCGTACTGGATTGTTGAAACTACGAACGGGCCCGACGGGCGGTTTTGCATTAGGGATATAGAAGTCGCACTCTATTTCGTCCTCCACGCCCTCGGTGTCGGCCTGAGACTAGATGAAATTCAACTGGGGCTCTACAGGCGGGATGAGTTAGGACACACAAGCAACTTGTCCAGTTCTGCCAGGTCGGCGGTAAGATTTTCAGCATGCTGAGCTAGGGCATACTGGTGTGCTTGGTTCGCCTGCAAAGCACGCCTGGCGAGCTCTTCGGGAGTTGGCGGCGGGGCAAACTCCATTTCAGAGTGATTGAGATTTGCGGAAACACGTGAGCGTAAATTACCTTCCTTGGCAAAACCGTCATGGCGAAGGCTGCCGCGAAACGAATCGGTACGTCCTCTCCGTCCTTTACCCTCTTCTCCCACTTAGCCCATCCAGCGGGACAAAATGACTCCACCGTCAAAACCCTTAGACTCGGCATGATTCTGCCCACCGTTATCTCGCTCGTTTTGCGGCTGTTATTCAGAAGAAGCTCACTGCCGCCGTCGAAAGGCGCCCTGTTCCTTTACATCGTCACATTCTTTCCCGCGTTTTTTCTTTCAAACTACCTGATCAGAATTGGCACTACCAGACGTGATCCAACCACTGGGACGTTGATTTCCTACGGCGAGGATTTGAGCCAGCCCGGCGTCACTGAGTGGTGCTTTGACATTTTATACGTTACATGCAAGTCCATGCCTTCCGTATTTCACAGTGATTTTGAATTCCAAGCTGAACAATCTCGCAGGGGCCTGTCAAATTGGATCTGGTGCTTTTGGAGAATGGTTCTGGTGGTTATATCTGGTGGTAGGGTGCATTTTTCTCCGCTTCATATGCTCGCTTATCTGCCCCAGATTCCCATCTACGCCGTCTACAAATTATGGTCCTCTGTTGTCTCGCCGATGCTGGGGCTCGGGAAATCTTCGCCGCCCCCGGAAGCAAGTGCCACCGAAAAAGACGCCCCAAGCAAACGTCAAGAAAAAATGCGGAAGAGGAGCGAGCGTGGAGACCCGCGTGTCGTCGCTCAGCCGAGGAAATGACGCGTTATTCTCCTCACCTTGTACAATTACCTGGTTTTATTCAAAATTGGCTTGTGCCGACGTACCTGTCTGGAGGCGAGGCTGCTATCTTCCTCGAGCAAGGTGGCCTGCCCAACACTGTCGAGATTTTGCTCGGATGTCGCCAATTATTGTTCTCTCGGCGGTTGCCTTCATATTTTCTTGGAGATCCACAGACAGTTAAAAGGTACGAGATGAGAGTGGTATTTTTTTCGATTCTGCTCGGTATGTGACCTCCAGTGAAATTTCGGGCTTCAAACCCGACCTTTTTGCGATGTTGGAACACAGCCACAGTGTGGCGCACAAAGTCGACGCGTGTGAATGGGGTATCTAGTTACTTCCTGGTCTTAGCGCTCATCATGGCTCAAAGTTCGCATACTGTATCTTTTCTCCAGACCCTCTACTGAGCTCAATTTTCTGTAGGAGCGAAGCCCGAATCGTCGATCCATCACTTGCTTTATACCAACTTTGTACCGTCTGACGCTCAGCGCAATGTCATCCGAGCGCATCTTGACGCCTCGTTGAAGCGCTTGGACCGGCTCGACGCCGAGATGTCGCGTCTGCAGACAACATTGCCCCAACTTGTTGAACAACGGGAACAGCTGTGTGCCGATATTGCGGCCCATGATGCATTGGTGTCTCCAGCTCGGCGCATGCCGCCGGATATTACGCAGGAAATCTTCATTTGCTGTCTGCCGATAGACAGAAACTCCGTGGTGGTCTCAACGGAGGCGCTCATTTTACTGGGTCAAATATGTAAAGCTTGGCGGGGCATTTCGCTTTCCATCCCCTGCCTGTGGTCGGCAATTCATATCGTCGTACCAGGCACTGCCGAGAAGGTCAAAAAATTAGCGGGGTCATCAAATCATGGCTCAGTCGCTCTGGCGGATATTCTTCCAGAACTTCGAGCCTTTGAATTTGAAGGTTGCCTTGATTCGCGCGCTCCCTTCCTCTCTGTGCTCGAGCGGACGCGCTCCCTGAAGGAGCTCACACTTCGACTCCGAGCATTCAGGTTAGACCCTGTCATGGAGTCTCTCAAAACCTCCCCGGATCTCCCGAAACTCAAATTGGAGAGTGCGCAAAATGTACAGCTCGGCAGTTGGTTCGCAGCTGAAAACCAGCACCCTCACCAGGAGTTTTTAACCCTACTTACGGCGAGCGACGCTGGTGTAGTGTAATGTGTCCGTGCTTGACATCCATCGAATACAACGGATGCACCCTCTTTTCCGATTCCAGTCTCGGTGCCTTCCTCAGGAAGCGACTGGGGACTGAGGATGGGACTACGCCTCTGTGAAATATTTCCAAGGCGTCATTCAATCGTGCAAAAGAGATTGACTTGGAGGATCAGCTTCAGCCTTTCATCTCTTCCCCGACGCGACTGTGTCATTGACGTATCCTCCACTTGACTTTATACCGGTCCCGCGTGTTCGTCATGGGAGGGCGTTTTTGGGTCCATCCCTTATTTTAATCCACAGGATTTCTGGCCACATCCGTGGTAATAGGTGGACGAGTATGACTTGATCAAGTCGTACTTGGATCTAAGACCGGATCTTCCAATGCCCGGCAAGCTCGCTGCTCAAGCAGAAACCACGCAGAAATTCTAGGCTACAGATAATGGCGTCGAAGGCTGAGATTTTCTAGGTTGTAGATAAGCGGTCTGAGATACGCATCGAGGAATGTAAAGTTAGGCCAATCAGAGATGGGTGCAATACATCGCCAGAGGAACTTTCGAAGTCTTCCTGGTTGAGAGCGTCCCTATAAATGAATCGTACCGTCGCATTTACGGACGTTGAATGGATTGCCGGATAGGATCCTGTGGGAAGCTAGAAAAATCAGCTGCACCATAGTACCTCCTAGGGTTAAATGACTCTGACGACTAGACCAACATTTAATTCTATCTACGGACAAATCTGCGGAACTCGGAGTACTGCCAATGGATTGCATAAATTCCCGTGGGTGATCGCCAGGCTCGGATAGCTCGGAGTCCGCCCAGCTGTGCGTTTATGCACAGGTATGCGCACTGATTAATTTTTGGAACGGCGTTGTAGGGCTTGGAGTGCGACCGGCAGCAGCCGGCATTGATCGGGGTGCCCGTTTCGGGCCAGCCGCCAATGCATGCCACCTCTCATCATGATCCAAGCATCGCGCCTTTGTCTCAGGCCGCTCTTTCACCTTCACCACCATCTTCCCTTGAAAACCTACTTTCCTGGGGCGTCGCCGTCGACAAATTCGGGACGTTGGCATCGCCGCCGGTAACCAGCATTTATTTGAATCACACTCAAGCACGCGCCGTAAATACTTGACGGCAATCCGACTTGCACCACCCACCTTTGTTACTCTTTCATCTTGCAACGATGTCGGCGCAAAACGCTTCTGCTTCCAACTCTGGTGCGACCCTTGTTACCGAAAGCTGGAAACTCACAAACTCCATGGTCATTTAGCTGAAAGTGAGGGTAGCGTTCAGCCACTCCCCAAGGGCGCCATGCCCACAGCCGTCCCAACTCTAACTTTTCAGCCGGCTCCGACTCGATTTTCTGTGAGTACGCGTTTCAGGTTAGGCGCCCTCGGGACGCCGCTTTGACACAATACTGATGCTTTGACAGGCAAATCTTGACCACCCGCCGAGCCCTCCCGCCACGCCTTCCCAGCGCCTCCTGGATGGCGAGCCGTCCCATGTACAGTTTGCCAGCTATCCTGTAACCCCCGAGGAAAAAACTCGGCCACTGATGGATGAGGACGAAGAAACACCGCGTGGCTGGGTGCCTACCCCTCTGCGCGGGTGGTATGCGATAGCTCTTGTAGTGTTTCTTTTACTCGTCGCCATTGCGCTCGAAATTGCCCTTCATTTTACCAAGAAAAACAATGGTGAGTGGCTCAAAGCACGACTTGAGACATGCACCCATCACGGCCAACAGGATGGAAGACACATGGTAACACGACGAACGGAGTGATGCACTATGTCTATGTGAGTGCATATGGCGGCCGGAAAATGCACACTGCCTGACCTCCTTCCAGACCCTTCCTCCAGTGATCGTTGCGGCAGTCGTGCGTTGATTTGATCGATGCGGCCTACCCAAGACCCAAGACTCACGCAAATTTAGATCGTGGCGCTATGGACCTGGACGGACATCGAGATCAAAAAGATGCAGGTCAATATACCGAGTTCTGGTCCTTCTGGCATCGTACTGACCCGTTATCCAGCCATACGTTGATCTCGTCCATGGGGACGCGTCGCCCGAGAAGAGTCTGCTGCTCGACTACACGCGCACAAATAACTTCGTAGTATGGACCGCAGCTGCACGGAACAAACACTGGATCGTCACCGCCGCATCTATAATGGTTCTTGTCTCCCTGTGCTTCCAACCTCTAGCCTCTGCGTTGTTGTCAGTCAGAAACACATGGATACAACTTCCGGGTGCGTGGAACTGACGCGCGCATCCCCTTCCAAGTCTCACAATTCATGTGCAGATGCCACTCTGAACACTATTTCCACCGTCGGTTTGAATCAAGATTCGAGCTTTACCGATTTGACCAGTAAGGCGCCTTGAATACAGTCGTGATCCATCGTTAACCCCCGTTTAGCATTCTTGACGGCTGCTGGATACGCGTCGGCGAGTGTTGGATACACGTCGACGAGTGTTGGGTACAATCTCCTGCAGCCTCCTTTCGTTTCGGATACCTACACGGTTGCACCATTTGAGATTCCTACCAACCTCGCGGCAAATGGAACTGGTAGGTCGCCACTTGTTCACCTTTCTGCGATACTCAGACGGACGACAGTGATTGCCAACACGACCGCCGTCCAGAGCAACACAAACTGTGCGACCGCCCAGGTGCGTATTCACGGCCCCAGGTAAGAACACCGCTCATGAAAATACAAAGGTCACAATGACGATCCATCCGGACGGGAGCGGATGGAACAATTCGTTGTCGCAAAATGGGTGCACGCTCCAATGGGAAGTGGACAAGAGCGCCGATAACCTTTTTGGGACGAGCACCTGCGGTAACTCGTCGACGCCACCTCAGTTCCAGCCTGTCGTGTTCTGGTTTTTCACCTACCAGCCCACTCCTCAGGCGTCTGCCACGATATGCACCCCAACGATCTCGCTGTTCGAAGTCACTGTGACGCTGGATCTGGCGACTGGAGTCGTGACGAACGTGCACCAGCTGGCGCCATTCAACTCGACGTCTCCCCTTTGGCCGCTCGCGGGAAACGTGACTGGATCGCCGCTGAATGGGCGGGCGTACAACGGAATCAACTTCACCCTCACAGACACAGACTCGGTTACTATCGGTGTGTGCAACTAGCAATATATCTTTGAGTTTGGCTAATGTTGGATCAGCGCGAATGAACGCGACGCAACTAACGATGCCGGCGGCAGTGTTCCAACGGGCGGTGCAGAGCCCGCAGGGGCTTGCAGGGTCGTTCTCTGAAGACCTTTTTGTAAACTGGTCCAATGATGTCTATGTGCGTGAATGTGGTTTCGCCGCTAATAATGCTGACTGTAGGGCAGAGCATCTACCTAACGCTCGTCGCCGCAGCGGTTTACTTTTTGCCCAACCGGCAGCCGATCGTAATGCAGGTCAAGACATTCCAGAACCGGCTGTGGCTGAGGTGTGTTGAAACGGGTGAAGGAGAATTCAAGACTAATCTTACGCCTTGCAGCGATCTTGCGGTGCACTTGCTCGCGGCGCTCTGTGTCATTCTCGCTATCTGCGCGGCGGCGATCCACGTCTTCCACAGGTACGACCGGCAGGACTTGAACCTGCTGCACCAGCCGGGGACTATTGCGTCCGCGGTGTCGATTGGGGCGACGACGGAGATGGGGCACTTGCTCGCGGCGCAGCGCGACTCAAATGGGATCAACCAGGCGCTGCATGACAAGAGGTTCCGAATCGACCCGCACAACATGAAAATCTTGATGCAAGGCGAGGAGGGGTACGATACGGTAGGGAGCCCGATGGACCGGAGGAGGAGCGTATTCGGAGCGATGCAGGGGAAGAGGGCGAGTCGACGGTTCTCGCGCGCGCCTGGTTCACCGGGGCTGCTCCCCAGGTCGCCCAGGACGCCGCAGTCTGCAGCAAGCGGGGCGGTTTAGTTTTCAGGTGCTATTTACTTACGCTATGATTTTTCGCTATTCAATTACGACGGCTTTACTTTTTACATTCCCCGAATACCACGACCACGTGTCTTTGACAGGAGCTGCTGCACTCTTCCTCAACTTCCACATCGCTCAGTCGCCTTTTCCGCCAGGATTTCTTCGGCGTTTCAAGCTTGCGCGGATGCACGTTCCTGACTGGACCTACGAGGAAGTTTGAAAGCTTTCGGGGACTCCGGAGCGTGAACCGTGCTCGATAAGCCAACAGTGATATGCAGACAAAACGGTTGCTTGCGCACCATCTTCGTCCAAGCCTTTCGGTGTGCATTCGTTTCGAGGATTGTCTATAGCGTCAAAGTTATTTGCTGTTCCGTTACTTTCTGCCGAATTTGACGATTACTGTCTCACCACGCGAGGCCCACGCGAGTATTGTCTCCTTCTTTCGAATATTATTGGACTCTAGCCTTTTCGAGGGCATGACGGCATAGGTGCGAGAATTGTTGGCATCAATAGCAGTCCTGATTCAGCAATCGCAATCGACTTGAAAATTTTCATGGGCGGAGAATGACTGACTCGCACATGTCGGAGGGACAGCCTACGCGATACTCGCTCACGATTCCGCCCCGATTATACACGGTGCCCCTTGGGGCGGTGCTGCTGGGCACGGTGATTGGGGTGAACCGTGGCGGGCGGCTGGCGTCATTGCGGTTCCTCGCGGAGAATGCGCACCGGACGCCGAAGACGCAGAAGGGATGGTACCTGTATCACAAAACGAAAAACTACAGGGTGGCTTTTGGGGCGCTGCGAGGGGCCGTGCGCGACGGCGGGTACCTTGGAGCCGCGACGCTGGGCTGGGTGGGGCTGGAAGAGGGACTGAAGAAACTAGGGTGGGGACAAGTCGCGATGAGCGGGGCCGGAGTGGGAACGGCAGGGATATTCTGCGGGCTATGTGAGTGATTTATGCGATTGAAATGGGGTGTTGCTGAGTCGCGATAGACCGGTTGACATGGAAGACGACGCGGCAGACTGTTCTGTTGGGCTTAATCGGGGGCGGAAGCATGGATATACTGAGATGGGCCGTGGAGGAGGAGGAGGATAAAAGGAGCGCTGGAAGCGAGACACATGATACTTCATGATACAGCTGTGGAGTAGATTACAATGCCCTCCAACTCTTGTTACAAAACATTACCTTCTCCGCCTCTGCAGTCTCTGCTACTCGTCCTATTCCACCATGATCAAGCTGTGGCCGCCTGTTGTGCAGGACCCGCAGTTGACGCCAAAGGCGTCCAATAACCCAGAAAGGAATCCGTTTGACGATCCTTCTCTAACCTCCCATCCACTCAGGTCTCCCACCACTCTGTACCACCAGCTTCTGGCTCGCACCCCCGACGTCTCGACCCCCCTGGCGTCAGGATCAGGAGGCCTTGCAGCAGCCCTGCCCACCACCTCTCTCTCGCTCCATGCCCCAGAATTCCTCATGCAACAACCACCAAAACTGCACCTTCCAAACAAGTCCCCAGCGACACAGGCATCGTCCGCCTCGCAAAACGGCTCTGGCTCATCTTCCAAGGGCCAGATTCATGTAAAGCTCATCCAGGCTCGCAGCCTCCATGTCAGCTCCACAGCCAAACCCTACGTCGTCGTTCAGTTCGAGCAGAACGAGTTCGTCAGCAGGGATCCCACCGACGAGGCCGACAAGGAGGTCAAGGGTACCCCCACTGCTGTCCCGACCTCCAGCGCGATGTCCGCTCTCGGTGCAATCGGCTCCAAAGCCGCTGCTGCCGAAGCCAGCAGGCGCGGGAGCAAGGGCAGCAACAAAAGTTCAAATTCATCCCCCGCCTCCTCCGTTCCATCGGCTTCTGCTCTGACCAATGGTGGCGGTCTATTCGGCCGGATCTCAGCCCACAATCCTGTGTGGAAGCACGAAGTCTCCTTGTGCGCACGCCACAGCCAATGTATCATCTTACACAGCACTGATTAATATTTATCCCGCCAGCGATGTCACCTCCGAGGCGTCTCTCATCACCTTCAATGTCTACGACCGAGGCGGCGTCGACCACGTCTTTCTGGGCACCGTGCAAATCAAGCCCGTGCTGATCCACGACCAAACCGTCGACCAGTGGTACAAGTGAGCCCATTTCCCCAAAGATTTATCCGTCGGCCCGAATTCCTGACGTCCTTTCCCAAGGCTTCGACCGTGCGAGAACGAGGTCGTAAGCGGGGAGATGCGTGTCCAAGTAACATTTGAGCAGTACAAGGTGCGTGACGCGACCTAGGCCTGGCGCCGCTTCAACGCTGATGCCAACGGCGCACAGACCAAACGGGCGCTAAGTCCGCGCGACTTTGAATTTCTCAAGCTAATCGGCCGAGGCACGTTCGGCAAAGTGTTCCAGGTCCGAAAAAAAGACACAAAGCGGATATACGCCATGAAGGTCCTTTCAAAAAAGGAAATTGTCGCAAAGAAAGAGGTCGCCCACACTATCGGCGAGCGCAAGATCCTCCAGCGCTCGCTAGAGTCGCCCTTCCTCGTCGGCCTCAAATTTAGCTTCCAAACCGATGCCGATTTATATCTTGTCACGGACTTCAAATGCGGCGGCGAGCTGTTTTGGCACTTGCAGCGTGAAACGCGCTTCAGCGAAGAGCGCGCGCGGTTTTATGTCGCCGAACTCATTTTGGCGCTCGAACATCTCCACAAATACGATATTGTATATCGGTATGTCTTGATGGGCTGTTGTGCATCCGGCGGCAGTCTGATATTCATCTCGATAGCGACCTCAAGCCCGAAAATATCTTGCTAGACGCTACTGGCCACGTCGCCCTCTGTGATTTCGGCCTATCCAAGCCTGATCTCCGTTCTGATCAGCTCACGACCACATTTTGCGGAACGACCGAGTACCTGGCACCCGAAATGCTCCTCGACGAGCTCGGTTACTCGAAAATAGTAGATTTTTGGTCGCTCGGCGTCCTTCTCTTCGAAATGTGCTGTGGCTGGAGTCCGTTCTATGCGGAAGATACACAGCAGATGTACAAGAATATATGCTTTGGGAAAATTCGGTTCCCAAAGGGTGCTATAAATGAAGACGGGAAGCAGTTTGTCAAACAGGTGAGTTGTTTTGCATTTTAGACTCGATCTCTTGACAGTCTTCTCCGTGCCTCCGATGTTTTTCCTGTTACTGATCGCGTTCTATCTAGCTTCTCAACCGGAATCCGAAGCACCGCCTCGGCGCAGTACGCGATGCGGAGGAACTCAAAGAGCACCCGTTCTTCTCCTCGATTGACTGGAAGGCGCTCGCGCGGAAGCAGGTCACGCCTCCGTTCAAGCCTGTCGTCGAGTCGGACGAATCGACAGCCAACTTTGACGAGATCTTCACGTCGGCGAACCTGCACGAGGTCGGGCTCGCGGACATGGACATCGATGAGGAGGACCCGTCGGAGGACTGGGTGCTCACGGGCTCTGTCCCCCAGCACCACCCCAACGGGCCCCTCGGTAGTGAGCGCGAGAGCAGCGCGCCGGTCAGCCCCGTGCCACTCAGCCCGGGGGTGAACGGCGCGTCGCGCAATGGGCACGGGAACGGCGCGCCGCCGCCGTTGGCACCGCAGGGGATCGACATCAAGCCCAAGAAGAAGCGAGAGGTGGTGGGGAGCCCACTCACGAACAGCGTGCAAGAGAATTTCCGCGGGTTCACGTATTCGGGCGGAGAGAGTCTGCCGACGGGTATCCACGCGATGCGGACCAAGACACCAGACAGCGAGCGGGACGGGGAGGACAGCGCGGGCGGCACGGAGGACGAATTTGAGGACCCGTCGAAGCCTGCGGGGCGCTATGCGCACAAGCGCCGGAAAGGGCTAGGCTTTACGGGACTCGACGACGATATGTGAACGAACGAACGAACATCGCACCACACCACTCACACGCCAAGATTTCGGCGCGATCCCTGCTCGTCTCGCTCGCATTTGTAATTGATTCTCCACCACGGACACCATACAATTGTTTCTTGTATTACCATATGCTGGAAATTAACGTCTACATCTCTATCATACTTCTTTGTAATAGTTCTGAATGTACTTTTTTGTCTAGAAGAAATTATGGATTATAGCTCGCATACTATAGGAAGATTAGTAACTGGGAGGTGAGAAGCTGCACTACCAATCGTGGAGGGTCGGGCAGTTCGGCCTTGACAATTGCATGCCCCCTCTTAATAAGGGCGGCAAGACTAAGCCCCCCTCGATGGTGTTAACCACGATAGACTCCACCTCGTGGGTGCTCACTCTCCCATACCAAACTGACGAGCCTGGGGGTGTAAAGGTGTAAATGATGCAATTTCCCGCATATCAAACTGGACGAGCCTTGTGGAGTGTAAATGATGCAATTTCCCGCGTATCTGTGTCCTCCCATGTGAGAATTCTTGAGAATAAGAGCTGCGCGTCTTCCGGGAAGTGCCTTGAGTTCGTCCGCGATGTAACTCGCCTTCTCCTCGGCCGTCCCTACGAAGCTCTCGAGTGGGGCCTCTACGATATGCTCGAGCTGCGTGTCGGCAGTCCAACCCTTACGGTGTAGGCACTCAATGAACGCTAATACGCGTCCTTATCAGCATGACGCTGAAAGCAGGAAATTATACGCACCATGTTCGAGCTTAGGTGCAGCTATTGCGCAACGGTTGTCTCTTCGCTTGTGTGAACCTACATTGCATAACCGGCTCTCAGTGTGAGAAGTAATCTGATAAGATGGAAAGCTCACACAACATTATGACGCAAGAATACGGAAGAATCCAAGTTTGGAAAGAGCTTCTCTCTTCTGTGACACCCATTCGCGGCAGCCGGGAATCGAGCGCTGTTCGCCACAGCTCCTTCGCGCCGTCGAGCGTCGCTGGGACACCGACGACGACAGAATAGTCGGGCAGAACGATGACCGTTTCGTGCTCGTCGGCATCGGCGCACACCGTCTTGTGGCTCCCGTTTAATATTGAGAGCCGGGTTGAGTCCGAGTATGAGAACACGCCAGGAACCGGAGGGACGGTCTTCTCGTCGCCGAGGTCAATGGATATCGCGAGGGGCGCGTCGGGTACCTTCGGAGGCTGCGTCTGAGAGATAAGCGCTGCGAGGGATCCGTGGGTCTCGGTAATCTCGCGGTCCCAGTCCGAGCGCCCTGACACTCATTATTAGGAGAGCCCCAGCAGAGCAGTTCCAGATAGGCTGACCTGTGGAAATAAGGATCTGCAGTATTCGTCAGAAACATCTGCGGAGCGAAAAGTATAGGGTACTCGCCTGACGCCGGAATGGCTTGACGGAGCCCAGCATTGTGGACTCCATGTCGATAGAAAGTCTGCGAGGATACTCGGAGTGCCCTGTGCGATGTGGGTGAGCCCGGGGGGCCGATGCAGGGTGCCGGAGGTATCTTACCCTCGTCGCATGGATTGGGGCACGTTCGACAGTCTACGGCAGCGACGGGGATGCCCGAGGCGGTGAGGGTGGTGTATATGTTGTCTGGGGGGCGCTCATGGCCCAACACTAGGGCTCTGAGTTTTCTAAGGCTCATTGGGAGACGGTGGAGGAGGGTGTTACAGAGTTATCAGATAAAATTTATATACCGCGTATCAGATATGATCATCAACAGATCAAAATGCAGATTCATTGGCTCGGCCGATTCCGCGACGACACACCAATGGTACCCGATCAATGGTGTACAGGCGTGGGCCTGGGCATTCCATACTCCCCTCATTTGGATGCGGTCTTCCACGGTCATCCCATATCCCAGGCAAAAATCCCATCGGGACACGGTTCCTGCCACGGTAATGCGGCGCGCCGTAAAGTTTGGGGGATGAAAGGAAAGACCGGAGTTCGACAACGTCGGGCATGACAATAGCAACCAAAAATGGATGTGTGACGAACGTTTTCTTGGAGGCGCTTGGAATACCCATCATACGACTCGAACACCACACCGTACAGATAAAATTATCCATTGTGCTGTCTCGCGCATTTCTACGATGCATCGGAGGCGCCGGAAGGAAGTCGAAAACATGGCAAGGCATGTGACCGCCGGTTGGAGTGGCGCCACCTAGTCGCGCTCCATTCGGACCTAGTGCGGTGTATACGAGAATCGGTTTGGCAGTCGTCGCTCCAAACGCCTGCTGAAGGAAAGTCAATAGGACAGTCGCAAGAAGAGTTCAAAACAGACCGAATCAATAATCCGAATCCTCGTATTTGTTTTCTTCATCCTCCATTCGGCTCGTCTCAATCAGAGGACCGTTCTCGTTCAAAGCGTCCCATCCTGGCAACGCCTTCCCTTTTTGTGTTTCCACCCCGTACAGTGCATCAACGACCCTCCGCTCCCTCTCATTATACCTGCGGCCGCTCCATTCCATGTTGGCATCTGCATATTTCGCCACATCCTTCAGAGGGCCCGACTGGGTTTGTGACCACTCGGTAACTGTGGGGGCATCTTGGCGGCTACGCAGAGCACTCTGGAGTTCGTCGAGGGAGATAGATGACCGGTCTCCGACTCCGAAGAGTCTATTTTCATCACCATTCCCGCCCGTAAATGCTTCGGCGATTTTGTCGTCCAGGTTTTCTCGTGTTACGAAAGTTTCGGCTTGGTGGTACATGGCGATGAGAGCGCGCATTTTCTCGGGAGAAAGGTTGACCGGGTTGGGTGTCTGCGCGCGAACAGCATTACCCGCAGATGAAAAGCACCGCGCCCGCAGAATCAGCCTTTGTCGACCAATTGTCCAAATCGACATGGAAGTGAAGTGTCTGCTTGTGTTTTCAGCCGCGTGACGCTTTCCGAATCGGGACTCCAGAATCACAGCCACACACACGTCCTGACCGACAATATCATGATTTGAATGTCATTCCTCGGCGGCACTGATACGATGAGTGCTCGTACAGCATCGCACGTGTAGACTTTCTCTCAATCGCGAGGATGGTTGAACTCCATACGTCCATTGTGCCTCTGGTGAAGCAGGGATTCGCTACCAGCTTTGTACGCAGCGGCATCGCCGTCTGACTTCCGAGATGATACTGACCACGCTCCGGTGGATTTTTAGATTGGATTCACAGTATCAACAACGTGAGCACACTTTCGTGAACTTGAAGACGCACGTCCCCAGTAGTTTCCCAGCTTGTACGGCGTATCGGTATTGCAAGGTAGCGAGCGACCTCACCGCGGAAGAGCGACAATTGTCTAAACTGCCATCAGTATATCTGTACTTCCGAAACTACACGACAGACCGCGCCCTGTGGAAATGCGTCGTCCGTGCTCAATCATTTCTCATTCAATCAGCCAACCACCTCCCTAGGTCACACTGATTTTGTCGGCACTTTTCTTTTCTCAACCCTACGTCTTGACTGTAACCCAAACGCAGCGTGCTCGACTCTCTTGCCTCTGCTTTCGCGGCCCATTCACTTTATGTGAGATTTATTAGCAGGTGGACTCTTGAACGTAACTCATGCCACCTCTAGACATATTTTGTTCTCAACTTTGGGAAAAGTCCAGTCGACGACCTTGTTATTCCTTGGTATTTCTGCTGGACTTGGCACGGTCCACTTTTTTCTGATCGTGGGTTTTTGTAGGAGTTTCTCTGTTAGTGGAGTTGTATATGACACTTGAGTTTTGGTTCATCTCATCTTGATAGATGGAGAAGCTTCTTGTGGTATGTACGCCGCATCCTCGGTTGACAAAGAAATAACTGGCTCGTCAGACACTGATAACTTTTGTGGCCCAATGGCAAATTCAAAACTTATTCATCCTATTTTTTTTCTGACTTCAATGGCCTCCAGCTTCTACGCCAACGCCATCTGGAACGGTTTGTTTTCCCTTTTTTAACGTCTTGGCAATCAACAGACATGAATTCAGTTACCGTCAGCAAATCGATCACATCCTCCATCGTAAGTGTGATATTTCTCCGTTTTATTACCAGTTCTGAAACCCATGGTCGTCAGCTCTTCTTGGCCTTCGTTTGCCTAGGTTGGAAGGAAACACAAAATCTATTTTCTTTCTGAAGCTTCTTTGCAGCACTAGGATGCGTGACCACTCACGACATGTATGCGCGATCCATTTTCTTGCTAGCCTAATCTGATTCAATTCTCAAAGATTCACAACAACAAGAGACGTCATTGGCACACTGCGGTTCTCGGTGTGTAAATTACAATTAAGATCGACAAAAGGTCTGAAATTTCGAGTATTGTCCGAAGATTATCAGCGGTTTTGTCCAAGGACTCGCCGCACTGAACGATCTCCTCATCACCGCCACGATGTGCTATTACCTGGTTCATAATCGCAGTGGTCTTCCGTCGTACGTGGCTTTCTTTCGAGCTCGGCCTCTCCGAAGGTCAATTTGACTCTTGCAGAACCAATCTATTCGTGGATACAGTAATACTGTATACCGTCAGCAGGGGGGTTCTAACTGCGTGCGTGGCTTTTTGTGCGGTCTTGTGGTATAGACTAACTGATCGACCTGTAGCACGACGCAGATATTGTTCTTGATAACGGTGCGGAGCCAGCTCCGCGAGGCTACACAACTCACTCTCAATCGGGACCACAGAATGCCGCGCTCCCCGGAAACACGTACTGGATGCCGTTCCACATGTGCGTTGGCAAATGTGCGTACAGATTAAGTTTTCCTGCATCGCAGGAAGCTCACCACCGTTCGTTCAGTATACGTGAATTCGGTTCTTGCCACGTTAGTCTCGAGTTTACTGGTTATCGCCTCGCTGTCCTCAACAATATCTTTCGGATCCTCCCTGGCAGACTAAATGTCCGCCGTACGTTCCAGCAAAAATCAGAACCACAGTTCGACACCGGCCCGGCTTTCAGTTTTTTCCATCCTGAAGCAACGGAGCTTCGTTCAGAACCACATGTACGCTGGTCTCGCCCTCATATTGGTTCCAAACTCAATTCCACGTCTTTTAGCACAATAATAATCTCAACTCGGTTACAGGAAGCACGGATAGTCCCGACCGCGAACCAAAGTTGTCTGAACTCAAAGTATAATTATTCCGTGCAATTATATTATTCGCTGCCGATGGTGAGATTGACCGTGGACTTCGTGGTTGGGTTAGTACTCCTGTAGATATCTAGACATGTGGCTCGAAGATGGTGGAGACTTAACCGCGCCGCCAACTCTGACAGTTTGTCAAAGACGGACCCTGGATATTCTTATAACACTTTGTGGGCGCCGACCCCACGGGCGCATTCCCAATGTCGTCGGAAAGCGTATTCCAACACGTGAATACTGCCTGAATGTAATTACAGTCAATGTCCCTGGTCCCATCCCGCGGTACGCCCTCGGATCATACCATGCATACTGGCCAGTAGGATGAATCACCGGTCCTTGGTAGTGTTCCCTGAATTAGCTGCAGTGCTGAGTGGATAGGGACTTGTAAGGAGAACGACCATCTCATTAATCAAACTCAATATCAGCATCTCTTGGCTCAAATACGCTTTGAGCGTGAATGGTTCAAACCCTAAAGAAAATGAGACCTCGACGACCCCCTTACTAGTCAGCACTGAATTTCAGTACGGAAAGGTTGCCATTTCGACTCCAGATCGCAGTAGATATGCGAAGGCATTACATGAGACATATTATTCGCCCCCGCTGCTGGTGAGTGCACTGCTGTCGGTAGTGGCTTTTGTCGGAGCGAATGTTATTGGTTTTGGATGATTCTTTGTAAGAATGAATTATTTGAACAATGGGACCGAATGAGCTTGCTCGACATACCGATGAATCCATAGAGAGTTGCACGCTCTCTCCTGGCATCCTCGGGGCGTCTGAGTTGAACTTGTATTCCGGAGTGGTTCCCAATTGAACCTCTGACTTGGTGAAGGTGCTTCGCACATTCAGACTAGGGAAAATGTAAATGTAAGAGATAGTTCAAGACCCTGCAGTGCGGAATAGTCTTACGTGGCGTAAACTGAGTTCACGTAGACTGTCAAAGAAGCTGTTAATCTCACACAATTGTAGGAAAAGTTAAAACAATGTATACGTTTTCCAACCATCTGATGCCAGGGTTGCCAGTAGGTCGAGCCCGGAAGCGCAACATTGGTTACAAGGAAAAGTATCTGACAGACACTAAAAGCCACATTAGTGTAACTCCACTATAAACGTACGGACCTACGCTGTCAGAACTCCGCGGCTGACGGCGTAGAGTATCAGCTTATCAACAAACATGGTGGTCCTGAATTACCGCTTTTCAACAGGTAAACGACAGAAGCAACAATTGAATCCTTACGAAGGAAGACCACTGCGGTTGTGGTTCAAATAAAAAATCATGCTGATCGTGATGATCACATCGTTGAGTGCCGCGAGTCCTTGTACCAGACCACTGAGGATCTGTCGCAGAAAGCTTCTGAGAAGCCAGGTGGCTTGGAGTGGAGAGCGCGTACCGAGAATTTCCTCGTCCCAATCACATTGAAAATGGTGAAGATTTCAACAGTAGTCACAATTCCCAACGCTGGATATCAGAGTCAGAGCGCGATCCTCTTCCGCAGAGGAAACTATTTATACCGAGACAGGTTACCGCCAAGAAGATCTGAGGAGTGCTTGAATACCGGGAAAAACACATTGAAGGATATACTCACAATGGAGCCTGCGACGAATTTGTTCACGGTAACTGGAAGCTCGTCAGCGTTGAATGGTTAATGCGGTTTTTCCAAACCTTTCCAGATAGCATGGGCATAAAAGCTTCAGAAAACATTAGCGAAATGTACAACGCAACAGGTCGAGAAATATCGAGTCACCATTGAGCAATGAAAGTAATGAGAGTAACGAGCAGCTTCTCCGTCTGTACAGTTGTTCAGTCCAACCATTATCTTTGAATGGGGTGTTTGCAGACCGAAAAACTCCTGCAATAATAGATCAGAGAAGGGATGAGGGTTAAGGAAGAAATCAGCACCAGGGAATGATTAGATCGACGGCTGGGCTTTTTTCGAAGTTGAGCACATAGAAAGTCTGAAATTCGGACGGAATGAGGAAATCTATCCAGTAATTAGGATCCTCCTCTCACATAAAGCCTGAAATTTATTCGGACCCGAGTAAATATGCCTGTTCACAGATCGCTCACGAGTGTGCCACGAATATAGTGGAGAGCGTGTCGAGAAGAAAAAGGAGAGCGACCTGTTCCAGTGTCGGCAACGCGTTCAGCGATTCCATTGCAAATGCAAGAACGCACCATAGATTTCAAGGATGCCCGGTCCGCATGGTAATTCCGATAGTACAGATACACTGGGGTTTTGCTCGGATATTAATCCAACCACACGACAGCGAATTTACCTTGCAAGATCGAAATGCCATAGATGCTGGTGGTAATACTCATTAATATTGCCCACACACACGAGAAAAAAACCGACGTAGTTGCCAAACTGAAACCAATCTAAAAAAAGCAGCCATTGGACACCAGTGCAGACGAAACAGCAGCCAATATACAAAGCTTGTAGCGAATATCTGCTTTACACCAGCAATAAGTGCTGCCGGCCGGAGTTCATTGGTTAGTGGAAGCGGAGTATGTATGGATATTGGCGTACCAGCAATTTCCGCAGCAGGGATTGGGGTCGAATCTGCCATTCTGCGCGTAGAGAGAGAGAAAGTGTCTGGGTCCGTCGCGTCAAAGCAAGAAAGATTTTATATGCATCTCGAAATCGGAGCAAAGCAGCTTCGACATCACATTGGTGGCTGCCAATTGGTGCAGAAGAGCGGCAAAACTACCACAGCTTCTCTCATTTGACCAGAGGAAGAATCATTCACAACATCAAGAGGAAATGACACTGACAGGGTGATTCAGATTGTCGCCTCTATCATGATCTATCATGATATCGAGAAGCTTCAAAGTTCCCAACATGTCAGTGTCAATGGTCTGTGAATGATTTCCCACCTTACCTCCAGTCTCTAGCAGCGACTTCCCACTCGCAACCACGTCCGACCGCAAATGCAGACTGCGTTCTTGGAAAAAGACACAGAATAGATAGTAATGTACAATGGCCGCCTACGAACCAACTAGAGATGAGCCCTTTTGATTCCTGCTTTCTCGAACAAAGCGTTTTCCCTCTTAGCAAGCTCTGCTGCTTTTTTGACTAAGAACAGCCTCAGTTGATGCAGTAAATTTTTTAAGATCAAGCTTACCAAGTCCCGGCGCCCGCTTCAATTCGCGTTGTCCAACTTGTTGGATGTGGACCTGGACACCGATCAGCATATGCGGAATCTAAACGAAAGATCATTACAGCGTCCGGGCCCTGTGGGAAGGATTTGTGAATAAGAGCTCAGGTGAACAAAAATATTGTTTACATCAGCTATGCGGAGAGTTCGCAGTCCTGCCCACGTTCCTGCGAGACTCTGGTCCTGACAAACACCCTCGGCGCCGAAGGACTGAATTGCGCGATCGACGACAGTGAGAGCCATTGAAGGAACCACGAACTACCGGACATTAGAAATTTCGCGCGAACCTTGAAAAAGACCATACTTTTGCAATGCCAATCTCCTTTAAGGCGCCCTTGGCCTGGTACTTGTCAATCTAGCGGGCATAAGACAATGCGAGGGGATGGGATAGGAGCGTCCTTTACTTGCAAAGCCGCGCTCAGGACAAGCATTCTCGCGCCCTCGATTTCAGCACGCGATTTAGCAATTTCGGCAATTACCGCACCTGGTACCACGATCAGCCGCAAAACCTGCCAAGAAAAAATAGGAAACTGACCATGTTCATGCAGATACTTGCCAAAGGTTTTTCGGCTCGGGTCGGTAACACGGCGAAGCATGGTATCCAGTGCCTCTGATGCCGCACCAATGGCTCGCATACAATGATGGATGCGTCCCGGTCTGCGAAAAGTCATTTGAGCAACACAATGAATGAACTCAGCAAGAATCACCCTCACCCGAGACGACCTTGGATGATCTCAAACGGGCATGAGCGCAAATTTTGTAGACAAATTCATCACAGCTACCTCGAAACCTCTGCCCCAACCGAGGACGAGATTGCCCAGAGGAACGCGGACATTGTCGTAGATGATCTCACAGTGCCCCTCGGGGGCGTCATCGTACCCAAAGACATGCATGGGGCGGACAATGGTGATACCGGGCGCATCAGCGGGAACAAGGACGACACTCTGCTGGTTGTAGGCGCTCTTGTTCCCCGGGTCGCTTTTGCCCATGACGATGTGCAGCTTGGTGCGCGGGTCACCGGCGCCACTGATCCACCTACTCAAATCATTAGTACAGGGAAAAGATAAAGAGCGAGACCCAGCACCATTTATGACCGTTGATGACAATCTCGTCGCCTTCCCGGCGGATGGACGTCCGGATGTTGGTCGCGTCTGAGGACGAGACTATGGGGAGATGAACATTGATTCGCCGCAAAACAGCACAAACGTACCGTATCTCTCGGTCATTGCGAAAGCAGAGCGAATTTCGCCGTTGAGCAGCGGGAGGAGCCACTTCTTCTGTTGCTCAGGGCTTCCATACTTGGCCAAAACCTCTGCAAGAAACGCGTTAAAACATAGCAGACATTTACAGCATCAACGCACCCATGTTTCCAGTGTCAGGGGCCGAGCAGTTGACTACCTCGGGCCCCATGTGTCCGGTGCGGCCGAGCAGTTCTGCCATAACCGCGTACTACAATTGTCTGTAGGCACGTCGTGAATGTTCACGGATGTCACGGCATACCTCGAGATTCGTCAACGCGACACCATGCTCGGGGTAATGGGTCTTGCTGAGAAACAAGTTCCAGAGACCTAGCTTCTTCGCTTTCACTTTGAGCTCTTCGATAACTGGAATGACCGTCTTCCACCGCTGAACCTCGTCTGTCGGGACTTGGGCATGGGCAAGTTTGCGAGCAGGAAGAATCTCCTCCTACGATGCCGAAGCGTAAGACTTTGTTAGCCTTGGGAAGTGTGGCCTCAACCTCATAGAATTTAATGAGCTTGGCCAAAGTTTCTTTGGCGTAGGGCGAAAACTTGTCCTCGATCTGGAGACGTTAGACCGAGAGCGAAACGCGCGAGGAGAAGCTGAGTACCATTGCCCATGATGCCTGCGACGTATACTCGACAATAGGGTGTTGGCCGGTCATTCTGAAAGAGTCTGGGGAAACACCAACTTGGTGTTCATTTATAGCGGGACCGGTTATTGCTTACCCGGTTCACCGATTTCCAATCTAGGGCCTGTAATTTACCGACAGAAGAAACAAACGGTTTTCATTATATTCATCGTAGGTTATTAAGTCGCATTTAATACAGCGTCATACAGTATGGATACAGTACATAGCACATGTACAACAGTGTTCATTCAGAGAAGTGTACTAGATATTGGTTAGTGAAGTTAAGTCTTGGATCATCAATGGTCATCGGAGGTCATATCGCCGAGCGTGAAGGGTAGGTCTGGATTGTACTCGAAAGCACCTGGATCGTAGGTGTTCCACAGCGAATCCTGCTCCCCCATCGAGTACCCGCTTCCATTGCTGTAGTTTCGTATATAATCCAAACCACGGAATGGAAGACCAGGCGCTGCGAACGAGGCGATGGGAGGAGTGGAGGAAAGCTCTGTGAGGTTCCCACCCAGGTCGTAGAAGTTGCGCGAATCCGAAGGCTCATACCCGCTGTATGAGTTCGATGAAAATGACAGGTTTGACGGATAGATATCCACTCCCTGTGGTTCGCCGCCGCCATTCCACTGTTGCTGCTGCTGCTGCTGCATGTTATTTGCGTGGCTGAGCGGACTGGACTGCATCCCATAGTCGAATTGGTTGGACGTATTTGTGGGCGAGATTGGACCGGAGTAGTTATATATCGTCGTGTTTGGTGCCAAAGTGGGACTCGGCTGAGGCGAGTTCTTGTCTAGGATGGGTACCGGCGACGGG
This sequence comes from Mycena galopus ATCC 62051, assembly GCA_014925785.1. NCBI lineage: Eukaryota > Fungi > Basidiomycota > Agaricomycetes > Agaricales > Mycenaceae > Mycena > Mycena galopus. The sequence goes on along the minus strand of WIQG01000010.1, from coordinate 524,955 downwards.
ACATGCACGGACGCAGGGGAGCTATGAGGGCTCGATGCATGCGCGGACGTCGGGCTGGCGAAGCTTTGGTAATATGAAAGCCGTTCGTTTCTTTCTTCGTCATCATGTCCCCGCCTGCGAGATGTCGATCGAGCGCGTTGAGCGCCTACGGAGACGTTAGCATTAGATATGTCTTTGGGCCGAACAACTTGACTTACTATCCACGCGATAAGGTGAAACAGCGGCGAGGCGACGAGTGCTAGAGGTTCCTGGATCCCGCGACAGGTTTCGGCGAGGCTTGTTCTTGGCAACCCTCCCCGATCCCGACGCAGATCCGGATCCCGTTGCAATAGTCACCGACCGACGGCGCTCCCGACCTGCAGACGCGGAAGGTCCGGCGGCAGGTGGAGGCGGGGTGGGTTCATTCCCGCTCTTTGTAACTGCCTCCGATGCAGTCGTCGTCAGCTCCATGAGGAGTTCCTTGCATTTCCTAGCGCCTGGCCAATGCCCTTCCCAAGATTCCAGAGCACTGAGTGAGCTCTTGGCTTCATCCAAAGCCGCAGAAGCAGCTCTGGGTTCTGAAGAATGCATCGCATAGAGCAAGAGGATGACGGCCGAGCTAAATAGGTGTTGGATAAAAAATGCCAGATGATGCGAAGGTGGCACGACATTTTTCATCGACGGCGCGAGGCGGATGCAGGATCGTGCTGACGAAACCGCCTTGACCGTCGACTTTGCGGTCACAGGTTGGTCGCGTTTAACGGGAAGAAGATTCCGGTGAAGGGTGGTCAGGACGGAGTAGTAGTGGCTGCAAAGAACGGCCCCCATGGATACTTGTTCGTCGGTTTCTGACTGTGACTTGAACACAGCCGGCAAATCGTCGCACCACTTGGTGAGCTCGGTATCTAGCGCCTCGACCGTCCGCTGCAACTCGGCCTTCCTCTCCGGCTCTAAATGGTCCTTACAATTCTCTAGAGCGTATACTTCACGCAGGACCCGCCCACCGATCTTGTACAGACTGGTCAAGGCAATGGCCCCGGTCATGAGTGATGGCTGCCGTTGGGGCATGGATGCGCCAGCGAAATACTCTGGTAGATGTTCATCGTCCACTTCAACCGGAAGTTCAACGTCGCAGTCGGAATCGTTGACTCCGAGCGGGCGTCCCAAAGCAAGAGCAAGCATGCGATCCAACGCGTAGACTCCCCACCATATCTTGCGACGAGTCTCCTTCTCGATGGGGGTGATCACAAGTCGACGGGGGGAACGCTATGGCAAAAGGCCGGAGGGTAAGGAGGCTGTACTGTGTTTGACAACGGGCCGAAGCTTACATGAAGTCCAAGATCTTGCCCGGTCCGAACGGCCTGCCCAACAAGAATCCAAGCTTGTGGAAGACAATTGACCGAACACAGAAAGGAAGAGAGAAGAATAAAACATTGTACATGTGCAATCTGGGTATTTGCGTGGCTGATGTACTGCAGGATAAGGGCACTGGATGGAGACAAAGTTAATATGCAGCCAACTCCATGTGGCTACACGCACCGTTCATAATAAACCATCCCCATTCCACCATCATCATGAGATTCACTTATCGACAATCGAGAATCTTCGACGAGGCTAGCAGAGCAGGCAAAAACCGCGAAGACAAGAGAGCTGAATGCCGCTTCAGACCGAGCGAACCCGGGATCGGCAATGTTATCCATTAGGTGCGCGTATTTCCGTAGGAACAAAGGTTTGTCGATCACAGGATTGAGGAAGTGGATTCGTGAGAAGTAAGCGTTGACCTTCCCTACGAATTAGCCCGATAACGAGGTATTATTTGGAGTACGCACCAACTTGTCGGCCAAGTCTCTAGGAGGGTATTCGACCTCCTCTGGGCCCGGAAGAGCGTGTACTTTACCGAAGAACACTGAGGCAGGAAAATATAATTTATTGACGCTTGGTCCCGGCGCGAGTGGGTCTTCTTCCATCGGGGATATGCGGTGCAACGGGGACGAGGTGAGGGCCTTGAACGATTGGATCAGCGACATGGTTGACGAGCCGCCGATCCACCGCATGTGGCCGTACTCGTCCAACGCTAGTTGACCGAAAGATTCGCTGACATCGTCCTCCTCGGCCTCGGCCTTGATCGGGGCGGAAGATGGCCGATCTTTCGGCGGCGGAATGGAGCGCACAGCAGCGGATGGAGTGGCGTCAGAGCCTGACGGGGCGGGAGCGGAGGTTCCGGCTGCTGCGAGCTCTGCTATTGCGGCACCATTAGGGAGGGGCCCTATCTGGTCGAGAACGGGGGCGATCTGAGAGAACAATGACTCCATATGCAACAAGCGAGCCTCCAATTCCTGTACGTAGCTTGAAGAGGCAACTGAGACGCGGGAGTAGCAAAAAACGGTCCAAAGAAACTCACTGTCTGCTCAACGCCGCTCTGTCCTTGGTCTGCAACCAAGTGCATTGGGTGCCTGAAGCAGTACATTGCGAACAAATCGGTTCGCAGCCGTCACATTTGATCTTTTTGCGTCTATTCCATGCGCGACGAGGAGGAGAGATGAATAAGAGGTTCAAGGAAGAAGTGAACGATGAGCGAAGAGAAAAAACGGGGATTGGACCAACAAACCTGCAACTTTCGCAAGCACGCCAGACTCTACGACGCTGGAGCTGTAGAGGAACGTTATGAGTGGTTTCTTCGTCGTCGTCGAGGCGTTTCTTCTTCTGATTTGCGGGAGGCAAGCCTTCATTAGCCATGGGTTGCGAAAGAGGCCCAGAGTTGCACGTGGTTTTTAGAGTCGTCTCGGCCCGCAGAACCGAACGGACAAGGGAGGTGCTCTTTCTGATTTTAACCTCCGAGCAAGGAATCCGTCGGGTACTGTGTGGCCGTGTCTGCCAACTGCTTAATTTTCACGGTCATGACCGAACCACACGTTCCCCGAGAGTGCAGAATATTATATTGTCCAGCGTGGCGACTCCACTGTGAAAATACTTGCAACTGTGCTCTGGCCAGTGCACTGCCTCAGATTGATATCCGGAAATTCTTCGCGGCCAAAGCTCGGCCCTGCAATCCGATTCAAGAAATCTTATCACAATCACATTCGAAGCGATCTAACAACGTAACGCCTTTGCTTTCTTGGCGGCCGCTTCGAGCTCTTCAAAGGCTCCCGTCTTCATGCACATTTCGCGGAAAATGCTGCCTTCAGCTTGAATCAAGTTGTAGGGTGTATCGAATTCTGCTATTTTCCCTTGGTCTAGGACGATCAGTCGGTCGTAGTCAATCACCTAAGGAACATTAAGTAGGCACAGCAGCGCAGCAATACTAATAAAAGTTTCACCGAGTTTATCCGATGCGCGATGGTGACCTGAAAGCCTGTTAGACACCATGAAAAATAGCGCACACCCAAGTTCATTACCAGGAGCGAGTCGGTGAGTTCTTCGCGGATAGCGGTTTGTATTTTTCGGTCAGTTTCAAAGTCGATAGAGGATGTGGCTTCATCGAGGATGACTATCGAGCTTTGGCGGAGAAGCGCGCCCGCCATCATAATCAATTGTCTCTGGCCATGAGAGAAATTGGCACCCTCGCCCGAAATCATCGTATCGAGGGAGATCGTCATTGGAGTCCTATTGTCCACCGTGACACTCGAGATGCCCGAGACGGACGCCGCGTCTGTCTCCAGTTCGGCCACAGGAGACCCTCTCGTGGAAGCCCGAGCACTCCGGTGCATTAAATGCACCCGATACAGAGCTCCCTCGAGGTCAGTGTCCTCATACTCATCTAATAGATTACTATCAGTGCATCCAGTGAGTACGAAAACAAAAATACATGCCGAAAGGGTCTAAATTTTGTCTCAGCGTTCCGCTAAACAAGCATGCGTCCTGCGGGATGAATGTCTGCGGAACAGCACGATGCATCGGCGGTCAACATTCCCGATCGGACATAACTCACCAGCCGAGTCCGGAGATCATGCAATCCGATAGTTGAAATATCGATGCCGTCCACAATAATGCGGCCCCTAGTGGGCTCCACAAAACGTAACAGACTCGTGGCAAGTGTAGACTTTCCACTGCCTAGAAAGATTGAGAGGTAACTCCGTGCACAAGATAAAAATAAACGCACCAGTTCGGCCAAGGATCCCCACACGCTCCCGAGCCTTCAGCGCGAAGGTGATGCCGTGCAAAACAGACGGAAGGTTTGCTGCGTACTTCACCTCCAAATCTTCGACAACCAGCAAGCGGCTGCTTGAACTAGACGGCCAATACGCAGGCGGTCGATTGGATTCAATGATTGCAGGGGGTTCCTGAGGAATCTCGAGATAGTTGACCACGCGTTCGACCGCATTCAAGTCGACCTGAGAAATTGCCTCGGCGTGAATTTAGATGCAAATGAACCGCAAGCACCTGTAAGTCTGTATAATGCCTGGATGCACCAAACGACAAGCGCGAGAAGGTCGTCGCCGACTATCCAAAACAATATCAACACAGTGCGGGGTTTCGTGGAAGCGAATTACGTTGATACATATGCCGGCCACACCAGCAGAAACAAAAGTCGACACTGAGAATAGCGATGTGATGAGGACAGCAGTGGCTCCTAGATAATCGAAATTCAGAAGAAGCCATCTGAGTTTGGTCAGGCGCGGCCAACAACCCTGATTGAATGGGCACAGACCTATTCGCCTGCGTGAAGGTGTATCCGAGCTGACCGAGAAATCTGTATATGCAAACCAAAAGCAAGAAGACAAAACATACTCTAGTAGTCAGGTCCACATTATCGAAAAAACCGCTGAGGAAACGTTTCTCGACGCCAAAAGCACGGACGGTGACGATCCCTGGCGCAAAACTCTAGTTGGATAAGTCACCAAATGCGGTTGCCCTTACCTTCAAGTAGTTCACTGAATCCCGTGAAAATGGGCGATCTCGTATTTGCCTCCATGCGACGGAGGTCCCGGGACGATTTCAAATATCTTACGGAAAGCTGGTAGTATGTGAAGGCCAAGACCAATCCTGGGATAATGAAAAACGGAAACACGACACTAAACGAAATTGAGCCATATGCGGTGTTTCCAGGAGAAACACGAGCTCACGCGATGACCAGTATCTGGACCACAAACGCCACGGATGAGTGCGTCAAATGTGACATATTTCCCGATAAAGTGTTATCGATTGTGGCAATGTCTTTTCCAATACGGTTCAAGATGCGACCTTCGGAAGATGGTTAATTTGAGGAGGAGACGTCACTTGCAGCCAACCTTTCGGGGTAGCATCAAACCACCTGAAAGTGGAATACACCAGCTTGTTCAAGAGTTCGTGGAACAAGCGGCGCGATGCCCTGGACGACGGTGAACATCGGCAAGTAAATTCGGGTCAAACCAACCTGAAAGCTCCATAGAGGTGTAAGCTGGCAATAGCTGTATCCAGGAAGACGATGCCGAGGCCAAACAGCATATACATGAGCACATAAAACATGGGATGGTTCTCCGCTGGAGGGAATTCGACAGGGGCCAGAGATGTGGGGAAAGGCGCTTGCGGTAATCCTTGGAAAAGAGCCAAGGTGAGCAAGTACGAACCGGGCGTCGGTTGATACGCCTCCCCCCAAACCTGTGACGATGGAGGTAAGTGAGGGTATATACCGCGTCGGTGATTCAGACACCTTGATCCACAACTTCTGGCCCAGGTAGATCATCTAAAAAGGTGTAAGTGGGATTAGACAAAGGGATGCCGACCACTACCTCGATAACAAGAATCACGGCAAGAATGGTCGCCCAAACCGTGTAACCTGACGCTTTCAAGTACGTTTTGTAGATACGCCACTACATTAATACGCGTATGAGCGAGAACAAACGGGTGTAATGGGATTCGAACCTCCACATCCCCCTTCGCTTGTTCCTCATCCTCCACCAATTTCGTAACAGGTTGAGATGATGCCAGCTTTCCTTCGCTCTTGTCAATCTTTTCCTCCACCGCCGTTGTCATGTCCGCAGGTGACTCATGCTTTGAATCGTGTTTGAGTGCCTCGAGCAGACCACGAGCGCGCAAATCTTGGACCGTGCCCTGCGCATCGATGCGACCATTGAGCATGCGGACGACGTAGTGGGCGCCTGATCCTTCTTTGCCCGATAGGAGTAGGTCAAGATGATGAGTGACTAGAACCTAAATCAACAGTAAGCCGAAATACGAAAAGCAGAAAGATTATACAGTACCACCGTCCTGTTCTTCAGTAAGGGGCCGCGGAAAAGTTTGTCGAACAAAATCCGAGCCGTGTGACTGTCCTTTAAATTTCAAAAATAAATTTAAGCGTCGGGTTTCGTAGGACACAACTCACGACAGCGCTCAGAGGATCATCGAGTAAAACCTAGGCAAATGATAAGAATTTCGGACGGACAAGTCGAGAGCAAGTCCTCAGACATATTTGGTCCAGGCGTAAACGGCTCTAGCAAGGGCTACTCTAGCCTTTTGTCCTCCCGACAGTGTTACGCCTCTGTCGTGCAGTCAGCAAGAGAACCAAACCAAAAAACCGAAGGTGCATGCCTGATTCCAATTTCTGTCCGATCCCCATCAGGAAGGATCGCGAGATCAGGGCGGAGAGCGCAAGCATCTAAGACGCTCTGATACCTTTCCGCGTCGAAGGGGAAGCCGAAAATGATGTTATCTATGGCCAAAAAAATCAGACAAAACCCACGTTCGCCTCGCAATCAACCGACCTTTTATGGAAGCGTATTGAAGCCAGGGCGTCTGGGCGGAGTAAGACATGCAGTGCATCAGCCCGTTCTCGTCGACTTTGGAACTTTTGGGGGGTTTGATTGGAGTCCCGGAAAGGCAGGTCATTTCGCCCAAAAGCGCCTGAAGCAAGGCCGTTTTTCCGCTACAGCGTCTCGCATTAAAACTGTTTGCGGCGGATCAAGACCGACATACCTGGCTGTCGGTCCAACAACACATGTGAGCTTCCCTTCGGGAAACGAGACCGAAATATCTCGGAGTTCGAAACGAGTCTCCTCAGCCGATGCAGAGGGTTCAATCTTCGCATCTTTCGCCAGCTCATTCCAACCGAAGGATTCGCTCTCGATCACTAGTCCTGCACTTGGAGATTCGTCCTCTTCGACTGACTTGAACTTGAGAGCTGAAACCTCATCCGAGACTTCGTCCTCTTCAAGGAATTTGGAAATTCGCGAGATAGCGACGCTTGCCTGTCAGATAGATCTGTTAATGCTAGAACCAGTCCGTCGAAAACAGCCCTTGCCTGAAGCATTTGGTTAATCATGTATGGGACGACGGCCATTGGGACACTGAATTTGAATCAGCTATTTCGTATCATGATGTTTGCTGGAGGTGAATACTTAAGCATGTTGAAGACTGCGAGGGCCTACGATACAAAAAGGTCAACACCGCTGAAGCAGTCGAATTTGGGATTAGGCCGACCGTCAAAGCTGTCGCTACTGTCAAATTATTGCCCTGTTTGATGTAGACGTAGAACGAGGAGACGGAGATGAACACCGGCAGAATCAGCCTGGAGTAGCAGACGTTAGCAATGAACTTGAAGACGGAGACGAAAATCGGATACCATGTGAGGTGGGTGAATACTCTCACGAATCGGACTACGAAACAAACAATTAATACCATCTCAATAATGAGTGACGGGTTTTACTTTTCCTTAACCAGTCGAGTTCAACTTCGCGTGCATCAGTGGCCTTCTTCAGCCACTGCTCCTCTGCGCCGCCGAACTTAATGAACTTGATCTAGAGACAGATGTAAGCATTTTGTCTGGATCAAGGCTTTTTCGATGCTGACCGAACTGATGAGCTCGTTGACCACGCTGGTACGTTTGTCTCGGGCAGTCACGATTCCCTTTTCGTATTTCACGCCTAGTTTCGCGACGGCCCAGTTAAGGGGCAAGGACAAAAGCATGAAAGCCATTCCCGAAAATGCGGCCCAACCGAGCTAAAAACAGAGCGAGTGAGGTACAGGTCACCATAAAGGAGGTGCCACAAACAAGACTGGAAAGGTCGCACGATTAACATCTGGGAATTGAGAAGGAAGAGACACAAACCGGTATAGAAATAGCACAGAGAGAGCAACATCGAACGGAGCTATAGTATCGTTCATAAATCGTGTGCAATTAAACTGCGGAAAGAATTTACCGGCATAAATCCAAAACATTAGGGATGGGAGATTGGAGACCTGCAGGATTATGAGCGAAAAATTGAACTTTCAAGCGATGCTCAACTATGTACTTACGGTGTTCGTATCAACGGACCTGCGGTGGGGAATGAGTTCAGAATAATTCAAAAGGGAAGTTACGGACATCAAATTGACGATTTTGCCGAGCTGTGCGCCAGCTTTCGGTCCGAGGCTCTTTTCATCTTGCTTTCCAGCTGGACGGTCGGCGCCCGTCTTTCCATTTCCATTGGCCTTCGCATCGGCTGTGGCCTCGGCATCGACGATCCCAGTGAAATCACACCTGTCAAAGTCAGCAAATCTCCCGTCTTGTAGGGAAATCGTACCGTTTCAAGGCCTTGTCGTAAATTGCAACCATTAATTCGGTTTTCATCCTGGTCGAAGCTCTGCGGCCGTAAAAATAGTGCACTAAATCGCTCTCGCTCTTTGCGATCTAACAAGATTTGTAACGGCGTATGCATCAGGCGTCGAGGAATTTGAAACAAACCTGGCAAGCAAAGGCCAAAAAGGCATAAAGGTAGGCAGGCCGGCGCCCGCCCTCCCCGGGGTGCTCAAGTGTCGAAAGAATCAGGCTACAATATACGTCAACAAAAACCAACGGGAGAACGAGCAGGTCGCACTTCAGAAAGAAAGGACCGCTGAAGTTCAAGAAAACACTGAGAACCGAAAGTATCCCATCCAGGCTTTGAAACCAATGAGTGGCTCATTAAATATCCACCAGAGATGACGCACATTAAATCTGAGGAATTTGCTACTAAAAGACTCCGTAGCACTGTGGTTCGCCTGAATGTAGTTAGGCAATCAGAAACAATGCATCGCATCTCGAGAGATTTACAGACCTCAACAGCGTGAATTTATAAAACACTGGCCGCGCTTGCATGGTCGGGCTGAGATTCCAGACATCCTTTTCCGCCAAAGAGTTATTTTTACCCTGCAGTGGATTGCTGGTCATTCTACATAACTTCGATGGAAGACAGCTTACACGTTGAATCAAAGGAAAAACCCATGCAAAGGTCATCCACCCAAACAGTGAGGTATAATCTTCGGGCGACGGCTCCTGAAGGGAAAGCCTTTATCACAAGTCGTTCAAACAGGGAATGAAATAACCCACCAGGTCGTCGGGGAGAGGCTTTCGAATGGGAACGCCAAGCGGCAAACGCAGAACAACGACCAGAAGGCTGGTCGTTAGCATGGCATTGGCGACGAACGCGATGACCACAGTCTCGGTCGTGGTTCCGTACCCGAGCAACATCCCACCCAAAAGCACGACGGCGCCCACAAATTCTAGAGAAAATAACCAGAAGAGGTCCATGGGTGCGGTGATAATAGGGGTTTGGATGAGTGGCCGGAGGAAAGCATAGCACCAGGAAGTCGCAAAGATAAAAGGCAGAATTCTACCCATACCAAGGGGACCGGAAACAGCTTCCAAAACGCCGACTCCGGTCCAAAGAAGGATTTCAATCAAAGCAAGAGAAACCAACACAACTGTTGTCCGCCTCGTCCTAGGAGCTGAGCAAACGTCAACATGGGGAGCACCGAAGAAATTTTCGGCTTCCTCCATCGTCAAGAATGGCTGGAATGGGTTGCCGAATCGTTTTATGAATGCTGGGACCGGAATGGAGGCAATGCATAGCAATAAGACGAGCACTGCGGGCAATATCGCGCTCCACGATGCGCGTATGCATGGGTCCTGCAAGGCAAAGGGATTGGAATCGGAGTTGAGACACAGAATGGAACCCATTGCGAGGTTTCGTGAAAATCTATCCTAGGCATGCGACATTATATACTGCAGATTGGTTACATCGGTCTTCTCCTGAGGCCAAACGATGTTCAAACTTGAGACCATGTTGCGCACGGCCCGTTGGGTAAGCCTCTCATGTCAAGATCTTGCAGGGTCCTTCCTAAAATGGAAGACTTGTCATCTGGTCTGACTAGAATGTGCAGGGTCTCCCGCCATCAAGACCGTCGGCGCGCCCGAATGAAACCACCTCTCGCTCTCCAAATCTTCAGGGTCGACAGCAGCCGCATCAGTGTGCCGGGAGTTCGGATGGTCATTTAAAATCTCCTTCGGCGCGTAAAGCCAAAGCCAAATTGGGAGCCAGTTCCAGGTGGCACATTGAAGTCGGGATAGCGCTGTTCGGACTTGCTTGAACTTGCGCATGCGCATGCTCCATTTAAGTATTTGATCTCTACTAGATTTAAGACCCGTGCCTTTGCCACGGAGATTCCCGCACACAGCGGATTCCGAGCTCGCCCACACACGGCGGATTCCGAGAGGCGCCGCACTGCCGCTCGCTAACGCTCGCGGCGCGCGGCGCCACCGTGAGAATCAACTCGTGACTTTATCACCTGATTTATCAAAAAAGCTGTGTACATTGTCTTTTTATGTATAGGACATGCTGGCAAGCACTGTTGCCGAAACGCCGCAGAACTCCTTCCAAATAGGGAAATTTGATGTGGCAGTGTTTTTCGGCCAACTTTGATGGCCGCGCAACAAAGACTTTTGGATAGGCCTTTTTCTTCCTTGATATGGTTATCACCTCCTGGGTCACCACACCACACACCACCCACCCTCCTTCGCCACATTAATGCCATGCACCACTGCTCTATGCATATTTTCAGTCTGGCAGTGAACGCGCCTTATTGCAACGCCACATATATGCCTGCTAGCTCTCTTTCTATATGTCCTCCTTGTCTCAATGGCTATTTACCCTCTTTCTTGTGTTCCTGTGGAAAGGACCCGGGGTTCAATTCTCGCACTTGCCATTTTCTTTTTCGATTAATTTTTTTCTGATGCCCAAAGCATACACGCCCCCGAAGATTTCCCTGGACATGTGCCCTCATCCAAATATCATCAATTTAATTCTTCCAGTAACAAGGACTTGGTGATATCTAGTTCACTTCGGCATCAATCGGCGGATATACTTGCCGAAAGATTGCCGCCAAGCACTGCCTTGAGCACAGCCACCATCAATTTCCCTCTTTGGAAGTGGAGCTGCGGCGGTTCGGACGCAAGTGCTGGCAAGCAAGCTAGGTTGGTTGTTTCTCTGAGTCCTTGAGAACAGACGATTCAGAGGCTGAAGTTCTGGATTAATGACTACCCGGACACGTCTTGGGATCGGCCCAGAAAAACCTCCAGGCCTCGAAGACGTCGTGCGGAGGCCGGGTCAGGAAACTTCAGCCTGAGGTTGGATAGTTGAATGTGGCTGTGAAAGTTCGCATCATTGTCTTGGATTGTTGTTCAAGAACCTCACAACTCGGCTTCGCCCAACGATGAGTTCCGCTACAACAAATGAGAATCCCGGCTCAGAGGAGATCATTGACGATGGGGAAGAAGACTCGAAAGTGAGGTTGTTCTCGCGATATTCCAGGATACTCAACGTGCTCATTTACCCGCAGGAAATTTTGCTCATGAAGCAGAGAGTCGCAGAGATGGAGAAAGAGGCAATAAAACTGCGTGAACTGCAAGCTGCTGCCGCATTGGAGAGCAACACTGCAGACGGGGAAGACACCAATATGGAGACGGAAGAAGACAAAACCGTTGCGGACGGTCGGAGCGTCTATGTTGGGAATGTCAGTCGTGTGCCTCTATCGCCAACTGGGGCCATGTTTTACCAACGCATTTAGGTCGACTATGGTGCCACACCTGAAGAAATACAGGGCCATTTCCAGTCCTGTGGAACGATCAACAGAGTTACGATTCTGTGCGACAAATTCACCGGACACCCGAAAGGGTGCGTCTTTCCTTCTGAAAAAAATCTCAGTTCACATACATCCTCGTAGTTTTGCGTACGTTGAATTTGCAGAGCCAGAACATATAGATGCGGCGTTGACTATGGATAACTCGCTGTTCCGTGGCCGGTTAATCAAGGTGGATTGTCCTCATGTATATTTTTCAACGGCGCTTCTTTAATTCCTTCCAGGTAACACCGAAACGGACAAATGTACCAGGATTCAATCGTGGGCGAGGACGCGGGGGCGGAGGCGGTTACCGGGGAGGTTATCGAGGGGGTTATCGCGGAGGTATGTTTCATGACATTTCCCAAAACGCGGTGCTGAGCAATTCGAAAGGTCATGCAGGTTTCAGTCCATATCGGGGGCGCGGCAGGTGCGTCAATGCATTTTCGTTTTGTGCCGTCCCTCATTTTCTTCGCAGGGGACGAGGACGTGGGGGGTTCTGAAAATGCGTCGCATCTGCTCCATCTCCTAGTATCTCTGAGAAAAAAAAAACCAAAACATATCTATACAGCACTTGTAATACTCAGAAATACATTTTGTTGTATCTAAACAGCGGTTTTGAGACGAGACGCGTCCGCTCACGTTGGACGCGAACAAGTCACGTCACGCTCTGGAATCTTTCACCTCGCCGTCATGCTCAATTTTCTGCGTGGTGCATGCAGGTCAATGTCCACTGCGGCGAAAACATATCCCTTTTCCAAAACTGCCTTGATACGCCCGGAGCCTTTTGTGGCACCACCAGAGGCTCTCAAACTGGGCAAAGGCCTGATGCCTTACCTTTCGAAAACGCTTCCGACGCCAGAGAAACAACAAATGCTTCGCCATTTGTTTTCGAGACAGTCCCGCCACCAACTATATCCTGGGTCAATCATAACCGTCACTGTTGACCACGCCCCGATGACATTCACTGGCGTCTTACTTGCCATCCGACGTCGAGGTCCCGACACCTCTTTTGTTGTTCGGAATATTATTCAGCGGACTGGGGTGGAGATGCAGTTTTTCGTCAACTCTCCTCATTTGAAGCAGATAAAACTGCTCCAGAAGCCTCCCAGACGGCGCATGAGGAGAGCAAAATTATACTTCCTTCGTGATTCGCCGGAGAAAATGAGCATGCTTGCTGGAAACACGAAGTACCAGTGACGTGTAGGTCGCTCTACACAATGTTTACACGTTCGCACTGACCGCCCTGCCAGTCGTCCGTCGACATCGTACTTTGCTGTCCTTCCTGGTTTCGCGACATCCGGCTGTCAAATACTTTGTGCAGCCCTTGTTTTCTTCACTGGTGGTCGCTGGCGAGTTGGGCAAGGCAAGGTGTTTTGAATAGAAAAATGGGGTCGAGGATGCGTAATAGCGGAGATGCATATGTATTGGTGGCCGCAGGGTGCAGCTGTGGCGAAATTATTAATACTCTTCGCGCCAACCTCCTGCACATTACGTCCATCGTGCGGCCTTCAAGCGCTGGAGCTTTTGAGCGCATTGAAGCCATGCTGGTTCAAGTTGATTTCTTCCCGTGTCTACCCTCGCGTTCTCGTCATTCTCCTCTTCCTCTCCATTCTCTCGCAGGCTCTTAGAGTGTGCACCACACACGAGCCTTGTTGTACATTCTGGCGCGAGCTTCGAGCCTGAGTAGTAGCACCAGCTGAAGCACAGAGTCGAGTAGCATATACTGATAGGTAAACCGTAAAGATAAAGAAAAGTCTCACTGCTTACTTATTGAAATTACCAAATACAGTTCAGAGTCTTGCGGAGCCTTCACTGCCAAGTACAGGACACGTTTTGCTGCTTCATGGCGCCAACCCGCTCTTTCATTCGTTCGCGGCGCGACTCGGCTCAACGGCGCAGTCCCTCTCCCACCTTCTCCGACACTACTAACGTATCGGCCATGAACTTTGGCGCTAATGGACCTGAAAAGATAATCACGAGAGCCAATCTCAAAGCCAGTCTGCAGGCGTACGAAAATGTGCGTGCGCGGTGCTGCTCTGGATGGTCTTGTGGATGGGTTTTGACACCAGCGTAGCTCATGACCACAAGCTCACAATATCGCTCTGCGTTGATGAATCTGTCTGCTGCGACCGCAGCATTCGCGAATGCAATGGAAACTACGAGCGGGTGGGTAACGTCTTTTGCTCAGAAATATTTCTGACAGTGAACGACAGGTTAAAGGGGCCATCCTACGAAGCCGGGACGCGATTGCAAGGTTGGCGATCACCAGTAAAGTTGCTTTTAGCTCAACTCTCATAGCTGCATCGGGTTTGCATCACTTAATTGGAAACCACTGGCATGTTTTGGTGCATTTTCCTTCTCCTGGTCGTCTCCAGTGGACTGTCTTCACGGTCGCAGCTGACGCGGTGTTCATAGGCCGAGACGTTGGATAAAAAGTTCGAAAAGCCCCTGCGTGCCCACATGGATACGTACAAAACAATCGTGAACGAGCGGTCTGCCTCTTATGAGAGAGCTCTGAAAGAGAGGAGCCAAATTATCCGAGACACGGAGATGCGGAATATGAACAGAAAGGAACGAAGTGAGCAGTGATTCGCTCAGAACTGATGTGGTGTTCTTACCGTTCAATCTAGATCTTCAAAGTTTCCGTGAAGCACTCGGAGTGCTGCAGCGCCAAGTCGACGAACTGGATGACCTTAAGGCCGCCCATTATCAAGAGATTATGGAACATGAAGAGGAAGTGTGGGATGTTGTGCAAAATAAGGTCCGCCCTCTCAGGTTGAAAGCCCTAAACCATATATGTTTATTGGTGTCCCCCATAGATCTGTATTGTCATGCGCTCTACGATGGATGTCTTCGACAAATTTACTGCAAAGGCGTGCGTGACCTCCATCTCAATTGCTAGCACAACCTCATTGCATTCAGTTCCGACCCCGTCATTGAGCCTATGCTGCAGTCCATTCCGGATCCTTTTGACTCTTATCCCACTCAGTCGGAAGATCAAATATTCAGCATTCTGGCTCCTCTGTCAATAATGGCCTCTGCCAATGGAAGTCCAATGCCCACTCCTGTGCCTGAGCTGGAAGGCTTGCCTCCCGTCTCCGATAGCCATGTGTGGATGGAACCCTCACCCGGAACTGTCGCATTCCCGTCTGCTCGGTCAGAATGGGAAGACGACAATCCGCCCTCGTCATCCCCACCTCCCCGCTCGATTTCACCCCCTTCGAATCGTAAGCATTTGGCGCCTCTGAACGCCCCCCGCCACCCTCGTAAATCGGAACCTTCGAAGCTCCGGAGCGTCCTTACGCCCATTGACGAGACCCGTTCGCGGCAGGCCAGTGAGGATGCCCGTGCGGCGTTGACCCCCTCGCCGCCACCGATCGAAACCAATCCCAACCACAGTTGGTCATTCGTCTATGGTGGCGCGCAGCAGGACGATTCATCGGAGGACCGGGACGGCAAAACGCCCACCCACTCCGCATTTTTTCCACCTTCATCAACGCCACGGCCGCCACTACAAAACCCGGGAGCAGATCGTTCGGACCCTGAAATGCAAGTTCCTATTGCAACATAGCGTACACTCAGAGTAATATGTTTTTTTTCCGTTATATTATTACGTCTGCTATGTACCTATGTACTTTTTTTCTGGATAGCCTCCATATACCGAGGCCGCATGCCATATTCCTCTAGCACTTTTTCACCAACGACAGCTGGACTTTGAAATAGCAAGTCGGTACCTACGCTAGTTTTGGGGAACGCAATAACATCTCTGATCGACTGCGTTTTACAGAGGATAGTCATCAAGCGATCAAATCCTGTGGACAAAAATCAGGTGCACGTTGGGCAATTCAGTTGACTCTAGGGACGAACCAAGGGCGATTCCCCCATGAGGCGGAGCACCACATCGTAGCGCATGGAGTAGGTGAGAGAAAGGTGATTTTTCCTGTTCACTCAACTGGTGGAGATCAACCCACGTGGAAACTAGCGGAAGCTTGCGAACGAACCTGGAGAATCCTCGTAAAGATGTGGTCCTGCATATCAGCATCGTGCACTCTAACGGAACCGCCGCCGATCTCGACTCCGTTGAGAACCAAATCGTAATGTTGGCCTCGAACCTGATGCAGAGAAATGGCGAGATTAATGAAAGCACTTTTCCAAGCGAGAACTACGTACACCGTCAATGTCGCCACGATACATCGCTTCAATATCCTGCCACATTGGGGCTGTAAACGGATGGTGAGTGCTGCTCCATCTTCCCTGCGCCAAAAACTCCTTATCCCCGTCCGACCGGGTAAACAATGGGAACTCCGTTATCCACAGGAAGTGAGGTTTCGTGGTAAGCGACAACTTCCCTAATGTCGCGTAAAAGGTCACCCTCAAAGTTGGCATCAGCGCGCGGTGAGGACGTACCGGCGGACTGCGCGAGTTCCGACAAGTGGAGGCGCAGTTGTCCCAGTGGCGAAGAACCACCCTGGAGGCTGCTGAGTCACACGGCGAGGTGGAGCGAGATTGAACGGCGTACTCGGGCTACTTTGGGACTTCGGCAGAGCCAAACCACGTCCCCAAGCTTCAAATGAAGGTTCTCGTTGATGTGATCTTCTTGTCTCTCGCTCGCGGCGTCGGCGGCGGCGCCACTTCGTGTGAGCCAGAGCGACATGTTCTCTTGAGTCAAGATGATGCGGTCCTGCGCCGTCCTATCGTTAGAGGGCGGTAATTTTGTTTTGAAATGGAGCCTACAACAAGATCGTAGGCACATTCCCGAGCTACGTCAATGAAGTTTGGTTCCTGCGATTGGCGGACAGGTATACATTCGAGGATTTCGCCTCTGCTCTCGAATACAGCGCGAACTTCGGGCGTTAAGAAGGTCGTTGCGTCTATAATCTTGAGCGGAATAAATTAATACGGGAAACAAGAGCAAAGGGAGAGTTTGAGACCTTGAGACCAAATCGAGTATCGGGTTTATCTGAACCATACTACAAGAAATCATTCTCTCAAGCGCCTGGCATCAGATAGACGCTTACGAGCTTCATTGCCTCGGAGTAAGTCATCACTTTGAATTTTGAGGGGAGTTCTATCCCTTCTATGTCTTGCCATATTTTGCGGACGAGGGTTTCAATCACATCGCGGACTTCGGTCCCTCCGATTCTCCAAGCATTTGAACGAGCAGAAGTTGATTCACCCCAGGATACAAAGGCCATCTCTAGATCTATTTGCGTGAATTCTGGTTGTCTGTCCTTCCGACCATCCTCGTCACGGAAGCATTTCGCAATCTGAAAATACTTGTCGACGCCTCCGGAGCAGATTAGAAGCTGTTTTGGCTGTTGAGGAGACTGTGGCAGGGCAAAGAAACGGGGTTCGTCGCCGTGTGTGAGCGTGCGAGTGGGAACAAGGAATTCCCTAGCGCCCTCGGGAGAAGATCTCAACAGCACAGGAGTTTCGACCTCTGTAAAATCTGCATTGCTGTGTGTCAGCAGAGAAATAAATAATCAGCGATGATGACCAAGTCATGCCTTGTTCGTGAAGAGTATTCCGGACTATTTGGGCGACCCGGCTGCGCGTTCTCAAATTAGATGCTAAAGCCGAGCGGCGCAAGTCGAGATAGCGGTATCGGGCTCTCAGATCATCGTTTGCCTAATCTCGGAGGTGCTGAACAAACGAATAGACTTTACAGAGAGCACGCGCATACCACGGTTCGGGAGGTTGAAGGGAAGAACGGCAGATTGGCGTCCGCGGGGTTTAGCAGGATAAAATTATCGACCTGCACATCAATATCACCGGTGGGTCCCTTTTGAATGAATGTGGTGAGGCTGTGGGGTGTCGGAAGACGGGCGGACTGACAGACCGCTTGGCCGATTGCGGCCGTGCTTGAACAGTACCCTCGATCAGGACAGTAGACTCGACAGGAACATCGGACAGAGAGGGCTGATTGCCCGCGACCTCGGGATGATTAACAACAAGCTGAGTGGTCCCAAGGGAATCCTTAAGAGGAAAAAAGGACAAGAGCTTCCCCCCCTTGCTTGACGCGGCAAATAAGCTGGTGTCCATATGATGTGGACCAGAAATGATAATCACCGCTCAGGAAGGAGCCAGCCAGTGAGAACCACGCGAGAACCAACATCGGCAACGGACAAAGCGCCACAGCTATGTGTGCGCTTGGGGAAAGGCGCTACCAGAGACTGCTGAGCACGAGGGAGCACGAGGCTAGTGCCAGCAACGCAGATTCAGAACCACTAACCACAATGAGGCCGCAGAGAGGATGTAGTGTGTGCGCGATGCAATCTAGGAACCCGAGACAAGGCAAAGCCGCGCATGTGCGAGTTGAACGGAGAAGAGTCACTGGCTCACTGGCTGTGTTGAAAATAAACAACCTGCCCTGCCATCTTACCTATTTAAACCCATCCAATATGTTGGCCGAAAAAATGTATCCCCGTCGCGCTATTGCTTTCCTCCATGTCTCTTCCCATAGAGCTCCTTGAGCAGGTCTTCGAATCTCTTTCCCCCGCCGACCTCTCCAATGCCGCCCGCATAAACTCTTTTTCATACCCCGTCGCCGCTCGTGTCCTCTACCGGGGCCTCGCCGTGTCTAATTCCCCAATGCACGCGCCCCCCTCCATAATCCTTACTCTTGCAAAGCGTCCAGACCTTGCACGGCACGTCCGATGCTTTGCAGTCGCCCTCGACCAGTCCGGCACCGAGCTTCACTCCTTTCTCGCCACTGCGTTGTCCGCCATGACCGCCCTCGTCTCCCTCGACATTTTCGTGGACACAGACAGCTGGGTGCTGCCGGATGACCTTGTTTATCCGCAGCTGCAGCATTTTGCGTGCTCATTTCCCCTCGACTCGCGCATGGCTGCTTTTTTCAGCAATGCCCCAGCCCTGGAAAGCGTCCAGATCGATTCGGCAGCATCAGAGGCCCTGTCGCTCGAGTACGCGTCTTTGCCACGCCTCGTTGAGTTCACGGGATGTGCGCTGGCGGCAGCGGCAGTTGTGCCTGGTCGGCCCGTCGAGAGTATCCACATCAACTCTGGCGATTTAATTGAGGATTTGGTGCCCGCATTGGCACAATCGACCGCCACGGTCACCGTTTTGAGCATAACGACGAGCTCCGCGGCCTTGGATCTTCTGCAGGTTCTCGGCCAGTACCTGCCACATATAATGTATCTCCGCATAACGTCCACGTCTAATCTCCCTGCGCCTCCCACAACCGTATGTCCAAGAATTTCTTCGTCTCACCTTTGTCACTCACACGATCAATAGATATTTTACGAACAAGTGGCAAATGCGCTCGCATTAAACTTTCCCGATTTGCAATCATTTGAGCTCTCTGGGATGTATTGGTCGTCCTTCAAAAAGCCTGATGATCGTCGACAATGGTCTCAGCCACTAATCAATACCGATAATAATAATGAGTTCGAACCTCAGGATGAGGTTTTCGACTTGTACTCAAACGCGGCAGATTTCTTCTTTTCGTAGTAGCGTAACACTTGCACGCGTTAATTCCTTCAATATCACTGTAGCGTAGTAACACCTGCTCAATATAATTGGCCTGTAATCTGGATCCTGAGTTTCGCGACTGTGACTCGTTATCGTGACCATTCGTGTTTTCACTCCGACTCGATTATGAGTCGGCGCATCAGCGAACTCGAGAGCAAGTTGCACCAGGCAGCCCTTTCAGCCTCCAAACATGTAAACCCCTCGCAGACGACCCGGCAACAAACTTATGCCTCAATTCCCAGGAAATCACCGGCCGACAGGCAGAATCGATAATACCAGACCAGAAAGCTCGGCAGAATGCTCTTAATTTCCTACTCGGAGTCGGGCTATTCAAGTCCTTGAAGGACCCCAAGGGAAATGTCATATTCCGTGCCGTTACCAAAGGAGAGCTCGAGCAGTAGGTGTGCCGCAAACGCGGTTGAGATGATGCTCATTGTCCCGCAGAACGAAAGATCTCAACGGTGAGGAGAGTCTGGTTCTGGGCCACATCAAGACCGCACATAACGAAGGTGCGTTTTGTTCCACGTTCCATGGACTTTTTAAAAACGTCGACGCGTAGGAATATGGACGAAACATCTCAAGACGAAAACAAATCTCCACCAAACCATTATTGACCGATCCTTGAAGACGCTCACACAGAAGAAACTCATAAAAAGGGTTCCCTCTGTCCAGGTTCGTCCCTGTCGCTGTAGAGACATTTGACCTTCATGTTGTTTTTAGCACCCCACGCGCAAAATTTACATGCTCGAGGGTATCGAGCCCTCGGTCGCCTTGACGGGTGGACCGTGGTACACCGAGAGCGAACTCGACACGGCATTCATCGAAACCATCAGCCAGGCGTGCTTAAAATTCATCCGCGACGTGGTTCGTCTGCAGACCTTTTTATTTTTTCATTATCTCACCCACGCAATTCTCAGAGTTTCCCAAAGCAACGCAAAGAAGTGCGAGACGGAGCTCTATTCCCGATATCCAACGCCCCGCGATACCCGACGGCGGCCCAGGTCCACAATACGCTTCACCAAGCACGGTTAACGGAGACGGAACTGTCGGTAGAGCACGTTGAAATGCTGCTGGACGTGTTGGTTCTTGATGGCGAGGTGGAGAAAGTCCGTCGATACGCGTTTCCGATGCTTTCTTTAATTTCCGTCTGACTGCCTTGTCCAGCTTCCTGCATTCGGAGTGCAGTTGTGGGATTCAAATGCGGTGGAGGACGGCGATTCGGCCGACGAGGACGAGGGGCAGTCGAAGAAGAAGAAAAAGAAGAAACGACGACGCTCGCCCTCCTCGGATGAGGATTCGGACGTGAAAACTAAGCCGAAATCCAAGAAGAAGCGCGTGGAGGCTGACAGTGACGATGAAGACGACGCTGCTGCTCGCAAGAAGGCAAAGCTGAAGCGCAAGAAAGACGACAGTGACACAGACTCCGACTCCGACGCTGCAAAGCGAAAGAAGAAGAAGAAAAAGAGAGATGAGGAGAGTGATGACGAGGACGAAGACGCCAGCCGAAAGAAAAAGAAGAAGAAACAGAAAAACGAGTCAGACGACGAAAGCGAGTCAGATGACGCCTCTAGTCGGAAGAAGAAGAAGAAAAAGAAATTCAAACGAGAAAGCAGCGACTCCGAGTCTGATGACGATCGCAGTCGCAGCCGAACCAAGTCCAGGAAACGATCCTCCTCGCCATTCAACTCATATTCGTTCGATAACCAGTATGCCGGCGGAGTCGTTTACCGGGCTATCAACCAGGAGAAAATAACGCTTGGGTGGACTGAGGCTCCTTGCAGCAAATGCGAGTCCTTCCAGTTCTGCAAGGAAGGAGGGCCGGTCAACCCAAAGGAGTGTGTTTATTACGAGGACTGGCTGGTCGCTGGTACCCTCGCTTTCGACGAAGAGTAGAAATGTAGACGTTGTATATTAATTATTTAGTTTCTCTATTGCACTTTCTATGAATGAAGTTGCATCGAGTACGGTCAACCATTCGTGAGGATGTGATTCTGAAATCACAACTGTGTCGTCGTCCCCCTCAACGAGCTCGGCAACGACCCCTTGGTAAATGTCGACGCCATGAAAGACTTTGAACTTGGACAATCTCCATCCCTTGGGAATGACGCCGTCTACACGGAAAACGTCGAGAGCAGGATCGAACTCGATGCGGGAGAAGTCGAAGCCGAGACCTAAACCTAGCGCCTTCGTGTAGGCTTCTTTCGCCGTCCACATCCAGAAAAATCGTTCGAGTCCCTGTTGTTTATTAACAGCAGAGGAGATGAGGCGACGCTCAAGCGAAGTTAACTGAGGGTTTTGAACTAATGACATTTCTCGAGGAATTTTTTAACTAACCTGGTCGCCCACGGTTTCGACAAAGGAGGTGAATGATTCTCTACCAGGTATTCGCAGCTTCATAACATCCACCCCAACGGTGAAAGCCGGGGGATTATCGGTATTTGCAGACGAAACCATTGCGACGAGACCATTGTCATGCGAAACATTATAGGCGATAGATGGATCGACGCCACTTGTTGCCTGTGAGGCGGCATTAACCAACCAGCGACGAACCAGGCAGAAGATCGACTGGCAATGAAGGGTTTGCCGGCTTCCGTAGCGCCGAACTTCATGTCTGCGAGAGCGACTCCGCGGGCATGGAGGAGCATCCGGGGGAGGAAACGTCCTATTAGGGTTCCTGGAGGGATAGCGGCTGGGTGAGGTCGTCGGCGAAGAAGACGCGCGGCGTACGACAAGCATCTTCACGTCGATAGAACCTCTTGATTCGGGCAGAGCTTTCAGGATCGAGAAGAAGTAAGGCGCTCTGATACAACTGCGGGCACGTTGGGAGAGGCGGTCATCAACGACGATTGTATAGGTACCTCGTCGGAAAAGAGTGCTGGTTCATAGAGTATAGCTTGAACTTGCATGGTGGTGGCGGTCAAGAAGCGGCAAATCACGACCTCGTGATTCAACGCTCTTGAACTTGACCTTCATCGCGTCTCTTCCGCACCATGAGTGTTCGCTGTCCAAGAGTAGCTTCTCCAGGATTAGACTCTGGCCTGGGAGAGGAACTCCTCGGCAGCCGCTGGCGATTGCTTACTGACCTGAACTTTGCTGTAGACGACGATGAAGCCAGCGCTGAAACCTTGCTCAAGGCATTCGACCTCAGCATATACGACTGCGACCTCAAACTTCAAACAGCCACGTCCGACACCCAGGCCGAACTCACGCACGATAGCTTCACCGATTTACCACCTTCCTCTTCCCAGAATCCGTTCCTTTCCACACCGCTGCGATTGAAGCATTTCTCAAAACTCAGCCCTTCGATTCTGCGCGCACTTTTGCGCTCCCCATCTCTTCGCAGCCCCAGCTTTGGCGACGATAGCCTCGATAGTGCACCCAATTCGAACAGCCTGTCTCCTCTTGGATCGCCGGGTTCTCAATGGCGTCCTAATAATTCACCTCTTGTAAACGCCGACGCTGACGTCCGGTCTCCCGAGCCTTCTCTCCCGCTAACTCCGCCTCCCACTGCACGTATCCCATTCTCTCAGCTGCCTAATCCTTATTCTGCCAGCCCCTGTAATGTCACTTATTTTCCATACCTGGCACGAAACTCATTCGTACCGCTTCGTTTTCAGCCGTCCCACGCCGCCAAGACACGACGAATGGAGCCCTTACCACTGTTTTCCCGGCTCCGCCACCCGACTCGCTCATCTCCCCGTCTGCCGTCCGAAATTTCCAGAGAGTGATCGATGAAATGAAGGGAGTCGATTCGAGTTTTGCGGCACCAGAGGAATTACCGGCCATAGACGACGAAATCTCGTTTTTTTTGCTTTCTTCGCCACATCTATCGAGCCCACCTGGCGGAGGATTATTGACACCTGAAACCGACACCCACGACGCTATTTCGCCTTTCACACCGCCCTCGAAGGATCTCACGCTAGGAGCGTTAGAAGACGAATTTATGAATCTACTCTTGGGACGAGCAAAGGAGGAAGAGGAGGATGCAGAGGAGCTGCGTGCATTGGCTGATAGACTGGTGAGAATGGCGAAAGGGAGGCGGCATCTTGCGGCGACAATCATGGAGCGGAAAAACGCGGAGCAAAATCGCAAGAAGTGATACAATGCTCTAGAAGCTTGACTCGAATCAGAGCTACAGATACAACAGCTACGGATGTAATGCAATACTGTACAAATGCATCTCAAAAGTA
This sequence comes from Mycena galopus ATCC 62051, assembly GCA_014925785.1. Classification (NCBI taxonomy): domain Eukaryota; kingdom Fungi; phylum Basidiomycota; class Agaricomycetes; order Agaricales; family Mycenaceae; genus Mycena; species Mycena galopus. The sequence continues at coordinate 501,463 of WIQG01000010.1, read as the reverse complement.
AGTATGAAGCAAGAGGGAAAGTGAGAAATTATATCAGGCGCTCGTGCTCGTTTGCTTGCTCCCGTACAACCTTTTCCATTCCCTCAAGCCAAACGTCGACATCTGCCCCCGTATTGACTACTTTGCGTGCTCCCCCATTCACGGCATTCGGAAGATTTAGAGGACCAATTCCAATGTATCGTGCTAGCGCGAGAACGGGCAGACGCCTGAGAGCACGGCCTGACATTCCTTGTGCCTATCGTGGAATCAGTGTAAGCAGCCGGTGGATTTTGAAAAACATACTCTACACTGCGCGGCGAGGGCCAATAACCTTAGAGCAAGGTTCTTTGATTTTTCACGCGAATACACAGCGGACGACGTTGCGACTGGTTCTGATGAATGCAATGCCGAAAGCTCGTACATCTGAGCTTGCTTGAGTGTGGGGACAGTCTACATAAAAGTCGGTCAGTCTCAGAAAAATAAATGGCAGCAGAGAAAACTCGCTATCGGAGACACGATGCCTCTCGCGACAATCTCACACAGGCATGTGCGGAGAATCTCGTATATAGCTTCGCGGGACGGGAGATCCACATATTGCACGATATCAGCGCGGTCCACAAACGCGCTATCTGTTATCATCCAACACCGTGGGCCTTCAAATCGAACCGCGAAGGAAACAGACGTACCGATGGCTTTGACGAGATTGCTAGTGGACATGATCAGGACATTTTTCCGGTGCTTGAGTTTGTCTAACTGCGTTAGCAGTGCATTCACAACCCGCAGCCCATCAGAGGGCTCGGTGCCCGCCATCGCACCGGCTCTCGCAGCGGTCAAAGATTCAACCTCATCTACGGAAAGTCAGCACTGAAGATGCACGAAAATGAAGAAATGTCTAATACCTATTAACACGACAAGAAATGCGTCTTCCTCTTCGACCAACTCTGTAATGCTGGAGAATAGGCGCTGGACCAACTTTCCGGACTCGGAAAACCATTTCGAGAACAGGGAGTGAGAGTTTATTTCAAGGAGACGGGCTTGTGAGTAACTGCCAAGGAACAAATGAGATTTAAAAAAAATCGGATAATCGGGACGCGTACCGGTGAGAAAGCCTAATCGAAAGTTTTTGAGCCAAGGCGCGACATAACGAGGTTTTGCCGGTGCCTGCAGCCTTCATTAGATGTGCGCTAACCCATAATAACACCGTGGCGAACATGCCTGGAGGACCGTGAAGCAGAACAACGCGATTCCAAGATACCAGGTTGACTACACTGAGTCAGTACATTGTGGTACGAAAACGGTTGTTGGACAACATACAGTCAACGTTTGCATCGCTGAAAACGAGGGTGGCATGGATGTAGTCGAGCAGTTTCATCTTGATGTCGTCCGCGTATATCAACGAGCTCCAGAGGCCCTCCATGCCCCGGTTGGGCAGCTCGCAGACAGTGGCAGCCATAGTCTCGTCGTCGTCCTGGCGCGTCCCCGTGCTGTTGGTGAATTCCTCGTACGAGTCTGTATCGGCTGGCTGGTAGACGTGTATCTGGAGGGACATCTCCGAGATGTGCAGGGAGTGAGAAGGGCAAGACGATTCCGAAACGAGGACCTGTTCGACGGACGAGACGAGCTCGGGGACATCCTCCCACCCCTCCAGAGTCGAGGAAAGGTTTATGCGGTCGAAGGAGTGGATCCAGTCAAAAACCCGGGCTCGGATTGTTTCGAACCGCGCGGTTGCTCGTGGCTGAAGCCGGACTTCGACTGAAGGTGATGAGTTCAGCTTTTTTTTTGGGAAAGACAGGAGCGCAAACCGTGGACGGTCCATTGCCGGACGGGAGCATTTTCCTGGTCCGTTTCTTGAGAAGCCATAGTTACATCGAGGCCTGTCATGGTGAAGGAGAACAAGACGCGTGGACCAAACAAGGCAAATCGCGGTCACATGATCGGCATCGCTTCCTCAAACGCCGATACGACCGTAAGTACTCTCTTCTAATCTGCTACTCCTCGACGCATTTTTGGCACCTCACTATAAGGTTTTTGGAGGAATCTGAGATCAAGTCCCAAACTCTCGTAGAGTCGGAATATCTGGATTCTGGATTTTTATTCGCGCTATTGGCTATTGGCTACGGCTTAGAGGACCCGAAGTTAACTTCCAAGCTGCGGCCACAGCAAACGCCGAGGAAAAGCTTTCTGCTTTGAAGCTTCGGGGAACAAACTTCAAAGCCATGGACCACGAGGCTACTGCGCAAGGCTCTGTTATTTCGGCGCGCTGGTCCCGTTTGTCTGGATCCGTGCTCGGTGCTGGCGCGAATATGTTGGCTTGACTGTTGCTGGGCGAATGGCCACCCGCAGATTCAGATTCTCTTCTGCGGCCACGAAATGAGTCATGAGCATCGTCACTGGACAACCACTCACATTTTGTTTTCTCCGCGAGACGAGGCTATGAGGCCTCGACCAAGTAGTTGTGCCCGAGGCAGCCAATGAGGATCGTCTTCGCGACGATGTGATGCTCAAACCTATGGGTACCTCCGGACCAATCGGTCTAGACCTCGTCTATAATGGAATTCTTTTTGTAAAAGGTATGTCTTACTGCTCAGAGGCCGTACCCTCGCCCCAGCATGATCAAGATATGTCTGTAGAATGGCGCTGAGGATATGGTAATTTTCTGAGAATTTTATTCTGGTGCAGAGAGGAAGGATAGGACGGAGAAATTTGATTGGCCGTTTATCCATCAAAGACTCGACCATTGGTTAGCAGCATCTAGACCTTGGCCAGAGTGAAAGCGCGCGGCGCTGGAAAATAAAAGTGCATGGGCTAGAAACGATGCCGGTGATTCGCCTACATACATGCTCCCCCGTCCGTTTTCCCCCCCGCCGACCGCTGCAATGAGCCGAAAGTCGCGAGCGCGCCCGCGTGGCCTATGGAAGGGGCGTGAGAGACCTCAACACGTTCCAGCCCTTGACTCGGACGATAATCCTCGTCCAGCAAAGCGCGCAAAGTACCAGCGCTCAGACGACACCAGCGACGGCGAACAGGCGGACACCGACGACGACGAGTATTATATCCTTGAATACTCCCCTGAGCCATCGGAAAGCGTCTACGGCGAGATGGATAACGAGGCTTCTGCTGCAGAGACGGAGACCAAGGTGGAGGACTGGGAAGATTTGAAGGAGCTCTTTGGACGTGCTGCAGAGCAGTATGAGAGTGGGTGTGCTGCGTTTACAGCAAGTCTTGATTCTCATTCTTTTTCAGACGACAATGTGAGCGAGGCCCTGCCCCTTCTGCGAGGTGTCATACATGAATGCCATCGCTTCCTACTCCTCTACGAAGACCCTTCAATACTATTTGCTACGCGAGACCCCGACCGTCCACGCAGCAGGTCCCCGGAATCTATCTCGCCATCAACCACACCGCGATCACGAAAAAAATGGTTCGAGTCTATAAACCAATGTTGCTCTTGCGCTAACTAACCGCCGTCCAGCAAATGCAAGGGTAATACGGATTAAATTCAATTCAACCGGCCTATTAATATTTTATTCAGAGTCTCCTACGGCTTTTCACGCGATACTTGGCACCGCGCTCTTTTTAATGGGGAATTACATCGCGCAAGATGCATCCCTTGCATTGCCAGATGAGCCCAGCATTGGCATAACTTACTGGCTCGCAGCACTCGACGTCTTCGAGACCGGTGAGAATCTGCCCAGTCGCACGAGTCCGCGCGGCTGCGAGGCTCCAGAGGACTGGCGCATGGCCATCGTCTGGGGCCGCACCCTCACCGCAGTTGCCGACGAGGCACTGTCTCTTGCCCTCGAACGCAAGCGCTCCACCACTCCTCTCCCGCCGCCCCCACCCGAACCCAAGTGGCCCAGCCCCGCCGCATCCCCCTTTGCTGCCATCGCCATGCGCCGCCCACCAGCGAGCCGGCGCATTACCCTCGCAACTGCCGCGCCGCACGAGCTGCTCATCCTCGCGATGGACCAGTTCACGCGCGGCATTTTCCACATGCCTCACCCAGCACACGCCACGGATGACGCCCCGGTAGACCCTGCCGCGCGCCCCTTCTCCCGTGCAACGGAGCTCTTCACGATTGCGCGCGAGGTTCTTGCACTCGCAGAACGCCTTCCCGATCCGGAAGAGCGCGCGCGCTGGGCGACGTGGGCGGACAGCGTGCTGCAGCAGATGGACATGGAGGGCGACACGACGCGGACGGAATGGCGCGGGCCTGTGACGCGCGCACGGGGCCGGTGCTGGCTCGTCGTTGGCACCGCAGGCATGGAGGACATCGAGGCGAAGGCGGACGAGAGTGACTGGGACGAGGTGATGGATACCGAGGAAGCAGACGAGGCCCGCGAGGGTCTCACGCGTGCGGTGGAGTTCTTTGAGCGTGCCGCCCAAAGTGCTAAGAGCGAGCTTGCCGTGGAGGAGGATGGGGAGGATGAGTTGCGCGCGTTCCTCGCGGAGGCGCTTCTCACGCTCGCAAACCTCACCAAGGACGAGGACAAAAGGGAGGAGCTGTATAGACGGGCGCAGCTTCTGGGTGGGGACGAACTGGAGGGGATGGATATGGATGAATGACGGTTTATTTTTGGGTTGTAATGTATTTAATGCAAATGTAAACTACCACCGTCCCGTATTTTGTTGGAAGCTGAAGCAAATTGAATATTGAATGCTAGCTTCGGGGTCTAGCCCATAGCATCGAGACCGAGTTAGATAGTTTGAATTTCTTGGGATGCAATAACGTTAAAGACGCAGGGACGAAATGCTACCATCGGTGGCAGTGCCAGTGGTTCGGCAAAATCACGATTTCTGCGACCAGCCAGATCGACTCGCAGCTTGCGGTCGATGGACTCGGACGACACAAGACTCGAGGGCCTCATAAACCAATGCAAGTCTAATGGTGTGCTATTCTCTTTTCCGCTCTGTCTACATTCCTCCAATTCTTTGCAGACGTTGATGTAAAAGTCGATGCGCTCTCCAAGCTCCAGGCGGAATTCGAGTCTGGGATCGAGGTTTGGCCCGCATTTCTCCCGGCGCACGTCGGAGCGCTGATTTGTGCAGATAAACGACCCGGATGGCCTCATACAAGTCCTCAAGACGTGCTTAAGAACTTCGAACCAGCACTTGACCATTGCCACGCTATCCGCGTTGCCACCCTTGTTGCCTCTCCTTATTACGCCTACGGCGGGAAATGCACACAATGCATTGTCACAGTCTACATCCTCCCTCAACTCCGTGGGACCGGCGGTCGACGCGCACACTCTCCGCCAAATTTTGGTCGCGTTTCTGCCACCGGGTGGCCTCATCGAGCGGCTGGGTGACAAGGAAAAGGCACAGCTCAAGGCTCGGGAGACTCTTGTAATTCTCGGTGGATTGGCTTTCCGTTCGGGAGCATCGGCTAGCTCGGCCATGTCGAGCAGATCAACGAGCTCCAAAGGTCCCGAGACGCCTCTGATGATGTTTGAGAGGTATCTACGAGAAATTGGGTTGGCGAGCAAGGTCTGGAAGGTGCGGGAGCAGGTGAGCGCGACCTGAATGTGCACATACTGTGCATCTGATCATGTTTTTGCCAAGTCTATTCTAACCCTCGTCCACATCCGCCGTGCTCACCAACAATTCCCCATCCGAGTGTATCTCTCGCAACTCGTCGATGCTCTTGAAGATACCGACGCGCACGTACGCGATTGCTCCAGGCAATCGGTCGTAGAGTTATTCTCTGGGCCTGGGGTGTCGGATGCAGCGCGCGCCGACCTCAAGAAAGAGATGACCAAGAAGAACGTCAGAAAAACCATTGTTGACGGCGTGCTCTCCAAGCTCCTCGGCGTCGGGGGAAGTATGAGCAGTATGGGCGGGAGCGGTCCCCAGAGTCGCGAGGGATCTGAAAACGGCGACATCACCGTAAAACCGATCCCTCCTAGCCTTGTGCTTGCTGGTCGGCGGCCCACCACCGCGAGTTCAACCAGTGCTCTCTCGCGAACAGCCAGCGTGCACAGCACACAATCAAATACTTCCCGTCCCCCTAGTCGCGCTGCCCCGTTATCAGACTCACCTGCGAACGAAGTTGCTCCACCCGCTGCGGAATCCTCGGATATTCGGCCGGTATACGTTAGTATTTTTGTGCTTTATCCGCTTTTGCAGCTGAACCTCAAATCACTTAAGATCGCCTCAAGTCGAGATCTGGAAAGCGAGTTTGCCGCAATGCACAAGCCGTTCGAGGTGGATTGAAATTTAATTTTTTTCCGAACCCACGTCTAAACCCGTTATGTAGGGGAAAGAAAATGAGCATAACTGGGCCGATCGGGAACGCGCTATACAACGGGTCCGGGGGATGCTTAAAGGAGAGGTACATCTGCGATACACTGACACCTTCTTGGCGAGTTTGAAGGATTTCGTCCAATTGTCTTTGAAAACAGTGAGTTTCTTCCTCAACTATATCAACAATGCCTTTCTGGACTGATCATCGTTCCCAGCTCGTTAGCCTGCGGACAACTGTGGCGGTGAACACTTGCTCACTCTACAATGAGATGGCTCTCGCCCTCGGAGCAGCTTTGGACCCGCACTGCGACGTGCTGTTTACAAACCTTCTAAAAATGGCTGGCTTCACCAAGAAACTCACCGCCCAACAATCGCAGGCATCAGTGTCTACCCTTATAGAGCAGACCTCTACTCCACCGCGTACCCTTCTGCCCCTCTTGTGGACGACCATGCAGGAGAAAACTGTTCAAGCCCGAGCGTATGGAATAGCGCACCTGAAGCAATACCTCGAGCTCCACGGCCAGCGATCCAAGCACGCGATCGAGATCTCTGGCGGTGTTGATCTTCTGGAAAAGTCGCTCAAGAAGGCGCTGGGGGATCCAAATCCAGCTGTTAGGGAGACCGCCCGAGTTAGTTTTTGGGTGTTTGACGGTTTATGGAGAGAGCGTGGTGTAACGCTGCTCGGCACTTTGGACTCCGTCGCGAGGAAGCAGTTAGAGAAGGCATGTCCGAACCCAGAGCTTGCGGCAGAGGTGTTGCCTACCACCCCGAAACCGGCGAAGAAGAGCAGCGTGGCCGCTGCTATTGCGGCGAGTAGGGCTAAAGCCAAGGCAATTGCGACCGCACCGCCGACCCTGCGGCACCAGGCCACTGCTGCTTCGCATGCAGTGCCTGTACGCCGTGCAGGATCTCCAAGTCTATCGCCCAGAAATTCTGTGGCCCGTCCCTCCTCTCCGCTCCGGACGTCTAATTCTTCCAGCTCCCCTCCCCCCCAGCCGCCTCCCTCTCAGAAATCCCGAATAGTTTCAAATGGTATTACGCGCTCGACCAGTGCATCGGCGGTGGTGACCACTCAAACTTACAATCCCCCCAGCTCGCCTCCCTCACCTCCTTCGCCCACCGAACAGTCGGCGTTCCGGCGACGAACGTCTTCCCCTTTGGCGCCAAGTCCAAATCGATCCTCGACATTCCGCCCACCCGCAAAAACGACTCTCACGACGCCCGGTCGTAACGGTGGTGGAGGGCGGAATGCGAATGCGGTTCCTGTTCGGCACTCGACGATGTTTACTCAGCCACACATGGACGACGAATCACTGTTGCTGGCACAGACTGTTCCTATTCCGGGCAGCGACAGCGGCGACTCAGACAATTCCGTGAACCTGTTGTCGTTTTCGGCTGCGTTTGAGCAGGAGAAGTACGTTTCGCCGCCGAGGTTGGCACGAGGATCCGACTCCACGCACGAGGCATCCAACGCCTTGTCCTCTGGGTCACTAGAAACCACGGCTGGACAGCCTGTAGTCGAGGATGCTCTCAGGGCGCGAGCAGAGCAGGCTGAAAGTGCCGCGGAGAGGCTGCTCGAGCTCGTCGATCCGGACGACGAAAGTATGCAGCACTCGACGATTCCGAGTTCCCTTTTTCTTGGGATGAATCATAGTAGCAATGGTGCGAAGGCGAAAGTCAAGCCCTCGCTGCCGCCTATTGGGGTGATCAAGACCAAGCCACCTGTTACGCCGGTGAACAGGGCGTCAGCAATCATGAGGCAGGCTGCGCAGTTCAAGAATAGTCCTGCGTACAACGGACATTCTTCTACCTCCCTAATGGATGTATTGCAAGACCAACGGCACCAGACTGGCTGGTGGTTGAAGCGGAAGAGTTGTACGCTATTTTTTGCCTCATCTTGTTCCAACTTCTGCTGAGTAATCCCCAGTGATCGCCCAGGGTACACCGCTCAAAGCGGTCGACGACGTCGATCGAGTACAAGAGCTGCAAAACTACATCGGCATGCTCGAAAATGACGATGCCGATGTTAGCGTTCTTCAGAAGCTAGCCCTGTTGTCGTTAGAAAACCCAGTCACGGAGACAGCCTCGTCACCGCTGAGCCCCGAGTTCGGCTACCCCGCTAGCCCTTCACCATTCGTAAATCCTTCCCGTTCCCTTCCCTCTTTACATGCAGATATGTGGGGAAAGAACAAAAACTTTGACCGTCTGTTCAATTCTCTGCTTTCATTCTTGCAGCCCACCAAGGTTAGTGCCTGGCTGACATTTTCTGAGTTTGGCTCATTCCTTTTCAGAGTGAGGAGGAGATTGAATACGGTCTTATCGTTGTGTGGGAGTTGCTTGAAAATCAAGCGATCCATATTGAGGGCCGTGAAGGCGACGTATTCTCTCTGTTACTGCGAATACGATATTGCTGTCATCATAGCGTCGGTGCTGTTCCTGAATCCTTAGCTACATTTGCTAACCCGCTCGCCTAGGTACTCGAGGCAACCAACACCATCCGAGACGCTCTAACGATGCGCATCGAGCCTGTTTACGGCCTGACCACGATGCACGCTAGTCTGAGGTCCTTTAGCGCGGAGGCGTATCCTCCAACCGCTTCAGAGGAAGTCAAAGCCGCGTCCTATGCGTTTGGCCTGATTGCGCTTGGCAAATTCATCTTGCGTCTCCCGGCCGAGATCGCCGAAGAGGAGTTGCCTCGTCTGAAAAAGACCCTGATTTCCGTCCGTACCCCCCTCCACCGCTGACGTGTGCACCGATATTGACACCTTGCTAGGCCCTCAACGACAAGTCTTCTCTTGTTATCCGCGAGTCGGCAGCAGCTGCAATCATCTCGGCGCAACTAGCGCTCCGCGACGAGACGCATCTCTTCGCGCTCTTAGATGGGTTGGCCGACGAGAAGAAGAATCTTTTGACATACTTGTTCGACAAGCATGGGGCACGGGGAGTGACAGCCTCCACGGGTCCCTCCGGCGTCGACAAACTGCAGAAGGAGATGCGAAGATTAGACACGAGAACGAACACCCCTCCACGACCTCCGACATAATACCTTGTTCGTTCGTTCTCCTACTGTATGTATATCTTTGACTCCTTGGATTTTTTATTTGTATGTTTTGATTCTTCATCGCATATCCACTGTATGACCAACATGGTTCGATATATAATGAACATTATGCCCATCCTTTTTCGTCGGACTCGCGGCGTCGTTAGCAATCAATGACTTTCTTGCAAAGAAACTACGATTTTCGTGCGAAGATCAGCGCAGCGGGAAATTATCACATTCACCCGCGAAACCTTTTCCGTCTTGGATCATCGTCCAAATGCCTGGATATCCAAATGGTAGGAAGCTAATAACCAAATCGCCTGCTAAGTCAGACGGGGTCGCCGCGGTGGAGACTCGGACGCGTTAGTTGGCTGTATGGGACCGCCCTATCATAAAGACACGGACGAGGTCAGGATTTTGGATCAACCAGTGACATGTTCCTCGGTTGGTTGGTGTCTGTCTCATGGGTCGCCGCTTCCAGTGATTTGATTCAAATATCAACTGGTGGGGTACGCGGGAACAACATTTCGTCTCTTCTCTCCGTCCACCTCCGAGGCGCTGCGCCCGCACGCTAGACCGACTCCAGCCGCCGTTGGATTCGGTGTGGTTAGGTTCTAGCCCCTAGTCTCGAACCTTCTTCACACTGCCCACTTGGCGGGTTATGCTGACTCGGCAATTAGGTCGTTTGATGCGTTTACTGGCGGCCAGAAATGTTGTCGAAGAGACAGGACCAGACATATTTTCCAGTCCACCCCTCTTGTTAACGTTGCAAATGGGTGAGCGGGACCTTGCTTTAGCGCTCCGTTTTTCATAATGTGTATTATATAAAGGCGTTCCCAGCGGCGCTTCACATCCCCTCGCATCTCGCCTGGACGGGATACCAGGAGCCGACTGACACTGAGAACACCTTACACCAACATAGGCTTAAACTCAGATGCGCTGTCGCGGTCGGCCGGATACCAAGAGAGCTGCGCTCTGGAAACAGGACTGGACCGACTCTTATTTCGACACGTCGACACTGGTCGACGAAGCTAACATTGAGAACGGCGCGACGACACCCATTTTCGTCGACGTTGGTGGAAACATAGGCGTTGATGTGACCCACTTTTTGGCGAAGCATCCAGATGTCCCCACAGGGTCCCTGGTGCTCCAGAATGTCGGGGACGTGATTTCCTTAGTCAAGGTCGACCCCAAGATTAGATTTGGCCCATGGCCCATGATTTCTTTACGCCGCAGCCTGTCCTCTCCAGCTTGTCCCCAGAGTGTCTGGCACATCAGGTTTGTTCATCGCTCTGACCGGCACACTAATCGCCGATTCAGCGTCTGCAGCGGAGGACGCCAAAGCGATGGTGGCTGCTGTCAAGAGTGAGTTCTCCCGTGGAATTTGAACGGAGGTCGATAATCCGATTCAGACTAAAAGGATGAAACAGTCTAGTCAGTTCAATTGACGAAGAAATATGTTAAACATATAGTGAGGTACGAACGTGCATATAAAGAGTCTGTCTACGAGAGACTAAGGAATATGTGCTTATGTTCTCAATCCCTGATATTACCTCTAGATCTGCGCTGGTTCGCAAGATATACATTCTGGTTCACGTTGAATTTCAACCAGCCTGAGGCGATTGCAAAGATGCGTTGAAATGTAAAATTGAAGATGCCACGAATACAAATGACCCTGAATACAAATGATGCAAGGTCACTAAATACAGTATGCGATGAAGGGTATGCGTGATGTCATAGTCATAAAGTCGCCTTTTGCGACACATTAAACACCAACGATCTGACATCGTCGGGTCAACATTCAACGAAGGGACGCCTTCGAGCCCCTGCGCAGAAGCTCCGTCTGGTGGAAGTGAGGTTCTGGAACTAGATCCTGATCCTCCCCTCCATCGAGCCCTCCGGCTCCGTCCTTGTCTTTCCCGCTCGCCGCCCGGATGCTGGCCAGTACCTCCTTGCAGTATTTGAGCTTGTCTATAAGCTTCGTGATAAGCTTGACTTGGTCCCTGTCTTGTCCCTGGGGATTGAGCGCAAGCTTCACGACTTGCCGGAGCGTCCACTTGGTAATGGAATAGTTCTTGTCAATGTGAGTCACAAGGAGCCCGTGCGAGGACAGTATGATCTTGGAATGGTCGTAGAAGTTGAACTGCGGGGAGCACAAAAATAAGGGGAGGGAGAGACGCTCGAAGCACATAGACTTGCCTGGATCGCGCCGTGGCTCATCAAAAAGACAATTACGTGCTTCATCCGCAAGTACTTGACCACCCAGTCCATACCCTTCGTTCTCTCCAGATCCTCGTAGGTGTACGGGTACTCGCCGTATAACCGATCCATGATGTATCGCTCAAAGTGCTTGAGGAGATAGACTTTGGACTTGAGCGAGGAGGGATACGTGGTGACGGTATGCGAAACACTCTGGGCGGTAGGGGGGGCCAAGGCCGACGCGCCAGCAGCTTCAGCGGTAGGGGTAATATAATCAAAATGACTACGACGCGATTAACGTTCAGTCAAAGTCAAGTTCAGAGTCGACTCACATCTTATCGCAGCTTAAAACTAGACTGGTGCTGTCGTTGAAGTGCACACCGACGCTCCCGTCGGTCAATGCATACCCCATTCCATATTTGTTGCAGTAGTCCACCCAAGAGACGATGAAGACCCGTTCGTCGACTAGGTTCTGTTCAGCGAGCTGAACGGCGAAAGTCTGTCCACGGGAATAGGCGGAAAATGCGGTCGTCAGAGTATCAGCGGTCGCAATAAAAGGAGAGGACGCTATGATAAAGCGTCAGCAACAACGGAGTAGGAGCTGAAAACAAGACTGACCCGGCTTGGGGAGTACGGCTGGTGCTGATCAAGTGGCATCAGCGAAAAGCACATGATCGCGACAACAAATACGCACGTTCTTTTGGTATCGACTTCGCCTTTCGCGAAGCACCCAGCGGGGGCAGATTCTCCTGTTGCTCTCGGACATTGTATCTAGTGTGCGCTGTGACGCTTTCTGCAGCGTGTTTAACCCGTTCTGCGACCTTTTCCTCCGACGGCGCCATCTGTACGACTATCCGAGCCTTCTGGCTCTCGAGTTCCGTCTCATTCTTTGCCTTCCGCTTCTCCTTCGAATGTTTGCCCTCGACGACTGCACCATCTTCCTCGACGATATCTCCTAGACCTCTACGCGCCGTAGTAGCATTGCGCAAGGGGGATTTAGCACCACCTGCGGCCTGCAGCTTTCGATACAGACCATCACCAGAGCCGGTGGCGCGCGAACCAGTGGATGGATTCGCCGAAGAGGATGCATAGCCCGGGATTGGAGGGCGAGACTGCGGTCCCACCGGGCTGCCGCCAACGCCTCGCACCAACGGCTGTCTCGCGGAGCTCAAGAGCGCGGAGATAGGCGACCCGGGCTGGACCGCTTTTTGGAACTCGTACTCCTGACGGGCGATTGTTGACGCTGCAGCCTTAGGCTCTACGGCTGCAGCGGCGGTCTCCTCGTATCCATCTAAGCCAGCGTATTTTTTTAGTTTCGCGAGATTGTGGTCGCTGCGGTCGCGGGTGATGTTGCTCCAGTCGGGTGGCGCGTCGTGTGCACTGGTCGGAATGTAAGGGGGCACGGGGCCCATTGTGAACCATTCATGACCCACAATGGAAAGCAGGGTGGGCCGCTGTTGTGGGTCTGGAGTCAGGATGTCGCCGATGAGGTTCCGAGAAGGGATCGAAGGGCTAGCAGGTGGCGGAGAAGGAAACGTGTAGTCATTATCGCGGATTCGTCTGGGGCGAGGAGGGGAAAATAAATGCGATATCCTTGAGGTGTGCAGATTGCCACTTACTGATAAATTGCCTTGACATCTTTCGTTTGGAACGGGGGTCTCCCAACAACGAGAGTATAGAGGATGACACCGATGCTCCAGGTATCGACCTCGAAGCTGTGGCCACTGGCGGTGTCGAAGAGGACCTCTGGCGCGATGTAGTTGGGTGTCCCGCAAATAGTCTTCTTCCGCTCGCCGGGACTTTCTATGAGAGCGGCCAAGCCAAAGTCGCCGACCTTGATGTTCATGTGGGCGTCGAGGAACAGGTTGCCGAGTTTGAGGTCGCGGTGGATGACTGACTGGCCATGCATGTAATGGCACGCGCCAATGAGCTGGATCATGAAAAACCGGGCCTCTGCCTCGGTGAATCGTTTGCGACGGCGCAGAAGGTCCATTAAGGAGCCGGAGGGGCATAGCTCGAGGGTCATGTACACATTGTCGTCCCCCTCGAAACAGTCGATGAAGTGAACGATATTCGGGTGGGCTAGAGACCGGTGTATTTTAATCTCGGCGTAGAGCTAAGGACGGGTGAGCGAGTGCAACAACACAAAAGACGCGGATCACCTTTGTCTTCGCCTTCTTGGTCTTGAGAGAGCTCATGGTGACGACTTTGCACGCAAAGCGTTTATTGTTGGTGTCCTTTACTTCATAGACACGTGCAAAGCCACCTTCGCCGAGGAAACCGACGCGGTGGAACTGGTGTTTACCTAGCTTGTCCGAGATGAATTTGGGGGGCGAGGGTGGGGTTGTCTTGCTGTTCTGACGGGGAAGAGGCGGGGAATGCGGCGCAGGGGCATTGGTGTCTGTTGGAGCGAGGGGAGCGCGCCTATTGTGGGCGGGAGCGAGTGCGGGTGCAGGTATCATGGCCTAACGCCGTGGTGGTGGTTGCGGACAAGGTTCGACTTGAGGCGTGTTGGCACCGCCACTGTTTCTGAAATCCAAACAACACGTGATCGTTAGCGACCTACGTAAGGTTGCACCGCCACGCCTCTCTCGGGCCGCCTCTTGAGAACGACTGCCTCAACGTGAGGAAGAGAGTTTGGCTACGAGACTACACGCCACGCCGCCATGTCCGCCCAAGACAGCAAAGAGGAGGGCGACTTTTTCTCAGATATTCTCAAACCCGGATCGTCTCTGCACCCCAAATTCCTGCTTGTTCTGGACATCGCATTCGTAGCCCTCCTCCTCATTTTACTGGGCCTCGCATTCCTCACTGCGGGCAATCTCCATATATTCGCACTCATTGGCATTGAACTCGCACTCTGGGCAAGCGTCAAATGGTACAAATCGTTCGCAGCTCATAATTAATACACTCTGATCATACAACAGGTTCGTCAATGAATTAAAAAAGATCCCAATACCACTCGAGACCGAAAACGAGGGCGAGTCTAAGGAGTCCAAGAAAGACTCGTGAAGGCTACCGACGCGCCTTCTCCCCCTCCTCGTACCAGCGTTTCATCCGTTTAGAGCCCTCTTGCGCCAAGGCAAACACTGCATGGGCGTGAGTATTTTTACGCTGCGTTTCCGGGTTGAGAGCTCACATTCGCGCTCCGTACCGTCCAGGCCTTCTCTAAAAGACTGTGCACTGTCGCCCGTGGGTCCCACGCCTCCTGCTGGTCCGAGGGCAGCAAAGTGCTGTGCCTGGTCGATAACCTCTACGAGACGTTTACGGAATGTCTAGAAAAGAAATTAACGATGAGATTCGAGCAAAGACCAAGACGCCGACGCACAGTCGTCAACAAGTCCGACATCTCTTTTTTGTCGTCAAGCCTGTTCAGAATCGTTAGTGGTGAAATAGCTAGATATTGAGCTTCGTACATTTCCATTATGGTTTTGCCAAAGCCATACCACAACCCTCCAGCTCCAACCAGACTAGCCAAGCGAACGCTGCAGGGCTCTGCATTCAGAGCATTCCGAACTTTGCTGCCGAATGCTGGGGGCATGATCATGTCTGCCCAGTCTCTTCAAGTCCTCTATCAGCGGCATTCTAGGGTAGTGGAGAACGCGCACGAAAGAACCACAGTGTACACCATCCAGATAGGGAGCTGCAAGGTGTTCGATCTAGTAATCTAAAGCACGTCCATGAGAAGGACAAAACGCGTCGAGGGTTGAGATGAAGCTTGCGTTGGGTTCTCCGCCTCCGCCGAGATGACCCATGTCCGGAATATCCACTTTGAAACGGCATCCGACTTTCTACGCGTCACTCAAAAAAGTACAAGTTTCAAGGCAGAAACGACGCGTTTACCTGGTTCTCGGCCAGAATCGCGTCGATGGAGAAATAGTCCTCGTCCATGAGGGGTCACAGCTGCGTGACGGCTGTCACCCAGCTCTTTCATGTCCGCGCGCATATTCACCTCGCTCCTACGGAGCGCCCGACCACGACCTTTGTGTCATACTCGCCTCTCCCGGCGAACTTTATTTGGTTTCGGAAGTTCAAAACCGCAGCCCCCTGCGGCGGAAGGCTCGCCGCTCGATGATGCAGAACTTGCCAAAGCGAACGAATGGGCACAAACTGTATTCAAGGACAAGCCTGACGCAGTGAACGCCGTTAGAAATATTGCCATGATTATGGAAGAGTCAGGTCTGCGTACCCCCACTGGGTGTCTCAGTTTTCGATGAATATATGCTCTACTAGGCGTTCAAATATCTGCTGGTCAAATGCCTGGTCCCATGCAACTGTTAAAGCTCGCGAACAATCCAAAATTTATGGAGGCGTACCGGGCTGCACAGGCGGAGTTTGCGAAGGCTGGTATCGATATTCAGTCAAAAGTGCGTCTTTTTTTTCTCGATTGCTTCGTCCATTGAATATTTTTCTCCAAGGAACTTGTTGAACAAATGATGAAGATAATCAAAAAACGACCTTAGAGACTTGCGCTGCCTGTATCTAACTGTATCTATAATCCATGGACTCCGGGTAGCTCCAAGACCGTGATCCGCCAGAGCGTGCTGGACCGCCGCTGGTTTAATGAGGTTTAATTTGGCCTGCTGTGGGTCCCCCGGCGCTTCGTGGTGCTTAGCGCTCGTTGAACAATGATGGAAGCAAAACCTTGCATTGTTCATGCACCGGCTGACCAACTAGGCGCCCGCCATCAAACGGCGGGCGACGGGATTTGTCGGGACTTCCTAATTAGGAAGTCACCTGCTGATGAACCCGCCCACACCATCATGCAATTGTTGATGAATCCCAGGCGGCTTCGCATTGTTGATTATTCCCAGGACTCCTCGAGCTATAAAGAGCCCCCGCCTCACTATGACTCCTCTTTACTCCCACCCAAATATTCTCCCACCCAATATGCACGGCTCCTACCAATCAACGACGCCCATGGCATCCCCGCATAGCTATGTCTCCGGCAAGGCCTCTCACCACACCCAACCCCTGTCCGGCTGGACCTACCAGCACCCACTGCCGCCCACAACGACGCCGATCCCCTATGTGCCCTTACCTGTCCGGGGAATGCCCCCCTCCTCCGTTATATTTGCCGAGGACCAGTTGCAGGGGAAAGCGTTGTACGGCGGGGCCATCAACCGTGGGGTAGAAAATTATCTGGCTTCGAGTTATCTGACATGTCCCCACAGAGCCCCTGGGCCCCTTGGGATATGGTCCTTACGCTCCTTCGCTACCACCCGTACCTCTTCCTTACCCCAATCAGCCTTCCCTCTATCCCTCTTCATCTTCTCGTTCCTCCTATTCCTCCCGTTCTGCTCCTTCCTCTTCTCGTCTCCAACTCCACCCCCTTCTCAGCTCCCATAGAATAGAATACCTTATCTCCTCTTCTTCATACGCTTTAAGTCAACCGCAGGGCCCGTTATGCGTGCCTCAAGAACTCCAAGTACACAACAATACCAACGACGCCGCCTTCTGCCCAGAGCTAAATTGCATACAAATCCAACCCACCGCCAACAAGGCAGACAACATCATTATCCAATCTCCAAGCGCGCTCTCCGTCGCGTTCATCTTGCAATCCCTGCATGATCGCCTTCATTCGGCGATTCCGCGCAGGCAGGCTACCATGCTGAGCCCTGAGGTCCTGGCCATTGCGAAGGCGTCCTATGATGCGCGTCGCAGGCATGGGGGTGCCAGCGAGGGCATGAAGTTCCTTGATGTCCTCGGATTCGGGGCCAAGGACGTGTTCTTCGTCGGCCTGAGGAAAGGCGATGGGGACCATGAATGGATCCCTGTTTTCAGGTCACGCGCCTGAGAGACCACACACACCAACAGTGCTTTAGTTTCGCTCTCCCCTTCAAAGACGAGAACATGGACTCGAAGAAACTCACCTACTCACTTACCACTTGCTCGTACCTAAAATATTGAGAATCTCGGAAATGTAGCACCCCCTTCACTGTAGCTGAATATTCCACCTACTCATGGACACTAGATAGATTTATATTTTGTTGTATCATACTTAGTGCAATGACTTTGTGCCTTTTTCATTTGTGCGATTGGTCGCGACGGATTTGGCGATCGAAATATTGAGAAGAAGCGTCCACGTGACCGCGAATCCCTTGCAACTTTTCGCAACTTGAGAATGGAGGACACGGCAGAGCCGGAGGGTTCAGCCCCGGCTTTTATCCCTGCGCCTGAGCGTCCCATTGTTGCGACGCCATTCTACTCCGTCGAATACCCTGGCTATGTCCGCACCACATCCGTTCCTATTGCTGTTCGAAATCTCGGAGGACAAGGGGCTCTGGGAACTGCCTTCAAGCGCTCTGCAGCCAAAACAGACCCAGGAACCCTCGAGCTCAAGCTGCGACCCGAGAACCCCTTTGCCCATCCCGTCCCAGGAGATGTCGTGCCCACGAACAATCTGGTGCTGAAAGTCGTGAAGCGCAAGCGGAAAAATCGTATGGACACCGACGACGGTACAGCGCAAGGAGAATACATCGCGGAGGTTGTGGGCTCCACCTCGAAGACAGTCCGGTTCCGCAGTGCGTTTTGCAACGCGTGAGGGTTCTTCTCGCACAGGATTGAATTGTAGACCAGGTATGGCTGATTACCAGTACCAACCGGACATGAACGACCCCGTCACGAAGCTACGGCTTGCGATGGACAATATGGATGGTACGATTCTCATATTGGCGCCAATAGCCTCACGCTCACGTATTTTATTGCAGTGGAAGCTATTCGAACATATGTCATTCCGCCCGAGAAAGCAGACTACATGGTCCCGGTGGCCAAGTCCTCGCAGGGCCAGGATTTTGAGATGAACCTTGACCCCGAACTGACAGGGATACCCATCCCTGAGCCTGATCCTGAGCAGCCGATGCGGAGCAACCTCCGCCTCTTCCCGCCTCCGCTGTTCAGTCGGCAGCCGATCCCTCAGTCGTACAAGTTCGTCCATCTCGGGATCATAAGTCCGACGGTGAACAATTAATGCACATCTAGCTTCAAAGCCAATCCCGCATCCATTGTATCGACGATCGTGAACGAAGAAACGGGCGAGGAGAAGAAACGGCTTATTAACAAGATGCGCTGGAAAGGATACGGGCCCACTGCAATCACCTTCACTGAGCGCCAGGTTCGCCTTATTTCCACGCCGCGTAGTTCAGGTTTAATGTTTGTAGATCCCCGACAAACCTGCGAAGAATATCGAAGACGTGCGGAATCAAGTCAGCGATATTCTGTACAACAAGTTGATTGCAGTACGCAAAGCACCTTTTCTCCTGCTCGTTCCAGAGTTACATGTGAGCTGTAGACATTTGCTGAACGGCCAGTATGGACTCGCGGGGCGCTTTTCAACCAGTTCACGGCGGTGGAGGCTCGTGATATTCTTAAGTAAGAATGGTTTCCGTCCCGAGAGCAGCTGGTAATCCTTTCTATTAGCTCAAAACCTCTGCTTCCTTTGGTCTGCTATGTGTTCAATGATGGCCCATGGCGGGACACCCTCATCCGGTTCAGCTACGATCCTCGAAAAGACCCCAGTGCTCGATTGTACGTCCATTGCATATCGGTGTCAGCGGCGTCTGATAAGATTGCACAGCTATCAAAGACTGTATTTCCGCAACGCAAATCATCCTATCCTCAAGCCGTCTGTGATGACGCGGCGGCAAGACCGCAGTGTCGCGAATATGGACAATTGGGCGGTCGCTATTCAGGACGGCTCAGAGCGGGATCTTGAGCGGAGGTTGGACCATATTTTTTCGGCCTGCAGCCTCGCTCATTTGTGTACAGGAAGTCACATCTATTCGACGGGAAAACAATGACGAAGGAAACCGCGTCGTTTCAACTTTGCGATCTCATCGATCCGATGCTGAAAGAAATGATCGACAACGACAAGGAACTTCGAGAGGAGTGTGATGTTTGTACTGGTCAACTTGTGTCTGAAATAATGCTCATGTTCTGGCAGGAACGCGACGGGTGGTACCCCAGCCACGCGTTGGAACGCATCAAGACGGTGCTTCGGCACAAATTTTTCACCGTCCTGGAAGGCTACCCAGCAACGGACGAAGAGTGCCGACAACTTTTGCTGGCCTCTGAGAAGCTGCCGAGCAAAAGCGCCAAAGACATGTCAAGCTTGCGCGTCGTGCGACTCAAGATCGGTAAACACAACATGGCGAAGGGAGCGATGCGGCCAGAAGACGCTGCTGCGTTGCGGCTAAGAGCGGCGCTGGATACGAACGCCAAGGCCCGTGCGGGCCAAGCACCCCCGGCTGACGATTAACATTCACCACAACTCAAACATCTTGTATTTCTTGGGTAGAACACCTGTATCCTTATCGCACATATCGTTTGTTTTTGCCAAGTTTTGTGGTTTTTATTGGTAGCAAAGAGCATAGTAACTGCATACGCATGACATAGCGAGCCTGCACTCCGGGCTGTCGTCGGGCCCATACGCCGTCCGTCGACGGTCAAGTACAACACGAAGGGAATACGTCTATGCTTGCATCTTGGCTTCCCGGCGGGCTTTGTTCTGGGGAACACCAGTCAGAAAAGGTACGGAAAAAGAGTAGAGATAGACGCACTGAGCCAGCGAGTGCGTGTCTTGCGTTGCGGCGGAACTGCATTCCGACATGAATTCAATACACAGTCTTAAGTGAGTGAAACCACGACAGACCTTGGGGTCAACCTGGAAAATATCCTTCAGACAGAAAGCAAACAAAACAGCTGGAAGCACGTACGCCCTTCAGTGACCGTGTGCGACCAGCGGCAGGGGTTTTAATGCCGTTTTTGTGCGCCTGTTCAAAGATTCAGTTCAAAGTTCCCGTCGTGGCCTCCTTCGCGGACCTTCTTGTTCTGGTTGTGATTCGTGTGACTGGGAGATATCGTCAGTAATGCCCTGCACGCCAGAGGCAGCGATCCCGTACTTTTTTGACTTGGCCATTGGAACGACGGGACGTGGAGAGAAACTTACGGGCTTAGGTTTGTTGCACAGCCACGGAGTTTGTGCTTGTGGACTGGTCAGTAGCTTCGCACGGCCCGAAAGTTTCCAAAATGTATACGTCTATTTGATTCAAAAAATTTGGTAAACAGCTCTGTTGGGCGAAATATACCAACCTACCTTCCCTGATTTTTTATGCGGCCAAAGCTCTGGATTTTATGTATACATTTTGGTCATCAAACCCTCGATTTCTAATTGGCTCTCCGCTTGTCCCCGCTTCGTCCGAAAAGTCCGTCGGCCGAGGAGTTCATCGGCGCCGAGCTCCGACGTTGGAGTCCGATAGTACTTATACTCTGCATACTAATTCATTTGAACCCATCCACCCCTTTTACTTTCTGCCATGCCCATTGCTACTCCCGGCCCACGAACGCTGTACGATAAAATTTGGGACGACCATGTTGTGTGCGTAGCTCGATACTTCCCAAACGGGCCCCTAATCCGTCAAGTAGCGACGTCAGCGACGATGGTCTTGCGCTGCTGTATATCGATCGGTTTGTTTTCCCAGTCCCGGGTCATTCGTAGGCTCACTTGTCGCCAGTCATCTCGTTCATGAGGTTACCAGTCCACAGGCCTTTGAGGGACTGTTCGTCGTTCCTCCTTATTTCCACACCAACTATCTCACTTTGATTGACCAGGAGAAACGCAGGTCGCCCTGTGCGCCGTCCAGACTGCACTCTTGCCACCGTGGACCATAACATTCCGTACGTTAAGCTTCCAAACCGTTTATAAACACTAACTGTGCTCGGCAGCACTGTCTCGCGCAAGAATTTTACCTCCGTCGAATCGTTCATCGATGAGCCCGATTCGCGCGCGCAATGCGCTGCGCTCGAGGACAACGTCAAGGAGTTTGGCCTCACCTATTTCGGCATGACCGACAAGAGACAAGGTATGAGCCAATGCTTGTTCGCTTGAGCTCCACTAATTTAGCGCCAGGAATTGTCCACATCATCGGCCCGGAGCAGGGATTCACCGTAATTATTCATTCCACCTCTTGTGGTTTTAATTTGACGACGCCCTAGCTGCCCGGTATTACCTGTGTTTGCGGCGACTCGCACACATCCAGTTCGTCAAGGTTCATTTGCTTTTAAAATACATCTAACCATCTCCGCAGCCCATGGGGCGTTCGGATCTCTTGCATTCGGTATCGGCACCTCTGAGGTTGAGCATGTCCTTGCTACGCAGACCCTGCTGCAAAAAAAAGGCAAAAATATGCGTATTACGGTCGACGGAGACCTGCACGAAGGTGTTACTTCCAAGGACGTGATTCTACATATCATCGGTGTCATTGGCACCGCAGGGGGTACCGGTTGCGTTATCGAGTACTCGGGTTCCGTGTTCCGCGGTTTCTCCATGGAAGCCCGCATGAGCGTCTGCAACATGAGTATCGAAGGTGGGGCGCGCGCTGGAATGGTGGCCCCTGATGAAATCACCTTCAATTACCTCCGAAATCGCCCTTTGTCGCCGAAAGGCGACGCGTGGGACCGCGCAGAGACCTACTGGCGGTCTCTGAAAACCGACGAGGGCGCCAAATTCGACATTGAAGTCAATATCCCTGCCTCCGACATCATTCCCACCGTGACCTGGGGAACGTCCCCTCAGGACACCGTTCCTATCACCGGCTCCGTCCCAGACCCCTCCACGATGACCGACCCCGTCAAACGCGCCTCTGCTGAGCGTTCTCTGGCGTACATGGGTCTCACTCCCAACACGGTTATGGAGGATATCAAGGTCGACAAGGTGTTCATCGGTTCTTGCACCAACGGTCGCATCGAGGACCTTCGTTCGGCTGCCAAAATCATCCTCGCTGCTGGTGTGGACGCTAAAGTCGCTGCCGATGTGGACGCCATGATCGTTCCGGGGTCTGGCCTCATCAAGAAGCAGGCCGAGGCGGAGGGTCTCGATGTTATCTTCAAGCGCGCTGGATTCGACTGGCGCGAAGCGGGTTGCTCTATGTGCTTGGGGATGAACCCTGATCAGCTTGCACCTGGGCAGCGTTGCGCTAGCACCAGCAACCGTAACTTTGAAGGCCGTCAAGGCTCCGGCGGACGCACGCATTTGTTGAGCCCCGCTATGGCCGCAGCTGCGGCCATGACGGGCAAGTTGACCGACGTTCGCAAGTTCATGGGTGCCGTGGCTGAGGCTAACATCGCGGCTGCTCCCAAGCTGAAGGTCATCAGCGCTTTTGACTTTTTGGACGACCCAGTTCTCCCCGCACCCGAACCCCAACAGGCCCCCGCGCCGGCTGCATCGTCAGCATCTCTGCCTTCCGCTGAGGCACCTTCCACCGTCCAAAAGTTCATCATCGTCAAGGGCATCACAGCGCCCTTGTACATCGAAAACGTCGACACTGATATGATCATCCCGAAACAGTTCCTGAAGACGCTCAAGCGCACCGGCCTCGCCGACGCGCTCTTCTTTACCCTACGAAAAGACCCGCACACTGGCAAGGACACCGACTTTGTGCTGAACCGCGCTCCGTTTAACCAGGCGAAAATTATGGTCTGCACCGGCAAGAACTTTGGCTGCGGCAGCTCTCGCGAGCACGCCCCGTGGAGTCTGTGAGTCCTTCCTGCCGTTGAACGTCCTGGAAACTGACTCAGCTGCTAGCGACAACTTCGGTATCCGCTGCGTCATCGCGCCCAGCTTCGCGGACATTTTCAAGAACAATGCCATGCAGAACGGTATGCTCCCCCTCGCGCTGCCCGAGGAGGAGTGCCGCGTGCTTGCCGAGGACGCGGAGGCGGGTCTGGAGCTCGAGGTTGATCTCGAGAAGCAGGAGATCCGCCGTCCGAACGGCAAGGCGCCCATATCGTTCACCGTCGATCCGTTCAGGCGGCACTGCCTGCTGAATGGGTTGGACGATATTGCGCTCACCATGCAGCGGGGTGCCGCGATCGCCGCGTTTGAGCAGCGCCGGAGCGAGAATTGGTCGTGGTTGGACGGGTTTGGATACAAGGGCGCGAGGATTCCCGTACCGGCGGCGAAGAAAACGAAAATGGATTGGTAAAGTTGCGACAGCTGTTTCAACGGACAATGTACTATTAGTTGAATATGAATTCGCTGTCTGCGTTAATTCTTTCGTGCTGTTCACCTCAGATGAACAACTCACCAAACTGGCTTTGAAAACAGGGCTTTTCCTCAAGTAATAAGAAGTTCAAGGAGGGTTCAGATCTGCAGCGTCCGACCGCATTTTACTTGAAATTAAGGCGATCAAGTTTCTGAGCATCCTTCCTTTTTGCCCGCAGGCTTGAAAGATAAGGACTCTGAGTTGCACGCATCCGCGTGTGCATCGAACCATACGAGGATTATATGCAGACTCAGACTCGGATCGGTTTGTTGTCGAACTCAAAAAATGGATTGCGTCGGCGTATTTGAGAACCAGAACTCTCCAGTGCAATTGCAATAATCGTGGAATATGCTAAATACTCTCACCGTGGGCGCGTCCATAAACGTAAACAGAGGGTGGTCCGTGCGCGCGTTTGGGTGACTCGGCTGTCATTTGGACACAGAGAGTCGCTCATACTTTCGTTACCAGACCGGTCCACGATAATACAACAGATTGAAAAGAGCGTGGACATGGCAAACCAACTGAATACGATCAACCTAAACCTCGCGAACAAGCATAGTGCATGAACACCGACCTTCACGTTTCACTACAGCCTCACTCTCAGCACCATTCCGCTCCTACCGTACCGTTTCCAGTGTTTCCATTGAGGTGACACTGTTCCCTCGAATGACCTGAGAGGCGCCGTTTAGAAAAAAATTGACAAGGAAAAATGAAAGATACGAACGACAGTGCCAATCGGGTGCTTTTGAGCAGGAGTTGTTTCTTCCAGGGCATCGTCAATGACGAGATTCAAGAAGAGATCGTAGCCGCGGAGTGTCCCGCTGACTTTGCGGCCACCCTGTAGATTTACGAAGAGTTTCTTGTCCATGAACTTGTACAACAGTTTAGTGGTCGAAAGTGAAGGAGAATGGGAAGATACCTTTTTCAATTCGGGCTGGGATGCTTTGGACATGGTGGTCAAGAGCAAAGGTTTGTTCGAGTTGTTTACAGGTTTCGAACCGATCAAAACAGCCACGCATCGCAGACTATATCTATCTCCCTGCTATTGGCGCCTCCGATACCCCTTGACGCTCACATTGGTCCTACACAATCCTTAGGTGCGTACAAAATGCCATATTTATCGAGCGAACACTGAGGATTTTCACAGAATCATTTAAATAATTGTCTGGGCAGAAACATGGCTACCCCTGCGCCACCCGTCTCCACTCCAGCTTCTTCGCGGACAAGGGATTGGGTGCGGAATGCTGAGCCCGGGTCCGCTTTCAGTGGACTCGGACGTGGGGGACGAGGTGGAGGTGGAGGAAGGGGCAGGAGTCGCGGTGGACGAGGCCGCGGCGGCCCATCCGGCGGAACAAGCTCATCTCGGACCCCGTCTACGGCCACCGAGAAGCCTGCGGCCCACGAGAGTACAAAGACAGTGCCCTCCGGTCCAGCACCAACCACAAAGGCCCCGGTGGCGGCCCAACCAGCAGCGCAGAAGCCCCCAGTAACGTCTGGATCTGGTTCAGCAGCCCAGAAGCCAACCCCTGCTGCCGCATCCCAAAAGCCTTCCGTTCCTGCTGCCACTCCTGCACGCCCGAAAGATCATGGCAGGAGGGCTTCTCGCTCAGCAGTACCTACGGTGGTGGTCGGTCCTTCAACTCCCGCAGCGGAGACCCCCGCGTCGACATCGCGGCCAGCCAATCGGCGGCGGCGTTCCCAGCAACTTAATTCCAAAGGCACTGGAAATGCTGCTGGCCTCAAAGTTAACGTTCCGTCACTCGACGATAATCTCCTTCGGCCTGCTCAAAATAGACTCGCCGTCCCTCACACGGCGCCCCTTCCATCGAAAGACGCGCCCCCTCACCTCGTTGGGTCGTCGTTTGACATGCGGAACAACATCGACGCCCTTGTGGAGCGCGTTCGAGCAGTCGCTATGGATAATCGTCCTACAACGCCTGGAACCGCAAGTCACATCGATTGGGCAGGAGACGACGACGAAGGGCTGCCCGATCTAGACGATTGGGGTGTTACGACAAGTGTTGGTGACGCCGCGAGCGTAGGCGACAAGGACGAGATGATTTCTCCAATCATCGTGGACGGCCTCAAACCTTTACCCGAACCTGTTGCAAAGCCCCCAACGCCCTCCAATGATATAAAGGAAGAGATTGCAGCTCCGTTCGTTATGCAGGAACCCAAAAAGGTTCCGCAACCGAGCTTGCATCCGTCTTTACCTCCAAAACCTGCTGCGGGCCCAATTATTACCGCACCACACTCTGGTCGCGCAAATAATGACCGCAAGTCCCCCACCGTCACTGAACCGGTCAAACCCTCGGTCGATGGAACTGAGGTGCTGAAGGGAAAACAGGACGATGGGTCGTCGGATTCAGGCCGTGAGGGCCTTGGTGCCTCAATTCATGCTCCTTCTCAATCTGACTCTTTCACCCCCAGCAACTCCAGCACCCCTCCCCGCCAAACGCGCCATTTCAACCCCACGCACAACCGGGCGCAGACTGTAGGACGTATGCTCCCCCAGTCCGCGCCTGTGAACTTCAACTCCCGATTTACCCGCTCGGGAACGTCCACGCCTCGAGGAGGCCACATGGGCGGCCAACAACATGCTCGCACACATTCATCACCACCCGCTGGGTCTGTGCTTAGCAACCCTCGACCTCCCCATGCTCGCCCGGTCATCACTGGCGATGCGATTTCAAGATTAGCCCGGACAATTGCGGTTTCGACTCCGAGAACGCCGCCCATATCTGCTTCGAATATTTAAAATCTTATACCCTTCTATCCTCTGCTTCATTTCGAATGGGACACTACATCCAATACTCCCCTCTCCGCTGTGCGCTTCCTATTCTTATTATTCTACCTGTACTTGTACCGGCCACGGTTAATTTCGGATCGGATATCCATTGTACAACCTCCAATTACGACGGGGATGCTTTTCATACAACAAGATTTTATGCTTCATTTTTCCAGTCTGGAGTCGTCAGAGCTAAAGTAGGACAATTCCAAGCCAATAGCTCTGATAGGTTTTGTCCGATTCGTAAAGTCGGAAACTACACCCAGACTAACTAACATATTCCGCAGTCTGCCCTCCCACATGAGAGAAACGTCCTTCGAAATACGTTGAGAGTCAAAATAGGAAGAAGGAATTGGAGGCTCACATTGTTCGTCGAAGCACGGGCTTTGACGACTCCAATTATCTCTCCCTTGGGCTCGTCGCTAAGCGGAAGGATTGGGATTGCGTCGTCGTCGGGGTCTTCGGAGGACTGCGCAGACCGCATCCACCATTCAGCACCCATTGTCCACTCACTTTCGTAACTGTAGACGTTGAAATCGAACCGGGAAGACAATGAGAGATCGCGCGACACCCGAGCCGAGTATGCACCGGACATATGCCCGAGCATAGGATTGAAGAGCGCAGTTATTGTGGTTGGAGGCTGTGAAGGAGGGCCTTTTGAAACTGAGGAAAATGGGGTGGAAGAAGGAGGTCCAGACAGTTGAAATGAAGGTGGTGTAGCATCCGGAAGGGTTGTGAATCTAAACCCGGTGGACACTACAACAAATTGAGAAGAGGTTCCTGATTGAAACGCCCATGGACTAACCACCAGCACTTCGTTCCTTGGCGCTGAAATATAATTCAGCTCCAGCTGAATAACGACCCTTGAGGCCGCCTACAACAGCTTCTTCCTCGTCTACCCGTTTGAGGCCAGCACCGCCTGCAATAACTGAATTGTTTTTGTCCGGATCCTCCGAGGTTTCAACCGGTCCGCCCAGTTTCCCAAAATTATGAAGCACCCGGACACCCCACATGCTGTCGTCTGCACTATAGGTGTATTCGGTACACCATTTTCCGACATCGTGTTGCAAATTGACGATGAGATTACTAACGTTTCCGCCTCGATTGCCCATATCAGCTGGTAAATTTGAAGGCGGGTGTGATATGGCCGCCACCAATGCTTGCAGTGTTGGCGAAATTCTGGTTGAATATAATGCATCTAATCGTCCAGTGGGAAGATAAAATCGTCCGTAGAGAAGATAGTCTGGAAGCTTTCAGTTGCGGTACATATGCCGGGGACAAAGCAAATACCACGCTTATTATCGACACGCTCTCCGGCGAGCCATTCCTCCTCCTTGGGTTCTGGCCTCCGAGGCTGATCGTAAACTTTAAAACGCTCAATCATATCCTTGAACCGAACGTTTCCGGAGGCCTTCACATCCAGATCGCAGGACGTGAAGATATACCCCACAGACCCATTAAGTGAGGGCATAGCATTCATGGAATATGTCGTCTTGAATAGGGAGTTGGGGGATTTGGACACGGAGAGATGCAGCCCTCGGGGGACGGTGAAGTCCAGAATGGCTGAACAACCATTCAGTGCATAGTTTGCGGGATCGAGGGTCCACGAAACGAACCATTCGATGAACGCGTGAGATTGGCATATAGATTATCCTCGTTCCAGCCTGTAGCCTTGTAATAGCTGCGGAGGACGTATGATGCAAATGGATGCATGTCGAAAGTCCCCGGCGGCTCCCGACCAGAAAGCGCGATTGAGATGAGGTTACAAGGTTCCCAAGGTCAAAAAAACTGAGTTCCAATGAAAAATCGAGGTACAGGAAAGCCTGGTGAAGACTGGATGAAAGTTTGGTGCGGGCGCAAATGCGCACATGTGACTTGCGCGTTGACGCGTGGCACTGGCAGTTCGGCGCGAACACAGCATTTTCGTACATATCCGCCAGTCAAATTCGCGATCAATTGATCAACAAGCACTCGAGAAATGATTACAAGTGGACCTTGTTGGATATTACACTAATGGTACATGATATGGTCCTTTATATTCGAGTTTCAAAACCGTCTATTGCGCCAAGAATACCGGCGCCTCCAGGACTTGTTGGATGGTTGGTCTCTGGAGGGGCTCAGTAGCCCAGCAGGCAACCAACAATGCCCACATATTGTCATCCAGACCTCGCCTTAGGACCTTGGGGTCGGTTGGCCTCGGTGGATGCTCTCCTTTAGCAGATCGAATGACCACCTCTGTGGTGTGTTTGATGTTGTTGTAAGGCTGCTCATGTGTGAAGATCTGAGGAAGAGTTGTGTAAAAAGATGTGGAATTTAGGAATAGGCCAGTTACCTCGAGTACGGTCATTCCGTACGCGTAGACGTCCGAGCTCATGGACAAGACACCTTGGCCGATGCAAACCTCTGGCGCAAACCAGCGATAAGAGTCGCTAACGCCACGGCTCTGGCTGAAAGGGATTCCCGTGATATCCTCGACGATCTATAAAATATCTCAATGACTTGAACCAAGAAGGCGGTCAGGAGCCAGACTGACGCGAGAAAGACCAAAGTCTGCAATGAGTGGGTTTCCCGCAACGTCAATGACAACATTGCTCTGGTTTTAATTTTTAGACAACAGCATGAAGAGTCAATGTAAATGCTCACAGCTTTCAGATCCCCGTGAACCACGTGGGGGCTCATGCCATGGAGGACTTGAAGGCCGAGAGCCACTCCCTTGACCTATGCCAATAATAAATATGTGAGCGTGGTAATTGGCGGACAGAAGAAAGGAAATTTACCAGCTTCACGTAGTCGATCTTGTCATTTGCACTCTTAATGTAGGTCAAGGCGGTCCCGTTAGTCTATTTAACCAGAAAAGTAAATCTCAAAAATCGAGCACGGTGTGAGCTACTGACCTGCCATGGGCTGACCATATATCTGATAAATCAGTGAGGGGAGGATCCAAGACAACGTAGAGAACAGAACACACGGGAATGGGCCGTCTTCTTGGCAGAAGCCGTAGAAGGGCAAGACGTGCTTGCCCTTGTCCATGTTCCACAATTTCTTCCAGATATCGCATTCTCGTTTGAATCGCTGGGGTTTTACATGAATTCGGTAGCAGAAATGGACCTGAGACGACTTACGCGCATACTGTGTTCATTTGAGTTCACTGCTCGGACAACTTTAATAGCCACTTTTTCCCGCCCGAGATAGAGACCTTGGAAGCAGGTTAGCTGCAAATGAAAACAATAAAAGAAGCTCTTGAAGAACCTTCATAAATGTCCATCGCGCTCGTTCCACTGATAGGGAACTGTCCAATTCGGATGACCTCGCCGGAGCGAAGGTGAAACTCCGGCAGCAATTCACCGCTTTTGAATTGCAGGTCGTACAGGTTACTGGACAGCCCATTGTGCTGTTGATTGGCCGTTCTGAGGTTGTTGCCCATCAACTAGTGGTCGTTGTCAATATTTGTTTGATCGTACGAGACTAGGAACTTTAGCGTACCTGCTGCATCATAGCCATGATCTGTTGGATATCATTGCCATGGGTCTATTATCCACATCGTTAGACTGGTGTGAGGAACGGAGAGGAACGCGCACCTCTAGCGCGTCGTTCGTGATCTTCTGCGAATTCTCAATGTTGACCAAGTAGGAGACGAGCTCTCGGTGATCCTCTTCTGTGTCGAGCTTGAATTGCGCTTGCCAATCATGGATTTCGGTGTGCGAAATGAGCTAGGAAGAAATTCGGGGTGTGTTCATGTATCTCTCACGGAGGATCCGCACCTGGAACGATGCCAAACAGTCGGTGAGCAGTTGATGACATTGCTGTATATCCCTGGATATTTCAGTCTGATGAAGGAAGCCTTGGATTTTGTTTATCTGGGTCCAGCCAGTCATTTTTGCATAAATTTGCTGGAGGCATCTGCGGTCCGATTTCAGGTTAGAAGTTCTGAGTAGTGTCCCTCGCCCCACGCACACAGTGACAGCATCGATGGCGGCCGCGATGTTCTCGTTTGCTGCAGGCTGTTCCTTGGAGACTGCCTTGTCGTAGACCGCCAGCCCCAGACGATGGCATCGATCGCGTAGTTGGAACGCGGCATTTCTTACCATCAAGTTAGCGAACACGCAGACGCGTCAGAGGACCGTATGTACTTATTCTGCGCGACGTTCTGGCACAATTGGATAATGCCACAAAGCACTTCGGCCGCGGGGCCCAATGCAGGAACCGGGGCGAATTGGGCAGTGATTTGCGCGGCGGACTTCCCTAACGAAATGGCGAGATCGGCAGTAGTTCGACGAGTAAGGCGTAGTGGCTCCATTCGGGTCAAGGGGAGAGTAGTAAAGCTGCAGACTCGGCGAGAATTTGTAGTCTTGGCCGTGTTCTTTGATTGGCAGACATGGCTGTGTCGGAGATGCTGTATGCGTCGGCTGCGGCGATGATCAGATCTCTCAGATGCTTCCGTGGGAGAAATTGACAAGGCGCTTGAGCGCTTGAGCGGACACAATTCATTCCCCGTAAATAAGCGCCGCCAAAGAAAACGGAACCATTCAGCAGAGGCTATTATGCTACCCGTGTCGGAGTCCAGGAGTTCGGGGGAAAACGTCGAGGACGCCGTGGAAGTCAGTTGGCAGATTTTAATTTTGAAAGTGGAAAACTGTTATCTGGAAAATACGTGTACATATCAGTCTCCCACAAGCAGAGTAGATCGAGTCCTTTCCTTGGCATCTCTCGAACCGGCTGGTGCGAGGATAAAAGGATACATGACCAACGTTTATTTCGGAGAGAAACCTTGTTTCAACAGCAAGATGACGAGGGCCACAGCCATGCCTTTGACAGACGCCGTGGACATTCGGATCTAATTCAGACCATGGAACGTCGATATGACCGTCATGGGAGTGTGGCTGGTCCACAGCAGTGGCTTCTGGACTTCTGAGGCACAGCAATGTACAGCGTAGCGAGGAATAGCCGATTGGACGATGATCTGGGGTTGGAAGGTTCAAAGCGGCGTACATTTGCGTGACACGAAAATAAAGTTTTTTTGGTGTGCTATAGGCTTAGTGTGTAGCGTTGTGAGCGGCTGACTGATCACTGTCACCTTGGGGATGAATATATTCAGGACGCGTCGCTGAGCCGGAGAAAGAACGTCAGTAATCTGAGATAAAGAAGAGAGACAGCGTATAACTGCCCTGCCCAACTCATATTCACATCCCCGTCCAAATGAATTGGATTTCTCAAAATCCAAACGACAATATAAAGTCGGTGCAATGGTCCTGTGTAAAAGCCTGAGTCGTTACATCGTAACGGGAGGACATCTTTCCAAGAAGAATCAAGCCAATTCAGGTGGCCATGCAACAGGCTCAAGCTGATTAACAGCAAGAACGACTGGGTTGTAGTTTTTTCGGTCGATTGGTTCGTACACATCGAGAAAGAAACAGATTTAAAGCTGTAAGCTGGGAATCCAAGCCCAGAAAGTCGAAGGGTATGCTGTATGTGTTGCCTCTCGAAATCCAAATGGGGTGAAGCCGTTGCTCTAATCCTATACAATCATGCGTCGAGCAGCATCGGAGATACGGTTCTGATGTTTTGCCGGTGTCTTGTTATTCTGCGGTCGAAGGATCCAGAAGCCTCTCCCAATTCATGAAGGGTTTTCGAATCTTTCGTGAGTGAATGTTTTGAATTTTGAATATTGATCCAGTAGGACATGCATCGACCTATAAAATACGGAAACGCCGCAGGGCAAAATACCCAATCCCAGCCATTAGTCCGCCAACATGGGCGGAGGTATTGGTTATGCCGCCCTGAAAATCATGAGTGAGAACATGGTCATCTTGGAGATATCTAAACAAACACTGTCGGCGGCCGTGCGGTAGGTATCGTATGCAAAGATGCCGGAAACGGCCAGCCAAATGGGAACGGGGATGATTCCGTAGAGGAGCAGGGTCATTCGCGGCGCGGCGCACGCGAGGAAGGATAGCGTCGAGTAGATGGCGGCTATGTATCAAGACGTATCATAGGTGAGATTGATGAAAGAAGGACGAAGGCTAACCGCTAGCACCGAGCGAGCTGGGATCCCGGCCGTTTTGGAAAATGTTCGTGTATGCGATTGACCCTAATTCCGCGATTGCACCACCTAAACAACCAGATTGAGCGCTCGCGCGGGAGGTAAAGTTAGGACGTGCCGCCGAGGTACAGAAATATAAATTGGCGGCTTCCCTGTTCGAGAGTCAGATCTACACTGATGCGGGAGATAAACAAACGGACTAAGATACTCAGCGTCAGAGGAGCCATGAAATAGAACGTGAACCCGTTGAACAAGATATGTGCGAAACCCTCGTGCGCAAATGCGGAGGTGAATAGCGTCCATCTAGAGACAAACGATGAGATCCAAGGAGACCTGTTGCAAAACAACAGACATGCGGCCTTGTTTGAGGTTGCGCCAGCTGCAAGTAAAGTGGTTTGTCATCCACCGATACATTCTTGGGTCGCGTTCGACGGTAATTTTTTGCTTGGCCCACCAGAAGCCTGTGAAGACGGCGACGTTCAAGCCGAGTATACCATAGAAAACGGTGTTTTGGGGGATGTCATCGAGAAAACGAAAGTATCCCCGGTTGTGGTTGTATGAGCGACGCGATGAGGAATGAAATATTCTGCGGGGAACAGAGATGCGGGTGCATCGAGGGACGGCGCGCAGGGGAACTTGAACGCGTAGAGGAGTTAGGAACATTGTAGAGTAGGCAACAATTGATCTGAACAGGTTGCATAGCCACAGAGAGCCACTGGGATCCTTCTGCCTTCTTCTCTCGCGGCGCTGGGCTTGGGGGTCTGCCAATTTCCCTCCTCTTCCCATTGTCTCTTTTCATCCTAAAATTCCCTTCTTTCCCCCACCGACACCCCGAGAGATTATCTGCACCAGGTCCCTTTTCCCGTGCGTCTCTTACTTTCGCTTGCGTTCTCCGCTCATCTGCAGCCATAGTCTTGCTTGTCCCTTACATTTCGTCCAATAATCAAGTCCTCGACATAATCATCTTATCTATCTAAGCAAATGGCCACAGCATCTCCAAACTCGCGCGCTTCCCTGCTTTCTGGCCTCCGCACGGGTGGGGTTCGTTCCACCTCAGCAACGGTGCCACACACCGCTGCCCCTGGTGGCTCGTTCAATATTCCTCGCTTCGCTTCTCAGCTCCATTCCTCCGTCTTCCCCGAGGAAGAGGACGATCAGATCCTCGAAATGCCTGCCCAGACCGTGTTTGCCAACCACCAGGCATCTCGTATGCCCATGACTGCCGCTGTCGATGGGCCAGACAACAGATTCACTCAGCAGCAGCAGCGCGGCATGAATCCCAATGTTGCTCCTTTTACGCCTTCTTTCCTGCCCCGCCAGCCCGTTCAGCCCGTGCAGGCCGCGAACCCGGCGTTGCAGATGCAGATGATGGAGATGCTGAAGCTCCAGGTTAGTCATTCAGTTCTCTGACGGGTTGGCTGTCACTGACAACGCCACAGGCTTTGCAGCAATATCAACAGCAGCAGTTTCAGGCGCAGCTCATCGCGCAACAAGCCCAGCTCCTCCTGCAGCAGCAGCAGGCGCAACAGAGCCCCAGACGTGCCAGTTTAAACCCACCCGCCACTGCTGGGCCTCTCAATAGCACATTTGATTTGCGCTCGACCACTCTCCGTCGGGCCGCGCAGAACAGCGCGGCAGAGGATCAAGTTCCTATGACCGCCGCCCTCGGCGGTAAGTTCGGCAGCAGGCCCAGCAGCATGTCTGGAAGTCCCATGCGATTTGGTGCGGATGAATACGACGATGCGTCCCTCCCCGCGACGCCCCACAGTGCCACCACCGTTATCAGCGGCGGCACGTCGCTCGGTAATCTCACCTCCAACAATGTCAACACAAGCGCAAGTGCGTCCAAGTCTGACTCGGCTTCCACCTGGCGTCGTGGCGGGAACAACAATTCTGTCCTCAGCGGCAACAACCGCTCGCCTAGTGTTAAGGTGACGCCGCCCCCTACCGAGCGCATCTCACCTCCCCCTGTTGCCTCCCCCACCCCTGCGGGCAAGTCCCGCCCGCAGCCCTTGCGGTTCACCGCCGTCGCCGCCCATCCCATGCCGGCAGTGGCGATCGATACCACTGAGGGAGATAACGAGGCCGAGGCCGATTCTCCCAACTCCTCCAAGTCGGGGTCCAACTCCGACCCGAGCACCCCCCACTCTGGGTCGTCCAACGGGATACCGCTCTCCCCGCGCGAGGAAGCCTCCAAGAAGCTTTACGAGGGTCTGGGGATCGGCAGGCCCGCGTCTGCTGTCGTCGAGCAGCAGTTTGCTGTCGCTAGGATGGCAAGCCAGCCCATGCGTCAGCCCCGTGGGCCACCATCCAGTGTGGACGAGTTGGGGCCGAAGAACTTTGCCACCAGAATCCGGCGCCAGGCGATTGGCGGTCTCGGCGCGCTCATGAACTCGCGCGAAAGGCGCGAACTCGTCGAGGCCTATTGAAGTGCCCTTCAACGCGGCACGAGTGGGTCGGTTTGCCCATTGATGATATTGAACGATTTTTGTATTACGCTCGCAAGGCCCGAGGTTTCCTCTCCTTCTCAATTTCTGTCTCGTTTAATGAGCTCCTGACTCGACTCTGGTTGACGTCTTGCGCTTGCAAAACCCACACTATACATTCTTTGTCACCTTATTATCTTATGGTCCGGCAATGTGCCCTCCTCTCACTCCCATCTCCCGATCGCCCTCGTCTCTGTGCTCGACTTTTTGCTGGCGCCCGTCGTCTGTCAATCTCACCCGGAAGGCTCGTTCGTACGCTGCGGACGGGGACAAATATATTGTGGTGGAAGGGGTTGGAGGAGCTGCGCTTCTCAGCGACGACGCATTAGCCAAAACACATTTTTGCAGAGATATTTGGGCGTGTAGGTTGTTTGCATCTTTCCGTGTACCTGTATTTTATCGCATGTGCACTATCTGCGTCCTGTTGTAAGTACCTGATTGATCAAACGTGCATGGTACATTCGTGATGTCTTTTCGCGGCGGTGCACAAGTCCATTATATTACTACAACAAAATCTATCCCTATTTGCACCTTTGGCCAACAATCGCTTTGCCATGTTCCTGGAATCCAAGGGTCAGTATACTACGCAGGGTCGAGGGACTGAATACGTACCGCCCACTCTTCTTTGCTGATCCAAAGCTGATGGAAAGTGCCAAGACTGGCTAGAACGCTTCCACCAAGCCAACCGCCGTAACGGCGTTCCACAGGGTTTCCGGGCGAGTGGATTTTGACCTTGTAAAATAGAAATTAAGAAGAGAAATATTGGTGGTCGGCGAGGGCCTACGTGTGGGAAACTTCTCGCAAGTTCAGCGGAGAGTCGGTCCCCGAAGCCAGCGAATAAGCTTCCGCCGCCGGTGAGGACGACGTTACCAACGAGGACCTGGCGCAGCTCAGGGTCGCACGCGCGCAGGGATTCGGTAATGAGGGCAGGTATGGTTTTGGGAAGATTAGGATTGGAGGCCTGCCAAAGCCTGTTAATTTCGAGCGAGCCGACAGTGATTGAAATCTACGCACCATTAATTGTGGCGAGTGCCAGAAGAATTGTTCGCCGACTGAGAACCGTTCCTGGGCAAACCAAGAGCTGTATCCTGTGGGGAATTCGTACTGTCTCGGCGGCCGAGCCGCAGCCGCCTGGTCGTTCCATCCTTGCTCCAGAACACCCGCAACACTTTGAATCCACTCGTCCACTTCGCGCGCCTCGTACCAATTCCGCCAGCTGTCTGTCGTGCCTTTCATGCGATCTTCGCGCAGGGTGTAACGGGGAGGAGCGCCGACTTCGACCGCTTGCTTGTTGGTAATGAGCTGGTGAGGGAACAGGTCGATTCCACGT
The DNA here is from genome assembly GCA_014925785.1 of Mycena galopus ATCC 62051. Lineage (NCBI taxonomy): Eukaryota > Fungi > Basidiomycota > Agaricomycetes > Agaricales > Mycenaceae > Mycena > Mycena galopus. The sequence goes on along the minus strand of WIQG01000010.1, from coordinate 465,317 downwards.
CGCTGCTGGTTGGGATTCACAAGGATATGACGGGCGTGTGCATGCACCAATTTAGGCAGCGGAGAATATACGAGACCTGCGGGATATAATGAGTTATGCTTCAGGCGCGAAGGTCGACGTACCCTTTCGTAGAACGAAACCGTCCACTATTGGGGTCACGCTGGCCATTGTCTGCCCAACATCAATGACGAGGGCAGAGCCTTTTCCGGCAGCGAAACTGCAGGCAAGTCGTAATGAGATGAAAACTTCGCGTTCACGAAAAGGAAGCTCACGCGTTGAGAACGCCAGTATTGGCAATGTAGAAAGCGGGCACCTGGAACTCTTCAAACATGATCTCCGCCATTCGTTCTCTGTTGGCAGGAGTGTTCCAGGCGGGCTCAGTGACTAGTATGGGATGGTCTGAAGGATTGCAGCGCATGACATCCACGACCGCATGCCGCATGAGCGCGCTTATGGGTTCGAAATCGTGCACTGAACGCGGATATGTATGGGCCCTTCCGAGAATGCGGTTCCGAATGTAAACGCACCGAGACCATCACTCAAAGGGTTTGACACCTCCATACCCTCTCGCCACACAGACGGGCCGAACTGGCCCATATACATCTTGGAAGATGGTCCAGTACCTGCGGTGGAATCTGCCGCGTCTGGCATGGCGGAATCGGCGTCTGGGGATGCTTTGTGGTACCCATATGTGGTTGGAATCACGGCTTTTGGGGTGTCGTCGCCAGCATATCCGGCGCGTACAGAAGAGGTTCCAATGTCAATAACAAGGGCCGATACTTCGTCTATACGATTCAGAAAGTCAGGAGCCGCGATTAATGGCGAATATTCTATCTTACCGCCTCCGTAGTTGACCATTTTGAGCAAGCGCGCGTATGTCACACGCGTCACGCGTCCGTCACGCTCAATTTTTCTGCTTGGACCGACATTTCCATTATGGCTGCTCTGGACGTGAAGCCCAAGAGCAAGAAAAGAAAGCAAGCTTCCGAGGATGAGCCCGCACAAGTCCCCGCGTTTTCTGCCCCCGTTGAATCTCTCGAGATGCTGAGCGACGAGGAGGGGCCCGATGACACTGCTTCGGACGACGGCCAAGTCGACGAGTTCCCCGAAATAGATGCAGCAAGCGATTCCGAAGAGGACGGCTCACTGGGGGATGAAGAAGATGAAGAGGACAGTGACGAGGAGGATTTTGAGGAGGAAGACTCTGACGACTCTATGGACCGTGATATCTTCCCCAAGCCTAAAACAATCATCTCGGACATTACTGGTCAACCAAAACGCGTGTACCCTGAAATAGAGCCTGACTATGACTCTGATTCCTCCACGGAAGACGTGAGTGTTCGAAATTGTGGTCGGCATTTTTTCTGAATACATCCAGGTCCAAAACCGCGTTGGAAATGTACCAATGCACTGGTACGATGATCTCCCCCATGTCGGATACGATATGGATGGCAAAAGAGTTATCCGACCAGCGCGCGGGGACGAGCTGGATAAATTTTTGCAAACGGTCGAAGATCCTTCTGCTTGGTTCGCATTCGCGTTGTATTTCCACCTAAAATTTACTAATGACCTTGCTCAGGACATCTGCGTTCGACAAGACTGCCCAAATGGACAAGCCTCTTTCCGCTGAGGAACTGGATATCATTCGCCGACTCTACGCGAATGAAGTTCCTGACGCTGGCTATGACCCATACGAGCCGATGACCGAATGGTTTACTGGTAAAGGGAAAGAGGAGATTATGCCGCTCTCCGCCGCCCCAGAACCTAAGCGGCGGTGGGTCCCGAGTAAATGGGAAAAGCAAAAGGTCAGCCTTGGAGACATATTCCCGCATCTGGTGTTCACGCCGCTGCCATTTAGGTGATGAAAATTGTGCGTGCCATCCGCCAGGGCCGTATACTTCCCTCGAAGCCGAAAACAACATCAAAACTCGAATTTTACTCGATCTGGGCTGAACCATCTACATCGCATGCTCCGCCACTTCCCGCGCCGAAACCTCGCCTCCCCACAAATTCCGAGTCGTATAACCCTCCGGAAGAATACCTCCCGTCTGAGGCGGAGCGTGCTGAATGGGAAGCTCTTGACCCCGAGGACAGGGAACGCGATTATCTCCCCCAAAAATACTCTTCTCTGCGGTTGGTGCCTGCTTACGACCGTTTTATCAAGGAGAGATTCAGCCGTCAGCTCGATCTCTACTTGGCTCCTCGAATACAGCGGGTCAAACTCAACATAGACCCAAGTACCTTAATCCCAAAGCTGCCGAGTCCGCAGAGCTTAAAACCATTCCCTAATTACAAGTCCCTCCGATTTACTCACTCCGGCTCCGCGAGATGTGTAAGCATCAGCCCGGATGGCGCTTGGGTGATCAGTGGCGACGACGGCGGAGTCGTTAGTCTTTGGGAGGTGAATGTCGGACGAGAAGTGAAACGCTGGAAATTTGCGGGCAAAATCGGCGCTCTGGAGTGGTGTCCTCGCTTGGATGTCAGCTATTTTGTTGTCGGCATGTAAGTGCAGATGCTTCCGTTTGCTGCCTCGTATTTATTTCCTTCGCAGCGAAGAGGCTCTGCATTTTATTATACCGCCAAACCTTCCCTCTCCTGTGTTAGTTCTCACACAGGCTCTCCTGGCGCCCACAACGCTACCTCCAGCCCCCGAAACCCCATCGCCGGTGAAATGGGCTACGCCTCCAACCAGCTCTTGGTCTCCCGATACTGCCATTCTCACTGTACAGCTTCCCCAATCCTCCGGTCTGCCCAAACAGATCACCTGGCATCGACGGGGTGATTACATGGCCACCGTTTGTACGTCTACATGATCATTCTAGATTTCCATGCTCATGCCTCTGACTACATAGCAAGTGGCGGCACGCAAGGAGGCGTCTGGATGCACCAAATTACGCGGAGGCACTCTCAAGCACCTTTCAAAAAGATAAGGGGCGCCGTTCAGTTAGTACTCTTCCATCCTTTAAAGCCTCATTTCTTCGTGGCAGTGAGTGTCTTTTACACCCCCCTGTTCGCAGCTTGACACGTTCTTCGATTAGACGCAACAATACGTTCGGATATACAATCTGTCCGAGCAAAAATTGCTCAAAACACTGATACCTGGTATCAAATGGATATCTTCCATGGACGTTCACCCGTCCGGAGACCATCTCATCGTCGGAGGCTACGACCGAAAACTGTGCTGGTTTGATCTGGAACTCAGCGATAAGCCATACAAGATTCTACGGTACGGCTTCCCTGCGTATAATTCGTCGCCGCTAAACACGAAGCTCTTTTTACCTAGTTATCACACGCGCGCCATTCGTTCTCTGGCGTTCCACCCAACATACCCCCTATTTGCGTCCTCGTCGGACGATGGCGCGATCCAGGTTTTCCATTCCAGAGTGTATAACGACCTGATGACGGACCCTTTGATCGTCCCGTTGAAAATTCTTCGCGGCCACACAGTCAAGGCGGGGCTCGGGGTTTTACAGGTCAAATGGTGCGCTCGGCAACCTTGGCTTGTCAGTGGAGGGGCCGATGGCACCGTCGGTGTTTGGTGCAGCTAGGCTGTGGAGTAGTGAATGGATTTGAATGAATTTTGGGTCGCGGCGGGCCATTCCTTCTCTCAAATTGCGCTGGCACTTAGGCTATCAAGGTGTTCTGCAAGATCTTCCCGTCAGCGCGAGCTTAAAAGTTTCTAATGCGTCTGCTTTACGCGGGCGTCCACGTAAACGAAGACGAAAGGTTACTGGACTCCTACGAGGATCGACAATCTAGTTCAAGGACTATGCACAAGATTCCGAGACCTCCACGGGCGCCCCTCTGTAGGGCGGATCTATGATCTACTTCTTTCAAAGGCGTTCAAAGGCGGCTCCCCGTCGTTTAACGTTTAATGCATCTCCTCGGTCGTCTTTGACGTAGAAGACTTGCGAAACGATTCTCCTGAGTCAGGAACGGCAACACCAAACCCCATTCAATATACTCCCGCGGGGTTTGCTTCCGCCTCACGTACTGAGCAGCTCCCCAACATTCCCAAAGTCAACGCCCTTTTGCATCCACTGCTTTGCGTGACGTTGCGGGTGCATGTCTGAGTGCTGTCATCGCAACTGATGCCACTGCCGTATTTTCGTTATCGATCTTTGCGAGTTTAACGCTCCTCATGTCCAGGTCTAGAACTTCCGCCGACGAATAGAAGCGAACTGCGACCTTCATTTATGCGCCACATTGTGACAGTTTATGGCGGATGCGTTTTTTAAGTACGATGGTTCAACATTCTACATCGCGCGGAACCTCCTTCCCTCCCTTTCTTTCTGTACCCTCACAAGCCATCCTCGCCACGATCCTTCAATATGGTTAACTGGTCAGACCCCAACGAGATCCTCAAGGATTCTGGTTCGTCGCACGTCTTGCAAAGTCCTCGCAGCTGATCGGCGGCGAAGCTGCCTTTCAAAAATTAATATTTGTGTTCTTTGGGATGAACGTGTGGGAGCTCTTCATGACCTGGGGCTTCGAGTGGTCGCTTCTCACGCGCCGGCGACAATTCCGTTGGCCATTGGTGCTTTTTTTCGAGCGTGCTAACTTTTCAAAATACTGACGCGTCTATTTAGTGTAAATCTTTTCGTCCAGCCCTTGGCATCGACTCACGTCTTCTCTCTCAGTTTTCTTTTTTGGCTCGCGATACTGCATGCTGTTTTCGTTCATCGGAATGCGCGTATTTTCCCCTTGGTTTTTGCGAGCACTACGATAACTCAGTTCAGGATAATCTCTTTCGGTGTCAGCCATCCTGTATGCGTCGAGTCACCTCACTGAACTTTCATCTCACCTACCCCATATCACCGGCAGATTAATTGCGGCGTAAGTCTGTCCGTACCGTTATGCGATGCCGGCTCATCGTTCGTTCCGTGCAGGCTCTCTTCACGTTCAATTCCGTACGCGCTTGTTTTCCGCGCTCCCGCGAGTCTAACCGAATTAATCAGTGGACCGGCAACATGGCCATCCTGTGTGCCTCAACGTCCCTCATGTTGAGAACGTAAATATCTCTCCTATGTTGTGATTTATTTCTTTCATTCACACACGTTATCTCAGGGTCGCATTGTGGGAACGTAAACGGAGTGTCGTTATTCCGCTCGTAATACTGGCATTGGCGCATTGGGCGCTACTGTATGTGCGTACTCCCTCCATTTCCCAACCTCCTTCCTTAAAAAAACATAAGCGCACCATTTTTGTCGTCACAGCTGTGTGGGACGACAACCTCGGCACCTGTATTGTGGAAAAGACAAACGCGGGCCTACTCAATGTTACATTTTTCTTCAGTAAGCGCAGAGACCGTGAACAAGTCACTTACTCACTGAATCTCAGCAATGGGCTTCGATTTCATCATCCTTGTTGCGACATTCGTGGCCGTAAGTGCCCCCATCATTGGTGTTTCGTTTCGGCTCACAGTTTCAGTTAATGGCGCGACATTCTGCTCGGACTGACTTGTGGAGATTACTGTTCACCGACGTTGAGTGGAACAATATTTTCTGTTCTTCTTACTCATCGTGTGTAGGGCTTGTGTTACTTCATTATTTCCTTCACCATGAATTGTGTCCCAGCGGTGAGCAACTCTGGTTATTCCTTTGAACGTATCGGGGAATGAATTGTTCGCAAAGGTGCTGAATCTGCTGAATCTCAACTGTAAGTGGCACTACATCTCTATTACCACTACAACTAAATATTCTATTTGACAGCACCCATGAACGTGTGCGTATCTTGTTATGACTGTTCCCAGAATAAACGTTCAAGTCTTTGTTCTCGCTGTAGTATCGCCACTGTAAGCCCTTCAGTTTTATCGAGCCTGGAACGCCTGAAGATTTATTTGTTTGTATCGCGTAGATCCCCGCCGCCGCCGCGTCGTGAGTCCCAGCACCAGTCTCGTTTTGGATTATAGACGGATTAAACATCACATAGATCTATGGCGGCTTGTCGAGCAGTCATGCGCTTACTGGACTACAATTCCGACGTTTACGTTCATTCACTCAGCGCCGCAATACCTTCGGCCGATATGCCGTTTCCTAGGTTCACCATGAGACCCGAAGGAGTCCTGGTCACAACTGAACAGATTACCATGAAGGAGTTCCCGTGAGCATCATTGGTGCGCGCTGCCTTGCTTTCACGCTAAGACTACTTCGTAGAGCTACCTACAGCAAAAACACCTTACATCGGTACGACGTCGAAGCTGGACATTGTACTACGAACCTCGATGACTCCCACTCGGACAATGGCGTCGATGGCACTCTCGAATCATCCGAATATACTGCTACCTCTTGAAGCAGTGCCAAAAAAAATTGTATATTTTGTAACCGAAAAACTTGGAATATATAGATAGGGTCTTTGAGGGTTCTACGTTCTGAGTCTGTCTGAGACTGCATTGGTATCCAATAGTTGGGTATTGCTTGGGATAACAACAGAGCAATGGAAGTACAATACGAAATAATAAAAAAACAGAAAAGGCGCTACCGTCTCCGCTTGGACCTTCCAGCCTTTCTCCGGGCTGCGAGCCCACCCTGTCGGTTCATGCCAGTCACTGGTGGTTTCGGTGTGAGGCCCTTGGATTTCCGCCATTCCTCCCTCCTGGAACCCCGTGGACCGTGCGTTGAGATCCGCTCGGTTTTCTTTGTGCCGTCGCCGTCGACTTGCATAGAGTCTGAATAGATATGGATGTTGAATAAGATAGGTCAACGGGATAATACATAACGCTGACCAGTTGCGTCCTGGTTCGCTCCGCCTTCAGCTGCGAAGAAAAAAAATCGTCAATGACCGTCAATGATCATGATGAGAAATTCTCCTTCAAGCCGCTGCAACAAGTGGCGGCCTGTTCAGGCCGCCGAGTACCCCTGCTGCGTCTCCTGCGCCGCTGCCGCTTCTCGACACTGTTCACCAAAGAGCCCATGCTCTCGGCAGTGATGTCCGATGCGTCCATGAGACCAAAAGTGCTGAACCAGGACCAACCTCGCAGCTCTTCGTCGTCTTGCATCGCCTCTTCTTCGTCCTCCTGCGGTATATCCCGTGAGACTACCGCGCTGAGTTTGGCATGTAGCCGGTTGAGACGTGCGGCCTCGGTGGCTGCGTATATGCCCGTCTCTCGTTTGTTGGAGCGGAACGACCGCTTTACTTTGGATCTCGTCGATTTTGCCATTGTGTGGAAGTTGGTAGTGGTGGTTGGGCAAAGAGAGGTGTTTTGACTCAGGGAAAATTTTGGGCGGAGTTTTAAATAGCTCCCGCAGCACCGCCACTGCTACAGCTCGACTGCGGCTTCACGAGTCACTTTGCACTCACCGCAACCTTCGACCGCGTTCGATGAGGCTTCGCTTTGCATAATACGCGTTGGAGGATACCACAAAAAACTGGAAGTCGTACTACAACTCGAATCAAATTCGATGAGCACGGACGGATGATTTTTCCGTGGGCGTCTCGAAAGGGAAAACAGTAGATTCAAAAATACAAGATGCGTAATGACGAGGAGGTAGCGGGACGGTGAATTTCGACAATGCGCGCGGGATCTGCCGCGGAGTTTTTTTCTCACTCTGGCGGTGCCTCTCTGTAAAGAATGGATGTCAGATGTCGCCTTGAGTCGCGAGTGTAAAAGACTTATTATATAGAGTACATTGTTACACCTAGAAAGAGAATCGGAGAGACGAAATGAGCATAGATTCGGTTCAAGCGCTGGATGAGACGCACCGGATGAATACCTCCCCCAACGTGCCATTCGACTTGCCGTCCTGGAACTCTTCCGTGTTCGCAAGCTAGAAGAGTATTATGAATGACTAGACGCGTATAGGGAGTAGAATACTACTTGGAGGTTCATGAAACCGTCGGTGCTAACCAGGAAGCCCTTATATTCGAGTCCCCATTTTAGACGAACGAACACAGGCTTGCCTGTCAGCTCCTGCATGAACGGCTTGGGGTTGACGGGGTTTACCTGGGCAAAGCATAAGCGCAATACAGGAAACCAGCGAGAGCACCGACATTCGCCATGTTGAGCGCAAAACAGTGAGGCGCACGTGCCGCTCCGTTTTTGGAAATGCGTCGCGAAAGTCTCAGCTCTGGGACTCCATGTCTGACCGTGAAGGACCTTCGGGCGGCGCGCCTCCCACCGACGACGACCTCTCGCTGCCCAAGGCAACCGTGGCCAAGATGATTACAGGCACGCGACTCGGACGTTCACTCCCCTAGTGGTGCTCACATCCTCCAGAATTACTTCCCAACGACGTGGTTTGCGCCAAAGAAACGCGGGATCTGGTCATAGAGTGCTGTGTAGGCGAGCGCTGTCTCGACTTTCCATGTGTACGGACATGCTAACTATGTCTTGCAAAAAGAATTCATACATTTGATCTCGTCTGAGGCAAATGAGATCTGCGAACAGGAATCTAAGAAGACCATTGCGCCAGAGCATATAATCGGAGCTCTCAAGGCAAACCCACCATTGAACTGTGGCCCCATGAGACTAACTACTCTTCAGCGACTCGGGTTTGACTCGTTTACGGCCGAAGTTGAAGATGTTCTCAAGGAACACAAGCAGCAACAAAAGGTGCGTCGTCGGCGAAGTCTTCCGCAGTTGCGGTCCTGACGGTCCACCGCAGGATAGGGAGAAGAAGATCTCCAAGTTCGAACAGTCTGGGATGACACCCGAGGAGCTTTTGGCTGCACAAGAACAACTATTTGCAGCCAGTCGCGCCAAATTCCAATCTACAAGCGGGGCGTGAAGTAACAGGACTTTGTCTATTGTATTAAAGTGTAACTTTTAATCATCTGCTTCTACCTGTCGCTTCTTGAGTTCATCCAGTCTTCTTTGCGGAGAGTCACCGTTCCACAAAGTTGGCCCATTCGCGATTGAAATAGTGGGCAACCCTTCCTGTTCAATTATGAAAGATGCAGCCACCGATGCATGGAATGAGGCTGGAGGCTCGTAAGAAAGCCGTCGAAGGATAATATCCCGAGTATGTACCTTTATAAGCGTCGCCATCTTCGAGCAACAACCCAGCCGCCAGCCCACCTAGAAAGCTATTTCCCGCGCCTATGGTGTGGTCAATCGGCTTTCTTGGATTCGCTGCAACGACGCTACCTGTAACGTCGACAATCTTGTTCTCGTTCTTGCTGGTCCAGAATGCTGGAACCCAGCGCGTTGACTGGTCTTTCGAGGCCACACATGCCCCCATACTCCCACTCCTGATGATCACACAACCCTTTCCCTGAGCGCCGACACTCAGTTCCAGAAATTTATGAGCGGCATGTTCTATCAGTTTCTTCGACGGCGGGAGCGGGAGAGATAGAAGACTGAGAGCCTCTTCGGCGTTTGGGCTACGAGAAGTTATGGCGGGTCTTTTGGAGCAAGAGTAAGCAGGAGCACCTCAAGATATTGATTTGTGGCAGGACGTTGATCAATGCGCCCAGTTCTTCTGGAACGCACCTGTCCTTTATTAACAAGAAATCAACAAAACAAGCCGTCGTTCCTCTGGGGAAGTCCACTAACGGGTATCGGCTCGTATATAACGGTCGGGTGCCAGCCAGGGATTTGCTGAACTTCTGACATTATGGCTGACGCGCGAGAGGGAGAACAAATGAAGTGCAGTGCGGTTGAATTCTCAAGACGGGTTCCTTGGAGATCCTTGGGTGTTATCCGAATTCTCGGGGTAATGTAGTCGAAGCTAGGACCCGTCATGAGGAGGTTTCAGATCGATGTTCACCCTCCAACCTTCTATGGTCTCCTCGGTAGGTGTTTAGTGCACGAGTGGTTCCAGACGGCTGGTTACGATAAAACCACATTTCTTGGCCGAACTCAGCGAGTTTGCTTTCCATCGAAGGCGGAAAATCAGAACCCCGATCAATTATCATGCCTACTTGGCTGGGGGAAAGCCACACTCGCGCGCCAATTGCTGCATAGGTTCCTCCGCCGCCGATCTGAGGAGCCAAGGGCTGAGCAGTAGTGCTTTGATTCCCGTTCTCATCGAGAAAGGAAAATTCGTCGATAATAAACATGCCCAGGGTGGCGAAATGCAGCATTATGTGCGAGAGGATCCCAACGAGGACACAGGGTGGTGGTTGAGAAGAGAAGCGTTCAAGCTACATGAGGGTGATAAGATAAGATTGGATCTGTGCTTGTTTGGCAACAACCTCTAGAATTTTGAACCAGCGCACCAGGATGAAATGGCCGCCAACCCAATGAGCGGTCTGGCGTACCCTCTGTTGAGAATCGCCGGCCTTCGACCTCTCCATCGCTTTCTCCAAGGACCTCCTAGACGTTCCTCTAATATTCCTCCCGTCCCCGAGTCGAAAACTCATACCATCTCTGTACCGACACCAGTGGACCGCAATCGCCAGAGGAACTTTGACCTTCTGTACGAGTCATTGGAAATCAACGGGAACCCCTCTCGCGTTTGGGCCAACTACACCAATCTCATCACTTTTCTGGGATACGAACAACTCCCCGTCGAAATCCACCGACAAGTTTTGCGCAAATGCACGCCGTCCAGCCGCCTCTTGCGCGCGTCGGCGACGCGTAGGGTATTCCTAGGAAACATCCCGCGCCTCCCACACGTATACGAGGGACGACTTCAGGCCGTTATTCGAAACATACGCGCGACCGGCACACAGCCCAGTCTGGATGATTATAATTACATCCTGGAGCAGTTTGCTGCCGTAGGACATCATGTAGGCGTTATGCAGGTGTACAGGGAGTTGACCTCTGTGGGCGTTGTTCCCCGCACGAAAACCTTTGGTCTGTGTCTGCAGGCCGTAGCACACAGGTTGACACTCCCTGTTGCACGAAAAGACCAGGCGCAACTCGTTGCAGTGACGCGTCGGATGGTGTCGGACCTCGTCGACGCGATGAAGACCTTCGACATGCCTTTCACATCCGTTAACCTCGATCTCACGATGCGAATATTGAAGGAAACGACAGACATGCAGGGATTTGAGTTGCTCATGAAGTGGGGGTACGGCATTGATTTAGCAAATCCAGATTGCCCTCCGCTGGACTACCTGCGGAGTCCAAGTGCTCAAGGGCCAACTCCTCAACCCTTTTCCACTGCCGCTCTCAATACGACCGTCGATACGCTCGGACGGCTTGGAAACATTTCGAGGATGGTTCAAGCATTTGAGGTCCTCACGACACCGCTCTCTCAATCCGCCAAAGCCTCATCGTCGACGTACAACGACGATGACGACGATGACTTCGGTGCCCCCCCGGATTCCACACCGCCAGCCTTCACTCCCCCTTGCGCCTCTCCTAATACTACTACCTACAACATCCTCCTTCGACATGTTTCGCGGGCCGGCCACGCTGTTTTCGCGCGGCATTATTTGCTTCAGGCCATGGAACTAGACCGGCGGACATTGCTTGATCTCAAGCACAACCTCGGAAACATGCCTCTGCAAGAGGTCCCTTCCCCTCATTTTGCAATCAACCGCGGAACCCTTCTTTCCGTTTTCGGCGAGAGTAACCGCGATAAAAATGTCGGGTTAATGCGATGGTTGCACTCGAAATTCCACCGTATTCTCAACAAGAAGCAGAAGGAGCACCAATTTTTCACTCGTTATAGGGTAGCAAGGCAGCGGAAACGATTATGGCCGTACGAGAACCCGTCGACATACGTGGAGCCTGCACCGCTGCCTCTCAACGTCAAGTACGGCGCCCCCCAAGCTAAAGCGGCCCCAAAACAACGACGGCCCAGATTCATGACAATCATGGAACGGTGGAAGGCTCCGAAAGGTGTTGGAGAAGTGTTTGACGTCGATGTCGAAGACGAGAGCCCATTACGGCCCACTCCTCGAAAAAGCTTTGACCTCGATCTCCACATTCGTGTGTTGGAGCGCGATATCACCGAAATAGAGGCCTTGCGCGCCCACGTCGAGACGATTCTTGCTCGGACGACGCGTCGCGTGAAAGAGCGCCTTGGGCGGCGGGTTTGGCGTGGAAGGGATATCTATCTTTCCACCGATGGAGATAGACGTCGGCGGATCAGCATGGCACAGTGGGAAAAAATCGCAGGAGTCAAGCCCTACCCAGGACAGAGAGGGGGAGAACGGTATATGTTCCCGTGGAGTGACCCCGCAAACCGAAAAAGGCGCAGAACTGCGTCTGACGAAGCTCACGTCCCGCAATCCCAACCCTCTCAACCGCAGAGCGAAGCACGGTGACTCCAGGACGCAGACGTATATATTGTTTGTTTTTTTCAATTTGCTTGAAAAAAAAAAATTCTGATATGCTTTCAGCATCTCCCGAGGCGCGAGGCTCGTCGTGCGGGTCCGTCCTCGTTTGTGCTCCTGAAGCACCGAGCGACATCCCGCGTCGCTAAGCAGGACGGATCGATTTAGCGACATATCTCTGAGCATGATTTGTGGACTGCTGTCGACGATGTAACATACTTTATAGTTGGCGTCTAGTCGGCAATTTTTCGCGTGCAGTTATTATACCATCCAGCACGCAAGAGGTGGGCGGGCAAGACTAAAAATGAAGATGTGTTCAGCTTTCCTTGTCGCTCAGAGTGTGCATCAGAAAAAGAAAAAGACATTGCATATCGGGAATTCACGTCCTACAAGAACTTCACTAACAACCACAGATCGATATTCATACAGGCAAACTCAATGGACATCAGCATTCAGCGATTCGAGAGGTTCTTCTTGGTGAGAGACAGGATTTGCTCCAGCGTGGCCTGCATTTGGCCGAGCTGATTCTCCAGGTTTGTGATGCGCTCCTCCAGTTTGGGCTTTTTGACCTTCTATTCATCACACCAGACATTTCAGTCATAATCCTGATACTAAAACCACAAACACTTACCCTCGTAACAAAGTCTGACGCGGAAGAGTCTGACGAGTTGCCCGAGTCGGAGGCCTCGGAATCCCATAGTTTTGGGTCGTCATAGTCATATTCATCCAAATCGCTGTCCTCCATATATCCCCTAGCCGAAGACTTCGGGCGCGAGTCGTATCCACTAGTTCTCGTGCCGGGAGTTCGAGGCTGAGAATGATCAATATACGCGCTTCAGTATAACCCCCAAGACATACTGCTCCGTATTCGCTCCCTCCCTCGTCCGAGGACTCATAGGAAGAAGAGACAAATTTCTCATCCTCCCCTGAAAGGGCGAGCGAGGCCTCTCTCTCCGCCTTCTTGGCCTCTTTCTGCGCCTTCTTCTCCTTCCTCGCCTCGAGGTGTTGCTTAAGCATCTGAGTTTCCTCTGGAGAAGGCTGAGGAAGTGGAATTCCATAGAGCAGAATGTCGTTGGCCCTCCTTGATTCCGAGGCATCTTCAGCATGCTCTTCTTCTATGTACTCCTCGTCCTGCTCGTCGTCTGAGTCGTCCGCTTCATAGTCCCAATCGGAATCCACTTGAGCTTCTGTCTGGAATCATAAAATGTCGGGATTGCAAATGAAAACCCGAGGAAATACGCACATCGTGGAACTCTAAACAATGTTTGGTCTGAGCAGAGTTGACATGTCATGCAAGGGTATTCACCTTCATGCCAGGCCTCGAACATGCCACCGGCGAAACACCCGATCTAAATAATGATCAGAACTTCAAACCAAAGACCTGGCTATGATCATGCGTACCTGCAATCTGAATAAATGCCCAGTCAGATCTGAAGGTCTTTGAATAAAGTAGGCGCGTACTTTGTATCGAGACGCTGCTGACGCCAGCTCTCTAACAGATTGCGAAATCGTGACTCGAACACTTCACCGATGTTTTGGATGCATTCTACCATAGCGTCGAATTCCATTTCTTCGAGAACGAATTTAGAAGCGATATCATCGATGATCTTCTTGTGCCTTCGGAGCACGAGGAACAGTAGGGGAAGCACGGACTAGCACGACAGTCAGGCTCGGACGCCGCGTCAAGAAAATGCTCCTACGATTTCTACGCGAGGAGAACCAAGGACGGCCAAAACTGCCTCTTTAGAATCCAAGTCGTAGTTTGGTTTGGCCAGCTGACACTGTCATGGGCGATTTCCAAACAGAAAAGAAATGCGGCGTACATGCGCTCTCACTGATCGATGTTCAGCGAACCGAGCCGAGCAGCCAAGTAAAAACCTACTGCTATTCAGCTCAACATCCATGCGTTCACGTCGGAATTTGGCCAGGCTGTCGTACTCCACTCCACCTTCTCCGTGGTACTGGAGATTGTCTATATAGCTAGCGGGCAAGCGGTCAATCGCTATTAAGGAAATGTCTGGGATGTTCTCACAGGCCCTCGAGCATGAGATGGATCTTCCCATAGCATTCTTTCTTCAGATATGGCTTCAGTAAACTCTTGTTTTGAGGCATCACTTTCTTAGAGGCCTCTTGAATGGAGTCGATCAAAGCCTGGAAATAATGAGCATAGTGTGCACTGTGGGGATCAAAAGACAAAGCATACCATGCAGCGATGACGGTACCTGGACCATCAGATTAGCCAGAGATACAACGAAGAGATGTCAACGTACGCGACGGCGTTGAGATACCACCCGGCTGCCCAGCTGCAGGTAATTTAGAAATCGAGATACAGCTGAGGATGGAAAGCGTACTAGGCCATCCTGTAAATAATTGCGATGAGGAGAGATCATGTTTTGAACGAGACTGCTCGCCATTGTGTTGTGGTCCAATCTTTGGGCCGCGCCTTGAAAAATCGATCCACCTCTGTTTGTTCGCTTAGTAGATAATTCGTTAAGAAACAGATGCCTACTCACCATGTACGCTCAAATATCCCGAGCCGTCTTCATCGATTGCGTCGCCTAAACTCAAAAAATCAGAACCCCGACAAAATACGAGCAGAAACTACATGCCAATCGCCGGATAGACTATCCAGGTACATGGTCAGCGACGTTCAGAATTCAAAACAAAACAAACAAACATATGATGTTGCTCAGAAACTTGAGCGTCCAGGCCTCCGGATGGGCTTCCCCCTTCTCGAGTGTGTATTTCGCAAATTTCTGGGCAAAGTGGTGGTGCACCGCATCGACGAAATGTCGGGATTTGCAACTAAGGCGCCAGTGCTGCGGACAGTGAGAAGCTGAGGAGCGGCACGGGAAAGAGCGAATACCATGTCTGTACAGGGAAAACCTGTAAGCAATCCAATCGGCTAGCAAATAAACATGAGGTCTGTACCTTTCCACACAGCTTTAATATCCTTGTCCTCTATTAGGTCATGTGGGCCGGAATCGAGCTGCAAGGAAGCTAAGCCGGGATCGCAAGAAGCAATAATAAGCATACATGGGTCAAGATGGTCTCCGTGGAACGCTCCACTGCATCCTTGATCTCCTTCGTGGCCGTTTCGACCTTCAAGTTGAAACGCGCCCTATGAAAAGGCGTTGTCAGCATCTACCTCCCAAACCACTGAACGCACACACATATTCGATTTGATCGCCTCGTTGATGTTTTCGCGCAACGCGTATTTAATCTGCGAGTTGATATCCTCTTTGACGACCTTTCCGATCTTCGCGAGCAGCTTGTCGTCCTAGGGAATGGAATACCACATCGGTCGTCGAATGCGCAAGTCAGCGATTGAGATTAACCTTGACCACTTGCTCCTCTCCACCCAATTCTTGGATTTTTTTCTCAACCCACATTTCCTGGTCCGAAACGGTCAGCGCAACAAACCACATTTCAAATGGTTCGGCGCACCTTGCGACTTTGGATATTGATGAACGTTAAGACCTGATTGAGCTTGGCTGATACGTCCTTGACATTCGTGTCCATTTTCGTCACAGTCACCGCCGTTTTGGTGATCATTAAGTGTTTCAGTTCTGAGGAAAATTAAGATTGGAGAACAATGGCAGAAGAATTGCATCTCACCTTTCTTGTGGTCCTCAAACGCAGTGGCGTAGCCCGAGAGTTTGGTTTTATAGCTGGTGGAACGTATCATTTTAACTGAAGCATTGTGGGTCACAGTGAGTCTGGAAACAAACAGTTCTTCGCACCTATACTGCGTTGCTTGTAATATACACTGAGTTGCGTCGACTTGTCTGAGCAATGGCTGTATGGTCGAATCGAGCTTACTCACTCGCAAAAGTTCCCAAACTGATTCATAGTTTTGCACACGTCCTGCAGAAACTGCTGTAACATCGTCTTGATTTTATCCGCCACGTCGAAGGTTGGCTGAAGATAACACAATTCGAACAAGAGATTGGTCATCGCCAGGTGGAGAACAGCCTTGAAGCGATATCAGGTGAGGCCTGGCTGCGAACGCGAGAACCCACAATACTCTTGTCATTCTCTCGGCGGTCCACCTCGAGCTTGATGAGCGCCGTAAAAATAGTGACGACGGCGCCAACGGCGGGGTGGATGTTCTTTACGACATTCAAGACTCCAATGACATCTTTCGCAGGGCCGAGGATCACATCAGCCTGCTCCTTGGCCAGCTTGACGGAATTGTCTGAATAAGGTCACGTCAGACTTCTCGCATAACTCTTGGGGAAGCGAGCCGTACCTTGAATTACTCTGAACACACCCAAAGTAAATCCGATATCTCCCAGACGGACAAAAACACCCACTTGTCTATAACATTTTGGGCCGCAGCCAGCTTTTCGTTACTGGACGCGACCAATTCGCCTTCAAAAAGGGTTCATTATTATCCTCAGAGACTACACGGCAGGCTCACCGATCTTGGCGGCCATGGACTCCTCATCGCGTTTAACATCCGGGTCAATCGACAACGCTATCTGCTCTGTTTTGCGTCGATCAAACACCGCAGGCGTCTCGAGATCTTCGGCGTTCTGGTCAGAAATGCGACCAGATAAGTCCTCTGTGTTGAAGCGGCCTGTCTGTGGCCGCGGCGACGTGTTGAAGATGCCATAGGCTGAATAATCCTCTGAGTAGGACTCGCCACGCTTCAACGACAATGGGGCGTAAGGTGTTTGCGGTGAGTCGTGGTACGCAGACGGTGGTGGTTGCGACCCGCGTGGTGACGCCCGGTAGCCGCCCCGTCCCGGCGACCCACTGCGATAAGCACCAGTTTGCGGCGGGGAAACTTGAGTGTAGGGATCGCCTGAAGCCTGGTTATAACTGCTGGGTGTAGTTTGATTATAGCGGGTAGCAGGCTGCTCGTAGGTAGGCGGGGTCACACTGCGGAAATTGGAAGGTGGAGATTCGCGGTGCGCGTTCGCGGGAAGCGACTGGTAGGTGCTCGTAGGCGAGGAAGAATGATAGGTGCTTGAGGGCGGGGATCCTCGATACGATAATGTACCCGGAGGTGGCGTGGCGTATCGTGGTCCACCTCCTCCGGGCCGGACAGAAGGAGGGGGAGAAGGCTGAGCCTGCCTGTATCCATAGCTCGGCTCATTCGAGTCTGTGGTGTATTCATATTGCCCCGGAGGCGTATAGGGACCTGAGTCTGTAGTATACCCATACCGCGCGGGGGGCGGGGAAGGAGGGGGTAGAGCCTCTTCGTCTGAATCGGACCCGTAATCATGACTCGGTCCACGGTTGTACATGTTGCAGAGAGAGTCCGATATGCACTGCCGTTTAGCACCCATTCTTTATAAGCCATTCTCAAGAGAAGCATTCTAGTGCTCAAACGTTGACTGATTGATTTGACTCTGGCGATAGACGCTCAAGCTAGCGACAGAGATGCGATAGGTTCGGCGAAAACAAGGTTTGTGATGGGACACCAGAAACAGACCAACTTGAGTGCGACTTGTGGATCATAAGGACATCTGGGAGGCGGCTAGTCAAGCGCTCGAAGCTATGAAGTAGGCGCTGACGGCCGAGCCCATGTGCAAAAGTGGACGAATCTGTGGGACAAAAATGGGGGTGCACCAATCCCCTGTATGCCTTGAACCTTCCAAGTATGGAGAAACTCACGGAGACCAAACAGGCAAAGACGAGCGCCCTACGCCACTTGTGGATCTATATCTGGCAACCACCAGTCAAGCGCTCGGAGATACGCATCGCAGACGCAGGTTATAAAAAGTTGGTATGCGGGACAAAGACGGCCAGAGTAGACCAATTCCGTTGAACCTTTGCGCCCAGATAATCCAGAGCTATCAAATTCACGAAGGATTGAACTCTTTTTAGCTTGTAGTGGTCCCTCTACTCCATAGACGCCGACACAGATTATAAATTTGGAAACGAGGAAGTGGTTTTGTTGGAACGCGACAATAGGCGTGCAGGTAAACCTCGCTGCGAAACAACTGCGAAAGGAAGAAAGCTAAGTCAAGTGATCGGTGTCTTTAGTGCATCCGGCGCAAAAGCAATTTGGCCTTGCTTCCGACCACCATGCCTCCAGTCTCCACACAACCCAGCTCTCCCAAGGCTGCCGACCACACCCCTCCCAGTGTAAAACCAGCTCCTAAGAAGGACGTGGTCCCTGCAAAACGTCCCACCTCGCTTCCAAAGCCAACGACTCAGATTCAGTCGGTAGAGCAGAAGAAGGCGTCTCACCGCTCCAGTAAACCCATAATCAACTGGTTCCAGCGCAAGCTTGCAGGAGGGAGCAACCTCGTCAAGCCCAAGCGCGCAGAGAACCAGCAGCCACTCAGAGCTCAGGGTCGCCCGACATCCATACCCCTCCGCGTTACCAACCGCGTTCCCTCGGCCCCTGCGGCTAGTGGCAACGGCAAGCATCTCTCTAAACTCGATGTCGCGCGACGCAAGACTGTTTCGCTGAACGAGGAGGACGATGGCGAGTTGTACGCCAACGACCTGGCCTCGGAAAACTCTTCCATTGCGCGCGACTCGGCTTGGTCTCCGACGAGTGCTTTGGAAGCCGACGAGGACGCCTCCCTACGTCCGTTTCCACCCAGCGCGCCACCATCCCCATCCCCATCGCCGTCGTCGGCGTCCTATGTGTCGGACCCGCGCACATTTAGGAGCATCGCGGCAAGCACGAAGCCCACCACGCTTCTCAGCATAGACCTCAATGGAAACGGCATGGCACACATTGCGCAGGCACCCGCAGCACCCATAAACCGCCTGCACGTTCGATCATCCTCCACCAACACGGCTTCTGCTGTAGTTGGAAGCGGTGCATCTATTACATTCTCTGCCCTCCCTCCTTCGCCCGTCTCTGTGGATGCGGCGCGCAATCACAACTCCTTCTCGTCCAATCCACCCTCCTCGCAGACCCCACTCAATGGTAACGTCCCTTCTGTGCAGGCGCCACTGCACACCACACACCACCCAAGAAATAATCCGCGTCCATCTTCGCCTCCGCTCGATAATGCCTCCGTCCTCACCCTCGCATCCTCGGCTTATGCTATGCCCATGCGTGCAGGCGTGAATGCCCCAGGCTGGAGCTCGGCTGCCCCATCTGCGCTCAATAATGATTCCTTGTCCCATTTCGGAGGCAGTATCACGTACGCGGACGCAGAAAGCACGAGCCAATATCTTCTCGCCGATGATGACGTCGACGCGAGTGTGCGCGCTCTGCGGCCGCGAAGCTCACGGCGCGGTAGCTGGGAAAGCGAGGCGAGCCGGTGGAGTGCGCGCGTCCAGCAGGGCGGGGCAGGAACCCCCTCAATGACGCGGGACGGGCGGAGCCTGTGGACGTCCAACAGCATCCGCACAGGCGGGCTGAGCGTCGAGAACGAGATGTACGAAAAGTCAGAAGGGGACGATAGGAGTGACACTGCGTCTTCGATATCACAAACCGACCCCAAAACGGATCCGCTGGACCCGGAACAGCTCGTGTCGACCAAGAGTGACTCCGAGGCGATGCCGAAGAAGGCGCTCCAAGGCGGAGAGGCGTATATCGCGGCTTTGCAGCTACCACTGCCCGCGAGCACAGAGGACCTGCCCGCGATCAAGGAGGGCGTTATCGCGGGTGGTCAAGAGGGGAACGTCGGCAATGTCGAGATCGTCGAGCACGCAGATAAGGAAGAAGATCTCACTCCCAATGAGCGCACGGCACCTTTAGCATAGTTGCATTCCTCTTTTTTTTCACAGCTCATATTTTAATTCTTTGCACATTGTATATTTACTTGATTATTTCCAGTCTCACAAACATAATGTATATATCTTTGTGTACGTTACAACCTCTTGGAAAGAACCACGAACTCTAAATCGTCTCTCAGAGCCGTACCAACGTCGAGCTCAGGCTGCCAGGGCCTCGCACCAATCTTGATGTATCCTCGTCGCTCGTACCACTGAATGAGTTTTTCGCGCTGCGCAATGACCGTCATGTCTATAGAGGCAATACCCCACACATCCTTTGCTCTCTTCTCTGCTTCTGCCAAAATTGTGCGCCCCAATCCCGCAGTCTGCAGTCGCGGCTCGACGGCAAACATGCCAAAGTACGCTGCGGAGCCGTTCGCTTGAAGCGCTATCTCGCAGCACCCGATGATGCCGCCGTCGTCGTCGTTTTCCGCCACGAGCACACGCGCCTCTGGATCCTGCGTCTTCTGCAGCACCGTCGCCACGTCGATTCGCTGGCCCGCCAGTATTCCCTCCTCCGTGGTCCATCCGACGTCGCCTCGGTATGCGCGCTGGACCATATCGGCGAGAACTGCCGCCTCCTCCTGCGTTCCGTCCGCGAATCTGAATGTGGGCATGTTTTCGTTGCGCAAAGAATGAGAGTGTTGTGTAAGTCTCTAAGTAGAACCTCAATTGAACTCTGTGTTCGGAGACTTGGACGAAGTTGTGGCTTGACTCACCTATTTTTCGGATTTATAAAGCCGATGTCGTCGTCCGACGGTCGGGTTGATCTGTGCCAACTCTTCGAGCTTGAATTGTTGGAAGCGAAGAGGCCAGCTGCCGCCACTATGGAGACACAAAGTCTGAATCATGCCCTTGGGTGTGGATCTGGCATTTTTCCGTTCTTGCGCGCTGAGGCCTGCGTGCGTGCCTCCTCGTGATCTTTGTGGGCACCAAGTTTTCTGCGGAAACTGTATGCGTGCCGGCCTTGTGGATCTGAAGGCGGTCATCGAGCTCGAGGATTATCGTTGGTCCGCGCAGTGGTGATCGCAACGACACGGTGGTCAGAGTGCAACAAAGTCCTATGAATCCCATCCGCAACGATTATTTTCGACAGTGGCGATGTTTTTGCCCCGCTGAATTGGTTGTTGTGGAGTGAAATATGCTTACGCTACAAGATAACGCGACGGTCAAAGCGAGGATTTTTGATCGGCGGCTTATTACGTACGAGGCGATGAAGATTCAAAAAGGCACTTTGCGTCGACCCACAACGATACCGGAACAGAAAATGAGTGGTATACCGCGCTTCGGCTCAATAATCTTTTTCACCCCTCATCTAGCTCGGCCTCAATCACACCCTCGATCCTTCGGGGGAAGAATAGATAACAAGGTACGCACACGTTCATGGGTACTATCGAACAGAACATTTAGTTGTAGCGGTAATAGAGATGCAGTGCCACTTACAGTTGAGATTGAGCAGATTCAGCACCTTGCGAACAATTCATTCCCCGATACGTTCAAAGGAATAACCAGAGTTGCTCACCGCTGGGACACAATTCATGGTGAAGGAAATAATGAAGTAACACAAGCCCTACACACGATGAGTAGGAAGAACAGAAAATATTGTTCCACTCAACGTCGGTTAACAGTAATCTCCACAAGTCAGTCCGAGCAGAATGTCGCGCCATTAACTGAAACTGTGAGCCGAAACCAACAACCAATGATAGAGGGGGCACTTACGGCCACGAATGTCGCAACAAGGATGATGAATCGAAACCCATTGCTGAAATTCAGTGAGTAAGAACTCCCAGCACTTGACTTGTTTACGGCCTGGTTGTCGTCCCAAACCGCTGTCACGACAAAAATGGTGCGCTAATGTTTTTTAAGGAAGGAAGGAGGTTGAAAATTGGAGGGAGTACGCACATACAGTAGCGCCCAATGCGCCAATTCCAATATTACAGGCGGAATAACGACACTCGGTTTACGTTCCCACAATGCCACAACTTGAATGCGAGCCTGGGATAACGTGTATGAAACGAAATAAATCACAAAATAGGAGAGATATTTAGGACGGATAAGAATCGAGAAATGGATGGGAAGAAGAAACAAAGTGTTGTTCCCGCGCACCCCAGCATTTGATACTTGAATTGAACAAAGCTCACTCGAGGAAGTGGCTGTCCCATGATATCATGGGCTGTTCCAAGCCCTCTTTGTAAACCAGCTTCAATAATGGTGGTACACGAGATCCGAGTCACCCCAACACAAAGGCCTGTTAACTTAGGAGGTTAACGTTGCAATACCAGACCGAGCAAGGAACACGTCAACTATGTTTGGTGGTCGATCTCAAATCCAGACATTGTCCGTGTCTTTATGGACCCGGACTTCCGTGGTAAGGGATCGACAATGTTAAATTCTGAGAACCACGGTACAACTTCGACCCTTTTCACTCGTCATCTAGCTCAGCCTCAATCACACACTCGATCCCCCCGGTGTCCTTCCACACTTTGACGACCTTGAAACCGGCAGTCTTGAGCAGTTGAACCCACGCCGTCTCCGCCCTCTCACCACCAGATACCATCGCCATCATCGTCAAATCAATTCCAGCTTGCAAAATACTGGCTCCCCGAGGAGGTATAACAATGTCGGCGATGAGTAACTTCGAGTAGCCCTTGTTAAAGGCCGGGGCTACGTTACCGAGGATCTCGAGGACCTGAGCGTCCGCCCAGTCGTGCAGAACGGCGTGCATGAAATAGATTCGACTACCGAGAATGGGTTGTGGCTTGAAGAAATCATGGGCCATGCGCCGAATCTTGGGGTCGACCTTGGCTATGGAAATCACATCCTCGGAGTCCTGAATCACCAGCGACCCCGTAGGGACGTCCGGATGCTTCTCCAGGAAGCGGGTCACATCCACGCCTATGTTTCCACCGACATCGACGAGAATCGGCGACTTGTCACCATTCTCAATAATGGCTTCATCGACCAGTGTCGACGTGTCGAAGTAGTCTGTCCAGTTTTGCTTCCAGAGCGTTGTGCTGGACATCATAGCTGCGAACCTCTCATGATAATCGGGCCTCCCGCGACAACGCGCGAAAAAGGCAA
Organism: Mycena galopus ATCC 62051; assembly: GCA_014925785.1. Lineage (NCBI taxonomy): Eukaryota > Fungi > Basidiomycota > Agaricomycetes > Agaricales > Mycenaceae > Mycena > Mycena galopus. The sequence continues at coordinate 442,373 of WIQG01000010.1, read as the reverse complement.
GCTTCTCTGGGTTGGATGCCATGTTGATGTAAGAAGTGTTCTCGACGTCCGTGGGCTCCTGGAATCCCGTCTGGACGAGATGTGAGGGGATCCCAAGCGCCGCCGGGAGCGAGCGCCGAGTGCTGGACGGATTTCAGCGCCTTGGTATAGTGTACGTTATATGGGATTAACTCACCCATATTGGAGCGCTAATGCAAGATTCCGTTCTCCCATTGCCAATGAGAAGACTGTGGACTCGAACACGTCCAGCCCTGTCTCTTCGACAACGTTTCTCGCCGCCAGGAGACGCATCAAACGACCTAATTGTCAAGTCAGTATACCCAGAATTTGTAACCCGCAAGTTCCATACGGAGAAGATTCGGGTTGCAGTTCTTGTTGCATAGTTCGACCAGCTCAACAAGCGATTTCTTCCCTCCACCAGCAGAGCGCCAACCCTCCCAGAGACCCAGATCAATGCCGGTTTCGCACGCTGCACAGACCAGGGGCTGGAACATGATCATTTCCCAAATGCATTCCAACGGCGTCTGAAGTCTGTGTAGCGTGCGGCGCAGGGTCTCTGTGATTTGCATGTTCTCCTTGGCATCTGGTCCCAGTGAGATGCTGTCCAGGGTGTTTATGATGTTATGGAACGACTGTACCATGACGCCTGACTGAGGATAGCGTAGCGTAAATTCAACTTCGGGGAAGATGGGTGAAGAGAAGAAACGTAGCATTTGCGTCAGCGCACTCCACTATTTATATAGAAATATGGTCGGCCTAGACAATGCCCAAATGCAAAGCATAGAAAGCGGTAATGAATAACGCAACCTGTTATTAGTGATATGGGACATTCAACACCAGAGGTTTTCCGAGAGCATCGCAACTAGGCGATCGGTTATCAGCTGTTATCAGATTATTCCTATGTTATCCATATGGTTATCAGATAGGACTGAGCGAGGAATACGGACGAAACACGTTGATGACCTCGAAGTTATTAGGACAGAGGTGAAGCCGCACAGCGAAGCGATTGCGCAGGGATCCGGCAGCGGCTGCACCATCTAATCATCGGTCATTCCGGGCCTTCTCTATAGGTCATTGGCTTCAAACGTTGAGGATGCAGCACACAAGTGACAAGATCCAGGTCGCCTAACAAAATGGAGTCCTATCAGATTGGAGGTCAGCGTACTGCTATGCCAAAAGCGGTCTCAGGACGGGCTCACCTCTGCTCACCTGCAACACCGACCACCTACGAACACGTCAGCTATGTTTGCAGGTCGGTCCGAAAGGTTGCGCTTTACTGAGCCGTTTTGGGTACGTGGCCAGGTCAGCGAGTACCGGCAAGGAATCAACGATATGAATTCTCGTAGTCCTCCGCGACGTAACTTTTCACTCGTGATCTAGCTCGGCCTCGATCACACTATCCATCCCCCGTGTATCCTTCCAGACCTTCACGATCTTGAAACCAGCAGCACCAAGTAGTTTCGCCCACTGAAGCTCCGTCCTCTCACCCGCAGCCATCAGCTCCATCAGCAGCAAATCAATTGCAGCTTGGTAAACACTGGCTCCCCGAGGAGGTATAACAATGTCTGCGATGAGCAGCTTCGAGTACCCTCTTTTGAAGGCCGGAGCTAGGTTACCAAGGATGTCGAGGGCCTCAGGGTCGGACCAGTCGTGCAAAACCGCGTGCATGAAATAGATTCGACTGCCGCGGAGGGGCTGCGGGGTAAAGAAATTATGGGCCATGACTCGGACCCTGGAGTCGACCTTCGCCATTGCAATCACGTCCTCGGTGTCTTGAAGTACCAGCGACCCTGCAGGGACATCTGGATGCTTGTTCAGGAAACGGGTCACATCAACACCTATATTTCCGCCAACGTCGACGAAGATCGGTGATTTCTCGCCGTTTGCGATGACGGTCTCGTCAACCAATGTCGACGTGTCGAAATAGTCAGTCCAGTTTTGCTTCCAGGTCGTCAGGTTTGCCATCAGGGCTACGAAACTCTCTTGGTACTCAGGCTTCCCGCGGCAGCGAGCGAAGAAGGGGAGCCTCTCCGGGTTCGATCTCATGTTGATGTAAACGGTGTCCCCGGCGTCCGTGGACTCCTTGAATCCGATCTGGGTGAGGTGCGACGGGAGCTCGAGCGCCATCGGAAGCCAGTGGTGAGTGCTGGACATAGGTCAGTACTATTGTATATGGTACACATGATATTTATTAGCTTCAACTCACCCAGATTGGAGCGTTAATGCAAGGCTCCGCTCTCCCATTGCCAACGAGAAGGCTGTGGACTTGAACGTGTCTAGCCCAGTTTCCTCGACAACATTTCCCACCACCAGGAGACGCATCAAACGACCTAACGGAAGACTAGTCAATATACTCAGCAAGTGGACAGTGCAATCCATACGAATAAGGTTGGGGTCGCATTCCTTCTCGCATACTTCGACCAGCTCAACCAGCGACTTTGGTCCTCCACCGGCAGAACGCCATCCAACCCACAGACCAATGTCGATGCCGGTCTGGCAGGCTGCAAAGACGAGGGGCTGGAATGTAATCATTTCCCATGCTCGCTCGAATGGCGTCTGAAGCCGGTCCAGCGTGCGACGCAGCGCCTCGGTGATTTGCATGTGCTCCGTGGCACTTAGGACCGGTGAAATGCTGTCCAGAGTGTCTATGATGCTTTGTACAGACTGCGGCATGGTGTCTGACTCCTCCAAAATGAGAGAGATGGGTTGAGAGAGGAAACGCAGCGATAGTACGATGGAGTCGGGGTTTGAAAGAATTTGTACATAGTCAACTACAAGATGTGTAGTATTCGCCACAGCGTTTCCGAAGACCTCTAGCTTCCTGATGAGTGCTTGCAATACAGGGAACCCAGCGCCATTGAATCGAGCTTCGTGACTCCCCTCCGTCGAAAGTTCTGCTTTGTGATCTACCGTGTTTCCTGTCGATCCAACCCCAAAGTCAAGAAGGGATGAATCGTGGATCTATTTCTCCGCGAGTTGCCAGCAAAGACACTGGTTTGGAAATGGCAGAGGTCCGGAAAAACCCTGGATTGAAATACACCAGCTTGCGGAGCAAACCAGGAGCAGATGTCGCTTTTCTTGCATCCAATGGTTCTCACCGAGCGTCGAGCTCGAACGCATTCTGTTGATGATCTGCACTGGAGAAATGGCGGAAGAAGAGAACAGCGTCAGCCGTATATACTTAGTACAGATCTTAATCGTCATCTGTATTACTATATCGGTTCTGTTACTAATACAGAGACTACGTCAGCAGTACGCGGTCAGGTGATCCCATACCAAATTTGCGCGCATCTCGATCGTGTTTGAGAATCGGTCAGCACTCTCAATCTGCCAACCGTAATCTCACGAGGCTTCCAACGGCATTTGACGGCGAAAATGAACGCGTCACCGCTCCGCGGATCCGCTGGCATGTTTGACATAACTTATAAGTAACTTGAATCCACCATCTGGACAAAGAACCTTCGTCGATGTCGCTGGCCGAGAAACCTGTCCACCTCCTCAAATCAGGTCCTTATGGCTTTTCGTCTAACTATTGGCGTGAAGTCACCAAAACAAAAGCTGAAAGATAGACCCCACGTTCCCGCCAAAGCAATGAACGAGAACGTGTGTACGTTCGAGTCTCTCTAAGAGGGTCGGTGCATAGACCACGAGTTACTTCGGAAACAAACGGAGGTGGCGGAACGGGAGCGCGAGGACGTTCAAAGGCTCCAGGATTTTGGTACGTCTGCTCAAAAACAGCTGGACTTTGACTACAACGCATTCAATCTAGCGCGAAAACTCTTCAACCTGGCCCTCGATAATTAACTCATGACATCGACTTGCCGGGGCTTTGTTCGAGAATGATTATCATGATCGTGCGCCGAGAGTTGGTTCCATTTGGCGGCTGTTGTATGCAAGATTACTTTCGACACGAATTTCGTTTCGTATTACCAAATCTATGATTTATGTGTGACCCGCCTCAACCTCTCGAATTTAGGGAAGCTCGACACTAAGTCCGGATCCTTGACCCTGCAGCCAAGTTTCGTATACGCGCCAAGGATGCGTGAAGGCCTGCTGAAGCTGGAGCCGAAAATATCTCGCACTATCGAGAGTCGCTCCTTCTATCGGGATGCGACACTCGAAGGCACCCTGCTGGGCTGAATACGCGGTGCACGAGACCGACTTTGGAGATTCAACCTGCGTGAACTGTTAATTTGCCAGAAAAGGTTCGAATGTCCGGCTACCCAAGTTTTTTTGCGAGTGGAAAACGAAAAAGTCGAGGCTTTCAACACTGGCACCGTGTCAGAGTCAACGAGCCATAACCATTCCACGCCCGTCCAGTTCGACTGCTGAACACTGTCCAAAATGTCGAATACCAGAGTATCGCCCTCTGCCGCATCTACGGGAAATTGAGAAACATGAATTGAACTGTGAGAGCAACGGTTACTTTGAAAGCTACGAAAGAAAGTGCTGGTATCGGCATCGACCGCACGAAACAAAGAGTGTTCGATATAATTTGAGGTAAACTCTTCTGTCAAACTCGGGGAAAGCTGTGCTTCGCGAGAAAACAATTGCACCGCGGTTCTATGAGTGGCTGCAGCGGTAACAAACGACTCTGGGAGGAACTGAAGTGTCGACTCCAAAACACACGACCGCTCGAGACACGGGGAGCGTTCAGATCGAGGTTCTAAGGAAGAAGGAGGCAGTGAAACGTAGGGCCATCCATCGCTTCCAGTATCCGCTACAATTTGGTCAAGATAACTTGTCGCTGCCGCCTTGGAAGTCGTGACAAAATTGATCGAAAACGCAAACAGGACTCACGATATGTTTCCGGTTTCGCACATCACCTTCCTCCCCTACGGTGAAGTCGCCCCCACCAAAAAGTGGGATAGGATGGCCAGTCCAGATCTCAGGGAAAGAGTTTTTGAGAATGGAGTAGTAGTTGTCAGCCATCTTGGTTTCTTCTTCAGACGCTCCGATACGTTTCAGGAGGGATAGAAAGGACTCAGCATTACTCTTGAGTATAAGAGCGCCATATCCGAGCCAAGAGAATCCAAAAGTGATGTTGGTTGAGGGAGAGTCTATTGAGAGAACATGGCCTGACAGAACCTCATGGGGAGGGAGGTGAAAGATGTCATGCTCGTCGATTCGCGCGCGAAGGCTACGAACTATTTCGGGCTTCACCAAATAGTCGTCGTCCTCAACTGGCGTGAGGACGAATCCAGGCGAAGGGAAGGACAAATACCTGAATGAAACAATACGGAGTGGATGCACTGGCACAGGCCATGAATCGGGCTTGGAAATATATATTTTCTGGCGAGTTGTGTATGCGAAGTTTTGAACAAGTGCAATTCGCAAAGTCTTCATCTGCAAGCGGTCGATTATAGTTGTTATTCCAGACAACAATTTCCTTGGTTCTACTCGTAAAACGTACGTACTTTGTGAAAGCGGCGTTCATACCTTGATTACACCGTCCAGTGACCCCGCGCAGAGATTGCACACGATTTGAACGACATTGCCGACGCGAACCCAACTCAAAAGAACCGCGGTGACATCTGGTTGAGATGGACGGAAGCCGACATCGTCTGCGGCAGAATAGCGGGCAGTCTTTGGCTTAAGTCCCGAGAACGTCCGCGTGAGGCGCCCAGTATTTTTGTTGACGAAGAACACGGCACAAAGGCCTACAGCAGCCGCCAGTAGAGTTCTCCAAAGAGGCCAAACGTGTTTCATGTGTTGCTGTTGCTGCGATCTGAAGAAGGCGCCAAGCCGGTGGTGGCTGTGTCCGACTTACCACCAGCTGCGCCTTGTTCAAAACCGCATTAAGCCTTACTTTTCTTTGCCCAGTAGTGTAGCGACGTTCTTGGAGCATCCAGAGGGATTGGAGCATGTCGTCTACCCCACGAGAAATCGGAACCCTCATCGTCGTTATTCTCAAAGCCGTGCGTTGCGTTTATTTTGCCTGTCCCCGGTTACGTTGCCTCAACCGTTTCCCCAGAATCATCTTCCGAATAAAAGGTGGCTCCTAAGCTAGCTGGGCCGTTCAATCCACCTAATCCCTTGCAGGAACATCGGAAAGCAGGATCCTTATTGCTTGGTCTCTGTTAATGGCGAGAAGCAACGCACCAAGGTCGTTAAGCGCGGGGGCCAGCATCCCGAATGGGACGAAGAGATCCGTTTCAAACTGTTCGAGGACGATTCTATGATGATAAATGGACCAGACGGCGCCCCTCCGCCTCTGCCTCCGAAAGATGGCAAGAAGAATATCAAAGGCGGGTCAGTCATGAAGCTTTCGTGCTTCGCGGACGATCCCCGGGAGCCAAGTCTCATCGGGCAGGCCGACGTGGATTTAACGGAGGTCTTGACCAAAGGAGAAACCGATGGTGAGTATTCCATTCCCACTTTAAATTTGTGCTCAATGCTCGGCCGACGCGTAGAATGGTTTACCTTGATGAATAAAGATAAATTCGCGGGAAAGGTCTACCTTGAGTTGACGTTTTGGTCCAACGTCCGTCTTTCACAGCGTTTCCTCTCTGCGTCCTGACTTGAAAATTAGGAAGCTCCTCCAGAGAAGAAGGTTGCACCCGTCGCCCCGAAAGAGTACGGTGGCCAGGGCTCCTTCATTTCCTCCGACACCGTACCGGATTACCGGCACCCTTCCTCGCGGGTTGTATCCACGAACGATGCTTATGCGCATTCTCGCCGTCAATCTGACTCGGGCCAATCCACGCTTCGAGCGTCCAATTCTCTGGCCCAGCTGGACTTTTACAGACCGGCTTATGAGCAGCAAGAGCCACACCATCCGAGTCGGAGTCGGGTTGCTTCGTTCAGCACTCTAACGAACGACTTCGCTGAGCTCGGTGTAGATCCACACCGAAGACGGGAAAGTCTCTCTGTGAGCGCACTTACTATCCGACGTTAATTTTTTCTTACACGGCACTAGCCTGCGCAGCAAGGCTTTGTTCATGGTCGGCCGCCTTCTGTTAGCTACCACCGGGCGACTTATCCTCCGCCCCACGGCTACGAGCCTACGTCTGACGCTGCTTCGACGTACCAATACGACCGGCCTTTGACACCTCCCGGGCACTCCCAGGATCCTTCAAATTTTCTTCCTTACACTCCTCAAGCCCCTTACCGACCTCCGTATGACCCTGGGCCGGCGCCATATAACCCTCCTCCCAGTCGCGGGCCTCGTTACAGTTCTGGATTCATGCCTATCCCGAATTCGAATTCGTCCGGCTTTGTCCCACTCCCTTCGCACCCATCTGAGCCTTCGGGCTTTGCCCCACCTCTGTCGCATACACCTGCACCATCGGGTTACGCGCCATCCCACATCAATCCGCCAAATTCTTATCCACATGTTGCATCCCAGACGCCTGCTCCTGGTTATGCCGCTCCTCTCCCACCCTCGGCGTCGGCCGATTTTCACCCTCAGCCAGGCTTTCCGTCTTCCCAACCCCCATATTCACAGTTTCAACCTCAACCTCCCCCTCAACAGTACAACCCTCCTCCGCAGACCCACATGCAAACCCCGACACCCCCAGCACAACAAGGGTATGCGCTGCCCCCTTCGCCTTCAAACCAGCCGCAGGGTTCTCTGTCGCACAGTAATTCGCTGTCTTCCAGTGTGGGACCCGGGTCGCGACCCCTGCCACCTCCACCGCAGTTCCACGCCGCGCAGAGTCACCAGCAGCCGTACGGTTTACCTCCCGGAGCGAGCCAATCGGCGCATCCGGCATCATACAGTCCCACCCCCATCCAGGAAAATTATCAGCCTCCTCCCCCGCCGCGTCCCGTATCACTGCACGACGCAGGCCCCCAGTCGTATATCCCTGGTGACCTGCAGAGCAATCCGAACCTCGCGTACCAAGCGCCTCCCCCACCGCCTCCTCTGCCGGCCACCCCATCCCCGCGGCGACGCTCCAGTCTCCCTCCGCCGCCTACTCACCTGCAACAGCAGCAGCAGCAGCAGCCGAATTACCAACCGCTCCCCCCTCCTCCTCCCCCCCTCTACTCGAATACTCGCCTCACAACCCGCCCCCGCCCCCGCCGCCCCTCCCATCGCACATCATGCCGCAGGGGCAGGGGCACTCGTACTACCCCGGGCCGCCGCCCAGGCCTCCTACGCTAATGGATGGCCAGGCTCAGTGGGGGCCGCCGCCAGTGCCGCTGCAGAACAACTACGTCCAACAGGGGTGGAGTTGAGTTCCCCGGTGCTTCGGGGGCATATTTCTTTCCGAACATTCTCACCCTCGCTTTCGATACTCAATAATACTAGACCTCACGACTTGAATGAATGTGTCTCCGTACGTACAGTGTGTTTATTAGTAGCAGATATGAATAAATAGGTTTCTCCTGGCGAAAGTCGCCATGACGGACGCCAAATCACCACCGGAAATTGTGCAATATTCTCGCCAATCTCGCGCAGCGTGTCACTCAGATCGTCAACGGGCATTTTCTTCATTTTTCGTGCATGATCTTGAGTTCTTCCAACATAGCTTTGCGATTGCGCTCTGCCCTCTGACGTTATTCCGCTCCATAATTTTTTTCATGGAATACACTCTCGTGGTGGTCTTGCTAGACTTACAAAGGCCAGATCTCTTCTGCCAAATTGCTACTAATTGTTTCTTTGTTGGAGATCGTCCAGTTGGCGTCCAAGTGCCTCATTTTCTTCCTGTTGGCGAAGAAGCGCCTCCAAATCTGCCTTTTGAGGTCTAATCAATTCAAAACAACGTACATTCACCCCTCAAGGCATCAGACCCGTCTTTTTCGCGAGACTTTTTTCTTTCTTCGGGTTTGAAGGAAAGATATGCTTCCAGAGGTGGTCGGGCTTTTCAGGTGGTAAAGACATGAAAGTCCATTGCGCAACAGGAAGGATGGTGGGTGCTCAATGCAAGCAAGAATGACTGCTGAACCGTGTATTATGCACGACGACGACAACAAGCGATTTGGTTTAATTTTGCTGCTCTGTATCTGGTTCATGATTATGAGGGGAGGCCGCCCGATCCGCTCTCCACTTTGCGATGGCAGTCTCGGTTGGAATGATTCCTTGCTGCGCGAGGTGCAGCCTGGCCTCCTTCCGAATATCGTTCTCCTCCCACCGCCGCAGAGCTTCGTATTCTTGCAGCGCGCGTTCGGCGCCGATTACTAGGCCAAAGACGGTGCCTACACGCGTCGTTCTCGTTCAATGATGAAACGAATGTCAGGCAGGGTGTGGACGGGCGTACAAGTGCAGACTAGGAATCCTTTAAATTGGAAAGTTTGTCGCCTTCAAGTAGGAGATGCTGTTGGCTTTGCTGGATCGCCAGACTGTGGCAAGTACGTACCGAAAGAATGGCCAGGAGTAGTGGGAAATGATAGTCAATCCCAAGGCAGTAGAACCGCCGCGGAAGGCTCCCTGTCCTCGATGAGTTTCCTATAGCATGGATAGAAATAGTGCACTTCAATCGCGGACCGGGTTTGTATTTCGTGTGCTTCGTCTACATCTGGTCTCTGACGCGACATGGACGCGCAGAGCAAGAAGGGTAAGACCAAACACGGTCACGATTTTGAATGTGATGCCTCGCATCCTCCCTCGTCTGCTCAAACTCCCTCTGTCTGGCAACGTTCCCTTTCCCTTTCCTTCAAGCCTGCGCCCCAAAAGTCTGCGCAAACCCGTACCCGCGCTGTATTCTGTCCTCCCCGCAGACCACCCGCGCTCTGTGCTGCTTTCTCCGGGAAATGTCATCACCAACTCACACGACTATGTCCACCACAAAGCCTCGGCGCCCATCCCCTATGCGCGCAGGCGGAGAGTCTCGCAGAGAACAGGGGCGAATAAAGAGGCCCGTCCGCGGGAGATGTCCGCCCAGGAGCGCGTGTGGTGGTCAAGCCCGTACCGTATGCGCCCGCGCTATATTCAGTCTTCCCAGTCGTCTTATCCTCTGCCCCAGTCCGCATGCTCGCGGGTCCACTCCGCCAATGCTACCTCACGGAACGATATCTCCCCGCAGGTTTTGAATATTTCTCTACTTCTAGTTGCTGGTGCTTATATCTTGGTGAACAAAAGACTTTATGATCCGCCTGGCAGCGATGCGTGTGCCGCTGCACCTGCAAAAGAAGCGCAAAAGAGCTACCCAGATCCTGTTCCCGGACGGGCTGCAGCACCCCAAATTCAAGGAACGCAGGAACGGCCACGGGACATATATCATGTGTTGGCGCGACGCGCTCGAAATCCTCGACCGTCCCAGTAAGCCATTCATTATCCATCGCCCAGCGAAAATCTGACTCGTACAGTGCGGTTCAAACGCCTCGGTGCCGCGCCGCCCCCGCGCCTCGGCGAATACATCACGCACCTCCTCCGCCTGCGCGTCCTCCAGGAACTGCACCTCCTCGCGAAACAGCTCGAAACGCTCTACCTCACGCGCACCGGCCCCGCCTCCGCGCGCCCGCCCCTCCTCCGGCGCCTCACGCGCGCAGAATGGGGTCGGCTCCGCACGACTGGCGCGCTGCCCTACCCCGGCGCGCTCGCCGTCCTCGTCGTCCCGCCCGTGAATCGCGATCCCGCGACGAAGCAACTGCCCCCGGCCAAAGGTGTGGGCGCAATGAGTGACCGCCCGCCCGTCGAAGACGGTGCGTCTCGACCCCCGCCTAAGCGGGCTGCGCCGCCGCTGAGCGTGCTGCACCCCGTCCGTGTGCGCACGACCCCGACGCCCTCGGCCATCTCGGAAACCGAACTGCCCTCGGATGCCGAGTTCTGGGAGCAGACGCGGCAAAGGCGCGCGGAGGCAAAGGACACGCGCAATGCGTCGATTTTGCAGCTCCTTGCAGACGCTAAGAATGGGGACGAGGGACAGGGAGAAGACGTGCGCGTACCGCCGCACGCAGAGGAAAGGGTGCCGCTATATAACGGTGTTACACTGTTTCCCGGGCGCCTGCAGCGCGCCCGACTGCATAAGCTATTGACGCGGATACTGGGGGTGGAAGGTAGATGGCGGTTTAGTGCCGCGGCGGGCGCGTCGAACGAAGAACCCAAAATTAGTGCGGAAGGGAAGGGCGACAACAAAGGCAGCCACGCGTTCCTTCTTTGCGCGTCGGATGAGGTAGATGTTGCGGCGCTGGCAATTGCGCTGTGGCGTATGCGCATGTGGGAGGGCGGAGGATGGGGGATGCGGTCCCTATATGAAGCGGAGGAAAAGGAGGAGGAACAGTGGCCGTGGGCGTAGGTGCTTCGTTAGCAGCAGCCCAGAAATTCACAGCATAGAAAAAATTATAACGAAAGCAATTCAATTCTGTATTCTACTCGATAACCATCGGCGCGACCTGCGGATCGAGCACGACCTTTTCCTTTGGCGCCGCGAGCACCTCGATGCCGGTCCAGAACTTGGGCAGCTCGTTACCCGGGATAAACAGCCGCTCGACACCCTCCTCCGTGATCACACACATGCGGATGACACCGCCAGAGGAACCGTCGCGCGACATGGCTAGTGAGAGGGCTGCAAACGCGCATCGCGTCAGATACACGCGAATTGAGTAAGGAGGGAATACGGACTGTTCTTGACAAACTCGACCGTCTCGTCGCGCCCCCAGCCCTCCTGGTACGTTGCGTCGCAGTACCCGTATACGTACGTTGAGCCGGAGCCTGGTTCAAGTAAGTGATTTATTTGATTCGAATTGATTTTGCTGGCGTACCGCCGATGGCCCACGGCTGACGGAAGAGCCCGCCCCCGAGAGGGATGTTGTACACGCTGGGGCCGACCTCCTTGTCCCACCCCGCGACGATGATCCCGGCGGACAGCATGTCCTTGTTCTCGTAGCAGAGTTTCTGGAAAATGTTCGCGGCGGTGTGGACCGGTGGCGGCGCGCCCGAGGTTTGGCTGTTCAGGTTCCATATAAGCAAAAATCCAAAGAAAAGTAGCAAGAAAATCAAGGGACCTAAAGACTTGGAGGTGGTAGTGCACGATGTCGGCGACAGCCTGGGTGTCCGCTGCGGAGCCCGAGCGACAGCAGTAGACGCGGTCGTGGACATGGGTGAGCTTGTCTGTGACTCTGTTTGCAATGTAGCTGCCCGTCGTTGTGCGCGAGTCTGCGCCAATGACCACGCCGTTTGTGAATTGGACGGCCATAATTGAGGTCTGAATAAAATAGCATATATATCAGGGCTTGCAGCGTGGGTTATTTGAGGAATATGCAGACCCCGAGGTTGACCTCGCCGGCCTTGAGCTGCTGAAAGTCGATGCGTTCCATGGCGGTTATTAGAGAAAGACGCGTAAGCCTTTCGAGTTGACGCGTGACGCGTCTCTTGCACTTCTGCTTGTTCCGCTTCTCATGTCCCTCAAATCGCAATACGCAGACCTCAAGGCCTCCTTTGGCGCACAACCCCCCGACCTCCCAAAGTGTGGCCGGCTCTTAACCCAGCTCAAGGTTGCTTTGTCTCGTTTCTACTGGGCTAAATAATTCAACAACCTTGTGCAGCTCGGACTCATACAAGCTGGGTTACTCATCCCGCAAGGAGACCTCAACCCAGCCGATCTCGTCGTCGCGCGTGCGTACCGCGGTACATCTGATTGGATGTGCTACCAGCTCACTCAACGCAGGTGAAATTCTCGAGATCGGCGCATTCTGGAGCATCCGCACACAAGACGTGCCCTCGTTCGACCGGTATTTCTCCCAGCTCCAGGCCTTCTACACCGACTATGCGTGCGTCCTCCACGCGCGTTCAATTCCTATTATTATTTAAATTTTAATCCCCAGCACCCTCCCGCCATCGCAGCACGAATACGCCATCCGCGGGCTTCACCTCATCCGCCTGCTCACGCAGAACCGCATAGCAGACTTCCACACCGCGCTCGAGAGCCTGCCCGCCGCCGCCGTCGAGAGCCCGTACATCGCGCACCCTGTCAACCTCGAGCGCTGGCTCATGGAGGGCAGCTACGCAAAGGTATGGGGCGCGCGCGCCGAGGCGCCCGCAGCCGAGTACGGGTACTTTGTCGACAGCCTCATGGGCACGATTCGGTTAGTGTTTGTTGCTGTGCGTTGTGCGTGCTCAGGTTTATATTGTATTATAGGAATGAGATTGCGAGCTGTGAGGAGACGGCGTACGAGAGCCTGCCGCTGAAGGACGCGGCGACGCTGTTGTTCTTCACGTCGCAGCGTGAATTACTCGTCTTTGCCGAGCAGGTGCGCGTTGTGATCTCAGGAAATGCATAAATTGACGCGAAGCGCGATTCACTTTTTCCAGCGAGGGTGGGAGGTAAATCTGACATTGGGCACGATCACATTTGCGAAGAAGGGCGAAGAGACAATGGACATACCAAAAGAGAAAATTATTGCCGCTTCGCTGCTGTACGCGCGCGAGCTAGAGCAGATTGTATAGAGGCTGGTGCTGGCCATTAATTCTTCAAACTCAATTTACGACCGAAACCACCGCAAGAAAAGAGAAACCAAATTCATTCAAGGACTCTACTCAAAACCCGCCTCCAAAGCCTCCTTTGCTTTGCCCTCGGCTTCGGCAAATAGATCCTTTGGTACAGCGACGTGCAGCCCATTTGTTTCGGGGCCGATCCACGACATTTCCAGCTCAAACTCCTTCTCTTTTGCATCTTCGTGCACAAGGTAGATGCTGTGGGGCGTTCGTAAAATAAAGGAATAAATCAAGAGAGCAACACGTACATGCGCGCCGCCTCAATGACCGCCTCACGCGCCGTGAGTTCAGACAGCTTGAGTTTCTCGAGTTCCGTTTTCGCGAGCTGGCGGCCTTTGCCGACTGCTGCGCCGTGGTAGCCCTATAAATTCCGTATATTCTAGTCCAGCACGAGCTGTGGTTAGAGTAGACGCACGAAGAAGACACCGCTCGGCTCGACGACGTACAGCGCCGGGCCGTCCTTGTCGACCGCGCCGAGGATGGTGCTGATGCCAAACGGCCGCACGGACGAGTAGAGCGTGTACATTTGCACAAACTGCCCTATGCGGTCGGCGATGGTCTGGTAGGTGATGATCAGATTGGCGACCGACCGCGCGAACACGAGAACGTACTTTCAGCGTGGGCGGAGAGCGGTAGAAGTCGCGGTAGCTGGCGGCCTCGTCGCGCGCCCGGTTCCCCACTGTTCGGCCGTCAGCGGGCAGACCGGCGGTTGCCTGTGTAGTTGGTGTTCAAGTGTATATTAAGTATTGTGATTTGGTCGCACCAGGCCAATGTGGCGGTCGACGGTCTGGATGCGCCTGTTCGCGCCGGGGACGAGGAGTTTGGAGTGGACGAGCTTTTCTACGGCGAGGACGACGCCGTCCTTGACCTTGAGGCCGATTGCGGTCCTGGTTTATTACGGTTGGAGAGCGGTACTTGGAAAGAAACAAGAAAGCAGTACCCCGAGTTCTCGACGGCCTTGTTTGCGTACTCGACCTGGAATATTCTGCCATCGGGCGAGTAAGTGCTGGCAGAAAGATCGTAGCCTGTTCCGATTGAAGTCATTCTCTATGTGTGAGTGGAAGAGGGGAGAAAGACGCGTAGCCTTAACGCGTCAGCCACCCAGTGGCTGTGCTATCTCAACGCGCCTTGAATTTCTACTCATGTCCGCACAAGACTGGGATACTCTGCTTTCTGCACATCCAATATTCACTCCCTCCCCCACACAGTCTGCTCGCGAACTCGATGCCTCCACCAGCAAAAATGGAGGCGCACGCCGCCAAGTCATGATCCTCAAGGACGCAGATCTCGTTGTAGCAGCTGGCTCAGAAATTCGCATTACTTCCCTTGGCGCCGCACGCCCCACAGGTGCAAAGGGATACAAGGTAATTTTGCTTTCAGTGCCACTAGACTCCACACCGAAGCTCTGCTTTGTTAGACCCTGCACACGCCGAACCTGCAATTCGAAATCCACCAAATTTCCCTCAACCCCAGTGGTAAGCTCCTGGCCGTAGCCGGCGCGTCCCAGGTTGGCGTAGTCGTTCTCCCCCGTTCGGGCTTTGCACGTCTGGTACCAGACACGATCGACTGCAAGTGCGTGGACGCATCCAAGTATGAGTCAATTATTCATTTATTGCCCCAGGTCGCTGCAAATCGGCCAGTTCTACCATGCCGCAAAATCCTCACCGCACATCGCCAAAATTCAATGGCATCCATGGGGCGAGTCTGGCTCGACGCTCATGGTCATGACCGAAGACGGCAAGCTGAGGGAATACGACATCTCGACAGACACCGAGGAGCCGCAGGAGGTCCTCTCGTTTGTTCCCGAGAAAAAGACCAAGTCGTTCATCGCGGAAGACGCGTCGGAACGCGAGGTCGCGTCCTTTTGTTTGGGCCAGGGGCGAGCCGACTGGGGCCCGCTCACTGTATACGCCCTCATGAAATCGGGCGATATATACTCCATATGTCCCTACATGCCCCAAAACGCGCAAGTTCTTCTCCGTCCTTTCAACTTGGCCTGTTGCTTAACGCTTCAACAGCTCAATCCCCTCCTCATACGTGCATTCGCTCGAATGCTTCATCTCTGCCAAACAAGAATTTCTCTCGCAGACACAGGAGCGCGGCAGCTCGTCCACGACGCGGAATCTCTCTACGTTATACGACTACCAGCATAAATACGTCACAGCGTTGCTCAAGCAGCTGCCACCGGGCACCGTCTTCCCAGCCTCGTCGCGTTCCGTGTCCATGCATCCGCCCACGACAATCAAGGCGCGTCCCGCGCGCCAAGGTCCCTTCCTGCTGCAGCCCGCCCCGCGGATGCTCGCAGACAGCGAGGGCGGCGACGCGACAGACATCATGTACCTCGCGTTTGGGGCGGACTCGGACTCGGACGGCGAGGACGACGGCGAAGGCGGGGAGACAGAGCACCTCGGGGTCGTAGTCGTATCGCACCAGGACGGCAAAGTCGACGTGTGCCTCGACGTCGAGAAGGTGGAAGCGCGGTGGGAAATGGGCGGCTCTCAGCGCGATGCGGGGGAACTGCCGATGCTCGCTGTGTACGAGACGATCGACTTGGGCCTCGTCGCGATGCTCGCGGGTCAGCTGGGACTGTTGCAGGGGAACCACCCCGTGTTCCTCGCGGACCCGATCCACGATGACACGGTATATATTTACCATGCGTTTGGAGTGCACACCCTCCATCTAGGGCCCGTACTACAGAGTCTTGCGGTGGCGTTGCGGGAGGACGACGACGATGGGACAGCCCTCGGTGCTGCGTTGCAAAAGTCTGCAGGGACATCCGTCACACCGATTCTGACGACCTTCTCCGTCGAGCGCAGGTCAGTTTCCTCTTTTCCATAATATTCGGTATTGACGTGTGCGACAGGTGTTCAAATCCAGTTATCGCGGTCGCCGTGCCGAACGACGTCTATCTCACGTACAGCATCTTCGTCCTCACCTCTGCGATGCGTATAACGACTTTCCCTTTGAACCTCCGCTCCGAAGCCCCGCCCTCGCGCGCCAAATCTCAACCACCGAGTACACCTTCAGACGCACCCGCAACGAGAACGCCGGGCCCAAGTAAGTGGCTGACGCCACACGAAGGGCCGCCGGCGTACGTCTCGCTCCTCGCCGACGCACCGTACACACCCCCGGAGTGCCTCACGCGCGCCGGCTCCGGCCTCCCAGTGAACCCGCGCCTCTCGCTGCCGCCCTCGCCCGTCAAGGGCCCTGGCAAGGGCGATTTCATGCTCACCCCGGACGTCCTGCGCTACCTCGGGACGACGGTCGGCGCGCTCACCAAGCAGATGCAGGAGGTGCAGCTCGCGTTCCGCGCGGCCGACGCGCGCGCGACGCTGCAGGTCGCGGAGCAGACGCGGCTGGCGCAGAAGTGCGCGGAGATGGAGGCGAGTGTGAGTGTGCTGAGGGGGGCGCGGCGCGCGCAGACGGAGGAGCGCTTCACGAAGGTGCGGGAGGAGCAGAAAGCGCTGCATGGGCGGCTGGAGCGCATGCTGCGGGGACTGATGGACCGCGCGTCGCCGGACCTGAGCGAGTACGAGACCAAGTGGTTTGGGGAACTGAAGCGGATGCAGAGCGAGATTGTGGGTGCGCAGAAGTATGATGAGGGGTCGTTGGTTGCGCGGACGCGGTTGGTGAGTTATGGTCGAGTTCGCCGCTATTTGTTCGTTGTGATTGATTTTCGGTAGCTTGAGCGCGAGTACGAGCGGCTCATGCCGAGCCTGAAGGCACTGGTTGAGAAGGAGAAAGCGCGAAGCAAGGCGGTGCCGAACCTTGGCGTGTCGCAAGCATTCGAGTTCGGGGCGCGCTCAAATATCGAGTGAGCCTTCCTCCCTTTGCTCTGAGAGCCTTCCGATACTGATGATCCTTCAGGCAAGCACGAATATCCAAAGTGGAAGAGGAGCTGGTGAAGCTCGCTGCCAACCTGGATCTCACGCTGAGCCGACCACCATCGGAAATCCAATCGTAGTAGGCTGTGGTCATTTGCTCTGTACAACTAGAAAATAACGCAACAATCCGATGACTCCAAGATGCGGGATTCCAATCATGAATGTTGTAGCAATATCGCACGGAGGCGCACAAACTATTCATTTGGGAACATTGGTTCAATATAATCAGGGCACTCATTCAGTATTCAACGCCAAAAAGCCCAGGCAGATGGCCTTGGAATGCTTCTGCAGACTGAGAGTATCATTAGCCCAAATGCTTGAAAAAAAAACCAACACAGCCACAAAGTTGCTTTTGGGATGTACAAATCGGGCGACTCGACTCCAAAATCTTTAAATGGAAATTCTTCCTGAATGAAAGTTTCGATAACATGAAATTTGATTCAGCTCGATACATGGGTCTTCATTTGTTATCATTAATACACGTAACGGACTGGGGTGGCGTAAATGAAGGAGGACACTAGCTGTAGGAATGAACTCACAATCTTTGTTCTCTGCGTCAGTCAGGTCGTCAAATCTGGAAAACCAGGTTCATAAAACCGCACAGAGCGGGATGAGGCACTGTGAGAGCTCACGCTTGTTTGTGCGCAATGTTCTCTTCGTCAAGTTCGCCATTGGCTTTCGTCGGCTCCAAGGCCTGCGCGCGCCGCTTGAGTACGTTGAGCCGCATGAGGCGTAGCCTCAGGACGACGATTGCGACCAGCTGGAGGCCGTACATGACGAGATGTGCTATGAATGCACGGATGTATCGTGGAGAATCGTTGGCACGGAATACTTGCGGCCCGCTGATCCATTGGTTGCTCAGCAGTGCTGAATCGGAAAAAGGTCGATGATAACGACGTACATGGCATTTCCCAGAGCCCAGGCGACGAACACCAAACTGGAGGCAATGACCTGTTTAGTTCGCTGCGATTCGTAATTGTGTGAGCGAGAGAGGGCTATATGTGATCAAGCTGAAACGTACGCCGGCGACCTACATGCAAGCGGCTCAGCATATCACCGCAGGAGCGAAAGGGAAGGCTAACATTGTTCGACATCACGGCCAAGTTCAACACCGCAACGGCTCCGAAACCTTGCATGCAGCTGGAAGTTTCCCCGGTCAGCAATCATAAGCCATCAGTTGTCCCGATGTGACTGACTAGAATGCCAGTAGAAGCCCAACTTTGGTGTGAGCATTGGTCTTCACACATATGAAAACGATCGTTCCTGCAATATTAGGCAGGGTGTAAATCTGCACACGTTGAAAAAGTTGGTTGTCATTTTCGAAAAAAAAAAAACCCACGAAGGCAAGAAGCAGCTTCTGATTGTAAGTCTGCGCTAGGTATGCCGCGCTGAATAAAAACAGCATAATGACGGTTCCCTGCGCAATAGCCAACAAATAGGTTTGCAGTGTGGTAAAGCCCTGGCGGAAATGAAAATTTCACCCGAGTGAAAGCATAAAAAACATACGAAAGCGACTAGGATGAGATTAGAAAAGGCACCTAATCCTCCGGTAGGCAATGCGTTGGTGAACGATATCAACGTAACAAGCCAGACGGTCGGGTCCTTGAATCCTTCCCATGCTTGGTACATCTTAAATTCGCGATTCTGGATCCCGGTTTCATTCTTGCGCACACGCTCAGCAATGAGGAGCCGGTCCTCCGCTGGAATGAATAACATGGGTCAGACGGGTCGCCGGAGAAACGATCCGAACATACGAGACCAGCATGTAGCCCGCATTGGGCTGTCAGGAAGCCACCATATAACGAATAAGCCCCAGACGAAGGTGATGCACCCCAGCATCTGAATAAAGATGAGGAACGGGAACATGATCGCCGACGTGCAAATAGGGCCCACCGTAAATAGAATCTGCCAGTTTTTCAAGGACTGGTTTTCGATTTGCGAGACACCGTATCCAATTAATCCACCTTGGAAATTTCGGAAAAAACACATCTATTTGGCTACATTGCATACCAACACACTGCTGAAATCTGTTCATTGGTGGGGAGTTAGCTGAAATTCCGTCCCCAAATAATTTGAAAAAGCACCGACCCGTTCATGCTATAAAATGCGCCGATAACCATGGCTTGCTCGGCTCGTGTGTACCACATGGTGGATCTCCACAGATAATTAGTCGAGGGTGAGGGAAAAAATCCCGACCCACAGAAAGACGAATGCGGGCTGGCACACGGTTTCGAGAACACCCAAGAGGGTTCTCACGATAACTAGACCCGTAAAATTCTTGCAAACGGCGGTCATTGCGAGCACAAGACCCCATGCCGCAATACAGAATCCGAGGTATTTTCCAACGGGCAGGCGTTGGATCAATCTGGTGGTACAAATTTTAACATGATGAATATTCTCAGTGATAGAGTGAACTTTCCTGTTAGTTGGGAATTCCCACAGAAGACTATAAATTACATGTGAGCTAGATTCATGAAATCAAGAAGAAGAAGAACTTGCATGGCAATGTATACTTGAATTACGTTTCCATTTTCGAGCATTTCAAGTTCTCATGCACGAAAAACTTACCACATGTAGTCAGCCACGCGTATTGCTGACCCTGAAGATTGGTGTCCTTTATTATACCTGTTAGAAGAAGTTTAGAGGCTCCGTTTAGAGGCTCCATTCCCATTCAAAACTTTCATAAAGCATCCTACCCATGATGCTCGCAAAATTCAGGGTCCTGAAACATCAAAAAACCGTCAAGCTCTTCTAAGCTAGCTGTCTGAAAACTCACGGACCCTTTATCCAAGGTCTGCGCAACTAGTTGATGAACTGATAAGTTTTTTTTCTCGTCAGGAAAGGAGCGTCTTCACAGTAAGTAACAACCATCACGACCAGCACCCTCCTGTGCACCATCCACCTCAAGCGCAAATTAGTCTCTTCATCGATGACCACCGGCTCATGAACTCGAGCAGCGAAGAATTGTGCGACTTCAGCGTCGATGCCAGCCGGAGCAGCTGTGCACGAAATAATCAGTCGGAGTGAACGTCAGTCCGGGCCAGTCTCACGAACCAGTGCCATAATGGGTGGAGCCACTGGTAAATGAACCGACATCCTTCGCATCTTCGATACGGTCCTCACGCGTGGGTTCTTTGCCAGAAGCCATGGCGGAACGAGATTGCGAGCAGAAGGCAGGGAAGTAACGAGAACGGCGCGTCTAGACGCGCTCTCCTTTTATCGTTCCCTCGCCAAGAATTCAATATAGCAGTCATAGTCTGGTGACACTCGATTTTGTATTCAGATCTGATTGGAGACGCTAAAAGCCAAGGATTCGGGCGGAGAACGGCAGCATGGCATTTCGGGCCCCGAGGTATTTTACGAGATTCATTGGCAGTCCGGGGGAGTTCGACATGAGGTCGAGAGTCGAGACTAAATTGCTTCGACATTTTGAGGACGACGGGTTCCGATTTTGGACTGAATAATCACTGCGTTTGGCTGAGATAATTGGCTGCCTAGGAGGGAGTCTACTCGCACAGTCCTCCGAGTCCGATGCGCAGATCAAGGCGCGTTGACGCGGCGCACAAAGTCATGCGATCGCAATTTCCGGGCCGCCGTCCCGCGGGCCGTCATCTCCGAAGCGCTACTTGAAGTTCAATATTCACCATGAACGCCTTTCTCCTTCAGAGATTATTATGTCCAGCATTCAGACCGGCCGCGTCGCCACCCTGAAGCACGTAAAAAACCTGATAAACTGCCTCGTCAACATCAAAGATGAGACCGGCGAATTCCTCCTAACCCTCGAAGACGGGCGTGTAATCGACACCAAGGGCTGGAACGATTGGGAGTGGACACACGGAATAGGTTATACATATGACTTGCTAGTTGACCGTGTTTCTATAAACTCACGCGGCGCGATTCAGGGTTGTACGGGCTGCTCAAATTGCACGAGATCACCGGCGACGCAGACGCACTGCGAATCTCCCTCAACTGGTTCCGCGATCGCTTTCAAGTCGGCACCACTAAGGCAAGTCGCGCGGCACCAGTAGCACAGTGCGGATTGATTAAGTTGTAGCACCGCGAATGCAATGCAGAACATAAACACGATGTCGCCCCTATTGACTGCAGCGTACCTGCACGAAATGAAAGCAGCCAACTACCTCGTTCACCTGGAGTCCTGGGCGGAATGGGCCATGCACGACCTGCCGCGTACAGACGAGGGCGGCTTTCAGCACATCACCTATTCGATGCCGAACCACCAGCAGCTCTGGGACGACACCCTCATGATGACGGCCCTCCCCCTCGCCAAGATTGGCCTCGTTCTCGATCGGCCGCACTACGTCGAGGAGGCGAAACGGCAGTTCATACTCCAGTTAGTCGTCGGCGATCTTTCATTTTATGTTTTTGGGCTCTTGTGTTCACGCGCTGTCCGTTTGTCGCGTATGTAGCATCAAATACCTCCAGGATCTCAAGACCGGGCTCTGGTTCCACGGTACGCTGTCGAGTGAACCACCTCCGCGAACCGATATTGACTCGACCTGGCTCGCGAGCAGGATGGACCTTTGACGGACACCACCATTTCGGCAACGCACGCTGGGGCCGCGGAAATTGCTGGGTCACCGCGTCCATCCCCGATTTCATCGAACTGCTCAAGCTGCCCGCTGCGGACGCTCTCCGCATGTTTCTCGTGTCCAGCCTCGTCCGGCAGATCGAGGCCTTGGTCGAATGCCAGGACCGCGCGACGGGCCTTTGGCACACGATCCTCGACGACCCGACGTCGTACCTCGAGGCATCGGCTACCGCTGGCTTTGCGTACGGCATCATGAAGTCTCTGCGACTGCGGCTCATCCCTCGCGAGGAGAAATATGTCCAGGCCGCGCAAAGAGCAATCCAAGGAGTGCTGGACAACATCACGCCGGAGGGAGAGCTGCTGCAGGTGTCATTCGGGACCCCGGTGTTCGACGACATCGAGGAGTACAAGAAGATCAAGCGGACGAGCATGCCCTACGGGCAGAGTCTGGCGCTGTTGGCGCTGACAGAGCACCTGAGAACGTTTGTGTAAATAGATTTGAATGAGTGTAAACAAAAACATTAGAAGGAGAGCTTAGGATTTCGATTAATACATGGTTCCGTGCTTTGTAAGGAAAGGAAAGAAAGTGGCGGCGCTACGGCCGACGGTTTGGTGGGCTTGAGGCGGGTGTAGTTACGGTATCGCTGTTGCTTCGAGGCAAGCCGCCGCTCAGGCTGAAGCGCCCGATGCTGCCATTTCGAGCGAGGCTGCCGTTTCTCGCAGAGCGCCGCATACCGTCGGCGTGGCTCAGCGTGCGTCGCCGGTGCGAGCCGTTGGGGGGCGTCTGCGGGTCCCGCTCGGCATCGCGCTCCCGAAATCGGTCGGGTATTTCGCGCGGAGGAGTATGGACCATTAACAGCGGCTGCATGCACCGAATCAGCAACCAGGGTTCTGGTACAAGGGAAGTAACGCACCCGTGCCGGCGAAAGCGTCAACAAGCCCACGGTGCTCTGTCTATTCTGGAGCTGCTGTTCTCTGAATCCATTCGGCAGGATGAGAGCGGGGCGCTTCCGGACAGGGATATTAGGCCCAACAACGTGCCCGTTGTCTTCCTCCGATTCAGTGCCCTCCTGATCCTCCGAATCATCGGGCGGCGTCGGCGCTTCGTCGTCACCCCGAGGGGGTTCCCATGCGAGGATGAAGACGCCCGTGAACGTAGCGGCGCAGCCGTAGAGGAAGGTTACAAGTTGGTGGAAGGTCGCCTTCTTAAAGTCCCCGTATAAGATCGCTGAGCCGATAATAGCCGACATGGTAAAGAGGACGAATTGGATGGGGATAACAACCTAGTATGTTCAAGTTAACAGGAGCTGGCAGAAATACAGGAATCATACCTTTCCATCGAACCGCATCAGGGCGCGATTAAGATATCGAATCTGGCCGACGCCGGTACCCGCAAGCACCGCAATCGTGGGATAGGTAATCCACTTTGTGAACATTTCGAACCATTCCATGGTCAACAGGGTCGATATGGCCTTGGTCGAAAGCACGGTGAATCCACCTACAATGCATTTAGAAATTTAGGATCAAAACTCGAACCGGATGAATAAATTACCAAATAGGGCGCACAGACCGACATCCACGAAGACGAAGGTCCTTCCGGCCTTGCCCTCGGAGAGGATGGAGAGAATGACGATGCCTGCGACGTAGACGCCGGTGTACACGATAAACGGCGTCTGCGAGATCGCCACAAGGAGCGCGTCCGGGTCCAGGCGCGTGTCCGACGCGTTCGAGGCGAGGACGACGGTAATGGCACCGATAACTGCTATGAGGATGCCCAGAAGATCGGATTTGCGGAACCGCTCGCCCAGCATGAGCGGGGCGAAGACGCAGTTAGCCATGAGCGCAAACTAGGTTGGTGTGTGTTAGATAGCGTTGGAAAGTTCAGAGAGTGACTAACAGTGCCGAGGGGGGCGACCACCGACGCCGGTGCCCACGCATAGGAGATGAAGTTGCCTATCTCACCGACGTTCATGAGCGCAAATCCGAACCACCTATGTACGTGAGATTTATAACCAAGCATGAGTGCGGCGAACGCACCACAGCTTGGTCTTGAGATAGTCGCTCTCATTCCAGTCATCGAATTCCGCGGGCTCGTCTTCGGGCTTGCGCTTCGGTCTTTGGGGCCCATTGGCCTCCTCCTCCGTCAGCACATCCACCGGAATCAGCGAGGTCCTCTCGGATGAGATTCCGTTCGCCGTTCGCTGGCGTTTAGACCGAAACAGGTTCGCCAGCAGTGTTTTCTTGGGCGACACACCGCTCATTTTGTGTGCGTCAGTACCATTAACAGTGTCGGTCGAGCTTGTGGAGCCATAGTCCACCCGAAGCTGGAACGCAGGGGCCAGGGGCACGTCCTCCGCGGGAGACTCCGAGTATGCGTCCTCGTCCGCCTCGGAAATGCCGTCCGTGTGCGGCGTGTCGCTGGGCGTAGCCGCAGCCAGCTCCCGCCGCGCGAGTTTCTTGGCCTCCACCCGCTTGTGGGCCAGTTTCTGCAGGTTTAGAGCCAGAGAGATGAGGACGTTGCCGGAGATTGCGACGGTGATTCCGATCTGTTTTGTCGTTTGAAGCTGCAAAGGAGAATAGTGCAAAGACATACGACAGTTGCGGCGTCGAGTTGTGGGAGCTTTCCGCCGAGGTCGAGGGTGCGGGCCCATTGCTGCGTTTGTTGGACGTTTGCAAGCTCTGGGTAGCATGCGACGAGCGGGTGGGGCGAGAACGGAGTAGCAGCAGCCATTCAAATGCAAGGCCCAAGACAAGAGCCGTACCGGGACTATTTCGAGGAAGACAAGTCCCAAACAGGAAACGCGATCATTTCCGACTTTGCATCCACTAGCTTCGAGACTTTGCAAAGGTCGCAATAATGCGCACGCAACATACGCCGCACATGCTCACCGCGTTCCCGGTGTACTGCTCCGTGTTTCTCTCTCCGACCCACCTTGTCCTCGGCGGTGGTGGTGGCGCGTCAAAGACCGGAATCAAAAATAAGCTCGTCAGTCGCCGTGCACCGCGGCGTAGGCGCGAACTAACTGACAATGTGCAGCGCGTATACGACGTCGGCGAGAACCGGTCCCTCACCCTGGTCGACGAGCTCCAGCTGGAACCGGGCGACGACGCCCCCATGAGCATTGCCGCGAATATCGAGGCGAGTAGCAACGTGTCAGCGCGCCGTGGACTCTCCCAATAAACGTAAATTCGCCCTTCCGTAGGCCGGGACGCTCGCGTGCGGCGTTAACAGCCCCGAGGAGCAGATGAAGAGCGGGCAGAACGAGAACTGCCGCGTCTTTGCGTTCAAGGACCAGAAGTACGCCCATAACGAGGCCTTATTTATCGCCTGACAAACAAATATTGGGACAGACTTGGCCTGCTGGGCACGCAGGGGACGCTCGTCGCGGGAGATCTCGATGATTTCCAGGTGCGTGTCGACACGTCGTTCGCGAGTCGTGAATTAGGTATTTAAAATTATCCTCGCAGAAAGTCACTGTCCTCTCCCCGGACGGCAAACTCGTCGTAGCCGCTGGTACAACATCCGTACGTTCCGCGGTGAAGCTATTCATCCCTGTTCTCTTAACATCAAACATAAATCCAGTTCCAACTGCTTTCCTTCCCGTCCCTCGAACCAGCCGCGATGCCCATAACAACAGACAAAGAGATCTACGACGTGACGTTCTCGCAGAACACGGTACCTCGCTCTCTTCTCGTCCTGTTCTCAATCAACATAGTAAACTTGATTTGTTTTGGAAGCTCGTGGTCGCGACGACAGACAACCTGCTCGTGTACGCGCTCCCGGCCGCGGTCGCACCCACAGAGAAGCCCTCACCCTCGAAGAACAAGAAAAAGGGCAAGCAAAAGGAGAAGGTGATACTGAACGCGGAACTGGAGCTCCTGCGCACCGTCAACCCGCCCGCCTCGGGCCTGGGGTCGACGGGGAGCACGTTCCGCGCCGCTAAGTGCGTATTCTGCTAAATTTCAGGTGGGGCGATGTTTATACGCGCGCGAATAGGTTCCACCCGGAGAAGCCTGAGATTCTGTACACAATTAGCAACACCGTTCCGGGGCGCTCGCGTACCAAGAAGGCGGCCCCGCGGCAGGCGTATGTGTGCAAGTGGAACACGGCGACGTGGGCGGTGGACAAGGTCAGGAAGGTCGCGGACAAGGGCTTGACGTGCTTTGATGTTAGGTTGGTTTCTCTTTCTTTCTTGCTCTCTTTCCGCTTTTCTTTTGGTATTTATTACGACATGAACGCGTAGCCCGAACGGAAACCTGCTTGCGTTCGGATCGTCGGATTACAGCGTGGGCATCATCGATGCCAACACCCTCGCGGTTGGTGCATTTCTGTCCCAGATGGTCGCAAAATCTAATTTATACAAACAATATAGCCGCTCGTTACGATTCTAAAAGCGCACGAATTCCCGCCGACGACTGTGAAATTCAACCCCACGTCGCGGTTGCTCGTGTCCGCCAGCGCAGACAACTCGGTGCGGGTCATTAGTGTTCCCGATTCTGCGGAAAAGTCTTGTACGTTGTCGTCTTTCGCACCTCTTGACAATTTTTCTAACGACACGGCGATAGCCTGGGCCTTTATAATCCTCATTTTAATAACGTTCCTCATTGCGCTACTGGCGTTCGCGGCACAGCAGTCTCTCTTGAAACTATAGATAGTTTAATTCGGTAGCGGGATATGCATGTTCTTTGTATGGAATAA
The DNA here is from genome assembly GCA_014925785.1 of Mycena galopus ATCC 62051. Classification (NCBI taxonomy): domain Eukaryota; kingdom Fungi; phylum Basidiomycota; class Agaricomycetes; order Agaricales; family Mycenaceae; genus Mycena; species Mycena galopus. Next base: position 415,863 of record WIQG01000010.1, on the reverse strand, counting down.
TATTTTAGAGTGTTACAGTATACAAGCAAGCAGTACAGGTCAAGATTAATCAATCGTAGTCGTCGTCCTCTTCGAGTTTCCGTTTTACGGTGCCATTGTGTTCCAGCGAGGTCTGCACCTCCTCCATGCCGTCGCTGTCCTCCTCCTCCTCGTCGCCACCCGCAAACAGGCCGTCCTCCTCCTCGCCGGCGTCGCTGCCCTCGTCCATGGGGACCAGCGGACGCGTGTCGATGGCGCTTATGGGGAACGGCGCCTCTTCGAATTCGCGCGGGGGCTCTGAGGCCGACGATGTGGGGTTCGCGGCGGGGGCTGTCTGGCGCGCAACCGGCGGGAGCGGCGCGGGCTCCATGTCCTCGTCATCATCCTCCTCCGACTCGCTCTCCTCCACCTCCTCGATCTCCTCGTCGTACAGCTTTACGCCGGGCGGGGGCTTGTTCGGGATGAGGTCAAAGTCGATGGAGGTGAGGCAGTCGGTGGCCTGGGGCATGCGCACACCGAAGACCTCGGGGACGGCGGGGAGCGCCACCGCGTTCACGTCGGACGCGAGGGAGAGGATGTACTATGGTAATTTAGCAGTATAAACGCAGAGATAGAAAATACGAACCTCCTTTGGCACGCGTCCGCCAAACTCCCAGCCGACACGGGCCTGCACCGCGAGCACGACGTCGTCCATCTCTATCTTGCCCGCGCGGCCTGCGTACTCTGCGTAGACATTCGCGTCGGTTAAGACATGGGCGGTGTATCTGTGGGAAAAGTCGAGGAGCTGGTGGAGGACTGCGGGCTGCACATCCTGCACCGACGGCGTGGCGGAGAGCAGGAGCGCAATGGCACGTGCGGTGGGCGGTAGGTTTTCTCCGCGAGACATGGCGCGTCCAAGTGCAGACCGAATTTATCGTGTGTGGCGATGCACATCTGCTTGCCCCTGTTTGCCTGCAACCTCGATGTAGCAATCGCAATGACGAGTAGCCGGCCGAAATACGTTCATCCTCCCACCACCATGTTCCGCTCGCTCGCAACAAAGACCATCCTCGCCTCTGCCCGCCCCGCTGCGTCCAGGGCCTTGCAACGGCCTCTCCTCGCCCGTGCATACCACGAAAAGGTGATATCACATTACGAACAGCCTAGAAATGTAAGGACCCATTTTTTGACGGTCTGGACCCCCAAGTACTTATCAGATATCCCTTTTTCGCTCCAAAGGTCGGCTCTCTGCCCAAGAACGACGTCGACGTGGGCACAGGCCTCGTGGGCGCCCCTGCGTGCGGCGACGTCATGAAGCTGCAGATCCGCGTCGACGCCAACGGCATCATCAGCGACGTAAAGTTCAAGACCTTCGGGTGCGGCAGCGCCATCGCGTCTAGCTCCTACATGACCGAGCGCGTTAAGGGCCTCTCCCTCGAGGAGGCCGGCAAGATAAAAAACACAGAGATCGCAAAGGAGCTTTGTCTCCCCCCCGTCAAGCTCCACTGCTCAAGTATGAACCCGCTATCGTCAACGCAACCCCACCCTGACCTCCGTTTGTGTTTAGTGCTTGCAGAGGACGCAATCCGCTCTGCCATCCGCGACTACCGTTCCAAGCGTGCCGCCCTCCCCAACCCGAAACAGTCCGGCTTCATTGACGTCAGCCAAGCCGCGACCGGCGAGACGACCGCCACTGCCCATCCGGCTCAAGCACCCTAAATGTCCCTTCTCGTCTCATCTACCTACTCCGCCTCGATACTCTTAACTTACCAAAAAATGCCGCACTATACACCGCGGGCGTAGTAGTTGTACATTTTGTATTATTAGGACTGTATGCACTCGCAAATTAGGCTTTCAAACCTATACCCTACAATCACATCACATTCCTTTCGACGGAATAAACGAAAACGTCCCAGCGGCGAACCACCGCTCGTTCGCCTCCTTCACCCGCTGTGCGGCCGCCGCCCGATTCGTCAGTTCGAATCCTAAAACAAACCGCAATCAGTCCGGCCACACCACCAAAAAGTCCGAATACAGACCTTGAGCAGGCGTAACACTCAACGACGTCGCCGTCCCCGACGCCTCAGACGCCGACGATGACGGCTGCGTGCCCCCGAGCAACGCCGACCGATTCAGCGCGGCCGTCCTCAGCTTATTCGCCTTGGACATCTTCGCGCGGCTCTTCGACTCGCCCAGCCCCGCTCGCACGCTGCCCGACGTCGCGCCGATCATGCCCATCCCCTTTGTCTGGTCGAACGCGCCGACCTCCTCCTCCGCCTCGCCGAACACCATCCGGTTCTGCAGCTTGCGCAGTTCCGTCTGCGCGTATGCCTCTTTGGCTTTGCGGGCCCTGCGAAAAAATTAGAAATTAGAATGCTGGCTGGCCCACAAAAGAGGAACGCAGTATATATACCGTTTACCACCCCGCCGCTTCTTGGGCCCGTCGCCCGGAATCGGGAGCGCTTTCGTCACCTTGGACGGTGGAGGCGCCGCGAGCCGGTCGATGTGCTTCTCGATCTTGTCCCGCAGGCTGTCACCGTACGCGCCTATCCGCCCACACATCAGCTTTCCGTATGGTTAATGAGGCTAAGACTGACCATCCCGCCTTTGCCGCTCGAGGTCCATGCGGGCGGCCAACACAGCCTTGGCGCCAACCGTGCGTTGCACCTTGAGCTGGTACTCCGGGGGCGTGGACCCCACGAGCTCGGACTGGAAGATGAACCCCGTGTGCCGCTTTTGTGTTGCGGTGGAGAAGCCTGCGGTGATTTTGCGTTGGGCGCCGAGGAGCTGCGGCGTGTCCATCGAGTCAGTATGTAGATATTGGAACACAAACGAGAGAGGGACGCACATGCACGTTGCACGAGGGCATTTTGGCGAGCGCGCCGAGCCCGCCTGCGACGCCGAGGAGCTTGGCGGCTGTGGTGGTACCGACAATGGCTGACAGATTGGGAGCAAGCACATTCATTCTCGAGCTGACGTACATGAATATCTGTTTGTTCGTTCCATGATATCAGCGTCGATTCAGTTCAAGACAAACAAATAGACCTTTTTGCGCGCCTCCTCGAGCCGGTCGGCGAGGTCGCACGCGCGCTGGACGGCGGTCCATTCTGCGTCGGAGAGTTGCTTGCCGGAGGTAGTGGTTGCTGTGACTACGACGCTCATGATGATGGCGGCGGGGAGGATCCCTGAGAGGTCTACTTTTGTGGGGTCCTGAGGAGGAATATGAGTTAGAGTCGGGAACTGGGGAAATGCAACTGTAACGCACCTCTTCGTTGGCCAGCGCTCGGACGGACCGGATGTACATCGCAGGGTCGACGACGAGTTGTTCCAGCTCAGGGAACTTTGGGGCGTAGTGGTCCCGGATAAACTAGAATTTACAGGTTAGAAAGTCAATGACCGACGCATATGTAGTTGGTAACTACCTTGTGCACGACCAAGATCTCATTATCGACGTCGACGGACAGATTGTTCGCCTGCACAATGAGGGTGTACTCCGGGTTCAGATGCGCGGGGAGCGCCATGGTGGCGGCCGTCGTTGGGTTCACTTGGTACTTTTCGATTTCCTACCGCGATTATATATTCGTTTAGAACGCAAGGCATTCCGCAAAGAGGGAGAAAGCCGACCTGCAAGATGTCGGTCATGCGCTTGCTGCCATCGAGCTTTGCGATCTTGCTGACGTCCTCGATTCCAGACAATTCCATCTGCTGTACGTCCTCCACGTCGAGCTCGTCCGCGGGTTTCATACCGCCAGGAAGAACGAGCCCGCCGATTTCTTGCTGCGCGTCCTCGCCTTCGCCGGCCTCTTCGTCGGTCATCTCCTCGTCGGACCCCGCATTCCCCTCTGCCTTGCGCTTGAGGCTGGAGGTAGAAGTAGAAGGAGCAGCGGGGTCAGTGTTTTGTTGCTCTTCGGTGTACTCTTCGCCGTCGTCTGAGAGACCGTCGAGGTCTGCGAGAAGTTCATCTGCGAGTCCACTCATGAGCGCGTTTGATTCGAGAAGCGTAGTAACTGCTTGTGCGTGTTTGGGTTCCCATCAATTTCAACTTATTTTTGAACTGAATCTCTCGAGTCGACTCAGTCGAGTCTGGTTCCCGCCAGCATATTTTCAGCAAATTTGAACCGCACCCCATGCGCAGCGCCTAATTTTGCTTGCGCCTTGCCCCCGGCGGAGCGTATATCTGACTTTGCAAGGAATCCAATCTGGCGGGACGCCGTTCTGGAACTGTTTACGCGTTACTGTGGCGGTACTCTGATGCCAGCGCTCCAAACGCAGGGAGATTGCCGGCTCACAGCAGGACTCCCCGCCTATGGGAGAAACTGGGGGAGTCATCGACAACGCCACTGATAGAAAGTGGGACGATTCCGATGGCGAGCGGTCGTTACGAGGATCAACAGGCAACTTGGTGGACGTCCGATGGGCCCCCGGTTGGAGTACTTCTGTATAGATGCCTGATGCACGTAACGGACCCTCGTGGGGGACTAGAGATGCCTTTTGGCGGGATACGCCCAGACGTTTGGCTAGGGTACGGTGTTTCGCCTGATATTTTCCCAGCAAAAGCACGGAGGAGAACGGCTTCTCATGACTATGAATACCCCCATATCGCTTCGACTTCTATCGTCTATTGCCCCTATCTGTGGCTTCCGGCGGAGTTTGAATGAGGAAGTACCGTGTGTGTACATGATTGGCATTGGCGTTGGAGCACAGCATTTCATAATACCATCGCGCTATGACGTACGAGGTGCGGTGACACTGACATCACCGTGACCAAGCGCGACTGAAGTAGCGTTTCTCTCCACCGCCGTCTCTTAAACTCAACCATCATCCCACTAGTGATATGCCCTCGTCAGCTGGCGGCGTAGTCGAAACTTTCAAGAGTACATCCTACGACCTTCATCGATTCCTCAACGCTAATCGTATCCAGATCTCCTGAGGCACGGAAAACACCACAACCACGCTCGTCAAGAGAATACTCCCCCGCCCCAAGAGAATACTCCCCCGCCCCCACCTGAAACAGACGAGCAAATGTCCCGCGAAGCAGCAGAAAAAATTGTCAAGGAGGAGCGCGAGCAGAAGGAACAGATGCCCACCTACAAGGGCCTCGAAAACTTCAAGATCGTCGAGAAGATGGGAGAGTCAGTCAATCTCCCCCGTCTCTCTTCGGGCTCCTATTCATCTTGAACCAGCGGCGCCTTCTCCAACGTTTATCATGCAATAGATCTCACCACAAACAAGAAAGTTGCAGGCAAGCGAAACCCTGATCCGATTCATTATGTCGTCATCCTCACACTTGCCGTAGTCAAAGTAGTCCGGAAATTCGAACTCAATGCTTCCCAGGTTAGTGCGCCTTGTCCCTGGGTTCGACGCTGCCCACTTTGCATCTGACTTGTTGCGCGCGCGGCAGGATGGGGACAAGCATTTGAACCCCAAGTTTAAAAAGAAGCCGCGCGTAACAGAGGTGCCTTTTGTTTTCTGTGTCCAAGCCACTCGTATATTTCAAGGTCTAACGCTCCCCCCCAGCGTGCAAACATCCTCAAGGGTAAAGTCCATCCTTCCCGCTTCGTAGCCGCACCCCTGACTTGTTGGCAGAGGTCCAAATAATGCGCGGCACGAACCACCCGTCCGTCGTAAAACTCATATCCTTCTCCGAGTCAGAGGAACACTACTTTCTTGTGCTAGAACGTACGAGTCTCCCTTTTGCAAACCCTGTATCGCGTAACTCACGCCCGCCTTTGAAGTGATGGAAGGCGGAGAACTCTTCCACCAAATCGTCAAGCTCACCTACTTTAGTGAAAATCTCTCGCGCCACGTCATCTTGCAGGTCGCAAATGGCATTCGGTATCTTCACGAGGAGCGCGGAGTCGTGCACCGGGACATCAAACCCGAGAACCTGTTATTCGAACGGATACCGATCGTTCCTTCCAAGGTCCCCGTGCACCGGCCATACGACGAAGAAAAGGAAGACGAGGGCGAATTCATCCCTGGCGTAGGGGGTGGCGGAATCGGACGGGTCAAGATTGCTGATTTCGGGCTCAGCAAGGTTGTGTGGAACGAGGAGACCATGACCCCGTGTGGAACTGTGGGCTACACGGCCCCGGAGATCGTCAAAGATGAACGGTACAGTAAGAGCGTGGACATGTGGGCGCTTGGATGCGTGTTGTACACGCTGTTATGCGGATTCCCGCCCTTTTACGACGAAAGCATCAATGTGCTCACCGAAAAGGTCGCAAGGGGTTACTATACTTTTCTGAGTCCTTGGTGGGACGATATCAGCAGCACTGGTACGGTCGCACTTTCCAGGAGAATATTGGTTTCTTATTGGTCTTCCGTGCAGCTAAAGACCTGATCCAGCACTTGCTCTGTGTCGATCCCGCACAACGGTACACCATCGACGAGTTCCTTGCACACCCGTGGTGTAACGCCGCGCCTGCACCCCCGCCTCCCCCTACCCCGTACATCTACGGCAATGCCCTCGACTCGCCTCTGCTGTCCGCTGCAAAGGGACGAGCCGAGGGCCGGAGTCCCGGGATTGCGGTGCTCAAGGAGGCGTTTGACATCACCTATGCTGTACACCGCATGGAGGAGGAGGGCGCACGGCGGCGCAAGTACAAGGGCCGAGGCGGCGCTGGTGCCCGCGGCTTCCTGCACGGCCTCAACGAGGACGACGAAGACGAAGAGGCCGAGATGGTCGAGGACGAGCGGGAGAAGAGCAAGAGCAGCGCGGGGGGAGCCTACACCGGTGGACGCGCAGGCCCGCGGGACCGGGGGCGGAATACTGCGGGGACACCGCGGGCGAAGGGCTTTGAGCTCGACATGGACGGCGCGACGCTGTTGGGCAGACGGCACCGAGGGACAGGGAACAAGGCGGGCGCGGGGGGCGTCGGGATACGGAGCCCGCTCGCTGGGAACGCGATGGGCATGGACAATCTGCACATTTCGGACGACAACCTACCGCCTGGGAGTCCGATGCAGATCGTATGAGCCCTCGGACGCGTGACATTATTGTTTTCGTGTCGTCTCATTCCTACCTATTTTGGCCGTTCAACGCTCATGGACAGATCATTGGATCATCCTGAGCTTTTGTGTCCTACCGTCCCGTTTCGTTCGCTTTCACGCGTGTACTATCACCACCGCACACACAATACACGTATTATTATAATCTCTATGGGTCTCTTCGCCCTGGGTGTTTCTCCGAGTTTCGAGCGTGTGGCGGCTCCGTCGGTAAAATCCGTGCGAGGTAACGTATGTAGCGAGTTGGGAGACGGCTTGGCCGCCGTCGTAAGAATATCACAGACGACAGCGACAGACAGCGACGATCTCCTCCCTAGGAAGCCGTCGGACGGATCCTTGTCTGTGGCTTCAACTTTGACTATTATGGGCAGAATACGTAGGACGGAGCGACAGAGAGGGGACGAAAACAGTCCTCCTCGGACACTATACGCGTGAGGGCTTTTCGAATGAAATGGGTGAGAAAAAATGTCCTCCTTGAGTCGTTCTTCAGAACCTGCAGATCAGAACTTCGGAATGTTATCAAACTGCTCTCCCCTTCGGGGTGATGATGATTTTCATGAGCCTCTTGTCTGCTGTTTTTTTTAATTCTTTACGGCAGTCGGAGGAGATCCAGTGAGGTGGCACGCCGCGTCGCGCACGAATGAGAAAGCAGGCAAAGATACTCCGCCGTTGGGCCGCGGCAGTGCAGACGAGACGGACGGCGGAAAACAAAAGAGCACACTACGCTGGAGGTAACCCGCGCGTGTCTGAAATAACCGCGAGACGTGTACAGCCACTGCATTCTTTTGCATCCTTCCGCATTTCTTGGTCTTCCTGCCTATAACCGGCCGGCGTACGCAACTGGCGAACCAGCGGGAGGAAGTGAACCAGCCTGGTTCGCGATCGGAGCAACCCGAAATATCGTGTTCTGCCCCGAAGGATCGAGTGTTTCCACGCAGTCAGCCTCCCTTTAGTCAATGTCCGTACGGACTTCCATCAGAGACTTCGGCTGTCTGATTGTGAGCACAAGCTTGACGCTGGTCGAGACCGTCGAGCTGTCCCATATCATGTGCGCAGCGCGGCTCATGGTAAACGCCATGTGAACCGTACTGTACGGTGTTGCAGCGTACGCCGTATCCTCGTCATCGCACGTGAACCAAGGCGGAAGCTTTTTTGCATTTGCAAAAAAAACTGGGGAATTGGAGATTGTGCATCTGATGACCGGATGGTGAACAAAAAATTGCGAACAAGCGGGCGTAGCATCCTGCACAACTCACCGATTTTCAGCCGCGCCAATGGCGTCCCATGTGTCGCGCTAAAAGCCGTTGATATTACCTAAGGCCTCTCGCAAGGTGCCGCACAGCCGGCACCCTAGAAATCAGGCCAATCATCAACAAGGATCATGACACTGAGCCATCAATCTGGCGAGATCTCGACGGAGGCTACATCTGCAAATTCTGAGGAGGATAGGAATTGGAAATGTATCCTCGCATCCGAAATTGGACAACTTCTGAGCGGTTGTTTGGATCGTATCATCTAACCAAATATCGCGGTAGCAGTCTTGACTCCTGTCCGAGGAGCATCTCGTGCAACCGGGTGGACTTGCCAAAAACGTGTGTCTGCGGTCCAGTAACAGTGTGCTCTCCTCGGATTTGTCGAAATCGATGGTAAGGATCAGTGGGGTACCCTTGCCGTACGTTGTATTGAATGGGCTTGTATTAGGGTGTGATCTCCGGGCGACGGGAGTCCCGCCTGAACCCACCTTGATCTGCCAGCCCACGCAAACCGAATGATGCAGCCTCGGACTAATGATGCAATCCACAAGTCGCACGGAGAAACTGATGCAAAATTCGAGGATACTGACAGGTGTTGCAGAGAAGAAAATCCAAAATCCTCCCGCTAAGCCCTCGACGAAACGGTGCACCGAAAACATATAATGAAATTAACGCAAAGGAAGTCGAAGTCGCGCTTGAAGGTTACCATGTTTGTTGAACGCCGGAGGAAGAAAGGAAGCATATGTATTATGCAGGTGGCGGTGCGTCGGAGGGAAGTTCTCTATGTCGGCGAACCGCTATTGGTGACGGAAGGAGAGATTGGCAGCTGATCGGGCTTAAGCTGATCAACGCCAATCACTCAGCCTTGCCTTGAGGGATTTATCTTAGTGCGAATAACGGCTTATAACGGCAGTATCCTGCAGGCTCATGAGATCATAAGATCATATGAGCGACGCAGTTGATTTTCTGGAAAGCTCACCAGGACGGGAACGGAGCGAGACGCAACAGGTTCATGAGATCATGAGATCATATGAGCGACGCAGTTGATTTTCTGGAAAGCTCACCTAGTCACAGAGGACGGGAACGGAGCGAGACGCACTTGCTGTGTGAGGATTCAAATAGGCAGTTGCTTGATTAGCCTGTTCTTGCGAGACTGACAGGGGATAGGCTTTCTAGCTTGAAGGATCACATCCAACTCTGATGTTTTGCAGACTGCGACAGTCAAATGATGCACTTTGTTAATTGCAAGGGTATCTTCAGCAGCGAGTGGATTTCATGGGTATGTGTGGCGTTCAGCGGCAGTGGGTAATGATGTTTGTTAGCTCCGAATCGCAAACGCGATGCATATACATATCAGAGAGTCCTGATAGAAAGACGGCGTCAGTTCATCATCTTTGTGATTTGTTCGGGCCTAAAGTGAGTCAAGGAGAAAAGTTGACACACATTCGAGAACATTTCCTGCACTACTGCGTCTGAATCTTCCCAGTGGCACGCCATATCCGCGCTGCAGCGGGCATTGCATTATTCATCTGGTGTTTCGCCCGAGGTGAGTGTGCAAAAATACTGACCGGCCGCCTTGCCCCAGGTTTTCGTTGATTTGCGTCAAGACAATGTATTTACTGCGAATGCTCGAATACCGAAGGGACATGGGCGTGTTGGACGAGACAACTCACAACCCCGTTGGTTGAATCTCAAGCATGCGGGTCTTGACCCGGTCTCCGATTTCCTTGATCCATGCCTTGACTTTGTCGCGCTCCTTGATTTCTGGCCAGATGGCCGAGTGGAGGGTGGTGGAGAGGAGTGTTTTGGTGTACACTTTGAGCAAATCGGAGTCGAATGTGGGGCGCGGAGAGGGGGATGCAACCTCGGAGCGTGGGGGCGAGCGGAAGCCAGCCGAGGACGAAAGAGACGACGCCATACAGTCTGCGAGCGCCTGGCTTCACGGTTGAAAGCAAGTTGAAAGGCCGCACGACCGGTGCATGGCGTGTGGCTGTGTTTATTGTAGACTTGAGTTGCACACCCAGTTGCACTCGCCATGTCGCATGTATCGTTCCCCTCTGAACATGGAGAGCATTCGCCGGCTTCCCACAACGGGGGCCAGTTCTACTCGTCATTCGACGCGAGCTCGTCGTTCCAGATGAACCCGCTCTCCTCCCATCCCCCGCGAACACCGCGAACGTCTATTGTCTCTTCCGGGGCCCATGTGTACGGCGCAGGCATATATGATTCCAAAGAGGAGCCTCAGGAGCCCGCCATTGACGAGGAAGACGAGCTAGAGGAAGGCACGGAGCAATTGAAGCTCGCCGAAATGCGCGTCCGGAAAGAAGAGGTCTGGCGCGAGATGTTTCTCACCAGCAATGGAAGAGACAAGGCCTTTGTACGCCTCCCCCTCGTCCCTCTGGTCGCCGCCCCTCAACCCTTTGTTTTCTGCACAGAAACTGATACAATACGGGCTCAAAATGTATCTGCTGTTCCACACTTCGCTCGCGACCAGCCGCCTCCTCCGGCGACCGACGCGTCCACCATGGGAGAAAGAGCTTGTCCGGCGACTCCACTCCACAGTCGAGGGGTTCTCGTTTACGAGGCAAGTCGGTTACCCAGCATGCATCCTGCACGTGTAACGCGAGCGTACCCACCCTTCCAGAAAATGCCTGTTGCTGTTCAACTGGCTGTCGCCCCTGACAGCGATCATGGCCCAGCAGGCCGTGCCCTACTCTTCTGAACAGACGGCCAAGACGTCTAAAAAGATGATGAAGCCTTTTCTGCACACGGTTCTACATGCGCCACCCCCAGTACTACTTGAGCTGGTGCAGGCCGCGGCTGATGATGTATTTACCTTTTCAAAATTAGGTCTCATCGGCAAGCGCACCGGGGAGCGAGCCGGGCGGTTTTCCGACTGGTGCTGGCTGCTCGCCACGCTAGTGGGGCTTGTCGAAAACGGGGTCGAAAGGCAAATAATTGGTAACCTGCAGCATGAAGGTTAGTCTTGTGTCGCCCAAGGTTCGGTCGCTCAAGTATAGATAATCGTTTCAAGTCGAGTCGCGCTTATACTCCGAGTCGATGACGGCCGCAACTTCAAAGTCAAAACCAGCGTCTTCGAAGCAGGACCAGAAGGAACTTTCGCGACTCGAGAAGCAGGATTACTGGTTGCAGGTCACTCGAGCGAAGCTCGCGATGGACCTTATTTTCGTCTGTACGTTTTGCCCGGTACTGGACCGCTGTCTTACGTGCCGACGTGCTGACTGCTTGTTTCTAGCGTATGATGTGTTCAGAATACAGCGTGCGCGGGAGCCCATAAAGGCATTGACTGGCCTGGCTGCGGCGGTCCTGAGGTACGTCTGTATAAATTCGTTGGTAGTGTGCTGGCGCGGAATGCAGTTTGCGTAGCGCGGCCAAACTTTATGATCGCCACAAGCAGGCCCTTCTAAAGGCAGTCAGTCTGTCAATTTAGGTGTCTTTTCTGACGGCCGGGACGAGGGGTTGGCCGCGGATATGGAGAAGCGTGCGTCGCGATTGCAATTGGGGCACTCATTTGGTTAGATTTTTCTACTTTATCTAGACCTTTGGTTATGACATGGTTTCTTAATTCGATAATTTTCGAGCACCATGGAGCGCGTCGACCTCTGCTTCGAGCTGAATAAGACGTGCGGCCTGCTCCTCCATGGTTTTTTCGTGCGAGAGATGGAGCTGGGCGAGAAGAAGGGTCTGACGAGCAAGAGTTCTGAGTGAGAAAGCGCGGGAACGTAATTGCGCACGGTGTAGACGGCGGAGGCCAGAAGAGAGATGGGGAACATTGCGGGCAGAATGGTGTTGTACCACTCGCGAATGGGAGTTTTTGGAGTAGACGCGTACCAGCGGACCGCGCCTCCGAGACGACGCATCGGGCGCGTGCTGTCGGAATGACAGGTCAGCAGGACTTGCAGGGGATCTCTCCGCGAGATTGCTGCGGAGCGGGAATACATACCGCGCAAAGAAAGTCATCGTTGCCAGAGTACAGCCTACAGCCAACAAGTCACGCCCAGTCACAACGACATCTTTCTCTCCTTCTCTCCTTTATTTCTTCTTTCTTTTGGCCTGGCCCAATGGACACCCACCGCCGCCCCCATTTACTGTCCACCTCGATCCCTGCGCGCCCCGTATCCACCTCCCCCACCCAGCACACCCCCTCCCAGTCCCCGTTTCGCTATCTTCATTTCTCTGAAATAACAACAGAAAAACCAAACGGGAACGATATCGCACTGCAGGGAACACCCTCGTCCTCGCGCTATTCCTCCTCTCCGCGCCGCAGTGAGTCGCTGCGCTCACCGCGCGCCAGCGCACCGTCGTCACCGGCACATCACAATAGCCGCCCACTTTCTCCCCTGTATTCGCGCCCCCGCGGCCTGCGGATAGCAAATCTGCTGCGCCCGTGGCTCCCTCTCATCCTCTACGCCCTCAGCAGCCTCATTTTGGTGGTCGCGATCGCGTTCTTCAAGACCCAGGTCTTCACTTGTCCGTGCTTCTTCTACGTCATTTCTTTTTTCAGCTGCTGATTCTCCCACTCGCTGCAGTCCTCGATGATCTCTCCGTATGGCTGCGCGCCGACGAGCACTTTGGCTATGCTGTCCTCTTTGTGCTCATCTTCATGACCACCTTTCGTACGTAGCGCCCATTTTTGATCAGACACGCGCACGTTCGCTCATTATACTCTTCCCTACTCTATCTGAATCTCCCGCATTTGCCCTCTGTTGCACATGCAATTGAATTGATCAGCCCCCATACCGATGTACAGCACACTGATAATTTTATCCGGCTATACATTCGGTCCCTGGGTCGGCGCGACGATCTCCTACTTGGCCGCCCTCTCTGGCGCGCTCACCGTCTTCCTGATCTCTCGAACCCTCCTCCGCAACTCCATTTCCCGGTGGCTCGAGTCCGCCTGCACCATCAAGCGCGTCGTTCGCGCCATCGAGAGGCGGCCATCGCTCCTCTTCCTGGTCCGGCTCGCGCCCTACCCGTACAACGTCATGAACTGTCTCCTCGCCGCGTCCCCCACACTTACACTCCGCACGTACACCCTCTGCACCGCCGCGTCGCTCTTCAAGGTAATCGTGCACACCTCCCTCGGCGCGTCCATCCACTCGTTCAAGAACTACAACACCGCCGTACCGGAGGGCGAAACACCTGAAGAGGAGACGCACGCGGACGCCGTCGCGCGCATGTGGACGTTTGCAGGCGTAGGGCTCGCCATCGCGATCTTTATATACATCTCCTACGTCGCGCGGCGCGCGGTCGACTCGGAGTTGGGCGATGACGAGGCAGCCGCCGACGCCGAGGAGACGGTTGGGTTCCTTGCCGCAAATGACGCAGATGCGGAGAATGGCACTGGCGCCCGGCCAATGGTCGAGCTCCGGCGGTAACGTTAACCGTTAACCACACTCATCGTCGTACATGTATCTCACCCTCCCTCGCCAAGATTTCTTGTCGGCCCCTCCCTCTCACTCTTTCTCCTTTGGTTTTTTTTTGTGACGACGCCGACCACGCAAACCGGACAATTTCTCTTTCTCGTGTACTACGTTTTTACAGCAGCTAATCTATACTCACCTATGTATTGGGGCCGATCAAATGCAATTTTGCCGTTGGAAGAATAAATTACCAGCTCGAACTGTGAGCTCACCAATAAATTGCCGTCGCGACGTCGACTCGGGCTCTGTAGGAATTCAGCAGCGCAATTCAGCAGCGCAAATTTGGCTCGACACGGGCCCCGAACGGAAAGCCCGCGCCGGCATGCCCACGCTGCCAAGACGGATCTGATAAGATCAGATTGAACACGGCAAGCCGTTGCATATCCCTCGAGAAAAAGCTGCCTCTTTGAGTATTTGATCCCTCGTCTCACGCGCACCCCGTCCGTCGATCAATCAGAACGGAGTTTCGAAAATCTGGTACCGATTTTCGGTCAACGTGTTGCGATGAATGTGATCGGTTTTGAGTCGAACGAGCGCAAGTAAGACGGAAACGGTCGTTATTGGACGGTGAGCGTGATAATGACCAAAAAGCACCGTTTCAAAACGCGCATCCCAAAGTACAGGAAACGGGCGGAGATTAAGTCAAACTGCAAATCAGGCATGGGATGGTTCGAAACGCAAGACTTGTAGATTGCAGCAAAGGATACAGATGGTTTAACCAAACACAAAACGGGTAGCGTAGCAGCACAACGAATGGTATATCCGTATACAGTGTAAGAGAGCAGTGTGAGGGAGAGTGTGTCCGCAAAGCAGCAAAAAAAAAAAAAACGCGACCGATACGTTCCAAGATGAGATGAGGAAAAAATTGGCGTAAATGAGAGTGGCTGGTCGTTGAATGGGAATCCGAATCCCCCCCGAGAGCAAAAGTAATCCAACAACGAAAGGAGAGAAGGGCAGATAAGGAATAGCAAGATGAGAAGAAGGTCACTGCATCTCGCTCTTGGTATAACCGTGGTGCGGCGGGAGATGCTCGTTCATCGCGACGTACCCAAAGTCGGGCGAGACTGTATCGGGTAGGGCGTTAGCTTTCAGTATCATTTCAATAAACCGGGTGCGCGGATTGAGACTGAGGCTGCGACGGATCTACGCCCACAAATCGAAAGAACGAATCGGCGAGCAGTCCTCTCGAAACACGAAACGAAACGCGACTCACATCGATTAATGTCCCCCTCGCCGTGGAACCCACCGTCCTGCACCGGCGGCGTATTTGCTTGCGACGACGATGTGTGTGATGCCGCGCTGATGCTCGACGCCGCCGTCGACGGGCGGCCTCCGTTGCGGCTGCTTGCCCATGAGTCGTTCATGTCGGGCCCGACTGCGCTGTACGCAAAGTGGTCCGCTTGTCCTGGGGAGAAGCTGTATGGGTCCACAGACGGGAGCTGGATCATGCTCCGCACACGCGGGAGCCCGCCTGCGCTAGAGGGGTGGTGCGACGGGCCCTCGTCGATGGGCTGCGGGGACGTCGAGGGCCGCTGGTGCTGCTCCGGAGACGTCGCCTGCTCGTACGGCGATGGGTATGGCGACATTGCTTGCGAGTGTCTGCGTGCACGGCGCACGATGCCGAGGGAGGTGCTGCTGTTATTGTTCGTCGAATATGCAGAAGATTTAGACGAGGAATGCGGCCGGGAGGGCGAAATGGGGCGGTGGTGGCTCGAACTCGGACGCGAGTAGTCGTTGCCGGCGCCGTTGTCCTGGTACGGCAGGGAGGAGACGGAGGACATGGAGTAGCCCGTCGTGGGCCGGCTGTCGGGGGACATGGAGGACGCACTGTGCTCCATGGGCATCGACGAGAACGGCGACCCATACGAAGTATTGATCGTCGGCGTCGGGCGCGAGTAGCCGTTGCTGGGGTTCAAGAGGGAGGAGAGGCTGCCGTTGTGGCTCGAGTAGCTTGTATTTTGGGAGGACCAGTGGCTGTCGGAATAGGGGTATTGAGAGGGAGTCGAGTACGGCGGCATGTTGTTGAACGCGGGGGAGGTCGGCGAGTCGTCGCTCGGTGTCAAGGGGTTTAACGGATGCGGGGAGTGGTGGTAGCCCATCGGATGGGAGAGATGGGGCGGATCGGACGGAACGGTGAGCGGGGGAAGAGCAGCGCGAGAGTAGCCGCCGTTCCAGCCTCCAGAGCTCTGAATAATTGGAGGAAACGCGCCGGGAGCAGAGAAGCCGCGAGGACGGCTGATATGCCCGGACTTATGCGCCGAAGGACCGACAGACGAGGGCACAGTCAACGGTACAGGACCCATCCCGATAGCAGACCGCGGCGGAGGGATAGCAGGCGAATCATGAATGTCGCGTTTTCGCGGCTTCGGGAGACGCGGAGGGACGCGACGTTTAAAGTTGGCCACAACCTCTGGTGGTGAATGCCGGTTAAGGGTGGGGTGTGCTGTGTAAAATGGTCAAGGCAAAAGTCAAATCTGGCCCCAAAAAATACCTACACCAAGTACTCGCGTCTGGATCGTCTATCGCGGGATCGACGTTGCGGAGGTTTACTTTTCGCATAAAGCCATAGATCTAGGTTTTTTAGTGCAAAGTTTCCCAAGGGATAGAAGACACAAACATTTAGTTGCCGGGAGAAGCTTGCGAAGCGAGACTGGCGATAGATACTGGGGAGGACATGGAGAGCCAACTGCTCCGGACGCTCGACGACGATGTGCTCGCCCTGCGGATCCCAGCGTATCATATGGTGGTTCTCCGGACGCTCGAGAAGCCTGTTTCGCGATCGGAATAGCAGCGAGAGAAGGAGAGAAGGGCACAAACGCGTAGAGTTTTGTGAGAAAAGTTGCCTGCGGTTTTGTGTCAGACTTTTGGGGGAGCTCTGGGGATTTTGTGGGACTGGGGGGGAGGTCGTGGGGATCGTCGTTTGAGCCATTGGAGGAGCCGTCGTGGGACATGGGGTAGGGGTATTGGTCGCGGTGGTACGGGCGCGGGGGGTAGGAGGGGGGGTAGAGATCAGCCATGCAAGTCCATCCACACACACACTCCCTTATGAACCACTTTTCGTCGCTTTCTGTACCGGCGATCGGAGCACGTCTACATTTGGTCTAGATCTCAGATTGCAATGTACCCGAGGCTGAGCCGCAAACTGAGCTGGTTCGTCTACTCTAATCTCCATCGTAATGCAACGTAACACTAGAAAATCCCCCAAACAAATCCCCTCCTCCCTCTATCCGCCCCTCGTTCTCCCCGTCCAGCTGCAGCGAGTGTGACTCTTTCATGTTCCGGAAATTCACGGCGTCTTGTCCGTTCGATAGCGATGGAATAATCTGCGCAGCACCAGTTAGCAACCAACACCCCCACTCGCAACCCACGCACCGGTGGCCGGGTATTTCGTAGCAGTCCCCAGTTAATCTTTGCAAACCACTTGTGCTGCTTTACCTCACTAGCCCCGCTCTTGCTTCCTAATCGGCTTCTCTCCCGCTTGTCCAGCAGTCGCGTCACGCAGTCCTTCCCTGCCCTGCCCATCGTTAGCATTTTAATTACTGACAGAAAAATACACTCACTGCGACACCTTGGGATTATCCTTGAAATGCACCGGGCTATCCCGGATATTAGCAAACGTGTCGTTGCGCTCCGCCCCTTTGAACGGCGTCGTCGCGTACTACAACCAACCAATACGTGATCAACCGCCACCACAAATTCGAATCCCACAAGACGTACAATCATTTCATAAATAAGAATCCCGAGCGTCCACCAGTCCACCGCCGCAGTGTGGCCCTGCGCTGCGATCACTTCCGGTGCGATGTATTCTATACAAAAGTCAGTTGGTTTCTCCCGCGACATGTCCCGCCACTTGCCTTCCGTTCCAACGAACGAGTTTGTCCGAAAGTTCACCGTACATGACATCGTGTCCACGAGTGGGACCTGCAGGCGCGTTAGCACGGCACGAGCCCCGAGGACGCGCCACCACGGCGCGACGCACTCCGTTTGTTTCCGACTGAATCATGACAGGCATGCCCCCCGGCTCGTTTGACTGTTTCGCAAGGTCAAAATCGGATAACATTATATGTCCAGACTGGTGCAGGAGAATATCTGCGGGCGACATGTCAGCGGTGACACGAAATACGCAAAAAAAGCAGGCTGCACGTACTCTCCGGCTTGAGATCGCGGTAGATAAACCCCATAAGATGCAAATACTCCAGCGCAGCCACCACCTCCGCCGCATAAAACCGTGCAGCCTCTTCAGGCAGACACTTTCCCGGCCGCGTCTGCAGCGCCCGGAAAAACTCGCCCCCCATGCAATACTCCATGCAGAAAAACAGATAACCCTCAGACTGGAACGAGTGATACAGCGTCACGATGAACGGATGATTCGCTGTTGCGAGAATCTCTTGTTCCGTCAGCGCGCGCTTAATCTTCTTGCGCTCGATCATTTCCTTTTTCGACAGCACTGAGTGCATAAAAAATAACCGTGAGCAAGCGGCGGCGACTGCACGCGGGTACCCGCGAAACGTACCTTTCATGGCGAATAGCTTGTCCGTCTTCTTCTCGCGCACGAGATAGACTTTCCCGACATCGCCTTTACCCAGCATCTTAATCTTGACAAAGCTCGACGGGCCCACCTCGACCTATTTTTCGTGTAAGCAGTGTGCATCGAACGAAACGAAACGCAAAACGCACCTGCCGGACTTTAATCGAGTTGCTGGAATATGTTCTCCGGAACGCGACCTTGCCGGGGCCCTCGGCCATGCCGTTGCTCACGCGTGGTGTCACCGCCGCCGTGTTCCCACGGCTCTGATGTGTCGGCCGGCCGCGGGAGGACCCTGACGAGATGGTCTCGAGCGAGTCGCCGTGCTCGAGTGATCCCACGCTCGGCAATGGGGGCACGACATCAGCGGGCGCGAGCATGCCGTTCTTCGTCGTCGAGTTTGAGCGCGAGCCCGAAAAAAGGCCCTTGGCATTAGGCGCCGAGGCGACACGACGAATGAACCGGGTTGCTGACGCACCCATGGCCTTGGGTGACAGCGGGCCCGAACGGGATGTTGAGGGAGACGTGGGCTGGATGGCAAACGCCGCCTGAGACGGCCCAGCAGTGGAGGGTTTTGAGAAGAGGGCGGTACTGGGGCTCCGAGAGAGCTGCTTTTCAGGCTTTGGACGCGACCTGGATTTGGACGAGGCGGCGACAGAGAGTGCATCGACAGACTGCTGGTGCCGCGGGTGCCGGGGCGGGCCTAGAGCGCGGTTCGAGTCGCTGGATGGGGTGTTGTTTGAGGAGTTTGAGGACGACGAGCGCGGGTCAGACAAAAAGGAGGCGGGGGTGAGCTGGGACGGGGTGGAGGTGAGTGGGGTGCGTCCTCGTCCACCAGCAGCGGCGAGGGAGTGAGTATCGAGCGACAAGGGGGGCCCATTCGGCGCGAGCTTGCGGGAGGACGAGTTTGCGAAACGAAAGACAGATTTCCAGGCCGGGGCAGTATTGCGGGGACTGGTGGGAGAAGAGAGCTCTACCTGGCTCTGGGAGGGCATGGGTATGAAGCCCTTGGGGTGGTTGTGGTGGTATAAGCCAGGCTGGGAGAGTACTGGGTGAGTACTCAGAGAGTACCACTGGTGGTGGTGGGTGACCTAGGGTCAAACTGATGTCCAATCAAGACACCCTTGGATCCACCCACTGTCGATCTTCTTCTAGTGAAATCTTATTTATCACCAGAACCATTAGAAAAGTCACGAATTGTCTCACAAAGCTCTTATATTAAACATACTCGCCGTCTCTTTTCCTCCGCGTCCATAACCAAAAAACCCCGCAGCCATCTCTCCTTCATATGATCCAGGTACACTCCACCCTGACGAATACCTGAGACTCAGTGAGAGTCTCGCACTGCCTCGCAAAGGTCTTCGCTGCTTCCCGGGCGCAAGAACCTCTCCAGTTGCCCACCCTGTCTTCCCAGGATCCTGCCATTCCATCACGGAAACTGCCAACTTGGCTACTCGGCCTCGACGGGGATCTTTGTACGCGTTCCGTTCACATAGGCCCCGGGTCACGGTCACGACGGCCACGCCGTCCCAAGAAAACGAAAAACGCGCTCTGACGCGTGTCGCATTATCCAGGCGCCAATCCGACCTGACACCATTATGCCCATCCGCTAGCCGAGTGTACTTCTCGGGAGTCGCAGGAAAGACCGTCAACGTCGGCGCAGCGCGTTTATGAAATTCGGTCAAAATTCGGGCGGCTTCCCGTTGCGTCCAGGATCCGCAACGCCGTCAGTCGATGGCCAGCGATGGCCCTCTTGGATGTGATTTGCGTCGTGATCGCTTTGCCTGCATCCAGCTTCCCGCCGCCACCCACTGGGCGCATTTTCCTGTGGATCTCATTCGATCAGAACACGTCTTGGTCTCTTTACAACGATCTCGACCTCAAATGACGCACCCACCTTCGCAAAACCACAAAAATTCCTAGCCGAATATCTCGGAACCTCCGGTTTCCGGCACCACGCCGCTGATGACGGAAATTACGGATTTTTTGCCATCGTCGCAAAACGCCTGAACATGTGTGTGTGCCTAAACACTGTGGAATTAGATTGCGAATCTCATGCTCTGCCTGCGTCCTCTCCCCTCAAAACAAGATAAAATCCGACTCCCCAAACGTTCTGATTTTGCTTTGTCACGCGCGGACGTGAAATTTCGACCGACACCGCGCGTAATATAAAGCTGATACCAGGTCCCCCGTCATTCCCCCTGGTTTACGACGATGACCTTCAACCAGGGCTCCTCCACCGCCTCTGCTGTTGAAACCGCGCCGCTGTTAAAAAGCTCGCCGCCACCATACTATCGCAGCATAGACAACGATGATGTCCTCGAACCCTCGTCGCCTATTGTCGACCCCCCACCATTGAATGATTTCAGCAACGCCGACGTCGCGTGGATATTGGCTGGCCTATGGTCGGCGGTCTTTCTCGGAGCATTGGGTGAGTTCTGTGATTACCATCCCCGTCATAACCTTGATCCCATCTATTATTATCACGCTAGACGGTGAGCAGACGAGCAACTCACTCGCAATTCTGGGCGCTCACCAAAAATCAGGAACCGTCGTCGCGACATTGCTGACGCCGATTGGAAGCGATTTTAACAAATCCAACCAGGCGTCGTACATTGGTACCTCGTACCTGCTCTCACTATGCTGTTTTACGCCGCTATATGGTGAAAACCAAGAAATTCGCCTCTTCACGCGTTTAAACTTACCGTGCACCGCCAGGCCGACTATCCGACATTTTGGGCCGCAAGGGCGCAATGCTTCTCGCGTTATCCCTTTTTGGTACGCTGTTTCCCTCCGTATGCGAACAGATGCGGACGAGTTAACCAACATTGCCAGGTTCGGGCACGATACTGTGTGGGATGGTTCCGTCGATGGAAACGCTCATTCTTGCTCGCGCATTGGCGGGCATGGGCGGCGGAGGGCAAGTCGATTCGTTCCGCACCCCTTCGCTCCATGCTAACCTTCTCGCAGAGTCATGACAGGTACCGACCGGTGCCCTTCCTCGAACTTAGATCATTATTCATCCCCCGCCTTCTAGTGTCGACTATCGTGGTTACCGATCTAATACCACTGTAAGCACGCTCGCTAAGATGATCCTAGCCAGCCCCGTGTTAATGGCGTTGGTTCACATCTGCATCTTAGGAAACAGCGGGGCCTGTACCAGGGCATGGCGAATATGTGCGTTGCCCTGCATCGTTGCATCCATATTTTCAATCGCCCGTCTTTCTCGCTCATAATATCGCTTAGATTGTTTGGCCTAGGTGCGGGAATAGGCGGCCCTCTCGGTGGTTGGATAAACGATGTGTTTGGCTGGTCAGTTGACGCGGTCTCTCGTGTCTCCATCTGTTTGTTATCTCACCAAACGGGACAGGCGGTCGGCCTTCTACTTTCAGGTCTGTACCTTATGTCCTGTCTCCTTCCTCGGCGGACAATGCTAATGGGTATTTTCTCGCGGCTATGTATCTTTGTAGGCACCTCTACTGATCTTCAGCGCCACATTGGTGACATGGAAAGTAAACATACAACTACCCTCCGATGTGCAGGATCAGCCTTTACACGAGAAACTGCGCCGCATCGATGTCCTGGGATCCGTGACGCTTGTGGGCACGGTTGGTTGTCTCCTCCTCGGGTTCAGTCTAAAGACGACCGAGGAGATTCCTTGGTCACATCCGCTCATATACGGTCTCTTCGTGGCTAGCTCCATCTGCGGGGTCTCATTCATACTTGTTGAGACATACTTGGCTCCTTTTCCCGTTATGCCTCTGCGTCTCATAACGCAAAGGACCCCACTTGCAGTCTCAATCTCCAATCTCTTCGCAAGTATGACCGCATTCTCAATGGTAAAAATAATTTCCTAAAGTCCTTTTTGGGTTTCCCGCAACTCACTCCGTTGCGTTCGCCAGCTGTATAACGTTCCCTTGGTAGGCAGCTCAGCTCCATGCGTCTTTTCGAGACTCATGCACGGCCCGAAGTATTTTTCTGCAGTGAAGCTTTATTCCGCTGCAAGCGCAGGTGCGATCTTCATCAAGTAACTGTGCTGCACTCTGACCATTATTCAACGATAAGGTTCCCATCTATTGCCCCATTCAGTGGGTAGTTCATTTACTCCGGCTGGAAGCACCCGCTAATGGAGCTTTCTTGGCTGGCAGATAGCCATATCGTGTGGAAGGTCCGTATAGTTCCACTCTCAGTAAACGATGATCGTTCTCACTGAATGTTCTACAGTGTGACCGCCGGCTGGTCCGTATAATTAATTCTACTCCCAGCAAACGATGATCGTTCTCACTGAATGTTCTGCAGGATGATGCGGCGAACAGGGAAATTATATACGCTGACGCTGGTTGCTGCCGCGTCGAGCATTTGTGCGAACGTTCTCGTGACGTTCTGGAAGGAGAACACTTCAGGGTGGCATTTGTGGTTAGATATCGTCCCGCAGGGGTTTGGCATGGCCAGTTTTATCACGACCACCCTGATCGTTCGTATACCTCGCTCTTCGCCGTTTGCCGTGCTTTTTTTCGCCTCGACTCACGTACGTTCACAGGCTATGATTGCAGGGGTGACCAAAGAAGACATGCCCGTCGCCACAGGAAGTGAGTTTTCTGTCGTGGCGTTTTTTTTTTTTTTCATTACGCAAAACTTCTGCAGTTACCTATCTTTTCCGGACGACTGGCCAGGTCCTCGGCGTAAGTCTTAGCGGTGCTATTCTGCAAGCAGTGCTCCTGCAAAAACTCCGGATGAGAATTCAAGACCCGCGCTCCGCAGAGGTCGGTTTTTCTGCCAATCACATTCCCATAGAGACAGCTGAACATTGTTACTACCATAGATTATCTATGAAATCCGGCAAGTCCTACATCATGAGGTCGCGTCTCGATTGAACTTACCTCCCTGCAGACATTCGGCGGAGAGTATCCGTGATCTTGACCCCCAATGGAAAAAGGCGGCGGTTGATTCGTACGCAGACGCCCTACGGGCTGTCTTTATTTTCCAGGCCGCAATGGCCTTCTTGGCGTTCCTGTCTTCCCTTCCAATCGAAGAAAATCCATTGCCGTAAGCAATACTTTGCTAACAATACCTTCTTGGACAGTTTTATACTGACCCTTGCGTCGCTATGTCCTAAAATACACAGCGGAACCCGCCAGGAGCAGGAGGAGCACTACCGCAACCAGGAACTCGATAGAGACAGTGACACAGACAATGGATTGTAGGATAAATAAAACTGGATGTATTTGTATCACAATGCAGTGTGGTTGGCTGGGTTTATTGCCTATGCCGATCCCGACAACTACGACCGTGATCGTTTCGTTCAAGTTTCTACTTCGGACGGCGCTAAGTCTGCGCCGAGAACATGTATGTATTCTTCTTCAGTTCGATCTAGTCGCGGTGTTGTGTTCCTGTTCGGGTGGCCGCGCATGTGGGTGCCGCGGGGTAGGCAAGAACTCTAACGCGCGACATAATTATTTTGGATTCGGATTCGGGTGCACTTCTTCTATCCACCGTCTCGGCGGTCTTTTCGCCACTATCACGCGTCCCTCGGTAATTCCGCTCTGGTCGTCGTCGCTGTCTGCATACCGGCCTTTATTTGGGCGCGCGGGGCACGGAAGGATGCTAGATGCAGAGACTGTCACCACGGCGGCTAGAAAGGTGAAGCCGAAAAGCGAGGAGACGAATTGGCGCTTTTGGGTGAAGCGTAGCGTTCGATGCATCGTCGGGTTATAGCTAAGAACATAAAATGAGCTGGTTTCGGTGGTTGAATCGGACAATTGGGCGCACCAGGGCAGCGAACATGGACGAGCGGAATAACACGGATGTTTGCTTGTACCTGCCGATCCAAATACCCATTACTTCCTCCTTCACTCCGACCGCGACTTGAAGATGAATCATGCGAATAAGGCGATGAGAAATTTGCGGGTCATCCGCGACGTGAAAGCGCGAAAAGGTGTCCTCGAGAACGAGATTTCTCGCCGCGCATACCTCTACGTCGCGCGCAACACCACCCTGCCCCCGCAGGTCCGCCACCAGGCCCAGCTGCAGCTCAACACCTTCGGCAGATACACGCGCCCGACCACTGTGAAAAATCGCTGCTCAGAGACGGGACGAGGACGGGGTATCATCAGCGAATTTGCGCTGTGCAGAGTACGATACGCTGTCTCGGGCCAACTACTTTTTTGCTCATAAACATTCAGTATCAATTCCGGTTACGAGCGCTGCACGGAGAGCTCAACGGCGTCCACAAAGCCTGCTGTGCGTATTTCGGATTACCCTGTGGATTCCGGACTAAAGACGTTTACAGGGTGATAAATACAAGAAATACAAAAGCCAGAGGTTTCGCAAGTCAAAAAAAGGAAGGAGAGACTGTAGTTTAATTTCAAGTGGACGCAGGCGTGTTCTCCGCGCTAGTAATTTCAGCGATGCGAAGCTCAGGCTCCGCTCTTTCTCTCCTCCACCTATTAACAATGTTGAGAGTCGCTGGGTCCACCAAGAATCTATTATGAACGTGAGTTTTGAAGTAACAAGACTGTAAGACGAAGAAACAGACCCGTATTGGCGGAGCCACTTTTCGCTAATCTCCCAGTTGCTGTGGGCCAAAACGTCGTCCCCGTGGATAGTCACCGCATTTCGATAGTCAAGGAGGCAGTCGACGAGGTCGAAGCGGCCTGCGATACTTTGAGTTGCGGCCCGCAACAGAAGTAAAGAAACGTACCTCTCAAGAGGATCATACGATCCCGAAGTTCTGGGTGCAAGATACGGTCGATAACGCTCTCTGTGTCAATGGTCAATGAATGAGAATCAGCGCGCTTCAATGAACGGACCATGAGGAACGGTCCTGAGAGCAAAAGGTCAGAAAAATAACAAAAAGTAGAATAAGGGTAATCACCTCTGCACCAGTGTCGGCCGAAGAGAAGAGGGTAAACAGTAGGCGGTATTCCTCTTGTAGTTGTCGAGGTGGTAGCTGCGCGAGAGGTCAATGATATGGATTAAATTCTGGATACAACTTACTGAATGAGCTTGTACGCCTCGCTCTTGTTCGGATCGTCGTCCTCTTCAGTTTGGTCAGGAGGGGACATTTGATTCTGATTCGATTGCTGCTGCTGCGGCTGCTGCTGCATCGTCGCCGAGGGAGCATTCTGAGTCGGAGAGAACGAAAGAGGCGGAAGCGAAGGATCAACACCCATATTAACGCCGGACATGTACGAGTTCTGGTAGTTGGACTGAGAGCCACTGGCAAAAGTAGGGGACGCATTGGCGTTGGGGGAGTGTTGGAGAACATAGGCGACCCGTTGCTGCCGCGCATAAGATCGGAGAACAAAGCGTTGTTGTTGCCGTCTCGGGCGCCGTACACATTGTTGCCGGGCATACTAGGGTTCATGTTGACGAGCACAGGGTACCCGTTCTGCCCCGCGTCGGCCTCGTGGTGGTCGGTGGTCCTGGTCTTTTTGCGACTGTTGCTGGACTCATCATCGGCACCGCGCTTCTGTCCCTGAGGCAAAGACGCTTCGGAGGACTTCTTGCGCTTCTGATAGCCTTGCCAGGCAGTGTCGGTCTCGGACCTGTTTATGAAGTTGTTGAAGTCGGTGATATCCCACCCGAGCTTGGGCAAGAGGCCACCCGCGCCCTCTCCAATAAAGGCACCGAGACTGCGCAGTAAAGTACGCAAGGTCTGGTTTTCGTCCATCAAATCTAGCGCAAATGAGCTCCTATTCGTATAGACTGAAAATTACCTACCCTTGAGCATATTTTTGAGCTCATTGACTGCCTGATCAGTCCCGCCAGAAAGAATTTCGACACGGGTTTCGAGATCTCGAATCTGGGATGATCAGTGTGTGGGAAGACGAACAAGTGGATTGACAGACCTTCTGCTGCTTTCTGAGACGGAACTCGCGTTGTGCAATGCGGTTCTGGTCGCGTCTCGCAGCCTGCGAGCTGTGGATAGAAGCGTAAGCATGTTGACTCTGCCATGACTAGGAAGGGATTACATACTTGGGGTTTTTCTTACGCCCGGGCTTACCAGGCTGGCTGCTCGATTCCAGGTCCGAGTCCTGCGCAGAATCAGTTAGCGGCCATTTATCACTGACGGGAAAACACACATTGTCGACGGAAATACTGCGTTCGGTTCCCATTTTCACCTAATGTTGGCTGAGAGAGATTACGAATCTGCCCACTGTAAACAGCAGCAACGACAAAGCACAGCCTCTTTCCCACGATAATGCAAACGCGCGATACGTGCGGAAATTATTTGCTTGAATATTCCCTACCTCATTGGCAACAACAGCAATCCGATTTAGAAGGTTAGGCCCTGTCGCTCGTTTTAATTTCGAGAGAACCGAAGCTAATCATATGGATTTTCTTTCCCAATCAAGGCAGTTGAGAAGGAATACCTCTGCGGATCTCGCTCGATTCAATTGAGAGCAGCAAGTGTGTGAAATCATGCTCACCACCCGCTATGTGTCGGGCGAGTGGTGCTTCGTTGTCAACCACGGTGGAGTTTTTTCTGCGCATGCCCTGGTATCTCGGAATTATCCTTGATCAACATAAAACACCGTCCTTACATAGGCCAAAAGACCCAGAGGTGGAATGCAGCACCTTATCTATTAAAAATCCCGCTATAAACGTTCGTTCGAAAAGCACATAAACGCTACCACCTGTCTTCGATGGATACCATTCTGCGTTTTGCATACTCGAAGCCAGAAGAAATTCGGACGTTTCGCGCGTTCAAGCGACTCGATGATGCGACTGAGGTGGAATTATATGAAGTCAGCGCGCTCCCTTGCTGTCCATTTTGATCCGTACTCACCTGTCCAAGTTTTACCACTCGGTATTTGGACCTGCGTCCGGGGTGACAACTTTTCAGCGAAAGAATCTGGTCACGAATGTTTGGGAGCCTGCTGGGGAGATATCTTGGGCGTCAAATTCCAACACAAACGCAACCGTGTACTTCGGTACAGATGAGGTGGACAAGATCCTGTGCTCGAGTTCCATCCCATTTAGGGCGCTATAGGTCAACATAAAAGATCTAAGGAAGCCGAAGAAATCAAGCAGCCAGTAGGTGCAAGGTTCTACCAGGGTTCACGGGACTCAGATAGCGCGTAGGTCCCGTCGATTCAAGGCCGGAGGTTCAGAGTACAAGTGGAAGTTGTCGGAAGGAAGTGACCTCTTCGTTTGTGTTCATTATCCTGTCCACTCAAAATTTTAATTGGTCGTGCAGTGCGTGGATTCACGAGGCAAAACCGTCGCAACGTGGAGTCAAGAAGAAGCAACGTTGCATGTCGGGGTACAGGCGGAAACGATACTGGACCGAATGGTTGTTACCTGCCTATTGAACTTATGGATAAGACAGCTTGGACATTGGTGACAAATGATCCATCGAGCGGACAGTAGATTCAGCTCTGTAGCGCGGCTAATGATACAGATTTTGGATGGGCGCGACACCAAGTGAGTCAGGACAGTCACTTGTTACCGGGCTTCGAATTGGACCACTAGTGATGCAAATCAGCGGTGTAGGTAGGTAGGAAAGGAAACGGGCCAACTTCGCTTAGTGCGTTTCTTGTACATGATACGATGGCCACATTCACGGCAACGTATTGGCTCTCGGGATTTGATTTCATTCGTCGCGCCGCAGTCTTTAGTCGGTATCAGAAAACCGTCGCGTCGCGCGTAAAACACGCACCAGCGCAATTGTAATCCATAGCTTCTTTTGGGGCAACAAGGCCCGCGCCATAGCGGCCGCTTGGAGGCGGGTTGCTCTGCGTTTGTTGACCTGACATGAATGAATGATGACGCCGGAAACAAGCCTTGGTATTTGCCGCCGAGGATGCTGTCAAACAACACGCTCACGACTAATTAGGCAACCAATTAGCACTGTAACCTTGCGCGCGTATTTCTTAACCGCGCGTTTTTTGGCAGCGGACAGGTTTCTCGACGTCCCAACAACAAACAATGCCTTATTGACAGCATAAAACAGGCCCGCCATCTGTCCTCCCTGATTGAGGCTGTGTCTATCGCCTCCATGCAGCGCAAAAATCCCCAGTGATATTTTTTCCGGCGGCATCTCGCGTCGTTTGACGTGCCTTGTGCAGTGATGGGCTTACCTTGGAGATCACATTTGACATCCCGTTTCGCGACCTCCATTTGCGCTGGTCTGGGGTAACCAAAGCATTCGTTTCTGTCTCTCTTTCGGCCACTGTACTTTCAAATTGTACTCTTTTGCACCGACCATCGGATGCGATTCACCCAACAAACCGCGACTTTCGGTATCCAACAATAACCGGAGGCTTTCCTATCCAGGTCCAGCCGGCTGATCAGGTAATCTCCTTGCCAACGACAATTGATCCTTTATTTGGTTTCGCGACCAGGAATGCTCTGTTCGACAATGATAATTGTGTACTGGCCTCTTGGCAACAGGACCGTGGGCGTTACCACGTATCTAACCTGGAACCCTACTTATATAGGCCGCCTCCATACCGAATGTTTCCCGAGGTCGTCTCCTTCTAAGATTATACCCCGCCCTTTTGCTTTCATTCGACAATGACCACACTCCCTTCTTTCGTCGAGCTCATGTCGTCTTTGGGCCTAGACCAGACCGCACCTGCGCCTCAGCGCTCGACATCGTCGTCGCCGCGCTCCTCTCCGTCTTCTTCGCCTCGCATGCCGAGCGTCACCCCGCCGTCTCCCACCAAATCCAGGTCGAGCCCGTCGCTTCGCGACGCTGGGGCATCTCGCAATCGTCTCGCGAGGTATTCGCCTTATTCTCCGGTATTCGTGAGTCTTGCTATCGCGTTACACGCGCCTGTGTGAACTTTTCGCCATCTTTAGCCATTGTCTTCGCGCCGGGGGAGCCTTTCTTCTGTTTCTTCAAACTCATCTTCGGACTATGACCGACCTACTGCCCGGGTACGTGCTTTAGCACCTTTGTATCCGACTGGCAATTCATCCAAATCTAGGCTTATTCCACTTCGCCCCGGCCGCCTTCGTCGCCTCGCGCGCGTAAACGGCATGGAAACAATCTCACAGTGAACGTATATGGGTCAAGTGGCGACTTGTCTGCCACCACCCCCATCTCGACTTACGTGCGCAGAAAAACACCCGGAGCGTCTCCCACCTCTCCTATATTCCCTCGCGATGCGCTAGAGGAGTCCCCTTCCGCCTCCCCCATGCCATTCAGCATCCCTACGCTCCCGTCTCTGTTTCCGCGCTCGGCAAGCTCAGAGTCGTTTCCTCTCACCCCCAACTCGGACCTCGACGGCAACCCGTCATCGGAGCGCAGTTCTCCAAATTATCCTACCAAGCCGCTCCCCGACATTATAGAATACCACCGCTCGTATCACACCGGCGTCCGCATCTCCTCGCCGCCGCGCACCTCAGAGCTCACCAGCGGGCGTCATCCTCGCTCGCGCGCTGTTGTACATATCGCCCAGTCGTGATCTGGACTCGTCGTGTATGTGCGTACGTGCATTGTACTTTTAGGCCCGAACTCTTGCACATGTATATTATGTACTTTACTGCCAAGTCAGTTCGTACTCTACAATCCTTTGGACATTCGCCACGCTCGTTATCCCTTTCGTATAACCTATGATATACCTCTTAGGTCGGCTGTGGTCCTTCTACTCCTTCCCTCATTACTATACCATCTAGTACCCCTGCAATCAGTGGGGTAACCGAGAATGCAATAAAAAAAGGTGTGATACAACAAGCAGTCACTAGGCAACTCGCATGGAATTGAGTGAACGAAGGGCTTGCGGCGATCTTGTACGCAATCATAGAATTTTCTACGTTCGCACGCAATAGAAAATAGAGAACAAGGATACAGGATACGAGTCGCCATCCTAGGCATTGCTCGGCTGTCATCTTGGATCCCCTCTGCCATTAATATGAAGAGAGTAACAATCGTGTGTACTTGTAAATCGGTCCCGCCTGGAGAAGAATACTAATGCCATCGCGATTTCCTCAATCATGTGAATCTTCATTCTCGCCTGGGCATTCACTATCCATCTCTTCTGCGCTTTCATACTGGGACCCACACCAAAAACAATACGCGTAATTGTCGCGTAGATACGAAAGCACCAGCTCTAGTCGGTCTGGAGCCTGAACGCATTCATTAGTACCTATTGGATCATAGTGATCGCAAATTACCTACATGGAGACGCAAAAAATGTGTTGTTTCTTCCAAGACTTCCGATGAGAATTCGTTGCTTGTTGGCAGAACAGCAGCTTTGACGTCGCCATCATCTAAAGCTCCCAGCGGTTGGAGGGTGTCTGCCGCCATCTGCCGGCGAAGCCGGGCCTCGATACTGACAGTCGAGTCGCGATCGCGTTCGTGGTCCCGTTTCGATGGAGGCGGACTGATTTCCAGCGTTGTGCGGATATTCAATGCATCCAGGAGACCAGGGGGGAATGAGTCTGGGTTGTTAGGGTTCAACCACAAGACATTGAACTACAGCGTCGGTATCTCAGTTCTTGCCGAAGTGGAAGTGAAGGCAACATCGCAACACTGACTGTTTTCCCCGCTTTCTCATCGAGACTGGCGCATGTGCGTTGCGCCGGAGCTGGGAAGGAACGGGGCGATGAGCGGGTGCAGTATAAATAATACAAGCTAAAAATGTACCGAGTCGGCCCTCGGCGCGTCGTTCCTCGTATTCGTGCTTCGCGCGATCCCTGAAACTGCGATGAGTCACGTCGTCTGCGGCCATCTTGGCCATCTTCGCGACGCGCTCTGCAGATGTCGGGGAACGCGGCCGCTTTACCCCCAAACGAATACCCCGCTTCCCTGTATCGCGATCATTTATCTTGTATTATTGTATTGGGAACAAGGACAATAACCGACCAGCCCATTCATTTATTGGCAAGGGTTCGACTTGGTGGCCGGACCGCTTGGGATTTGCAGACGAATCACTGTTAGAGGGTCCGGCTACGGGGTCCTCGTCGGGTAGTGACTCCTGTGCGGGGGGCTGCGTCAAACCCTCCGAGTCGGCTGTTCCAAGCGCCTGCCCCGGTTTGAACCCCATCTTCATCATGATAGACAGCGCCTTGTTGCCAGAGCTAATCCCGGCATCTTCGTCCTCTTTGGCGCGCTCAAAAAGACTCTTGCTGAGACCTTCGGTACGCGATTCGAGTTCCCGCTGGCGTCTGCCCTTAGTCCGATTCTGCTCATTCTTCAGCTGAGATTGTTTCGCTGCTTCCTTGCGAATTTGCGAGTAGGTTTTCGGCGCTGAAGTCGGCTTTGCATCGACAAGAAACTTGTCGAGATTCGCGAGATAGTCGTCTTCGGAATCAGACATTGGAACGGTCACGTGAAATTGAGTTGACGTCAGCAATATGGGATTAGTATATATTTTTTTCATAAAATAAATATAATCGGCGCGTACTTTGTACTACGCGGTCAGAAAAGTCAACAGCAGGCATCGTGATTGAGGGAACCGAACAGCAACACGTTACATACTATAAACTAAAGCCTCAGAGCGCAACGGGTTGACGAGGTGAAATGCAAAGGGTGGCGTCAGTGAAGTGATGTCGGTTATCGAGTCAACTTCGCTGTCAAATGAAGCGATAACGAGCAGGAGCGGGCATGAAGTGGTATGTGGGCGGCATTAAAACATAAGGCGTAAGTATCAGGCGGCGGGGGCATCGGCAGCGGCGGCGGGTGCGGCAGCGTCTTCAGCAGCGTCCTCGTCGTCGTGGGGAGTGTTGACGGCAATCTTGACGGCAATCTGTCTGCCACCAACCTCCTTGCCCTGGAGGGCCTCAATCGCCTTTTTCTGCTCCTCCTCGCCACCGACGTCGACGAAGCCGTAGCCCTTGCTCTTCCTGGGCTGTCCCCAGCGGCGGCGGACGATGCGAGCAGACGCAACAGCAATACCAGCGTCGGTGAACAAGGCGGAGAGACCAGCGTCGTCAATGTTGAACCCGAGGTTGGCGACAAAGAGCATGGTCTTGGACTGCTCACCAACGGGGTCCTCGCCAGCGGGACGGGGGGCACGGGGCGCCTTGGGCTTGCGGACACGAGGGGCCTTCTTGGGGGCCGCACCGTCGGCAGGGGCAGCCTCGCCTTCAGCAGGGGCTGCGGCAGCTCCCTCTTCGCCCTCCTTCTTGGGCTTTTTCTACCAAGGAAAAATTAGGGGCTTTGAGGCAGAAATAAGAAATGAAAGGACACGTACGGCGGCCTTCTTCTTCTTCTTCTTGGGCTTGGCCGCCTCGTCGGTCTCAGGAGCAGCGACGGCGGCATCGTCGGCCTTAGGGGCGTCGCCGTTCGCCTCGGCTTCAGAGACCTCCCCGGGAACAGCCTTGCTGCCACGCCTGCCGGGTCTCCTCTTCGCCTTCTTCTCCTTCTTCTCCTTGTCCTTTTGTTCGGAGGGCTTGGCAACCTCGACGATAACCTGGCGGCCGTCAAGTTCCTTCTTGTCAAGGGCCTCGACAGCCTTTTGGGCGGCCTCTGCGGTGGTCAGAGCGACAAAGCCATAGCCTGCGGAGCGGGTACCGCGCAGGATGACCTGGGCTGAGATACTGATGGCGGGGAAGGGTCAGCGTCGGTTGATATGCCAGCGAATGCTGTGCGCGCTGATGCCACGTACATGTCGCTCGAGACCGGCGCAAAGAAAGTCTTCAGCCCCTCATCCGTGGTAGAGTACGCGAGGTTTCCTGCGAAGACCTGGGGAGATTAGACGGGGAAATAGAAGAAAAGGAAAAAGAAATACCTTGAATCCAGGGACTTCGACCTTTTCCTGCGTAACGGGAGGTGCGCCGTTCTCGGTGACTGGGGCGGCGGGGGCGTCAGACATGATGAGCTCTGAGCTGAGTATTTAGATGTGGATGAACGTAAACTGAATGAACCGGTTTTTGTGGCAACTTGAAGGTCAAGAGAAAATTGGGATTGTTTCAAAAGAAGCCTTATAACTCACGCCAGTGATGGCGGGCCGGAATTAGAACACCGCGCGTCGTCGTCATGCACGCCATCACACGACTCTCTCAAGTGCAAAATATTTCGCTACTGAATCGCTATGCCTGCTGGGTTTCTTTTCTGGCAATTTTATCTCTTTCCCTCTCAGCTTTCTGCTCGGCAGTCCAAAAAACCAGAAACGATTTGGATCTACTTGACAGTTTCGTGATCTCCGCACGGCAATGTCCATATTACTGCGCAGTCTAGAATTTGGGCATTCTTTCGCGGGCGCCCTGCGCCGCGGCATAACTGCGTCACCAAGGAAAGTCTCCCAGGACGGTCCCCGCAAAATACAAACCCGTAAGAACCTGGGACGAACAATTTTTGACGCAGCTCAAAAGTTAGAACACGTTGGGCACACGAGTTGTGATTGTCGTCTTGGATTGCACGGCACAACAAGCGCCTTGACAGCGACATGCCTTGCGGGTACTTGCAGTCTGGTAGTTAGCTGCCAGCACGATGTCTAGGTAGCCGAAGAATACACCCGAGCGTGAAAAGAAGGTAAGTAGATGGTACCAAGATGGTACGAGGGCAGGGATGAATCTCACATCCTTTTTTCAACAGACGCCCTAACTATACGCGAAATCAAGCTTGTCAAAAACGGTGCCCAGAAATAGCAAACTGTAAAAAACTTGAGAGATGAAGTTGGGATGCGATCAAAGACCAATATTGCAAAGGACTTGACGCCGAAATAACCTCGATCTATACCACGCATGGTGAGATGATGACACTAGCTCAAGTGTACGTACCTAGAAAAAAGTGCAAAATCGACGAAATATTATCTCCAGAAAATCTCAAACGGTCAGAACTTGAATTGACAGCGTACCGACTTGGACGCCAGCAAGGACGGATACAGTAATTGTTGTGGAACGGTCTGAGCCTCTTATGAAGGATTGGTTGTTGGCTTTCAGCTGCTTCCGAGGCTTTGAGTAAACCAGCCGCCCAAAAATCACAGCGAAGATCCAGCCAGTAGAACAGAGAAGCCCGGCCAGTGAGCTCGATGAACGCCGCGTGGAAAGAGTAAGATAAACTATCAACGTAAGAAGGGCGCTCTCGACCTGCGGCATGGTTATCGTTCAACCACTCCCTGGATGCGTGATGATGCAAGTAGATTTATTTGTCGAGTAAGCTCCAGACGCGCGAACAAGGCAGGAAACCATCCATGTCGTCGGTCGATTGAGGGTGAAACGATCACGCGGGTAAATGCACATGCCAGCGATTGCCTAAGGTGGGCACTCGACTCGTCGAAGGAGGGGTAAGTAGTTTTTTCCCAGCACGCGTGAAAATTTGAAATTTGACCCGCCTAACCGTGTTGAGATCCAGATTTTGGCCCAATACCCTCAGCGTTGTAGAATTCGTCTTAGAGCATTCCAAAGGTTCTGAGAAAACAGGAGCACATCCTCGGCTGTCAGTGAGCTGCTCGCAACGTGCTCGTACTTTTGGTGTGATCTCTGGAAAATTGCCGTATCCGGCGGTGCACAAAGGAGGGTCACAAATGTAGGTCAAGAACTGTAGCCTGGCAGGTCTACTGATGAAGAAACAAATCTAGCACGGTCGACCCCAGCAACAGAGTGCAACTGGAGCTCATAAAGAACCCAATGGAACTTGAATGGAACACGTCCTGAGTGACAATATAGTCCGGCAATCTCTTGCGTCATACGATTGTACGGTGTTGACCTTGAATGTCTCTATAAAGCGCCTGCGGTAATCAGGCACATTAAAAGTCCACCATACAGTCCTACCCTGCGCATCGCCAAGCCACTCGAGCTTGCTGTTCTGGCGGCTGAAGAGAACTCGACGTAGAGGTGGATATCTGATATCCTCGAACGAGTCAAAATCCGATAGACAATCGGCGGGTCCGGGAAAACGGTGTTCTAACCAGCGAGGGATAGGAGGTGCCGGGCGGGGACGAAAGTGGAGGTGTTCGCGCTCGGGAAGGGATCTGGCGAGATGGTCGTCGGGTCGCAGAAAATTCGAGATCTTTGGTTGGACGGCTTGCGTTGCGCGACAAACTCCGAGTCACCTTGGACGTTGGTGGTACTACATGTTTGGTAGTCGCGTATCTCGTTTCAATCTCCGATTGATCTCACGCTTCTGTCCCCTCACTCACTCGCAACCCGACATGCTCCTCTAAGAATACCCATAGAGCAAGGCGGTACTAGAATAACTGGAAGACATGACATGATACCCTCCAACACCAAGAATTTGCGCAGACACAGAAAGAGGAACCGGAAGCTCTAGAATTGAATGGAATAGCGGTTCAGCGGATGAATTGGAGGAGTTTAACAAGGACTAGGTAAGTCTTTGTTCTCACTCGCTGGTTGGCAGCGTACAGTACCTCGGGAAGCTAAGTAATTTGTGCCAAAGATCTTTGTTTGGGGCTCATTACCGCCCGGGAAACGGATTCTCAATCGATAATGCCGCTCGCGAACACTTTGTGACGTTAACCATACTCCACGACGCCGTGGCTGGAGTGTTCTCCTAGCACTCACCATCGCTATCCTCCATGCGTTCCGTCTCCCGCAGTTGCCCTGGGATCAGGAATTCTTTCGCCAAAATTCTTGAGCATATCAAAGACGCAGGTAAACTCACATTCACAATGTCCCAGCGGGGATCCAAGACTTGAGGTTGGGTAATTGGGTCAAGGATGTACCCAACGGATATATCGACACGCTCTGAAGAAACGGTCAAGGACGGTGGATCTCGATAAACGTAAGACGGAAATTTTTGGCGCCAACCTGTTCGAAGACTCGTCGTCCAAAAATGGTAAGTTAGTTCAATTTGGACATGGCCGATGGTTGCTTCGGCTACTCGTACCCGCCACCTCGTTTTGACATACTTTTCCGTGGCCAACTTCCTCGATGTGTGGACCGGTTGTTGACGGCCGGTGCGCTTTTTTTTTTTTTGAGCTGAGATACGGATATGGCATCGAGTTTCATTTCAGGTGTCCAGCTTTGCACAGAAACCTTATGCCAAGGCGTATATCTAATGGTAAGTTGGTTAAATTTGGACATTGCCGATATTTGTTTCAGTTCCACTTCGTTCTTGAAATTGCCGCGCTTTGGCGTACTTTTCTGTGTTAATTTGTTCGCCGACGTGAGAGGCTGTTGTTGACGTCCGGTACGTAAAATCAACTGGCGGAGGTCTGAACGTATAAGTAGGAATGAAAGGGTACGATAAATACTACTCATTCCATTCTACCCCAAGAACGTTTAACACAACAACACTCGCAATATACAATGAACGCGTTCTTTCGTCAGTGTTCTCATTCCTCCGGAATCCTTTCCAGCCCGATTGAGTTATTCACAACAGAAATCAATTATCGCTTCAGCTCTTGTTCCTTTCGTACCCTCAGCTGCAGCGGTTGGATGCTTCGGTGGCAGGTAGGGACTGATTCTGCAATCTTTGGTGTCCCTGGAAAAGCCGTTACACAGATTGGGTGCCATTGGCCCCATCCATTCCCTGGCCAATGATGTTTCAGTATGTACTTTTAGGCAGTGATGCAGACCGAAAGAGTCCTCAATAAACCATGTGTCAGTTTGCCGCTAGTCAAACGATTTCAGCTTGCGTTAACATCAACGGTATCTTGACGGGCGGTGATTGATAAGTAGCATAGTTCAAGCCGGAAGGCCGGGGTCTATTGTTCGGTGCTCTCGTGTCTCGAGTCCTTGCAGGTCCGAAAACTCAGCATGGCCACTTGGCTGGTAGTGTTTCTTCTGAACCGGTTGCGAGAGGGGAAGGCGGTACACCCGTCTCGTCGGAGAAGCTAAGAACGACCGAGAGCGAAAACAGAAGCATTTGCCGCGGTGAACTTTTCGAGCAAGAGCGACCTTTAAGTAGAAAGTAATACTCCTTCGCCTTTGCGACTTAGGTCTGCGGCTTCATAACGGCTTCCTTTCGTAACCATCGGTTACGGCCGTCGAGAGCTGTCGAGCCGAACGCAGTACCCGTCAGATTGGACTCATGGAATCCAGTCAAAAGATTTTGTCCGTACCCTTGATCATGGTCGACAAGCAGTAAGTAGCTTGAGAGCTCGAGACTTGCCGTGAAAAAGGGTGGACGTTGTAACATGTGTGGCCACTGTGGCACGGCGACGACGACTTGCCGTGCCCAGTGATCCGCAGATACTTAGCGGCGCCAGTGCGGAGCAAACTTGACATGAAAAAAAAAATCGTCGGGTACGTATAGCGCGGTTGTCGAGGTGAAAAGAACGGTTGTAATTTGGATGCTGGCTATGCTGTTCCAAACGTCACATTATTCCTTTTGGGAATTTTTTTTTTGGAGGTCAGAATTTTTTTTGGGTCAAATCTCAGAATGGCTTGATATTGTATACCTACATACTAGGGTGGTACAGTATCCTCAATCCCGAAGGAATTGAGCACCAGCTTCGTGGATAGGGCTCAGAAACCATCGTCGGCGCAACCGGCCGACAGCACAGCCACTGATGTTCGGTTGACGATGCGAAGGGATTTCAGTACGATGGTATATACTTAATTGCAAATGTAGGGCTGCCTGGCGAGAACCCGGGCTAAGCGGCGGAGCTGTAGGCGAGGGTGGGGGTGCCGGACCCTCAAAAAAAATATAAAAATATAAAAAAAAGACCGCATGTACAAGCTCGGCGCAGTGTAATGGTTTTGACTCACTTTCCTAATCGGGACACAGACATTGAGTCATCAGAATTACCGGCATGTCCCGTGGCAGCGGGACAGGGGCGGGATCCATCACATCACTCCCGTCGTGTCACGCCTGTCCGCCCATCACCCCCGCACCACCGTCACTGCCACAACCCATAACCGTGTGCCCGCATCACCACACGCCTCTCACACGACCGCCACACGCTCGCTCCCAGCACCGCATCACCTCGATCCTCAATTGATGCAGCCACGGTGTACTCTCGCACCGTCACGTACGCGCTATCCGGATTCCGAGTCCTTTCAATGCAGTTGACACCAAAAGAGCGGAGATAGTGGCTGTGCTGTCGGCCGATTGCGCCGATGATGGTTTCTGAGCCCTATCCACGAAGCTGGTGCTCAATTCCTTCGGGATTGAGGATACTGTACCACCCTAGTATATAGGTATACAATATCAAGCCATTCTGAGATTTGACCAAAAAAAAATTCTGACCTCCAAAAAAAAATTCCCAAAAGGAATAATGTGACGTTTGGAACAGCATAGCTGGCGGCTTTGGCCGAAATTTTTTTCACACAACCTCGCAAACTCGAAAAAGACAGGCAAGTAACCTAATCCGGATCGATCGACTGTCATGGTAACCGACAGGTTGATCAAGGGCGAAAATTACCACATTTCATTTCACATCTCTCTCTCTCCCTCTCCATCGCCCCTCCTCCCTCTGCCATCCCTTTGGCTCACATTCGTTTCCTAATGGCGCGCACCAACCTTCTCTCCATCGTTTCTGTCGCCCTCCTCACTCTCTTTGCTTCCTCCCTTTCGTCTCCTGTCAACGCCCTCTCGGTCCACTCCGGGGGTGTGGTCAGGAAACACGCAGACATTTCCCTCAGCAAGCGCTCTAAGGCCAAGAAGAAGCGCTCGAGCTGCAAAGCCCCCTCGTCTTCTTCCGCTTCCCTTACTTCGTCGTCAGCCAAGCCCAAGAGCACTACGAGCTCCACCACGAAGGCGGTCACCACCAAGGCGGTAGTTAGCACCACTAAAGCGACCACTACCAAGGCAGCCACCACCACTGCTGCTGCGCCCAAGTCCACCACCGAGGCCATTGCCGGCGCTCCCAAGCTCCGCGGCAAAGCTTGTCTAGCTTGGCCAAACTACGACTACAACAAGCTCTCCACCTGGCAGGGCAGCACGGTCGGCTTGTACGCCCTTCACTCGCCTCACATTGATTTCTTATACTCACGCTTTCTACAGGATCTACAGCTGGAATGCTGATGTGGTTCCTGGAGCCTCAGACCTCGGATTCACCTATGCTCCGATGCTGTGGGGTTGGGACAACGCTGAGGATTTCAAATCCAAGGCTGTCAAGGGATACGCCAATGTAGCTCTCGGTTGCAACGAGTCTGTCCCTATTCCGCTCTATTACCCTGAAACTGTTGCTGATGCGTTTGTGCGTTCGACAGGCCGGATCAAGCTGGCCAGAGCAACATGAACGCAGCCAGCGGTATCCAGCTCTGGCAGCAGTACATGCTGCCCCTCGCTGATGAAGGCTATTTCTTGATCTCTCCAGGTGGGTGTTCAATGCCTGCGCGATATTATTATTTTTGATCTAATTCAAATTTTCCGAACCCTCTCGTCCCCGTCTGCGTGTTCCACAGCTGTGAGCTCAGCACCTGCCGGAAAAACTTGGATGGCCGATTTCATGGCGGGCTGCACCGACTGCAAGGTTGGCGGTATTGCGGTGCACTGGTACGGCACCGATCTCACAGAATGTGCGTAAATTTCGCTCCAATCGGTTTCTGTGGCCCTCTGACTCAGTATACCTCTCAGTCCAAGACTATGTAACCTACTGGCACACCACCTACAACCTCCCCGTCTATGTCACCGAATACGCCGACCAGGTTCGTACCTGCACCCAATTGAAACTAGTTTGTTGACTAATGGGAATTAAAACACTCAGGACTTCAACGGCGGTGCCCAGGCCGACAGCGACCAGATCTGGGCCTTCATGGAGGGCGCTACGTCATGGTTAAACAGCCAGGACTGGGTCGCAGCTCACTGCTGGTTCGGTATGTCGAAATTTGTTCCGTGGTGAGATGTGCTCAACATTTACTCCTGTTTTCAGGCGCCATGGAGAACTTGGTCAATGTCAACCCCCTCAACTCACTCATGAACTCAGCGGGCGATGGCCCCAACGACCTCGGCTCCTATTTCATCAACAACTAGACCACCCTTCCTATTGCATACTCAACACACTTCCCAACGTCTCGATGGATCTCCCCATTATACCACCTCGCATTTGATTGCATGCCTGAAACCCACTTACCATTTCTTGCGCTCGACTCGCGTTCCCCGGCCACACCTGTTGTGCAGCTATGGCCACTTGCAATTCACTCCCCCCAGCGGGCATGGCTACCTATCATCTATCTAGCATCTAGTTTATGTTTAGATGTGGATACTGGCATAACTTGAACTACACGGCCAAACGCAAATTTTACGATTAGCTGTGTTTGCGGAACTTACTAAGTGGTAACATCAGTAGCATCATAATCGTATGATATTCGCCAGAAACATTATTATTTCCGGCGGCAAGAATCCGTATCTCCCTGCCTCATGGATTCCTAAGTTCATCAAAATCACACAAGTTGGTAAGATGTCGGAAAGATCCGGTTTCCCAAATAAGCAATCGACTTATAATAGCAGCGGCTAGGCTAACATCCAGCAGCAGGGCGGGTGCTAAAGCCAAAGCGAAGGATGCTTCAATGCTCCCATCGCTCTCGCCCGCTTACCCGCATCTCAATTTTTGCTACACCATCCACCTCGGCATTACCATTGCAAAATGTTGCCCAGATGTTCCCCCAGATGCGGCCAGCCTTCCACATTACTCCAAGTTCCCTCAGGTGGTCAAGTAGCGAGGACACGCCCATGTATCATTGACATTGTATGATACTCAATAATTTATTACGTCGCAGGAATCGCTCGACGCGTTGATGCTTCCAAGTCATGTGATCGAGTCATAGTCACAGTCACAACTCGAACCACCTTTCGTCCGCTCACCATCTGCTCTCTCTCGTCTTTGCTGGCAAGGTCTCTCAAGGGTTCTTCGTTTGTCCCTTCCATTTATGGTTCCCTTCAACAATTCCTCACATTGCTCCTGTGCCCTGATCAAGGATTTAAGTCTTCTCGAGCCTGCAGTCGTGCGCGCATTGCCCGCCCTGGACCTCATCATTCCGGTGGCGCAATTAACCGTCCTGAAGCCCATTTGGATGTGAACGAGCAAGCACCCTCGCAACATTCATCAACCAATATTTTGCAATGGAGACGCACTGAAGCAGCGTAAATATAAATGGCAAGCACCGTTTCTTCCTCTTTCACGTTCACCTTTGTCTGATGTCTGGAGAGCCCTATCCTCAATCGCAGTCTGGGCAGAGCTATACAATGACCACTCGTGATGAATGGCTTTCCAGTCTGGACCACTCGAACGAGGCGCGCCAACCCGGGCCGCCCAATGCACTTCAAACGAACCCATCCAGGTTCATGGACTTGCTCGCTAACACACTCAAGCTTGATCCCGACCACCGTTCTGATCTGCAGTCTTGCTTGGATGTATGTGCTCATCTTTCCCGCGTGCTCGGTACTGGCTAACGCATTTATGTCAGTTCTTCCACTCGCTCCCTCAAGATCAGCTGCTTGCACATGGGTATCTACAAGCGACCCTGTTCCAGATCGTGGAGCTCCTTCTAGAGATCAAGGCCGACTATACCGCCATGAAAGACACCCTCAAGGAGGTCCAGAAATCCATCACAGAAAACCTGGATTTGACCACGGCACAGAAGGTGTGGTTCTTGTCTCCTCTTCGAATATAACTCATGTTGGACAGGCGGAGGTCACGGCCGTCACCAAGCTCATGGTTTGGGACCCGACCCGTACCAATTTCGAAAACGACGACATTGTCAAGGCAAGCTTGGTGCGTGAACTAGGCGGAAATCTTTCAATTCCTTGGTAGAACTGAAATATCACCAGGAGCATCTCAAGAAGGGTCAAAAAACCAACGGCATGAAGGTCATATTCGACTCGAGTCAGTCTCGGACACGGGTGCTCACACGAGCCCTCGGACGAAGTGCTTCATACGCCAAGTCGACGTTCCGCAATTTCGTAAGTGTGCGCATGGTTTGCAGCATGATACTGAAATCATTCACAGTTGAATGATTCTCTGGATGGATCGGCGGCGACGTGCCTTACTGTGACTACGACGAATGGCATGAAGAAGTTTACTGGCTCCGGGGAGAATGTGTCCCCAAAGCATGCTATTCAGCTGGTGATCCTGGTACGTCCTTATCTTATTAATTGACAGTATACTTCTGAAATTCTTTCAGCGTCAAGTTGGTCGTGACAACCGGGAGCTTCTGCGCAGGAAATCCAACAAGCGTGTCCACGAGGATTCTCCGGAGGCAGTAAATCCAACCCGGGATTCGGACGATTCAGAATCGCAGTTCTGGGTCGTTGTTACCAACTTCTTCGAGGCCAAAGCCAAACTGTGGGGAACGGATCGCAAGTCTTCAGGATGGTCTGGGT
Organism: Mycena galopus ATCC 62051; assembly: GCA_014925785.1. Classification (NCBI taxonomy): domain Eukaryota; kingdom Fungi; phylum Basidiomycota; class Agaricomycetes; order Agaricales; family Mycenaceae; genus Mycena; species Mycena galopus. The sequence continues at coordinate 373,548 of WIQG01000010.1, read as the reverse complement.
AAGTCGTCGAAAATACTATTGATTAATTGTACTCATCCTTTTAGATATCTCGATACGGCGGTAGCGCAAGAGCGCAAGCTCTTCCCTAACGACACCATTCCCCTGATTCCGCACATCGAAATCCCTCCGCAATCCATCCCATCGGTCCGAGCGGGCGGTACCACCCCAGGGATGGACAGGCCCATCGCTCCGCTGCCTCAGCGTGGATTCTCGGGGCCATTGCAATTGTCTCGGCGCGAGGGAATGTGTAAGTGGCTTCTATTGCGAGAGCTTTGCTGATCCACTGTTGTAGCCCCGTTCTCAAACTCATTTGAGTCATCTATGCACTCGGCTCCAAGGATGTCAACGCCTAGTTTGTTTAGTGAGTCGGATGTGTCCCTGTCGTCTTAATATTCCAATTGACTGCCCACAGATATGTCGCCCACACCAGGGAATGACCACCCTATTCGATTGCCGGCACTGCAGAACAGCAGCAACTTCAACGGTCCGCTTTGTTCTTATGCACATTAATGTCTAACTTTTATCATTTGTAGGCCACCATGCAGACTACCGAGGCAGCTCGTCACACTTCCCGAGTACCTCGTCGGACCACCGAAATACCTCGCCCGTCAATTCCTCGCAGTCTGGGGATTCTTCCAGGTTTTAATGCACGGTTCGCAGGCAAGTCACAATCAGCACGATCGTGTACAAACGTCTCACACCTTCCTAGACATAATGAATATGGGACACCCTCGACGTGTGACGGTACGTCGGCTTGAGCTTCAACAGCTCACCACGCAAGTGCTCTCAACAGCATTGGATGGGCGGGTGTGCTCGGACTACAACTGGCTGCTGCCGGCGCTGTTTTCCTCAATACATGTCCTTTTTGCCTCATAGGAATGAATACCGTGTTGTTTCTCTCTTGCCAGTGTTTATTAAGCTCCGTGCTGTGTATACCTGCAGTATTTAATGGTAGTTGGTAGCCGTCGTATTGCCCGATTTGGGGTTGCACAGCCCATCAATCGTAAGAACCTCTCATTGTTAGTACTACGATATCACACGCGCATCGCACTTACGAAGACGCAGCTTGCCGTCTGACGAAAATTGGTATCGTCGTGGTATCAAAATCGTAACACCCCCACCCTTACAATAATCGTGCATTACTTGGGCAGCCGTGTAAATACACAATGTGCTGAATCCCACGGCGTTTCAATGTCATCTCCGAGAAGATTAGGCCATCGGCGCCGTGCTAAGAGCATATCGGAGATCCCCGCGACTTTACAACTTCGACGAACTTTAGGAGACCTCCGGCGTTCACGTTTTCCGTAAATAAATATTGGAGAAAATTCGAAAGTACTGATAGATTCATAGCGGGGATTTGACTCATCCAGCGGCGCCGAAGGTGTCTACCAACTGCGGATTTAGTCGACCTCCGCGATTTATATTTTTCCTTCCCAAAAAGGAAGCCAAAGTTCCAAACGCGTGTGCCGCCAGCTGTCTTTCGCCGACGTTCTCGCAATGGTCAAGCATCTTCCTCCAGCCATCAAGCATCTCTTGACTCTTCGCAATCCAACCACGCTCCCCGCTCCCCCGGTCTCCAAGCTCCATGCAGTCCTGACGAGCTCCTTCCGAAGCGCCAAGGATCGAAACGCCGAAACTGCCTGGCTCGTCCTGACGGTAAATCCCCTCCGCGACGCCGCGCGCCGATCGGACGTTAATAATCTATGGATCCCCTCTGAATACTCTTCGTCTTCTCGGGCAGGCGTGTACCTTAACCACGGCAAACCGGCCCTCGACCCTGGCGCAGTTCTACCGCTTCGTCGGAAAGCCAAACAGTGCTGCTGTAGGCGATGCGGATTCGCGAAGCATAGCGGCCAGTCGCAGTCTCGCGGAAGCCGTCAATAGAGCTGCGCTCATCCGAGAAGCCGTGTTGAAGAGCGTCATTTTTGTGGGCGTACCGCGAGTAAGCAATTGACGATCTCGTTGGCATGTTTTTCGCCCTAGCGGCTGGATGGAGGTCCGCAGGGCCCTGACCGAATCACCTTGCCGTTCAGGTCATTCTTTCATTCACGGCGTTCAACGAGGCGCTCGATCCCGATGTGAGAACGGCCCTGAGGTCACAGTCCCGAAGGTGAGTTGTGAATTCTTGTCCCCTGGAAAATCCTCGGCCAGTTCTTGGAAGTATTTCTGACGCGTCTTCCGCTTCGCTTTCTCTGGTTTCTCAGAGACGCAACAGCGGAGAACATTACAGCGACTGTTGAACGGGGCAAAGCTCTGTGGCGCTCGATTTACACGCCTCATGCAGAGAAACTCCACGACAAGCTGGGGTCGTATCACCCGGACTTTATTTGTGCGTACCACGTTCCCGGGTACCTGATCCTACCATCCGACCACCCATACTTTCCAATTCTCTCGGATAAGCTTCATCCCAAATCCAGACATTTTAATCGCCCGACTCTCTGTTATCTGATCCCGATTTTTGACCGCGATGCTCTTACTCACGGCCCCCTATTTAGCCTTCATCATCCAGAGCTATGGCGCGGTTTTATCGCCTATGCCTGGGGAAACAAAGTCCTTTTCGGACACCAGCGGAATTGCCGATCCCGATCAAGGCAATCTTAGTCGCGCCATGGGTTCAGTGGTTGGGATCGCGTGTCTGCGCGCAGAGGAACGCGTCGTGCCGCAGCTCACCAGCCACGTATTTGGACTGCTCAAGGCGCGCACCATCGAAGGGCAGAGCGAAGAAGACGCGTGGCTCGCGTCTGATGAGGGCACTGAGTGGGTCATCCGCACCGTCGATGATATCTTCGACGTGGTGGGCAGCACAGACTCGGAACCGGATGCCCGGGTGAAATTGTGAAGAGAAGAGGGCGCATGACCAGGACTGGAGAAAATTTCCCCTTCGCTGTATCTAGCATCATTTTGAACCTCGAATTAGCTGCATCGTGTTTGTCGAGAATTTGACTATTCGTCATGATCAACGACCGAGACACCACCTATACCTCGCCAAGTTTTTTAATCGCTGATCAATTTCCAAAGATTTGGCCGAGATTGCGCAAATGTGTAGAAGCAGAGGACGGTACAAGAGGTTGCGATTATGGTATTGTACAGGTTGAATTCCACTAAAATATAAGAGTCGAGAACCAAGTAGGCCATAATATGTCTTTAGAGATTCCACGCCGAACAGAAACGATACAACATCGCAGTGACAGTTACAGTGTCCATGATTGGGGGATGCATCTGTGAGCAAGGATGAATAGTTAGCGCCGTGCAACGGGAAAAATCTGAAACACCACGCACTACCGTACCGGAGCCAGCGGTGCGAATAAAGTGCAGCTCTCCGTACACGTCGCCGATTTGGTACCGCGTCTGGCGCGTTGGTCGGAAGAAGGCAATGATAACACCGTTGGAGTCTTGCAGCTGATAGGATTTAAATGTGAAAGGTGGCAGATCGGGGTAAGCGGCAGCCGACAAAAAAAGTTAAAATGACTACTGACCACTATGTCAGTGTTATTCGAGCTTGGTCGCCATCGGTATTGGAGGCCGTCAGGTCCATTGAAGATGCGAGAGCCCTGTGGAGCGTCAAAAATAAAAAAGCTGGACATGTGGAGCGGAGAATAGTTGAGTCGGGGGGAACATACATGTATGCGAGGATCGGTTCGGACCAGGTCCGCCATGGGCAACGTGTTCTACGAGGGAAATTAGACAAGGGACTTGAACAGGTACGAAACATGGCTAACTTTGCCAATTATAACGCGTCCTAGGCCGCCGTTGGCAGCCCATTCAAGTTTGGCGACGCGGTCCTCTTTATTGGCGCGAATTGCACGCCATAAAGTGGTGACGCTCTGACCATTGGCGCTGACAGTCGTCTGAAGATGCCCGACGCGTCGGCTGGAGCGTTGACGGTGTCGGTGTGGACACGAACCTGGAAACGGTACAAGATGCCCCAGGAATTGAATAAGACGCTTTCGCGAGGGTCTTGGTTGGTCCAGGAAAGTGTGTCATTGGAAGTGGTGCTCATGCTGGAGTGTGTGGGTGAGGAAAGATGGGCCGTTTGCCGAAGAGAACCGTTCTGAATTCGAGCAACATTGGCGTCCTGATTTTATACCAGGGAGCTCGGCAAAAGATTAAGAGATCACTTTGCCATGTTTTTTTCCAACTTGATGGAATGCACCGATCGGGAACGTGTAGATAAAGATGAATGTAACGCAAGGAACGTGGCGGACGAGAAGAAAGCGCGCACATTGAATCTTGGTCAGTGGAACAAGTCAAAGCAGACAGTCGGAGGCACCATGATCGAAGTAAGAGCACGAGCCGGTGGAAGCGCCGGTTGAGATTATTCTTTTTACGACGCTCGTCGTTCGAGACAGAACATCGGGAGGGCCCGGACCTTTCCCTTGACATGGATGTGCAGAACATAGCAGCGTGCAAAGATATTGACATCCGCAGAAAACATAGAGTTCATTCGATTTGATTTGTTGAGCAACATGAGGCAAGCCAAATTAGGAAGTTCCGTTGCAAGACATTGGCTCGTTCAATTCGAAGAGTTTCGTGAACGTGTATAAGTATCCGGGGGAGAGGACAGACACACGCCGATGCAGCGTGCCGCACTGGATCAGGTTTAGATGACCTGAGGACATGGTAGGTTCATTGATGTGCCAGCACACACCGCCGATCTTGCTGCCTCGGTCGGCGAAGCGAGTTGAAAGAACAGGTAAAAGGTGAGAATCGTGCTTACGAATATGGTATGTCGGGATCCTACTTGGGGTAACCATTCGAAGACAGAAAGTGTGGCGCTCAACAGTGGCAAAGGCCATAGAGTTCACGATCGACTATCAGAAAAAGGAAGACTGATTTCATTATAGTGGACTGGTAACTCTTTCTCGGGGGACCGGGCCTTGAGCCACGGATCTGTCAAATACGGACCCACCCGTTCCATGTAGCTTCTGCAGGCGCATGTTGATCCACAGACATCCCACTTGAGCGTCGAAGCTTTCGCATGATTTTCTGGATAAAGAATTAAAAAAGTGGGGAGGTGAATCACCGACAATCACGCGCCTTGGGACGCACAGATTCATGGGACTACCTGTATCCCGAGTGTTCGCGCGCTGCCCAGAATCATCCGCGCAACAGATTCCAGAGGTATGTGCTTCATATGTTCATCTGTCGCCTTGATCTTAGCAATCTCGTACACGTGCTTGAGCGAGATAGTTCCTGTAGTCTCGTGGCCGGGTTTACTGGTGCCTTTTTCAATGCCGGCGGCCTTTTTTAAAAAATATGAGGCGGGAGGGGTCTTGGTGACGAATGTGAAGGTGCGGTCTGGCTGGACCATGATGATTGTCGGAACTGGGACGCCCTGGGCGATGTGGGCGGTTTTTGCGTTGAATTCCTTGCAAAAGTCCATGGACTTTACACCACGCGCACCAAGTGCAGGACCAACAGGCGGTGTCGGAGCGGCCTTGCCGGCGGGAATGAGCAGACGCTATGGCGAGTTGTGGGTCGAAATTAGGGCGTAGAGCAAAGGGGCATACCACCATCTGGGGTCTTGCTGCTTTGAGGGCGGCCTTGGACATTGTAGCAGTGACTGGGCAGTGACAGAGCAAAAGCCGAGGATGACGTTATTCGTCACGGCCTCGCGAACGGTCGCCAAGACATCTGAATTACGCGTCCTTTATCCTCTCTCCAACCACCACAATGAAGTACTTGCTCGCACTCGTCTCTCTCCTCGTCTGTGTGGTCAATGCAGCCCCTGCCGACGGCGACCAGGCCCCATTCAGCGTCGACTACAAGCACCCTGGCTTTGACTGGGATCTCAGTGCTCAACGCCTCGTTCAGATTCAAGGCCAACCCCCTGTCTGGATGACGGAGCTGGAGAAGGTTGCTCAATTCTCCTCGTTCCTCCACTGACCCACCTACTACCCATCCCTGCAGATTCAAGCGACAGCACGAGGCATCAAGTTCTTTGACATGTGCATTTAGCAGCTACTTGACCGTCGCGGTACTCACTGTCCGCTTTAGAACAGACACCCAAGACCTAGGCACGGTTCATCGAGTGCAGGCCAAGGGTAGCGCCAATCATCGCGGGTGTAATGCGTCGACTTATGCCTTCTCCAGCTTCCGTCTTCCCATCACCAAACGCCACAGAAAAAGTCGAGTACATTTAATTGAAATGACGCAGGTCTCATGTCGGCTACTTCAGGTGAAGCCGATTCTCAAGCTGCTTTCCATCGATGGCCCGAGGGAGAACCTCGAACACTTTACCAGTTTCAGGACCAGACGTGCGTGCGCTAATTACCGTTGTGCCTGTGCTCCACTGACACTCGTTCTGCAGACTATCGCAGTGACGTAAAATGCCTGCTTTCTGCAATGTGTTTTCGTATGAAATTATGTATTAGACTGGCAGGCAAAGTCAACTTTGGTTGAAGAACAAGATAGCCGAGGCGAGCTCCCCGTCAGGGTTTCCTACTTCTTTGGTCTCACACTCTCCTGCAGATAACGTCTGAATGGGGTTCAAAATCCCTACAGCGCCGCATTTCTATTTCCGAATTTCCCCATAGTTGGGGGCAGAATTCTGTGGTATGCCAGTCTTTACATTATTTATATGCAGGCTGAAGAATTCTGTAGATTGCGCGAATCAATGGGTCGTCCACCACAGACAACAGTGTTGTAGTTATTGGGGCTCACCAGGACAGCACGTAAATCTTTTTCCGCGCCCTTCCGTTCTGCCTGATGGCACTTACGTTTTTCTCAGAAACATGTGGCCTTTCCTCCCAGCTCCTGGAGCAGACGGTGTGTTCAAACATCCCATATAACGCCACCCAGCGCTTACAGTTATACCGCAGACGATGGCTCTGGCAGCATGACCATCCTGGAGAGCTATCGAGCGCTTTTGGCTGCTGACTTCCATCCTGAACGCTCAATTGGTCTGTCTGCACATTCTCATAATACCTTTCGGCTTCCGGCCAGCTGACACCACCGTTCAGAATTTCACTGGTACTCCGCCGAGGTTTGTACTCTGCGCCAGAGGAACCATCATCTCTGAACTTCCTTCCAGGAGGGGGGCCTCCTTGGTTCTCAGGCCGTGGCGCGGGCTTATGAAGGACATGTGAACGTTCTTGCCATGAGTCAGGTAAGATATTTTGAGGCGTACCCCAAATCCTTCGCTAATATTGTGGTTTTAGTTCGATATGACGGCTTGGGTCAAGGTACCGTCGCGGCATGATGTCAATGTTCCCTGCAATAACTCACCCTTAATTTAGAGCGGCACCCGGGAGGAAGTTGGCATCATCACGGATTTTGTTGACTTGCCGTGGGTCGCATAGCGTTCTGCTAATCCTTACTGGCCTGATCCAATCTTAGTCTTACCGAGTTCAACAAGCAACTGGTCGATACGTACCTTAATATCCCTTGGGTCGAGGTCAGTAATATCGCAATAGACTCTACCGCCTGAATCTCTGATCCCGTTTTTCAGACCCAATGTGGCTAGTACGTGTAGATCTGGGGTTGGCCGATATTGTCGCTTACATCTCTCCCAAAGTGCTTGCAGTGATCAGTACGTCTCTCCGCTCGCTCTTCCCGATATTGACACTCATCTTTTTCTTTTCTTTAGTGCTTCTTGGGGTAAAGCAGGCTGTACGTCCATGTGCCGCTTTCCGGATCGCTCCAATTAACTTTTACCTAGATCCCAGTTCTTTCACCATCGGTAACCGATAAATGTTCCTGATCCGCCCCTGAGCTGACTTCTCCCGCACCCTGTTTAGAGAGTACATTCGGAAACTCGAACAAGAATATACACTCTGCCAACGAGTATGCTTTCCACTCCACCCAGATAGCATGCACTAATCCCCTTCTCAGTCGGATCGACGTTTCGGACGAGTTCAGCTTCAGCCACATGCTCGAGTTTTCCAAGCTCGCTGTCGCCTTTGCCGTCGAGCTCGGCGGTGTCTCGAATTAGAACTTTACTTTACACCCGTTGTAATTGAGAGATTTAATGAACCAGCCAGAGCTACTGCGCAGAAATTACCAAAAATAGGACGTGGTGTTTGATCGGCCCGAATTAGCCGACTCGGAACAAACAACGACAATCTTTAAGCTCACGACCACGTCCAATTAACTCGGTTTCTGCACTTGCCGAGTTTTTTCGTCTGGTCACCCTGTCAGCTTTACGCACACGCTGCCCACACGAGGCGTGCTTGCGAGAATATTTCTCTCACCCATAGGAGGCATCTTCGTTCGCGACGAGCGGAAATACCGCATCCAAACGACGCGAAAGCCCGTGGTCACCCTTCATTCTATGTCCGAGGACGCTCAGCCCAACGATCTGCGGGGTCGGAACCTCGCTCCGAGTGTTCCGTCGATACGCCCAGCCAGAATGATTCCTTCCAGTCACCACTTCTCGTCCTCCGCTCGGACCTCCTTTAAACGGCCTTTTGATCGTTCTCATGTCGCCGCCTCTCCCACAAAGCGGCGAAAACTTGAAAATCCCAAACTCGACAATCGCAAAGTTGACAATCGCAGGAAGATTGTACGTGAATTACCACTGGCTTGTCGAAAAGGCCAGATGGGTTGCAATTCCAAGAGGAAGGAATTCATTGTGGACGAAACCGAGCGTTTGCGGGGGCATGGACTAAAGGTTCTCACTCATACTATTGAGGATGGCGTCGCCGTTCACTTTCTGTGCACACAAGAGGACATCCTAAACTGCTTCCTTGCACCCAGCTTGCCGATTAAAAGAACACCGCAGAAGGAGCGTAGTCAACCTAAAGTATTTCGGCTCTGTCTCCACTTACGTGCAATCTTTGAACCTTCCTTCCAGGTTGAACGACCTCCACAAATTCTACCACCTCCTAATCCTCTTATTTCCACTATACCTGGCCCTCCGCGCGTCTTTAAATCTGGAACCCTTTCTTTCTCAGTAGAGCTTCCTGTTGCTGCTGAAGCCTCCGAAGAGCGAGTTGTCGTAAACTATTCATCTGGCGCTTTCGACACTGATCTCGACCACCCGATGCCTGTTGCTGAACTTATGTTTGGCAAGCAGGGTCCACCGAAACCCCCATCGTCTGTTGCACCAGCCTATGTCTCTGCTCCTGCTCCTACTCCCGTGTCCAGTTCTGGATCTCAGATTGTTAAGCCCCCTCTTCAGCCTCGATCGCGTGCGGCAGCCTCTGTCACTCAGTCAGTTTCGCTTCCGACCGATGTCGCTGCGGCCAAACTGCCGTTGACCTCCCAGCCTACCTCCTCTGCTGCCGCCCCTCGTAACCCGTCCCCTTCTATTTTATTCCCTTCGCTTCCGCAGGTACCAACTACTGAAAACCTGCCGTTAACGGACTCCACCTCCTCGGGCTCTGCTACAACTCTTCACAGTCCGCCGCTTTCCCGTGACTTGGAGTCGTCACTTTCTGACTGCTACATGTGCGAACCTGATGGCGATGAGTTTCGAATCCCGTTTCGAACACCTCAGGATAAACTCCGGCGATTCTTATGTGGCACGTCCCCCTCGTCATCTATTGTAGTTTCCATGCATGGGACTTTAGAGGGTGTTGATGTGGCATCTCGCAAGTTCGTTCCCCACACAAACAAATTTTTCTGTTTCTGACTGCTCGAAGACACTGGCTCATCACACATGGACCTGTCCCTATTAAAGAAGCGGTCGATGACGCCTGTGTTGTGGCCGATGGGAATCACTCAGTTGTTATTCTCGCCCACAGTCGTGATAATCAACAGCTTTCGTTGATTAACACAGTCACCGATGTAAGTTTCTTGGCTCGAGGTTAATCGTACTCCTTAACGACTGCCAGGCCGTTTCTGCAATTGATCTGAAAAGACCGTGGAATCCATCGAAGAAAGGCGGAGCCAGTGCTGTAGCGCCAATGATGCAGCCATTTATGTTTGCGAGTGGAGGCTACGACCACGGTGTCCATCTCTGGACAATTAAGGACGATCTTTCATCAGCGTCGCCGCAGACAGCACACTCGCACAATTCACAAATCCAGTCGTTACTGGCCATACGTGATACAAGCCACAAACTACTATCCGCGGGAGCGGACTGCAAGTAATACCTTTACTCCACACTAGATTCGTGGATCTGATCAATATTTGTTCTTCAGCGTGCACATCTGGGATCTGTCATCGGAACGAGTTGTAAACACACTGAAACCGTCAAATTCTGTCTATCATGTTCACCCAACAACATCTCCTTTCTGCACTCTGTTAGAGGTACGGACCCGACTTCAAACTTGAATTCGCCGGTTGAAAAACATTCAACAGGTAGCTCACCGCGAACAGCAATTCGAGGTCCGAGATCATCGCTATGTATCAACAATTCCAGTCCAGAGATTCGGATATAAGACCCCAACCGTACACGGGAGATTCATGAAAGGTAAACCAATTTTGTTCATACATCTAGACGCCTACGAACATCTTACGCAGGCTCTTCTCTCTCGAATTACTTCGCGTCTGGAGATAGAACCGGATGTGTTCGTTTATGGGATCTACGCAACGTCGAGAAACCTTGTGCTGAGGTCAGAAAGTCTGTTTCAATTAGCATCGGGCTTTTAACATATACTATCTATACAGATCGAATGTTTCAATGGACTGAAGATCTCGCACCTGGTATTCCAGTCGTCGAGGCTCCTTGCTTGCGCAGAGAACAATCAGATTCGGTTGATCAAGTACGACCAGTCGATGTGATTAATCCTCGGTCCTCGCGGTCTGTAACCGATTAATCGGAGGTCGGAACCTAGAAGTTGGAGGTCGGAAAGCCCGGAAGTCGGAGGTCGTAATAATATTGACTTTTTAAAAAAATACATCAACCTAACCGGAATGACCATTGTCCTTGCGAGACTAATTTTTGCGCCCCCCCCCCCCCCCCTGGCGTAGCTCGTATACAATGTATATGTCCAGTAGGTGGTGACGAGTGCGTAGCCAATTGTTTGCCAATAGTATTGGTGGGGGCTGCAGCTCGCCTGGGTAATACAGATATCGGGAATGGCTGACAGTACGACCAACCAAATCCGGTTTATCACTTGATATTCGACACTGGCTTCTATTCCCAGGAATCACAGAGAAAAAATGGCACACGAATCCTCGTCGGGCTACACATAGTATTTAGCTTCCAGTGTCATGTCCAAATAACAAGCAGTCTTACCGACACCGTGACGATCCCATCCTCTGCAAGCATTACTGCTGCAGATGGAGAAATCTCTACCGAGAGAAGGTTGAAAGGAGCCCAGGTGGTCACAGGCTCGTCAAAAAATCGAGAACGCGAGTCGACTGTCTTTTCGTGAAGGATGCGTTTTCCTCCAGTAGAAAGGGGGTTGAAGTCAAGGATTTGACATCGAGCGGGGGTCGTTTGAATGACACAACGCTGCCCGTAGACGAAGCAAACCCAAGGATCAGGGAGTACCGGAAGCCGCAACATGCGCGTGGAAGAAGGGCCCCACTGGTCCCAGAGTACCAAGTGATTTACTGTGCCCGCAGGTGGATTTTCCATCAGGCTGAGAATGGTGGAAAGGCGAACGCAAAGCATAAATGACGGTTCACTGTCTCTGAATGTGTCCCATGTCCGAAAGGAGACCACGAATAATCGATCCGAGTGGGAAGTCGTAAACGGCTCGTCAAGAAGAGATTCCGTGGTCCATGATGTTGGGGGTTCAGTCTGAATCAGCATGTCTATCTCAAATGTTTCGACATCGTTAGACAGCGCTGGGAGCCCCAGAGAAAAAGATCTGAACAAATCAGGTTCAGCAGGCCTCTCAATCTCCAGGACTCTGAGCACCGGCCCGGAAGTGTCCCAGGCGCTGATGAGGAGCATGCGATCATCCAAAAATGCAAATGAAGTCATGTCATCTTCATAAAGGTGCTGCAAAGTCACTGGTAAATCGGTGATACAACTGCCACTGGAAGAAATGGGTTACCTTTTTCAACACACTGCTTTTCCATTCCCAGACAAGTAGCCCAACTTCAGAGACTTCGCCAGATTCCGTCATTACGCCAACATATTCACCGAAAATTCGAATCTGGAATTGACCGGGACGTTTCCTGAAGTCTCGAGAAAGCCGTGGATTGCGGGCTAACGGATGAGGACCACCAGTTGTCAAGGAAATCAGATGTGTAATGGTGGACCTCCGACGATTGAGTTGGATATAGAGTTGAAAGGGAGGGAACTTACGACGAGTTGACTTCGACTACGACTAGAAGATCTTGTGAGAGATCCATAGTAAAGTCATTCACACAGAATGGTAGCGCAGATATAGACCATTCGGCCAGAGGAACTCGTCGAATGGAAGAGGGGATTCGAGTGAATACGAAGCCCGTTTCAGAGCTGTATGTGGCCAGTACATTCCCAACCAACTCCCAAGAGTCGCCGCTCATATTAACAGTGGTTTGAGTACTGCGCGCGCAATTGAAATTTTTCCATGCTGCCTGATAAGCCTTGAGCAAGCCTAACCGGGCAGCAGACACGCCGGCGGTCGCTCTGGACTGGACATCGCGCAAACCAGCCAGTTCAAGCTGCACTTTGTATTGGAGCGCGGAAGACTGTTGAAAAATGCCCCAAAATTGACGAGAAATCTGGACGGGATGAATTCAAATCGCAATGTAGGACATCGAGGTTTTGACCTGGGTTAACCGCACAATAGACCGTGCATCTGGTAGTTGTATCCAGACAGCCTCGATGAGCTCTGTTGGGAGAGTTTGGAGACCCGTCATAGGCAACGTTTTTCTGGGCTCGAGAAGCACTATTTTATAGTTGCCTGGAAGGAAATTAAACGCCAAGCAGACGAATCCAGAGTGAGAGTGAAGGTCCAAACTTTTTTTCGCCGAATCGTTCGCGATCACGTGCCGGTAAGTCGTTATCTGAAAATGGGTCATATTAAATGGCGGGAGGGAGTCGCAAAACTATTGGCTTCAATACAACGCGACACCCACTGCCTGTGAATTCCTTGTGCTCAGCATATTCCTTGGTCGAGAACTTGAGTGCTTTCTTTTGAAAGTCACCCCGTGACTACATTTGACCGGCCCTCAATTACGAGCGGCGCTTGAGATCGCTACTCATGGAGATGGTTGACTCCTATAGCCAGAACCAGTATGTCCCATTTACTTTCCACGACAAAGAACATTCTCCATCGGAAATCAAGCAAGGCCACCGTCACGGTGTCTGCTGTACCCCACACTCCAATCACATTGGCGGTGATTCCTCTCTCTTGATAAGTAGACACCAACATCCAAATTCTAAGTTCTCGTACCACAGGTGATTGGATGCGGCCAGCGCGGCAAAGCATATGCGGAATACGCCCTTGCGTCGCCGGACTTTTGCAAAGTTGTCGCAATCGCAGAACCTCGTCCGAAAACTCAGCGCCGTTTCGCTGACCTTCACAAGGTCGATGGTACTCTAGTCTTCAGCACTTGGCAGGAACTCCATGCTGCATCGGAAGAGACGATTGTGCTGTCCTTGTTTCATACGACGGCCCTTGCTGATCTGCAGGACAGAACACGATTGGGAGGCGTCTGGCTGATGCTGTATTGATTGCAGTGCAGGACCAGATGCACAAGGAGGTCGTCCTCGCGTTTGCGGCCCAAGGGTACCACATTCTATGCGAGAAGCCAATGGCAACGTCGCTCGAGGACATACTGGAGATCGAAAGGGCAGTGAGTCGCGCTGGGATTATCTTTGGCATGGGTCATGGTACTTGCGCTCTTGCAATGTCGATGCGTTTCCTCACTGCCGCCAAGTCATGCGATATTCGCCGTATAGCCGTGAGATCACAGAGTCTATTCGCTCTGGAAAACTCGGCAAACTCGTCAACATCGTCCAGGTCGAACCGGTTGGCTACTATCACTTTGCCCATTCGTATGGTGTGTGCCTTTCCGCCTCCTCCTCTCCTTTTCCTTGTCCGTTGCTTGTATTTTCCCGATATATTGACGCTTTCTTGTATTGTCCCGATATATCGCAGTCCGTGGTAATTGGGCCACCGAGAAAGACAGCTCTTTCTCTCTCATGACCAAGTGCTGCCAGTACGTGAACCGCGGCCTGCACAACATACTGCTGCTGAACTCCTTTCAGCGACATTGACCTTATATGTTTTTGGCTGTCGCCGTCGACACCCTCTCGCGTCTCGTCCTTTGGGTCCCTTCAGCATTTTCGCAAATCCTCCAAGCCTGCCGCAGCAGGCGCTGCTACTCGCTGTCTCGATTGTCCCATCCAGAAGGATTGTGCGTACAGCGCGAAGAAAAGTCGGTGGTCTTATTTCTTTGTTTCATCGCAATCCCTGATTCCCCACAGTCTATCTAGATGCTATCTCTCGCGGCGAAACCCACTGGCCCGTGTCCCCGTTAGTGGACGGTCTACCAGACATTGAAAATGTCACGCAGGCCCTACGTACTGGGCCATACGGCCAGTGCGTTTACGAGTCGCCCAACGACGTCTGCGACCACCAGGTTGTGAACTTCGAATTTTCCGACGGCGCCACCGCGTCCTTCACCATGGTCGCGTACACGTCGCTCATCTGCGACCGCCAAGTCCGCCTGCACTTCACCAACGGCGAGATCGTCGGCGACATGCGCACCTTCACGATGCACGACTTCCGCACCGGCGAGCGCACGACGAGCGTCCCGCGCAACGAGGGTGGCGGGCACGGCGGCGGTGATCTGGGACTCATCCGCGCGTTTGTGGAAGCGGTACGCTTGTCCCTCGTTGCCGATGAAACGTCGGTTCTTACCTGTTCTTCCAGGTGCGGACGGGGCGTCAGGACGCACTCGGAACGACGCTCGCCGAGGTTGTGAAGAGCCATATGACGGTATTTGCGGCAGAAACGAGTCGTCGGGAGGGACGCATTGTGGACTGCGGCGAGTTTGAGCGCAGTGTGAGGGAACGGCTGGCCGCCGCCTCTGTCAACGAGGTCGCACCGGTTCCTGCGACAGCCAACGGGACTGGCGACGTATAACCTGGCGTTCTGGCGTCTTATTAGGAGCATCCATGCAGAATTTCCGTTTTTGGTTCAAGGGGTTACTTAGTTTTGCTGTATTTGTTTTGTTACCGCTCCCGTAATTCCTCAACACCAAATGAGATTTGAAAGCAGCGAGAAGCAAGGAGTCTGTCTGGTGGATTGCAGCAATATGGATTGTACAGGCAAGCACTATGTTACGATACAACTGAAAGGGATAAAGCAGATGCACTGAGATGGTAATAAATGAAGCAATGAATAGAAAGAGAAGGAAGAAGGAAACGATCACTCCTGGAGTTCCAGCTCCCTGCGGATGATCTCTCTCACTTCGCGCAGCCCGCCCGCCTCGCGCTTGACTCTCCGCGGGCTCCTGGTGACAAGCGCTTCCGCACTATCAATTAAAACTCCAGGACTTTTGGATGGGCTGCCTTCGGTGCTTCCTGCGGACGAGGCGGGCATCTCTAGCCATTCTTCGCCACCGATAGTGAGCTGTTTCAGGAAGAAGGGACATGACTTCGCGAGCATCACCAGAGAATCCACGGCTTCGGCCGAAGATATAGGGACGGGCGATGACTTGATGATGGCAGGAGTGACCTCGGACATAGGCAGCGTGCGCCGCTTGCGAACGCCGGAAGACGCAGCAGACCCAAGCGCAGGCGTAGAGAAGATCCTGCATAATCTGAGTCAACAGAGGCTCCAATGGGAAATAGAAATACTGACATCCAAACGCTTTCTGCGACACCACCGAGGCGGCCCAGCAAGCACCTTCGTCGCAGTTCGTCTTGGCCCATTTTCAAGAGTTGGTCGCGGGTCAGCTTTCCTCCCTTCACCTCGCTGCTGGCGGCCTTGGTCGGAGAAGCAGAGAGCGACCGCTGACGGAGACGTTCATAAAGAGCCTCACGCCTCGAAGAAGGGGTCTTTGGGACTGTCTCTGCGGTGGTTCCGTGCTGGTGGACAGGCGTGGAAGGCTGCGAAACAACTTCAGAGGCCACTGAAACGGAGTTTCTGGGAGTGCGAGGTGTAAGCTGCGTCGGGTCCAGTCGCGAGGAAGGTGTCTGTGGGAAGACAACGGAACTCTTGGCAGGGGACTTTGAGCCACCAGCAGACGCGAGAGGGAAGGGGATCGCAGATACATGCACGGATGCCTTGGGTTTCGAAGGCGAGCGGGAAGGAGATGAGGGATGGACTGGGAGCTTGAAGGGAGAAACGGAAGATTTAGGGGACAAGGAAGCAAGATTACGGGTCAGAGATGTCGTTTTAGTCGATGCCGAAAGACGAGGGAGGTCTGCGCAGGGGATGGGAGGAATTGGGCTGACGTCGGCATGGAGCTTTGGAATCCAATGAACGAATGCATGAGCGAAAGGTAGGATGCACGAACCGTAACCCATTTATTTAGTTTTTCACGGAACGCTTCCCGGCGGCTTTCTGCAGCAGCTGTCCAGCGAGCAACGGCGGCCATGCCACCCAGCATGTCCTTGTCAATGTCCATCTCCACCTCGATTCCGATGCCGTACGCAGGGAACCGTTTGCTATCCACTCTTGAATGGTGAGTGGCAGGACCGATAACGACTCCCATTGCACCTCGCGTCCAGTCCTTTGGGGCTGGCTTTTCCTCCAGAAACGGGTTATCGTCTTCGACAGACAGCAAAGGCAGTGTGACACCATCCCATTCCCAGATCCAACAGAGTCTGCGCAGATCGTCGACTTCGAACTGGGTCGACAACCCCGAGTAGGTGCTCAAGGACCGGTGGTTGAGGACATTGCGAACAATGCCTGTGTCGGAGGTCGGAGACACAGCGCAAGTTGCGAGTGCATGAGAGAGAGCGTGTTGCAATCCCGTATGAATAGTGCAAAGCCGTGACAAGTAGGATGGGAGTTCGGGGACGCGCGATTCTGCAGCTTTACGGGATGGGGTAACGCGGCTGCTTGGAGCTCTGAACCAATCGAATAGGTCAGGTCAATAATCCTGGCCAGTGGGAAGGGCTACTTACACGGTTCTGAGCCTTTTCGGAGTCGATGTATTGTCGTCGCGTTCTGGAGGGCACCGTTTCTTCCTTGGAGAGACCTGAAGCGTGGTATAAAGGTCAGACATGAAATAAACTGGGTGCTGGAGAGGGAAGACGCGTCGAGAAGGAAGGGAGGCGGAGGAGGGAGGAGGGTGTCGCGAGAAAGAGAGAGAGAAAGGCGGATGTGATGGCAAGTCACGAGCGGTGACCGAATTAGACGTGTGTGGCTGTACAGTACGTCATAAAATCAAGGCGGCTTGCAATACGACTTACAGCTCGCGAGGTCCTTTCCCAGCCCTCGGAGTCGCTCAAATGCACTGGTAAAAATGCAAAAACGAGCCAATGCCCAATCTTTTTATCCGTTGTAGCTTTCCAAGGACGGAACGACCTCAACGTGAACTCGGGCTGCACACCCGCATTCACAATGCACGTCGGCGAATTCATACATCGTTGCTCACGATTCGGTCGTTACTTGCGATTCGGATTTCTACCCTCGAGATCCACTCAAGCTTATCACCGTGATACTTGTGGGCTTGGCATCCGGGCCCGCCATCAGCTTCGCAAACTCGGTCTTTCTGGGCCGGTTCTGGGACTTCCTACGTCGGGTGCAGGCAATTCAAGTTTGACGGTTCCTTCGTGGCCGACAGAACCAACAGAGCACCCAACAAACGGAGATGAACCCAATAGTGAGGTCTTTAGCGGCGTTCAACTGTTGTATCAGACCTTGTGTCTTTTCCTCTATAAAGTGTTCCATAACAGGCTCTTTGAAAAAGTGCAATCACACCGAAAAGCATGAAATGGAAGAGTTGCTCAGGCTTAGGCTCGGCTAACCATCCCTCAATTTGGAGGCCTGTCATGAGGGTCTGGGTCACAAGGTCGCAACCAGGCTGAACCAGCCAAATAACCGTCCTGAACCCCTTGCACATACATATGCAGCCTTGGCCATTATCAAGCTTTGACACTCCACACTGTGTCGCCTCTGTTATCCTTTCTGTTTGGGGCATACCATGTGTGAAAATGCATCGAAAATTGCTTGTGCGATTCAGATCTCAGACCGGGTTCCCAAATTGGGATGTCATATGAGGGATAGTTAGCCGAGGCTAGCTCAGGCTCACCGCGACGTTCTGGCTCATTCTGGCTCTAATTCCAAAGACTAGCTCAGGCTGACCGCGACATTCTGGCTGGTTCTCTCATTCCGAGCTGTTATCTCCTCGGATAACGAAACAGCCGGCCAGTTTACGGTAATTGTGGCAATTAGACATCAAATTGATTGACCAAGGCCGGCGTGTTGTTACCGACATTCTCTCTTTGCTCTACGGTCACTACTGCTTCACTTCCTCATGAGACTTTCACTATGGCTTTCGTTTCTGCCTCCAGCCTTTGCTGCTACTGCTGGGTCATTCGAGCAAGTGGGAAACACTCTAGTTTCTGCGATGATGGTATGTCGCACGACGGCTAGTGGTGCCCGACTCCCTGACAAAAAAATTGTAGATGTTTCTGGGTAGAGTCTCTTCGTGGATGCTATGGGCTTCTAACTCGCCGTCCTTCAGGCAATAATGATAAGGTGTACATTATAGACAAGGCCGAGGTAACGATGCGCATGTCAACGTCTCGACCTCAGTGCGATAAAATTTGTCTAGGCTAATGCAGCGCAAGTTAATGGGCATCCTGCGTGGGGCTCAGTATGGTACGTACTCAGTTCTATGTGGTTTCTTTGCGCCTACAGAGGAAACAGGGACATAGCCACGCAGCAAACAACTGTTATGGACATCAGCACAAATACATTCTGCAGCTCTGGTATGATATAAGGCTTCTCATTATGCTGTACTCATCCGCATCGCAGGCTACCACGTTCCGAACGGGTATGTTGCGGCGTACATGCTTTAATTCTGTTTTGACACCGAAAAAGTTCCTTTGTGACGTTTGGCGGCAATGGCGCGGCGGGCCCAGGCGCGAGCGAGGGATCCCAAGTGGCTCCAGGCGCATATTTTGCGACCTGGGATTCTACCTACATGGACTTCGACGGCGGTCTCTCTATACGGGTCCTGAATCCTTGCACCGATGCCGATGACTTCACGTCGCCTGAGTGTCAATGGTACGATGACCCATCCGTCCTTGCAATGCAGAGACGACGGTGGTATTCCACCGCAGAGGCCCTCCCCAACGGAACGATCGTCCTTATTGGCGGGTTTCAGAACGGAGGCAACTATACTTTGCAAGGAAATATGCTATGGCTGACTATCTAACCAAGGTTACATTCTGCGAAACGTGCCGAATGCAAACGCTACCGATGGTGCCGAACTGACTTATGAGTTCTACCCTTCCAACGGTCAGACGCCGCAGCTGGTGAACTTCCTCGTGAAGACATCGGGATTGAATGCATACCCGCTTACCTGGCTGCTGAGGTATGTTCAACCTCGCATCGCATTATTTATTGTCTTTCTAATCAGGATAGTTCGGGAAATATGTTTATGCAAGCCAATCTTTCCACCAGTACGTATTGCCTCAGTTTTTCGGCATTTCACTCAATTTTGTGCCAGCCATTTGGAACTACGAGGACAATACCGAGAATGATCTTCCCGATATGCCCAACGGCGTCGTTCGGGTGTACCCTGCCAGTGGCGCGACGGCCATGCTTCCCATGACTCCAGCCAACAACTACTCGCAGACAATTATTTTCTGCGGCGGTTCCGACATGCCTGATGCTGCTTGGGGGAATTTCTCGTATCCATATATAAACACCTGGGATTATCCGGCTTCGGCGGACTGTCAACGCATCACTCCCGAGCCTGCTGACGGATCTGCCGCGCAGTACATTCAGGATGATGATATGCCGCAGGGTCGCACCATGGGGCAGTTTATCATACTTCCGGACGGAAAGTTGCTCGTGGTCAATGGTGGTCTGAACGGAACAGCAGGTTTTGGCCCGAGGAACCTGTTAACGCTTCCGGGTGAGATGCCCTTCGGCGAGTCGTATGCATCTGGGCCAGTTGGAACTCCCGCACTGTACGATCCCGAGGCCCCGGCAGGTAGCCGTTGGTCCAGCGCTGGATTATCCACGTCAAATATTCCCCGTCTATATCACTCCTCGGCTATCTTGCTCCCTGATGCCTCGGTCCTTATTGGTGCGCAGTTTTCTTGGTTTCCTCGTCTTTTTTCTGACCCGTAGATCTCTGAAGCGGGAGGTAACCCCAACCTGGATGTCAATATTTCCAGCACTGTCCCCTACCCCACTGAATACACTGCCGAAAAGTTCTATCCTCCATATTTCTCGGCTGCCACCCGCCCAGTTCCATCAGGCGTACCCTCTACCCTGACTTATGGAGGGAGTCCGTTCGACATTACGATCCCCGCGAGCTCCTACACTGGTGCCAGCAACGACGCTGCCAACAGTACCGTTGTTTCTGTCGTCCGTGGCGGCTGGACAACACATGCAATGAACATGGGTCAAAGGTATATGCAGCTGCGTAACACCTATACGGTGAATGCGGACGGCTCTATCGTTTTGCATGTTGCGCAGATGCATCCAAACCCGAACCTCTTCCAGCCCGGGCCTGCCCTCCTGTTTGTGGTCATGGCCGGCATCCCCAGCAACGGCACCCACGTTATCATTGGCAGCGGCGCGGTTGAGGCGCAGCCAACCGCAGGCGAAAGCCAGCTTCCAGAAAATATCCTACAATCCGGTGCTACTGGCAGCGGCTCCGCCTCCCCATCTTCGACCAGCAGCACATCTCACATCGCCTTGATTGCTGGAATCGCCGGCGGAGTCGCCGTCGTCGCCCTCCTTGCGCTCGGACTCTGCGTCTGTCTCTCCCGCCGCCGCCGCGCGCGGATACGCGCTAGCATCGCGGCCGCAAAGGCTGCCCAGGGCGCTCCCCCGAATGCACCATACCAGAGGGTCGCCGAAGCGAGCAACTCCCAGATCTTTTCCAAGGAGCACAGTGACGAGGCACAATGGAATAAACCCGAGGCCAGTGCGTGGAACTCGGACTCGAACCACCCGAGCTTCGATTCCTATCGCGATAGCACGATTCCTATGTCAGCGCAGCCGCTGGCGCAGTATAGCGATGCGCCTACGGGAGGACATTATGATCAGCCTGCTGGAGGAAATTATCATTATCAACAGCAACCCCACTATTAGTAGTGCTTTGCTCACGCTCGTTACTTGTTTCTTGCCCATTTTCTTTCAGGAACGGACCATTGGTTATGGACAATCGGACTTTCCTATGTAGCTACATATTTATACGGCCATAATACCTTATACAAGGATTTTTCCGCCTCCCTCAAACAAATTCTGGTAAGGGCCTGTCTGACTAGGGAGACCAAACACTGTTCGTTCGTAAGGATGTTTTCGAATCCATCCTCTGCACCAGCATACATCTTGCACCTGCACCGAATCTCCTCCGTCATTTTCAGTACTACACCTCTCACTCCAGGATGCTCATCCAATTTCTACACCCCTCTAAAAGTCTACATACACGAACGACGTACACAAAATAGTATACATAGATTTTTTTGAATCATTGGATATACTTGCTCAGATTCTGCAGGCGTTCCGCGGCCCTGCGCAGTGTATCGGTGTCCTTGCAAAATGCGAAGCGCGCGTAGGCCTCGCCGATGTTCGCGTGTTCTTCGCAGTAGAACTGCATATGGATGAGTGAGATAACGGGGAGGAATGCATATAGGCGACTGACCTCGCTAACAGGGATAGAAGATACCCCGAGTTCGAGCGCGATGAACCAGCATGCACTGTCGTGTCAAATAGGTGAGGAACCACAGATTTCAGAATCTGAATGATGAACAACTGACCGGAAATCACGCCCGCGCCCGAGGACGCTCGGGGGGAAAGGGTAATCCTCGGGGAATTTGACGTTCTTTATGTCCTGCAGTCGCAAGATGATCATGAGTGATCGACGCGGAATAGACGAGTCGGAATTTGAATTCCGCACCAGAAGAATGAAGTAGCTCCCTTCGGGGAGGGTGTATGTTAGGCCGAGCTTATCGAACGCATCAGTGAGGATCTTGCGCCGCTCGGCGTACTCTGCGCGCTGATTCGCAAAGTAACCGCGTTGCTCGGCCTGCTCGAGACCGGCGGCGGCGGCTTCCTGGAGCGGCGAGTTGGTGCAGAAGACGATACGCGTCGTTGCGGCGAGCGTCGGGCGGATGATGGATGCGGGGCCGATGAGCCAGCCAACGCGCCAGCCCGTGGCGCAGAACGCCTCTAGCAGATAACTTGAGTGACAAAACGCGTGAACCGAGTACAGCGACATACTTCCAGCAGATCCGACGGTGACGGTGCGGTCCCACATGCCAGGCAGAGTCGCGATGCGGACGTGCTCTTTTCCGTCGAAGGTGAGGCAGTCGTACTAAAAAAAAATCAAGACCTGTTATCCAAATCAGGTCGGCATACGACACGTACCACCTCGTCGGCCATGACGATGAGGTTGAATTCCTCTGCGAGGGCGGCGATCCCCTCGAGTTCCTCACGCGTAAAGACCTTGCCGACAGGGTTGTGTGGGGTGTTTACGATAATCATCTTGGTGCGCGAGGTGATTGCGCGCCTGGCAGATGTGATGAACACGAAATTTGCAAAGCGGGAAACCGTGTGGGTACCTCAGCTCCGCGAGATCGATGGTCCACTCGTTGCTGGTGTTTTTGCCGTCTCCTTTGGGTGGGTGGAGGGGAACGTAGACCGGCTTGCCGCCGTTGAAGGTGACCGAGGGCAGGTACTGGTCGAAGAAGGGCTCGAACATGATGACCTCGTCGCCGAGCTCGAGGAACGCGACAAAGACGGAGTATTGGCCTGAGCAGCAGAGTCAGCCGAATTGTATGGCGGGGACCCACTGGTGGGTTACCTTCGTTTGCGCCGCTGGTGACGAGAATATTGGATTCGACATCAAGCTCGCGGTTGAATTGGGGACCATAGTGAGCCTTGATTGCCTGGCGAAGACGGATGCGACCCTTGGGGTGGGAGTAGTGGTTCTCTGCGACACCTTGGAGGGCGGTATTTGCGGCCTCAGAGACCCATTTGGGAGGCGCAAAGTTCATGTAGCCTTGGCCAAGGTTGATGCAGTCGGCGGGGAGGTTGGCCACACTGAGAGGACATTGAGCTGACGAAGAATCTGCAAATCTGAGTCACGAAACTTGTAAATGGACCAGACGTCCTCCGCGAGCGCGCGACCCTCCTTGAGGCGAGAGGAAAAGGGGACGAGATTCGACCGATCTTGGGATTTGCTAGTACCGTTGAGGGTAGACATTGCTGCGCGACGAAGGTGGTTGTTGGAAGCAAAGACTTGACGGAGCATATAAAGCCGAAGAATACCGATCACGGATGCGAAAATGGAAATTCTTCGAGAGCGCAATACTCGGAGAAATGAGGTGATTTGGAGTGCGAGATTATCAGGGAATAGATGGGTAGCACTGAGGCGCACTGAAGCGCCTTCGCAGAAGTGTAGGAAAGCAGATGGAGGTAAATCAATATCCTACGCGTCAAGCCATCATACACATGTGATCGAGAATTTTACGAGTTCTTTGACTGTGGTCATTCACGGCGAATCTCGATGAGTGGACGCGGTCTACTGGGCACAATCGACGAGTAAGCCTCAAGTGTATTCTCTAATCCACTCTTTTACACAGCGCCAGGTCCGCCTTGTCTGACACCAATACTTCGTCGCGTCCGTCCCCACACGACAGCGGCGGCGAGGACGACGACGAAGAGTTTGTCTATCCTGCATCCGAGGAGCCAGAGTTTGTATATCCGACTCCAGAGCCCCAGACGCAAGAGGTTCCTGCTCCCCCACCGGTCCAGCACCCTTCACCAGCCCAACTAGAGTCGATCTATGCAGCAGCCTCCTCGGGCGACTTGCCACTCCTCAAGCGTCTTTTCCGCAACGCGACGGAGACAGGAAACGTCCAACCATTCAGTCTCTCGAACGACGCCTCGCCACGTACTGGCTTCACTGCTCTCCACGCGGCAGCTAGTCGCGGATATCTCGACATCGTCATCTGGTGCATTGAATCGGGCTATGCGATGCCCGACCTAGAAGACAAGGAGGGCGAAACCGCTCTGCATAAGGCTGCCCTCAACGGCCACTTGTCGATCATTAAATATCTTTTGCCAGACAGGGCAGACGTCAACGCCCGAGACGCTGATGGCTGGACGGCCCTGCACAATGCTTGTTCCAAGGTAGTTTAACCCTGTCCTTCGCTCTTGATTTTGTTTTACAATTTATAAGGGATATCTGGACATTGTCCGGTGGCTTTGTGAAAGTGGTGGCGCGGCAGACGAACACAACGGCGTGCGAGGCATAGATGCGCGTAGCAAAGGCGGATGGACGCCTCTGAGTGCGTCTTTTCCCGCGAATTATACACTAAGCTTACTATTTCCAGTGAATGCGTCGTCGAAAGGCCACCTCCCCGTCGTCCTATATCTTCTCGCCAAACAGTCTGCGAACCCTTTGATCAGGAATAACTGGGGTGAGACGGCCTTTGATGCGGCGGCGGCGGTCTTTGAGGTCTGGATATGTGAGGTATGCAGCCGCGTTCTCAAGGTTATGGGCCACTTTTAACGCCTACTTGGTAGGTTCTCCAGAAAGCCGAAGCCGAACGATGGCGTGGGACCACCGTACCCTACAACCCGCTCTCCGTCCACACAACCGTACCCCTCGTTCTGTATGAAAATCAGCGGCTAGATAGCCGCCTCAAGACACTTGCCGTCAACGGCGGACGCCCTAAATTCTCGGCCTCTGGGCTCGGCAAACAAGGCCGTCGAGCACCTTTCCAGCTCAGACTGCCCAAAGTTGACGAGGAGACAGGCGTTCGCGAGATCGCCGCCTGGCGAAGCGACGTGCAGCTTCCTGTACTGAACGATCCCTGGAACCTGCCCAAACCTGGGCCGACTGACCGACAGTCCGCGGACACTATAGAGAGGAGCCATTTCTGGCTGTGAGTTTAGTCTTGCTTGGACTGTTCCGCCGCTCTAAACCCTCTCCCCAGATCCGACTGGACGCTCGACGTCACGCCTCCATGCGTCGATGCAGAGGAGGGCTGGCAATATTCGCACAATTTCAGCGACCCCCACGACCAGTGGACGGCGGAGAAGCCGCCGCAGCTCGAGCGTGCGCTTTCGGGAGGCGGGGTCGTCGGCTCGAGTCTAGGCGGTGGCCCCTCGACCCCGCGGCGCAGCTCCGGGGCGTCGTCCTCGAGCCGCTCGCCGCTCACGTGGGTGCGCCGACGCCGGTGGGTGCGCGTGCTGCGCCGGCGACTGGACATCCCGCCGCTGCCGTTTGCGGAACCCAATGGCGCGATGTACCACCTTGATGCGGACGGGACGCTCATTCCGTTTGTGGATGAGGCACGCAGCGACGATGGTCACGGCGAGGGACAAGAGCTCGGGTCCATGCGCGCGACATTTATTTCGTCTGCCCAGGACTACGTTGCGCGCGCGCGGTATTTGGTTGGCACCCAGGCGTCTGATAGTAATCTGGAGTCTGCCGTGGAGGCGCGACGCGCGATTGCAAAACTGGAGCGCGCGACAATGGAACTGAGACAAGGGCTGCTTGGTTCGTATTTTGCCTTGCTGTACTTGCACTATTTAATTTGTGGCGGCCAGGTGACGAAGACGCTGAACGGAAACTTCAGGCAGAGGTGCTGTTGAATGCGTACAGCCGTGACCTTGAACGGCGACGGCTGGCAGCTGGCGCGCGCGGGTTGCTGTTGTCCGAGATAGGTGATTGTAAATTAGTACCACCTTCTCTATATTGCTTATCCCTATTTCCCCTTCAGACAATGACGACCTGGACGACGACGAAAGCAGCGACGAGGAGTTCCATTATCCAGGCGCCGCAGTCTCCCCAGTCGAAACCTTCCGACCAGGCTCCCGGGCATCTAGCTCGACAGCGGACTACTTTACACGGCCAGGCGTTTCACGAGCGCCTACAGATTTGACTCCACAGCTTTCGCAGGCGCCTGATTTCCGCGTTCCAACACACGAAGCACCGCAAAAAGTGCTTGCACCTCGGTTCTCTCCGCATCAGATGCACGCGCAATGGGAGCGCGACGACGCTGCCCATCAATGCCGCGATTGCCAGCGCCGCTTCAGCTTCCTTCTCCGTCGCGTATGTACACTGTTCTACGCACTGTTTTGCGAAACTGACGTCCTGAACAGCATGTATGTTTGCACTTGGATTCGAATTCCGCAGTACGCTAATGAGCTACGAAATTTCGTAGCACTGTCGGCGGTGCGGACGTATCTTCTGCGACCGCTGCTCCGTGTACCGCGCACTGCTCGACCCGTCGGATATCGTACAAGACCCGGCTTTCCCCGAGGGGACCGCGTCTGCGAGCTCGCAACGCGTCTGCTCGTCGTGCCACGACGAGGTCAACGCGAGTGTGCCGAGCAGACTGTACGGGATGCGCGCGACGTCAATGGAGCGGATTGAAGTCGATCAACAGCGTTTGTCTATTCCGGGTCATTTATCGAGGAGGCAGTCCAGCTCGCAGCTGAGCGATTTGGCCGAGTGAGTTTCCCGAGCAATATCCACATTTTAACGACGGTATATCTATTCAATTTCTACAGGTGCCCCGTCTGCAATCGCAATTTGGAGGAGGTTGGGGATGCAACGGAACAGGAGGTACATGTTAGGACGTGCTTGGAGGGTGGGTCCGGCCCCGCGTCCGCTGCTCCAAAGTATTTGGTCTACCGCCTTCCCGTTGAGAGCGCGCTGATCGGTGTGGAATGTACGCTTCCTCCCTCGACCCAAAATCGCGGACATGTGTCTAATTAATCTGGCCACAGGTGTCATCTGTCTGGAGGAGTTCACAAAAGGTTAGATCATTCGGAGAATAGCGGGTGGTTTGCCTTGAGCTTACTGACCGGGTATTGCAGGCTCGATGGTTGCGCGTTTGAGTTGTTTCTGCAGCTTCCACAACAGTACGCCGTTCGCTTTCCCGCAAGCTGTGTTCTTCCTAAGCATACCTACTCACGCAGCCTGCCTGACGTCCTGGCTGCAACGCGGCAAGAGCTGCCCCATTCACGCGCGCTGACCGTTCCCCACGCACCCAATCGGCCGGGGCCGACGTGGATTTAGTCGGACCGCGAGCCCATCCAA
The DNA here is from genome assembly GCA_014925785.1 of Mycena galopus ATCC 62051. Classification (NCBI taxonomy): domain Eukaryota; kingdom Fungi; phylum Basidiomycota; class Agaricomycetes; order Agaricales; family Mycenaceae; genus Mycena; species Mycena galopus. The sequence continues at coordinate 346,512 of WIQG01000010.1, read as the reverse complement.
TAAATGTTGCCTGCAGGTGTTACATTTTATTTCGATTTTGGGAATGCATAAATATCAGTCGTCGTCGCGGGGTTCGTAAAACATGCTGTATGCGCTCGGCATTTTGCTCGAGTCAACGCGGATAATATCGGTATAATCTTCTTCGTCCGGTTCAACAATCAATTGGCCTGCGTTGAACCATGTTATTAATATTCCAGTTCAACACTCAAGTCTGAAATTGTACCTTTGCGGCCGTCATCATCTTCGTCCTTGAACCACGCCGCAGGGTCGTCTTCGTCTTCGTCGTAGTCATCCTCGTCATTATCTTCGAGGTCGGAGTCGGTTGGCTTGTAGTTCATGAATGCCCAGATCCGGGCCTCTCGCTCTTCACGCGTCAACTGCTCTCCTGGGATTGCTATTCCCATGCGCTTCTTCTTCTCCAACGCACGCTCTTGTCTTTCCTTGTCTTCTCTGATGTTGCCCGAGTCAGTCAAGAGTAGTCGTATGGACAATAGTAGCGTACCGATACGCGGATTGTTCTAATTCGATGGCTTCTTGCATGCTCATGGAGTGTGTCCCGGGATCGGACGGACCCTGTGGTGTGTCGTCAGGAACGATGGCCGGTATGAGTGGTAGACGACGTACGAATCTCGAGAGCGCTTTGCGCTTTGCCTCGAGCCTGGGGTTTGAATATTCAGGCGGCGGCGGATCCACATTCATATCTTCTTCGTCCTTGATCGTGGTGTTCTTCAGTTCAGTGCTGATATTGCTGATAGCGTCCAGCATCCCTAGTTCGAGTAACCTTGCTTCTACAGCATGCTTTTCGTCGTTGAGTCTTACCATCCACGACTGGGCGTCCGCCGAAGTAGATTCGCGGCTGCAGTAGCGGCGCGAATAAGGTGAGATTACACCGCCACGGATGAGCGGAGCAGGCACGTACGGCGACGAGAGGAGCCTGGTGTTGGTGTTGTGTAGATCTTGGAGCTCGCGGAGAGTCATTTCGGAGATTGGTGTGCGCTTTGGCTTGGGTGACGGCCGAAAGCCGGTGGGGAGGGCGGTCTTATAGCGCATATGGGATGCGCGAGAGGGAGTTCGAGTGGGAGAGGTTGGTGAAGACGGTGCTTCAGAGGATGTGGGCGAATACATGACTTGCGATGCTGCTACTTTCCAAGTCTTCTCAGCCGCTTTTATAGGCACCTCGTTTGGCCGAATCCGGCCTTCTCTCTCACGCCACTACTTTTATTGAGTCACTTGTTCTCATTTATTAGAACTTTACATCGTAGTACATCTCGGACAACCTATTGTACAGCTTCCAATTTTTACATGTACATGTCGTTCTGATCCAATCGTGTGAGTCAAAAAAAAAAACCAAATGAGAACAATTGGACGGCTCACATTGCCTGGAGGCAAGAAATCATCGTTGTCTGGTTCTCCCAGGTCCCTGCGTGGACCGCCTCTACCGCGACCTAGTCCGCCACCTGGGAACATCGGGCCCACCGGATCAAATCTAGCTCCGGGAGGCGCACCCATCGGCGGGAGGAAGCCATCACCGCCCCACGGTCCTTGACCACCGCCAGGCCCTCCTCGCCCCCTTCCGCCAAAAATGGGGTGGTTGGGCCCGACGAACATGCCATCGCCGTCCCCGCCGGGGAAGAGAGGCGCAGGAGAGAACGGGTTGGCGGGCATTCCGGGGAAAGGATCCAAGTCTCGTCTGCCGATTTCGAGAGGGTTGCGCGGTCCAACGTTGGGCGGAAGTTGGTACGGATTGGCATCTGCCCCGGGAAAGACTGGGGGAGGTTGATAGCCGCCGCGAGGTTGGGCGGCACGGGGAGCAGAATTCGAAGTAGTCGCCGAAGTTGCGGGTGCATCCTCAGTCGTCTCCGTATAACCATCCTTACGCAGTCCCGGCACAAGTTTTGAAATGATTTTCAATTTGAGCTGGGACATGAGGTCCGCAACGCGGTTGGATGATATGAAACCATGGATCAACGGCGTGACATCTGAAGCACTCAAATTGTGAGGATAGAACGAGGGAGAAACAAAGTCATTCGTCGCGATGTCCAAGGACGACGCCTTGTCGCTCTTATCAAACCAAGAGTTACATGACAGTATTACAACTACGCGGTGCTTACGTACCTCGAGCGCAAGAGCGTTTATGAGCGTCCGCCCTCCAAGTTTAGAGACTTTGACGATAAACTCAAGACTGCTCTGATCGTGTTTGTAGCGGAACGTGTAATGACTCGGGCCGTTGCTGTTCCACCCGTCCGGGAGAACAGTCAAAGATGGTGCGGCCGCAGACGATTCATCAACACCGACGAGTCGAAACGCCAGAGCGGTCAGTGCTGCGTGAACTAGAGCAGCAATTCCATCCTGCGAAGATGACAAAGTCTTCTTAGACTCGGGCAGCAGTGTGGGCAGTAAGGAGATCAAGGCAGCGGGGTCAAGAGCGTCAGACATGGTGGTAAGAGAAAGAGCGGTTCAAGGTGCTGCCAGACACGGACAAACAGCAAAGCCTCCTTGCTCGTGACGGCCATGGCGCGAAGGGATCGTTCTATTTCTCCAGACACCTCCAATAAGCGGGTAAGACCTTCACATCGTTCACCTCGGTCCCCATCGCCAACGAGGCGCAGCACCCAGAGGGCCCCTGCAATCCGCGACCGCTACCGGGACGACGATAGGTCGAGGGACAGAGACCGCGATCGCTACCGTGAGGATAGGTATCGCGACGACAGAAGACGAGATTCTTACAGGGACGATAGACGGGACGACCGTGATCGTCGACGCTCGCGGTCCAGAGAGCGCAGGGCCGCCCAACCTCCCACCCCCCCGCGTCCGGCTCCAGAGTCAGTTCCCACTCCCCCGCCCGAGGATGAAAAGATAAGAGCGCGTAAGGAGAAACTCGAGGCGTGGAAGAAGGAGCGCGAGGCGAAGAAGGCCCTCGATGAAGCAAAAGCAAAAGCCATGGCGCTCGCCGGCAAATCCGCCGGAGGTGAGTCAACTTGTTCTCAGATATATATCCCTGATTTCACAACACTTGATCCTTTTTCTTAGCGTCCTCGACTCCCGTCGCCGGGCAACTCAACCGCGCTGCGCTCGGCGGCTTGGGGCTCAAGGGTCTCCCCCTCAAACCCGAGCTCACAAAGTCCAAAGTCAAAGCCGGGGCTTCAATGGATGACTCGGTCGAGACGAAGCGAAAGCTGGAAACCCTTGATAACATGCCCGACATCGACATGTCGATGGCTGAAGGTGAAGCCAGCGTTGGAGATCTGGAAGCAGACGACGATGATGAGGAGGCGAATAGGATGGATGCGGCGGCCAAAAAGAAGGCAAAGGAGGCAAAGGAGGCGATGGACGTGGACGAGGAAGATGATGTCGATCCTCTTGATGCCTTTATGAGCGAAGTTAAAGAAGAGGTCACAAAAGTGAATCTGGAGGATATGGCGAAGGTTGGCGGTCCGGCGGGTCGTTCGCGCATAAGACTCGACGAGCGTGTGGCCGAGGATGGCTCCGAGGATGTTGAAATTCCTGCAGACGAGCTCGACGCCACGGAACTGAACCCAGAAGATATTCTTGCGTTGGCTGCAAAGAAGGCGAAGAAGAAAGAGATGGCTACAGTCGACCACGGGCGCATCAAATACGAGTCCTTCCGCAAAGAATTTTACCAGCCGCCTCCCGATATTGCTGCCATGACTGACGAAGAGGCCGATCTACTCAGACTGGAACTTGACAGCATCAAAATTCGTGGTCTGGATTGCCCACGACCGGTGACGAAATGGAGTCATTTCGGAATGCCAGCGAACTGGTGCGTGGTTTTCCTTTCGAAACCTTCAATTCTCTTTCACTGAATACCTTTCATTTTAGTCTTGATGTCATTAAACGATTGAACTACACCGCTCCTACATCCATCCAGGCACAAGCAATTCCAGCCATCATGTCCGGTCGCGATGTTATTGGTGTCGCCAAGACAGGTTCCGGCAAGACCATCGCATTTCTTCTGCCTCTATTCCGGCATATTAAAGATCAGCGTCCGTTGGAGCAGATGGAAGGACCCCTCGCGATCGTGATGACCCCGACTCGCGAGCTCGCTGTTCAAATCCACAAGGAGTGCAAACCGTTCTTGAAGGTCATGAATTTACGCGTGAGTCTTCGAAAAACTAATCGTGCTCGAATATTTCTGACACAATATTTACTATTTAGGCCCTCTGCGCGTATGGCGGTTCTCCAATCAAAGACCAAATCGCTGAGCTGAAGAAAGGAGCAGAGATTATGGTCTGCACTCCCGGACGGATGATTGATTTGTTGACCGCCAATTCTGGACGGGTCACGAATCTCAAACGTGTCACCTACGTCGTCCTCGATGAAGCCGACCGTATGTTCGATATGGGTTTCGAGCCCCAAGTGATGAAAATCATCAACAACATTCGTCCCGACCGCCAGACCGTTCTATTTTCCGCGACGTTCCCCAAGCAGATGGATGCGCTTGCGCGTAAAATCTTGAACAAGCCGCTCGAGATTACCGTCGGTGGGCGATCCGTCGTAGCCGCAGAAATTGAGCAGATTGTCGAGGTCCGAGCGGAAGACACCAAGTTCAACCGCCTCCTTGAGATCCTTGGTCAGATGTACAACGAGGACCCCGAGTGTCGTACGCTCGTATTCGTAGACCGACAAGAAGCGGCCGACAACCTTCTCCGCGACTTGATGCGCAAAGGTTATCTGTGCATGTCGCTCCACGGCGGGAAAGACCAAGTCGACCGCGACTCGACGATTGCCGATTTCAAGTCTGGAGTGGTGCCTATCGTCATTGCCACCTCGGTCGCTGCCCGCGGACTGGACGTGAAGCAGCTGAAGTTGGTCATCAACTACGATGCGCCCAACCACATGGAGGACTATGTTCATCGTGCGGGTCGGACGGGTAGAGCAGGAAATAAAGGAACGTGTGTTACTTTTATCACTCCCGAGCAGGATAGGTATTCGGTAGATATTTTCCGTGCAGTCAAAGCCAGCAACGCCCCCGTACCGAAAGAGCTGGAGGAGTTGGCGAATGGTACGCGCGACCCCATCCCTCTAGTCGCCCCTTCTAACTGTTATTATGTTCGTACAGGATTCCTCGAGAAGCTCAAGACTGGCAAAGCCCACGCTTCGGGGTCCGGCTTCGGTGGGAAAGGTCTCGATCGACTGGACCAGGAGCGGGACCTCAAGGCCAAGGCGGAGCGCAAGGCCTATGGCGAGCCTGAGGGCGGCGTTGTGGAGGAGAAGGCCACTGCTGCAGAAGAATCTACCGCCAAGGCGACGGCTGCGAGCAGCGACGACATGACGTTTGGCAACTTCAAGGTAGAAATCAAGCGCGGCCCTGCCCCCGATTCATCCAAGGGTCTCCTCGGTGTGAGCGGAGCCATCGCCGCTGCTCGGCGTCTCGTCCAGGCGAAGGAGGAGGAGAGAATCCAGGCGCAGGTCAAGGTAGCTGAAGAAGCCGCTGCGCGTGCCGGCAAAGATACGCCTGCTCACAAGCAGGCCCTCAGCGTTGTCGCGAAACTTAATGCCCAGATGCGAGCTTCGAAGTTGCTGCTGCAGTCGGCGCTGCAATCCGAGGATGTCAGCGGCCGCAAAGTCAACCCCGACTCGACCGACTTCCATGCGATTATTCCCATCAACGACTACCCGCAGAAGGCTAGGTGGCGCGTCACCAATAAGGAGACTATGGTTCAGGTGCGATTTATTCATTCAAAATCCAACTACATTGTTTGACGCGTTTATCAGCTCATTGATATGACCGGTGCCTCCGTCACCAACAAAGGTGAATACCGCCCGGTTCATCGTGGCATGAACCAGACATTAACCTCGCGCCCAGGTATTTACTACGAGACGGGCAAAGAGCCTCCGATGGAGGGGCCGCCGAAACTGCATCTTCTCATCGAGTCGAATGAGGAATATAGGGTGAGTCTCCTTTTATTATGCGCTAAAATACAGCATCGCTGACCACTTCCACAGGTGGAACAAGCTGTCAGAGAGATCAAACGGCTTCTCATCGAGGCTTCAGCAGCCGCGCTACAAGCTGAAATGCGCAACCCCACTGCAACATCGGGCAGATACAGTGTCTTGTAAATTATGCTATACGTCTATCTTGAGAACATTTGTGAATATCTTCGTTGCGTGATGTGTAAGTAATACATGGAGGGAAGGGCTCAAAATCAAAGCAAGGTAACGATGTCCAACTCACAATCCGTAGCCCGAGCCTCGTTTTATCCCATTGCTCGGACCCGGATTGTAACCCGAGTCCTTTACTCTTTTTTCCACCTCGCTCACTTTACTCTCAACCTCACGCACGGCACCGTCGATCCACTGCAGGCTTTCGAGGTGGCTACCCAAAATCTGGGCTATCTGCCCCATCGGATCGTCGCCTGAAGCTTCCGAGTCTGAAGGCAGCGAAAGCGCGTTGACGGATTCGATCATTTGCGTGAGTGAGCCGGACAGGTCGTCGAGTTGCGTATGGAGGTCTGTTGCGAGCATGTAACTGGAAAAGAACAAAGTATTAGAAAACGCGATCGAGACTGGAATAGATTGAGATATACTTTTTGTCGCGCTCGGTGTCTGCAGGACCTGTATCCAGTGCACGCAGCCCACCGCTGTGACCGAAAACCTCCTGCGTGGCCTTCTCGTATGCGTCAAGTGTGGAGCTGAGATCCTTTTGTTGTTGCTCGATGTGATCAAGCGACTGGTCTATGTCGTTTTGTTCTCGTTCTGCGGCCAGGACATGGCTATACAGAGCGGCCAGCTGGAAAACAGATCAATACACATTAGAGTCGGGTCGTGTGTTCGTTTCTTTATTTCACTTACGTTGTTGCCATTTTCAATCAAGGCCCGGTCCCACACTGCTACTTCCCCCGCAAACTTGTTGAACTCGCGGACGTGAGTTTCAAGTTCGCCGGACCACTTGTTGACGATGTCTTCGATGGTTTTCCCGCGGAGCATCGATGGCGGTGCGACGGCAACGACGGGACCTGCGGCTGTGGACATAAGACCTCCATATGGTCCTTTTTCCAATCTTCAGAAAGGGAGAAGCTTTAGGAGAGACTAATACGCACCGGGCGTAACAGGCTTGTCACCTTCGGTCGGTTTAGTTAGACTAAGAGTCGGAAGAGCTATAGAAGAACATCAACCAATACATTTGAGTGAAGATGGGTATTCCAGACCTGCCCCTGCTGGTGCGTCTTTCTTCTCGTCAGTTTTGGGTGCAAAGAGAGAGGGGGCTGCAAGATCTTCAGGATTCACACGCAGTGAAAATCACAAACCGCACCTGGAGTAGCAGCCCCATCCTTTGCTCCGCCGAGAGAGAACGGGGACGAAGAGGCTGGTAGTGCTGATGTGGCGGGCGCCGGCGCTGCTGCCGACTTTGCGAAGAATCCTCCAGCAGGAGGTGCTAGGGAACAGGTTAACATATAGATTGCGGACAATGCTTCAGAAGACTAACCAGGAGCAGCCGCACCGTCTTTGTTTCCTCCTAACGAAAATGGTGATGGTGCGCCAGCGGTGGGTGTTGTAGCCCCCCCAAGAGGTTTTGCGAATAGATTACCTGCAGGCGCTGTTGATGGCGCATCTGCAGGTTTTGCGGGAAGACTAAAACCACTAGTGGCAGCAGGAGCTGTTGGACTGGGTTAGTAATTAAATACCCAGTCGGTGTTCAAACATACTTGTCGTTGAGTTGGTGTTCAGATTGAAAACTACAGAACGCAAGCATCAAAAACAATTTCAGGCGCAAGGAATTAAACTGGAATTACAGCCTCCTCCGGTCGCTGGCTTCTGTTGGTTTGCTGCAGCTGGATCTGCTGGCTTCGCCAAACTGGCTCCTCCGAAGAAAGGATTGGGAGCGTTGGGGGTGGATGCAGTCGCGCCAAATATATTTGAGGATGCCGCAGGAGCAGGACCGCCACCCCCAAAGAGATTGGTTTGAGGTTTGGCAGCGGTATTCACCGGACCACCTCCAAAAAGTCCTCCGGAAGCAGGCGCTGCAGCAGGGGCACTAGGGTTTCCAAACAAACCGCCCGATGGTGGTGCAGCAGCTGCAGGCGCCCCGCCACCAAACAAGCCACCTCCTGCAGGTTTTGCTAGAAAATACATAAATGCGCGACGCGCTTCGACGCGTACAAAGCAGACATACCTCCGGCCGCGCCACCGCCAAATATATTTGAGGGTGCGGGGGTAGTACCAGAGGGATTACTCCCAAATGTGGCACCGGAGGAGCTTGCTTGGTTGTTGAAGAAACTCATGAACGCTGCCGTAGACAGAGTTCTGGAAGAGGAAAGGTGATTCAAGTTGGCTTTGTGTACCAGTGGCTTGATCGACGCGATGCAGTCTCGTAACCGAACTCTCTTCCTCACGCTGAGAAGACAATCGTTCTCAAGGGGGAAGGAGATAATGGTGTCGCGTTCAAGCACTCTTGTGGCCGACAGCAGCTCTGTTCCCGAGGGATGGGTTTGCCATGTTCACCCCCAGGGCTGGATATACTTCTCCAACCCTTCTCTCCGAATAGTCACCGACCAGGCGAGCTTCTCCGCTGTCAGCACCTCCTGAGTCGTGTATTGAACTGAGTAAAGGATATTCGCATCCCCGAAGTTCATGAAATATTGGACAAAGTTACCCAGTTGCCCTTGAACAACGAAGACGGAATAGAGTTGCACTTGCAAGCAACAAGGGAGCTTTCCGGCGCCGCCACAGAGGATCGCACCCAGGCCGGCGTCCTGAGCCTGGCAATAAACCATTCGCACTGTATCGCGTCCTATAAATTGGAGGACGTGACACAGTTCGACAGTCTCCAAAGAGACCTGCGCACATTAAATCGCCGTCGCCGGCTTTACTATAATTTTTTGTGGAATCACCCGTGTCATGCTGCACTTCCCCTAAACGCCTTAGACCAAGCCAAAGACGCTCTCATCTGGTATACTGTAAGTAAACCCGTCGAGGAAGTGGTTATTCACTGGACCCACATATGGATCAGACCGACAACTTGATTTCGGGACAACGGTCTGTGGTGCCATTCTCGAAAACAGAATGCGACGATCTTAGCAAAGTGCTGAAGGAACTAGGAGGTAGGTCGATGCGAGTTTACATCCAACTACTTATCAACGTGGACACCGACAGATCCGTGTTATACCGCCTCTCCAGCAAGAACTGTGTTCGTCGCGTGGTTTTTGCGCGAAGTTTACAGTTTCCGCGATTCTACGCAGTACGGTTCATATACCTTGAAGCAATTGGAAGCGCTACGACATGAGTCGAAGCCTTCCTCGTCACCCACATCCCGGCCTCCCACTTTCTTACTCCCGCTGGTCAACCTCGTTATCCGTGTCGTATTCTTCGGCATCCCTCTGATATACCTGTCTCACGTTCGCAAATCGTCGGAATACCGAGGGCGCCTGGCAAACATACAACAAAACTGGGAGAACTATATTGAACGCCTCGTTCGTGAATATGCTCACTTTCTGCTAATTGTGAGGTATTCAACCTTTTTATGCGCATTATGGCTGACTTTTCCCCGAGGCAACTGTTCTCCTTGGGTTAGTTTTCTCTTGCATGGATTTCTTCATTTCTCATCAATGTCACAGAGCGACCGTGGGGCTTCTGTCCATCTCCGATCTCTTGCAGCCTGCCAAAACCGCTGCGATAATATCAGCGTTAGCCTCTCTGGGCAGTATAATCGTTGGCGTTGTTGCAATTTGGCGGCATCAAGCCAGCACGCGGACAGCTGACTCCGTGAGCTGCGCGAGAAATTTATTCCGTCGGTTAACCGCTGAATTCCTGACTAGTTCACGTACATGTACAATGCACAGCACAACTATCTAGGATATCACGGTTTCGCCATCATTCTTTCCCTCCCGCCTGTCCTTCTAGTCTGGGCTGTCTTCACATTCTCAGTCTCGATCCTTGCATACGCCATGCAAGACGCTATTGGTTCTGCTTCTGACAGTCTATCAGCATGGATGGTATTTTCCCTGTTCCTCGTCTTCCTCGTCCTCGTTTTTGCTGCACTGTATACGTTTTCTGGGCTATGGAGTTTTCCGCAGCGTTCCCGGATTTTTACAATTCGGTCCTTAGCTTCTGTGTTTCGGCGCACCAAAAAATCGAAGACCTTGAATATTGCGGCTTGACATTTTGACAATCTCTTGAATGTACAATTGCTATCCTTTTTTTTTTTTTTTTGTATGTCCGTTGTACAGTAGTGGACCCCCGAGTCTTGAACCTTGTACGATACCCCTCAGGTCGCCGAATCAGATGTATTCAACGCACCGAACTTGAAAGGACCTATTCTTTCCCCGCGATGGCGAAATGTATTTAACTGACGAATTTCAAAGTTCAGAGACTTGCGCTGGCATAGTTATCGCGCTGAAGGACAAAACGAAAAGTAGATTCGAAAGCGTGCGTACGACGAGTGAGAATATTATTACAATGCAAGGCAAACTCTACCCAAAATCAGAAATCTGGATCGATAGTGAGATTGCGGGGCTCTTCTCTCGGAATAATGGGCCCCAGATCCACCACGGTGTAAAACGCAAACGTCTTGGTCTCGGGCGGCTTCCCCACACCAGCAGCAACCTTGGTCGACGATGTGCCGCCCTCGAGGTCGGTCTCGGATGGCGCGGGGTCGTCCGACCGGTACGTGTACGAAACGAGCATATTGAACTGACACACACACCACCCCGTCAGTTATCTGTGTGAGTGCGAGGAATCGAGCTAACCTTGACATTCCCTCTAGCCTCCTTGCCGATGACGACCTCACCCCCGACGACGGTCACGTTCGCCTTCTTCTCGAGCACGCCAACGACCTTAGCTCTTCCTCCCCGCGCGTCTTTGGAATCGCGCCCCGGCGCTCTGCCGGCGACGCCAAAGTCATCGTCGTCCAGCCCGAACATGTCCTCGAGGTCATCCTCGTCGTCCAGATCGTACTCCCACGCCTCTGCGAACGCAGCGATGGGGAATGCGTTGGAGGGCAGGGACACTGCGAACGGCGGGCGGCGCGCCTTTTCGGGCGACGCGCGGCCTGAGGTTGACGACGGCGCCGTGTGAGCGTGCATGCGCTGGACGGTGAGCCGCACCTGGATGGGGTCGTACAGCGGGTTGGTGAGTGCGAGCTGGAAGGGGTACGTCTTCCCTGCGTGTATCCCGCCCATCGCACGATCGTCGTCTGCTGCCGCGGCGGTCGACTTGTTCAGCGTGCGTTTCGCGGTCTCGGCGTTGACGGCTTCCTGGTGGTGCGGGAGCGCAGCGGTGATCGCAGGGAGGTAGTTCGAGGCGACGAGTTTGATTTTATACCGCACCGACTGAGCCTTTTGCTCGGGCTTGATCAGGATATGCGCACATGCGGGACAACGTTTGGAGCGTTTAGAATGCAGTGGTATTCGCAAAGGTTTCAGGTCCCTGCATTGGATAAATTAATTGGAACAATGGAAATGAAGGACGCACGCAGTTTGCAACGAGGTGGCCCAGCTGCTGATCCACCGCTGCTCAAGATTTGCGACCTCACTCACGTTCTCGAGATGGCGCATGTACTCAACGTCGGCCTCGCCACCGCCCGTCCCCAGCCCACTCGCCGATGCGATGTCCACGCGACTGCGGTACTCCGGCATCTCGTCCCTGTTCCTCGTCTTGTCCCTCCCTGATCCCCCTCCCTTCCCACTTCGCGCAAGGGGATTGTGCTTGCTCACCCCGGGAATGTCGCGCGCAAGGGCAGCGGACGCAGCGGCTGTGATGGAATTGGTGCGAACACGATGTGAGTGCGCTGCGCTGCTGGGGTGGGCAGCAGGAGCGTTTGCAGTAGTAGAAGAGGAGAGCGATGATGCACGTATGACGGGTTCAAAATGCTCCTTCAACCGTTCGAATTCCAGCGAGTCCGGAGCAGAGTCTTCAAACTTCTGCAGCTGAGCTGAGGGCTCGTTAGAACGAAATAAGCGTGCCTACATGAAGCACGAACCGGCGAGACCGGTGGGCTTCTCGAATGTGATACCGACCTCCGCTGAGTCCCACCTGCAATGATTACAGTACAGAAAAAACGGAGGTTCGCCAATGGTGCTGATTGGAATGGCTAGTCTGCCGTCGCCCGGGTCAGGAGGGTCCGAAGGCACGACCGAGAGAGTATTCCGACAATTCGGGCACATGAAGCAATTCCGCGCGCATCTTCATCCGATTCATTTAAGTGAACGCAAAGCAAAGAAGAGTATCTTGAGACCTGTTCTTTTCTGCGCGTACACTGGCGCTGGGGACCTCAAAAAGACAATTTGGGCAGTAATAGCCACTGACTTCGACCGACACGCAGCGGTTACATCGAACGGCATCGCATTCCTCGCAAAAGAAGAGGGTGTGGAGAGGATGAAAACTGTGCAAAGAGGACGGCAGATGAGGCGGGGGCGGTACGGTGGACTGGGACAGACAAGGACAGTGGTAGTCGACTGTAGGCATCCTCGTAACAAAGGTAAACACTTTGTGAACTCAACGGCGATGTCGAACCTGAGATATATCTACAAGCTTGTCCCCTCGTCTTCCCCGGTCCCAGACGACCTTCCGGAGAGACTTCCCCTGAGCGAACTCGACGCTGCCTCTGGATTCATACATTTATCGACTGCGATCCAAATACCAGGAACTCTCAGGCATTTCTTTGCAGAGCATGATCAAGTATATGTACTGCGAATCGAGTACGCGACGGTAGAAAAGGACATCAAGTGGGAATCGCCCAACGCAGAAGGTAAATAAAACTGTAGCTTCAGTCACTGCTATGAAACATTATTTCACGCAGTCTGTGGTGAAAGAGGCGGAGAAGGATTTTTCCCTCATTTATACAACGGCGGGCGTTTGGGATCGCAGGAGATTGAGAGTGTGGTTGTCTGGCATCGAACCTCGGGGAATTGGGACGATGCGTTGAGAAATGCAGCGTTTTGGCTCAAGTATTGAAGAGAGCGCGCGTCTGATGTTTACAATCGGCAAATCAAATCTATCTTACCTTCCACCATCTACACCTTGCCATGTCGGACTCCAACTCGAAGAAAACGGAGCCGAAATATATCTACAAGCTGATTTCTTTCTCGTCTTCAATCCCCGACCCAATTCCGAAAACACTGCCGCTCAGTGAACTCGATGCTGCCTCGGGCTTCATGCACTTTTCTACCGCCCTTCAAGTGCCCCGAACCCTCAATCGTTTCTTCATCACCGATCCTTCTGTGACCATCGTTAGAATTGACTATAAAAAAGTCGAGGACGAGATTCGATGGGAAGATTCGAAAGGCTCAGGTTGAGATTGTTTTCCGATGCAGCTTGAACCACTTTTACTGACGCATGAAATCTCCATAGCCCCTGGGGAGATTGGAGGCGAGGGGATATTTCCTCACATATATGGTCGTTCTCTGGGCTCTGCGGACATCGAGAGCATGTTGATTTTGGAAAGGAACGAGGGAAATTGGGATGAAGCGCTGAGGAAGGCAGAGTCTTGGCTGCTGTACTGACTTGGCGCTATGGATTTAGAAGAGATACTGAATGGAACACGGCGGATAAATCGGAAGATCTCAATGGCTGGACAAGCCTTTCGTTTGGCGCTCGCTGGTGGGCAACGTATAACACCTCTAAGCAATTCCGTCAAAGATCTTTGGAACTGCCCCAGCGCCGTGGAAACGGATTTCCCCCGAAATAGGAGGACTATGACCATGCCAGTGCTTCACGATAATGTAGTGCGTCCAATCGGTTACAAAACGCCCCCAGCTTGGAAATACTTTAGGAACCCGAGTCGAAATCTGACTTCAATCTCCCGTCCTTATATATTTTATTTTCCGACAGGGCGTATCCCAGCAGCGCGATTCAACTTCACCGGCGAGTGAGCGACATCCATGTCTGTTACAGCTGCCGCAAGTTGCTGAACCGTACGTTGTCCAAAACTAGTAAGTAAGTTAGTTCAAATCGATCTTGTGCTAGTTTGGATTGCTGCTAATGCCCACTCCGTTCTTGAATGTGCTGCGCTTTTGTGTACTTTCCCGTGATCAACTTCGGTCGAAGCGTTGCGCATAAAAATGTTTTTGGAGCTGAGGTGCGGACATCTCCATCATTACACAGAAGCAGGGAAAGATTTTCATTGGAGCCGAGATTCAGATATGAAATCAAGTTTCATTTCAAGTCTCCACCATTGCACAGAAGCCTTACAGTCCATTCAGTATGAATCGTTCGCACAACCATACATCCTGACAGCCTGGCTCTACCAGTCATATGGCCGTCCGAGATTCAGATGGGGAACATGAACTTCTCATTCCAAAGATATTCAACACTAACACTCGCAATATACTATGAACACCTCTTTTGTCAATGGTCGCATTTCCTCTACAGTCTAGAATGTTTTCCAACCCGATCTAATTTACTCAATAGACCGTGATCATCGCCTTGGCCACTCTTGTTGTTTTCGTACCCTCAGCTGCAGCGGTTGGATGCTTCGGTGGCGGATAGGGACTGATTCTGCAATCTTTTCAGTGTCTCTGGTAAAGCCGTTAGACAAACTGGGCGCCATTGGCCCCATCTGTTCCCTGGTCAACGTAGCGAAGCAGACAGACTGAGAAATGAGTTGCAAGTGGCTGTGTGAACTTTTAAAATTTACCCCCAGTCGCTGAATTCCTCTATCCAGCATAGCCTGGTAGCTCTCAAATCGGAGAGTAGCAGCGCATCGACAACATACAATGGCCTTAGCAGCCTCGACGGCATCCGTGCTGGCGGAAATTCCCAACCTACCCTTCACTCGATGCCGGGGCCCGCTAAGCAGAAGAACAAGGATTCGCAGAATAAACCCAAGAGTAAGTAGCATACTTACTCGTAGCCCGTCTGTGAGTTGAGACTTTGTACAATTGAATTTGCTAATTCAGAACATATAGACGGTCAGCTCGTAGTTGGCGAGGACCAAGTTGGTGGAATGCCAGGAAGTCAATAAGCCCCTAACCCCTGAGCGAACGCACGACCAAACAAAGGCCGCCATGATGCCATCAGTCCTTGCAACGTCCTACTGCATCTTTGGCGCTAGGGGCTAGCAATCCTGCATGTTGGACTGCATGTTGGACACACCCTCAAAGCACACTTTTACCAACTTCCTTTCAGCACGCTCGCTCGTTAGTGTCTCGGGACCAATGGCGCCTACATACTAGCGGCTCCCATTTTACGTCTGCGTAGTTTGATCACCCTTTACGCCGCTCATTTCTCCGCGTTCCCAGGCGCGCAAATTTTGCCTTCGTGTTTTAGGCGCCCATTTGGTACCTCGTGCTGTTGCCTCAATGAAACACGCCTCTTCCTGCACTGAGATCCGCCATGCCTGTGCCTGCAGGACCACAACTTATAAGCTGTCGACTTCTAGCCTTCTGAACCGGTTATACTATGGAGGTCGCTGCTCCAGTTCCTTTGCACGTCTCACAGGACTTCCAATACCGAATGTCTGCGCCTGGTTGTTTCTTTTGCCTCTCTTACTCACGACATCAACAGTGAACTTGGATTTGATCAATTAAAGAGCAAGTTTTTTTTCTTTCGATTCTGTACCCCGCGCCTACCAACAAGACCTCAGAGGATGTATTTAATTTTCTGGGCCACGAGAGGGCGTCCCATGAAAAGTCCCAACAACTTGAGAAAGAACTAAATGTATACAAACTCGCCGTGGATTCGCTTGAAGCTGACTGCAGACGGCTTCGGACACTGCAAAGCGAGACGTTAAAGGAAAATGGACGCCTCCAAGATCTAGTGAAGGTGGCCACGCCGTCCGTGAGAGCTAATAAAATCTTACCACCACACAGGGCCATAGGGTCATCACGTTGATAGATGGCGACGGCGCGATATTTTCCAAAGATCTGATTTCTCAAGGCCAACAGGTTTAAAGAGTTTTATAAAATTCAAAGAATTACACGATTCACCATCTAAAAATTCCAGGGTGGACACCTAGCTGCTGGCACACTATCGGATTCAATTGCACAGTTTCTCTCCTCGAATCATGGCCCAGCACCTTATCAGCTCTGGGTCTACTTGTTTTACAATAAGCGGGGACTGACAGATACCTTCAATCGAGTCGGTCTGGGTTCGCTCAGTAAATTGTTCGAAGAGTTTGTATTGGGCTTCAATCAAAGCTCTGAACGTTTTGTTGCGGTTGACGTGGGAGGTATGAAAGAAGCCGCGGATGCTAAACTGAAAGGTTTTTTTTTTTTTGACCGGTACATGTCACTCTTTGACCAAGTTCTCCCATATAGTACATCTTCAGGACGACATTCAACTGCCCCAGACTTTCAAAATTATTTTTGGAGGTCTGTCCCTCATTGCACGCTGAAGATGAAATGAACATGGAAAATTTAGGCTGTCACGATGGGGGATATGTCGCCGGTCTTCGGTCTCAAATCACAGCAGGATTTCGTGAAAAGTTGATTCTCCTCAAAGGATACACAGAAATGGCTCCCGCGATAGCTGCGCTGGACTTGCCTTTCCTCGAGATTCCGGATCTTTTCATGACCCACAAACTCGCTGTGAATCGATGGGCGACTCCCCACTCACCGAATCAGATGGTAACCAACACCGAGATAACTCTTGATGACTCGAAGATGTCAACCGCAGACTCAGAAGAGCTAGATTTCGCAGGACCAAGTTATTCCAGAGTGTTGCAACGTGCAGCGCCCGACTTGCGTGAGAGCGCGCGTGAGCGAAGCTCCTCGACTGAGGCGAGCTGGGGAGGCTCATATGCGCACGCCACTCCAGGCACTAGACACGTTAATCCCAACCTTGTTGAGTCGTCTACTACTTGCGCTCGAGTTTATACTGATAAGGACTCGATTTCCGGGGTTAGCGTTTATCGAAGCGTAAGCGGATGCAGCCAAATATTTCTTCAGTTATTGAGCTAAAGTCCAGAGAAACCGCCTCCCTGCACTCTGTTTTATCTGTCCAACTGCAAGCTTGGATCAAACTGCAAATATGCGCATGACTACCTGTTGAATGCGGAACATTTGGAGGAGATGCGTGATAATGCTCGTTTGGGGCCGTGCCCAATGATCAATCGGGGTGTGTGTTTGACGCCTTGTTCTGCTTTATATATTCTGTCCTGAATCAGATACAGGCGAGCCTTGTACGTGGGGCGATGCTTGCTGTTACGGCCATTTCTGTCCCCAGTCACCGAAATGCCCATTTCACAAAGTCGGAATCTGTAAATTTAAAGGAGGTACGTGGCGATGGTCTCTGTAATGTCGAGTCTAAAGAGAGCTTCGCAGTTGACATGCACAGGGACCCTGCAGGAGCGTAACCTTCGCGTCGGAGTTAACGATTGATTGTCCTAATTTGGCAATGAACCTGATAAGTTACGGCCAACTGATGTGATGGAAGCTTCCGAATCTTGAACACCGTTTCATTATCACCTCCAAACAAGGCATCTGAGTTTTCCGCCGCGTCACGGCGTTCCCTGGCGTTCCGTGCGAGTTTTGGAATCCCGCTATAATTACCACTTTTCCATTTCCCGTCAGTTTCTATCCGAGCAAAAAGAAGCCGAAGAAGCCAGTTTGACTTCATATTTTACTTATGCTTGACCCTTCACATTGACTAAACCTGTCTTTTCCCGCCCTCTTTTTGACCTCTCTTTTCCCCCATGGCCACACAACCGATGGGGGAGACAGGCCATGAGCTTTGGTGGGCGTCCTCGGTTGCGGCCACTCGCTCGCTCACTGACTTCCGGTGGCGCTTTTCAGGGACGACACCCTTAACAGACTTATAAGTGACTGGCTTGGTTTCTCTCTTTGTACCCTTTTCAAACTCCCTGCCTAGATATCTCGAACGCGACAATGAAACGCAACACTTATTTGGAGGCACGCGTCGCTGAAATGGAGATGGAGGTCGCATTGTGGCAGCGTGCCCACAACGTCGCGCTCGAAGCGTTCGTCTCATAAAATCCTCCCGGTTTCTAAACTAATGCGGTGTACTCCAAACCAGCTCTGAACGCGACGACGAGGCGCACCAACGACTGGTTGGAAGTTTGAACAGACAGATTCTCAAGCGGGACTTGTTCGACGTACGAGTCTGTGTCCACCGGCTGCTCATTGTGCTGACTGATCTTCAGAACCAGAACCCGCTCATCCTTTGTGTTATTAACATGGATGAGAACCCATTTAATAATTTTGCGGAAGGTCGAGAGGGCGGCGTACTCGCAGCGCAAACCCTGACCCAACAAATTGCATCGTATCTCTCCGCAGACGACCTCAAGAACCTTAGACGGATCTCTTTCTGGATTACTGTTTATTTTAATAGATTCCACCTTCTTGAGAGGCTTATTCGTAACAATATTTGTTCTGCGCCGCAGTTCGATGAGTTTGTGGCGGTAAGTTTGTGTTCATCGCTATACTGATCGAGTAACTAACGTCTTACTCAGGGCTTTAGCCAATGTTCCCCCCGCTTCTCGCTCGTCGATGTCGGCCGTACCAACAAAGCCGACACGAAAATTCTAGGTACCGCTTCTTGTATGCCGCTGCCTCGCGCTAATCCATTTTTGACTAGAATACATTGAAACTTACACTCGCTTCCCGCAGACTCTACGGGTCTTCCTCTCTGGTACGCACTTCGACCGTTATTCCCCACTAGTGTTCTGATCGCTTGCAGGCGGGCACGACCCCCAATATATATCCACCTTCAACGCATTAGAAAGCGAACAACTTCTTGGTAAACTGGTAATAGTGGGCTCGAATGACGGAGAGGGCAGTTCAATGGGCCTTCCCCTCCCCTCCTTGAAAGTGCAAGACGGCCTTTTCATGAGTTGCCAGCTGCCGCAGAATTCTGCCCCTCTGCATGTGCACGGCGTTAATACCAATGGTGGACTCATCAGTCCCCAGTCCCCGGCCTCGCATATTGGTGGGCGGACCGCCATCGATCCTTCTCTGGTTCGTTCGACTTGTTTTATTATTTTGTTATTTCAACATTGACCTATATTCCAGCCCCTGCACAAACGTTCGTGTGTCCATATTCGCGGTTTCCTTAGCTGATTCCTCGCCAACTGCGTAGAACAACCTCCCCCATGTAACGAATTCTACCTAATGACATGTTCCAAAGGGGTGAGTTCAATACCGGTTGTGACCTGCTGCCCGCTGATGGCCTCGTTCAGCCGGTTAACTGCAAGTACTCGCACGAGTATCTTTTGACGCAGGACCAGCTGGCTTCTTTGGCCAATAATGCAAAAAAAGCGCCGTGCAATTGGCTCAAGAACGGTGCGCGTTTTCGTCTCGGGCCGCTTGCATAACTGATCTTAAAAACACGAAGGTCTGCAATGCCCTCATGGGGCCTCATGCTGCTGGGGGCACGTTTGTCCCAACGGACCCAACTGTGTGCGCGCGCCTGCCCGCTATCCACTTCGACAATTGATTAATTTCGTGCAGTTTCACCTCAGCAAGGGCAAATGCTGGTTCAAGGGTGGTGAGTTCGTTGCCGCTTCTGTCGTCTCCTCCTGATTCGACGGCACAGAAGCCATGCACCCACCGTTGTCTCCTGAAATGCCTCCGACTGCCAGCTGATCGCGTTAAACGCGACTCCCTTCTTGGTGTTCGAAACGCGAATCCCGCGTTATTTATTTATTGTGATTATCCGTCATTCGGAAGGAGAGGAGGAACTGTACATAGCATATTTAAATCTAAATTGTTGACATACATATGTACTCTCCTCGAGACAATTGAAGTGGAGGAGTTTTGAGCTTTAAGATGCACGTGAGGCGATCGGTGATCATCGATAGAACTCGGTGCCACTGCTTAACTACTGCCACCATGTCGCACGTCCGTCCTCCGACTTGTATATATGCGATATCGACGCTCAAATCCACTCTAGGCAGACAATGACCACGAAGACCTCGCTCCGTCCATGACCCCAGGTCCCTGATCTCTTGGTTCAATTCTTACCTGTACTGACACTTTCAAGGTTACAAGCCTGTTGGGCCCGCCAAATCTGCTGATGAATACGCCAAGCTGGACGCTGAAGACGAGAGTCTTGCTCGCTGGAAGGCTTCTCTGGGTATTGTGCAATTCCGACGGCTACGATCACAATATAACACGCCGTGTTTCCGTTGCAGGTATCGTTCCTGGAGCCGGCGGACCCGCTACTGGACCCAAGGTGGGAACTTCTTACTGCTGGCCCTCTGTGGGACAGGTTTCAATATTTCTTCAGGTTACAGTCATGACTCTTGAGGTAGGCCCGCCAGTGGCGGGATTGAAAGCTGTTTGATCCTCCCCTCAGTTGGACTCGCCAACGCTTCCCCCTGGCAAGAAGATTGCCTTTGATCTCAGCGACACCGCCCGACTTGCTGATACCAAGAAGAATCCGATTGTAATTAAGGAGGACGTCGAGTACAAGTGCGCAATTTCCTCGTTCACTTCATTGCTGTGCTCAAATCAGGCTAGCGTCCGTATCACATTCAAAGTCAACCACTCCATAATATCAGGGGTCCGGTATCTCCAGGTCGTGAAACGGTCTGGTGTCAAAGGTGGGGGCTAAATAATTCGCCGATGCTCCATTTGCTTATAGCGATGCAGTCGATAAATTGGAACAGATGTTGGGTTCTTATGGACCCCACCCGAAGGGGGAGGCTTACACCAAGAACTTCGACAGTGACCATTCCCCGAGTGGTTGGTGTAATTTTCTTTCAAGTGTTCTGATCTGACTTGGACGCTCAGGCATGCTTGCACGGACTGGAACTTACAACGTGAAAAGCCGCGTGGTCGACGATGATGGCGAAGTCTACGCTGGTATGTTACCATTTCCGTGCAATTGGTTCACATCCCTGACTACTGTCCGTCACAGATTGGGATTGGAGTTTCAAGCTTGCGAAAGAGTGGTAAAACCCGCCCACCAACCGCACTGTAACCGCTTTCTCGTGTCTCGAAACTGTTAAATATATGTCGATTGTTTTACCTGGATGTAGTAAGAAACGAAAATTTACAATGTACTTGAACGAATTTGTTTCAATTTTCTTCGTGGCATGTGCACGCGTCTTGGCAGAGACTGCGCGTGACCGTGATGCTCGTTTTGACCCGCCACTGCAACTGGCGCGTCGGTGGACTGCGGCAGCTTCCGCGGTTCCATCATCCTCCCGCATCCCTGTTTGCGCATTCTTCTCTTCCATACCGCGGCACTCGTTCAAGAACGTCGCCTCAGTCGCGTCTAACTTCTTCGTCTCCGTCACTCGCAACTAAAACATGGGTGGACCATCTTCCAGCAAAAGTTCGGCCCTATCTGTACCTCTCTCGAATCGATAAACCTATTGGAACCTTGTTGCTGTTCTATCCTTGTGGTCTGTACCGACCGACTGACGTTGCTGGTGTCTGACACAATATGTGTCCAGCTTGGTCAATCACGATGGCCTCATACGCGCTGCAACTCCCTTTCACCACACCACTGACCTATATCAGCCTATTCGGCGTTGGGGCAATAGTAATGCGTGGCGCGGGCTGCATAATAAACGACATGTGGGACAGAGACCTTGACAAGGCAGTGGGTGAGTGCGCGGTTGTACTATTCGCGGTTTCAAATTCAACGGCACCTCAGCACGAACCAAGGAACGGCCCCTTGCACGAGGAGATATTACTCATGGCCAGGCGGTGATCCTCCTGGGAGCGCAGCTTTCCGCTGGTCTAGCTGTGTTGGTTCAGCTAAATTGGTACAGGTATGGTCGCTACATGTTGAATCGGAAAGTATTGATTTCCATGCCAGTATTTTACTAGGCGCTGCTTCACTGTCAGTTGTGGCCGTCTATCCATTGATGAAACGCATTACGCATTGGCCACAAGCTGTCCTTGGTTGGTGGATTTATTTAGTGTCCGATTTCCCTCAATATTTTCCGGACAATAGGCATTGCCTTCAACTGGGGTGCGCTTCTGGGATGGTCGGCGGTTGCAGGGACCGTTGACTGGAACGTCTGTCTTCCGCTATACGCTAGCGGGGTAACCTGGACGCTTGTCTATGACAGTATTTATGCCCACCAAGTGAGTTACCCGTGCTGGACGATCAAAATCCTCACAATACTGCAGGACAAAAAAGACGACGTTGGGGTCGGTATCCGCTCGACTGCTCTGCTTTTCGGCAATCGCACGCGACCGATTCTTGGTGCCCTTTCGGCCACTTCTGTCTCGCTCGTGACCTACGCTGGGTACCTGAACGCTCATGGCGCCCCGTTCTATCTAGGTGTCTCCCTAGCTGCCGCTCAGCTTGCCCGTATCATATATCGAACTGATTTTGATCAACGGCAAAGCTGTTGGCAAGGGTTCGTGGATTGTGGCTGGTCGGGTTTTTGGATCTGGATGGGTGCTCTCGCTGACTACACCCTCCTTTGTGCATCATTCTAAGCAGACGATTAGATGGAGGAAATTGTTTATTTCAAGTCGTAAGCTAATTGTTAGATACAGTCGTCTAAAGAACAAAACAAGAAGACTCGACTACTAGCATAAACAAAGCGGGATAAAATACACAGGGGTAAGGATCGCAAGTCGTAAGTGCATTTAAGTAGACATAAAATCATTACGCAGAATTGTGGTACGAAACCACACGTTTTGTGCGAGTCTTGAGCCAGCCGTGGAACCCAACAACGAATATTGTCCAGCAGAATGCCAGACAGGTGATAGCCACCGCAGTAACGGCAAACATCATTATGTCTACAACTTGATCAGTATGAAGCAGCAAGATAAATAATAGCTGTGCGTATACCATCTCGACCCCGTCGCATTGCCATGATCGTCACTTCTTCGGTAGAAAAGATGAAACTGAGACCACCGCATGCGAGGAAGAACGACCCCAAAGCCTCGGTAGGAGGTCGAGATGGAAGGGTGGACCGCGGAGGAGCGACCCAGAGGAAAAAGTAAGTCAAACACCGCATGATGGCAGATGCGAGCAGCAGGTTCCCCCACAGCTGGTGAATCTGTACCTGCGCGTAGAATGCGAATAAGTCACTTTCTAACTGACGAACGATGAACGTACTTGAAACAGATACGTCTGGAAATGGGCGGCCATTACAGAACCAGTCACGCCGATAACAAGCGCAGGGAAGGGATTGAAGCTAGAAGTGTAGGTTTCTGGCTCCGAGACGTTCTCTGAGGTATCCACGGCCAGTGCAGCGAGCCATTTGCGAATAGTTTTGGACTCGATAGCCATGCCTAATAGACGATCAGATTGACTGCGACTTGCACGAGAAATTAAAGAACGCGTACCAACCAGGCCTGCAAACCTGCAGCACAATCAAAGGTCAATATGTACGCAAAGACAATTTCATGGTCTAGGCACGAACCAAAACATCACCTTCACAAATTGTTAGGACATGAGAAGCGGGAATAAATCAAATGCCGGCTCACAGCGATTCCGATATGTTGAATTTGTTTAGTAGTGAAAGGGTCACCTGGATTGGCGCCAAATCTGGATCAGAAAGTTTGAGCTAAGTCATGTATTTAGAAATCAGAACACACCTCTCCATCCATGTATTCGTAGCGCCGTACAAGAAAATCAAAGTGGATTCAACCATCTCAGCAGTCGGATAGTTGGATGAAGGTGCGCGGTTCCAGGACCAGCCGAGCTCAGAGCACCAACCGAGGAACCGTGCAAAGGAGATGAGGCCATAGCACCAGAAAATAGCACCTTCTGCATTCGGGCAGAAGATGAGATTAGAAAGGTGCGAAGCGGAATAAACTTGCTGATAAGGTGGGCCAGACATCCATTAAGATAATTTTCCCGGCAACCGCCTGCAGTCCAAAATCAGTTCAGGTATTTCGTAGCCTTGAAATTGGACGTACCGGTGTAGATAACGATTCCGCTGAGCAGAAGCCCAAACCCTGCGCAAAGAAGCGCCTTCTCCGCTGCTGAAAACGCGGTCCGACCAATCCGGCGGAGGAGAGAAACTTTTTTGGGGGGGAAATGAATATCATGGAGAGTTTCTTCCGAATGCGGCGATGATGGCCCAAATACCGTGCCGTCCGACATAGTAGAGTGCGACCGGACGTGATTCGCCCACTGTTCCGTGTTCCCGTGGTTGAAATCTTGGGTACGGTGGGAATCAAGAACGTCGAAGGAACGACGATCCCCCTTTCCTGCCTCAAGTGGAATAGACTCAGGCTCCTCCGCAATTAATCCGATGTACTCCGGGCCCGACCCTTTGTGAGAGTCCTCACGGCCCAAAAGCGCTTGGATAATGCCTTTGAACGTGCAGCGTTTTGCACTGAGGACGAAGGTGACAACACGTCGCAAAGCACCCAGAGTATCAATGAATGTCAAAGCAAGTGCAACTACGAGTATTCTGTAACCGTGGCTTCCGTGAATCGAGCCAGGGTACCTGACAGAAAATGTCATTCATTAAGCTCCTACCAAAAGAAGAACACCGGAGATCACTTACATATCGGGCGTAAGCTTTCTGTATACAGAACTCGCTGCACAGGCTATAACAATCGACGCGTAAAACCCAGTGACTGCCACTCCGTGCCAAGCATTCTTCAAGGAGCGCAATGTGATCCCTTGGACACCGTTAGCTAACGGTATACATCGAGGAAACGGGCCTCACCGATCGGCAGGAAGACGAAGAATGCGAGAGACATGAAGACGCCATGGGTGATAATTAAACCAGGATGGCGAACGTCAGCTTGCTCCGGGTCTTCCCAGTCGATAGTATAGTACGAGGGCGGCGTCGGTTGATGGTGCAGCGTCACCTCGGTCTCGTTTAGCTCGAGGAGGGGAGCAACTCCTCCGTGGTGGTGTTCATGCATGTCTCCATCTCTCCTGGAGAGCTGCCGCAGCTCGGCAGAGCGTGGGGACTCGGTAGACACGCCAGACGAGGACGCGACATATGCGAGCACAAGGGAGGACGCCAGAGCCAAACGGAGAGGATGCAGATGCATTGTGTAAGATGGGTTCCGAAAACAACTCGGGACTTTCGGTGCGTCTGCTTATAAAACCACGGCCGGCAAAGTGAACAGACAAGCACGTTGATACTTATTATTCATTTGTCTCGGCCTGTGATGTTCTTGAACGTTCTCCCCATCGCGTAATTGGCCGTTTAGTAAGCCCAGCTTAGTTAACGACTTGTGCCAAAGCATCGGGATCCGCAGATATTTTCCGATCGAAGTGGGATTTTAGATGATGCTGATGAATACAGTTTTAGGGCGCAGTCGGTTGAGCGTTTCGAAAGGAAAATGAAAATGACTCTTCTGCCGTTATTTTTGCCTAATTTGGACAAAAACGACTTGGATGCCGAAGATCGGCATCTAAATGGCCGAAGGAAATTAAATGAGTACGGAATGTACGGCCGCATGCCACAGAATGCTGGACGCACAGAGGACCTTGTTTGTGCGGCTCCGAGTGCAGGCCAGGTCGTCCTGCGCGAAAAAACGCTGCTTTGCAAATACTGACACGGCCTTATGACGTCTTGTCTTTCCGGAAAATCGGCATATTCCCACACATCGGAGCGTTTCGGGAAGCACATGGAGCGTTGCTCGGCGTTGCAAGAAGTTCCGCAACGTTGCAAGCGTGCCCACTTGAGACGTCTTTGTCTGGTGTGCTGAGCAAGTTCCGCGGTTCATATCCGAGCAGCCAAGATCTGCTCTGGTCACATTTTGCGAGCCGATCGCGGTCTGTCTCCGTGGCGTGTGAACTGGTTGTTTTTTGTTAGCGGCTATCATGCGTTAAATGACGAGGACATATTTATCGATTTGGGTCGTTCTGGGTTTGTTCTGGCCTCGTGCTCTTGCTTCGGATACCACTGCACCGGACCCGAAGACTGGCTATCGCTGCGCCTGATTGCTTGAAATCTGGTGTCGCTGTCAACGAAGAACTGTTCAAGACCCTTCGAGACCGAGCCTGACCATGCTCAATAAATCCCCGTGAAGTCCGGCCACACTCCATATTGCCGGCCACCGGGAGCTTGCTCACCCACCGGGAGCTTGCTCACCCACCGCGTATTTCGGTGCACTAGCGGCTTACTTGCGAAAGTGGACTTCAATCCGATATCGGGCGGTAAAAGCACGGCGAGGGTGCGTGCAACGCGGCGATAAGAGCGAAAGAATGCGGCATTTTGAAGTACGTCTTACGGGCTGGTACAACAGCCAGAAACAATTCCACGAACAGAATTGGTGAAGTACTACAAAATACAGTGAATTGTCCGCACACTCGCTAGGAGTGTCCTAGGGTAGGGCGCACAAGTGCGTCTCGTTAATTGAATTTATTCGTTAGTAACCTGGATAACGCAGACGTCGTCAGTACACCAGTCTTTATACTCGAGAGCGGAATACACACCTTCAAGGTCTTCGCCCAGAACTCGGACTCCTCAAGGCTGTTCGGGCTCGATGAGCCGAATTCCTCAGGCAAGGCTTTAGGGGGCACTGGGACGCGAGGTATAATGTGCTGGGGGCGCGAAGTCGTGGCCGCCATCGCGGGCGGAGGCGCGTCAGTCATTGGCGGGACATAACTGGAGTAGTATTGCTGCTGGCCATAGTCGCCGCCGTACTCCGCTTGTTGTGGCTGCGCGGCACCGTAATACGCCTGCTGCTGCGGCACGGGTGGCACGTACTGCTGCCGTCCGCCGTAAGGGTTGAATGGGTCGGTCGCTCCGTACGGTCTGGCGTTGCTGCCCAGACTCGCGCGGCTCTCGTGTCCGTGGCTCGAATTTCCTTTTTCAGACGCGTCGTATGGTTCCGTGGCATTGTAGCGTTCCGCGGCGGCGAGCAGACTCGGGTCGAACGAGACCGCATCATCCAGGAGACGGTCCCGTCGGCGCCTGCGGAACACCCAGGTTATGAGGATGACGATCAGGACGAGAGCAACAAGGCCGGTAAGCGCAAACACGGTCCCCGAGAGGGCTTTGTTCTGCAAGAACGATTCGCTTTTGGCGGGTGCGGCGGTCGCGGAAGCAGAACTGGATGCCGTCTCGAAGACCACATTGGAGACGGTGTACACCTCTCCGTTAGAGTCAGTGCTGAGAGACGGTGGGGCCGAAGAGGCAGCAAAGGCGCTGGTGGGCTGGGAAGGCTGAGAAGGCTCGGAAGGAGGAGGAGACGAGGTTGGCGGCGCCGAATTCGATGTAGACGAAGGCGAACTGTACGGCGATATATCAGTGCATACCCCCCGAGGGCACAAGAGATGCGTACGATGAGGCCGGCGGGGACGAAGGGGCCGAAGATGAGGCTGGAGAGGAAGAGGAGGGTGCAGGGGCAGAAGACGAGGGCCTTGGAAAAGGTCACTTTTCAATCGAGTGGAACATGAAAAACGTACGGAGCCGAGCTGCTGCCACCCGTGGGCAGGATAGGAGGCAGGGTCGGCAAACTCGGCAGAATGGGTGGCAGACTAGGGAGAATAATACCACCGCTGAGAGGATTGCTAGTATCACCGGTATTACCGCCAGTACTACCACCGCCACTGGACTCGGTCAGTTAAAACGGGGGTGCGTGGCGGAACGGTGCGCACAGTAAACCACCCAGTAAACCACCTAGAATTGACTCTATGAGCAAAAGGACGCGAAAACACGCGGTAAGGACTTGCCGCTGCCTAGAAGACTCATGTTTAACGAGTCGAGGAAAGATTAAAGAAAGTAGGGGCGGAAATATGACTGTATAGGCAGGCCAGTGTGGTGGATGAGGGTAAGGGAGGGAGGGGATGTGAGAAGAAAGGACAAGACCCGAGTTTCTTTATTGTGTGCATTAGTGGAGTATTTTTCGCGGTTGGCAGGGTGATGGTCGGCATCAAATTTGGAGTGCCCCAAGCGCGCGTTTTTGGAGCAAGTCTCGTGCTCATACGACGGAGGTAATTCATACAACAAAATATTCTGTACATCCTCTCATCGTGACAGTCGCATACCAGGCCCATACCGCTCCCCAGCCTTGCGCTCCATAATCTCCCGCAGCGGCCCAAGTAGTCGCGTGAAAGCAGGCGCATCCAACGCAGCCACCTTTAATTTCGGCATCGACGGGTCCTCCCGGTGGATGGCACTGACCGTCGCCGCACGCGGGGCTAAACGGAGTAGCGAGAGCTCTGCCAAGTTGTTCGGTATCACGACTTTTGTGGAGCGGTATCCTGTGCAACTCACCGCCAAAGTAATCACCCTTTTTGAGGTGCCCCACTTTGATTTCCCGCATCTCTCCATTGTCGTCTTGTTGTGTCTTGGTAGCGATCGCTTCGCCCTCCTCGACGAAAAAGAACGTATCCCCCATCTCGCCCTGCCGCACAATGGCCTCGC
This sequence comes from Mycena galopus ATCC 62051, assembly GCA_014925785.1. Classification (NCBI taxonomy): domain Eukaryota; kingdom Fungi; phylum Basidiomycota; class Agaricomycetes; order Agaricales; family Mycenaceae; genus Mycena; species Mycena galopus. The sequence continues at coordinate 318,338 of WIQG01000010.1, read as the reverse complement.
CGTCCATGTACACCTTGCTCACGAGCGCGTCTGCAATTTTGCTCCGCTCCGGCGCGTCCAAGGAGGATAACAGCGTGACCGTGGACAGGAACTGTTCGTACATCGTGCGTCTCCGGTGCGCGGCTTTTAGTATGATCGTGCGGAACGTGATGCGGTCCAGCGCCCATAGCGTCGACGCCTCGATCGACAGCACCGTCGCCGCCCGAGGGTGCCCATACATTAGCGCCAGCTCACCGAACGATGTCCCAGGCGTGCACTCGGCGACCTGGCGCCCGTACTCGGCGTGATACCCAGGCTGGAGGAACATCTCGTCCGGGCTGAGAGTTTGTGACGAGCGGCTGCTCGTCGCCCACGAAGGCGGTAAGGGTTCCGATCGGATGTAGCAGTGTAGCAGCCCCGACTCGACAACATAGAAATACTCTCCCGCGTCCCCTTGTCGGATCACAACTTCGGCCTTTTCTGTTGTTTTCTCTTGCATTGCATTAAGCACTCCCGTTTCTTGCTCTTCATCGAGGTCGCGGAAGATGAGATTGTTGGCGATAGACGCCTTTATGCGCCTGAGCTGGTCGGGCGTCTTTGGGAACACAGGGAGCGGCTCATCGCTCTCTACATCAACTGCAATAGTTTCCGCAGACACAGAGACGCGCCGCGCAAAGACTGCGGAGTTTGGGGGGTGTAAATAGTCTCCCGGGTTAAGAGGCGCCGGGCCGTTGCCGTCAAAGCTGGCAAACGGATTCGGATGGGGGTTGTTGCTGAGGGTAAGAGGGGACGTGGGCGCAACATGGCGGCTGTCGATCTGGAAAATGGGTGGCCCATCGGAGAGGAGGGCGTTTCCTGGCACATTGAGAGTCCCAAATGGACTCTGTGAGACGCTGTTTCTCAAAGACGAGCGAGAGGAGCGGTGTACGGGTGCAGGATGGGAAAACGGCGAGACCGGTGAAGGGACACCAGAGGCAGCGCCGAGGGGGGCATCGACAAAGATATCAGTGGGGAGGTCCCTGGAGAAGGAATGAGGGCGCTGGGAGAGCACATCGCGTGTACGCGCTCTCTGTTCCTCGAGTCTCGACTGGAACCAGTTTGCACAAAACTGCAGTGCGTCTTTCGGCTGGACGCGATTTATATCACGGGTCAGATCCGAGACCAGCGACTCGAAGGTGGACATGGAGAGGCAGTTGTTAGTGGCGCGTAGAAAGCTGAAAAGAGTGTGAGAGTTGCTAAGTACAACGCGCGGCTCTTGTGCCACTGATCCCAATCAATTCCTTTCTTTACCCGCCACAATGTAATATCCAAAGGTTCTAATTTATATCGAGTAGTACATTCATTCGTGGTAGTTAGTCAATCCGCCTCGTCCACCCACCCGCCCTCAACCGCGCGATCCATGTATTCCCGCAACCACCGCGGGCGAGCCTCATGTTGCGCAATCAGCTGTGCCCGTCTCTGAATCCTCGCCTGTGCCTGTGGATCCTCGGTGTTTTCATCCAGCTCGGCAGCCCGTGCATTCGCGTCCATCCTAATCTGCCCTTCTCGCTGCCTCAGCACCGCCCGTCTTCGGTTCCACACCGCAGGATGCACCGTCGTCAAAAGAAGCGTAACGAATGCCATCGCCTTGGTGGAGAAGCTGGGCTCCTCAACAGGTGTGCCGCGACGGATGGTTTCTTCCTCGGCTTGAACGTTATAGTTGGCAAGCCCGTCGAAAGCCGCGGCGATCTGGTGGTCGAGGTCGTTCGCGGCCTGCCCACCGGGACGCACAGCAGCCTGTCTTTGTTGCAAGGCACCAGCGTTCGCATGGTTATGGCCATTGGCAGCGGGCGGCGCGGCGGCACCATTGCGCTGCGGTTGCTGCTGCTGCTGTGCCTGCTGATTGGGCTGGTTCGGCTGGTTGGCATTTTCAGCAGCAACGCGAGCTAGCCCGCGCTGTACGCCGTCTCTAATGGGCCGCCAGACTTCATACAGCATCCACATCACAATGAGAATCCCAAAAACGGGCTTCCTGGCCGGGGCGAAAAAGTACAGTAATACGGCCGTCCGAAGCACCAGCAAAAACAGTGGCAGTAGCAGCGGACGCAGAGGAATCTCAGGTGCAGGAGCAGCCTGGGCCGCGGCGATATTTATCGGTCCCAGATTGCCATTTGCGCCGTTACGAATGGCCGCCGGCGGAAGGCCAAGTTGTTGCAAAAGGGCGTTCATATTCGGGACATTCTGCAGTGCGTGGGAGGTGGTGACCCGAGTCTGAGGAGGAATGGTGGCGGGTAATGCCAGTATAGGGAAGGTGGAGGCCAGAACATTCAACGCATGAAGTTGGATCGCGCTGGGTTGGTCTCCTTCCACAAACCGCAAGTACGATTGTCCTCTGCGAAACAGGATCAATTATGTTCCAAGATTGGAAAAGGGAATGAATTTACTCAAGAACGACGCGCTCGTATTTGACGCCACCCTCAGTAGCGGGAGGAAATTCATCATCGAGGATGGATGGCCAAGACCAGCCGTGGCGTTCGACGGCCTGCACAGCGGAGAATCTGGCGGCGAGCGCATCAGAGTCCAGATGCACAACACTCAATTGCTCGAGGGCATTAAAGGCTTGTTGGTGCCTGGCGAGTACGTAGGCGAGCGGATTCGCTGGGGCAAAGATAGACGGGCGACGGAATGTCGTGGAAACAAAAGGCGAAATGGGGGGTGGGAGCATAAGCGAAGGGGCAGCCGCAGGAGGGGGCTGGGGAACATCCGGTGGGGCAGAAGACCAGGCAGAAGGATGGACAGCCAAGTGCACGATACGAGGTTCATTAGGAGACTATCGCGGAATAAATGAGAATGGTGCTCGAGAGTGGCTAGACCGACCGTGTACGGACCTGCCAGAGCTCCTGCACCTTCTCGGTGTCAAGAAGCGAACGACCTCTCCAGATAATCCGCTGGCCCTCTACGCGCGGTGCACCGACACATACCCGGTATATCTCGCGCTTCACGTCGAGGACGGTGCCCGAATCCGCGACCTGAATGTTTATTGTGCGAGAAAAGGCGGGAAGCTCGACACGTATATCAACGAGCGGCATGAATGTGGTGGTGAAAGCAGATACGCTCCGGCCCGCCCTGACACGTCTTCGCCGTGTTGCGATCACCTGCTTACTCACGTTAATGTTACACTATTTATACACACTGCTTTTACTTCGGCACGACCAGGGTTTTACCCTCCTTGGAACTCTTGTGTGCGAGCTCAACCATCTCGATGACCGCCGTCGCTTCCTCCCACTTGATAGCCAGCTCTGCGCCTTCGCGAATCGCAGCAGCAAGGTTTCGGAAAAGATTAGCATAACAACCCGTTTCCGAGGGCCACCTAGAAAGACGGAGGTAAATCCCGGTTCCAGGGCAGAAAACGAATTTATATGCACGTTAATTTGGTCGTCGTAAGGTCGTCTGCCGTCAAACACTCGAGGGTGCCCCAAATTTCTTCGGGTTCGACGCCGTAATTGTGCTCAAGAATAGCCTCCGGCGTGGATATAACCTTGAGCTGATCTTCCTGGACATCAACGCCATATTTAATATACGAGCCTTTGGTGCCCAGAACAACGTAGCGCGGCTGTGGCGAGCGAACAGAAAGCAATTGCGCTCTTGCAATGACAGTTACGGGCCGCGGAAGGTTGCCACCTGCCTCGAAGTGCAAATGGATCGTAAACTGTGAATTGGTACGTCAGGAAGTGGGTGCCCTGATAACCTAGGAGAACAAACACAATCGTCCACTTCTGCGTGGCCCACCCCACGACTGTTCTGTATAAAAGCCGTAATTTTGTCAGGGCGACCGAACAAAACCAATGCTTGATCTATGAGATGGGTTCCAAGGTCATAGGTGTGTCCGACGGCGGGCGAGGGCTCGTCTTTCCACGTGTTCTTTAAACCTCTTCGGAACCGGTCGAAGCTACTGAGATTCAAGATATGCCTTCGAGCTCTTTAGCGTCAGGCTCACTGAGTTTCAAACTCCACGACGTCCCCAATGGATTGAGGGGAAGAAGCGGGGAGTGCAAGCAGTTTTCTCAGCGAGAGAAAGTCCGAGTCGAAGCGGCGGTTTTGGAACGCGTAGAGGATCAGCCCTTTAGCTTTCGCCAGTTCTCCGAGCTCTTTGGCCTCAGCCGAGGTAGCGGTGACTGGTTTGTCGACAAGGACTAGCGAAATACGTTAGTACCGGTCCATACTGCTATATCTACGACTTACCATGCTTTCCGGCTTCGAGAGCCGCTTTGGCGTACTCGTAGTGAGTCGGGCTGGGAGTTCCTAATTGCATATTAAATCAGACTCTGAGTGCATTCTACTGGGAGCACCAATGATAACGAGTTCGATGTCGGGATCTTGAAGGACCGCTGGAAGGGTGTTGTGGATCTTGGCCGAAACCCCGAAGCGGTCGCGAAGTTTCCCTCCCTCAGACTGTGGATTCCTTTCCAGTACAGCAACGAGGGTGAAGTGTTCGGCTAGGGCGAGAACGAAGGGAATATGGAAGGTCAATCCCGCGAGGCCAACACCGAGAATACAGGTCTTTATGGGTGCAGGAGCCATGGGTTCGATGGTGGTTTCCTCCCGGAAGAAAGTCGGTGACTATTCCCGGCCCGGCGGCTGATCGAGCTCAGATGAACTTCCGTCGGCATGGTTGAACCGTGAGAATATAGCTACTGAGGCTTAGCGGTGCTCATGTTGAAGTTCACCATGCTGATAATACAGCGCAAAAAGCCCGAGAGACGAAAAAATTGGAACTTGGGCAAGAACGCATCCTGCCTTACACTAAAACAACTAAAACGATATCCTTCTCACCCTCATTGCCCTCACGGCGCAATGGCAGACTCTGGGAAATTAGGATCGTTCCCCCAAAACCTAGCCGGCTCACCCTCCCGGATCCTTCCCATCCATTCCATCGTCAACGCAGCGGTCCTCACAAATAATGTTCCGTCGATCAACTCGCTACCTTCGAGCTCCGTACCTTTGAATTCTCCGGGGGCAATGCTGCCGTACAGTGACCCGTAATGCGCCAACGTGCGCTGGACTTTGGACAGATGATCGTCGGGGTGCACTAGTGCAGACTGGATGATCTGCAGCCACAGGTTCGGAATGAGCGCGAAGGAGGAATTACGTTTGGGGAATGCGGAGTCGGATGGACGTGGCGCGGGGCCCGGAAACTCCGTGAGGATGGGTGACGAAAAGAAGGAGCGGATAGGCAGGTTAGGCCGGCCATTGGCAATGTAATAGGCCAGCGAACGTGTGAAGTATGCACGGAGGAGGAGTGATTTCGATGTCGGGGATGAGATGGTCGCCATATACGATGACAAGGTCAGCGAGCTGGTGACGAGGTGCATTCTGCATAGGGCGGCATTAGTATACGTTTGCTTTTGTCGTGGAAGAACTCACAACGTAAAGTCAGCTACATGGAATCCTTCCCTGTCGCGCCATCCGCCCACCGCATATATCATCACGTTGAGGAAAATCAGCTCTTGCACCTTCTTGGCGACCTCTTTGGGATTCGCTCCGTCCACGATCCACTCCGCCGCATACCGTTGTATGCTCTCGCCGTGTTTCGACTGCACATCGTCGAACGACCCAACGAAGTAGTTGAACCTGCGATCATGCAGGATACGCGAAGCGATACTGAATGCGTGTGTTCCTGGCCGATGCGTCGACGTGTCGAACATGTTTCTCGGTAACAGCACCGACGACGCGACTTTGTGTACAGCGGCTTGTGCGAGTCCTGTTGGCATCGTCATCAATCAACGCCTCATAGAGAATAGGGATGCGCGTACCCTCAGCTACAAGACCGGGCAAGCTGCGAAACGAGGGTTGAGCACGTCTGTGGGATGAGAGCCAAAAGGAATAGCGATGTACCTGAACTCCATTCCATAACCAAGATAGATAAAAGGGTGCAAAATCCCAGCCAGTAACCGGTTCAGCATTTCAGGCTGCTGCCCGTGGTGATTGGTGTCAAAATTCGCCTTGGACGAGAAAATCCACTCTTCGACCACAGCGTGAACAGGTTTTTTGAGCACGAGATCGGAAAAGAAGTGTAGATACGCCTGGTAGTACTCCTCGTCGCCCAGATGGTCGAAAAACGTATGTGTGGTGATGGAACCCGGTGATCGGTACGCGAGTCGCTCGAGGACGACGTGCTGGTTCCAAATCGCCTCTAGATGGTCCGGACTCCCTCCCAACGACCACTCTACGAGTATGTGGAAGGGTGTGTGGTTGTGGGCGCCCCTATAGTTGAAGAACCTGCATAGGTTGCGGTTAGAGAGACCATCGAATGTGAAGAGCTGTGCATACCCGTGGTGTTGCTCATAATCCTGTTGCAGGTATCTACGCGCGGCGGCGGTGGATTCAGGAGAGCTGCCGGGCCATCGAGCAGGCGTGTCCGCTGTCAAAGAAGGGCCAGGGTTGGGCCAGAGAGCAGCAAGCTGTGTTCTGGTAGGCGCCATTGCAGTACGAGGAAGAGAAATGCGGCGACGGTGGGAGTTGGAGTGTGGGGGACATGGGCGGGGCGAATGTTATATCTCTGTCTTTACGACGTCGACGCGATTGAAGAATCTGAGCCTGTTATCTTCCGAGCGAGCTGTCTGTCACTAACCGTATAAAGCTCTAGGACCGCGTCAATCAGACAAGTCCCACTATACTTGCATTTTTATTAACGTCGGTTAAGGACCAGCATTCTGTGCCTGACTTCATGACAGAAAACGGGTAGAAAATCGTTGGCCGTGGAGCTCGGGCTGAAGCGTCAGTCCCGGTGAACATAGTCCAACTTGAACAAAGTCCCAGAAAGGAAGCTCTGGACATTTTTGGCACCCTACACACAAAGTTTGTGACCAAGGCTGAAGAGCTCAACTTGTTGCGGCGTACCGGGCCGTGTGGCGATCAACACCGCCACCGCCTTCCACTGCCAATCCTCTCAACGGCGTGCTTCCAGCTTACGGCCTTTTCTTTCACCCATGCCGGCCGCAAGCTTCCTCCTTGTCCTGACAAATACCCAGAATGGGCCGCTGAGTACGGACCAGTGATTTGGTTAGAGACTTGTCACTCAAATGCCATCAAAGTGTTGTCGAAAATTCGTTGTGAAATAAGCTGCATTCATCGGTTGCGAAGATTAATTTAATTAACAGTCTGGCTCCGACCGGCGTTCGCTCTTCACCGAGGCTGGAACGGCCTTTGAAGGCACACATGGAAAGGCGTGTATACGTTGAACATTCATGGTGTCCAAAGAGGATCCTCAGGAATTGAGTCTTTAGACTTGCTTTAGACGGTTGTGACAGACAACTTGCTCGAAAGATAATGACCGACCGCCGCATCACAGGCACTGATACCCACGTTGCTCACTTAACGTTGTCCTTCGGCGTCGTTTCTGACAGTTCTGCGGAGCGCTGCACTTGATTTGTAGATGCAAAGATATAAGGGTTACTCCGGGAGTGGATTTGGATCTGGTTTTGATGGCGGATTTGGATTTGATGCCCTTACGTGACGCGTGCCGATTGATTGATGGCCGCAATTCAACATGATCCTAAAACACAAAGTTGTTCCCATTCACTCATCTCTCATCCAATGGTCTTCGGAGGGAGCGGAAAATCAACAGACAGGGGTGAAAATCTGGAATGTGAAAAACTCCTGGGAGAAATCCGGTGAATTTCACCAAAAAACGTCCCCGAGGGTACAAAACCACTGATATGAGTGTAAAATTGATCACCGCCAAGTTACAGTGAACAATTTCTTATGAGAATTGGAGGGAATGGTTGGAAGACATTTATAGGCCCTCAAACCCCAAACACTGGGAAAAAATAGAGGCAGGACAGGACACACAAATAATTCCAACGCATTGAGCGGAGTTTGAATTGTCCCACTTACCTTGATGCACTTGTCCTGTGATCTTTCTGCCCCGATTTTACACCCGGACCTTTTTGAATAGTGGCTATATATGCCTTTCAAGTGTACCATCCAAGTTCCATAACCAAAACCGCAGTACAGCGAAATATACAAGTGGTTTGATGAGTTTGGCACAGAATCTCATTTATTATCTATCCGTTTTCTCTCAAGATTTTTTCATATTCCATGAAATTGGATATGTTGGTTCAAATTCCACTACTTTTGGGAACAACTGGACTACAACCAAGGGAACTAGAACACATTTCGTGTTTTAGATCATCTTGTTGACTACATCACGTAAGGGCATCAAATCCAAATCCGCCATCAAAACCAGATCCAAATCCACTCCCGGAGTAACCCTAAAAGCCTACCGGGGCTCGGGATACGCTCAGTATCAACCGCAGCGCGCTCAGTTTCATCAATATGCCAGGCAATGTTAATATGCCCAGCAGCAGCAAGTCACTTAATTAGCAAGGCTTTTTTCGTGACCGTGTTTTTGCAGCAGTCTGACAATTTTATTCAGCGATGTTGTATTTCTCCACGATGCCACCGGCAGTCAGCAGCCTTACATCGACGCTGCGCGCCAGTATGTCTTGAACACTGTCTCCATTATTGAAAAATCGGTCAAGAAAACGGGCGGCGACTTGCGTTACCGTGTCGTCGCCTTTCGCGATCATAAGGAGCAAGGTGATGCGTGGGTCATCCATGACTCGAACCAATTCACCAAGGATCCCACCGCCTTGCAGCGGCAGTTGGCCGCCCTCGTCGCGTCTGGAGGCGGGGATGGACCGGAGGCACAGATTGATGCACTCGACGCGGTCCTCCGCTCGTCTTGGAGACAGAACGTGAAGAAGGTTGTCATCCTAATCACCGACTCTCCCCCGCACGGCATCGGTGAACCTGGGGACCGTATTCCCAAAAGTCACCCTGACGGTGAGCAAACTGTGACATTCGGTTTTTCGCACAGCCTTAAATCGCGACAGCCTTGACTGCGAAAAGCATCCTTGAAAGTTTTTTTCTGAGGGACGCTCACCTTGTACGGTCTTGACTTTCCCTCTCATTGCTCTGTTTGACGCCGCTCACGAAGACTGTGGTGGGCTGCATCCCCGAAATCAACAAATACAAGGTACACTTGCACGACCTCGTTTCTTCCGTTTCTTGACCAAGCTTCCTTCTCTTCTCAGAAAGCTGTGGGATTTTACACAGATTTTGCCACGAAGACTGGGTATGAATATCCAACTTGAACCTATGTTGGCCGAACTAATGCGTTTGCGGGATGTGCGCAGGGGAAAGTACATCACGCTCACTCGCGATGGCAAGCAAATGAGCCGTGCAATGGTCGGCTCCGTACTCCACGCCGTTGACAGTCTGCGTCTGGATGATAAATGGGGAGACTGGATTATGGACCAGTCTCACCGTGGCCATGATGCGATCGTCCGCGACTTGCATTCGAAGCTTTCTGCCGAGGGCGAGGAGTGCCATGATGTCTACTGCACCGAGCATGGCGGCCACGATGTCAAGTATGACTTCGGTCCTGTATCGCGTGCTCGTGTTAGTCTCTTCTTCACTGCTCTTGGATGACTTTAAACTCGATAAATTTAGGTGGACGCCATTGTTGGCAAGTCTCTTCGTTACAAGGAGTTGGCCGAGGTTCGTGCTCTACCTTTGAGATCGAACATTTGAGTTGACAAGTCCTCACCATAGTCGAATGATCTCGCCAGCGCCATCCTTGGCTGAGACGACGTTCATTAAACGCAGCTGATTGATGTAGTTCAAACTTCGACCGAGGTTGAATGAATGTGCTCCAATGAGATGTACTACGCCAGTGCAATGAACAGGATACACATGAGGAATTCCGCGAACCGTGCGCTCGGCGAGGGATTTCGAAGATATACGTTGAGAGGGAAAGTAAGTACCTGAGATTGTTCAGCTACTGTCTGTGCAATAAAATGTCGCCAAAGATCAATGTGCCGAAGGTTCGTTGAACAGTACAAAGGAACGTATTCAGGCGTGCCATTCGCCTGCCACCTTGAATTGAAATTCAGTTTTAGTGCAAAAGACATGGCAAAAAGCAAAGTTTCCCATCGGGTAGAAACGACTCCAGATGGATCCACTCGGATCTACTGTGGCAGTGATGCCAAGAGAGGGGCCGGGCGAGGCTGGGCGGCGGAAAGTAAAGGAAGTTTTCCGGCCCGGCGGCTGATCGACACTCCGCTTCCCATTTGGGCAATGACGTTCATCTGCATGCAGCCATGAATGCGGCAAACTCAATTGCACACCATGCTTTTCTCTCTCTTCCATTATCTCTTCCTACCGGCCTTGCCGGTCCTCAGCCAGCTCTCCCTCCCAAACCCACCCTTCTTACCTCCCAGCGCCTCGAATGGAGCTCAAGCATCCTCAGCACTAGGGATCCCGAATCCTCAATGGAACACCTTGCTAGGCAACTTGATATACTTCTACGACGAACAGCGGAGCGGTAACCTCACCGGCACAAGTAATAGGGTTCCATGGCGGAACTCGAGCGCACTGAACGATGGAAGCGACGTTGGCCTCGATCTGAGCGGTGAGTTTTGGCCGTGGCGTGATTCCCAATGCTGAAGAGCCCAAAAGGTGGTTACTATGACGCTGGCGACTACATCAAGGCCACATTTCCGCTAGTAGGACCTCTACCCTTTGTCTGATGCCTTCTCACCTACAACTTAGTCCTTCACACTCATGTCCGTGTGCTGGGGCGCCATAGACTACGGGAAAGGTGGATTAATTGTCTCTTCCTCGCACCGGTGTTAACCTGCTTAGGATATGACCTGGCCAACCAGACAGCCTATTTGGATTCAATGTTACGTTGGGGTTTAGATTGGATGATAAAGGCAAGTGCTAATTGCGCATCAAAACGAAACGCTTTACAATTTATCTATTTTTCAGGCGCACCCCTCTCCCAGCACATTATACGTTCTCGTCGGAAGCAGTCAGTTCTATTTTGCACGCTCCGCAATTTATTCACCCTTTTTTGAAAGCTGATGTGGACAACGCTTATTGGGGAGGCGACCAGGATATTCCTGCACCCCGCCCATCGTATAGCATCAATGACACGAAACCTGGAACCGATGCAGCCGCGAGTGCCTCGGCCGCATTTTCCGCATGCGCCGCACTGTATTCAAACCGGGGCTTCAACGGATCATATTCTACCCCCGCCTCATTGACCGACAAAACCTACGCTCAAACGCTTCTAACACACGCTGAACAACTTTACACCTTTGCGGTCAATGCCACAGGTGGCCAAAAAACATACCAGACCTCAGTTCCCGCGGTCGCGGATGCTTATGGTTCCTCGGGTTTTGGTGATGATTTAACCATCGCAGCCCTGTTCCTCGCCTTGGCCAACTCTTCCACCACATACTATCAACAAGCACAGCAGTATTTCCAGCAATTTCAACTCACCAACCAAGAGCTCGTGTTTAATTGGGACTCCAAGACACCAGGAATCTACGTGCTCTTTGCCCAAATTGCTCAGTCTTCTTTGGGCCTCGGTGGAAATTTAACCACCTGGCAAACCGAATGCGAGCGATACTTTGACGCTATTGTTAACAATGATGGCGAAGGTTTTTTGACGGGTGGTCTGTGCTACGCCGTGTGTTGCATCGAATGCTCACGGCGCCTTAGATGGACTGCTCTACTATAACGGCGACTCAGACGAGGCTTCAATAAACCCTGCCTTGAATGCGGCCATGTTGCTGTCCCGATACGCTCAAATAGCCTCGACTTCGGAGAAGAAGGCTTCATATGCGGTAAAAACTTGATTCACGCCACATTGCATTTCCTGACCTCCCTATTCCCTAGAATTATGCCCAAAGTCAGCTAGATTATGTGCTCGGGAAGAACTCCATGTCAGGTAATTACGGCTCTCCGTTTGTACTGCCAGTCACTCCTAACCAACCGCGCGCAGTTCCCTACATTGTCGGATCTAATCCCAATTCTCCTGCAAATCCGCACTCGGCGATGGCTAGTGGAGGGGACGACATTGGTAACATCGACACGTCGCCGCCGCAAGAGGCATACGTCCTCTACGGCGCCATTGTCGGGGGTCCCGACAAATCCGACCGGTTTTTCGATATTCGCAGCGACTGGCCTGAAACGGAGGCAAGTGCACTTATTTAAAAATATTCCCAGTTGTTAATTGCCAATACATGCAGGTCGCTCTGGATTATAATGCTCCCATGCTGACACTGGCAGCGATGCATGTGCTCAACGACACAAGTGATCCTTTTTTCACTTCTCTGCAAGCAGGCGCGTACGCCAAGGTGAAGCCTTCGGGCCAGCCTTGCGACGCTGCCATCTCCGCTGGCTGCAGCGGCCATGGGCTTTCCAAGGCGGCCATTATCGCCCTGGCTGTCGTCCTCGCCGTGGTGGGCCTCGTTATCATTGGCCTTCTCATCTGGTACCTGCGCCTTCGCATGAGGCACAAATAAACCCTCAAGATCATTCCCTGGACAATGCTATGGAATCTATTGCATATCGTTTTAAAACCCATACTTATACTGTAGCCATATTTTAGGAGTTAATAAACCTCGAGAACATAGCGTTCCTCCTCCTTCAGACTCTCCAAATACTCGTCGGCCCCTTCGGTGGTCTGCCCTTGGTACTTGACCAGCGCGCCGACGAGGGCCTCGTAGACATCGGGCACGGGCCACGTTGGCCCGCAGAGGTAAAACACGCCGTTGTCGTCCTTCAGCATCCGCGCGAGCTCCTGTGAGTCCTCGAGCATCATATGCTGAATGTACACTTTCTTGGGCCCGTCGCGAGAGAACGCTAGCCCTGCACGCGTAATCACGCCGTCCTGAATGAACGCCTCGATCTCCTCCCCGTAGAGGTATTCTTGCGACTGGTAGCGCGAGCCGAAGTAGTAGTAGACTGGACCAACGTCCTCCCCGCGTTGCACGAGCATTGCACGGTGCTGCAAAAAGGCGCGGAAAGGGGCGGCCCCGGTCCCGAGCCCAGCCATGATCAAGGGCTGGCGGTTGTCGGGGGGAAGCTGGCGAGGTGTGATTAAGCAGTGACCGCGGCGCAAAATAAGCAATGACGGACCTTCATCACACTCGGTTTGATGGAGACGGTCACCTTTTGACCCACTTTGAGGCCAGCGAGGTAGCGCGTGCATTGTCCGTATCGTGGAGAGCCTAAATCGTAGCAATTTTAAACGATGGAAAGTAGCAAAAAGTGTAAGAACTCACCACTCGGCGTCACCCATTCGACCGTCACAACTAGCAGATCGACTCGGTTTCCAACGACGCTCTGCGCGCTAGCAATACTGTAATGCCGGGGCTTGATGTCACCCATCAGCTCGCAGAGCGTCTCGATCCCAGGCCTCGCGCTGGAGTACATTCGGAGAACATCCGCAAAGGTCACAGTGTCCTTCTCCCCCAGCTTTTTAAACGTCGAAGCGCCTTCGGGGGAGCCGATGAACAGAAGCGCGTGCTTCTCAACCGAGGTGGTCGCGTGAGCAGCTAGATCTGTGTAGAATGACTTGGGCGGCTGCCCAAAGAGATCAATCTGCTGCTGCAGGGCTTGGAAGACCGTGCGCGTGTGCATTTTGTCCTCGCTTCCAGGAACGGGGATGGTGACCAGACGATTTGGATCGACGCCGTACCATCGGCAAAATTCATGCACCTCCTCCTCGTCGTTCCACCCATGCACACCGAGCGCCTCGCCGATGGCGTACTTGAGGCCAGTGCCGTTGGTATCGAATTCCAGGTGGAATACGTTGCGATCGTACTCCTTGGCGGTCAGCCGGCGGTTGACGGTGCAGGTGACGAGGAAAGTGCGGTCAGGAACCTCGGGGTGAAGCGCAGGATTTTGCGCGAATGTGTCGGCCTCATCCGACAGATTAAATGCTGCAGGGAATAAGAGATGTTTGGCAGCGTCGTGCCAGGAGCCGAGGCGTGCACCATTGACTACGTCGCCCTCGTCTGTCTCGACAACGATGGCATTGGACTCAAAGTCCTTGAGCGGTTGGGTACTTTCAATTGACGGGGCCTCAACGAAGACTTCAACCAACGCAGACCAAACATGGGTATTAACCTCAGAGAGCTGAACGCCATGGATGACCTCGTCGAACAGTCCCCGTGCAATTTTAAGGACAACGCCCTCTTCGGCTGCCTTACCCATGTAAAGGCGCAAAAATGCCAGATGAACGACGAGGTTCTGGATGGCGGCGTTTATTGGTCCTGCACCGCCTACGAGTTTGGAGGCAACAGTGTTCGGGTCCACCACAAACAGACGAATGTTACGGGCGGCGAGGAGGGCGGTAACATCCGCAGGAAGATTCGAGGACACTTCCGCCTGTGACCACGTGGAGGCAAGTAGCACCACTGACCCGGCCTTTGCATATTTAACCAGCGAGTGTGAGGTGAGGAGAGCGTGATCTAGGATGGCCAGGAAGTCCACCTCTCCCGTACCCGCATGATCTAGAGGAATCGCGAAAGGCAATGGGATGCGTTCCGCAAGAGCCTCCTTCGGCCCAAGTAGCAGACGGCTCGCTGAAATCCCTCCTTTACGGGAAAAAACGTCGTAGTCCGTGAGGAAACGGGTGGAAAGCGCTGCGCTCGACAGGAAGGTATCCGCGATGAAGTGAGGAGCGGATGCCAACGTAGACTGTGGTGTGCCGAATATCAGGAGTTTTTTGACGGCCGGAGATACAAAGGCAGTGGCAGGGGTGGACGGCACGAGGGTTGTCAAAAAATCAAAAAACGAGCCATGTTGTGAAACATAGGCATGGGTTTGTGACGGCACAATTCGGTGGGCGCGCACAGTGAACGCGCTCTTCCCTTCCAAGAGCGTGCCGAAGACGTCCACGTACAAGCTGCCTTGCGTAGACGTGTTGGGGACATCGTCGAGGACATGGACACTGCGCACGCTCTGCGGCAACACATTGCGCAATGCTTGCTCGTCCCATGGACGCAGCACATTCACAATTACGACACCGAGGCCAGGGATTTGGCTGACGAGTGCCTTTGCAGCAAGCGCCAAAGGACCGTTCAAAAGGACGATGACTGTGTGGGCTGGGCTGTGGCCGGCATAAGTGAAGAAATTGTACTGCGCCTGTGCGAAGACGTCGGCCACAGAGCCGGTAGAAACGTTGGTCTGTGGCGGGTCAAGGGAAACCCCGACCTCACGAGCAGCGCTGTAGTGGTCGAAGAGATGGACGACGTGAGATGTCGCCAGGCGGTAAGAGATGTGCGTGAAGTCAACGGTTTCCTGGGGGGTGGCGGAGAGGAAAATAACCAGATCGTGGTGCAATGTGGGTACAACGGTTGCAAGGGACGCCAGGGACGGAGAAAGCGAGAGGGTCTCGCCAACGGACGTCACGGTCGGGACCTGGATGACAAGTCGGCTGGAAGCGGTAGCCGGGGGTAAATACGAAAGGGCGGGTGCCATCTGGGCGAGACCAGCAGGGGTCGTGTACGCTGTGATCACCGAGCCCTTTCCTGCGTCCTGACTAGTTCCTTCGGACAGTCTTCCAACGAGACTGAGGCCCGCGCCGGCCCTCGTCTGGAGGTCGACGACAGAGGCGGTGTTTTGGGACTTTGCCCACTCCTTGGTTAGAGTTCCGAACCCGACCTGCTCAGCAAGATCATAGACATAGACGGCGGAGCTGGTCTCTGTGCGCGAGGCCAAAAACTCGACGACCGTGGACGGAGAGACGCGCGGGTTCGCATAGATGTCCGGAGATGGTTTGGGAGACAGGGTGGGAGACGAGAGGACTGTAGACGAGGAGGATAGAGGGGTGGAAGTACCGGAGGACATGGCCGAAGTGGTAGAGGAGCAGACTCGCTATATCCATAAAATTTCTTCCCAAAGCCTTCGACATCGTTGGTCAGAATGGCGACATCGAATCCGGCCCGGTCAGCCGCTTTGCTTATTTGAGCCGCCTGTTCAAGTTGCGCTTTTGCGAGTTCATGCAACGTTCATGAGTTTGCCATATCCTCTTTAAATTGCGGCGTTCCCTGGAGTTCCTCAGAAAGCAAACGAACTTATTCAGTCCAACCGCCAAAAATTTGCTAAATATTTTGCACACACGTGATCGCGTCTGTACATTACGAGATCAAACTGTTGAAGCGTGTCTGCGAGAGACCACCGTTACATCATGATACTGTGAAAGAATAATACACTAGTGGTCGCGAAGCGTGTTAAATAAACGATCCCCCTACTCAGAGCGTCAGTAAAGCTCTGGTAAATCTCGGAACATGCATACCGCGTCACCGAGACCGGGGCTGATAAGCCCTTGTGCGGTAAGTGTCTGGTCTACCCCAGCAACCCAGATCTGCGGCCAAAGTTTAGTGAAGGGAAACCCAAAAACGTCAAGTTCACCTCCAGATCAGGAAACTCGGCCTGCACATGGGCCAGCCCTTGGGCAGACGCTAGGACACATAGCAGCTTCACCTTGTCTATCGGCATGCCCCAGTCTGTGATCATCGACAGAGCGGCACATGCAGTCCCTCCTGTGGCTATTAACGGGTCCAGTAGCTACACGATGACTCAGAAACAAGTTGAAAGGGGCGTGGAAGGAGAACGCACATAGACCATGTCAATTGGCGGAGACGGAGGCAGCTTGGAGTAGTCTGGAATCTGTAATGAGGACGAAATGCAGGGTCGCGAACAGCGATACGTTACCCACATTCAACCGGCTGAAGCGTCACCTTCTCTCGGAAGATACCCAGGTGGTAAATCGGGGCTTCACTAAACGGCAATGAGGAATAATAAATATCACTAGCGTCGAGACACGTACGGGAAGAGCTTCAACTATTCTATCGTAAGCACCGATTCTACACATGCGGAAACAACGTGGGGCGCACCAACGCGTCTGTCATCCCCAGGCCTTTGGTGTGGATCGGTGAGCTTTTCATTCGACTGGGGGAGGAATGAGACCAACCGGCACGCAGAATCGGAGTCAACGCAATGCGCGGCTTGACGATGGTCCCAATGAATGGACCCACAGGCGATTCCTGGATTCATTGATCGACATATTTGGGCGCAGGCAAGAGAACCCAGCTCACGGCGGTAAAGGTTTCCTCTGTACGAAATCCGATAAGATCTACCTCCAAGGGGTCCGTAGGTACTTACCCTCCAAGTTGCGACTGGCTTCGAGCCCAAGAATCAAGCTGATATTGCTTACGCCCTCGCGAAACTCCTTCGCAGTCGTTGTTGTCCGCCTCAGCTTGGACAACTCTGCGTTCGACTAATATGATCAGCGTGAGATACGAGGAGAAGCTGGCGCGTTACAATGGGATGAGATAGGATATTGACTTGGGGCATTGTGGGCGGGAGAAGACAAGCGATAATCTAAGCGCAAACGTGATAGGGTGCAATCTTATCTATTGCAGAGTTCTGTGAAAAACAAGGAGCTAAGTAGTTGCCCAGGACGCTGGTAAATAAGTGGATTATGGCCTTTTGTATTACAATAAGTGGATTATCGCCTTTTGTATTCACATGGTTTTAGCACCTTTCCTTTCGCCAGAACCGTTGCCCACTCCTTCTCCTTCTTCCCCGCATACGGAACCTTCCTGAACTCAAAGAGTGTGAAATGAGTATTGGCATCGTTCTGGAAAGATCAAGCAAGTTTCTGTTCGGTTCAAACGGAGTGGTACCTTGGACTTGAGCTTGAAGCCCATCGAAGTGACTAGTTTTGAAAATTCCTCCACGTCTGTGAACCGGCTTGCAACTTCGGCGATCTTGAGTTCACCGCTATACAGAAATTTAACGCAATGTGCCACACGAGCGGAAGAAACAAGCTAACTCGTGTTTTAAAATCCGCCAGGCTTCGCGTATGCAATTTGTCCAGTTGGTTCCCATCAAGCTAAGGGCACAGACCACAACATCGACCACCTGGCCCTTGCCGTCAGACTTCTCGCCCTCGGCTGGCTCCGACCCGGGCAGGGGTATTTTATCACAGATGTCTGCCTCGACCACGAACGCGCCGTCTGAAACGAGATCAAATGAAAGGACATTGAAGCCCTTTGGAATCAATGAGCGGGCCATAGCAGCGTCGCCGCATCCCAGGTCGGCGATGACGGTCTTGGCGGGATATGCCGACAATGCTGCAATGTAGTGCTGAACGGGATTAGTGGGCCACGACTGCACTTGGTGACGGAACCCGGTGTGATACTGACTCTCGGCGTGAATTGAAAAGCAAACGCGACGTAAATTAGGCGCACCTCTTCATAAACCTTCGCGTCCTTCTGCATCATTTCGTGCGCCTGCTTACTGTCACTTTTGTACAGCGTCTCATTTATTAACCTGGGAAGAATAAACGTGGCTCGCTCGCTAGGTGGCAAGCAATGGGTACCTGAACCGTGCTCCGTCGAGACTTCGTTTCATCTCTTTTTGCAGAGCTGTGAGGCCAGCGGTGGAAGCCTGAGGCTCTGGGGGTATACTATCCTCTGGAATAGTCGACAAGACTGGAGGAGGCGGCAAAGTTGGCAAAGGCTTGTCGACCGGCGGTTCGCGTGCCTTCTTAGATCGTTTGGTGGGTCGCACAAGAGACGAACTTGAAGAGGATGCGGATAATGCATGACTCTTTTCTCTCTCCTTCTCCGCAATCATTTGCTGGCCCTTCTCCGAAGGCTTCAAAGCCTTCGGTGAAGAAATGGACTTCTTCACTTCCGACGCGTCGACGCTTCTCTGGCGTCTTCGGTCCATCGTCTTTTTCACCAGCGACTTCCCAAGGGCTTTGACGCGGCTGGCGCCGCGCGAGACAGTTGACGCGTCGTCGCCCTCTGAATCGGCTTTGCGAGCCTTCTTGACAAGCTTTTGCAAATCAATTGGTTCGGGGGAGTCGTTGTCCTCAGCCGGCCTCTTGCGCTTCTTTGAGCCTGCCATCATGACGGGCTCTGCGACGGGAGCGTTTGCCACAGACCACCCGGGAACGTCGAAAAGCGCCATGGTCGAAAACTTTCCGAAAAGAGAGTGGATGTTTGTTTGGTTGTGATTTCCATTCCGCACTGAAGGCAGTTAGGGGCTCCAAATTGTTCGTTTAGATATTTATTCCGAAGCATTGACCTCGGAAGTTAGACCGGTAACCGGTCTACTCGCAAACCAGAACATCCTTACGACTCTCCCAAGTTGCTGATGTTCGGACTATGTTATGTACATCTAGTTCTCGCGATAAACTGAAAAATAATGACCGTATATTACATCTGCAGCGGCATGAAAGTCCCACAAGTCCATAACTAATGGTCCGTCCCTGAAAGAAAGCGGGTGAAAAACAAGTAACGTGGGCAAACCACGACTAGCTAATAGTAGGGGTTCTCTTGATAATGATGATTTCTTCCAGCAGGCTGATCATAATGTCCTCCCGCAGGCGAATCGCTGTACTGCGGCTGCGCTGACATGGGAGTCATGGCATGATACTCATCCAGACCCTGGTGGCTCGAGTTCCACGCGCTGGCCTCGGGCTTGTTCCATTGTGTCTCGTCATTGTGCTGATTTAAAAAAACTTGTGAGTCATTCGCCGAAGTGACCCTGTAGGGCACGACGGGGGGATAGGCTTGGGCAGCTTTTGCAGCCGCGAGGCCAGCGCGAGTGCGCGCGCGGCGGCGGCGGGAGAGACAGATGTAGAGTCCGAGCGCAAGCAGGGCGACAATCGCAACTCCGCCCGCGATTCCAGCGATCAAAGCGATGTGAGATGTGCTGGTCGAAGACGCCGGGGCGGAGCCGCTGCCAGTAGCATCGGATTGTAGGATATTTTCCGGAAGCTGGCTTTCGTCTGCAGTGGGCTGCTCCTCGATCGCGCCGCTGCCAATGATAACATGGTGCCGTTGCTGGGGATGCCGGCCATGACCACAAATAGGAGGGCAGGCCCGGGCTGGAAGAGGTTCGCGTTGGGATGCATCTGCGCAACATGCAAAACGATGGAGCCGTCCGCATTCACCGTATAGGTGTTACGCAGCCGCATGTACCTCTGACCCATGTTCATTGCATGTGTTGTCCATCCGCCACGGACGACAGAAACGATGGTGTTGTTGGCTGCGTCGTTGCTGGAACCAGTGTAGGAGCTGGCGGGGATCGTAATGTCGAACGGACTCCCTCCATAAGTCAGGGTAGAGGGTACGCTCGATGGAACTGGGCGGATGGTAGCCGAAAAATACGGAGGATAGAACTTTTCGGCGGTGTATTCAGTGGGGTAGGGAACAGTGCTGGAAACATTGACATCCAGGTTGGGGTTGCCGCCCGCTTCAGAGATCTACGGGTCAGAAAGAAAAAGAGGAGGAAACCAAGGAAAACTGCGCACCAATAAGGACTGAGGCATCAGGGAGCAAGATGGCCGAGGAGTGATATAGACGGGCAATATTGGAAGTCGAGAATCCAGCGCCGGACCAGCGGCTACCTGCCGGGGCCTCGGGGTCGTACAACGCGGGAGTTCCAACAGGTCCAGATGCGAAAGACTGGCCGAAAGGCATCTGATCTGCGGGGGTTACCGAGTTGTTCAGGCCAAAACCTGCTGTTCCGTTCAGACCACCATTTACAATCAACAACTTGCCGTCAGGAAGTATGATAAACTGCCCCATGGTTCGACCTTGCGGCATATCATCGTCCTGAATGTACTGCGCGGCAGATCCGTCAGTAGGCTCGGGAGTAATGCGCTGACAGTCCGTCGAGGCCGGATAATCCCAAGTGTTGATAAATGGATACGAAAAATCGCCCCAAGCAGCCTCAGGCATGTCGGAACCGCCGCAGAAAATAATTGTCTGCGAGTAGTTGTTGGCTGGAGTCATGGGAAGCATGGCCGTCGCGCCACTGGCAGGGTACACCCGAACGACGCCATTGGGCATATCGGGAAGATCAGTCTCGGTATTGTCCTCGTAGTTCCAAATGACTGGCACGAAACTGAGTGAAATTTCGATAAACTGAGGGAATACGTACTGGTGGAAAGATTGGCTTGCATAAACATATTTCCCGAACTATCCTGATGAGAAAGACAATAATGCGATGCGAGATTGGAAATACCTCAGCAGCCAGGTAAGCGGGTATGCATTCAATCCCGATGTCTTCACGAGGAAGTTCACCAGCTGCGGCGTCTGACCGTTGGAAGGGTAGAACTCGTAAGTTAGTTCGGCGCCATCTGTAGGGTTTGCATTCGGCACATTTCGCAGAATGTAACCTTGGTTAGATAGTCAGCAATAGCATATTTCCTTGCAAAGTATAGTTGCCTCCGTTCTGAAACCCCCCGATAAGGACGATCGTTCCGTTGGGGAGGGCCTCTGCGGTGGAATACCACCGTCGTCTCTGCATTGCGAGGACAGATGGGTCATCGTACCATTGACACTCCGGCGACGTGAAGTCATCGGCATCGGTGCAAGGATTCAGGACCCGTATAGAGAGACCGCCGTCGAAGTCCATGTAGGTAGAATCCCAGGTCGCAAAAAATGCGCCTGGAACCACTTGGGATCCCTCGCTCGCGCCTGGGCCCGCCGCGCCATTGCCGCCAAACGTCACAAAGGAACTTTTTTGGTGTCAAAACAGAATTAAAGCATGTACGCCGCAACATACCCGTTCGGAACGTGGTAGCCTGCGGTGCGGATAAGTAGAACACAACGAGAAGCGTTATATCATACCAGAGCTGCAGAATGTATTCGTTTTAATGTCCATAACTGTTGTTTCCTGGGTCGCTATGTCCCTGTTTCCTCTGTAGGCGTAAAGATACTATGTACAACTGAGTACGTACCAAACCGAGCCCCATGCAGGATGCCCATTAACTTGCGCTGCATTGCCCTAGCCGAGTGTCATCGCAGTGAGTTCCAGACTTTGAGATCCACACATAAATACCTCGGCCTTGTCTATAATGTACACCTTATCATTTTTGCCTGCAGAACAAGGACGACGAGTTAGACACCCATAGCATCCACGAAGAAACTCTACCCAGAAACATCTACGATTCCTTTCATGAGTTGGGCACGGCTAGCCGTCGTGCGACATACCATCATCGCAGAAACAAGAGTGTTTCCCACTTGCTCGAAGGACCCAGCGGTGCCAGCAAAGGCAGGAGGCACCAGAAACAAAAGCGATAGTAAAAATCTCATGGGTAAAGCGGAAGTCGTAATGACTGTAGAGAAAAGAGAGAAACCTAGTAACACACACAGTCGACATTTTCACAGCTTGGTCGATCAATGATGTACAATAGCAGCCAGCCAGAAACCGTCGGTCAGCCTGAGCAACGCGAGTCCACCATATAAACACGCGTTTCACGGCATTCACGGAAGTTTTGAGCTCGTTAGAATAAATACTTTACAGAGGGAGAGGAGGTTAGGCAAGGTCTGATATGGCGGTTGCTCTAGGTTGGCCGCGGGTTGCCGTTCAAGTGAAAATCTCGACAAAGTCTGGTAGCTCTAGTTGTGTCGGCCCCGCAGCAACCATCTCGTCAACTACTTGTGCCATGTCACAGCATGAGGTTCCCAGAACAAGCCGAGAAAGACCATTGAGTTTTCAAAGCTGATGGCGGGCCCGACGCCAGTCGAGTGGGGAAAAGGCCGCCGGACGTTTGGTACTGAGGTCATCCCGGACGACGGACGTGACCGGGACCGTAAGGCAGCGGGAAGGATTTCTGGGCATCGGTCGTCTTTGGATCTTTACCGGTGCACTTGCGCGACTCCGAGGGCTGGGAAAGGACCCGCGAGCTGTAAGTCGCGCTTTGATTTTATGACAAACACAAACGTACTGTACAGCCACACACGTCTAATTCGGTCACAGCTCACAATGCTGTGACTTGCCATCACATCCGCCTCTCTCTCTTTCTCGCGACACCCTCCCCCCTCCTCCGCCTCCCTTCCTTCTCGACGCGTCTTCCTCCTCCAGCACACAGTTTCTTTCATGTCTGACCTTTATACCACGCTTCAGGTCTCTCCAAGGAAGAAACGGTGCCCTCCAGAACGCGACGACAATACATCGACTCCGAAAAGGCTCAGAACCGTGTAAGTAGCCCTTCTCACTGGTCAGGATTATTGACCTGACCTATTCGATTGGTTCAGAGCTCCAAGCAACCGCGTTACCCCATCCCGTAAAGCTGCAGAATCGCGCGTCTCCGAACTCCCATCCTACTTGTCACGGCTTTGCACTATTCATACGGGATTGCAACACGCTCTCTCTCATGCACTCGCAACTTGCGCTGTGTCTCCGACCTCCGACACAGGCATTGTCCGTAATGTCCTCAACCACCGGTCCTTGAGCACCTACTCGGGATTGTCGACCCAGTTCGAAGTTGACGATCTGCGCAGACTCTGTTGGATCTGGGAATGGGATGGTATCACACTGCCTTTGCTGTCTGTCGAAGACGATAACCCGTTTCTGGAGGAAAAGCCAGCCCCAAAGGACTGGACGCGAGGTGCAATGGGAGTCGTTATCGGTCCTGCCACTCACCATTCAAGAGTGGATAGCAAACGGTTCCCTGCGTACGGCATCGGAATCGAGGTGGAGATGGACATTGACAAGGACATGCTGGGTGGCATGGCCGCCGTTGCTCGCTGGACAGCTGCTGCAGAAAGCCGCCGGGAAGCGTTTCGTGAAAAACTAAATAAATGGGTTACGGTTCGTGCATCCTACCTTTCGCTCATGCATCCATTCATTGGATTCCAAAGCTCCATGCCGGGGTCAGCCCAATTCCTCCGATCCCCTGCGCAGACCTCCCTCGTCTTTCGGCATCGACTAAAACGACATCTCTGACCCGTAATCTTACTTCCTTATCCCCTAAATCTTCCGTTTCTCCCTTCAAGCTCCCAGCCCCTCCCTCATCTCCTTCCCGCTCGCCTTCGAAACCCAAGGCATCCTTGCATGTATCTGCGATCCCCTTCCCTCTCGCGTCTGCTGGTGGCTTAAAGTCCCCTGTCAAGAGTTCCGTTGTCTTCCCACAGACACCTTCCTCGCGACTGGACCCGACGCAGCTTACACCTCGCACTCCCAGAACCTCCATTTCAGTGGCCTCTGAAGTTGTTTCGCAGCCTTCCACGCCTGTCCACCAGCACGGAACCATTGCAGAGACAGTCCCAAAGACCCCTTCTTCGAGGCGTGAGGCTCTTTATGAACGTCTCCGTCAGCGGTCGCTCTCTGCTTCTCCGACCAAGGCCGCCAGCAGCGAGGTGAAGGGAGGGAAGCTGACCCGCGACCAACTCTTGAAAATGGGCCAAGACGAACTGCGACGAAGGTGCTTGCTGGGCCGCCTCGGTGGTGTCGCAGAAAGCGTTTGGATGTCAGTATTTCTATTTCCCATTGGAGCCTCTGTGTTGACTCAAATTATGCAGGATCTTCTCTACGCCTGCGCTCGGGTCTGCTGCGTCTTCCGGCGTTCGCAAGCGGCGGACGCTGCCCATGTCCGAGGTCACTCCTGCCATCATCAAGTCATCGCCCGTCCCTATATCTTCGGCCGAAGCCGTGGATTCTCTGGTGATGCTCGTGAAGTTATGTCCCTTCTTCCTGAAGCAGCTCACTATCGGTGGCGAAGAATGGCTAGAGATGCCCGCCTCGTCCGCAGGAAGCACCGAAGGCAGCCCATCCAAAAGTCCTGGAGTTTTAATTGATAGTGCGGAAGCGCTTGTCACCAGGAGCCCGCGGAGAGTCAAGCGCGAGGCGGGCGGGCTGCGCGAAGTGAGAGAGATCATCCGCAGGGAGCTGGAACTCCAGGAGTGATCGTTTCCTTCTTCCTTCTCTTTCTATTCATTGCTTCATTTATTACATCTCAGTGCATCTGCTTTATCCCTTTCAGTTGTATCGTAACATAGTGCTTACCTGTACAATCCATATTGCTGCAATCCACCAGACTCTTGCTTAACCGCGTGCGTGCTCCTCGTTTCAAAACTTTCTTGCAAGGGAACGTGCTTAGCATTATATTCTCCTCGAACGGCTTCGCAAACACGGCAAAACTCAACCCAAAGGGGAATTCAATCGCATACAGGTTCACGGGATTGGGTTACTCCGACAAGAAATCAGAATGAACAACTGCCGTCCGTGGAGGAGCGGAGTATATGTGCGATTGAGACCATCCTACACAATCATTTCAGCCAGCGCCGTAGGCTGGGCGGCGGCGTACACAAGGTCGTCGACGATCCTCGAGAGATTCTCATCCCGCGAATTGGACACGCAGTCGTAATACGTGGGGTTCGTCGCGATGCGGTGTGCAAGGAAGGTGAAAGAGAGTGCATCGACAAGCTGTGCTTTATCGAGGTGTTTGTGCGCTGCACACCACGCCTGCAGCTCCGGCGAATCTATGAGCGCAGACTCAAGTGGCAACCCGTCGTTCAAGAACCGGATGAACGTGTCCTTCCCCTCGGTCTGGCAGAACAGATGAAAGTGGCCGGCGCCGGAATGTCGCACCGCGCGGCTCTGCATGCGCACCAGCTCCGTCAGCCCATAATCGCGCAGTTGACGATCCGCGCCCTCCGCCTCTGCGTAGGCATACTGTGTCCCCATGACGACGACCACGGCGGCGCGCACGGGCAGCGTCCAGCACGAGTCGCGGGGCACGATCAGCACCCGGATGACGCCCTCTGCGTAGAGCTCCAGCATGAGGTTCCGGTCGGGCTTGTGGATCCCTTCGTGGAAGAATCCGATGCCGCGAGAGACAAAATCGACTAGGCTCGGGTCGCGCAGGCGGACGAGGTAGTCTTCAAGCCGCTCCTGCGAGACGCCTTCCGGCAGATACCCCGTTTCTGTCTCTTGCTCCAAAGCGCACTGTGTGATCAAGTCGTAAGCGACAGACCGACACTGCCCGCGCGAAGGCACGAATACAACCGCGGACTCGTCCGGCCCTGCGCTCCGCACGGCTGCGTGCGCCGGCTTGGCCATGGCTTTGAATAAGGATGCTGATTGGGGTATGCTGAACGTGTGTGGGGTTGTGGTAAGCGACTGGTCGCGGTCGCTTGGCCGGAAGCTGAGCAGCGCGGAAGGATCGACTGCTAACCACGCTGCGACATCGATCGGGTCGCTGAGAGAACTCGAAACGCCGACAAAGCGCGTCGGACATCTCTGTACAGAGTGTCGCAGTAGCGACACGCCCAGCTCGTAGGCTGGATCGAGCTGTTCCAGGTTTTCACAGACGACAAGGTCCAGGCCTCGTAACGGACTCGTTGGATCTCGTTGGGAAACGAGTTGCAGTAAATGGGCGGCTGTCACAATGCGAATAACTTTTCCCCGGGGGCGAGTGAGAGCATTCTGGTTGAAGCTTAGCTCAATCGTAACTCCCGCACCAGCAGCTGAGGTTCGAAGCTCTGAGAGTGCCTCTGAAGCTACGCTCTTTCGCGGCGTCACAATCAGAACCCAGGCATCTGGGTTTTTTGTAACTGTCATCCTGAAATATGAATGAGAATTAGGTCATCCAATAGATGAAATACATACCACGCAAGAATTTGAATCAGCATGGATTTACCGGAACCGACCGGCCCACAAAGCAGCGAGTGCCATTTCGTATTAATCAAAGTCCAGAAAGACTGCGTCTGTATCGAGTTGAAATTGTGTAAGCGGCCAGAAAACAGAGACTCGACAGTTTCGTTGCGCAGAATTGAAGGAGAGAGGAACGGTAAATCGAGCCGGGGGCTGTGACTGTGCGACGCAACCGGCATCACGAGAGTATCCAATGGAATGGAAATCTCATCCTCCGCTCCCATCCATCGATCCGACACAAACCGTATCGTTACAGACGGAGGCGTCTGACCGTGAGGAATAGAAATGACGAAATCGACATTCATGGCTTCTGTGGTTTGTCGAAAGACCAGATGGGACAACTGAAGGATATTCAAGGTGTCGTGATCCTCGACCCAGAGCCAGAAAGGTTCAGCACTGCCATGAACTTTGCTCCAAGTGAAAGTGGGCGTTATCCGAGTTGCAATCTTGAGCACATCGAACGCCAGCGGACGGAGGTTATAGGTGATGCGAACAGAGGGAAATTGTTTCGCAGCGTTAAGAATGGCTTGACCATGGCGCTCATTGAGATGGACCAGTTTGCCAAGTTCATCGGCACTCTGCGCCGCAAGTTCTGCGGGCGACAATTCATCGGCCCACCTCTCTAAGCCGTAGAATATGTCGCCTTTGAGATCAAACTGCTTTAGCGGCTGATCGAACGGCCACAACCGTTTTTCAATCGCCTTGCTGATCCCCATCAGTACCGCCGCTACGTTTGCCCATTTTCTGCTGATAGCAATTTCGAGGAGAGCTCTTACGATCCGACCACCGTTCTGAGCAGCATAGGCAGTATCTGAAACCAGTGCGAAGTCGTCCACGGGCTGCCTCGAGATATATCCCTGCAGGAGAATGTTGACTTTGCCCTGGCTGGTGTCGGTACCACCCTGAAAAGAATCAAAGAGTGTCCGCTCATGAAGCAATCGAAATTACTTTCACAGCGCACGGAACGATTTCCATTAGTAGCTCCAGTTCTTTCACCTCAGATTCTCGGACTTGTATTTGGTCAAACTTCGAACGAGGTCAAAGAAAGCAACGCTTGGAGAAAGCTCAACGGCGCACCTCCGTGCTCATACTGAGCATCGCCAACACATCCGCCTCGGTCATCTTTGGACGAAACTCTTTGTTAAAGATCTCGATCGATGCAGAGCGAATATAGTACTTGGCAGCGATTCTGCCTAAATCAGTGATTGTCAAGTCGCCACTAGGACGATCAAAAATTATCATCCCCGCATCAGCCAGTTTTGCCGCAGCAGCAGTTATCAATTCGTTCCTCTTGTTGCCTAGTTGAGGGTCATCCCCTGTGGTATCCCGAGAAATCCCTGTCAGGTATGAACAAGGGCAGGATAAAACATGGTGGATGGAAGTAAACAAACCATAAATGAACGGATTCTTACGCATCCGTACAAACAAGTAGGTATATCCGAGCCACTGAACTCCGTCGCGGGTGTTTGCAACGGTGCCCAAGGATATTTCAGCATTCAGAGAGTCAACCATGCCCCCTTGGAATCTAAATAAATATTAGTTTATGCGATATACTGGATTTCGTCCAGCGCACTGGGATTCAATAGGGTTCTGGACGCAGCGTCAGCATTTGATGAAAAGTAATCAAAAGTCCCCATACCTGAGATGTAATTGCATCGAGGTAATGCGTGAGTTTGTCCTCGGTGGTGCAAATATAGCCTTCGCCACTACTTTCAAAGCCGGGACGCCCGGCTCGCCCAAAGACTTGCAGGACATCTAACACAGACAGATCCACGAATGCACCTGGAGGGACTCGTGTCAGCGCGCTTGAGCTAGTAAAGAGAGCAGAACCGACCTTTGGAACTGTCGTAGACCTGAGTCCCTTTAATAATGACTATCGACACATTAGTGTTGATCTAGAAAGAGACAGTTCACCCTACCAGCGTGGGCGGGTAAATTTACACCCCAAGCCAAAGTAGCTGTACAGCAGAGAACCTACAAGATGCATCTCAGCAACCAGACGACGCCCGTGCGGTCAAGTCACCTTGATTGCTCGCGCCTCAAACATCCGTTCCATCATATTTCTATCCGAGCGCAACATGCCAGCATGGTGAATACCAAACCCGCCATCAAAGAGCTGCTTCATCTCTTTATTTCGGGACTCCCCGATACTCCGGCGAAAGAAGCTCCACTGCGGGTGGTCCTCGCAGCTAAAATCATCTGTATTGCCTTCAAGAACCGAGGATTCTCGTAGTGCCAGAGCTGTCTTGACCGTCTCCTTCCGTGCGTGAACAAACACCATCACTTGATGTCCCTGTGCTACAAGCTCAGAAACCTTCTGAAACGTTACACGGTCAAGATTTCTCCTTGACTGCGGACTCCCAGATTTCCCCTTAATTCCGATGAAATGCTGTTCCAAGGGGACTGGCCGAAAAGATGAATCGAAATAAAACAACCCCTTGTAGCGAGAGACACTAGAGACAGTTGGATGCCATCGAGTAGCAGAAGACAAAGCGAGTACCTGAGAAACTCCGCAACATCCATATAATTCGGTAGTGTTGCGCTCAGCCCAACGATACGAATAACAGATTGACTTGATTCTACCTGTAGTAAAACATGAGATGACGAGCTGCGATGTGGCAGAAGGTGAGACTAACCTGTCGCAGCGTTCGCGCAACAATAGTTTCGATCACGGCACCTCGCTCTTCATTCAAAAGATGGACCTCATCGATGATGAGTAGTTTGAGACTCTGCGCGAATCATGAGTTTGCTGGAGCTCGGATGACACGAAGGCGAACCGAAGCTAGCTCGCCTTCCCCAGTTGGTTTCCTCGTCACGACATCCCACTTCTCGGGAGTAGTGACGATGACTTGTGTTTGAGCGATTTCTGCTTTCGTCAGCTGCATATCACCTGCAATTTTTTGAGCGATACGTTGCAATTCCGAACAAGCCACCATCACCCGTCAGTTCCCGAACTTGAATGGAAAGCCATTGTAAACGTTTGCTAAATTTTCGAACGATTTCTGAGGCCAGAGCCTTCATAGGTGCTCTGGAATTCAGAGCATGGTTTGCACTCCAAGGTGGAAGGATGCAGTTACTCACACGTAGATTATTTTGAACGATGATTTGTTTATGGTGGAGGCAATGGAAGCATTCCCAGAACTAGGGGATCTATGTTGATCTAATACGCGCAGGATGCTCAACATCGCGACATCAGTTTTACCCTTTGGCAAAAATGAGATTTGTTGGAGCTCAACCTGACAATCTCCAGGGAATGAAACTCACGGCACCAGTAGGAGCTGGCTGTACCATGAATAAACCACGATAGCGGGGGGCAAATTGGACTGACCGCAGACAAGCATGTTTTCATTGGAGCCGTATGCCGTTGGGTAGACCTGCACGGTGTCAGATGAGGGGGTTGAAGCCGAATGCGCAAGAAATGTACAATTGACTGAATCCGATTGAGGGACGTGTATCCCTAGTGAATCGTAGTGAGTGAGAACGCACACAATTCGCAAAGGTCTTACAGGGAATGAACCTTGAGCAAGAGGGTCCAGTTCTGACACAGAGATCAGGCGCTCAGTTTCTCGTGGAGGCACAGGTCTTGCAGGCGGGATTATCACTTCCTCGAAGTCCTGAAGATACGTTGACGACATGGTGTCTTCAAGTTCTGAATCATTTACCTCGTGGTTCTCTCGGACCGTCCCCAATGGCAGCATATATTTGCTTCCGAATTGTGAAAGGACGTTCCCTTGAGCCATTGGCATAGAGCTGTAAACGTGAGGGAGGATCTCCGGAGCCGCTTCCTGGCGCCAAAGTTTAAGCATTGGCCATAAAATATTGCATCCCTCTCACAGCGGTTCCAGAAAATAGAGGACGGGCAGCGTTCTTCCGTAGAGTTTCTTCCATACGCCTGCGGGCATCTTCCGCGGACAACCCCGATACTAAAGGTGGTTAGGAGGGCCGAGTTCTATTGAAACTTCGCACACACAAGCGGGATTTGAATGGGAGGGCCGAGAGTCCGACTGGCGGAATTCCTTGAGCTTTGCGACGTCAACATCCACAAAAGGTTTTTCGATGCAGGCTGAATCTAACCTGCTTCACCAGCGTTTCTCGAATCTGGAGTATCTCCACGACCAAATCCATGTCCTCATAGCCGACTGCTTCAGCAACCTCGCCCGAGACGTCGTGGTTTCGAGGCTGGGATAAAATCGAGTACAGAGACTCGAGAAGAGGTTCCACGTCGGGCTTTCTGTTGAAGTGCTCTAATTGACATGAAAAACCTTTGGAAGAGTCTCACAGTAGAAGCTTGTCAAGAACTGTTTGGGGTCTTCCGTTCGATCCAAATCGATATGCATCCAGTACAGAATCCCACTCTTCATCCTCAGGTTCATTCTCAGATTCTGAATATAACACCAGTTCAGGCCAAGCGTTGTAGGATTTAGATGATACCGGGACCTCCAGCGCCCTGGCCGAAACTGAAGATGGATTCAGGAGTTGTTCAGGACCAATAAGTACACGCAGCCTTGTACCTAGCCCATTCATCAACGACGCGCACGTCCAGAGAGGACTCTTGTGCCGGAGCCGTTCCTAGGAGAAAGTCGAAATGTGAGAGCATCGCGTCAAGTGTTAAACTTATGGCGGGACGAGCGGGACCGTGTTTTGCACTGCCACAGATGTCAAAGTGCTTCGGCTTGTCGATGGCCGCTACGGCCGAATCGTCCCAACTGCAACTCAAACTTCAGCCATGTCGCTCAAGCGCGCTTGGTCTGTTGTATACTGGCTGCCAACTGCAATCCTAGTAACGAACTTTTACACTCTGAAACTAGTGTCCGACCGTAGCATGCAGGTCCGCATATTTTCTACGCTTCAACGTCTTTCCTCCTCACGTCTGGCGGCCAGCCAACACTCAACCCAGATTCATCGCTTTTATGGCGAGATGTCGGAATATTCGACCGGCGTGCTATTTATAAGTTGCGCCATCGCAGAGGCGATATTATTACACTCAAGTACCAGCCATATTCTGCGAAGGAATCTGGGTTTATTCATTGCCTTGTAGGTCACCGGAGGATGCGAAATTCGAGCTCGTGAAGCGTGTAATTGCACTAGAAGGGGACACTGTCCGGACTCTGCCTCCATATCCAGTGCCCGAGGTTCGCGTTCCAGAGGGCCACGTCTGGGTTGAAGGTTTGTTTGTTCCGTGTCTGATCCTCAGGTATCTCACTCGCCGCGAAGGCGACGCCTTTCACAGCCAAGACTCAAATTCCTTTGGGGCGGTAATGGCTCTGGCGGGATTATTGTACCTGAAACTCAACGGCGTGGTTTTTCTAGGTCCCCTTAGGGTTGGTGGATTCACGATTGGTCTGTTTGATTTGGCCAGTCTGGCGCCTCGGCTGGACAGATCCTGCTACACCCAACGCCCGTGTAAGGGTGAATCCTGCGCCGAGTAAAATTCAATGATAACTTGCGCACTAAGCGAACTTGGGTTAATTATCACATTGCAAGGGCCACATAATGCTTCGATGAATTCGCTGGACAACAATGTTTGGTTCAAGTCGAGACGATTCAAAGATCAAAATAAAAGAGTATTTCCGTAGCTAGCTCTTCGCCCAAGCCCGAAATGCACCCGATGATATCTCGTCGAGCCTCATCGTCGTTCCAACGCTGGGATTCCTGCCCGTGTCAGATTAGAAGGGAGAAACTCTTTTTCAATATGCCACCAACATTGACCGGGGTTACAGTTATCTTGTTTCCCTCTATACCCCGCACAAGAAGCACTCGACTCAAAAGGTCCTCATCTGGCTCGGGTGGTTCAGCCACTGCGTCCGCTCCGTTTTTTTGCGTCGGAATTATTTTCGTTCTCGAGAGTGAAGGCTTACTGGTTAGGCCATCAGCGGGTTCCGCGCTCGAATGGTCCGGATGAGAAAAGCATGCGTATCGGTACTTCTCGAGTAGGGGAACGCAGGTCTCTAGGGGAAACCAGTCGTAGGTTTCCTATGGAATTTGAATATAATCAAGACCTTTCGAAGGTCATGTTCTTACTGGATCCGAGAGATAGGAAGGCGAATAGTCTCCCTGTTCAAAGTTCAGCGCCGAAGAAGCAGCGAGAAAATAGAGACGGCGAACCTTGTACCGCATTTTAGAGCACGAGTGTATATAGAATCCTGCAATAAAACAATGAATCACATATCGAGGTTGTCTTGATGAAACTTACCCATGTACAGCGAAGCCATTCCCGGAGCGCCTGCTGCCTTCATCTCTGAGGCGAGTGAGACTTCGCGGAGTGCGCTGAGCTATCGTGGCGTCGCAAGTATTTCTCGAGTAAATAATGGGTCGCACCTTT
Source organism: Mycena galopus ATCC 62051 (assembly GCA_014925785.1). Lineage (NCBI taxonomy): Eukaryota > Fungi > Basidiomycota > Agaricomycetes > Agaricales > Mycenaceae > Mycena > Mycena galopus. The sequence goes on along the minus strand of WIQG01000010.1, from coordinate 285,727 downwards.
CCGAGAGAAAACTTGGCCCATTCCTGTGCGCAATCAGTTCGAACTGGATATAATGTTGCCAATCTACTCACAGGATCATACATGAAATAAACACTCGACACACAGTCGGGAAGTATATCGATCACCCCGATGGCGATGAGTTGACCATCGCATTTGTAGAGTTGGTGGTAAGAACTTATGGACGATCCGTAAGCGAAATTTATAAGAATCGGTAAAATGTCGAACCCATAATGTGTGGGTAGATGGGAGGGAGGTGGCGACGAATATGGAATGGGAGATGGCTGGAGGGTGTCAGAAAATATTCGAGGTGGATGAGACTGCAACAATCTCACGATCAAAGGAGAGTCGACTAGAAAACGCTTGAACCCGGAAGGCGTGTTCTTCGAGTCCTTGTGAATATCTCGCTGATATTTACAATACAGTTCGAACTTTTCGGGGCTATAGGAAGAGGGCTCCAGGACACTCTAAAGAGAGCATGGCCACTCAATCCAACGAAGGCATTGGACCACTGGTAACTACCTCAAAGCGGTGCTCTTGGGATTCATTTTTGCAAAAACCGACTTCAGTGGCATGGATAGCAGTGCTGAGAGAAAAGGCTGTGTTGGATTTCGACAGCAGTGTCTGGTTCCCATGCGAGATAAACCGGTTCCAGCTTCGAGTCTCTCTGAGCACACAACCGTTGAAAAAGGACCACACATGTGATACTTTACCGATGTATTAGTTTCCGTTGACCTTTCGCGGGGTTGAATGTAGCGGCATCCAATCTATGTCGTCTGAGCTCAGAATTGACTGCACAGAGCCATGAATACTTGATCGTGTAGGACGGACAGCAAGATGCTTTCAGATTGGGCTTGTAGCACCAGGTCCCTGATTGAAAATGAGAGGGAAAGATCACTGCAAGCGGCACGCATGCGCACCAGAGCGGCGCCATCCTCGGTCAATCATTTTCTGGTAAACTGGGCATGAGAGTTGGTGAGCACTCAAACCCGCCGCATGTGCCGCAGATCTAGATCTCAGAGATCTGTTTCCAGGTGGCGAGCAATAACCACACGTCGTGGGCATTGGCCCTGCGGGAGTTCCAACGGATATCGCCATAGGCGTATTCTGCAAAAGGAGAATCAAGTTGGTTAGTCGGAGGAGGCGGGCCGCAACGCCACGGTGACGGCCGGCCCGAGTGAAGAAGTCGCGGCAAGTTTGACTTTCTTTGCGGCCGCATCCAAAGGAGGCTGCTGCGGCAGCAAAAAAAGCTCACCACAATGGGATCGAGTTCGACGGCCTTCCTTGGCACTGCAGGCTCCGCGCCGCGCCTGACGGTGATCGAGGAAACCTCAAACGCCAACTGTCCCGGAGATTCAATTGCCACAATTAAACATCAAATTGATTGACCAAGGCCGGCGTGTTGTTACCGACATTCTCTTTTTTCTCTACGGTCACTACTACTTCACTTCCTCATGAGACTTTCACTATGGGTTTCGTTTCTACCTCCAGCCTTTGCTGCTACTGCTGGGTCATTCGAACAAGTGGGAAACACTCTAGTTTCTGCGATGATGGTATGTCGCACGAAGGCTACTGGTGCCCGACTCTTGAAAAAAGAATTGTAGATGTTTCTGGGTAGAGTCTCTTCGTGGATGCTATGGGCTTCTAACTCGCCGTCCTTCAGGCAATAATGATAAGGTGTACATTATAGACAAGGCCGAGGTAACTATGCGCATGTCTACGTCTCGACCTCAGTGCTATAAAACTTGTCTAGGCCAATGCAGCGCAAGTTAATGGGCATCCTGCGTGGGGATCAGTATGGTACGTACTCAGTTCTATGTGGTTTCTTTGCGCCTACAGAGGAAACAGGGACATAGCCACGCAGCAAACAACTGTTATGGACATCAGCACAAATACATTCTGCAGCTCTGGTATGATATAACGCTTCTCATTATGTTGCACTCATCCGCATCGCAGGCTACCACGTTCCGAACGGGTATGTTGCAGCGTACATGCTTTAATTCTATTTTGACACCAAAAAAGTTCCTTTGTGACGTTTGGCGGCAATGGTGCGGTGGGCCCAGGCGCGAGCGAGGGATCCCAAGTGGCTCCAGGCGCATATTTTGCGACCTGGGATTCTATCTACATGGACTTGGACGGTGGTCTCTCTATACGGGTCCTGAATCCTTGCACCGATGCCGATGACTTCACGTCGCCGGAGTGTCAATGGTACGATGACCCATCTGTCCTCGCAATGCAGAGACGACGGTGGTATTCCACCGCAGAGGCCCTCCCCAACGGAACGATCGTCCTTATCGGGGGGTTTCAGAACGGAGGCAACTATACTTTGCAAGGAAATATGCTATTGCTGACTATCTAACCAAGGTTACATTCTGCGAAATGTGCCGAATGCAAACCCTACAGATGGCGCCGAACTAACTTATGAGTTCTACCCTTCCAACGGTCAGACGCCGCAGCTGGTGAACTTCCTCGTGAAGACATCGGGATTGAATGCATACCCGCTTACCTGGCTGCTGAGGTATTTCCAATCTCGCATCGCATTATTGTCTTTCTCATCAGGATAGTTCGGGAAATATGTTTATGCAAGCCAATCTTTCCACCAGTACGTATTCCCTCAGTTTATCGAAATTTCACTCAGTTTCGTGCCAGCCATTTGGAACTACGAGGACAATACCGAGACTGATCTTCCCGATATGCCCAATGGCGTCGTTCGGGTGTACCCTGCCAGTGGCGCGACGGCCATGCTTCCCATGACTCCAGCCAACAACTACTCGCAGACAATTATTTTCTGCGGCGGTTCCGACATGCCTGATGCTGCTTGGGGGAATTTCTCGTATCCATATATAAACACCTGGGATTATCCGGCCTCGGCGGACTGTCAACGCATCACTCCCGAGCCTGCTGACGGATCTGCCGCGCAGTACATTCAAGACGATGATATGCCGCAGGGTCGCACCATGGGGCAGTTTATCATACTTCCGGACGGAAAGTTGCTCGTGGTCAATGGCGGTCTGAACGGAACAGCAGGTTTTGGCCCGAGGAACTTGTTAACCCTTCCGGGTGAGATGCCCTTCGGCGAGTCATATGCATCTGGGCCAGTTGGAACTCCCGCGTTGTACGATCCCGAGGCCCCAGTAGGTAGTCGTTGGTCGAGCGCTGGGTTCTCGACTTCCAATATTGCCCGTCTATATCACTCGTCAGCTATCTTGCTCCCTGATGCCTCAGTCCTTATTGGTGCGCAGTTTTCCTTGGTTTCCTCCTCTTTTTCTTTCTGACCCGTAGATCTCTGAAGCGGGCGGCAACCCCAACCTGGATGTCAATGTTTCCAGCACTGTCCCCTACCCCACTGAATACACAGCCGAAAAGTTCTATCCTCCGTATTTCTCGGCTACCACCCGCCCAGTTCCATCGGGCGTACCCTCTACCCTGACTTATGGAGGGAGTCCGTTCGACATTACGATCCCCGCGAGCTCCTACACTGGTTCCAGCAACGACGCTGCCAACAGTACCGTTGTTTCTGTCGTCCGTGGTGGCTGGACAACACACGCAATGAACATGGGTCAAAGGTACATGCAGCTGCGTAACACCTATACGGTGAATGCGGACGGCTCCATCGTTTTGCATGTTGCGCAGATGCATCCCAACCCGAACCTCTTCCAGCCCGGGCCTGCCCTCCTATTTGTGGTCATGGCCGGCATCCCCAGCAACGGCACCCATGTTATCATTGGCAGCGGCGCGATTGAGGAGCAGCCAACGGCAGACGAAAGCCAGCTTCCGGAAAACATCCTACAATCCAGTGCCAGTGGTTCCGGCAGCTCATCTGCGACCGGAAGCGGCAACGGCAACCCTGCATCGTCGAGCAGTAAATCCCACGTCGGCCTGATCGCCGGAATTGTCGGGGGAGCTGCCGTTATCGCCCTGCTCGCACTCTAGTGCTGCCGCATAGTCTCGTTCCCGCCGTTATAGAGCACGTCTTAGACAGATTAGCATTCACGCGGGGATAATAAATTGACAGCTGATTGATCCGGGGCAAGCGTTTTGATGAAATTTGTTGGCGGAAGACGGCTCTATAACGTCTGGTGCAATTCGTATAGGCAACGGGCGATTGAGTCACGCCTTCATTCATCCTCGCTCAGCCCAGCTCCGATAACTTCAAAATCATGATGAATGTATTCCTGTGAGCTCCCCACCATTGTAGTATACATAATCAAACCATTTCCGTTGCAGATTTAATTATTATTGGGCTTGCATCATAACCGGTTTTTTTGCTTCAATCACACATAAACACACCTTCCTTGGGACTTTTTTGTGTGCTATGATGTACATAATTGCATTGTCAAAATATCTGAGGATGCCTCTGATTTTTCAAACTCTGGGAGCAGGTGTATACCTGAAATTGAACTCAAGTTCACTGTGTCACACCCGTGACCAGATAAGCGATCCCATGGCTACGCTACGAACTGCACCAGATGTTAGGGTGCGCTTTCCGGTGTGTCTTTTTCATCATTTCGCTTGCCCCATCACTCTGATCCTTGATTATCTTTGACACCGGCACAGCGGCGCACCCTAACATCTGGAACCGAGATTAGCTGCCGCAAGGCTAATCTCGGCTCCAGATGTTCGCGCAGAGATCAGGCAGAAAATGATGGGAAAACAGCAGTGGGATCACCGCCCTAACATCTGGTGCAGTTTGTGTGGGAAGCATGCTATCCGTGACAATCAGTAACATAACACCGGAGATTGGCCCGAATAAAGTGCGACCACTATTTGGTCAATACGCGCTGTATTAGGGGAGTATTGGCCAAATAAGGGTCAAATAGTGGTCGGCCAATGTTCTGCCACTATACGTTGTATTGGCCAAATATTGGCCGGATATTGGACCAAATATTGGCCAGATATTGGCCGACCCTTTTTTGCCTAGGGCTGCCGCCATTTAATATTAATATTAATATATATATTTCCTTGCCCACACTGTACGTACAAATTTGACACAGAACAAGATCCATTGACTATCTACGACATGCAGTCTCGTACATATGCTTCGGGGTGTCGGAGAGGGCGGTCGAGGGGTATAATGACGAAATAACATGTATGGGGACCGGCACATACTCACCGACTCACGCAGCGGGCCTGCACGACGACCAATACCCTCGCAGACTCGAGGTGCGTGGGCGTTCTGCAGAGCGAAACAGTCCGTGCTGTGCATGATCCAACCGCTCCCCTGCGGACATATCGGTATCGAGGTTGGCTACACATGCAAGGAAAAGCAGGGAGTGTCTGTAATACGGCGCGTACTCGGCTTTCGCCTTGCAGAATATCAACACTACAGTTCGCGAGTAATAAATGAAACGGCACCTTGTAATAATCACCAGCAACCTGGTAATATGCGGTGTTGACACTGTTATCCACTCCTTCGAGTTGATCGAGCATGGCCCACACTTTTTCCATGTGCGCGCACAATCATGTCCAAGAGGAGCACACATAAGGCCGCTTGTGCTGGGAGCGGGGCGGCCGAGGTGTTTGCGCTTGCGCTGGTACTTGCGATGGTGTGACCGGGGAGGAGAAGGGAAGGCAGCGAATTGAAGGACATGAAAGGAATACTATGCACCTGCACCCGTCGCATGCACACACCCCCGGGCACACCGTCTGGCTCAACAAAATCCCAGCAGCTCGTTCGTGCCCTCGCTGACGGGTGGTGCAGCACCTTGTCACCGCGCTAAAGCTCGATGTGCATGCCAGTGCGGTTGATGCCTTCCTAGGGGTGTGTGAGTATATATGGGTGGAAAAATGGATATGCGGAGAGGGGGGAGAGAGACGGGATGGGACGGTGCGGGTAGATACGAGTCGGGGGACAGGAAGTAGAGATACAGCGATGGGTTAGGTAGAAGTAGAGCGAGGCATAGTTGAAGGGAAGGGGAGATGGAGGAGAAGAAAGGTTGCCCTCACCGTTTCTGAAGACGAGTGACTCGAGGTTCAGCGCAGGGGTCAGGTCTTTGTTCATCAGCACTTGACGGGGGTGCAAGAGGGTTACGTACCTTGTTCCCCACCACTGCCCGCACCATTTCCGCAACTCTTGCGTGCACTGTGTTTCTGGAGGCAGGGAGGTGCTTCAGTATCATCTCGTCGGAAAAGAACAGAGTGGAGGTAGGAGGAGGCGTGTCATTGGTCGCTGAACGAGGGTCGGCTCTAGCAAAGGGAGGGAGGCAGGATGCCGTTCTTTGTCGGTCACCGAGTGGAGGAAGGAGCGGGGATGAGACAGAAAAAGTACAGGAAGTTGGTATTAAGAATCTGGACTCCGATGGTCTCAAAAGTCGCGGCACATGCGAGAGAAGGTGCGGGGGTCAGAACGAGCCCCAGGTGAAGAAAATCAGACACAAACTCGCCTGGAATGAGGTGCAGTTTGGTCAACCCTACAAAGCTCTGGAAGCACATCGGGTATTGCATTTGCTCAGTGGAGAGGTGAGACGCAGGAGGCCAAGGTATAGAGGATGAGGATCGAGCCGTTTCAAGGTGCCAGAGTCCATGAGGGCCGAGATGTGAATGCCACGGTGACATGGTCACACACCGCATCACGTGTGCGTTGATGTTAGAATTGTGGTGTAGATATTCTCAAAGTCCACGACCAGATAAAAGCTATTCAATATTCGGCCAATACTGGATGTACTGGCCAAATAGTGGTCGACCAATACTGGTGCCCAATATTGGACCACTATTTGGCCAATATTTGATGTATTGGCCAAATAACGGTCGTGATTTATTTGGCCCAAACTCCGGTGTAAATAACACTCCGTAACACTTTGTAACACTTCGTCAAGACACTTTGAAAACATGAGAACTGCATTCCGGCCAAAGGATCCTAGGAGGCAGAAAGGTGTCCTGGAATGTAGCGGCAGCCCCCCAATTTTTTTTAGAAGCATTTATATCTTCCTCTGACTTTACCTCTTAGTATTTTCACAAAGCAGTAGTTGAACAGTACTTCTTCGAATCCCGGAGAATTCCGAGGGCAGAACTCAAGAGATGAAGGAAAGATTTCAGAAAATCAGAGCCTTCTACAAATTCAAACACATTTGTCATAATAGTACAAACTCAGTGCGGATTTTGGGGTAGGTGGAACTACCTGGACTTGGAGGCCCCATAGTGTCATTCTCCTATTTTTCTGGAATGAACACGGAGGAGTACACGTCAAGAAATGGACTGCATCTGACACGGAGAGTCACACTCACACGTCAAAAAGGCCCAGTGTGACTCAATAGCATGCTTGCCAACCAAAGTGCACCAGACATTATAGGGCAGCGCTCCCCCATCATTTCTTCATCAAAAATTGCCTCGAACTCATCTCAACATTTCAACATCACTAACTCCGTGGGGAATTACCGCTACTCTGTCTGAGCGCACCCTATAAAGTCTGGAAACGAGACTACCGTAAGGCGAGTTCGAGGTGAACTCGAGCTGATGGGCCATCAAATCGGGTGACCTCGAGGCGCCACAAGTCAGCTTGAGCTCGAGGTGATCTTCCATAAAAGGAAGGCCAGTATCCCACGGTGTCCCAGCGACTTGTGTTCCATTCATTTTAATTGCCCTACATTTTAAAGATCTTCGGAGGACCTCTGAGACACTTTTACAGGTATTAGATCCTTGTATGAAGTATTGAACTTCATACAAGTAAATGACTATGCTACATTGAAAACAAACACAAAATATTATGGTGACAGTGGCCCATGTGAAGATTCAACCAGCTGTTGGACTTTCTGGGTCCTATCAGTCACCATTAAATTATCTATAACAAGTGGTTGACGGCCCGCTCTGCGGGCCGTCATCCCTTTGGTCAATGTAAAATTCAAGAGTTTTATTATGTATGGACAGACAGTTAAAGAAGGAGCTCTTCCCAGACAATGTTGGTAGTAGAGGTGGAGAAATTGTCTTTGTACTTCAGAATCAGCACATTTTCGGAATCCGGAACACACGTCATCGCTGAATATAGCTGTCCATGAGAAAACACTTCTCGTCAAAGATCAAGACCTAATTTTTGAACCATCAATCCCCGGCATCCGTTGAAAGTGGTCGCATAACACAGAGCCAGAGGAATTTGTTTTCGATGAACAGTAAAATCAAAGCCTTGTGGTTGGAAGTGGCAGTTGATGCAAGGGATATGGAGTCGTATCTACAATTAATCTTAATTAGATTCCAGTCAAAGAGCATGAATTTGACTAACTGAGTTGACCATTGAGCCAGCCACAATGGTGGAGATCGTTTCAACTTCAACTGTATGTCGCAGGAGAGTGCGTACAATAACTCGTGTATTTTTGGTCAACCCCCGTGAAGCGTCAAAATTGCGAGTGAGTCTGCAGATAACCCCCGGTTTCAAAAGCAGTTCATGAAGAGGAATTCCAGGTTCCTGGAGAGAGTTCAAGAATTTGGGATCAGAAAAAACACCGCTGTCAGAACTTTCATCCTCCACGGAGTCACTGCTGTTATAGCAATGTGAGTCTCTGGGGACGGTGTGAAGAATGGCTGTGTTGAACTCGTCCACGAACACATTAAAAGGACTAAGAATAGCGCGCGACATGCATACAGCAGGATCTGCCACGATGGTCGGAGGGAAGACAAAGTCGATGAGCTCCTGCGTGCAATGTGTATGACACAAGCATCCGAGGTCAACCGAGGTATGGAGATGATCATCTCCGATTGAATCTAGGAAAGCAGAAAATTGAGGGTCCTCCCTTTGACGCATTGAGGTTTGGAGCTCCAAAATTTCGAAGTGGTGGAACACGGGTTGTGTGCGTAAGGATGCGTTGCATATCGCGGTTCAGCCCCCAAAACGTACCACAGGAGCAACCTAGAAATATTCATAACATACTCCAAAAACATTATTTGGCACATACCTGGCGGAAGTCTCCCACAGTGATCAACATTCGACCACTCCAAACACAATTTATTCCAGTTAGAGAGCGCAGAAGTCGATCTGCACAATCAAAAGCTTTGAAGTGTAGACCTCCAATTTCGTCAACAACATGGCATTTTGCGGCCTGAAGAAGATGGGCATGGTCGCTTCAGGGTCCAACATGTGATTTAAGATGAGGGTTGTATTCATCCACAGGAATTCCATATAGAAAGTGCGCCGTTCGTCCTCCGGGATAGTTTTTGGCAGCAGGCTGAAGATGCAGTAACCAACACAATTTGGTTCATTTTTCGGAGAGCGCCAATGACTGGGTAAAGAACATAGGTCTTACCACATCCAGCACACCCATCGACATGGGCGGGCGGCGGATTTTCCATGGTGGATATGTACATGATTCGTTCATAGATAGCGCGCTGTGAATGTCTTAGTTTCCAGCAGAAGGAATAGAGACATATTTCACAACCTGCTCAGCTGTCAATCCATCTTTGAATGCGCAAAGATTTGTGGGATCACCACCCCATTGTAAGTTTTTCGCATTGATTTCATTTTGTCGCTCGGTTGGCTCGGGAAGCCCAACATCTGTCAATGATTTGCCGAGACCTTGAAGCAGAGTTTGGAGAGCAAGTAAGACTTTGTTCCTAACTATTTCAGGGTTCAGGGTGTTCGTGGTTCACAGCATGTGATCACGGATATCTGTGGAGAGGCTCTGCTCGTGGGCCTCCCAGATTACCAATGCGGGGCTCCCTTCCACTGCTAATACTGCAAACATCCAACGGAGCTGCATTGGAAATGCACCAAATTTCAACAGTTCTTTGAAAGCCATGATTCCCTCGTCACGGTTGTCAAATAAGCCCATAGCACGTGCAGCTTCTTGGTATGTTCCATGGACAACACCATCAATGGTTCACATGTCCAGCCAACTGTTGGCGCTTCAGTGGAGGAGGAGACTGCACAGGTAGAATACATCACCATGACGGGGATACACCATTTTAATTTGAGAGACCCCCACATGCTCTGGTTGATAAAAACAGATTCGCATTTGAGGATGGCCAGGATGCTCATCCTCCAGGATTTCCAGTGGATGCATTTTTTTTTGGTTGGGTTATGTTTCTCCAGTCTGCATTTTGACCCGAATTCAATGTATGTCAAATTATTGAGTTCAGGATGACGTGGGCGTGACATGTATCGAACCAGTAGAGTACCATCCGATTCAGAGCCATCCTTGCGTGCCATTTGGCTATATTGCTGGCCAGGTAAATGAATTGGCAGTCATTTCACCCCAGGCTGCTTCTGAGAAATGTGGAAAGAAGCAAGACGGGTAGCAGCTTCAATGCTAGAAAGATATCTGCCTCGTTCATAGTCACAAATTTCGTCAACAGGTTTCTGCGAAGTAGGTCCCATTGTTTCCGGGAGATTTGGTGGTTGCTTTGAGACTTTCCAATTCGCCTCATCTGCTGATTTGAAAAAATATTTGAACAGATACTGGAATAGTGCAACACCACTGGAGAATTCAACATTGATGTGGCAGTCGTACTTCAGAATCAGCCATGGAATGTGGGAAACAATGCATTGGTCTTCCGGCTGTCGCCGCCAATGTTCAAAGTAGCCTGAAGGAATCTCAATGGCGTGACAATTTTGCAGTGTATATTCTGTAACTTACCATGCTCATTAAAGGAGGATTCAGATTTAATGGGTTTGGGATAGCCATATTGGCAGCTGCGGGGCCACCCGCACCTGTGGTACGATTTTGTGGGATCATATATATGGGTCATATGTCGCTTTACTGCGTCCCGTAGGGCACCAGTTTGCCGAGGAAGCTCAGCGCTGAGAAAAGAGTCAATCTCTTGTGGAGACTTTGGAACATTTTTGGCAGCGACGGCTATGTGTTCATGAGGGAGCCCTCGTTTTTGGAACTCTGTCAGGGGAACCACCCGTCCGTCCGTCCGTCCGTCCGTCCAGCTCCGACCCATCGCACCGCCCCACTTCCTCATCTGATCCTTCGTCCAGCCTCGTCTGTCCGTCCGACCTCGCCCGACCATCTGGCTTTCGGTCCTACGCCCCAGCCTACGCCTTCGTCCGGAACGTCATCCTCCGTCCCTCCGGACTCCGCCCTCCTCCGACCCCCCTCGTCCGGTCGCTCTCACTGGCACGTGCTATGCGATCAAGCTCGAGACCACTGCCGATCAATCCGGACACGTGCTACTGGCTAGTACCTATAAAAACCTTGCCTAGCATGGGACTCCTTATCCTTTCTTCTCTTCGGATTCTCCTGCTAGGTGCGTATTCTAGAAACCTGTATTTAGTACTGTCAATTGAGTTACTTCGGATTCTCCCGCTAGTCTCCCGCGCTCCCGCGCCGAGCTGAGGTTGCCCTTACAAACTCAGTGACCCTAATATGACACAAAATGAGACCAAAAAGCTCGCGAATATCTTTCATAAGGGCTGAAAGATATTGCTGAAAGACTTGAACAACCAAATCTGGTCGGTCATTGGCAGATTGACCAGGTCACAGTTGCGACGTGATTTCCAGCCAGCGAGGATTGGTGGTGAAAGTAATGAAAAGAGTGACGGGACCAAGGGCCTTACGGAAACCATCCAGAGCATGGATAACATTCTGAGTATCCACTGTGCAGTACTGCAAAATATTTTCGCAGTGTTCCTGATCACTAGAAATCCTGTGTTTGATCAGAAGCCGCTTGTAATGATCAATAAATACCTGGATGTCAGTGTACTTGCCCGAGAAAAGGTGTGGTGCGTCCTTTGATCCTTGTACAGGCATGCTTGAAGCCGAACACCAATGAGGTGTTGTAGAGTATGGTGGGGCTGCGCCAGTCAAAGGTGGGTTGGGTGGTTGTGGTGCGTAATACCGATTTGAAGGGCACCTTTCGGACCCTGACCGGCTGGATGTGGACGAACTTATGGAGGATTCAGAGGATGGGTCGGAATCATGTCCCCTGTATCCAGTGGCTGGCTCTTGTTTGGGAGGCCTTCCCCCTTGCCTGCGGTGACGCCGGCGAGTAGGTTGGGCTGGCTCGGGTCCCTCTTCATACTTGAAGGGCCCTACCGGTGCGCCAAACTTGTCTTCCCATTCAAGGCGCTCGGTGCTGTTGGCGAACTTGGCTTCATACACCAGCCGCTCGTCATGGTTTTGGAACACATGGATAGGTGGCATTTTGGAGGACAATTCCTTTGTCCTAGTTAACTTTGGCAAGTGTGGGTGTTGTTCGGTGTGGGCTAAAGTAGCTTCAGTGCTATTCGGTGTAGGCTCGGGTAGCCTCAGTGCTGTTCGGTGTAGGCTCAGTTAGCCTCAGTGCTGTTCGGTGTAGGCTCGGTTAGCCTCAGTGCTGTTTGGTGTAGGCTCGGGTAGCCTTGGTGCTGTTTGGTGTAGGCTCGGGTAGCCTCGGTGCTGTTTGGTATAGGCTTAGGTAGCCTTACAGTGGTTGGTATCAGTGGTAGTAGCAGACAATAAATCCGAGATGGGCAACGTAGGATATTGGAACATTATTTTCCCCCTCATGGTGGGCTCCAATGATGTGCAACGGAAAAATAGTTTCCCTTAGGTCCTGTGGAAATAGTGTTATTCAACAGAAACCCAAGTGTTCAAGTGTAGTTCCAACGAGTTGCCTTTTCAAGGATTTGGCGGTGAGTCGTCCAAGTTAGGTAAGCGCTGAGTCAGCAAGATTAGTCAGCAAGTCAACGTTGTCAGTGACAGCGACAGCAAAGGTATCAGCAAGATAAGTCAGTGAGCGATAAGCCGTCTGAAGAAGGCTTAGTAGCTCAAGCAACAAGGTAAGGATGCACAAAAAGTTAATATTTGCAAACCCAAAGTACAGGTGGAGGACTGACTACTTGGCTAAAATCTGAGCTCCTTATATACCCTCCAACCCTGAGTCACCTTTGTACGACTCATATCCTTTGAGTCGGAATGACTCTTACCAAATGAGTCAGCCCGACTCGTCCTGACTCAAACCGGATGACTCAACCCTGGTGACTCACGTTGTTGAGTCAGGTCATGTGACCAACCTTGGCAGAGAGCGCTGGCAAGTGATTTTTCCTGTCTAAGTCAGTTGTCCTCCAAAACTTAGCATGCTCGCACTTTATCGTAAACATTTTTCATGTATGACATCAGTATATTCTGAATCCATCCATCTGGGATATCGAGTTCTGCACCCTTCGCAAACATGACATGTGGATCGTGAATAAACCATCGGATGGCATGCTGATCCTCGTGCGCCGGGAGCATCCGATGGTATGTACAACCACCTGCAAGAGTTACAGCTGAAATCCCGTCTGGAAACTTCATGAAATCACCATCGTAAACCCCAAGCACGGTCAGGGTAAAAATGTTGTTCAACTTGTGGGAAAGGCCAGCTGTTTTTCTGTCGTTAATAAAAGAGTTCCATTCCGCAGGGTATGGCGGTAGCAGCAGTTGGTGATGAACACCTTTCGGGCCGCAAACAAAACATTGGTCGTGTATCCTTTCCCCTCTCAGTGCCTGAGAATGTCAATAAATGAGAACTCAAAATAGAGAAGGAAGTATTGGGACACGTACCTTAATACCACATATTTTACAGTTTCGGTTCCATCAAAGTCCCAAGGGTTTTGCGATCTCCAAAGTGTTCAGGGCTCTAAGGCGATCCCACCACTGGGTGTTCCCAGAATGCGACAAATGAGATGTGTGGTATCAAGCGAGATGGGCGGTTCAATTACACTGGGGGCAAGCTGTGAACTACAGGCCCTGTAAACTCAATGTAAATATGAGGGAAACTTTAAGTTTTCTCAGTAAATACCCATGATTTACAGTGCCTGTAAATTGGGAGTAAATTTGTAATTTCATCTGGAATTGCACCTAATTTACATGCCCTGTAAATGATGGGTAATCTTTGGAATTAATCTAAAAATATCCATCATTTACACTGCATGTAAATCTGTGATTTACACGCAGTGTAAACGGTGAGCAAATTCAGATACCAAACAACTTATTTATAGCTACACCTACTATAATAGGCAATTCAGAATTGCCAGAAATGGATCCCTGCTATCTCTTTGATCAGCTATTAGTCTGCTGTGTTTAACTACTGTTTCAATGCAGCTTACCAAAGGGATTGGATTTGAACACTGAACTCAGAACACAGTTCAATTTCTCAAAGACAGCTCAGCTGTTTCAAGATGTAATTTTTTTACAGGACAAGTTTTTGGCTTTCAATGTTGTCACTCATGCTGCCTAGGTTTTGGGTACACCTAGCTTCAACTGAAGTGGTGGGGCATGAAGCACCTGCTAAGCTCTTATATTTTATATAAAAGCATGAGCAGTAGTGGTCTGCACAAAATGGTCAAAGCTTCAGTAGCAAATATTTGCCAATACATATATGGACCAAACTAAGGCAATGTTTCGAGTTCGATGTTGTGAGGTCTGGAACAACATCAGACTTGAAGCATTGGTGGAAAAAAGTCCTCATATCTGGGATTTTTATCATCCAAAATCAAGGGCTGAAAATTTCCCTCCAATATGTCATGATCAGGATGCTGGAATCCCACCCAGCATGTAATTCTTACATAGACCACTTTTTGGTCCTTAGCACTGCAAATGCTGCCAACTGGGCAGTTTTCAGCTTTTTAAAAATGTCAAGGTGTGTAAAGGGCAGGCTTTGAACCAGATATGATCTAATGGTGGCTGTGAGAGGCGTTCCAGAACACCTCTCACAGCCACCAAGACAAACACATCATTATTTTGTGAAATTGGGCACATTGAGACAAAGTGTATGTAATCATCTTCAGTTGCTCTTGTGTTCAATCCACACAAGCTGGATCTTTTTTAATGCATCAATTTCTTCCTCCAGGTTTCACCAGCTTAAGAAATAAATATGGCTTTTGTACCTTCATGAGATGTGTGAATATTTGCAAGTGAGGCTTTGACACTTTGGCTCAACCACCACAGCTGCTCCTGATTTTATATGATAACAATGAAATGTCTGCTTCCATTTACATTGAGTTTACAGTGTGTGTCATTTACAGCTTGCTCCAGTGTGTCCAAGTATATCACAAAACATCCAGATTGCCAAACAATCAAATCAGTCAAGTTCTAAAAAATTCCATTGTTTTTTGCAGAAGATCACATGACCTATGACATCTTTGTGGTATGATTTTGGCGCTCAAGACGCCAACATCATACCAAAAAGATGTCATTGTTTGGAAATATTTGGCACATAGAGAAGAAAAAAGTGTATGTAATCATCTTGGGTTCCTCTGTGTTCAATCCTCACAGCCTGTATCTTTTGAATGCCTCAATTTTCTTCCTGCAGGTTTCATAACATGTGGAAAGCATATAGTAGTGAAGTTTTAATCCTTTGAAATCACCTGGTACTGCCCCTGATTTTATACAATAGAGAGGTTGCGCAAAGCCACCCAGAGCCACCCAGGTGGCTTTGAGGCATGTGCAACCCAGTGGCTTTGGCTTCCAGGTGGCTTTCTGGGTGGCTCATTAACAGTGTATTTTCTGTCATTTCAGCTGGTGGGCCTCTTCGCCAAACCCAAATTATGTTTACCAAGAAGAATTGGGCCCTTGATCATGATTCATTCACTAGATATTCACCCTTTCTCAAGTTGATTTACCAATATTGCTGAAACCTTGATTTTGTTTACGGAAAATAGCTTTTAGTATCTCTGCAAAACAGAATCTAGCCTCATGTAATGTCTTTGCACATGATAAGGTACCCAGATTTTCTGGGACACAGCTAGGGACATGGGGCAACAATACGAAAGCTACCTGAAAAGCCACCAGCTTGCACATGCCTCAAAGCCACCTGGGTGGCTCTGGGTGTCTTTGCGCAACCTCTCTAATAACCAATAAAATTTCTACTAGGAGAAGAATTTGCTTTATCTATTTGACTACTTGGAAGATAGGGATAAAAATGATCTCATTGTTTTGAGTGGTGTGCATGGATTAGGAATGTGTCAGCCCACGGAGAAATAGTGCAGACTGAAGCTGAATGAGAAAGATATGTAGAGAATTTCTGTAATCATTTAAATATTTACCTGCTGGAAGTGTCCTCTAGATCTCCTTTGAGAACTACTCCAATACAAAGAAACCTCATCGGCACATCCCTAGTCTGTGTCAAGTGGCGGACCGCTTAAAGGACTGCCAAAATTAAATGGAAATCCGTGATTAACACGTGATGCTTCCCATGCCGGAAATTCAACATGTGTCGCTCTGTGGGCCAGAGTGCGGTATTTTTGAGGATTTAGAGGGTGTAATAATGTAGAGAATGTATATTTCACAGCTTCCAGGCGGAATAATGGTAAAAAGATCCATACCAGCGACAGAGTGCGGCAGGGAGCCGTGGGAAGCGTCACGTGTTGATCACGCTTTTCGTGGTCCTTTAAGGGGCCTGCCACTTGAATCAGACTCAACATAGGTAAGATTTATCGACTGTCATAAATCTGGTGTTGAGTCTGACTATGGGAGACTAGCACATCCCAGCAACCCTGGTGAATTCTAAGAATCCGAGACTCATGTGACAATGGAAGGATGACCACTTCTGGCAATTCTGGATTACCTATTATAGAAGGTGTAGGTATAAATAAGTTGTTTGGTATCTGAATTTGCTCACCGTTTACACTGCATGTAAATCACAGATTTACATGCAGTGTAAATGATGGATATTTTTAGATTAATTCCAAAGATTACCCATCATTTACAGGGCATGTAAATTAGGTGCAATTCCAGATGAAATTACAAATTTACTCCCAATTTACAGGCACTGTAAATCATGGGTATTTACTGAGAAAACTTAAAGTTTCCCTCATATTTACATTGAGTTTACAGGGCCTGTAGTTCACAGCTTGCCCCCAGTGTTATGTTGTTGGATCTCAGCTCGGCGATTGGGATCGAGGAGTACATGATGCTGGCTTCGAGATTCGGTGTCATCCTGGCGAATTCAAATAACTGTGTCATCAAGTAAAAGTGATCACGCAGTTCTGCGTGCCATAGTGTCCTGGATGCGCCTCGCTTCGTGATCATGGTCATCCTCCCGGGTGCGGCACTTTCTTTGAGCCTTGCGTCGGAGACGGCGGTGACGTTCCTTGTCAGTTTCCTCCTGAATGTGGCTTGAATCCTGCATCTATGGATGAATAGAAGATGGGAAACCAGAATAACCGATTAGAAAGCGAGAAGACTTTGGAAGGGGTATGCAGTAGGTATGGAGGATCTGAAAGCGGATTCAGCAGATTATTCAGCAGGACAGAAGAGCTCCAACAGTGCCAGTAATTGGGAACAAAAAATACCTGTGGGCTGCAAAATATGCAGTGGTTCACATTGTAGGTACTGGTGCGTTTGAGAGGCTTGCCAGCGAAAAAATCTGCATGCCACAGCTAGTGATATTGGAAGAGGAGCATAATCGGAGTAGTAATCCAGGAAGTATGGGGATCTGGATCGCAAATGCCTGAGGTCGCGAAAGGAAAGTACACGTGAGCAAATAGCTTGAGTGATTCAATTTCGGCAGCTGAGTGCAGTCCACAGATAACAATCAGGGCATGTGCCGATCTGACACAAGGGCTTCGTCATTCGGAATTTGAGTGCTCATCGACCGTGCCGCTGCCAAGTGCACACAATGGGGTTGCTTACAGGATGATTGAAATTTTTTTGACAAACCCAAAGAGAGTTGAGAGCCAAAGGGGGTGTCGGACAGAGAGACGTAAATTTTCGACTAATAGAAGATGGGAGGCCGAGATTGGGGGCTACAGATGGAGTAATGTCGGATCACAGTAGTCAACTGACCGGCAGACTTTGAAATGGCTTCAGACAGACGGAGAAGCATAATTTTATAAAGAGGAGGATATCAGGGTCAATATCAATGACCAACAGCTCAGCCTCTGTTGCCACCAAGTCGCCGAAGAACTTTGCCACCAGAATCCGGCGCCAGGCAATTGGCGGTCTCGGCATTGCAGAATCTGATGTGGTCCTGCCAATAAATAAATTTGAGGATTTGCAGCATTTCAATTATCTTGGGAGAAAGACTGCTGTGGCGCACTGTGTCCATCTCTTTGCTGGAGGAGAAGACATGCTCACAGGGAACTGCTGATGCTTGAACGGGCAATACATCCATTGTGATGTGGAAAAGGTATGGCAGGCAGTATTCCCAACGCTGCCAACTAGTTCAAGTTGAATGTTTCAACTTGGAAGCATAGAACTTACCTCCCAATAACAAAGAAGATCAAGATCATCAGCCTCGGCATCTGATTCATCAATTAGCCCCTCAGCCTCGTAGAATTTGAGCTCATTGTCCATGATGGGCTCATCCTCAGCAATTGCACGGCGCTCAGCCTTGACCTTCTCCTGCTCCGTGGAATGGTCAGTTGTTGCAGTGGTGGCCAGTGTATTGAGGTCTGATCCCGAAAGGTCTTTGGCCAATTTGTTGAGACATGCAAAACCTGATTGGTGAGTGCATGCAGAACCCGAAGCTGAGGGTACATTGACCATGCAATGGTTTGGCGTGGATGGAACTTCAACAGTGGAAGGGGTGCTCCCTTGAGTCTGCTGCTCTTTACAAAATTCGAGCATCTGTACAACTTGAAATTGTTTAATGAAGAACTGAGCTCCCTTCAGACGGTTAATGAGGTCATTAATCAGTGGGAGCGGGTATCGGTTCTTTACAGTCATCGTGTTGAGCGCCCAATAGTCCTGGACAAATCAGAGGCTTCCGTCCTTCTTCTTGATGAAGAAGACCGGAGACGCCATTGGGGACTTGGACGGGCGGATCCGTCCGGTACTCAACCCATCCTCGATGAACGCGTCGAGCTCTTTTTGTTCGAGAGGGGAGATCGGGTAGACCTTGCAATTAGCCGGTTTCGCGTCTGGGACGAGTTCGATGGTGTGGTCCCACATCCGGCACTCTGGCAGCACATCAAACGACTCCTTGTCAAAGATGTTGGAGAAATCCTCGACCCAGGCCGGAACTGAAGTCCAAGGCGGGGCTGAGTTCCGAGCGAAGGCCTCCGCAAGCCGCTGAGAAACGGTGCTGCCAGCACAGATTTCTTCGGCTGGAGCGAACACGGTGTAGAGGATCCGGTCGCCGTCCTCAAGCTCGTCATTGTCGTCATTGTCCGGGTCTGGAGTGAGGTCTGGGAAGTCGTCTCCATTGTCGTCCGGGTTGTACCCGTCGTCCTCAAACCGACACTGGCCACTTCAGGTGCCATGTGTAAGCCAGGCACAAGTAGATCGCTATTGAGCATCATCACAGCTAGATGCACAAAGACGAACTGTAAGTCCAGCTCTTTGGAGCCCATAAACTCGACTTACCGGGACCTTCAAGAGTAACGCCGAACGCAGCAAAGAGAATTGAGACAAAAGTAGAGAATAGAGAGCTTGTGCAAAGCCGCACGCGGCTGCACAAAGCCGCATGCGGAAGTGCGGTCTTTTTGCCTTGTGCAGCACAAGAATGTTTAATTGTTGTTTCCTAGACCATCAGAGGACAAAGTGAAAAAGCCGCATGGAAAGAGGTTGTGCACCAAAAAAGCTGCATGCGGCTTTGCACAACCTGTCTAATACCATGAATACCAGATATCGCGAATATTCGCGAGTATACATTCGCGAATAACAAATACTTATATTTGGGAATGGCTGTGGCTGTGCTATTCATGCGAATGCAAATATCAGATTTCAGGAAAGTTGATATTCACGAATATTCACAGCTGTAATACACAGCCAAAGTTTCAATCAAGCATGGTAAATTTGGGTCTATTTAACACATCTCCTCTCTGGAACCAGAACATACTTCATTTACACCAACTAGATCTGTAATTCATATGCAAACCAACCACTTTAGAGACATCTTTACTTCGATAACTGCTTGACAGGTTGAACACGGCAAGTGTGATGGTCAATCAAATGGTTGAACATGCAAGACAAGGGCTTGTATGAGCCTTTGACAATGTTTAAACTCACAAGATAGCATAAAATTGCTCTCAGCAACTCATTGGTGGCTGCTAAACCCCCAAATTCTCAATGTATTTACTGAGTATTCATATTCATGAATATTCGCGAATATTGCTGACTAAGCAACAAATATTTGCCATCAATATTCGTATGAATGCGAATATCATTTTTGAGGTTTTGGTGAATATTCATATTCGCGAATATATAGTCATGGTATTCTCTAGACAAAAGCAAGGTAGGAACCGCAGATTCGGGTGAACGTGCCCTGGTCCCCTTCCGTGCGAACCGTTCGAAACCATCAGCCGTTTACCATTACTTAACGCACCCAGCAGGCCAGCTGCCTAAGTGCGATATAAGCCGGTGATAAGCCGTGAAAGCAGCCACATGTGAAACGCAGCTATTTTGCGATTTTCAGTATAAACGATCACGCAGACATCCTGAGAAGCTTCCGTGACGCCTCGCACGGAGAGCTACCAGTCATATAGCTAGAGTCGCGCTCACACGGAGACGATCTCGAATAATCAGACAGTACCTAGGAACCCGCCTAGAAGTGCTGACGCTGACTTGGACTACAGAGGAGTTAGAAGGAATCTACATTTGGCAATCGCGGACGAAACTCAGTGGTCGCGACCACCTCCAGAGACACTTTGTTTGTTGCGGCATTCCTGGAATTAGTGGACGTGTGTGTCACATGCAAGCAGAGGGCTCCGAGAACGGAAAAGCAGTGAATACCCCGAACGGCTATAGCTCCGAGGTCTGTGCAGATCCGGAGTATGACCAAGATTAATTAGGTGACCGATGCCAAAGCGCACTCCAGGTGGAGCTGTCCGATCAAAGATGGCAACAGCCGAAACATGATCAATATAGTTGAACTGCGAGAGTTTGACAGTGCCCGCGAACCGTATAAGTTGCTCGCGAAGAGACCCCGACCTCAGTAGGAGAATCTGAATAGGGCTAGGACGAAGAAGAGACGCGTCTAGGCAAGAGCGTCGCCCAAGCTGCGAGTCGCGGACCCAGCATTATCACCAAGATACCATAATATTTCAACTTCAATCGATTGAGTCTGAACCGGTGTTTGATCTACCGGTATAGGGAGCCAATAGCGTTATTCGAGCAGGGATTTCGAGTCAGATTTCACGGATAAACGGACCAGTGTATATAATATTATTTAGTCATCGCGATAAGAGAGTAGTATAAAGAGCAGGCAGTTTAGCAGTACAGTAGCAGACCCCGCCTCTAGACACAGCAGTGTTGTAGATAGGTTTGGCTCGAGAGCTCAGTAGCCCAGCGCGACTGTTCTTTCACCTGATATAAAGTGACTTGTGGTTTGGATTAATATCCGTGTGGACTTGTGAACCTGAACCATGGAATTGTGTCCGTGAACGTGTCTGTATCCTGTGTCTTGTGTTTGTCTTGTCATTGTGTCCGTGAATGTGTTCTTGTGTGTCCTGTGTCCTGTGTTCTGTGTCCCTGTGTCCGCAAACCATTGTTGTGAGCTTGTTAAGCCAACATGTTAGCACAACCCCGTTCCTCGGAACAAACCACGCCAGACCTTCGAGTCTGTTCCTTATACTAAGCAACCTACATTCATCTGTGAACAAAGGAAAGCGCTCCTCGAACCAACAAAACGCACCACGCTCAACTACGAGACTCTCTCGAACAGTTGAAACCTGCACGCACTTGGCTATTTGACCTAATACTTGGTCTACACCCCCGAACTTAAAGTATCATTCCTATTAAGGGAAGGTGTCGTTGAGTGGTTTTGGTTAGGGTTTGGTTTTTATAGAAGTTAGCTTCGTGAACCTTTCTCAAACGTGATCCATCTGCACTAGGAGTGACTGTCTTTCACCGGATGACGGTGATTGGAACAACGAGCTCCGACTCGCAAGTAGTCCTGCAAGTAGACATCAGTAAAGAAGGGACTGGCATGGTGGACCCCCATCTATGTCCAGCCACGCCAAGATTGCCTTGGGTCTTACTCACTGAACGACCGCAACTCGCCAATGACTCGACTCCCATTTGCATCAGCCAGCCAGAGTGCGAAGACAGAGAGATTCTAGAAAAGGAATTGTACATTAGCAACTATCGAATCAAGAGAATTGCTTACCGTTGGCAAAGGATGCTGCTCAAACAGACAAATAAGATGGGAGACAAGCAACGAGAAGAACAACAAGGGTACTTTGATCTGCCCATCAGTCACACATGTTACCCACCAAACTCCAACGGCCTGATACATCACATTTTCTCGTCCAGTCCCTCCAACACGAGCACCTCTAGTACCGATGACTGCCCACTGTATGATTCTCCTCTTGTCCTTACCCCAGCACCTGAATTCACGACCATCAGAAATGAAAACGGACTTGACAACAAAGCAGTATTATCACCGTTGTGGATGAATTCATGCAGCCCAGGGCCGAAAGAAAACCCCGCCGCCATTATGGATTCTGCGATCCTGGTACTCGGCCCCCAAATTAGAACTGCCACCGACCTCGGCCAGGACGACTTTCAGAAAACGTGCCCCCTCGAGACGTTCCCTCACTATACTGTGGAAATCCCGGACGAAACAGATATTGAAAGTCTGCCCAAGCTGTTGTACCCCAACACCTGCACTACGAGCAAGTCAAGCACGCCTGCCACCGATGGAGGAAATTCGGATGATGGCTTCATTGCTATTTCCACCAACGATATAGTATGTGCCCTCAATAACTTACGCCACTACGTGCTGTCATCCTCCAAAAGTGTTTGGAGAAATATAAAGAAGGGAGTCAAAATTAGAAACATGAAGGAATGATGGGGAAACAGGCAAGCCCAGACTCAGTCTAGACCATGGCCCGGCACAGCAGTTGAATGAGTCATACTAATCATCTGAGTCAGCCTGACTCACTCGGGGCGACTCACTTAGAAACATGACTCACCCGAGATTCCTACCAGTTAGAATATGACTCATACAAGATACTTACCACTATGTATAAAAGCCCTCCTGTAGTAGCTAGAAAAATAACGAAAAAGCACCCATCACAAAGACACGCCCCCAACGAATGAACACACGCCCCGCACAAGTAACAGAGAGTTGTTATTAGTGCACCCCTACGAACGAAACGAACGCCACATACTTTTAACAGAGAGTTGTTATTAGTGCACCCCTATGAATGAAACGAACACCACGTACTTATAACAGAGAGTTGTTATTAAGTGCACCCCTACAAACGAAACAAACGCCACGTACTTATAACAGAGAGTTGTTATTAAGTGCACCCCTACGAACGACACGAACACCGCGCCCTTATAACAGAGAGTTGTTATTAAGCGCACCCCCTACGAACGAAACAAATGCCTACGAACGAACGCCACACCTACAAAACGAACACATTACGACATACACAACAAACGACTTATGCTTTACCATTAAAAACACAACCTTCGCCGATCTCATCAGATCTCCACCAACCACAACCTTCCGCCGTACTTTTTACGTACACTCCTTCTTCACATTCTAAGAAGAAACTCTTCCTTTTCAACTTCACACCATTTTCCCGAACTATCGAGAATCTCCCGATTAAAGTCATTTCCGGAGCACCTCGAGTATAACAAATTATACACCTGATATCATTGGAGTCCACCACGAGGGGAAACACAGTGAAGTTAACACCAACAATTACCACCAAACACCACACAACACAAAACATGCACAACTACGCAGCTCCGAATTTCGTAAACCCACCCTATGAGCATGGGCAGTCAATGCTGTACCTATCTGCAGAAGGATATGATATGCATGACCCCGACATTACACCGCCACAGACTTGGTCCCAAGCTTCCATGTCTGCAGGCCCACACATATCATTTGCACCACACCAACAGGAGCCAAACCTGTTTGGACATACAGAAGGACTTAAGGCTTCAACGTCAAAAGCTGCAGGAAAACAACCGCAATCTTCCCTGTTGACAGAAGTCGAGTCAGAAATGGAAGGACGTCCAGAAGACCCTCGGATCAGTACCCCGCAAACTTCCCCAGAACCCGTCAAAAGAATGAAAGGATCTGCCCCACAAGCTTTTGGGGCACCAGTACACGCACCGCGCGCCACTTGGCATTTGATGGTGTTCATGTTCCCCGACGTGACAAGCTGATAAGCGAGGCACCCAACAAGTCTGAACCTTTGAAGAAAGCGCAAGCACCGGGAGAAAAATCTGCGGCAGGAAAAATCCGAGAAATTTTGACTGACATTCGACCCTATGATGCACGGAGAGCTAGGTTTACAGAAGATCTAGACGGGGACATGCCAGACTCACCTACCAAGTCACTTCATGAGTCGCCAGTAAAATCTGTAACCCAGAAAGAGCCCATAAGTCAAGCGGATGCTCGGGGAAAGGAATACGAACCCAAGGAGCTTGCTGAGAAGGAAAATTCACGTGGGGAGCTGAAACCTAGTGGCCGTCAGTCAGAAATTCAATCCATGGTGAGTTTGCCTACCATTGTGGAAAGAATCTTGAATCTCGAAGTACCCATGACCGTGTGGGAGGCTCTGGCAGTATCAAAAGAAATCCGGAATGGCCTACAAGAAACCGTAAGGTTAAAGAATGTTAAAGCCGTTTTAATGGGATCAGACTCACCACTAATTGCGCAATGGGCCTGGCCATGAGCGGAAGGGGTCTTGATAAAAGTTGAAATGGAGGTAGGAGGAAGGCGTGTGATAATCATCGACACTGGTTCACAATTAGACGTGGTACGAGCAGATGTGGCAGCTCTGGTACTGCACCGGCATGTGGACGTGAGTCGAACGACGGGAATGAATGACGCTAATGGAGGACGGGGTCAATTACACAGGTATATACACGAGGTAGAACTTACATGTGGAGGAATTCCGATGAAAACTGGGCTCTGAATATCGCAAAACACGCCGTTTGAATTATTGCTCAGAAGGCCCTGGCAACGAAGTAATTTGGTGACCATTGACGAAAGAGAGGAAGGGACATACTTGGTTTTCAAAGACCAAGACACTCGTCTACCCCGCTACAAACTGATGGCCGTTCCCCGCGAGGCCACCTCGGAAGTATTGATGTTCGGTTTGCAAAAAGACACTGTGGGGGAGGGGCGACAATCGTTAGCATTCATTTCCGATGAAGACGCAATGCGAGCCCCTGGAAATGAAAGGACGGACCCGGACCACAGAAAGATTTCCTCAAGCTTAGACGTTCTCGAACTACAACCCGGACGCGATTCAAAGGCAATTCGAAACCTTAAGGGCAGAATTCGACTCACCCCAGACTCAGAAACCAGGAAGCCGCTGAACGCTGACGATGGTACGCAAATAGTGGCCTTGCTTCCATTGGTATTTCCCACCCCCGCCCAAGTCATTGAGGAAGAATGGTGAGGGCGACTCCAATTTGCCCTTCCGGTGACAACGCGAAATGATGGAAGGAAGCATTTTGTGTGCTGCCCAACAAGCTCAGAAATCGCTGGAAGAACTGGAGTCAAAATGTTAAACTTGAAACACCACGGAAATTTAAGGATTCAAGACTTACGCGTACCAAGAGAAGACGGTGATAAGCTTTCCAAGAATGAAGGAAGGACGGTGTGCGAACCGAGAACCAAGCAAGATTTGAGAAATGACGTCGTTCCCCGCGATGTGCTGTGAAAAACCAGGATGGACAGCGCGGAGACCAGTCGAGCGGGGGATCTCCGAGACGTTCTTCATAAATTACTGGGACTATTCCGAATTTGGGTATGCGTCTTGAGTTTATTGAGCAGACGGGTTTGGCTCTGGCAAGATCGTCGAATAAGGAAAAGGATGGAAAACGAGGAGGATAAAAGGATTCAAAAAGAAAAATACACACCTCATCTAACCAACGACCATCCACTGCCCTCCTCCTTGAAACAACTGCCTCTATGAATGCAAGCCGCCATCGATAAGACGGGCGAAGGCCCGCCGCTGATCGTCCCTTGGTAAATTTCATATCAACAATGGAGCCAGTAGTGAATTCGTTTCAGATGCACCAAAGCCACTGCACGCTCGATGAGTACGTGGCTGAAGTCCAGCGCACCATCGACCGAATCGAATCACAGTACCCCCACGCCAACTGAAACATCGCCAACCTCGCTACCACCCACAACCACCAAAGCACTGGCACCAACGTGTGTGCTAGTATCAACAGCCACCCCAGTTCGGTCCTCTACAGCGCTGTAGCACATCGCATCTCCAACAACCGCGCCGTTCACAATAATCAATCCTCCTCCCAGGCCCTTGACGGTCGCGGTGCGATCGACCCAAACACCAATAACATCACTCACTTGGACACGGAACAGTATATGACGGTGGACCACCAGCCGCAGAAAGGCTTTGGACGCGCCAACCGCCAGCCCAACGGCAACATAT
Source organism: Mycena galopus ATCC 62051 (assembly GCA_014925785.1). Taxonomy (NCBI): domain Eukaryota; kingdom Fungi; phylum Basidiomycota; class Agaricomycetes; order Agaricales; family Mycenaceae; genus Mycena; species Mycena galopus. The sequence goes on along the minus strand of WIQG01000010.1, from coordinate 259,524 downwards.
GAAACATCGTCCAAGGAGCAGCCGGCGCCCAGCAGTTTGCGTACAAGACCGGGCGCCCCCTCCACGTCTGCCCCGCCACCATCACCTCCGACCAGACCATGTATCTTGGATACCAAACCCAGAAGAACAGGCAGGAAATCCATCGCGCGGTATTGCTCAACACTGACATGCAGATCCATGACCCCAGTACGGGCCAGCCAGGACAACGGGTCGGACATCTGTTTACCCAATTACTCGCGGCACCGCTCATCTCGAACCGACACCCGCCACTCGAGGTGCCACGTGTAAGCCCGGCACACGTTAACCGTTATCGAGAAACGACGCAGCTAGATGCACAAAGACGAGCTGTAAGTTCAGCGGTTTGGAATCCAAAAATTCAACTTACCGGAAACCCCAAGAATAACGTCGAGCGCAGCGAAGCAATTCGAGACAAAAACAAGGGAGGAAACTTGGAGTTGGGTGAACGCGCTCTGGTCCCCTTCCGTGCGAATTATTTGAAACCCTCAGCCATTTACCACTACTTAACGCACCCAGCAGGCCAGCCGCCTAAGTGTGATACAAGCAGGATGACGGCGATTGGAACGAGTACCGATTCGCCGGTAGTCCTGCAAGTAGATGTCAGTAAAGAGGGGACTGGTGTAGTGGACCCTCGTCTACGCCCCGCCACGCCAAGATTGCCCTGGGTCTTACTCACCAAATGACTGCAACTCGCCGTGGACTCACACCCCACTTGCACCAGCCAGCCGGAGCACGAAGAAGGAGAGATCTTGGAGAAGAGATTGTACGTTAGCAATTACTAAATTGAAAGACTTGCTCACCGTTGGCGAAGAACGTTAATTGAAGAAACGAGCAAGAAGGGAGAGCAACAATGAGGAGGAGGACAACAAGGGTACTTTGATATAGCCATCAGTCACGCCCGTTACCAACCAAACTCCAACGGCACACTGGGACCTCAAATCTATTCCTCCAGCCTTTCCAACACCAGCGCCTCCAGCACCGACGACTGTCCACCGTACGATTCTCCCCTGGAACTTCCAAAGCCCTCCGAATTTACATTTTTCAGAAATGCCAAAGGACTTGACGCCGATGCAATACTCTCGCCGCTGCGATTGACTTCATGCAGCCCGGAGCCAATGGAAAATCCCGCCACTATTTTGGACTCTGTGATTCTGGTACTCAGCCCTCAAATGAATTCCACTACAACTGCCGAGGAGGCCGATCCTCAGAAGAAACACTTGTTTGAAGCGCTCCCCCATCATACAATGGGAATTCTCGATGAAACGGACACCGAAAGTCTGCCCAGCCTCGTGTACCCCAGCACCAGCCCCTTGACGGAGTCCAGTGCCTTCGCCACGGACGGAGACCACTCCGACGAGGGACTTATTACCATTCCAACTCACGACATGGTTCGGGCACTTAACAACTTCCGCCACTACGTGCCCACCATCGAATCATGCCAGCAGAGATGTGCTGCAGACTGGGCACATACTCAATTGTTCATCAACAACCATTATGAGCGACATGAAGACGTAGAACGATACGAGGACGAGCAGCTCGCTCATGCAGGATGGGACATCCTTCGATACCTTGTTCACGATGCGGGGAGGATGGTGGACAGAGTGGCCATGGAAAAGAAGGAGAAACAAGACCTCGACCAGTACATGTTGGAGCGTGAGCGCATGAACAAGGAACGGCTACGCAAACCCGGAGAACACTCGGCGAGTATTTATTTGGATGAACAAGTCATCTGGGTTGCTAACTAAGACCAGGTGCTCGTGGACACACATATATTCGACCCAGTATCGGTCTGTGTGAGCGCGGGTGCACGATGAGTGCATACGGAACCCTCTATACCGTCTTCACGCCACGGCTGGTTTCGCTGCGACTTCATGTCATACACCCGCCAACAGGGAATTGCCCATTGCACGGCAGCTGTGGCTGAATACCTAAATCGGCCCGACGAAATCAGCATGCTCACTGATTTGCGCAGTTGGACCCAGGACTTGCTCGACAGAGGCTATGCTCCAGTGGGATGCCGTGAATGGATCATCGAGATAACGGCTCTACACGAACCTAGTTACGTGCCCATCCCTTACCTCTTCGGTCACAAATACGCCAAGCTACGTCTTCTTGGTCACATGTTCCGTGACCATGGTCACGTCACCATCGCCGATATCATCAACGAGATCCTCCAGTTCCGATTTCTTGAGGTGGAGGTGATTTTACAATTTTCGTATAGCGGCATGCTGGACGCTGTCAACCCTCATCCAGAGGCCGGTCAGCAAGGGACCACGCCATTTCGGATGGGAGATTCGGCTGCATGGGATTTCCGGTTCAGTCTGGCAAGTATTTTTTTTCGGGAACGACGCTACGCTAATTGAAAGGGAATGTTTCAGCCACCCCTCTCTGCGAGCCATCATCATGCGCGTGGAACAGCGGGAGGACCTAACCGAGGGGTTAATCACCTGTGTGCTCGCCGACAGGCTATCTTTAAGGAGGGGAGCCGTGTGTCTTCCCTGACGCGCTGTAACACGGAGTTTAAGTTCTCCTGGAACTCCTCCGAAACAACTGGTTTCGGGTTATGCGGTAAGGCGGTGTAACTGAACTTCCTATCTAGGAAGTAGGCGGTGGATCACTGGCAAAAACACAGCAGTGATTATGTAAGCGGATGCCGTATGAAGGCTTTGCTGATGGCTGTAACTGTTGGGTTTGAAAAAGGCTCGGGGGGGGGGGGGGGGGGTGATAAAGGAACCAAATAGAGTGTTCTTATTAGACTTAAGAACTCAAGTGCGTGTAGGAGCTTGTGTAAGAGATCAATTGCAGACTACCCTAAACAAGTACAAATAGGGGGATCTACTAGCTACTCTACAAACCGCGGACTGCTGCCTCTTTTATATGCCTAGCGTGAGTCATTTCCTTTATGACTCACTCCCAAAAATGACTCATGCATCACGTGCTGTCACATGAAATGTCACCTGACTGCTCAATGATATATTCGTCTGGTATTAATTTAATCTTTGTTGCGTGCTTGTTTATGGAAAACATTTTTCTTGGGGCACATCCGCGGCGAACGGAAAAATCTTGACTGTCCCCAGTCAAAACATGCATGCAACAATGATTAAGTTCTTCAAAATAGATCCTTTACATGTCGTGTAGCTTGAATTTGATTCTGCAAGGAAGTCAGCTGGTCTTTTAAAACTCAGTATGCTCGTGCACTGTATTCATTATTTCTGGTACATGACATCCGCGGCGAACGAGATAACATGAATCGTCTATTAGTGCGAGCATCAACAAGTTTTGAGCATTATGAACAGCGGCTGAACTTTTTACAGGACAAATCATTACTAGCTAGGCGAGAGACAGAGCGCATAGGGTTGGAAGGAGCGTGGGTTGAAGACTAATAGCTGTAGGCACTGGAGCGGTCAATCAAAGAATGTGTGAGATTGTTGGGGGTCGAGGCATGGGGCAGAAATTGTGTACAACCATGGGGTATCGGCGAAAAGATGTGCTCTGGATGTGTCGGACTGGTGAAATGCTAATCCTCCTTGGTATGTTTTCCCCGGCGAAAGCGCAGTTTTTCGCTCAGTCGTCGGCTGCGTGCGTGGTGTGGAAAAATTGGCCGGGGGCGAGCAAATAGGGACCCGATGGCATGTGCCCCTTTGCGCAGTTTTATCCCGAGGGTGGTGGGGAAAAAAAACCTCGCCGGTATCTTGAGCCATGCCTGCTGCCGGAGCAGGTCGTTCTCGCATAATATGTATACCCATTCGACTGGTGGGTCCTTGGTGATAAGGCGGAACTCGTGGCGCCGCTTAACTTGGTCCGTTAAGCGCCACCTACCATCCCACATACCAAACGTTTCCACTGTATCCCCCGATTGCAGCTGCCAGTGGGGGACAGTGTCCAACTCGAAAACAGGCTCCGTCCGGCTGTGCCAGACGTAGAGAGGCTGCACAGGGTGTACCGAGGAGACCGGATTGTCGGCAAGGCAAGCATTAAATAAAGTGTGGGCCACTCTCCACCGAGGGTAGGCGGCAAGGCGCAATAACATCTCCTCGTCCTCACCCATATCCTTGTTAGGGTAACAGAGGGTGTACTCAGCGAGTGCTGGGTGAAACTCCACTGGGAAATGGCGGGGATAAGTCCTTGGATCGACAACAAGGGGCGGCGAGGGTGCGGTCCTCACAGTCCCAATCGATACATCCACTTGGCTGGTGATGTGTGCTGTCCTCAGGGCCTCTGCAGCAATCTTGTCTTCCTGGCTGGAGGAGAGAGACCACGTTGACATCTGTGCATCGAGGCTGGTGCCCCCTGTGGAGGACGGATATCGGTCGAGATGAGCCCACGACGATGTCAACACCGTGGTACTGCCGCGTCCCAGAAAAATTGGGTACAGGCTCAAAGGATCGAGCTGGCTGTCGGGTCGGGTAGCAAGATGCGGGGACGACATGGCTGGTACAGGAAGGAAGGTTAAGGTCCGCTGGTTGTGAATGTTCCAGATTTCTTGGCGAGCACGCTGTTCTATCACCTCGTAATTTTCCTGCCCAGTGGAAAAGGGGTCATGACAGTCATGAATAAAGTATATCTGGATAACATAAGCAACCAACTCACATTGCTACTGGCTCCATGTTGAGCGACCTGAGTGAGGGATCGAGACCGCCGGATTGTCGGCGAGTCAGGCCGGTAAGTTTGCATAGTGAGATGTTTTTGGGAGCTTGGGTTTATCGCCAGGTTAATACAAAGAGAAAGAGAGAGCGTCGAGTGGGTGTAAGGCAATTCAGATGTGAAAAACAAATGTTGGGAGAGAGTCGGGCAAGAGAAAATTCCAAGTCGCTGGGTCATCCAAGCTTCAGCATTTTATTGCAATCCCTGAATTCTTCTTTCTTCCATCAAAAGTTTGTTTTGCTGCCAATGTGCAGGTGCTATTTATTCCTTGTCCTATTCTGTCTCATGCCGTCCACGGCACGCAGCGATCTTCAGTCTTCTTCTGACTCGTCCAGCATCTCGTCGTCATCTTCCGAATCTGTATCGTCCAGGTCTTCCTCCAGCAAATTATTTCGCATAAACCAATGGTTCCGGGTGATGTAGGGCAGTAGTTGGAATGCTGCCGTGGGATTACGTCGGAAAAGAGTTCCATCCAACTCCCTCAAAATGTATGCTCCTCCAGCGTTCCTCCGTACCACTTCATATGGCCTGAAGTATTTATCATCTGTCTTCTTGCGCGAACCAACTTCCATTTCGATGCCCACATTCCGTACAAGCACCAGCTCCCCTTGCTTTTATGTTCCTCGTTGCAATTTCTTCATGAACCGCCGCTTGAATTGCTGCTTGGACTTGAATCGTGCCTTCCGTAAAGCTTCTTTCGCCCTATTGATGTCCCTGGGGTGCTTCAAAAGTTGCCTGATTCGGAGTGTCAAGAGCTCGGTGGTTGTCATCCCCGTGCGAAAACCGCTTACCATAAATGTAGCTTCCGCGAGGTCAAATGGTAGGACGGGATCTACGCCATGCAGTAACTGAAATGGGGGAAAACCCGTTACTCGACTCATGGTCACGCGATCTGCCAGTAGAGCGGCTGCGAGCTTTTCGGGCCACATCTCAATTTTTCCTCCACAGGATTTAGCAAGAGCTTCCCTTAAGGTAAAATGCCCCTGCTCGACGATACCACTAGCATGCTTGTTATAAGCGGAAATCTTGACGTGAGGTATGTTCATGTTTTTCATCAAAGCTTTGAATCCTGCTTTAACTTCAGAACCGTTGTCAGTAACGACCTTTCGAGGGCATCTGTACCGACAATAAATGTACACCCAGAAGAAATTCGCAAGATCTGCCAGTCTTTGTTTTCAAAGCCTGTGCCTCGCAAGTTCCTGACAAATCGTCTCGGGCTGCCACAATCATTTTATATTTGTGAGTTGATTCTGGCATCATCATAATGTCGATATAGACCGTCTGAAAAAGCACCGCTGGTGTAGTCAAAGTTATTGGGATCTCAAGTTTTCTGGTACTCCGTACCTGACATCGATGGCATGATGTGTTATGATGTTGAATGTCATTGTACATCTTAGGCCAATAGAATCGCAACTTGAGCATATCCCATATAGGCTGTATACCCCGGTGCCCCATTTCCTCGTGGGCTTGAGTCAAGATTTTTAGGCGCCGAGCTGGTTCTAGGATCACATTTAGCGGCGGCCCTTTCTTGTTTCGCCTCAAAAACTTTCCTTCATGAATCATGAACCTTGTCGCTTGCTGAATGAACCGAGCGTGCTTCTGTGGCTTATCAAAAACTGGAGCCTCGAGCGTGCTGAGAAAGCGATAGACTTGGTGCAAGAAACTTTCCTGCTGCTGACGGCTCATGAAGCATGAAGGCAAGTTTTGCTCTTCTTCTGTCATCTCCAACCAGTCTCGCTGCATGAAGAGAGCGATCTCGTCCAGCCATGAATCATCATCACTTACAATCTCCTCTCTGTCAGCAGGCGTTCGCCGTGACAACGCGTCTGGGCCCTGGATTTTGTGGCAGATACGTGAATCAACGCAAAATGGAACATCAAAATACCTTGGATCCACCTATTCACCGCTGCATCTGGCTGCAAGTCGGGGTTATTGAGAAGGCCTTGGATATATTTGGCGTCAACCTCGACCTGAAGTGACTTCGCGCCAATGATGTATAGCCGCCAATGTCGAAGAGCTCGATACAGTCCAAAAAGTTCCAGCTTAGGCTGTGAGTATCGGGATTCCCGTTCGCTCATTGGAATTGAGCCGTATCTTGCGGGTCTTCAAATTCCCTTCTCATCACACTGCGACAAGATCATGCCTGCTGCTGCTGAGCTTGAGTCCACCGAGAGAATAATGGGTTCCTCTGATTCGTAGTCAATAGGACGCAGTGCTGGTGCTGAAGCCACAAGTTGTTTGATCCGACCAAAGGCCCACTCTCGCCGCTCGGTCCATTCAAATACTTGTTGTTTTCTATACAACTCTGTGAGCGGCTGAATGATTTCCGAATAGCTCATGATCCAGATTCGCACAGTTCCACAAAGACCTAGAAAATGTCGTACCTCTTGCGGGTTTTTCAGTGTTGGCCACTTCAGAATGGCGGAAACTTTTTTCTCATCTGGGGTCCTTCCTTTGGGCGAACACACTTGCCCAACAATCAGAGCTTTGGGTTGGCAGCATTGGACTTTGGTTGCCGAGAAGGTGACTCCAGCACACTTTACCTTATGCATGATTCGGTGTACGTCCAAGGCGTGTTCCCAGACAAAACGTCGAATTCCTGGATTCTCGACAAGTCTTGTTGGCTGCCCATCCCCACCCAAGTATGCTGTCGCTGGTCCTTTAATTGGCAGGTCATTGATAAAAATGTTTGCGATATTCGGGATTTCGTCCTTCAGAATGTACACCATACATTTCTGAAACTCAGCAGGAGAGTTGGTATACCCTGTTGGCATCGACGTTATCCGTAAGAGTCCCAAAGGTGTCATAAATGCCGTCATGTCTCTGCTTTCCGGTTCCATCTTTCTCGCGTCGAACCCCCAGTATAAATTGAATACCATGTAGCACTGTCTTCCCGCAAAACCCTCAACAAAGTCATCAACAATGAGAAGCATGCCTGCATCCCAGATTGAGACTTTGTTTAAAGGTTGCAGGTCATGTACAATACGCAATTTTCCGCTCTTCTTCAACACACAAAACCATCTTGACCTGTACGAAGACTGGCACATCTCGTAGACTCCGGCATTCATTTTTAGTTTTAGAACTTCAATTACTTTGTGTAGAATGCTGGGCGGAATTGGGATATTCTTATATTCCCATGGTGTGTGAGGTACGGTGGCGATTTTGTATGGAGAGAAATAGTCGTCCCGGAAGGTCCCCCTTTCGGAGTCTTTGAATGCTAGCGCTTCCTGATTCAACTCCATTACCTGAACAAACAGCCGCTCTTCTTCAGCACTCAAGAACCCATCGTGGTTCAAGTCCAGAATTTTTAAGCGCTGTTCATCTAGTCTTGGTGATGCTTGAAACGGAGGCGGACATGCTTCCAACTTGGGAAGGGTCTTGAGCGGGTCCTCGGGAATGTTACGTTTCACTTTGTATTCCGGGGAAAAAGTAGTGGAAACGGGACGTATCTTCTTATCAACTCGTTTGTACATGGTGAGTACTTGAATTTCTGTTCCAGTGTTGAATGCTAAGTCTACTGGATAGAAATGGGTTTGCACCACCTCTTTCTCGCATTCTTCTGCTTCTTCTTCGTCATCGCACCCCTCTGTCTTCTGATACATTGTGAACGACTGATATTCCGTCCCGTGCTTGTCGAAAATCTGTACAGGATAGAACACAATCTCATCATCTTCTTCAAGATTTTCCCAATCCTTGCGTAGCAGTTCTTCATCCAACGGCTTCGCCAAACGGAACGGCTCCTCTTCGTCTTCTTCCGACCGGGATAGCATGAAGCAAAGCGGCTCGGTCCATTTCTTCTCACCCCACGCGGTTTTCCAGTTCAATAACTTTGTAATAGCAACAGGGAGCGCTACGACAAAATACCAAACGTTCAAACTAATATTACATACCACGTGCCCAATAGTTTCCAACTTGAACACTTCACAGGCCAGATGGTGACAGTCTCATTTATCACTGCACGCCCATCCCGCCCAACGGACATACTTCTTCCAACTTCATACATCGGCCACCGTAAGAGTCCCGGCGACGGGGCGCGATCCCTTGTTGAGTCTCAATACCAGAACGCAAGCTCCTCTGAATCCTGTCCATAGTTCGCGAATGAAACTGTAGAAAATTAATACGGCCGCAGCAAAAGCAATAAATAGGGACGTGCTTTCAGATCGAATGCGGAATGCCTCCGCGGTTGACGTCGAATACATCGGGGCGAACAGTGTAAGGGGGAGTTCGTGAGTAATAGTTGGGGGCAGCGTGAATCCACTGGCGGACGGGCATCTCCATCTCCTCGTCGGTGCTGTGATGTTCGCTGTCGGGATAGCCGAGCTGCATTTCTTCATCGTCGGACTCGTCTGACTCGGAGGTGTCATAGTCCATACGAGCCACAAATTGCGGTCGAGTGACTGGCGCGGCGTAGGGATCGCGTAGAAGGTCCCAATAGCGGGCGTCTTGTTCGGGGTAGCGTTCGTCGAGGTACTTGGCGTCGAGCGTGTGAATGCCCGCGATGTCACCGCGAAGACGGATGGAAAGCAGCTCGTGCAAATTATTGGCCAAGCGCTCGTGTCCGTGCCGATGCAAGATGGCCCATAGAGTCTGGACCTTTGCAGCTTCGATGTCGTAAAGAAGAGGGTGGCGTGGGTACTTATCTGGAAATGTGTTTTCGTCGATCCCGTACAACCTCCAGCAAACTTCCTCCAAAAAATGAGACATGGCAAGGATCGCCAGACGAATCCTGCCGAGGTAGCGTATGTCATCCGGGGACGCGGTGGCGACAGCTCGCGCCGCGGCGGCTTTAAAAGCTTCGAGTTCAATCGTGTTCTTCCGTAAATCGTCACCCCGAAACTTACCGAACACCCGCTGTCGATGCCCCTGCTGAAACTCCCCGTCGGTGTCCCCATCTGGGTTTTTGCGCTTGCAGTCACTGGAAGGCGAGCTAGCCCCGCCTGAGACGCGGTGTAGATCAATCCCCACTCCAATTCGCGTCGCATCCCCTCTTTCATCCGACTCCGGGTCAGACTCGGTAGGCTTAATGGGCTCGGCAGAGTGGTTGTCTTCAATTGGGAGGTACCCGGAACAAGCGACAAGGGACAGCAGCGTCGAGGGTGTAGTGGAGCGCGTAGAGCGCATAGGGGTGTGCGTCGGGAGACTGTAGTCGAGCGAAGTAGGTGAGCAAAAAGAATCCGGGGAGTCGTCCGAGGTCACGCTATGTTCAAATATTGAGGACAATGGGTGCGCTGGGGGCGAGGCTTGTTCCTGTAAATGCTGCACGCCTTCAGCCGCCATGGCAGTGTAATCGACGAGACGGTGCAGTGGCCCGTGCAGGATACGTAGCACCTTTTCCGCAGGCTCCGACCCGAAATCGTCCTCGAATCGCCGGGCGTCGAGCTGCTTCAAGGCACCATCATACGCCCAGAAGTAGAGTGCTAGCTGGATGTCCTCTGGGTTCCCAGGCTGGAAAGTGAAACGAGGGAGACGGTGAAAAGAAGCGCGACGGCTCTCGGATTCATTAGAGTTGTCTTCCCCGTTAGAGGACGGTGTGGCGTTAGTGGACGAAGTCACGCTGGCAGTCGCGGGTGGTTCTGCCACGACGGCATTAAGTGCCCTGTCAACAGCTTCATCAATGATCCAGGTAGGGGTGAACATGAACTCGGGCACTTCTACTGACCACTCGGTGACTGCTGGACTCCATTCTCCTGGAGAGAGAGTTGGAATTCGCTCGGGCCCTGCTGCTGGCTGTGAAGCGATTGCCCTGCTTACAATTTCGAACGAGTCACTGCTGTCACTAGAGCCGGAGTGGGAGGGCGAGGAACTCGACCACTGCTCGCGATCCACGACGTGTCCATTACGATAAAAGACGGGCGGTTCGAGGAGGGCGGTGTGGGACGGCTCATTAGTGCGGTTGTGAGTGGGAGAAATGCGTGTGGGAACGGCGTCTCGGTGCGAATCCGATCAGTGGCAGTGGACAGTGGCGTCCCTCGAAACTCTTCTTCAAACTCTCGCATCGCCCTATGCTCGACCGGCTCACGTCTCGCTGCCAGCTCCTGGTCGTACTCTGTGGTGAACCTTTCGAGCATGTCTCGCACCGCTGCCGGAGTTTCACTCGGCCGAAGAGCCGCGGGCGCCACCCACTCCGTCGTCATCGAACTTCTCATGCTGTCCAGCGCACGACGCATGTCCGACACCATTTCTGGGAGTGCTGTAGTATCTGCCGGGCGGAAGGAATGAATACCTTTCTCTCCCTTTGGATTGAATGGACTTTGCTTACCTGAGGCCAATGAGTTAAGGGCATGAATAGCGGTGATCTCGTTTTCCGAAAAGTGAGTCGCATTCGAAGGGCAGTCAAGGTTGGCGGTGTGCGCCCCTCCCAGGCAGAAAGGGCACAGTCCCAGGTTGACGGACTCGTCCTCGCTTACTAACTCTGGCATGCCCCCGCTGTCCGAATCAAGCAACTCTCCGTCCTCCAATCCCAAGTCCATTGTGCGTGGCGCGCACGCCTCCATTCCGTACCCTGATGTCCGACAACCCGTCGCCGCACTAAGCGGAGAGTTTATGAAGGTGTCGCGGGGCGCTACGGACGCATTCTGTTGTCCGTACAAATTGTCGACGGCCGCGTCGTCGTCCTCAGAAGACTGGTTAAGTTGAAGACGCTCCATCAAGGGAAGCATGTCCGGCGCCATTTCGGTAGCATGAGTCGGAAAAGCTACGTCGAATCCAAGATCGATCCCTGGCGGTACCATCCCAATTACCGCCTCATGCAGACGCTCGTCGGCGGGGTAAGGGCACTCGAGACGCCAAACTTCCGTGAGGGTGGTGGGTGCAGCAAGGTGCACGGTGAATTCGTGGCAAGCAAGAGTATAAGGCATTCCGGATCCTTCGGCAGCTGGGAATACCCTCAACACGTTGGTGGCCAGACTATGATGAACAACTTGTCTGTTTCCTAGCACCCTTCTCCCGAAGTACTCGGCGTTGGGTGAGACTGCGAACGTCGGGCGCACTTGCAAACGGCGGTGTTGGTTCCAATCCGTCCACTGACGGCAGACGAGATCCTCCACTGCTGCAATGGGGCCCGTAACGTTGAGCGTGGTCACGGGCATAGGCGGAGAACGAGTTTGTTGACGCCTCAAGTATTGAATACCCTCAAGCGGTCCGAAGGGTCCTTGGCGGTCGTCTCGAAGCAGCATAGGATCCCACGAGCAGGCGCGAAAGCGCCATGACAATTGGGGGCAAGGGCGAAACACAGAAATCGGCCGCATTCCCGCGCTTCTCCAGTGGGTTTTTATAGGCGGCCTTCAGTAACATTCCCCAGATCCGATGCACGATGTAATCCCACAGCGCACATCCTAGATTCAAGATGAAGTGCAAAATCGTCCACCGCTCTTTCTGCCTATGTTCGAAAAAGAACATCCCTTTTCTTCCGCACTCTCCGTCCCGCTCGAGTCGCCGCCCACTTCTTGCCGATCCATCTTGAGCTGTAGGATTCTCGGAGGCCGACACGATCGTTCTGCAGGGTCGCCCAAATCTGGACTTTGAAGAGGACTTCCCGCCGCGGTCTAATGGTCCTGACTCTTTTAGGAAAAAGAAGCTCTGATATTGGTTCGAACTCCCAAATGCCTCGGGGCCTTCGTGCGGTACCGCTAAAAGCTCGTATCGGGGCATCCGGGTTTCCCTGTCTTTGAATATCAAGTACGTTCCCTCCTCGCGTTCGTCAATACTCACCAGATTCCCGCATTGCCATGGCCGCCCCAAAAGCAATGAGAACGGAGCCGTCTGGGACACCCATAAATCGGTGAGAGTGAGGGCTCCGCCGCAGCTGAAATCTACATCTTGAATCCACCCTCGAAGCTGTCCTCGCCCTCCATTCGCGTCGTTCATATTCCACTGGGGGCAAGCTGTGAACTACAGGCCCTGTAAACTCAATGTAAATGTGAAGGAAACTTTAAGTTTTCTCAATAAATACCCATCATTTACAGTGCCTGTAAATTGGGAGTAAATTTAGAATTTCATCTGGAATTGCACCCAATTTACATGCCCTGTAAATGATTGATAATCCTGGGAATTAATCTAAAAATGCCCATCATTTACACCATGTGTAAATGTGTGATTTACATGCAGTGTAAATGGTGAGCAAATCTAGATACCAAACAACCTATTTATAGCTACACTTTCCATAATAAGAAATTCAGAGGTGCCAGAAGGGGACATTATATTGTCATGTGAGTCTAGGATTCCTAATGATCAGGATTGCTGTCAAGCTTGAATTGATTGGGCCTTGTTGTGTTCAACTCCTGTTTCAACACACAATTGAACACTCAGTAGGAATTTTCTGCTCATGGGAAGTTAACAAAGCAAATTCTTCTCCTGACTGAAATTTCATTGGTTATTGTATGGTAGAGGCATTTAAAAAAAGATGCATACTGTGAGGATTGAACCCAGAGCAGCCCAAGATGATTACATACACTTTTGTGATGTGTACAAAAAATATAATTGGTGGCTGTGAGAGGCGTTCTGGAACGGCTCTCACAGCCACCCATCAACAACATTAAATCTGAAACATTGTCAAGCTTGGCCCTCTTTAGCTATTCCCTCATCTTTTTGAGAGTCTGTGGGTTGACACCCATTGGATTGTGCAGAAAGATGAGATGAGTAACAGAGCAGCAAGATGTCATCCTTACTATTGGATCCAGTTAGTGGCCTTCTCAGTCAGGGAAATGATATACAATCCCAACCTGGCAGAGACTCTAACAAAGTTATATGGTGTCTTTATTGACTGCTTTAATTGTTTAGCAAGATGCAGATGAGCAATGAATGTCAAGATAACAAGGTGGGTCATCTATTGTGGACTTTGGAGGCAATCTGGTCACCTTTCTATCAAAAAAAAAATGAACAGGGAGCAACATGAGAATGACATGCTGCACAGGAATGCTACATACATAAAGAGCAGTGAGTCAAAGAAGTGGAAGTTGCAACATTTAACTCATGTTCCAATCAGAAATCCTGCATTCTGGCTCATTTTGTGACCAACAAGGAGCGGACAGAGAGCAAAACAGAAATAGAAAGTCTTCATGAAGAGCTCAAGTGGGGCAACAGTTTTTCAACCTTGCAATATTCTGACAAACTCCAGGTGAAAATAGTCACCAAATAGAAATAATCTCATTGTTCTGAGCGGTGGACATGCAATAAGAATGTATGAAGCCAAAATTCAGATACAGAGAAAGAGAGCAGACTGAAACTCAATCAGAAGAGACATAGCGGCCACCCCTTGTAAGCTTTGGAAGTGCTCTGGCATAATCATCCCCTTAAAGCCAGCATCCTAGGAATCCTAGACTCACATAACAATAGAATGACCCCTTCTGGAAATTCTGAACTTCTTATTATGGAAGGTGTAGCTATAAATATGTTGTTTGGTATCTGGATTTGCTCACCGTTTACACTGCATGTAAATCACACATTTACACATGGTGTAAATGATGGGCATTTTTAGATTAATTCCCAGGATTATCCATCATTTACAGGGCATGTAAATTGGGTGCAATTCCAGATGAAATTCTAAATTTACTCCCAATTTACAGGCACTGTAAATGATGGGTATTTATTGAGAAAACTCAAAGTTTCCCTCACATTTACATTGAGTTTACAGGGCCTGTAGTTCACAGCTTGCCCCCAGTGTTCGTAACCTGGCTCATGTCAATCGGTTGCTGAATCTTTCTCTGGGCAACATCTGCACGGATGACATTTAGTTGGGATCCTGTGTCAATAATGGCGCATACGCTTCTCCCTCCCGTCTTCATCTCGATCTTGATAAGAATGCCATCTGAATGCGGCCACCCAAAATTGGCAATGAGAGGGTGATCTTGTGAGTTCCCCAATAAAACAGCACGGACATTCTTTACCTTAATGATATCTTGAAGGCTTGCGCGAATGTCTTTGGAAGTCGCCAGGATTTCTCGAAAGGTCATCAAGACCAGAGTGTCCAGCACACGATCTAAAATTGATTGCTGATCCACAGACTTCGAAAGTTCGCACTGCCGGCCCGGCGGTCTTGTTTTCTCTTCTTCTTCTTTCTCTTTCCTGACGGCTTCTTCTGCATTATCCGTTCCATTCTTAGGAAGCTTCTTTTCTCCTGCATTTGTTCGGACTTCTTGCATTTCTACATCCTCGTCCCGTCCCCCGCGTGGCTTCCAAATTTCAATTGGCCGTACTTCGGGCTTCAATTTACCTGGAACTGGTGTCGGTGGTCGCACGGGCGGTCTCCGCAATTTGTCGGGGGCTGTAGGAGTCTCGGGCGGTTCCATATTTGGCAAGGAATCGTTTTCTTTTCCTGGTACGCCTCCTATTTTTGAAGGGAGCGAATCTGGGAGCAGATCTCTTACCTCCCCCACTCTCGCAGGTGCTTTATCCCGACGCGGCGGGTATACCCCGTCGAACACAACCTTGCGAGCACGACGCGTACTAGACTCGGTTCTTTCGGCCGGATGCACTTGGTAGGTTTGCTGTTTGACCTTCACGGGTGGAGACAAAAATACCTCGGGGCTGACTAGTTCTTCCTGTGAATCGTCCGTACTGTCTGCAGTAGACTCGTCACTCGTCGTAATGGCACCCTCCAATCCCATTCGCCACCCGTGCTGCTCTTCGTTTTGGTAGAAACTTCGAACGGCCATCTTTCGGTCGTCGCCCACGTCTACAAGACCCAACATTACTCGCGGCCCCCCTCCTCCTGCTATCCTTTCTGCAGCTTGGACTATGGATTCTTGTCAGTACCGTCGTATCTCCGCCCCATTCTTCATCACTAACCGCCGTGTTTCAGGGTTAGTCATGATGATGTTGTTTGCCACCAGCGTAGCAATTCTGGGACACTCGTTGATACGATGGCCTGTACCAAAGCACTCATAGCACGAATCGTCATTTCTTCCGGTACCTGCTGTCCCTCCCTGACCTCCTAATGGAACGTTATTCGGATATGTCGCTGGACTCCCTGCTCCCCTGTCAATGTTCTGTGCTGTAGCTGGTCGGAAGGGAGTCGGAGCGCGGAACCCTCCTGCATTGAGTATTGGGGGTTTAACACACTTCTCGGCTAATCCGCGCTGATCCATAACCATTACCTTGTAATATATCGGGGTGTATTCCGGATCCTCCAACTTCATCACACCTAATTTCCTAATTAGTGACGCCACCTCATCCTCGGTTCCATGGTACTGCTGCACATCCTTCTCTCCAGTGTTCCTCTTTTTAACAGCTTGTTTCTTCTCTTGCGATTCCTTCTTCTTCTTCTTCTTCAACAGCTTCCTCTTTTTACGAAAAATTTCAAAATCTGACTCTGATAATTCGCTTTCTGAGCTCCCCTCGCTGGACTCGTCTTCCGTGTCGTCTTCTCCGGGACCCTCGCCTAATTCGGTCGACCACACCATTAAGGTCTCATACCTGTCACATCGAAAATGTCATTCAGCGGCTTCATCAATCTCCTTCACCGTGTATTGATCCTCATCCGCCCTCCAAGGGTTGGCTTGTAGTATCCGATTCTCAATTATTTGGCGTAAGAACTGGTGAATTCCGATCCAAAAATAGGCATTGTAGTCTTCTCGGCTCAGGTGTCCCTTGGTGAGTGGTCCCCCTGCTATCGAATGGAATTTCGTGTAATAATGGCGCCACTGTGTTAGACTGGTACAAGATTTGTCTCTCCGCTGAGCAACATACCGTTTCACGTCAATTGGCTTATGCTTCTGGTATACTCGTTCAGCATCGTAATGGCGGAGTATGTCTCTCTTCAATATACTCCACCGGCTTGCCTCATACCCTTCTAGAGTGCAGATAACATACTGTACGTCCACGGTACAGTACATCAGAATACTCTCACACTTCTCTCTCTCACTGATGATATTGCACTTCTTCAGCACCCGTTTATAGTGATCTATAAAGTTCTGAACATCCGAGTAGCTTCCTCGGAACGTCTTGGGCGCATCCTTTGATCCTCGATGTGGCAGATCGATAGAAGCTCGTGCTGGTGCCCGGAAGCTAATTGGTGGTGCCTGCATGCTTGGAGCAGGAGCTCGTCGTGTAGGCCGCGGTCGTATTGATTGGTCAGTAGAATTATCGCTCCAATCCGATTTGGAAGATGGGGATCCGTTGCTTTCATTGGGATCTCCCGCGGTTCTCATCCGTGTCTGGCGCAACCTCTCCCTCTGTCTCCGCTTGCCTTTACTCTTTCTTGATGGTCTCCCATTCGTATTATCCTTTGCATATGATGGTCCCGCTTCAGGCGCATGGGTGTCTTCCTCAAATGGCCCCACTGGAGCCCCAAAGCGTTCTTCAAACTTCCGCCTATTCGAGTCTGAGGCAAATGCTTCCTCATATTGCTGCCTTTCTTCCCATGTTCGAAATATCTGCGGTGCTGGTTCTGTAACGGTAGCGGTCATTCTCATTCTGTGTCAGTGTCGGTGCTGTCGGTAACTGTTCGGTAACTGTCGGTGTCGGTACTGTCGGTACTGTTCGGTGCTGTCGGTATCTGTCTCTCCGTAACTGTTTGGTAACTGTCTACAGAGACAATTTCCCCTGCGGTGGTCACCAGATGTAACACGGAGTTTAAGTTCTCCTGGAACTCCTCCGAAACAACTGGTTTCAGGTTATGCGGTAAGGCGGTGTAACTGAACTTCCTATCTAGGAAGTAGGCAGCGGATCACTGGCAAAAACACAGCAGTGATTATGTAAGCGGATGCCGTATGAAGGCTTTGCTGATGGCTGTAACTGTTGGGTTTGAAAAAGGCTCGGGGGGGGGGTGATAAAGGAACCAAGTAGAGTGTTCTTATTAGACTTAAGAACTCAAGTGCGTGTAGGAGCTTGTGTAAGAGATCAATTGCAGACTACCCTAAACAAGTACAAATAGGGGGATCTACTAGCTACTCTACAAACCGCGGACTGCTGCCTCTTTTATATGCCTAGCGTGAGTCATTTCCTTTATGACTCACTCCCAAAAATGACTCATGCATCACGTGCTGTCACATGAAATGTCACCTGACTGCTCAATGATATATTCGTCTGGTATTAATTTAATCTTTGTTGCGTGCTTGTTTATGGAAAACATTTTTCTTGGGGCACAGCGCCACCGTAGCCCTTCCCCTCCTTTGGGGCTTCGTCGTCCGCTTAGTGCCGATCCGCAACCTCGGGACTGCAACAATCTACCGTGTAACGGTGCGGGACCGATGCCTCTTTAGGCGTAAGTCCGCATCTTTTTCGTTCCCCGCGGACGTGCTGATAACACATTGTAGTGGGTGGGAATCCGGCAACGGGCGAATGTTACGGCTTTTCTTTTCTCCTCGCCTTGGACATGGTCGATTAGTTCCCTTGACACGCCGTTCCCCCGGCCACCACAACTTTGGAAATCAACAACGACACGGACACACACTCAGGACCCCCACGCGCAACTTACGACATCACCACGCTTCTACTCCTTCTTCGCCAAACAACTTGCACCTTACGACGAGTGCTAGCCCATCAAACGGTGATGCCTCCATGCAGTCACTATCCACAGCACACCCACGCCACTTACCTCGAAATTGAGATGTAGCCGCGAGAATAGAACCGCTAGGTGCCATTTCTACTCTTCACTTCATATCTCTATCTGCAATCTTCGTTCTGCTCTACACCACGTTGACACTACATCACCTTCGACTACAATGTACCCTAGCTATCAACGGACTGGCTCAATTCCTACAAAACTACGCAGTTACGCTTCCCTCTTATCTCTGCTACTATGCTATACAAACCGTTAGCCAAATCAAAGTTTCGTTTCTTGGTTACATGGTGCAAATGCTTAAGTCAGTAGAAAATTGGGAGAAAACGATCACGCCACCAGATGCCAACGTCTTCTCACTCTGGGAGTCGGAATACATCCCTACACAAGTAGCGTCCAGGCCACTTTGATTACAAAATTCCGGTGACACGGAAAGCTTAGAAGACGATGATGAGTATCTGTTCTATCCAGTTGAAGTACACAACAAACAAGGACAGAATCATCAGGCCTTCACAATGTATAAATGAGTCGACAAAAAGGTGCGACCTGTATCAACTACATTCTCACCCGACTATGCAGTCCGCCGCACCATTCCTGAGGATCCATTAAAAACTCTTCCACCACTACCCACTAACCTCCCGAATTTGAACCTGGAAAAAGACTGAGCAAAGAACGACTTGCCCAGTTAGACATCAACCCCGAAGGATATCTCAGCAATGAAGAAGAAAAATTGTTCACACACATTATGCGTGCCAACGAAGAAGCTGTAGCTTTTGAAGACTCCGAACGAGGAACTTTCAAGGACTTGTACTTCAGCCCATACAAAATTGCAACGGTACCGCATGTCCCATGGGAATACAAAAATATTCCTATACCGCCGGGAATATTGAACAAAGTCATTGAAGTTCTAAAATTAAAAATGGAAGCAGGGGTCTACGAACCTTGTCAATTGTCATACCGGTTGCGCTGGTTTTGCATACTCAAAAATAATGGAAAACTGCACATTGTGCATGACCTCCAACCTTTGAATAAAGTCACAATTCGAGACGCTGGCATGTTACCAATTTTGGATGATTTTGTGGAAGGATTTGCGGCCCGACAATATTACTCCGTCTTCGACCTATACTGGGGCTTTGATGTGCGCCGCATGGAACCTGAAAGCAGAGACATGACCGCTTTTATGACTCCGCTCGGGTTACTACGAATTGCATCAATGCCAACAGGATTCACAAACTCTCCTGCGGAATTCCAAAAGTGCATGGTATTTATCCTGCACGATGAAATTCCGCATATCGCCAATATATTCCTTGATGACCTACCAATCAAAGGACCATGCTCACAATACTTGGATAAAGACGGGAAACCTGCAACCATACCTGAGAATTCCGGGATTCCCCAGTTTATTTGGGAACACGCTCAAGATGTACATTGAATCCTTCATAAGCTGAAATGTGCTGGAGGCACGGTGTCCGGTCTTAAAACTCAGATCTGCCGCCCTGAAGTCCTGATAGTCGGGCAACGTTGTAACCCAGAAGGACAAGTGCCTGACCCAAAGAAGACAAGTGCCATTATGGACTGGCCTCCGCTAAGTACCCCACAGGAAGTTAGAAGATTCCTGGGACTGTGTGGAACCGTTCGTATTTGGATTCGGAACTATTCAGAGATTATACGACCCCTCACGGAATTATATCGGAAATCAACGGAATTCATGTGGGATGAACGACGAGCACAGGCATTCAAGACCGTTAAATTTTTAATTGCATCAGCACCTGCATTACGGCCAATTGATTACGAATCCGAGCTACCTGTATTTTTGGCAGTAGACTCAAGTCGGGAAGCAACTGGAATGATTCTATCACAACTCGATGAACAAAACAGACGCCGAATAGCACGCTATGGATCAGTCCCAATGAGCGAGCGAGAATCACGATACTCCCAACCTAAGCTAGAATTGTTTGGGTTATACCGTGCATTGCGACATTGGAGATTATACATAATTGGGATCAAGAGCTTTCGAGTAGAAGTGGACACGAAATTTATCCAAGGACTCCTGAATAATGCTGACTTGCAACCTGACACGGCAGTGAATTGCTGGATTCAAGGAATCTTGATGTTTCATTTCCAACTTCTACATGTACCAGCAACAAAATTTCAAGGACCCGACGCCCTATCCGGTCGCCCTTGGGCTAAAGGAGAAGAAGGACCAGACGATGACGATGAATGGCTGGACCAAATAGCCCTAGCGGGATTCGCGCAGCCTGGATGTTTCAAGGCTCCAAAATATTTCAGAAATACAACACAACTCTATGAGGGGCAGACAAGAACCCACTACAAAATTGCGCCACACGTGCTTATGTCACGGCAGGCTCAGGAACAACAGCTGTTGGAAATAGTACAGTTCTTGAGAACTCTGGAAATGCCTAAATTGGGTTCGGATCAGCAGCAATGTAGATTCATTTCCAAAGCGACTAAGTTCTACAAGCGGGAAGGGCGAGTTTGGAGAAGGAATGGACAGAAGGCGCCACAACTGGTGATCATTGATGCGGAAGCTCGAATGGCTATCTTGATCCAAGGACATGAGAACCTGGGACACCGGAGCATAGATGCCATGTGGGCTTCCTTAAAAATTTGCTTCTATTGGCCACATTTACGTGCAGACATCCAACATCATGTTGCTTCATGCCCACCATGTCAAATACGCTCCACCAAGAAAATGGAGATCCCACCCACCGTCTCAACTCCCGTAATCATATTCAGAAAGATTTACATTGACATTATGAGGATGCCCATGGCCAACAAATTCAGTATGATTGTGGCTGCTCGAGATGACTTAACTGGATTTTGTGAAGCAAAGGCTCTGAGGTCAGGCACCGCAGAAGCCTTGTCCGATTTCTTTTGGATTTACATCTATTGCCGCTATGGATGTCCGATACAAGTAACAACCAATAATGGGTCCGAAGTTCAGGCAGCTTTTGCGCTGCTAATGAATCGACTTCGGATTCCACAGATCCAGATTTCGCCTTATAACAAGCATGCCAACAGAGTAGTAGAGCGAGGGCACTTCACCATGCGAGAAGCATTAGTAAAAGCATGCATGGGAACAATCTCTAAATGGCCAAGTTTACTACCAGCAGCTGTTTTCGCCAACCGAGTCACAGTTAGCAGTGTCACTGGATATTCACCTTTTGAACTACTACACGCAACACAACCGGTACTGCCTTTTGATTTAGTGGAAGCCACATTCCTGGTAGAAGGATTTTACTCAGGAATGAGCACCACGGAACTCCTGGCCTTGCGAATCCAACAGCTGAGCATGCACCCCAAAGATATTGAACGAGCCGCCGCCACACTAAAGAAAGCTAGGTTTGCATCAAAAGCCCAGTTCGAAAAGAGATTCAAACATCGGCTATTGAAAGAAGATTACAAATACGGAGAGCTAGTGCTGGTCCACAGCGTTAAAAACGAAACCACCGTCAGTTCCACAAGCAAGACTGATGACCGCTACAAAGGGCCTTATGAGGTAGTTCGAAAGAATCGAGGAAGCCCTTGTGTGCTCAAAGAACTCGATGGGGCCCCCACTGAAAGGAAAAGCAACAGCTGCATTTCGGTTAATACCATATATCACTTGTGATCATTGGTTTATGAAGACTGGATGGATGGGTGGAGACATGGACACAGACAAAGAAGACGAAACCAGTAGTGACTCTAGCAGTGAGCCCAGCAGCAGCGAAGACTTAGACGAACGGGATTAATGAGCCTTATGAACAACCCCATAACGAAACCTCAGGCCCATGAGTATGGAAAATTGCAGTGGCGTTGAATTATAGAATTTAGTCTAATTGACGGCACCCCCACAAGAAACGTATTTAGGAAGTCGGAGGAAAAACTCCCTCTCCACAATGCACTATGGACCCCCTGGCTGCCATCACTATCACCACTGCGCAAGAAACAAGAACTGCCGAATGTCGCGACTCGGAAAGTGTTCACTCAAACGAGACGATGGTGACTTATAGCCATGTAACCACGGGAACAGAAGCCCCCAAGGAAATGGTGTGATTTGGAAGTTTGACTTGCTCCTCCAAGAACTAAAGTCTAGCCGCCCTCCACACTCCTTTAGCCTCTCCCGACCAATCCTGTGCATCACCTCATAAACTGGTGCTGCCTGCGCCCGGACGATTCAGAAACCACAGCATGCAATGCCTCTTATTCCACCAAGAACCTCTCCGACTTCCAGGCCCTGAAAGGCCCTGTTCTGCCCTCCTTTACCAATTTATCCACAATGAGCACAGGCATGGGCGAAACTGAGGACAAGAAATCAGAAACAAATGTAAGCACATTAATTGTTGTCATGAATCACCCGGGTTCTACTTTTTCGCATGACGTGTCAGTACTGCGTACAGACGTGTCTGTGTCACGGGACTCTCATGACGCGACCACAGGACCTTCTCACAGTTGAAACCCAATCGCAGGTTTCAAAGGACTTGGACAAGAGAAGACGTTAATGGTTAGGGAACCCACACAGTTGATTCCCCTAACCCTCCGACACTACATACAGGAGCCCGATCACGGGCTTCAGGGCCAAGATATTGGAAGACGTTAAGGTTTAGGAATCCTGCGCCATCGGTCCTCCTAACCCTCAGACGCTATGGTGATAACACACAGGGGATAGGAGCATCACGCATTAATGCTCCTTAGTGTTGTTACACAGGAACTGATCATGATCGCATTAATTTACTCGCAACGTATATAAACACGGTAGAATCTCCTTGTACAGTAGATTCTACCTCGTCTAATCTCAGGCTTCTGCTTTGGCTTGACTTAGGGATTGTCTCCACCCTGTCCCACTTCTCTTCATTCTATTGCGGGTTGCGTCCACATCCCAGGTATTATACCTGAGTGGATATCACACCCTGTTCGACTCGTTCCAGGTTCCGCCTCACATCCTGACCCACAATATACGGCCTCCTAACGAGGAGTCCGTTCAGTTGGTCTTGCTGCTTGGGGACCGCACCAGTTATTAGCGGCTGTCAGGTTTCTCCTGGTTGGGGTTCTCGCCGGGTTGCTCGTCGTTTAGCCGACCCGGAGGCTGTTGCTGACAATTGTGAAAAATTGATCACCAATATTCACCCAACAACGCCTGGCCTAGCTTGCTGTTGCCGAGAAAGAGCTGGCACCTCTTCAAAACAGCGACACCACGACCTATGACACAGAAACCCCTATCATCATTCCCTTGCATGCACCTCGCACACATCTTGCTTACGACTCCACCGCACTTGAAGACAGTGCCAAGAATAACGAAGAAAAGAATCGGAAGACCTTGATTCTGCTGCAAGGCAATCTATTTATCCATCACATAACTCCGGAGCGTCCCCAACCGCTTCAGCCAATCTCTACCCAGATCACGGTCCATGACTTCCGTCACCAGAACAATTGCATGACCATAACCGTGGAAGTTTTGCCATGGGGAGGATACAGTTTTGCTGCCCCATTCGATTATGAGCACCCGGTTTTTGAAGGAAAGGTACTACGTTTCTGGGGAGATCTTCGAGGTCAAAGAATTCATCTGGGAACGTGGAGGGCAAGCTTTCTGCGGTATTCGTTTAAAGAGCAAAGTGAGCGTTTTGGCTGGTTTGCCCATCCGACCGGTCCGACCGCCAAGGACCAAAGCCCGTGACAAAAAGAAGCGGGATGGTGACGGAGAGGGGAAAAATGCAGCCGCACAAGAGCACCCGGTGGGTGTGGTGGCGGTGACCTGCCTCCCCTCCGCAATCGTCTACGAGACCCGGGGCCGAGTCTATCTCGCCCTGGGGACCGTCTATCGAGACCTGTCCGTGGACCATAAAGGCTTCCGGAACCAGTCGGAGGTATGTAAGGACAGAGTGGAGGAACATCCGCCCTTGTGTCCGGTCGCCGTCGAAAACGGCCAGGGGGTTCAGCCGGAGAACCGATTTTGCTGTGGGGGTGAGGGTGGTAAAGTCTGGACCCGCCACCGGAGCCGGAACAGCAAGGACGGGGGCAGCAGCGGGTGGATTTTGGCTGTTGTGTAAAATGCGGAGGAGTAAGACTTTGATGTTAGCGAGAGTGTCTTCGACCACTGCCAGCCAGGTTTTGGGGTCGGAAGCCGAGTCCGGGATGTGAACATCCGGGAGCTCAGGTTGCACAGCCCCGTTTCCGGGCGTCGGGGCGTCCATCGGGGAGGAGGGGTCAAGATTGGAAGTGGGGGAGGCCGGAGCGCTAGCGTAGCGGTCCGAGTCCAAGTCTACACCAAACTTCCCAATCTTGACTGGTTGATCCCTTAGATCCTTTCTTCTGCTGTAAGGGCAACCTTAGCTCAGTGCGGGAGTGCGGGAACTAGCGGGAGAATCTGAAGAGAACTCAATTGACAGTACTAAATACAGAGTCTAGGAATACGCACCTAGCGGGAAAATCCGAAGAGAAGAAAGGATGAGGATTCCCACGCTAGGCGAGGTTTATATAACAAATAGGTACTAGCCAGTAGCATGTGTCCGAAGTGATCGGCATTGGTCCCGAGCTTGGTCGCATAGCACGTTCCAGTGCGAGCGGCTGGATGAAGGGGAACGAGGGGGAACAGAGTCTGGAGGGACAGGGGGCAATGTTCCGGGTGAAGGCATAGCCTGGGGTTCCAGACGGAAGGCTGGACAGACGGGCGAGGCTGGACGAGGAAGGGGCTCTGGATGAAGGATCGGGCAGGGAAGCGGTGCAATGCTGTTAGGTCTCCAAATCCCCCTGTCTTATCTTGGACAACGCTCTCACGCATCTTGGATATTTTACTACTGTTATTACTCATTTGGACTCAAGGACAATGCCCGCAGTATAAATACTGATATATTTGTTTACTATACTTTACTTTTACAATGTGTGTAGATGCGAGGGAATTTGAAACAAAGGCAATCGACGGCATGGTCGCGGTTTGCGTAAAGTGTTCCAACAATTCATGCTGATTCACTGAACTTTCTGCAGCCACACACCGATGCATATGTTCAAGCACTGCACCTCTGCGAGCCAACTGCACTTTTTCACAACCTAAATGTGCTCCCCCATGACCAGGTCCATCCGCACAGCAGTTCTTTCCCCAACCGTCCCAAACTGATGCTCCCCCATGAGCGAATCTGACCCATTTCCGCAATGAAGATCCTTCTCGTAATGAAACAAGAATAAATTTCGAAAGGTCGGGGTGGTTAACTCTGTTCGAGTCGACAACCCATCCTGCGAATAATTCAACCAATGCCACAGTCCGGATGGTCTCTGTGTGATCGGTGAATCTCTCCAAGTCAATCATGACAGCTTCTCTCGCTGATATCCCACATGTTCCCGCCTGCCGTCTATTCAGCAAGTACACAAACATGTTTCGAGATTTTGCATCCACAACTTTGGTGTTGCACCACAGTTCCTTGTTTGGTTCTCCAGCATCAATAACAAACTTGTTTTCTGAATTCGTATTATTGGCCTCAGAATCTCGTAGCCCATCGTCCATTGCCTCCTTGACGTAGTAGACATCATCCCTGTGCAATGAGTTCACGCTATATTTCTGCAGCATGAACTCAAGCTGGGATACCTCGCTTTCTCCCATAACCCAATAATCATCATCATTGGAGTACGGGAATACGTTCATGTTGAGCATGAACTCTACATCAGACATTATATATTCTCCTGCCTTTGTCTGCACTGACTGTTGCAATCTGCAACAATCATTGCAACATAGGCATGTAGCCGCACCTCCAATATCATCGGAGTACGGCCATGTCCCCTCTTCTCCCCCATCACTACCTCCAGGTCGTGATAACCAGATTAACCGGATGAGCAACATTCCATCAATGTTCTCGATGTGATGCTGCTCCTGCAAACAAGTAGCCTTCCGACTCGGAGCAAGCTCCGAATTTTGACGGAAAGAAACTCGGAACAGTTCCAACAGACTGGTTGAGAAATTTTTTCAAGTTGCAACGACATCCATCTTCATAATGTATGAATTTGAGTAGATTGCAAAGACGTCCTTCATGAGCTCGAGATGCAAGCTCAGAATTCCGGTCATTTTTGGATATTCTGGATCAGGGATGTGCCGCGCACATTCCTTATCCATGAACTTCATGTTCCAAGTGCGCACTGCTCCAGATAAATAAAATCCGCAAGAAGTAGGCTTGTTTTCAACGGCGTCTGTCTGACCGCACATTTCCGCACGATGATTTGACTGCATTGTTGTGGATGAGTGGTTGCCGACTTTTTCGGCCACCTCCATCATATTACTTGTAGGAAAATAAAATGCACCACAGTGCGTCCTAAATTCCAAGTCCCGTTCTACGAACACTTTCCTGAGCTCATATTTCATGAGTTTGATGGAACACTCATCAACCGGATCGAATGAGAAACACAATCTATGATTGTCTCTCAAATGGTAGGGTTGCAAGCTTTGCTTGGGCTGCTTGCAATTAGATCCACGAGAAATTTCTCGCGGTATCCGCAACGATCTTTGCAAAACCCCATCGTTGTTTGTGTCAACTGAACCACCGATCCTAGGATCCATCAGGAAACAGCTTTTGGTCAGGTAGAGGCCCCGGCTCCAAGATAGAGCACAGATCACGATGTCGCGGCTGATAGAGCCGACTTATCCCTGTAGCGCACCATAGGGACACCGGTGCTACGGTCGCCCACTCCCTCTACCGCGGATCATATTCTCTATGTCGTTATATGTCGCAGTGCAGATCTCACATGCATTGTCGGAAGCTCAACAACCGAGTATCAACTTCTTTAAAATCCCACCAAGTCCATGCCGTCACTCCCACTTTTCTCTCCTTCCTCCACCACCATCTCTTCTGCTTTCCCTTAGACCATTTGGACTTGGTATCAAGCTGTCCCTCAAAACTCTCACTCAAGTCTCATCAAGCCTCCCTCAAGCCTCCTCAAGTCTCCTCAAGGCCTCCGTGTCTCATCAAAGTTTTCTCAAGCGTGCTCTTGTGCAAGACCCAGTCGGCGTGCAGCAAAATCCTTCAAGTTTTCGAGCACTACATTTCCTGGCTGTTCGGTCTGCATTGTGCCGCTCCCTCTTTTCTTTTTGTCTGTAGTCTATGTTCGTCGTTGTAACAATGTAACTGTGTGGAATACATCTGTTTCCATCTCTCATCCCGGATTCCACCGCAATATTCTGCCTGATGGCGCCCGAGGGAACGCGCGATACATGAGAAGCGGAAAGAAGTGGTTACTATGGGACCTCTATCGTAGAACCACGTGCTCTAGGTTGATCTACATCGCTCTATGGCTCTATGGCTCTACTGTCTACGGACTCTATGGCGATCTTTGATAGAGGGTGCATGCCTACGTGCCTACAGCTCTATGGGTCTCTCGGTGATACTATATAGGCAGGTGGTGTTTCCCTGATGTCAAGCAGAGATTCCCCTCCTTCCGGGCTGGGCTCACGGCCAATCTTTTCGTGACTGGATCGGTGTTGGTCAAACCAGACCCCGACACTCAAGAGGCTTGCATTCTCGGCTTGACAATTCTCGGATGAACACGGAAAAGAATCGCCTCCGAGTCCATCTGCCCATCTCTCGCCAGAATCATCCAATTTATTTGGATGACTGGATTCTGCATCAATTTTACTCGGTGCTTCATCGGTACACCAGCTAGCAGGCTCCCTGCTATTGTGTCCGGAAAAATCTGTGATTGGTGCCCTCAAGCTCTCCAATGGACCAATATCTTGCAGCTCATTCAACTTCCCTACCAATGTGGGTAGACACACAAATTCATCAAAGTTGAATTTGTGGTCTCCGATAGAATACTGAAGAATAGTGCGACTTTTGACGTCGTATCTTCTACCCTTCGTACGTGTAGCAGCAAAGAGACAAGGTGTCTGACTGACTACCCTATCCCTCACCGACAATATTGTAGTTGTCCCTGAAGAAGAAGCAGCAATATTAATCCGCTGCTCCCCCACTTCAACCTCCCGGGCAGTTCCCTGTTCAAAATACTCTTCAGGAATGTCCGCATGCCGTTCTGCAATTCCGAGCGCAGCACGTTCTTGCTGCTTGATTTCTCGGGTAGCAGTTGACCGCTCTTCAGATGCTCTCAGTCCTAGGCTTTGCCACTGAAGAACTGGCACACTGAACACACAAATCGAACCCATGAAAGACGTGCACACGGACAGTGAACCACTGAACTCCGCGGATTCTCCTTCCGAAATTCCTTGGGGATTTACAAGTCCAGAACTTGTAGGTTTCATACACGCACATTGCCCATCTCCTTCGAGCGCAGCTGCAGCATGTTCCGCAGCTCCGGTGAAACGGTTGCCGCTGGCCCAAGGTTGAAATGTAGTAGTGCAGTAGTCCGACGAGCTGAGTGCCAGATGATAGAATGCGACCGTGTTCTGGATGGGAAAATCCAGAACACCCAAACTAAACATCAACCACACCTAACCAATCTACCACAACCACATCCATGTTCTACCAAGGAGCACAGTCGAGTTATGGGTCTTTGTGTGCCGATAGAAGACACACAGGAGCCAAGCTGACCATCCACGCTGCTCTTGCAACACAAATCCAGAAAGCCCGCAGGCAAACACAAGTTCAAGAGTTTACAGCTCTTCAACTTTGGACCTGCTACTTCAGAAGCAACAAATCGCAACATGTCCCAGGTTTGTACACAGACAAGGTTCAATTTATAGTTTTGCAACTCTGGGTCACCCACTCCAACCTCGGTTAAGAGCAGTGAACCAAATTGATACGCAACACGCAACAAATCCGGAACACACACTCACAGCACGGTAGGACTACAGCCTTTAAACCCGTCTGCTACGTTGAATACAAATCCGGAACACACACTCACAGCACGGTAGGACTACTGCCTTTAAACCCGTCTGCTATGTCGCAACACACAAGGGAAAATCCAGAATAAAGCTGATTGATTGATTATAACTTGAAAATACAAGCAGGTCCTTTCAGACTAGCCTCGATGAATCAAGCCGGAAGCCCCGCCCTTCTTTACTCGCTGGAGAGACCATCAGTCATCTCCGCATTCAGCGTCCGGGTAGGGGCTCCGTGCCGTCTTCCTACAGACTGTGCTCCTTATATACTGTACAATTTAATCTATTATTAACTACTGAATTGAATGAGTCAAAGTGTTCCCCTGAATGTCATATGTGTTGCCTGTTCCTGTAACTAATTTGATCGGTGAGCTATTCTTGGAACCCAGTTCGTGAACTTTGCGGTTTTCCCTTCTGGATGACCAGCTACTGAAGAACTTGGAGTCTTGCCCTTGCCAGGGACACCCTGTACTTCTCAGTAGCTCTAGTATTCACCCAAAAGAACCTTTGGTGCTCCAATTGCCAAGAGACCCTATATGTCCTGTGGTCGACTTTAATTCGATCACAGTTGCACTGCGATCAAACCCAGTTATTCTTGGATACCAGTATGTTAAGTTTGCGGATTTCCCTTGGGAACAACCAGATATTGGAAAGCTTCGAGTAAATCCCTTTCCAGGGACACTACACACTTCCCAATAGCTTCAGTATTGCCTGAGTTCTGTCCAAACGAACTTCTTGTGTTCTAGTTGCCAAGAGAACCCTATATGTCCAGTGGGTGCCTTTAATTCGATCACAGTTTCACTGGGATCAACCCAAAGATAATTCGGACATGGTAGGTTTCCCTTCAACTTGAGCAGCTCTACAGAAGTCCAGACAGCGAGCCCTTTCAGTGGACACCCTGAACTCCTCTCTAGCCTCAGTAGTTCTTGAGTTATGAAGTCAAGACTTCTAGTTTCCCAATTGGGACGATCAATATATGATCGGAGTGATTCCGGATGTACCCATCTCGGATATATTCGGAAATATCGGACATAACAAGTCCAGATCACATGTCTGATAGACACTCCTTCAACATCGCCTGTTCTGGATATCAAAAATCCAGAAACTGCACAAGTTGAGGATGCCTCCAAATGTGTGCCCTCAGAGTGGATATTATATTCCCTGATGATCATTTGGACTATCCGCAACCTCCTGTCGATGATACGACAGTGGGATCCAGTACCAGTGGCATATTAGTCGGAGGTACCCAGTATGTGTGTTTTCTGGATACTCATCCGCAACCAGTTCCAGATTGGGTTTTCAGCGAATAGCTCCTGGTCTACTGAGGTGGGATATCTCATAGACCCAAGATGTGCTATGTGAACTACACTTGTAATGCATGAAATATGCAATTTTCAAGCATGGGCGAATTCACTGCTTATCACCGGCCTCGAAGTATTGGTGATCCACGATGTTGACTCAATCACTTGAGTCGCACACTAAAATCTCCGTGAATATCTGACAGTTCCCTTGGTGAGAACTCTCAGCATCAACGCTACCGCAACCAGCAACAGCCTCTCTAAAGAATGGCTTGCTGATTATCTGCAGTGCAGGAGTGTCTTGGATTGAAGGAACAGGCCGCGGCGCTGGCATATTTGTAACCTGCGGCTCCTCCTCCCCAGGAATTTTTGCGAAAGTCTTTGTCGGAATGTCCGAAATTCCGCACGCACAGCTCGGCGTCGAGCAGCTGCTGCAGTTCTGCACTGCCTCGGATCCTGACCAGCAATCAACCACTCCGAGTTTCTTTCTAGAGTGGTTGGGTTGTATTCGACGTGAAATGGAAATAGAGGAACAGAATGAATGCACCGGGACCACTGTTTACTGTGAGTCGAGGGCCGATCCTTCAGAATTCGGTGGGAAGCTTCTAGTTTGAAGCTCTTCACTTCGGGACACGGTGCTAAAGTTGAACAGGAGACTGGATTGAAGCCAGTCTGCTGTCGCTCCCCCATGAGTAGGCTCCGAGATATTTCATCTTGGAAACTATCATGAGAACCACGCAAGTGCTGCGCAGCGGATTCGAGCCAAGATCCAGCAACTTCCCGCTGCTGGACATTTCGTTCAATGGTAGCTTCAGCAGCAATCGCTCTGCGCGGCACAGTATCCCATGCCGGCTCAGCAAATTCCTGCTGCTGCATGGTGTTTCGTGAAACAGAGTTATCACCATAGAATTGAATTGACGGACGGCGTCCAGAAACTGTCGTAATTTTGCCAGTCTGTGATTCCGATCCTAAAAGTTCTTGAGAAATTCCTTGTCGGAATTTCCGAAGATCAGTGCGTAGACGGCAGCGTCTCGCGACGAGCGCACAAGATCCCGCAGCAGCTGCGATCGTTCCAGCACTGTATGCTGATTCAAAAAAGTGTAAGGTGTCTTGTACACCTTAAACTCTTAAGAACTCCAAAGTGAATCAGGCAACGTGTTATAACGAAGAGATGTACTAGAGATGTTGTAAGAGTTGTTGGTAAGGTGTAAAAGTAAAGTATAGTAAATAAATATATCAGTATTTATACTGCGGGCATTGTCCTTGAGTCCAAATGAGTAATAACGGTAGTAAATTATCCAAGACGCGTGAGAGCGTTGTCCAAGATAAGACAGGGGGATTTGGAGACCTAACAGATGCGATGGGCCGGAGCCAGACGGACGGACGGACGGGGGGTTCCCCTGACAGTGAGCTCAAACTTGTTGATGCGTGCAGCAGCGAGGTGCCTGGCCTGGTTCAGCTGACCCCGCGTGGCCTCAGTGTGTCCACTATCTAGTGCTACGCAGTGGGCCCCCCAACTACACAGAACTACATAATTTTTGAAAAACTACAGCAACTGCAGCTGAAGCCCCAAACTACACATGTATTACGTAGCACTACGTAGCGCTACGTAGTTTGCCCAAAATCTATGGCAACTACACGAGCTATGCGCCGGCTACAATGAAACCCAGGGTTTGCTGATGTGATTTCACAGGTTGAAAAAACCAGATAAATCCCCCAGCAATTTCAGGAGCAGCCCTACCTTCCATCATCCTCTTTGATGCATTCGGAAGGCAAAATGATATTTAATTGCATTTTACTCGGATTTAGCATCAGATGCGCCTCTCAAAGGGTTGTTTCCCAGGGGTCAAACATCAGAGGTTTTATTGTGTTTCAGGACCCAATAGTTGCCTTATCAGCATACATCTGAGAAACCCCTCTTCAAGTTGAAAGTTCAGACTACCAACCACCAATTACCTCTTTGGGACATCAAACATGTAAGTGAAAATTTCAGCCTTGCTGAAAAGTTGGATCTGGGCAATAGAAAGTAGACTCAAACTATTGACTTCGGACCTGAAAGTGCTAGAAAGTGCTGAGTTCACAATACAAGTAGGAATAAATTGCAAAAAAAGATCTCATAGTGCTCAATAATTACAGAACAAAGTGCGTCTATTGAATTAGTAGTGGGATATACAACAAAAAGGTATGTACGCATGCATGTGTGGTATAGAGATACAGTGTCATGAGGTTGGGTAGACATTAGGCATTAGGACATGAAAAACGATTGAATACAATGCTGAAGCAGTCCTGGTGCGACCGCCTACCCCCAGCCATCCCAGCGTCCAAAGCGCCGAAACTCTTCCAAAACACACTTACGACTCTGCTTCTCCCCGCCGTCTTTCTTCTCCTTCTCCTTGCCCTTGTCGAACCGGCTGAGCACCGACGACCCACTCTCGGTCCGCTGCCGGTGCTTGGGCGGAGAGGTCGACGAGCCCGCGTCTGAGGCAGCAGGCTTGGACGAACGCGGGGCCGGTAGGGAGAGGCGGTACCACCCGCCCGCGTACGTTAGTGCGACAAGTTGGTGCTGTACCGCGCCTCCGGTGTTTCCGTCATCAGGCGCCTCGATCCAGGCAACAACACACCGCTCCTCGTCCACCTCTGCGGTCGGCGAGCGTATCGATGTCTGCGAGAGCGAGATGTGCGAGGACTGCACCGGGATCCGATACTGCGCATACGACCACTCAGACTCGAAGTACTTGGGGAGCGGCAGGTACGGTGTCAAGGGCGAGAACGTCGATTGCCGGTTGCTGGAAGATATAAAATTATAATAGAGGAATACAGATAGAACAAAGGAACTCACGAAGCGCCGGAGACGACGAGGTTGAAGACGTGTACGGTGCCCTTGTCGCTCCAGACGCACAGCTCGCGTTCGTCGGGCCGGAACGCGACCCCGAAGATCTCTGCCTTATCGGTCCCCCGCCGGAATTCCCGCACCAGCTTGCCGGTGACCGCGTCCCACGTCCGTACCAATGTTCCCCGGGACGAAGTAGTCGCAAGCAGTCGTCCAGACGGCGGAACCGAGAGCGTTGTCAACGCAGTCGTGTGCGCTGCAATTATGGCAACCGGATGCTTTGTCGGCGGCGGCGGGGGTTTGCGGGGCGGCGACGACGAGGGCGGGCCTACGGGCGTCGGCGGCACGCACGGGGGGAGGTGTATTAGCTGCACATGGCCCATCTGCTTCCCCGGAATAGCGAGCAAAGTAGCATAAGTGCCGCTAGCGAGCGCGAGCAGACCTTGCAGCAGCTGGCTGGTTAGATATCGGGCCGCGAAGGGAAATTTTGGGGTGTTCACCTCTTGGATTGTCCCATGTGTCCCACTCGGCGTGTCGGGTGAGCTGCTCGCCAAGTTCGAACACTACAACGCGCCGCCGGAGAGCGACTGCAAGCCAGCCGCGGCGGCACGCGAGCCCTCGGACCCGTTCGCGGAACTCGAGCTCTGCGACCTCTGTACCAAGAGCATCGTCCCAGAGAACGACCTTGTTCGGTGGGTAAAGCGGGCTGGGGCCGCCGCCGAGCAAGAAGAGGAGAGACGAGGTGTGCAACGGGACGACTGCAGCCAGGGTGCCGCCTGTGAGTTCTGCGAGAGACGCGTCAGGAGAGCGCAGGGATATGTTACAGTAGAACTTGTACCGCGCTTGCGGAGGAGAGTCAAGGGACAGGTGCGGTAGACTGCAAAGCCGGCAGGGGTCGACACGGTGAATATCTTGCTGTCCATTTCAAAGCGCGCATCGTAGACGTTGACTGGCTGCAACGTGTCTATTGCCACCCGACTCAGGTTCATCGTAGGAACCGTGTAGGATCCTTGTAGCCAGTCCAAGTACTTCTGGTGGATGAACGGGTCAAAAGCGTGGTGTCCGCATTGGGAACAGTCAGTAATCACGCAACGTGCAGTTGTACAACACGCGAGAACCAATATATTACACCTGGAATACACCCTATATACCCAATATGCCTCTCAGCTGCGCGTAGACGCCACCATTCGTGCAGTTGCACGCGCAGCATCGCTCCCCGACTTGGTGGGATCTGTCGCCGTCCAGCTTTTGGGCGGACGCAGCCCGATATTCGCAAGCGCCTGACGCGCTGCTCTAAACTCCATCTCCTCGGCCTCGTTCTGCGCAACAAGCGCAGCCTTGGCCTCTGCCTGCCGCTGCAGCTCCGCCTCCGACTCGTCCGAGAGATAATCCGTAAATTCTCCAGTCGACGTCACCGTGCTCTCCGTCATGCTCTCGCTTCCGCTGCTGCCCGTGCTCGATGTTTCGGGATCCGTCTTCTTGGGTGGGCGTGGTGGGTCACTGCCGCTCAACGCGCTCGTATCTGTATCCGCTCTTTCCTTCTTCTGAGACTTTGGCGCATCGACAGCTCGCACGGTGGGAGACAATGTCTTCGGGGAAGTTGCCTTGCTCGACGCTGAGGGTGGCGTGGAAGAGTTTGAACGGTGTCGACCTGACAACGCGTCCACAATAACTTTGGACGATGCGGCTGACGCAGGCGCCCGTGAGCCGGAATTACGCCGCGGTGTAATAGGGTTCTCCATGTCGAGATGTTTTCGACTCGGGGACGAATTCGAGGATCGTGGCGGCTTTTCCAACTCGGCGGAATGCTTGCGAGCCTGCGCCTGTTCCATGGACGAGGCATTGGGCACAGAGACAGAGGTGCCGCCGCTGCTGCCCGAGCCGCGCGAGCTTGTGCTCGTGATGGACGACGCGACCATCTGGGGGCTGCCACCTGCTCGGCCCTTTGTCGGGATCGGGACCGCCGCGGACTTTGCCGATGACCGTCCCGAGGTGCTGTTCCGCCGCGAGTCCACAGACGCAGACGTGGCTTTAGCATTCGGGCCAGACCTTACCGGGCTGGCGGACGGGATTGGGCTGCCTGATCCGCGCGACGACAGGTTGTCAAGCGCAGCCTTGACGTCAGACGGAATGGGGACGTGGTGTACTGCGATCGCACTGAGGTAGCTGTGGTGGAACGAGGAGAACACGCTCACCTTGGCTGACCGATCGCCAGTCTGCGGGCTGTATCAGGCGGTGTTCGCTCTGTGTGGGCGGACGACAACAGCCTGGCCAACCCGTATTGTGATATCCGGCGGCCTTTGGTGCTGGGTTTGTGCGGGCCCACTTGGAGATATGAGTGCCTGCGAGCGGTGTGCATCGAGTGTATTACCTTGCAATAGCCACAGCCATTGAACGACTCGACTTTCGGGGGTAATCTTGAGCGCTTGGACAGAACAATAAATAGCAGCGGTACCTTCGGCGTTCTTGAGATAGAGGACATCGAAGCGGGGGTGTGCGGCGCGATTGCGACAGACTTCGCGGGTGTGGGGACAGCTGAACGGCTAAGGCTTTGAACGACGCTTATACGGAGGTACTGACCTCGGGTGGGGAAAGACTTTACACATAGGACACACATTGACGACTGAATCGAGTCCTCCGTGAGCGAAACACATTGCGCGTATATCCAAGGTAGCCTAGCCGCGTGAAGTAGCAGTTGAGGAGCACACAAGGACACAACCTGGTAGAAGTATAAGTGCACTGATGATCGATTGGTTAGATAGCAAGGCCATCGACCCCCGCAGCAATGGCCAGCCAGGCAAAAGCATCGGGTGCGCTGGCTGGTTGCTCGGGTATAGTGGCGGCTAGTGCAGCCTCGAGGCAATGAAAACACGCACGCTGTGGTCCAAAAGGAATCACAAATCACAACTCTCCTTATACCAAACCACATTGGTTGATTCTTTCGACAAGGTCACCATGGGCAAATCCCAATCCAAACTCTCTCCTGAGCAGCTCGCAGATCTCCAGAAGAACACCTACTGTGCGCGTTACCCCGGCCTAATTAACATACGCGCGCGCTGACATCGGCGCTAGTCGACAAGAAGGAGCTGCAGCAGTGGTACAAGGGCTTCCGCAAGGACTGTCCCTCCGGCCAGCTCGACAAGACCGAGTTCAGCCGGATATACAAGCAGTTCTTTCCCTTTGGCGACCCCGGCGAGTTTGCGGACTATGTATTCAACGTCTTCGACGCGAACCAGAACGGCACCATCGACTTTAAGGAGTTCATCTGCGCGCTCAGCGTCACCTCCCGCGGCCACCTCGACGAGAAGCTTAAATGTGCGTCGTCATTAGGGCCCTCGTGCTACTCGCGTTTCTGAACGCGCCCACTGGCAGGGGCGTTCCAACTATACGATATTGACAAGGACGGCACGATTACATACGACGAGATGCTCCAGATAGTCCAGTCCATCTACAAGATGACCGGCGAAATGGTCAAGCTGCCCTCGGACGAGGATACACCAGAAAAGGTCCGGAATCCGACTCTCCGTTATCACTGCCTTGCCAAACTCGGCGCTCACTGCCCGCACAGCGCGTGGACAAAATCTTCCGGAACATGGACAGGGACAAGGACGCTAAACTAACATACGACGAGTTTGTGGAGGGCAGCAAGCAGGATCCGACAATCGTCAAGGTCTGTCTTTGCCTTGCTCGCTGCTAATAACTCATGATTGCCACAGGCATTATCGCTCTACGATGGGCTCGTCTAATAGCCGACGTCGGCTTCGGCAAGTGACCCTCGACTGCTGACACCCTTTGCTGACGACCGCGGAATCAGATTTGTGTTTCGCCACGATATCTAATGAATGAGTCCGGTACTGCGCCTCACCCCGCACCTCTGTACTCTATATCATCCTCTGCAATGTAGCTGTACGTGTAATCGGCCTTGCTCTACAATTTCATTTTATTTGTGTTATACCCACCCGGCTAGCCTTGCCTCCACAGCCTTTCCCTCCAGATGTTCCTCAAACAGCATATTAGCTGCCAAGGGTTTTCCAAATTCAACTGCGGAAACCGGCGGCACGGAACGCAACAAGTCCACGGACCCCAT
The DNA here is from genome assembly GCA_014925785.1 of Mycena galopus ATCC 62051. Classification (NCBI taxonomy): domain Eukaryota; kingdom Fungi; phylum Basidiomycota; class Agaricomycetes; order Agaricales; family Mycenaceae; genus Mycena; species Mycena galopus. The sequence continues at coordinate 222,339 of WIQG01000010.1, read as the reverse complement.
GTGCGACATATGGTCAACAAGATACTAATCAAGGGTTCACGCGTACACGTCCGTATGTATGTCTCCACGGCTCGAAATTCCAGAATCCTACTAATGTCTTTTATTATACAGCTTTTAATTTAAATCTTGCCGTATCGACGAAGCACCCTGTCCTCTACACCCTCACCGACCCAGCAATACACCCCCTCTGCAAACTCTAAGTTATCCTTTTCCGCTTTGAACAACTTGCTGTAGTCCTGTGCCTGGCCGGGAGCAGCCTGGGGCGCGCCGAATGGGGAGGCGGTCATATCGCGCGACGAGTCCGCGGCTATGTAGGTGGATGCTAAATGAGTAATGCGGAGATCAACGAACGCCACACGCACAATTGTCGCCGCCGAGAATGAGGCGGTATAGACCGTTGAGCCCGAAGAAATTCAAGAAATACCACGAGAGCGAGGACACCCAGCGGACGTCCATGTCGGGGGTCTCGATTCCGCGCTGCAGCATCGACTTGAAGCCGAGGGTGAGTGGGAACGGCAATTTTACTGGCGGGATTGAGAGTCAGCCACAATGAATGGAGGCGCGTATACGCACTGAGGACAAAGCCCTGGAAAAAGAAATTGATCCAGCCCATGATCACCATTTGCGGGACCATCATGACTGTTTTTCGCGTTAACCTCAAAGCCAAGTTATCGCAGAACTAGGGTCGCACCCATCTGAGTTTTCATGCCCGCCATCATGCCGTCCATCGCGGCCGGGTCCGACATGGGATTCGGAGGCAGCTTCGGCGCGTCGCCGTCCTTTGGCGGGCCGTCCTTGAGATACGTGCCCACAATGAACGCCTCCGAGAGGTGCCGCGAGATGGCCTTGTAGTACGTCGGGGGTATCGGGGAGTTTGCCGACGTCGAACGCAGGACTTGCGAGCGCGTTAGCGCGCGCCTGAAGTTGAGTAAAACAAAATTATTTCAGTCTCCAATGCACACTCGAGTGCAAGCCTGATGGATACAGACTGTTCTCGCAAGGCCTCACGGGGAAGCGTTTTCGGTGGTGCCTGCAGGAGCAGGACGATGTAGTGCCTGAGGATTCCGACCAGGATCTACGAACAGCACATTTGTTTCCGACGCAAAACAGCTGGACACGAAGACAAACCATGACCAGGGTGATTGGGAAGAGAACCCAGTCGCGAATCTGTGGGTCCAGGTAGAGAGAGACCCTGCATAGAATAGAACATTAGAGGATTATACGGCGCATAGCAGCTGCACTTGCGCATTATTGGTCGACATGGCGGAGAGAAGCCGAATTTGGATGTGACGCGGCTGCACGTGCAGCTTTGGATCAAAGGCTACTTCACTGACGACCACCATGGATAACTCGCCGACTGCGCTCTTTGACTCTTACGAGCAGGACTTTCAGCAATTCATTGACACTATCCGCCAGAAACTCGATGGCGAGGGCAAGGACGACTCGGGCGGTAGGTGTCTATAGCAGTTAGTTGCGCAGCAATATTGAGAGAGTACGTGCAGAACAACGCAAGGCCTCCCTAAGGCGCGCGGAGATGGAGCTCGACGAGGCAGACGAGATGGTATTCTCGCGCTCCTCACTATGACTCTCGCCGGTAACACGCAATGATTCCCAGGTCTCACAAATGGAAATCGAAATCCAGGGCATCCCACAGTCCATACGGCCGCAATACCAAACCCGGCTGCGCACTGCAAAGGCGGACCTGACGCGCTACAAGAAGCAGTACAAGGACGTCCACGCCCAGCTCGCGCGGAGCGCCCTACTGTCGTCATCGAGCCACCCCGGCGCATTCTCCTCGGACGAGCCATACGGCCCGACAAGCGACCGCACGCGGCTGCTCTCTGGCACGCAGGTGCTCGAGGACGGGACGAAGCGGCTGCAGGATTCGCACCGCATTGCGCTTGAGACGGAGAACCAGGGCGCCGATATTCTTATGAACCTTAGACAGCAACGAGAACAGATCATAAATTCTCGCGACACTGTAGGCCTTGCTCTATTGCGTTGCCGATATTCTATATTCATACTCGTTTCCTAGCTCCAAACAGCCAACACTTCGATTGACCGTGCGGCTGGGACGCTGAAAGGCATGATAAGAAGGTATGATTCTTCGCGTCCACACGCAATTCAAAACCCATCTTAACAGACCTTGGTTCTAGGATGTACCAGCAACGCGTAGTCACCGGCGCCATCATCCTCGTCCTCATCCTACTCATCGGTATAATTCTCTACGAAAAGCTGGCTTGATTCGTCGGCGACGGACTAGATTTATGTTTATTATCTCTCACTCAATTCTACGAACGATGCTTCACTACCCAGATTAATGAATTTGTATACAACGGGCTACGAAGGAGACAGTGTTCTGGAAGTAAAGAGACTAATGCGAAGGAAATAAGGGAATATGACTAGTAGCCACCACCGCCGCCTCTTTCTACATCGCGACCGGGGTTCCACATCCCTTGCGGGTTGGGCTGCCCTTGGGACGGATACTGCTGCTGTTGTGGAAGAGGCGAGGTCGTGTATCCCCCGTAGGCGTCGGCGTCGTCGTACGCAAGACCGCTTACGGGTTGGCCAAGCGAGCTCGGTGGTGGTGTTCTTTGTTGGGGACGAGGGCTGGGCACTGCCCGGCCCTGATACACGTCGTGCGGGTCGTAGCTCCCCTGCTGCTGCTGAAGGTATGGGTTCGGAGCAGGGGAGGCGTACCGGTTGGGGGGTGCAGGGGAAGCGTAGCGGCTGGGTGCGGGAGACCCGTGCCGGTCTATGGGTTGGTGATATTGAGAGAAGGGGGGGAGGCTCGGCGCCGGGGACCCGTGGCGGTCAGTGAGGTACTGTTGCGAGAAAGGCGCGGCTCCGGACGTGAGGTGTGCGGTGCTTTCATCGTCATACCCAGGTTGATAAGGGTCCTCGTGTTGTTGGAACGTCGCCTGCGAGGGGTTGAACGTCGCATACGCGTCGGGGGCCTGGTGCGCCGAGTACGGGTTGTAGCCGGGCATGGGGGGCGGATTCGCATTCTTGCCTTCCGAATTGTAGTAATAGTACGAATCTTGGGTGTAGGTGCTGGGGGCAAGCTTGGTATGGATCGAGGATTTGTCGTCGAAATCGTCATCGACCGAGAGGTTGGGCAAAGTCGGTTGAGGAAGAGGTTTCGAGGTGAATTCGCCCTTCTTGTTCTTCAGGTGCGAGAAGTCACCCCGGGCCTCTCTCATGGCCATCTTCTTGTTCTCATCCAACCTCTTCTTCTGGTTCTTCTTGATCACGGCCTCAATACGCTGTAGATAGATGGGATCAGTGAACCGATGAAAGGGACAAGGGCTGAAAGCACCTTGTCAACTTTGTGGCAGCAGTATTCCTGTACATCGCATCGTGTGATCAACGACTGGCACTGTCAATTGAAGTGACCAGCGTACCTTCAAGTTGCCGCGGATATAACATAGCAAAGGAATGTAGCATATGCCAGCGACGAGGAGAAGGATAAGGGAGCCGGCGAACACGACGCATGTGAACAGGGTGGTCACAGTCAAGAGAGAGGTGGAGATGGAGTTGTTGACGAAATACTTGGAAATATCCCATCCAGCCGCGTCGTGTTTGGCTAACCACAAGGAATAGAGGGTTAAAGCGTTGATGGTCTGCCGAGGGCCATCTGCCAACAGTAGTCGCTTCCAACCTGAACAAGACGATGAGCTGAGTTAATTATACACAAGTAGAGCACAAACTTTTGAACACAAAGAAGACGAAGAAAGCGAAATCGTCGCTCAGCTTTGTCGAGTTGCTAATGTGATCAAAGAAACAAAAGTGGTCGTAGGAGCCTACGATTGGGGTGAGTGTACAAATCTCAGAGAGAGAAGGCTACTTACGGAGCGAATAGTAGTTGTTGGCCAGCACATTGGTGAATGCATATGAGATATCGTGGCTTGCGACGATCAGCTTTGCCTTGCGAGCCTCATAACCCAACTGTTCCCGTCCGTCAGAGAATGCAGGGTAAAATCCGACAGCAGATACACACCAAGAGGAAAGAGAAGATGATGCAGCCGACAAAGAGCCACTTGCCCGTGCTGAAAGGAATGATGACACAACCAGCAGTCTTGTCGGTACATTCGTTGAAGATTTGGTTGGACCAGGCGGACGTAGTCAACATGGTGACGGCGGTGAAGATGTCGGACATGTAGACGGCGAAGGACTTGAAGAAGATGAGGAAGAGGAAGATGTACTTGGAGCGCATCTTGAAGCCATTGTCCCTGAAATCGGCAACAGAGATGAAGTCAAACTGGAAAATGAAATAAGTTTTGGTGTAGGACAACCGCGAATGGGTGTACTTTATGGTCTTGGACGACCTCGCGCTTCCACTTGGGACCACCTCCACACATAGTGAAGAGAGGACAGGCGGAAACAGTCTAGAGGGATATTCTGTGGTATCACCAGCGATCCAGTCGCTCGTGTGGAGGCAGAGAGCGACACGGATTTATTGAACGAGCGGGATGGTTACGACGAGAAGTAGCGTGACTGATGTTACAGGCTTGTTTTGTACCTCAATCGGCGTTTTGCGATCAGCCCTTCATTGTACTAGTAGAACAAAATGACCACCGTTCAAAAGATCAAGGTACCTTTTGTTTCCATTGTTTCTATGCAAACTCACTGTATTCACAGGAAGTCGAAGATGAGATGGTGCGCATTACAATTCTCATGCTATTGTCTCTAACATTACCTCTTCCCTGCAGGCCAAAAGTGTGTTTGTACAGTCTCAGAGACACCGTATTCACCCCCCCTTCCAGCCCAAAAGAATAAGGCCACGTCCTACCATTTGGGACAACTAAAGGCCAAACTAGCAAAGCTCCGCCGTGAGCTCATCAATCCATCTAGTGGAAGCGGAGGAGGCGGCGCCGGGATAGGTTTCGATGTAGCAAGGTAGCTGTTTCAATTGCGCGACCTCTGTTGTATCTCATTTACCCCAGGACGGGTGTAGCGTCTGTCGGATTCGTTGGTTTTCCTTCTGTGGGCAAGGTACGCGAACCCAACTCGCTGATTACGCGTATAAAATATTGCTTTAGTCGACGTTAATGTCGAAACTCACCGGCACACACTCGGAAGTCTCAGCAATTGATTTCACGACGTTAACAACTGTCCCTGGCACTGTTGGTCCCTGTCTTCGCATGATCAAACACGATTCAGGCTCAGCCACTTCTAGGTAAAGGTGCATGGTGCCCCGATACAAATCCTCGATCTACCTGGAATTATCGAGGGTGCAAACGACGGTCGTGGTCGAGGTCGGCAAGTCATCGCCGTCGCGCGTACCTGTAACCTCATTTTTATCGTCCTCGATGTGCTCAAACCTCTCGGCGACAAGAAAATCATCGAATCCGAACTCGAGGGCTTCGGCATCCGATTAAATAAACAGCCGCCAGCCATCAATTTCCGCAAGAAAGAAAAAGGCGGGATTTCCATAACGCACACTGTCCCGTTCGTATTTTTCGTCTCAATCGATTCTCCGCCGACCTGAAATTCAACCCAGATTGACAAACATCGACCAAGACGATATCAAAGGAATATGCAGCGAATTCAAGATCAACAATTGTGACATCGCTATCCGCGAACCCAACGCCACGGCCGATGACCTCGTTGACGTTATTGAGGGCAATCGGTTAGTATCGTGACCTCAACGAGTTCCCCGCTCATTTTTTGTAGTGTCTATATCCCAGCATTATACGTGAGTTCCTTTAATATTCAGAAGCCCGATTGCTAACACGCCCATTTAGATTCTGAACAAAGTGTGTTCTGCTTTCCTCACTGATTTTTTCCCAACCGAAAACTTCACCAGATCGACGCAATCTCAATAGAGGAGCTTGATCTTCTGTGAGTCTACCTCCCAATCGCCGCTGACCCCTTGCTTATCGTTCCGCCAGCTACAAGATCCCCATGTCCGTTCCCATCTCCTCCAAGGAATGGTTGAACATTGACGAATTAATCGAAAAAATGTGGGAAACCCTCAACCTTGTGCGAGTGTACACCAAGCCTCGCGGGCTCGCGCCGGATTACTCGCAGCCCGTTGTGCTGCGAAATGGAAAATGCTCTGTCGAGGACTTTTGTAATTCGATCCACAAAGAAATTGCGAAGCAAATGAAATAGTGGGTCCTCTCGTTCCTGATATATTTCATTGATCGTTCAACCAATCCACAGCGCCATTGTCTGGGGTGCAAGCGCCAAGCATTCGCGTGGGCAGAAGGTCGGTCTGGACCACATATTAGAAGATGAAGATGGTGGGCCTTGTTCTCATTCTGCCTTCTCTGACCTAACATGCTAGACAGTCGTTCACATCTCGAAGAAGTAATTCATCGAGAGGTTGCGGTCGCTGTAGCCATCACCCTGTATTTCCCATACATCCGTTCAATTCAGAAAATTAAATACGGCTAAGGGGACCCTGATACGTCGTCTCCTCGAGCAAGTACACGAACGTCAGCCGGCAGAACCCCCACACCAGTCCTATCGCGCAGTACACACTCGTCAGCATGAGCGGCAGGAACTCCATGGCCGCTACGCCTGCGGCATGTGGATCGGGCTCGGGGCATGTGAAGTTCTCGGTGGTGATGCATGTGTCGAGTGGCTCGACGGCGGATTTTTGTCGTCGCGCGACGAGGACAGGGAATAGCGTGACGAAGAGCTGGAGGAGTGGGAATCCCGCAAGATAGATCTTTTCCAAATGGTCGATAATGACAAACGAAAGAGACCGCGGGAATCTAGAGTCTTTGGTTAGCCTAGCCAAAAGAGGAGAGCAAGACCTACTCGTAGACGCGCCTCGTCAAAGGCAGGTAGACAAAAGAAATCCAGAGGACCGAGTAAATCACTTTGACTATAGATTCTGGACGCAATGTTCGCTGAGAAATTTTTCCTAAGAAAGAAACTGCAGCACACCTCCTGGCGTGAATATCAGAGGGAACAGCGAGAACACTCCGGCTACGCTGGCTATTATAAAGGTTCTGAAATATGCATGCCGCTCAGCCGCTAAGAGACTAGGATCTTGTCAGAATAAAATCCACAGACGAGGGCACGGTATGTACCTGAGTGGAACGAGCACCAGCAAAATTGCCTTTTCATGTACATGCCATCCAAAGAGGTACGACGCGTATCCACAAAGGGTGAGAGCTGTCAGGAACGACTTGTAGGTAGGAGTGAACCAAAGCTTGATGAGCGCAATCTGGATGAAAACAAAACAGATGAACCAAGAATCAAACAATGGACACAGCAACTCACGGATTGGAAGGCAACAGTTATGACGAAGGTGTGGATGGGCTTGATAGTGGGAAGGACAGCAAAGACAGTGTCGCCTACGAGCCCTCGCGATGTGGATGCTACCCCCGAGATGTTAATGGCCACATCAGCGCCAGTGCGACTTACGTCTAGAAAATTATTAGCTGTCGTGAGGAACAAGTGAAAAGGCCTTGCATCGGAGAAGCACTCGATCCGCAGCAGTAACCAATGCCCAAGCATTAGGAGCCCAATATGCGTGGTTCAATCCTCGAGTGAAGGGGAACAGACGAGACAAGACTTGCGGAATTTGTCCCATCAAGATGAAGGGGCCGAAGGAGATGATGAAAACTGCAATGACGGCGTTGGCCAAGGACAGAAAGTTCTTGATCTCCAGCTGCCCGGATGGAGAGACGCAGAAGGAGCGGAGAAGATACACAAAATATGCTGGCTGTCAAAAACAAGTCGGCACGAGTTGTCGTGGGTAGGACGGGCGACGAACCGCGAGATACATATAGATGTGTTTGAAGTTGAGCAAAACTGCAAACAGGATTCCGCTTGCTAGTTTATTGCCCTGAGCTTCGAAATTCAGGGAACATATCGGTGCAGGAGAAGGCCCTCACGTTGCGCGCCATGAGTATGGACCAGAGCAGGATACCGAACATAAATCCATTGTATTGGAAATGTATGTGATCCACGATGAGAAACCCGGGGTGAAGAAACAGAGACGCCGAGATAATACGCTGGGTCGAGGGGTCGACTGAGCCTCTAATGAACCTAAGGAGAGCGGCGCCGAGGACGAGTTCGGACAGAATGACTGTGCTTCGTTGGTATGCGATTACCGACCATGCGTCGTAATTGAGATTATTGAGGTCGACTATTTTAGGGTCGATGAAGGAGGCGGGTATTGACAGCAGCTTTTCGAAGTAGGCGAAAAATGGAGGATAGTCCAACGCTATACGGAATGAATACTGGGATCGTATATCTGCCGTTGCAGCAACTTACTCCACTCCGACGTTGTCTTTTTCCATTTGCAAAGTCGCGCATGAGCGCATGTCAGACGTGTTTCAAAAGAAATCAACACACGTCGTAATACCACTTCGATATTGGAAGTGAATACGTGATGGCCAACCAATTTCTATGAACCTCGAAATCCGTCGAGCGACTGTCCGGGATGTATCAACACCAGGTTGGACGCCCGGAGTGCGACGTACTATGCAGGAAACAGCAGCAGTTTCAAAGCCGTGGACAGCAACAAGATGTCGTATTCTGAAGTTTCTAAATCCAAACGAAACCAGGATTTCCGCCGCGTAGTAGGGTATTGAAAGTAGGAGGAGGCCGGCGCGCTCTCGGCGGGTTCAACCGCCGGGTCAGTCGTTGGTTCCATGTTAAAGTACGCGACAGAGTTCCAGCAGTGTATTTGATGGTGTGACTAAGGTGACTTAGTATCATCCCATTTTGGGCATTCACCCGGAGTCAACCTCCACGTACACGCGTCTAACGCGAGGGTGCCAAGCAACATGAGCGAAAAGGCAGCAGGAAAAATCGCCGCAGATGTCGCGTCGAAGTAGGCTTCCGTCAACCGCTCCATTCGTCTCACCGTTTACACTAGCTTGCCGGCAGCGGACAACTCGCAAAACTCTTGTTCTTCTCGCTCTCTCTCGGCCTCGTCCCGATCACCTCGTACTTTGGGTCACTAAAGTACCTGTGGAACGGTTGGTTTAATCCCCGCCTCCACGTTTTCGCCTCAACGAACATTCTGTTCCGCGCTATAGGTAATGCAACATACTCCGCCTTCACCGCAGTTGGGGCGGCCAACCTCATCCTAGTCGCCTATATCATCACGGCCGTTTTGGATGATCAGAAAACAGCGCCTTCTCCGCCGAAGGAGACCAAGAAAACTCAGTAAATGGTCTGCCCTTCTGGAACCTTGAATGCGCTTTCACTTGAATCACAAAAATATGTACTGTGTCACTTGGTTTTGTTTTGTTCGGCTACAAATACATCCTATCTAATGGAGGCCGGCACCAAAATCCGCATGGAAAGCTAGCTCTGCCTTACGCAGAGCGGACGAAAGTCGAAGATAATAAAATTATGGGCAATTGTTCCAGCCATGAATTAAGTTAGACCGCGTATCCATACTGCACGCTCGGTCGCGGAGGTGGAGGTAACGGCGCTTTTGAATACTGTGACGCGGAACGCTAGTGAGAAGCAGGGACGGGGATCAAGCAAGAATGAAAACGTACAAACTCGTGTGCGACGTGGGGGTCCGGACGCGATGCAACCCGTCGCCTATTAGTCGTTGGAATGATATCGCTGGAGGTAAGGCGATGTGCATTCGCCAAGGCGAGGGGTTGAAAGTGGGGGACGGACTGCGCGGATCGCAGACGAGGTGGCGGAGTATGTGAATGTACCTCAGGTAGGGTTCTGCGCGGAGGAGAAGTGGGAGTGGTGGGAGTCGTCGGATCGATGGAGCACGAGGAAGGCTTTTTCAATATGCCCTTCCTCATACAAGGTTCGGTGTAACGGGGAGTGGTAGGTGTAGCTACGGGAGTGGACTCTCCAGAGCTGAGCAAAGGTGAAGGGGGGAGAGGCGCGATGCTCGGTGTCGGTAAAAGGACAAGCGGCTTTGGAGGCATGCGTCTCCGCGGCATTGGAGGACGCGGAGGAGTTGGAAATTGAGATAACGAGAACCCGACATCAATTTGTCCGCTCTCGTCCTCAGAGTCTGACTCCGAGTTCAGCTCGTGGGGAGATTTAAAATGTGGCGTCGACCCAGAAGCCGCCGGACGATAATATATGGAGGCACGCGGTTGAGGCGTGCGAGGCGGGTCCAAGAAGGCCGGAGCTACTCGTTGGGAGGAAGACGGGGAATCCCTGGAAAGTCCATAGATAGTAAAATCATGGATATCCTCGACAGGACCCTCGACTTCCCGGATGAAGCCCTCCCAGACATTGTCCAACACGGGCAATCTGCGCGGGAGGGGGTCTGAGCGGTGTTCGGAAAGTCCCGGTCGCCGAGACGGTGGTCTCTTGGGCTGCCTAGCTTTCGAAAGAGGGGGAGGAATGACGGTGAGATTAAGAGACGGAGGGCGAGGGGGCCTCGCAGGAGGGAGTGCTGGTAGTGGACGTTCTAAGGAATGTGGTGAATCGAGAGGGGAGATGGCACTGGGAGGATACTGGAAGGGTGGAGAGGGCGATGATGGGCCGCTCTCCATCTGCTGCGTCTCGTCGACAGACGCAAGACTGCTGGCGTCAGTCTCGGCGTACGACCCCTTATTGAAAAGCCAGAGAAAGCGGCCCGAGCTCTCGGAAGTTGTGTCTGACGGCCGCCGTGTAGAACTCGTCCTAGCGGAGACAGGGCTGCTGTTGCTGGACCGAGGGGGAAGAATAAACTCGACCGGTGCCCGCGATGGACAAGTCTGGGGGCGATCCCTTTTCCTCCAACTGCGGAAGAGAGAGGCGGGCATGGCGAGAACCCGAAGGGGAGGACGAAGAACAGAAGCTGTGGGTAGGGAAGTGGACCTTCAGTTCGTATCCCCAGTCTAATATATAATCCCACTGTCCAGCTCCATAGAAGACTTCAGTTAGGTGATGTGTGATCAGTTCCTGGGAATTGACGACAGGCGAACAGAGAGTGGCTCTATGATAACCAAGCTCCTGAAGCAGAACGATCACAGTTGTAACCCCTTAAGAGCGTCGGGGACAAGAAAATTGAAGCATAGGAGCGCTTGGAGGGCGATAAATCCCGAGCTATCCCGAGGAAAACATACCTTGTCGGGTAACGGCAGTCGTGTAAAGCAGTTCGAGAAAACCAAGTTTGGTACACGCAACAAAGTCGGCAAATAGCAGATCAGTGATTACATGTCTCATCTCCGCTGTTATCGACTGTCCCCATGTCTGTCTGGTGTCAGTCCCTGGAGTCTGTGATTCCTCGAATAGCACTGGCAGGCTGCTGAATCTGTATTGTTATGAGCTAGACTTGGTAGACATTTTTCCGTCGTGCCCGTGTTGTTAGGATACCGGCCGTAAAGTGATAGGATGCACGATCGAGTAATATAGATACGTTCAGCGCTGGAGAAACCCGACGTTGAGGAGGAAGAACGACGACAAGGCTCCACCCGAACGAGTTAATTGAGTTTGATCCGTTCAACCAAGCCGATGTCATTCGCCTCCGTCTTGCATCCGTCCCCATTCCAGCTGTCCAGTGTCCTCTTGTGCTCTGTCCGTCTTGGCCTCGGGCCTAGAATGCTCATATAGATAACTGGTTCTTTCACGAATGTCTTCTGTTAGTTCCTCTTCGTACCTTTTTGCGCCAAACCACTGTTTTGTTTTCGGCACAAGCCTCAAGGTGCATTCAATTGCTCAAACATATTTTCTGGTGTGGGGCCATGGATGTCCTTCTATCTTATGGAAACGCCCCACATCCGAATTACTGCAGTCAAAAAAGCCACTATCACAAATTTAAGAGCGCTAGTACATATTCATTTGCGAAACTGGTCGGCGGGATTAGAGCCCTGAGCGACTCCGCGCTCGAACGTGTCTCCATATACGCCATGGGCGATGCACCGGTTCCGGTTCCAAATCTTCGGCGGACGGCACAGGTACGGTGGATGAAGGATGGAATGGAACTCTTCGAGCCTCAAGCTTCAAGATCCATAGAGCACGCGGTATTATTGTGGAGTGCCGGTATACATGAGAAGTCTAGGGAAAAGTACAGTACATGTGACGAGAGAAACATGGGGAGAGATAGATATTGCAATACAGTAACAATGCGATGAGATGTGAGAATAAAATAGACAGACGCCCCAGAACTAGAAGTCCTCGTCGAGGACGCTATGAATGAATGAGCAACGGCGCCCACCATGATTGATGAACAACCTACAAGGCTTTGGCAGACGTTTGCGCAGCATTGCTGCCGGTGCTGGAGATGTTGGCCTTGGAGTAGTCCGAGACGCGTTTCTCAAAGAAGTTGGTCTTCCCTTGGAGCGAGATCATGTCCATGAAATCGAAGGGGTTGGTCGAATTGTAGACCTTGTCGTTGCCGAGAGCGACGAGAAGGCGGTCGGCGACAAACTCAATGTACTGGCACATGAGTTTGGCGTTCATGCCAATCAGACTGACAGGGAGCGCGTCTATTAAAAATAGTGAGCATGGAGAAATCACGGAAAACATCAAGGCAACACACCCGTGAGGAACTCCTGCTCGATTTTCACAGCCTCGGTGATGACACGGCGGACAGTGTCAGGGTGCGGGCGACGCTTCAGGTGCGTGAACAGAAGGCAAGCAAAGTCAGTGTGCATGCCCTCATCGCGGCTGATGAGCTCGTTGGAGAACGTGAGACCGGGCATCAGACCGCGCTTCTTCATCCAGAAAATCGAGGCGAATGAGCCGGAAAAGAAGATACCCTCGACAGCTGCAAATGCGACCAGCCGCTCGCCGAAGGTAGACTCCTCGTCGGTAATCCACCGCAGAGCCCACTCGGCCTTCTTCTTGATGCAAGGGATGGTCTCAATGGCGTCGAAGAGGAAGTCGCGCTCTGCGGGCTCCTTGATGTAGGTGTCGATGAGCAGGGAGTAGGTCTCGGAGTGGATGTTCTCCATCATGATCTGGAAGCCGTAAAAGCAGCGGGCCTCCGCAATCTGCACCTCATTCGAGAAACGCTCGAGGAGGTTCTCGTTCACGATACCGTCGGAGGCAGCGAAGAAGGCGAGGACATGGGAGATGAAGTGACGCTCGTCGCCATTAAGCTTGTTGTTCCAGTCGTGAAGGTCCTTTGACAGGTCCATCTCCTCGGCGGTCCAGAAAGATGCTTCGGCTTTCTTGTACATTTGCCATATCTGACGCGATGGTTGAGCTAAAGACGCGTCACAAAAAAACGCGTCAAAAATACCTCATGGTATTGGATAGGGAAGAGGACGAAGCGGCGACGCGATTCTTTGAGCAGGGGCTCTTCGCCTGATGGGTGGCAAGGTCAAAACATGTTCGGCGAGCGCGATGACACGACGCGACGCGACCAGACACGTACTTTCTGGCAGGGTTATGTCTCCAACAAACTTCTTGCGCAACTCGTCGAGGTTGTCGTCGTCGGACTCTGGGGATGTCGAGCGACGCGTGTCGTCGACAAGCTGGAGCTTCTTCACAACAGCCTTGGGCTTGGTGGGGGATTCGATGTCCAAAGCCGAGAACTTTGCGGCAGCCTAGGGGAGATGAGTACAAGACCCGACGGGGGGTACGTGACTGACAACTTTGCTGGGGGTAGCGAGAGTGGAGGCCATTGGATAGAAGGAGGAGGTGGTGGTGGCAGATGAAGAGACCTGAGCGACAACGCGACCCTTTATACATCACGCTTGATGTGTTTGCACCTGTGTGCCAGCTCTTTCCCACGGTTTTTCCATTGACTCAACAAATGACCGCGACGCGTCGGCACATGATGTGACAATAACGCGCTTAGAAATTTTCCATCTTCTCCTCAACGCGATGGCAAAGCCATCTGTAAAAGATGTATGTGTGAATCCACGACTGGATAAAAACAAAGTGAACAGATATCAGGTTGCCTTGTGTCTGGGCAAGGTTTGTCTTGAGCCCCAGTTGGACGACTTTGACCTGTCGCGTCGGCGCTTCGTGGGCGCCGTGGATCTTCCAGAGAGTATGTGTGTGCACTCTATTTTGCGAATCGCGTCGAACGTCTTTGCCAGGCGAAGAGCCTCTTTTAAAAGTAACGCCCCGCCGATTTGTACTTTTTCCAATTCAATACCCGGAGGTTTGTGCTGCAAGCATCATGCAACTCCAACTGAGCTCTCTCCAGATATGGCAGATGTACAAGAAGGCGCAGGCATGTTTCTGGACCGCCGAGGAAATGGATCTGACTCACGACGTTCTCGACTGGACCAATGTCCTCAACCCCGGCGAGCGCCATTTTATTTCTCATGTCCTGGCTTTCTTCGCCGCCTCGGACGGCATCGTGAACGAGAATCTCTTGGAACGTTTCTCAAACGAAGTTCAAGCAGCAGAAGCCCGCTGCTTTTATGGTTTTCAGATCATGATGGAAAACATCCACTCTGAAGCGTATTCGCTGCTCATAGACACTTACGTCCGCGACCCAGCCGAGCGCGAGTATCTCTTCGACGCCGTAGAGACCATCCCATGTATCAAGCGCAAAGCCGACTGGGCGCTCAAGTGGATTTCCGACACCCGCTCCACCTTCGGCGAGCGGTTAGTCGCGTTTGCAGCCGTCGAAGGTATCTTCTTTTCTGGGTCGTTTGCTTCCATTTTCTGGATAAAAAAACGCGGGCTCATGCCGGGGTTAACTTTCTCGAATGAGCTCATCAGTCGGGACGAAGGGATGCACACCGACTTCGCCTGTCTGCTTTTCACGCATTTGAAGCGCCGACCGCACCCGGAAACCATTCGTCGAATCATCACCGAGGCCGTCAAAATCGAGCAACAGTTTTTGACCGGTATTCCGTCTCGTTTTGCCAAACCGCTGTAATATATTGATTCCTGTTCCCAGAGGCGCTTCCCGTAGACCTAATCGGCATGAATGCGAAGTTAATGACGCAGTACATCGAATTCGTCGCGGACCGCCTCTTGGTTGCGCTCGGGAACGACAAGGTGTATAATGTGGTCAATCCCTTCGACTTCATGGACATGATCTCGCTGCAAGGAAAGACCAACTTCTTTGAGAAGCGTGTATCCGATTACTCCAAGGCCAATATCAACCATTCAGCCACAGGGGATGTGCCACCAATGACCAATAAAATTTTGTAAGTTCTGTTGATGCGATTCTCGTCGAGCGTATTGCCAGATGATATGAAAGGATTTCGTATCGTCTCTGATTCACTGCTCCGTCGAGGTGCAGGGACTCGGTGCCGAGACAAAATCGTTTTATACCACCTGCCAATATGCCCATCGGAACAGTCGTGTACTTATGTCTCGCCCAGCACTCTTGACGAGGATTTCTGAGTCACGTCTTCACCTGTTTACATATCTGCTTCCCTGTATCGATATCACCTAGATTTCATAACCCCCTTGTTAAATACGGTACTAGAAGTATAATTGTACTTGTGTCTGTTTTAATACCAAGAAACACCAATTCATTCAATACACGAATTATACATTTGCTGTTTGAGAATGAGGACTTTCTTCTGCAACCTTTCAAGTCGTTCAAGATTAGTATCGAAACCGACTCTGCTTCCTCCACTGCTCTCTGAAAGTGACGAAATCTTCCTCCGTCCATACTGTCGCTTTCTTCTTCTCGGTCAAATCCGCCAGGATTTTCTCGAGTCTCTTCACAGCAGCATCTGAGGCAGAGGGACGACCCTCTGCCGCCATTTCCTCCAAAAACGCCCCCAAGTCGCAGATCTTCATTTTCGGCGGAGATACTTTCGTGTCGAGAATGGAAACAAAGCCATAGCGGCTGCCTTTGTCGTCGTAGATCGAAGGCCACTCGGCAGCAAAGATCCACCCTCGCCCGTTGAAAATTGAATCGATAAGTGCGGGGAAGCAATGCACGCGACGCTCACTCCACGGCTGTCCTTCCCCGCGCACGCCGGTCGCGAGAGCGGCCTGGGGTACCAGGGATGTCCCGAAGAAACCGAACGACTCGTACTCGTCCAGGTCCGCGATCGGACCGAGCAAGTCGGTGAGACTCTGGACGACAGTAGCGGGGGTGAATACGGCGAGAGACGCCGAGCAGGCGGTTCGACCGCTGGTGCTGTGAAGCCCGACATACGCAAACCCATTTGGGTACAGCGCGGGGTCTTGCCAAGACAAGAAAGCGGGATGGGCGAGTTCTTCAAGAGAAAGGAACAGTTTAGGCTCTTCGGTGAGGAGCTCGTAGATCTGATCATCGGAGATAGAGGTGCCGAAGAGCATGAGACACCGAAGCTTTGGGGTAGCAGGAAGGATTTGGCGCAAAGCATCAGTTGTGATGGGGCTATGAGAAAGGTCCAGCACTTCGACGCTCTCTGCACCGGTGGAAGTCAAGAGAGAAATGAGCTGGCTGTTGGAAAGAGAAAAGCCGGACAGGTCCAACGATTTCTTTTCACCTTCGTGCTGGACAATCTTGGTGAGCAGCGGCATGGCAGAATCGGGGAAAGGGTCCTGAGCCTGCAAGATGGGTTTCATAAGATCGGCTTTGCCGGGATGCCAAACCAGCTCTTCGAGTTCTGCTGTTTCGCCGGTTTGAATTCCGTGTTCAATAGCAGGTTTAAGGGACAGGTCGGCAAGAGAGGGAATAACAGGTTTGGAAGCGAGAGTCGAATCGGACTCAGTGTTTTCTGTGGAGTCCGCCGGTGCATTGCACTCGTATTCCTGTGGCCAAGCCTCTGCAAGCACGTCCAGCGCCATCAAGCGCTCGTTGCGGAGTGCATCGATCTTCTTCAGAACGTCTTCTTCCGTTTCCTGCACGCCCTTTTTCTCTTTCTACAGCACTCGTCAGTCACGTATAACAGGCAGGTTAGGCTTCTCACGTCGGTCTCTTCCGGAACGGGGTAATATGCTCTGCAATATTGTTCAGCGGAGAGGGGCACCTATGTACGCAAAACGTTCAAGTAGATCACAACAGACACGTACCTTTACTCACACGATCTTCCACTTCCACATCAGACTCGAGTCCAAACGTGGACACGAAGCAATAGGAAGGATCCGCTGGGTCCGTTATGTCGAAAACGGTGATTCCATCGTTGTTTTCTGTCGGATAGTGACCGTCAACAACACTGGCGAATACATTTCAGTGGAGTACACACGTCCCTCAGTGCTGCCCATGTGTGCGTCCATGACGCTATTTTTGAAGGAAACGCCGCTTCCATAGACCGGGGGCTAGCGAGCAATAGAGTCGTTACATTACGTCCACATCTGGAGCACCGTAAACGAGTACCTCCAAATCGACACACCAGGCGGAGGCCATCAGGAACGTCGAGTATGGGCAAGGCACATCGGGCATCTTAGGTTCGGAGGTCCCTTCGCCATATTTTCCCGCAAGGCTACGGAGTTCCTCGCGAACGACCTTGCAGTTGTCTTTTTGCTTGATGAGAGTGAGGAAACGCCGTGCCGCGACTAGAGGGAGTCTGGCATTGAATGTTATGGATGCACATTGGCCAATTGAAGGAACCACAGGCTCACCTTCCATAACACCTACAGGGGAGTTTCAGAATTCTGAGCCGCGTCAAGGTCTACAGAACGAACCATTGGTGATGGTATGCCGCAAGACACCGATAGCGGGGTTTTGCAGCAGACTCGGAGCGCGCAGCTACCCGAGCAACAAGGAAAACTTGATGTCTTTGGCCCATATCAAGCTACAGATGGGAGTCAGATAATAAAGGTGCCACTCGATGAGCCGCCTTATGTAGCGGAGCGGAAGAAAAAAGAAGCACGGGTCTATTATTCCAAATTTGACCACACCGTGACGTTGGCAAAATTTACAGTTCGTGAACCTATTCTCGACCCGGGCCCGCGGCAGGACTCGTTAATATTATTTACCAGATTGTTGCGTCGGCAGAAATGCGTTTCTTGAGTTCTCTCGGGCCAATCCCGAGCAAACCTCGTACTTATCGTTGTGTGGGCTTTGAACCCCTATCAGCACGTGATCGCGACTCGTGATCGGTGATCACCGAAACTTTCTTTCCTTTCTCAAAATTCTTCAAGTTCCATGCTTCGACGACAGACAAGAGAGCGGCGGCAGTACGTCTACGCAAAGTCCTTAGAAGCTCAGGAACGTCAGACGTATGAACGGAAACAACAGTTGAAGGATGCTCTCGCCACGGGAAAGTCGCTACCGACAGAGCTGAAGAAGGATGCAAAACAGCTTGGGAAGGACCTGGCCTTCGATGAAGCACAGACTGGTAAGACCTTACTCGGCGTGCATTCAAACCGTTAAATTCCTGGTTAGACCCAACCACCCATATTGATAATGAATACTCGAGAGCGGGTATTCAAGATCCTAAAATTGTTATTACAACGTCGAGAGACCCGAGCTCCAAATTACTCCAATTCGCCAAGGTCCTCCCTTTTCCGTGGCACGGATTTCGCTTTTCTCATCCCGTTTTGCAGGAGATACGACTGGTTTTCCCTAATTCGCATCGCATTAACCGGGGAAACTATGTCGTTAAAGAACTGGCAGATGCGTGCAGGGCCAACGAAGTGACGGATTTGATTGTCCTGCACGAGCATCGTGGAACACCGGGTGAGAAGGTTCACACTTCCCATGGGTTTCATCTAATTCTGTGAATATACAGACGCTATGATTGTCTCTCATTTCCCCCACGGGCCGACCGTGTATTTTACGTTGAACAACGTCTCCCTGCGACATGATATTGGCACATACAAATCGTCCACCGTTTCCGAGCAATACCCCCACCTCATCTTCGAGAACTTCAGTTCCAAACTTGGAGAACGCGTACGAGACGTCCTGAAGTACCTCTTCCCCGTACCCAAAGAGGACAGCAAACGGGTGATGACATTTTCAAACGAGGATGACTTTATCTCGTTTCGGTGAACCCTACTTTGCTTTTGGTCCGACTGAATTCTAATTCCGCGCATCAGCCATCATGTGTTTGTCAAAATTCCTCGACAAGTCCAGCTTGCAGAGGTTGGGCCGCGCTTTGACATGAAACGTACGCCATCATCAGTACTGCCTGTTCATTTTGTCTCGAGCTAACCAGTCGCTCCACTAGCATACGAGATCCGACAGGGTACGTTCGAGCAGTCAGAAGCGGAGCGGGAGTGGGTGCTCGCGCACTATGCGCGCACGTCTAAGAAGCGAAGAGTGCTCTCAGGCCCCACCTCTTATTCCAGCACAAGCGAGCATACCAACAGTAGCAAGAAAGTGAAGCGGTGAAGGACACTACCGACCGTTTAATTCGCGCACACAGGACATTATCTTGCATTCTACCCAGCTGAAGCTGGAGGATGTAATCACATCTTCGGTGGAAACTGGTTCCAGGGCTTGCTCAACCCGACCAACAGGCTCGCCAGACGCACATGTTGTACAAATGTCTTTCATTACAGTCTTAGTCTCTTTGTAGAGTCCTGTAGCTGCCTCGGCCATCAATCCACCGCCACATTGCTTTCCAGAGCCGCGTAACTTTCGAAAAGAGAACGGAAGAGGTCAATGTAATTTTGTACATCGTGCGATCCAGCGGTCTCTCGGATCGAGTGCATAGACAGCATCGCACAACCCACGTCACAAGTCTTGACACCCATGTTCGACGAGAGCATTGGCCCCACTGTCGAGCCACACGCCCTGGAAATCAAGGGTTTCAGCATCAGAATGTACCATGACTGGTCGCGACGTACATGTCATTCCGCACTTCGTACTCTTGCACCTTACCGCCTTTGCGCTCAATTAGCTGTTTGACCATAAATGAAGTGATCGCGTCCGACGCGTAGCGTTGCTTCGCGTTGGTTTTAATCACCACCCCGCCGTTCATGGACGGCTTATGGTTGTCCTCGTGTTTCGATGTGTAGTTGGGATGTACCGCATGACCCATGTCGGCCGAGACGAGTAAAGACTTTGCGATGCTCTGGGCTAATGCGCCGGGGGTGGGCGAAAGGCGGTTTAATAGCGAAGGAAGTAAGTTGGAGTCAGCGCCGGAGGTAGAGACGCTTCCGATTTCCTCGTGGTTGAAAAGGGCGATGCAGTTGACGTTGCCTTCCAGTGTGCGGAAATCCGGGGTTGAGACGCTTTGCACTAGCGCCTCGACAGCGGCAAAACTGAGTATCAAATTCAGAATATAGCTTCTGGACTAGGATGGTTCAGAAACGTACGATGAGAACAAATTGTCCAGCCGAGGGCTGAATATGAATTCCGAGTTGAGACCGCCCAAAACGGACGGCTGTGTGTCGTATAGCGACCTATCCCTCCGTTAGAACACGGGGATTCAGAGGTAGTGAATAAGACGCACAGCTCGAAATCATGGATTTCTTCAGGCGCTATGGATAATTCGCTGGCAAGGAGGGACAGAAGCGCAGGATGATGGTTGTCCTGAATGCTTGAAGCTTTCTTGGGACCCGAATCGCTTTCCTTGGTTGCATTTAACTGCGAGGCGATTTGACCAAGGATTGGGACAAATTCCGTTTCCTGATCACATTACGATCAGATGTTTTTTATTTTATTTTGTATCCAAGGATTTACCTGATTGAATTTGAACGACTCGTTGACGTTTCTGTCCACTTGAAGCGAGAAAATAAGAATTACGCGCGAATACGAGGTTTGAACGACAGCATACAGTGGACTGCCAGAGTTGGAATCCGAAGGATGGGCCGGTCGATCTTTACCAGCTTGGATTTGAACCCGTCAGCATGAGTAGTCACGACGCGCCCGGCCAAAGATAAGTCGCGGTCCAACCTGCGAGGACTTTAGCGTGCGGACGAAAGGGATTGTCTAAACATACCACGAGTGCCAGATTCCACCGCCATACGTCTCAACACCGACTTGGAGATAGCCCTCCTTTGTGCGCTTGGAAACCGGCCTGACCTTGAGAAAGGGCAATAAGCAGAGTCTACTTGGGTAGTTGATCGAAGCAAAGCACTTTGAGGTTCGGCGAATCAACATGGGTAGCGACGATGCTGACACCGGTACCCTGCTTCCACTTTTGTGGAAGGGTGAATGCTACGAGAGCGGCTTGGTTCCTGGAGAAGAAATATTTGCCCCCGGGCTGGAGGCTGTCTTCCCAAGCGTCTTTTTCGAGGACCTTCTGAAAGCCAGCCTTCTCTAGTTGGACGATGGCGTTGTGCACGGCGTGAAATGGCGTGGGCGACGCATTAACGAACGAGAGAAAACGACGGGCAGCCTCTGGACCGTGGATGGAAGAAGACATCAGGTGCATCGTTGGTGTCGAGCGGTAGAACTTTCGCACTTAGCCGTACGCCGGGGCCATCAGCTGTCAATCAGCACATTTTTCTTTCAAAACCATTTCATGGTCGCGTCGTATCTGCGCCACGGTCCGACACAGGCCTTTGGAATTGTCTGTAGCTCCTCCTCCAATTCTTTCTACGATGGAAAACTCGCATATGTCCCCGCACTCGAGGATATCCTCGTCTGGGATGTTAAAAAGGGCCAAATGCTCGCCATGTGGCACGAAACTGGCCACCGCGCAGAGGTGACCGCCGTGCTGCGCTCTCCGCAAAAGGATACCTTCGCAGTCGGGTACGCCGATGGCTCCATACGTTTATGGAGCGCGTCTGCGGGTTCAGTGATCACAACTTTCAACGGTCATAAAAAAGCGGTCACTGCCCTTGCGTTTGACGACCGAGGCACCCGTCTCGCGTCAGGCTCTCAAGACACCGATCTTATTGTATGGGATGTCGTCGCCGAAGCAGGATTGTACCGGTATGCTTAAACATCGTTCTCGGAGACGCGTATTTATTTGTTGACCCAGTCTTCGGGGCCATCGGGACCAAGTCACTGCTCTCCAGTTCATCACCACGTCGGACAATTTACCGTCTACCTCTACGGGTTCTTCATCCGGCCTTCTGCTGAGTGCGTCAAAGGACACATTTTTGAAACTTTGGGATCTTTCAACGCAACACTGTGTTCAAACCATCGTTGCACACCGTTCAGAAATATGGACCATGGACGTAGATTCGGAACAAAATCTTGTATTCACTGGCAGCGGGGAGGGAGAGCTTAAAGCCTGGAAACTCGACCACGAGGCCTTTGCTGAAGGTCTGAAGGAGACCGAAACGGGCGAAGTGAGTTTTGAGCAGCTTTTTCAAAGTTCGCGGAATGAATGTGTTCTCATTTCAGATCACCAAAATGATCCATAGTGTTGCTAACCTGCCTCTGTCTTCTAATCATCGCGTCTCGCAGATTACATTCCACCCAACTCAGCCTTATCTTGCCGTTCAGTCTCATGATCGGTCTGTCGAGATATTTCGAATTCGCACCGAAGAGGAGGTGCGCAAGAAACAGGCGAGGAGGAGGAAACGCGCGAAAGAGAAGAAGAAAGAGTCCAAAGGGAAGGGCAAGGCCGGGGAGGACGAGGATATGGAAGACGAAAATGACGAGGAAATTCAACTCGTCGACTTGTTTACGCCGTATCTCGTGGTTCGGGGTAGTGGAAAAATTCGCTCGTTTTGCTTTGGGCCCGACGACGCCAGTGCCAAAGGCGGTGTTCAGGTAAATATCGATTTCTCTCATGTCCTTCTCGCTCATCCTTCGGTTATAGCTCTTCCTCGCCCTGGCGTCCAATGCATTGGAGGTGTATAATGTCCCTGCTCCGGCGAAATCCAAGGAGGAGCCTCCAGAAGCGACTCGATTGTATTCTGTGGATCTTCCAGGCCATCGGACAGATGTACGGAGCCTCTGCTTGAGCTCTGATGACCGACTGTTGGCGTCGGCCTCGAACGGTGTGTCCTTTTCCTTCTCGCTGCGAAAGGACTGGGAAACTCAACGATTGCAAGGATCATTGAAAGTCTGGAACATCAAGACCACGGCATGTATCCGCACGATGCAGTGCGGATATGCCATCTGTAGTGCTTTCCTTCCCGGTGATCGCCAGGTACAGTCCTCCCTCTGGTTCAAGCTCTACAATGCTCACGATGCCTTAGATTGCCGTTGGAACGAAAACTGGCGAAATCCTTATCTACGACGTGGCGTCGTCTTCGTTGATTGAGACGATCCAAGCGCACACGGGAACTGTTTGGTCGCTGCATGTTAGATACGATCAGCAGGCTCTAGTCAGCGGCAGCGCCGACAAAGATGTTAAATTTTGGGACTTCGAGCTCAAGGCTCCAACCCCAGAAGTTGTAGGTCTCCAAACTGATATCCATTCGTACCTTATTCATTCCACTCGCAGAATGGACGGCTTTTGACATTGGTGCATATTCGAACGCTGAAAATGACCGACGATGTGCTCTCCGTGAGATACAGTCCAAACGGCAAGCTATTGGCCGTTTCTCTACTCGATTCGACTGTCAAAGTCTTCTATCAAGACACCCTCAAGTTCTTCCTGTCTTTGTATGGCCACAAGGTCGGTATTGAAATAGTGCAATCTTTTCTTGGCTCATTTCCTTTCCTACAGCTCCCTGTGCTTTCAATGGACATTTCACACGACTCGAAGCTTATTGTAACCTGCTCCGCCGATAAAAACGTCAAGATTTGGGGTCTTGACTTTGGTGATTGCCACAAGTCGATATTTGCCCACGACGAAAGCGTCATGCAAGTAGCGTTCGAGAGCAACTCCCACTATTTCTGGACGGTCGGCAAGGACAAAATGCTCAAGTATTGGGACGGAGACAAGGTCTGTCCTCTCGGAATATTTTCTCGTAGATCCATCTAAACGTCCGGCACAGTTTGAGAACATCCAGAAACTCGACGGTCACCATGGGGAAGTGTGGGCTTTGGCGTTGAGCACTCGCGGCGACTTTGTGGTCACTGGATCTCATGACAAGTCGATTCGGGTTTGGGAGAAGCTAGACGAACCTGTAGGTGCTCCGCTGTCGTGCTGTGTACTCGCGTTCTGATCCTTGGGATTTTAGCTGTTCCTGGAAGAAGAGCGCGAGCGCGAACTGGAGAACATTTACGAGAGTGGCATAGCAGACACACTGAATCGAGGCGACGCTCTCATCGGCAGTGGTGCTGGTGACGGACAGACAGATGCTGCCGAAGCAGAGGCAACCGGGGTTACCAAGCAAACCACGGAAACCCTCATGGCGGGAGAACGCATAATGGAGGCGCTCGACCTGGCTGACGCCGAGAGGGCCGTGTTCCGAGAATATGAGGAAGCCATGTCTCGCCTGGGCTCAGACGCTATGCGACTTGCTCCTCCTCCCCGCAATGCGGTTTTGGCGGCATACGACCTCGAGCCTGAGGCTTGGGTTTTGCGGGTCGTCGAACGGGTGCAAAGCACGGCGCTGCAAGACGCTTTGTTGGTCCTCCCCTTCGGCAAGGTCGTCTCGCTAATGGGTTACCTAAATATATGGGCGCAGCGGGTAAATTATCTCGCTGCTTTGCGCTCTTTACCTAAAACTAATGTTGTCCAGGACTGGAACATCACACTCGTGTCGCGTGTTATATTCTTCCTTCTCAAAACCCATCACCACCAGATTGTCGCCAATCGCATCATGCGAACCGCGCTGATTCCGCTCCGGAAACACCTGCGAAGCGCTCTACAACGCCAGAAAGAAGTTATTGGATACAATCTCGCCGCGTTACAATATATCCGTCGGCGGAATGATTCCGAAAGAATCGCGCAATTTTATGAAGAGGAGGGAATGGATGAGGAGAAAGTTCGCGCCAAAATCGCGGAGGGTAAGAAGAGAAAGAGGGTCACTCTGAAAACATGATAGCTGGTATAGTGTGCAATACATTTACTATGCGTATGTCTACAAGATAATACAAGTGGGTGACGAGGATAGAAATCTACATGGTGCGAGTCGGGTTGAGCTACAAATCTGAAGAGGTGGGTTGTATAGTCCGGTTTACTCCTTTGGTCCCCATAGTTCTTCAAACCTGTAAATATGCTCAGGTGGGAAGGACTCGCAGTCGATTTGTACTTGCCATTCGTCAATGGGGTCGGTGGCTGTTCGGAAGTTCATTTGTAGCAGACCTTCGCTTGGATTAGCCAGTGCAGTGAATGCGCCCTTGGTGAGATCGATATGGTGGGATTGAGGCGCGCAGCCGAGGCAAGTGTCGGCGACGCGGACAAAGATACAACTCAGTGGACTGTGGCATACTGACCGCAAATTAATTTGGCACATAATTGAAGGAGGGGGAATACCTTCAAGGAATTTAAAGCACTGTGGTTTGTTGTTCCAGCCTTGAAGCGTGAGCGCACAGATAAAGGATTCATCCTATAAAACGCGCGTTAGAAGGAAGCTGAAGGGGATTTGGCATAGTACCGTTGGGGTCCATTTCGTATTTGCCCAGCAGCTAGGGTTGAGGAGGTCGTGGCCGGTATACCTTTCGAAGCGGGTCAACGCCAAATAGCGAAGCCAGTCTGACAGCTACCCACCAAGTAACAGTCGCAGCTTGCGATTCACCCTCGCCTTTCATACCAAGCATCCCGACGAGTTTGGAGACTGGGCGGGAGAGTGTTTCCAAGAAGCTCAACTTGGGGGTCGCGAAAGAGGTCTTCTTTTTGTCATTCTTGGTAGATCCACGAGGATAGTTGTGCTGAAGATTGCTAGCATTGAAAGACTGCCACCCGTCGCGGGGATCGAAAGTGTACGAGTCGCCGAGTGAATGTGGTTTGGTGTATCTGCTTTTGGCGATTTCACGCGCTCGTGAACTGGTACTGCGGCTGGCTCCAGTGATTGCAGGCAGGGAAACAAGACATAGGGCGAAAAGGGCGAATGCAGCCAGACGATTCATTGCGATGGAGAGATGAGGAGACTTGAGAGGCGGCGAGGTGATTTGCGCGCGGTGAGAAGGCGATGAGGAGCTTGCGAGGCGAGAAGACGGGTGAGGGTTGGAGAAGAGACGCGTGAAGAATAGACGCCCAAACCAAATATTCACAAAGGACGCGTACACAATTCCAAACACCATGGACCCCCCCCATATCATGAATACCGAGCCAGAAAAGATATTGGAGCCGGTCCGCCAACATCTAAAACCACTTTGGCACGCTAATAACATATTCTAGTTGCCTGGGGCATCGCTCGTCTCCGCTGTCGCTGAAGACAATCCACACCCCGACGAGAAAGAAAAAATACCGCATCCGCATCCCACGACAGCAGGAAAGGTGAACCGCATGCTCTAGAAGGGCCACCGATCTCATTAGCAGAGCTAGACGATTTGGAGTGTAACGCCGGACGACGAAAGTGATTTGCCGCCATTTACTCAAGACAGCGATATCAATGAGGTCAAGGGAAAGATGGACGAACAGGTTTGAGTTTTTCTGGGAGCTGCAGCAGGCACTGAGCCTTTTCACCTTAGATAGACATTCCGAACACCCACGCGAAGTCGGAGTGGGATGATAGTGACGAAGAGGACGAGGAGTCGGAAGTAATTGAGGTACCCTCGGCTAATATCAGAGTAGGTATTTTGGGGCTCCCATAGACGGAGATGAACTCACGGCGCTCAGGACGATTTCGAGCGGGTTCTCAACGGACCTCTGGATTTCAACGGATCCTACTATTTCCACAAGAGCTATAACGAATTCCCTAATCCTGTTCTTCGGCTGGGTTCACTGGGGCATATCGGTCTTCCGCTATCCAGCAGAGAAGCAAGGCACGTCATAACCCATTGCGTGCAAGCCCCCTTTGGCCAAGGTGAACGGACTGTGGTAGATAAAAATGTTCGCGATACTTGGGAAATGGATGCGTCGCAGGTAAGAGGCATACAGTGCGCATATTTTCGGGTGTTGACCGTCGTGCAATAGGTTCATTTTGACAACCCGGCCTGGAAACCGTTCATGGACCAAGTTCGTCAAGAAGTGTGCTTGAAGCTGGGGCTCGCCCCTGGTCAAACCTCGACTGTTCGATGTGAACCCTACAAACTTTTACTTTATGAAACTGGATCCCAGTAAGTTTTATTCCTTCCTTCTTCCATCTTACTGAAAGTTGCCCGAGTTTCTTGCCTCACCAGGAGTACGCCATGGTTAATTATACTATTACTTTGCTCTTTACCTTTCTTTAGCACCGAAAAGACGAAAGGGATGTTCGCGACCATTGTCGTCGTACTGCCATCTTCCTTTCAAGGCGGAGCGGCTCATCTTTCGCACGGCGATTTGTCCACCATCATCGACAGCAGTGCCAACAGCTTATCGAATATTTCCGTTCTGGCCTGGTATACCGATGTTATGCACGAAATCAAACCCATCACCGGCGGTTATCGGCTCGCCATCGCTTTCAACCTCATTCAAACCGCCAACTCCCGTCCCAAACTTCCAGAGACGAGTGACTTTTTGACTCGACTCAGACATGTTCTCTTGTCGTGGAAAAAGCAGTCAGATTCAACTGCGCCGGCCAAGCTCATATATCTTCTGCAGCACAAATATTCTCTGGATAGTTTGCGAAGCAATCGTCTAAAGGGCGCAGATAGTTATCGAGTGGTCCTCCTCCATAGTCTGGCAAAACAACTCAAATTTGATATTGGCCTTGCGAATGCGGAATGCCATCTTGTAGGGTATGGCGACAGTGGGGGTTACGGCTCGGAAGACGACGACGACGTTGGTATGGCCGAAGTTGAAGAACGAAGCATGTCAATCGAAAATTTGGTTGGTCTGGATGGACAACATATCCAGGACAAACTCGACTGCGACGACGATGATTCAGAGTTTTGTCCTGTGGATCTCCGGGACCAAGTAGAGGACGGGGAACCAGACGAACGGGAGTACGAGGGTTACCAGGGAAATGTTCGTCATTCCTCGATAATTCGGTGGTCTTGTCCTAATTTCCTTTCAGGGCGCGGGCTCCCTGGAATTATGTCGGTCTATTCATATACGCCTGGCTTTTCCGCGCTGACTCGGGCTGACATCAGGGTACCGTCGCACCGTTCTTGTCATTTGGCCTCACCGTCGCAATGCAGAGATGGTATATGGGAGTGATCCCAGTCGCGCTCTCACGGTTCTGGCAGACGAAAACGGAGGCGAAGAAGACCAAGAGTGTCGCTTACTCGCCAAGTTTCTTCTCCGTGGTATTGCCTCTCGGAGGTTTGGAGACAGCACCGTCCAAGGCCTCTGCAAGACCGCCATTCAGTGGAAGAATCTGCCTCTATGGCTCAAAACACTCGACGTCTGCGATTTGACCAAAATCCTAGATATTCTTTCTGCCCGCCGAATTGTTGATGCGATCGAAGTGTTTGGGTTCGAAGAACGGATTCAGGTTATGTGAGGTTCGGTTTTTGCGTGGTTTCATAGCTTACTTTTAGTACCAGTTTGGCCAAAATAGTGGCAGAATGCCCTAGTAACACGGCAAGGATCAAACTCTTGGATTCCATCATGGCAAGAGCGGAAACAGAACGGGTGGATAATAACTGGCTGGCCCGACAGCGTTATCAGGTGATGAAGACTTTGAAAACACCAATTTGTGGCGAGGAGGAGCTCCTAGTGAAGTTGACCTTAGAGGGCGGAGGTGTTCCTTTCTTGCAAAGCACGTAAGTTCTTCTGATTCGCCTAATAGTGAAGATCCTGTGAAGATCCTACCTGTGCTCACTTTGACTCAGAATCTTGCCGCAAATAATTTCAATGGCGCACGCCACTTTCTGTGTCGCATTTTCAACGCGACTCGTGATCGAACAATCTCTTTTACAGACGCCAGAGTCGATTTCCACCATCAAGAGCATTGTTCGCGATCTGTTGAAGTTCGCGATCGAAAAGACGGACTTCTTTTCTCCGCTGAATTCGGCCCAGGCTTGCTCGTCCATCGAGGCGTGTGTCAGGTGCAGCCACGGTGATTTAGCCGAACTGGTCATTGACAAGCTTGTGGCGTCGAGCCCCTCACCGGATACGGCGCTGATACGAACTTGCAACGTTCTGGTTCCTTTGGCCTTCCAATTGAGGGGATCAGGTCGACCTATCCCCGGACTAGTCAGGCTCTGCCGTGTTGCTGTGGACAATTATCTGAAATACGCCGGAGGTAGAACACCATCACCTGCCGAGTTGTCCTGGGTTCTGGACGCAATCGTTGGGGCCGAAGACAGTAGCTTATTACCGCAATTGTGAGTGTTGTCTCCTGTTTCATTTTCCATTCTGAACCATACGCACTAGCCTGGCTCAATTATCACTACTCCCACCTAACCTGGCTCTTTGTCGGTCATTGATCACGGATTTACGGTCCCGAGAGGGATCCTT
Organism: Mycena galopus ATCC 62051; assembly: GCA_014925785.1. NCBI lineage: Eukaryota > Fungi > Basidiomycota > Agaricomycetes > Agaricales > Mycenaceae > Mycena > Mycena galopus. Next base: position 193,369 of record WIQG01000010.1, on the reverse strand, counting down.
GATCTTCGACAACGAAGGCGGTCTCTCCGGCATCTGCGCGCAAGCAGTTAATAGCCTAGTTCAAAGAACAAACTACAACTCGGACCTCTTCCTCATCTTCAGCCATTGCCAGCTATGCCTCTCCACGAATAATGTCCCGACACTGGCACATCTATTCCCTCGCCTCTTCGCGCCGGCGGTTGTGAACCAGCGATACATCAACGACGTTTTGCTTCCCCTTATTCCGAAAATTCAGGCCGAGATCGCCAGTCGAAACATATCTCCCGCATCTCCACCATTCGGGCCGACATTCAAACAGATTTTCGAGCTCTATGCGTCCAAGGTCCTGGGCCCAAAGGGTTCCGACCATAGCTCCCTTGTCGCGGGCGTGAAGAAGTGGCCCAACTGTTGTAATGACTGCACCACTCTGGTCAAATTCTTTCTTCAATCCCAGGACCGACAGATTAAGCTTAATCGAATTGGCATGCCAAAGAGGAAACATCTTGAGCAAAGATTGTCAGAATTCTGCGGTTATCGAATCGGGAACTGGAGTCTCATCAAAACTTCGCCGCAGGGTCTGGAGGTAGGTTTGTCTTGCACGTCGAGTTATATTTGATTCCAACGCCATCTTCAAGGTGAACAAATCCGAGCTGCTTTATTCCTCGATCGGTGCGGCACCTAGTTTTTCGTTCATAACATTCGGTTAACGATCCACAGTATGGACCACACGTCAAGCCAAGTTGAAAGAGGTACTCAAGGTTGTTTCAAAAGACGGCACCGTCCTGCGGGAAATTTTTGGCGGTGACTATAGGAGATTCATGAAGTCTATTGGTGAAACTGTAGAGCCGGAACCAGAAGGTGGTCCTCCGCCAGCGAAAAAGCGGCGGGTGAGGCATTCCGCCGATGTGATCGACTTGTGTAGTCCATGAAACGCGTAGTACATGTACTGAAAGGCGGTTCAGCGAAACCAACCCAGTGACGGTTTTAAGGACGTGAGTGCCGCAGCCAACGCAGCTGATGTCATCGACTATCGCCCAAGGCGTGATGCAATGACTAAAATGGGCCGCCGGGATTACCATGCTCGTCCGTTCCGGCTTGCTTGCGCCCTAAAACTTCCTATTCTGAGGGCTTCCCTGACTGTACAATGCCTGTTGACCCTTCCCGACGGTCATCCCGCAAGTCCACAAACGACGATGAAACAGATGTTCGCCGCGCACGGGGAGAGGTATGCACTCGACCAAGTTCCCCGTATTCGAGCGCACTGATAAAACCGAAATAAACAAAAGATTAGGTGCGCTACCATTATCTGACAATAGCCCCACTAACTGGTCCGAAGTTGTGCAGAATGTAGGAGGTTAAAGCTAAAGTGTGACAAAAAGCTGCCTTGTAGTTCTTGCAGTAAGCATGACCTCACGCGAACTGAACTTTCTGAAGCAATTCTGGTCTCTTAGTTCGTCGAGGATGCCCCTCCATCTGCCCGAATGGCAGTCTTTCCAGTCAAGGCACCCGATTTGTGCTCGCTTCAACAGATCACCTCCACACAAAAATCGGGGAGATGGGTCAACGCATCCGGCAGCTAGAAGACGCACTGGCAATTTTCCAGGCGTCAACGGGTTCCAACGAGTGCGTGGCTTTTTTTGTCGTGGCCTATATCTCACATGCGCTCAAGGATCCACCCCCTGCTTCGCGATGAGCTGCTTTCCGTGAAATTTGGGCCTGAAAAAGGCGCTGTTCCAGATAAGCAGCCAAAAGCCAAGGAACCGTCGATGGATTCCATTGATGCCCTCGGTACACTAACCATCGGAGACGACGGCGAGAGCAAGTTCGCGAAATACTTCGGACCTTCCGCTGGCTCTGAAGTCAGTCCTGGCCTCTTCCTTATGCAGTTGGTACTAATTTTTGTCCCAGACATTATTTTTGGTGACCAGCTTCATTTATCGATCAATTTAGGTCTGAACAAGATCACAGGCGGGTGCCGAAATGGAAATGTCTTCACACAACGACTTTCCTGAATTTCCACCATTGAGCGTGGAGATCGCCAGGCTCTCCAACTCATTTCCATTTAGCGCTGGCGGTCCGCCAGGGCGAGCCCTGGATCTACTATTCGATTGTCTCCCTGAGCAACCTCGTGCATGGTCGCTGTGCGAAACATACTTGGAGCAATGCGCTTGGCAGTTTCGACCGATCGCTCGGGAAGAAATGGTCGATGATTTCCTTATTCCAGTCTATAAATCCTTGCGAGAAAGAAAGATCTGGAACAGCGAAACCGATTTCCCACATACTATCTCGCCGCACAAAATGGCGGTACTATTCATGTTTTTTGCATTGGGGGCTCTCGTGGATCTCACCCTTGAACCTCGTAATTTTTTTTCCAAAAGTCGTGCGGGCGTATGACTCACCATCAATTCCTTCCATTTCCAGACAACGCTGAATCCGACCGTTATTATCATGCAAGTCGTGCCGCCATGGCTTTGCGCTCTGTTTTCGACTCGCCGGAAATGGCCACAGTGCAGGCGGTGCTGCTGATGGGCACGTACCATAACATGGGTGGACGAAGTTATACGATGGAAAGTTCGGTGAGATTTTCCCTACTTCAACGTCAAGGACGTTTTTTTGACCATGCCTACAGTGGTCTTTGATATGTCTTGGTTCAAAGGTCAGCTAGTCCTAACCCAGTCGCCTCTCATATTGATCATTCCTAAACCTCATAGCTTGCTCAAAGTGTGCGTTGCTTTATTTTCCGCCGGGGATAACTTGCTCATCGATATTTTCAGCTTGGCTTGCGTGTGTTCCATCATCTGGCATTCTGGTATTTGCTGAACTCCCATTAGATCGAGACAGTGCGAGATGGAACATGGATCCTAAGACTGTCAACCAGCGGCGCTGTAAGTTGATTTATTGCCACGCTTCATGCAGAGTTAAATATGTTTCTACAGCCTTATTTTGGGAACTGTTCAGCGCCGAATTGTTCCAGGTTTGAACGAATTAGTCCCGCGACGAAATGTATCTCATACGCGTATAGAGCGTTGCTCTCGGACGACCTCCATCCATTCGTCTGTCCTATGTTGATTGCGAGTTCCCCGCGCCAGAAGATCAAACTTTGGATGAAAACGGCAATCCCCGAATTGGTTGTACGTAAATCTCCTACCTTCATGCCTCGCTCCTGAATGTTCGTCAGACTACGAGTGGAAGTATTCATTTACTCGTGATGTCTTCTCCGTTATCACGGAGCGTACCCTGACCGCCGAGTCTCCAACGTACGAAACGGTCCTTGAATTGGATAGGCTAGTGAGAGCAAAAACACTACCCGCGTACTTAAATGTTTTCCTCGGGCGGGAGGACGAAAATTGCACACCTTCAGTGTACATGCGAGGGTACGGATCTGTGAAATGTTTTTATTCCTGAAAAATAACACCTTGAATTAGGTGTTTACTTGGCCAATACCGGTCTATCTGTCGGTGCCGACCAATTAGTCCTACCCTGCCTTGCCTGATGTTGTATTCCAGCACTCCTTTACATCCATCGTACCTTCTTCGCACGAGCAATGCTCGATCATCCCGTCAACCCACTCCGAAGTCCTTATGCGCCGTCGTTCTTGGCGGCATATCGATGCGCGTCTGGGATGATCAAAGCCAACCTCAATCACTTTGAGAGGCGAGTCTGAAGCAGCGGTGGTTTCTTTATCTCTCATTGTTTTCATAGGTTCCCGGAACTTTGTTGCAGGTGGTGGATGATTTGGACGCATTGTAAGTTCGGATGGTTGCGATGTCCAACTATGATTGACCATTATCTCACAGTGTTCTCCGCTGCGGTATGCTTGGAGGCCCTTACTAAGGGGTGCGTTCATTAATCCTTTTCCAGATCATAGTAGGTTGCATTGTCACCCGCTCACCTTCGTCGAGCATGGCCCCCACCGCCTTCATTGAGCTCGGACTGGCTTGTGATCTGTTCGAAAAAGGAGCAAAGTTCTCTCGTAGAGCACGGAGCGGTTTGGTAAGCTCACCCACGTTTTTGTCTATCCAGTCCTTACATCGTCGTTAGGCCATCTTATGCAAGTTGCGAGAAAAGGCTTTCCAAGTCTATTCGCAGTTCCGCAGCGGGAATCCTGCACCTCCTCCCACATCATTTAGTCCTGGGCTTTTCGATTATGGGGAAGATGAACTGGCTCTTTTCGGCGGGCAGACGCGCGTGATGGTTAGCAGGTTGGTAGGCAAGGGCAAAAACAAGGAGAAGGAGAAGGAGAAGGACAAGAACCCGAGTTCAAGTTCGAAAGAACCTCACCTGCCTTCTGTTCCCGGCACCAGCGCTTCGAGCCCTAGCACGGAGACGGTGTCCGACGATGTCCATCCGTCGCTGGTGGAATATCTGTCGCTCTTCCCGCCCAGTCCCAAATCTCAGGATGGCCAGCAAGGTGGGGATATATATCAACCGGAAATGATAGGCCAAACTGCGCCTTACCCCGCGAATGCGTACGGTGGATACGACCAGACTTTCATGGGCGACATGTCTCTACCGGTGCCGCAGTACTACGTGGACCCAGACACTCCGCCGAAGGACATTTCTAACCTCGGTATGCTCATGTCTGGGGACTCTGGAATTGATGAGCAGTGGAAGGCTTTCATGAAGAAATCATTTTCAGGTTTATTCGATGAACAGATGCCTAATGCACCGACCGATTACTGATTTATTCACGATATCGATATGGATGTAGCTGTTGTAATGTTTTATTAATCGTACTGTACAATCGCCCGTGTTAGTTCTGACTGATTCAAGCGGCGAGACCATCCTTGCATTAGTATTACACTGTGATTGGGCGAGCGGCGTGCGCAGCAAACCGTCCAATCCATCGCCGACAAGCGCAGCACCGAAACATTAATCTATGGGCCGCCCGCCTCAACCCTCCAAATCTTGATCACGCCTGCGCGGTCGCCACTTACAATTCCGCTGCGAAATGGCGAGTCTATACACGCCAAGGCAGTAACGATGTCCTGGTGGGACTTGAGTAGATTCTGTTGGTTGTGTGTGATAAGCGACATCCGTTGCGCAGGTCGATTACTTTGGCTCCCAGACGCCGCAGCGCTTGGCCAAGTCTCTATGTAAGTCGACGCGGTGCTCGAGGAAGTGGTACTAAAAAGAATTTTAGTTGGGAAGGTTCAGACCGACAACAAATTAGTTACCTGAACGACGGTCTCTCATGTTCGGAGTCGAGCCCGCTCAACACAGTCGTACGTTCAAGTTTACTGAGATCCCAGAGTCGGAGTTTGCGGTCCTCCGATCCCGTAACCATAAAACCCCTCCGCCCGTGCAAAGAGTCTGGTGCTCCGTCCATGTCCGATCTATGTATCCCGGTCGGACCACCGAAATCGAGACCAACTACCAAGGCACGAACATCGGGCGATGGAGGGGGGAGAAGCTCATCGTGGAACGTGCTTTGTGATGATGGTCGCGGGCGCTTCCCGCCCGCGTCCGCACCGCTCTGCTTGGAATGTACCAAAGCTGCAATGGCAGCGGCTGGACTGATGTCTGCGTCAACACCGGTCAACTCATGCGGCTCTGGGAGTGGCTCGGTCTCCCCAGAGGTGCGAGTGATGAACGTCTCTACTAGAAGCGCTTTCTCTATGTCCCACACTTCGACAAGGTTAGTGAACGTGCGATCCACAGTCCGCTTCGATGCTTCTACCGCGACCATGATCCACTTGCCGCGGCCTTTGGATGGGTGTACAACACACTGGTGGATGCGCACGGACCGTCCCGTCGATGCGACGCCTGCGTGCCAACTTCTCAGTAACAGACCGAAGCGTCGATCCCAGAGCGTCAGTACACCGGTTGATGTGCCCACGACGATCCAAGACCGTTTGCGATCTATACAAAGACATGTGATGGGACCGTAGTGGCAAGGGTTTTCCATTGTTTGCACCACCTGCATCGTTCGAAGGTCCAGGATCGTTATGATCGAGTGAGTGGTGGCATAGACGAGGTTCGAGGCGTTGTCTGAAAAATCGATTTAGTTTGGCTTCCCAGAAAGAGTGAAACGACTCGCCAGTGTTGTAATGGCTCATACAGGTGATATATTCACCCTCAGAGGAATGTTCGACCTGATGCCCTCGTATAACTTGCAATTTATTGTACTTGGGCAGTGCGCCACCCTGCGCTATGTGAACACGGACTATATGCAAGCTTCCGTCGTCGGCCGCACTCGCGAAACAATGGACGGCTTCGAGCATGCAAACGCACTTCACCCGAGCATGGTGCTGTCCGTAGGTATGTCGAGGTTTGCTCGTCACGTTCCGTTCTAGCCGTGCAGTATCCCAAACCTTGACTGTCTTATCGTCGGATGCCGACACGAAGAACATATGGTCTGGGGAAACCGCGAGTCCCGTTATGGCATCCGAGTGCGAGGTCAGATGCGACACTAATGTTGCCTCAGTTTGTCGAGGGGAGCCATCTCGAGTCGCAAAGGTGTGTCTGACGGCATTTCTTCTGCGAACAGGTCCTTCATGAACCTTGGGACCGAAGTCATGTTGCAGCTCGCGGTTATTATCGAGATACAAATTCTCCAGCAAATTGCTGATACCTGCCTCCTGCCCGTCTGAAAAGTCTGGTTAGTCGCTGGCCGTGCGGTGGCATCAAACGTACCGTAGGTAGAAATAGGTAGCAAGGAAGGGACACGTTGTCGGAATGGACCGCGGATGGTAGTCGACATGGACATCGGTGAGGATCGGCCAGACCGTTCAGGCGACCCATCTGAACGTAACTTGGATCTTGCGTCCAGATGCCCTACAGCAGTCGTTTTCGACGATCCTATCGCCGGGGCAGCTTTCTGGCCATCCGCGCCCCCAAATTGCATCCGACTCAGCGGTCGGAATGTCGTCGAGTTTGAGGTAGATACAACCGAGTCCGTCGGACTGACCGGCCGCTCGATTGGAGAGGAAATCCCACCAACAGGGGGAAGGTTCAACGTCGGTGCAATGGGTGATAGCGCGCTGCGGGGCTCTCGAGGAGGGGTGTGAGATAGATGGATGGAAGAGCTTGAGCCATTGATGGTGGCAAGTCGCCGGCGCAGATCTTCGAATGGGGCTCCAGAATGATCGACGCTTGCGGCGCTTGACATGCGGCCCACAAATGTAGGACTGAGTAAGGGAGTCCCGAAAGCCGACCCTCTACGTGTGCGAGAGCTACGGGATGTACTCAAATCGCTTGACCGCGCCTTGAGGAAGACGGTTTGCGGTGTTACACCTAGCTTGGGTAATTCAATGTCCCCGATGGACTTGAGATTCTTGTCCGCCTCTTGTTCAAAGCTCAGGCGAGAGGCGAAACTGCTTTGCTATCAGTTGGAGGGAATAATGAGTCGGAAGAGCAGACCTAGATATCGCATTAGCGAGCTTTAGAATATAGTCCCGCATGGCTAGAAGTTTGGCTTCTTCCGAGGAGGTCATGCCAAGCTGTTGTAACTTGCTCAAATGCGCTTCATCTCTGCAAAATCACACATCAAAAAGATTCGTAAATTCAAAAAAAAGTGCTGACTCATCGGACTTGGGGTTCCTCGATATGGTCCCCGTTTTTCGAAGAGAAACAACACTCTCACGAGGAGATTCAGTCTTGGAGGCGATCCGACGTTGCCCTCGCCAGAATGTGCTTTTTTCGGCCTTCATAGCCCACTGAACTGCGGCATCAAAAACCTGCCTGGAAAGCTAAAACAAATGAGGCCATAACGACCAGATGCACGAGATTCTATACCGGAGGCTTCATCGCAGTCAGCAGACTCTGCTCATCGATCACAACAATGTCCGATTTCAAAAAATGGCGAAGTGAAGGATAAAGAATGCACCAAACATCGCTTTGGGGAAGATGAGACGCAGCAGATACAATGAACGCCGCCGCGCCTGATCAAACCTTTGAGTCATCGAATAATGTGCCAAATGGCTGGCAAAATACCTTGGCGTATCCACATATTCGGATGGTACAAAAACCCCAGAGTGGCACTCATCAACTCCCAAATACGCATCTTCTGAAATAGACCAAGTTCACACAAACTGGTCAATGAAGCGAGGACTTTGGCGACAACGGTTTCCTCAACGTCTGGGAAATCAAGGTAAACACACAATCCCCGTGGACTCCGTGAATCGCACCAGATAATGCTTGGATCATGAGTGGAAGGATGTACTCTTCCAGACTCCGTCCTCCGGCACAAGCCGCGACATCAACGATGCTCTCAAAGAATGCGTGGCGCAAGAGCCAGTCGCGATCATTAAGGTACGTGATCATATGGCTCAGGAGGACATCGTTGGTCTTCTGCCTTCCGAGGAATATGCACATTGATGATATGTCGTGGAGAACAGCGCGTTTCACAACGCTCGAGGGATCCATCAACAGGGCTGAGAGATGCTCCTGGATGTTGTTTTGCAGATCCTGCATACTGGCTTCGTACGAAACCTGTTGTACACCGTATTTAGTCAAGGGCATCACAGGGATGAGGAAGTCGGTCACCTCAAACCGTGCATGGTCGTACTCCTGCGCCTCGGGCGATAACTTGAAGGTCCCGTGGGCCTTCAATGCTTGTCCCATTTCAAGATACCTCACGGCCGTGTCCGCCAACTGAGCAATGCACTGCGCATACGTGCAGCGGACTGAAACCTCCGGGTCCTGAACGACATACTTGATGTTGGGGATGATATACTCGGGGAAAATAGACGCATTCGACGGCGTTATTACCGTTACTAACATGAGCTACAATTCACGCTGTGAGAAAAAAAAGCGAAATAGGGAGAAAGAGATTAAAGACAACACACCACTTGCAACATCGTTCGGAGCGCCGCAGACCGGACCGTAGCCGAGTCGTCGTGCAAGAGTTCAACGATGTAGGGGACCATGCGGTCTAGTTTGGCTTCATCCGTGAGATGGGAAGAGAGCGCCAAAAAGACATCCAAGGCTCGGACTTTGGAGCTCGGAAGGGAGGAGTTGCGTATATTGGCGGTCACCAACGCCAAAATAATCAAAGCGGGTCCGTCTTCAGCAGCGCGAGGGCCAGACTGCAAAGCTCCACGGAGTTTCGAGTCGCGATTTGGGATATGCAGTTCGACGGGGAGAATGTCCTACATTGGGATGAAGGAAAGGAAAGTGATTATACGGTGATACGTACCTGGAAAGGCTTCGTCATACTTGTTGTCGAATTATACTCGACCTTGACATCCATGACCGTGTCTTCTACGGTGTCCGGAACGAGGTAAGGCTCGACGCTCTCGTAGTCGGACCAGATCCTCTCCATCCTGTGATCCGAATCGCTGGGAAGCGTATCCGGCGGCGTCTCCGTACCGGGAAGTGCGCTGGGATTTAAACCTGACGGGCTGGGTCTGAGGGTTGAACCTGATATTGACGGTGCAATACCCGCGGGCGTGGACGATGATGTCGACGGTGCGGTGGTCGAGAACGGTGGGTTTGACGGGAGGTCGTTGATTGACGACACGTAATTGTGCAGGAACGAGTAGAACGACTCGGGGAACACGGTCCCGCGGGAAGTATGCAAGAGAGTATCAAAGGTTGGTCGGGCGGTTGGCTCGAGGCTGATCATTTGTTTTATCACGTTCTACTGCCCAGAATAAGGGTGATTCGCGCGCTAGTGCCTGCAGACTCACCCGAACGCCCTCATCTTCAATGGCACCCAAATAGCTATCGACGCTGTATTCGCCCTCTCTGTACTTGAAGAGCTGGCTGAGGGTGAATAACGGCGCACCCTCCAAGAAAAGCTCCGCGATGACGCATCCGGCGCTGAAGCAGTCCATGGCTTCTGTGACTTTGCCATCTCTCTTTCCCTCGTTCTCGTCCATCGCAATCTTGGACTTCTTTGCACTGATTTCTGGGTTGTTGGCGGCCGTATAGAACCGCTCCGGCGCGAGGTAGCAGGTGCGTCGGCCCGACATATCAAAGAAGAAGGAAAAGTCGGAAGGGTCATCGAGAGGCAGGTAAGTGGGTTTGTATGACGCAAAGTCGGACAGGTAGACCCAGTTCCAAGACGTTACGAGGATATTCTCCGACTTGATGTCTCCATGAGAGACTTTGCGATTGCGAGCATCACGAAGCGCGTTCAAAAGTTGGAAAGCGATCCACTTCTTTTCGATCATGCTCAGAAACGGGCGTGTACTGGGAACCAATTATTATAAGATGACAGAGAAGGCAGGAGCTGCGGCGCACCTGATGCGGTCGTAAAGGTTGCTGGCTATCCACTGTCGAATAATATACCCCGCCTTGTCAGTCTCTACGAAAGACTGGTAGTTGTAGACATTGGCAATATCTGCCAAGGCCTCCCGGTCGGCTGTGATGAATTAGAATAGTATAATTCGGAACGAATTGCGTACCTTTTAGCCTCCGATGATAATTTCTCAACGACAAGCCGGGGTCAGGTTTGATGAATATCTTTATGACCATATACCCATTGTAGTGGCGGCATTTGACGGTTTTAAGGAATCGGGCAGAGCCCAGGCTGCAGGAGTGTTATGAAGGCAGTAGGAAAGATTCAATGGACGCACCTCTTCTCGTATATAATGTCGGCCCCCAATTCCGCAACAAATGAATCGAGGGCAGCAGTAGTGCGTGTCAATGTTGACCCCGACTGTGTGTTTCCCATACTTATGATGTTTAGACTATGCTGGCCCTGGCATGCAAGCTGGGTCTGACGTTCAGAGCAAGCTGAAAGAAGCAGTTGATGATCGGGTTTATTTGCCGACTATGGTGTCGGAGCTAATTGCCGAATTGCCCGGCCCGATTTACCGTTGCCGATGTTGAGAGAACGTCTTGAAATCGCGTGAGGCAGAGCTTATCAAGCCCCAACTTCCTCAGGCTGTCCAGAGGAAACTGCACCGATGGCCCCTAAAGTGCTGGTAAAAGGAACTCACCTGGTCCACGGCGACGACGATCTTCGTCGTGGTAAGCTGTTTTCGATTTGATGGCTTCAGTTGCGCTAAATTCATTTTCCACAGGTGAAGACGTTGCCCCCCCAATCTCTGTTTCGACCACTTTCTTATCCCCACTGCCCAATGAGGGTGGAAACGCCCCAGATTATAGAGTCGGTTTCTCGAGTATTTCTGCCACCACTCTCTTGAGCTCATTGGCAACAGAATCCTTCTCGCCACGTCTACAGTAGATACACGACTCAGAACTCTACACGAGTAGAACACATCCTCAGTAATATCACCGTAATTTCTAATTGCTTCGGTATCGAATTCAAACTAACACTTTCAAGGATGGTTTTGCCTTGACTTATTCGTCGGGCCTGGCCGCTAGTTATGCTGTGCGTGTTCAGGGCGCAAATAAGTCGTGGGTAACCAAATGATTTGTACCAGGCTTTGGTGTTCTTCAAGCCCAAGAGAATTGCCATAACGGATGGTTATCATGGGTGCCATGCAATGATCGAGGTTGAGATTCTGTCCGACGCCACAGAAGTCCCTTCTCATCCAATTGTTCGCATCTCTAGGTTTACCGCAAGGCAGCGCCTGACGTGAAGGTGATCAAGTTGGACGATGATTTCCAAAGTGGCGACCTGTGCTGGCTTGAAACTCCCGTGAATCCGATTGGAGAATCGAGGTTGGTATGACCACACGGCATCCGATATATATTGAAGCCAATCTAGGGACATCCAATATTATGCGGACAAGGTCCACAAGGTGAATGCGCCCGGCATAGCCTCCTCACTCAGTATCGAGCTTGTGTTAGGTGGGAGGGAAATTGATTGTAGACTCCACATTTGCACCCCCTCCGCTGCAATATCCTTTCAAGCACGGGGCAGACTGGTACGCATCTTTCTCTGCCGGCCGCAAGATTTTCCAATGACACTTTACTGGACAGCATTCTACATTCAGGTAGCTGTCGACTATCATAGTTCAACCATGACGCCAATGCCACCATAGCCACAAAATACTTCGGCGGACACTCCGATATGCTCAGCGGAGTTTTGGTTGTTCGCACGAAAGAAGAATGGGACATTGTACGCTTTAATCATCATACAAAATTGGCATGAATAACGCAGGGCTAGCTTCAAAGTGACAGAACGTACATGGGCAATACGATGGGTAAGCTAATCCATTTCGCACGAACCTCCAAAACTAATACATGACAGGCTCCCTGGAAAGTTGGCTCCTGTTGCGCTCCCTTCGCACTTTCCATCTACGCCTGCCTCAGCAATCGCAAACGGCCAGCACATTAGTGGCGTGGCTTCAAAAGATTGTTATGACCCCTACAGGACATTCTTTTGATGGAGTCCCTGGAGGAGTTCTTACCAAAGTTTGGCATTCTTCGCTGCAAGGAAAGGACGTTAGAGGCTTCGACCCCAAAACCCAGATGACTGGTGGTTGGAATGCTACTTTCTCCATTCAGGTTTGATTCATCCATTATCCTGTGCAACACCACCTAAACTGATTCGTGTCCTTAGCTATCGAAGCCGGAGTATGCAGCCTGGTTCCCTCACTCTCTCCAGTACTTCACGGTGAGCGATGATGATGCATGGTCTGTATGTACCTGTCTCATCCAATAACAGCCTGCGACAAGTCTTGGAGGTGTAGAATCTCTGGCGGAGTATAGGGCCTCGTGGGACCCGACCTCCGATCCGAGAGCCGTGCGAATCAGCATCGGGGTCGAAGACCTTGAGGACTTGAAGGCTGACATACGCCAGGCATTGAAGCATGTTCAGGTGAGGGTTTTGGCATATTATCAGAATCTTTTGACCAAGACCTTTCAGACGAAGTCCAAGCTTTGAATAGGTGCACCCTATCGTACCTAGATGCCGAATATGGAAAGTTGAATACCAAAATTGGAAATGGATCAAACTGAGTTCGAATAATTCCAAGTCCGAAAGCTTCGAAGTACATAAGAGCCACTGACCTCTTACCCTTCCTCCTCCGTCTACGACAGCGGTATTTATCCGACGCCAGTGCTCTGGTAGCAGAATATGAGACTTTATCTTAAGAGTACTCCTCATGCTCGTCTCTTTCTACGAACTAACCTACAACAATAGACTTACCTCCGCATACGACACGAGACGAGATGGTTAAATATTTAGAAGGATTCGGAAGGCTTACAGAATTCAAGATTATCAAAAGTGAAACCTTCGGTGCCTCCGGATTCGTCCAGTACGATTCAGCAGAAGACGCAAGATTCGTTCTCAATACATTCCGCGACAAGCTGTTTCTGGGCCACCGTACGCACCCATGCACTGCGCTCTCTTGTATCCTGTGGCTAACCAAGATTTTACCAGGTACCGTTATAGAGCTTGCTCGTCCTCTGCGTAAAGATATGCCATATACCGAGTCTCATCCAAATTGGCGCACGACGCGAAGCCTGCGTCACTCCGTCCAGGCAAAGTATTATTCCAATCGGGCGCATCCGTGCAGATATCCAGTGCTTGTCGACAATATCCCTCCCCGCGTGTGCTGGCAAGAACTCAAAGATTTCGGAAGGTTGGCTGGTGGAGCGGTGGCATTTTGCGATTTGGATCCCAGCGGGAGTGGCTGCGGTTTCATCGAGTATTTTTCCCGCGAGGACGCTGAGGAGGCCATTGAACTGCTGAATGGACAGACGCTGGCAGGCGGCGTTGTCCGCGTATCGGTGTCTAGAACCGCTCGTCATCGAAGTCGTTCCCGTTCTCCGATCGCGCGCGCGCGCCGTTCCTATCGAGTCCCTGACGCTCCTCCACAAGCAACGGGTAACGAACCGCCTCTTAGTTATGTACTCCCCACATCCACTTCCCGATATTTCGCCAGCCGAAGGTCGTCCGAACTTTCATCAGACAGATTCACTTCCCATTTGTATTCGGATGACTCCGCACTCCATCCCGTCTCCCAGACTGTTGAATCTTACCAGAAAACCGTTGCGCGCGGCGCGCCACCTGGCATGCTTCAGACCTCCACGTCGACCGACTCGACCGAGTTTGGCACAAGTGAACTTCCGGCTCCAACGCACATACTGGCCAATGATTATTATGATTTCGATGCATACCTGCGGCTCAGTTATGATCACCGTTTTCACGTTGGGACGGGATTCATTCATGATGGCAAAAAAGAGAACGGTATGTTCAAATATTCCGAGGACCGCAGTAACTGAGGGGAATATGCAGCGGTATATGGACCTCAGTTCGGGGGTCAGATGCATTCCTAGCCTCCCGTCTGCCCAAACAATTTCATTCATTTCTCTCGTCATCTTTCCATGCCAATCATGAGCAGGTTCGACTTCTTTACGCAGTTGTGGCCATATCATCTTGCTCCCGAGGAAATGCATACTCACGCATGTTACTTACTGCATATCATCTTGTTACCATCACACCGCTCGTCGAGACTAGTTCGAAACCGTCACAGCTGTGTTTTTTTGGTCGAGTCGACCGTATTAGATTAACTATGGTTATTACCGCTTTTTAAGATGGAATAACTGGAGAAATGACGTCTTATCTTCCCAACCCATCCCCGTACGCTTCATTTTGCCGATTTGAGCGATTAGGACACCGCAGGCGTCTGCGAGCTGGTCCGTTTCGTTGCCTGTGAGTACCTCACTGGTCAAGAACAGCTGGGAACCAGGTGACTCGGATGGAGCAAGAAGTCGGATGGAGACGGCTTGAGGTGCCAACGAAGCGGCAACACTGAAGACATGGGAGAGGGGGTTGAGAGCTGTTGGGATGCTATGCGCAATGGTGGCGGCGAATCTCGTTGGGGGGTCATACCTAAACAAGATCAGTGCGATGACCGGAAAAATCAAGCCGCGACACAAACCTCACACACATCACGAATACATTATAGCCCCGAACAGGAACTTTCTGCTGGAACACATCCGCAAAACGGAGCAACGCCCTCCCATTGCTCGTGGTACATTCGGGAAAGACAACGACAGGGCGCCCGGCAAGTCTACGGATGTCCTCGAGGCTTTGGTGGGGCCCGCCGGCTTTTGTAGAACCAAAGGGAGGGGCGAAGCCCGTCCAGCGCAGCATAGATACAAGCGAAACCTGAGAAAAGCCGAGAATTGGAAGTCGCGCGGTGACTCCACGGCTGGTCGCTGCTATTTTGGCAGATCCAGTGCCTGTTCTACGTCCAGGAGTATGACTGATTGCTTCCGACGTGAGAGCAGGAGTGGCGGAAGAAGGATCACTTTGCGCCACCGGGAGAACAAATATTGGATTGAACCTTTACGGTGTTGAATGCGAGTTTGGGAGGAAGGATATACGACCTTACCGGAAAGCTAGCCAAAGAATTTCGACCCAGGAGGTCTGCCATGAGTGGTGAGTGTTTCTGGCAAACAAATTCAAAACTCCGCCTTTACCCAGTTCGACACAATGATATCTCCTGCTCGAGGCCGCCATGTCTCAATATCCTTTACTCCACGACTAAGGTGATCGTGAGATGTTTGTTGCGATTCAATCGCAAAATGCGCACCCTCGCTTTCGGGTGACATTTTCTACGGAAATCCAAAACACGCCGAGAACGAAGAGAGATAGGCGGGCTGTGAGTGCAGTAAAGATATGCGTTACCAGACGATGGAGAACGGGGATAGGAATCTAGGAGATTGTGTGCAATTAAATTGCAATAGAAAGCGCGCATACTTACGAAGATGATGGATACAACATGTACCAGAATTAGATGGACAAGAAGGAGGACCAACACCACAGCGGTGCGGAGCGCGCCGACCAAAAACGCGAACGGGACGGATAATTTAACGAGCAAATTCGGGGGTGGTGCAACAAGAGGAAGAAACGGCTATTGAGGCGTCAAGAACGAAGACAAAAAGAACAGAGAATGCTACCTGAACACCCGTGCCAGGGTCTCGATACGCGCTGTACTTTTCCATGTATGAGCCGAAAAGCACAAGACAAGTCGCCGCAAGTTAGGGGTGGTCGCTGCTGCTTGTACTAGTCGGGGTAGACGCGTACGAAAGAAAGCTGACCGCGTTCGCTGTCGGTGGCGGTGTGGTTCCCACGCATCCGCGTTCGTATAGTGGCTTACGTTTCACTTGGGTTTCGGCAACCCTCTCCCCTCCTCTCCCAAGACCACCATGTCCGTCGTCGACTTCCTCAAGGTGAGCTGGGGCCAGGAAACGGAAATCTGTAAATCCGATGACGAACGAGACCTTAACTTGCTGAATAGTCGCTCCCGAGAAACACTTACCGTCGGTACCAGAACTTGCCTCGCTATGGCAAGGCAAGATCCCAGATTATTCCTTGAATGCAATCTCACTAGCGACTTCTAATTAGCTGATGCTTTGGCTCATCGCGCTATTCGAAATTCTCATGGGTACCGTCTCCACCGCAATATACTCGGGGCCGCCCTAACTGGAACTCTAGTCGTCGCTATCATTATCATCACCCCCAGCCGGGTTGCTCAATTGTACGTCGCTGAACAGCTGCGGTCATTTGTGCCCGGACGTTCTCAGTCTGTGTGATCAACCCGTTCTGATCTAGTCCCGCAGTATGTATGACAATGCCGAGAAGCTAGCCCGCTATCGCTTCGGCTGGTTTTTAGTTGGGCTCCTCGTTATCGCAATCTCCTTTCCCCCGCTCCACGGACACAGTAAGGCTACATCTGCCATTTAAACAGCGACTGAATTCCTGCAGCCACCGTCACCACTCTATGCGGATTTGCATGGGGATTGAATGGTTTCTTCATTGCCGCCCCAGCCAGCTTCATCGGGGCGGTTGTTGTGTTCTGCACTCTCCGTTTCAGTTTCAAGGCAAGGCTTCGTGCTTTGTCGAAAAGCAACGAAAAGTGGCAAGCACTTGAAACCGTCATTGTAAGCCCTTGAGCACGATTGTATCCACAATTGATGACCGGCATGAAAGGCGGCGAAAGGTCTCCCACTCATCATTTTGATACGAATGTCTCCTCTACCTCCGTAAGTTTGTCGCCAGGATCCCGAAGAGGCCGAGCTAAAAGTTTGTGCAGATGGGTGTATAGCAATGTTCTATTTGCGGTCAGTTTTTTAAAACCTGCTCTAGACTCTTCTTCAATTCATGCAGTCGATTGGATCTGTCTCGGTTTGGCAATTTATGGCAGCCACCTGCTTCGTATTCCCAAAACTCTTCTTGCATGTATTCATAGGCTCAAGAATAGCCGCACTTTCTGATGGTGACACACGGGGCAAAATGGACACTCGCATGTATTTCAGTTATCTCCTTGTCCATGATATAACCAATCATCAACAGATACGAAGGTTATAAACGGACTGCTCATTGGAGGCGGTATTGTAATAGCATTTGTTGCGAGCTGGTATGTTTGTGTCCGCCTCACCAGAGCGAACTATCCGCTGAATTCACAGGTTTGTTTACACCTCAATACAAAGGCATATCCGCCGTCTGCCCGGATTGCCCACCGAAACCGACGAACTGGCAGCAGAGGCTCTAGACGACACCGAGGACGCGCCTCTCTTGACTTCCGGCTCGGTTTAACAGACCGACTACCTCACTGTACTGAAGCGACAGATATGCTATATAAAATGGGTCTAATAGTAATGCAGGAACAGCAAGCTTAGGCTCGCGCCGATTAGAAAAACGAGAATAAATAATCGCCCATCATTTCCCCGCCGCTTTGCCTCCTTGAGCTGAACATTGCCCTTTTCAACCGTCGAAGTCGTTGTTATCACGTCCTCGTACAGTTGATCTGTCAGGCGCGTTTGCTGCGTAAGGTGCTGCACCAATTCCGTCTGCAGGGCACTAATGTCCATCAAACGCGATTCTGCCTGTTGAACGGCCTCGAGAGTGTCCTGGACGTTTCGGAGGATGTTGGCATTCTCCGTCTCGAATTGTAATATTTGAGATGCAGAAAGTTCGATATCGTCGTCGTCGTCATCGTCGGGTGAGGGCGGGGGAATCTCGCCGTATTTAACGGCAGAGGGGGTAGGTCGATGTGCCTCGGGCGGGAGAGGTGCACCAAGGGTTGCGGCGATCAGGCTGGAAGATGCACCACCAAGCCAACTGCTCCCCCCCACGCGTTCCGGCTCCTCCGCGTTGAAGAGCGGGTCAACGCCTACGTTCAGCACTTCCCGCGCCGCGCCTGATCCGAGGGTTTTGGACCGTTCCATCTGACGCTTTATGCGTTCCTCCTGCATGTCTTTCTGGCTCTGGCTCGCGTCGGTCAACCGACGATTGAGATACCACGTAATACTGGAATGGTGAGCAGCGACAACATCCGAGGATAATGAAGCCACGTCCTGCCTCAGGCGCGCAGGAAGGAAACGCGCAAGGGGATTCGCCTTGCTCGTCACAAGGTCAATGCGTCCTGGAGAATAAATCAATGAAATTTGGACGGCTAAGAAACATTCCGTACGCTTTTCTAGAGCCTCCATCTCCTTTACGCGGTCGGCGCAACGTGTCAGAATAACACGAGCCTGGAGGTCGATCTGGTCTCGCTCCTGGTTAGAAAGATGGCGAATCGCATTCCACGATTGATCAGAGGCGTCCAAGTCGAGGTTGCGCGCCGGTTGGCGGGATGTAGGGACCGTCCGCGAGTCTACATTGAGATATGGTCGGCGAATATTTGCCAACATCCGAGTCAACGTGTTAATGTGGTTTAACTGTAACAATTAGCGGGACCTTGAAGCACGTCAGATGTTGCGCGCACAATAACATACGCCTCCGCAACGTATTCCTTCCCCGAGATGATTTGAGGATCGCGTTCAGCTTCGTTGGTTGGCTTGGTTTTCCGTCTTTTGGCAGCAGGCAATTCATTTTCCTTTTCGCGAATGACTTGCCGGAAATCCTGAGTACGGTCTGAGGATGGCATACTGTTTTACAGACCGAAATTGTTCCCAGTTCCACAGAAGGAATGAACACGGCATACCTTAATGCGAGAGAGTGCTGCAAACGTGGTGGCAATCGAAACCCTTGTCCACTTTCGGCCGACGGCAACGTGATGGGCCTTTCGGTATAAAAGGGCCGAATGCAAATTTTGAACTTCACTTCCCGCCGTCCATGTCTTTTGCTTCTGTGCCTCAAATCCGATGCGAATCTCGCATTGATTGCAGCACATAGGCGTGCACTAGTACTTGCGGGACAGACGAAAGCTCCTTGTTTGAGGCGGTTGGCGTGCTATTTCACCGACGATTGCCATAAAAAGAGACCGACATTTTTTCTCGAGAATATATTACATTTTTACCATCGTAATTCATGTACTGTGAATCAAAGTAATGTTCAGGCCGACAGTGAGACCGAGACTCGAGCGAGATTGAGGCTTGAGAGTTCGTGCACGCGCGTCAATTATGTAACTACTGTGTTTTGTCTCGAACGCTCACAAGCTGCCAGGTGAATCGAATTTCTAGCTTCTCTCTTTCCCTGATGATTCAGAGTGGAATCTGCACCAACCCGTACCGTCAGAGGTCTTTCTGGGTTGACGTGAAGACCGAAAAATGTTCTAGATACTGCTGAGACTTTTATCCTGAAACAACTCCAACACTCGTTCGAGACACTCAACAGCTCCGTTTACAGAATCCCGTAGCCCAAATGGACCCTCGGAGAGCTCGTGATCCCCGCTTGGCTCGTGCAGACCCCCGTCTTCAGCGTGTACAACAAGACACTCCCGCACCGACTCCAACTCCGCCGCCACCGCATTATGGAATCGAGAACGGCTACGCAACTTCAACTCCGCCGCCGACCGCTCTCACACCTTATCCAGTCGATTCTCAACCATCACAGTCAACGACTCCAGTCCCGCCTGTCGCCAGCCCCGCATACAAGCAGCGGCCTTTATTCTGCGTTGTGTGCGCTAGTAACCAAGTAAATGCATCGCATTGGCCCGCGTCCATGTGCTTTACCTGTCATTTCAGAACCGCTCTATGGAGGGACACCTGGTCTTGTCGTCCGTTATGTCCGTCCGATCTTTTTTAAAAAAAAACTGATTTGCCCAAGAAAAGCTGGCTTTCGTGTCATTTCATCTGGTACCGGATCTGCAGTTCGGTTACCCGGGCCCTCAATAGACAAACCAAACATTTACTCTTTCGGAACGCCATACAATACCATTTATGAAGAATTGAGCGGCAAAGACCCCAGACTGTGAGTTATGAAACCTTGGACTGCGCAAATTATCTCACCCCAGTTTCAGATACTCTGCGAACGGTGTCTTGCCAATGATTGACCGTAATCGGCAGCTGAAACGGGCTCCCGAGCGTTGGCAGGAAACTAAAACTGTTGCCGACATTGTGATAACGTGCGAAGAGCGGTGCTTTGACGCCGTGTGTGATGGTAAGCATCTTGTACTAGTATGTCGATTTATTTTATTCTCTCTTGCAGACCTATTGGCCCGGGGAGGCGAGTTCAACCGGCCCGTTCATATCATTAACATCGAGATCAAGGACAATCATGAAGAAGCCTCCATCGGGGGACAGGCGATCCTGGATCTTGCCACAGCGGTAAGCCACCCAGTTAATGTCTCTGTTGATCCGTGGACATATCTTCGAGTAGATTGAAAAAGCGGAGGACATCGACGAAGATATTGATAGAATCCTCCAAGTCCAGCAAGAAACCCATCCGCATAGTCTATTGCATGCAGTCGCGTTCTACTGATTTAAACACATGATACTGCATGCCATGGCTCCATCTGTAGCTGTACAATTACTGTATTATATTTTGCGATTGAGAACACAAGAACAAGTATTTTGCGGAGAAAGCTTCGGTTATGATTCGGGGCAGTCGCCAAACAAGCCGCGCGTTCAGACGCGCGCCGCACGCGACTGAATCTCGCTCTTGTTCTCATCCACGACCACCTCAAGTTTGACCTTTGTACTCAGTTCTTGTTCATCATGGCCAGCGCAGACGGTGGAGCTTACAGGCAGGTTTGGAGTGCTTGATACCCTTCTGGCACTCAAGACGCATCTCACTCCAGTTACTCCCTCACTGTTTTCTCCCCGAGCGGCAAGCTCGTTCAAATCGAGCATGCTCTTGCAGCGGTAGCAGGCGGTACCACGAGTCTCGGCATTAAGGGTACTATATCTCTATATGCCCTTCCTTTGCACTAATATTCTCCGAAGCTTCCAACGGCATTGTGATAGCCACGGAGAAGAAATCATCCTCAATTCTCATCGACGACTCAATGATCGACAAAGTCGCTGTCATTTGCCCGAATATTGGCATCGTCTACTCAGGAATGGGCCCTGACTTTCGTGTATTGGTCAACAAGGCGCGAAAGAGCGCGCAATCATACTGGAAGATATATGGGGAATACCCGCCAACACGAGTCCTAACACAGGAAATCGCTACTGTGATGCAACAAGCGACACAATCTGGGTGAGTCTTTGAAACGCGAAAGCTGACGGGTTCTCATGGGACAAAACAGTGGCGTGCGTCCATATGGCGTATCGCTCCTTGTCGCGGGCTGGGACATCACCCGCGGACCCACTCTGTACCAGGTGGACCCCTCCGGTTCTTTCTGGGCTTGGAAGGCGAGTGCAATTGGAAAGAACATGGTGAATGCGAAAACCTTTCTGGAGAAACGGTGTGTCTCGCTGCTGCACGTATACTGCAGCGCACTTATACTCTCTCCCAAGATACAACGATGATATTAGCTTGGAGGACGCCATCCATACCGCTCTGCTGACGTTGAAAGAAGGTTTCGAGGGACAGATGACGGAAAAAACTATAGAAATAGGCGTCATCACTGTTCCCACCGCCGCGGAGCTCGAGGAGGGTAAGATCGGGGGCGAGACTGGACGGCCGAAACCTACCTTCCGGAAACTGACGGAAGAGGAAGTGCGGGATTATTTGGCGTTGTAGATTGCCTTTTTTGGAGCTGTATGAATGTCTGATCTTTCCACTTTGATCTTTCTAAGAGAAAGCATAGCTTTCAGCGGTTCTTCGGTCGAACCAGGTTTGTAGTGTGTCCGAGCCTTCTCTCTGAAAGGCTGTGTCTCTCATTATCGTCTCATGATTCATCGGGTTTAAGTCCACGTTGCATTTCTCGCTGACGACTTGTCCCTTTTAGAGTGTTCACGGCCGTGATGCTGTGAACCCCACGCTCACTTCATTTACTTAACCGTCAGTGACATCAGGGAAAGAATCTAGATTCACTGGCACGCATCAAATCGTTTGGAAATCCACTGTTCTGTTCATGTCCTTTCTCTGGATCTCTGCGTACTAGTTCAGATCTGCAGGGGTTTACGCGGGTATTGGAACCAACCAAACTTGGAGGCCGACTCTATGGCTACTGCTGTGGAATGATGCCTTTTTCATTGTTGAACGATTCCTCGGGTCAACGCAACTTACATTGATCCAAAGGATAATGATGTTGATTCATCCACCTTCGTGCGAGCGCAGTTTCGCAGGCAATTTAGGCACAGCCGCTTGAATCCGGCATTTCTGGCGCTCACTCAAAAAGCCACACAGCAGTATGGATATATAAAGATCCTCAGCCGATTCCTACACTACCCACTTGGCCTCTCTCTATATGGCAGACACACCCACTTCCGCGTTGCTCAATAACAGACGTCGGCGAGCGATGATAGCTTGCACCAATTGTCGCAGACGAAAAATCAAGGCAAGCCTATCGACCTTTCGACCTTGAGCCCAGTGCTGACCTCCTTCCAGTGCGTCACAACCGAGGAACCTCCACAAAGGCCCTGCGCGCGATGCACAAAACGGGGGCTCGGTTGTGAATACGTTGCAGTGGACGAACCAACGACGCCCGAGAGTCCATCGCGTCCACTGGCTTCTCCCTCGTACAACGCGCCGGGTTACTACGGCAGTCCCGGCGTCTCGAGCCCTGGATATATGCCGCCATACGCTTCCCCTCCGTCCCAGCCTCAGTATCCTGGCTCGTGGAATCCTCCGCCGCAATCGCAGCCCGTATACGGTTACCCTGGTCCCGGGCCCTCGCCCAGCTACAATGCCTCATATGCATCTCAAAATCTGTACGGGGGTTCTCAAGGGTATCCCGCGCAGTATAGCATGCCGCAGCAGTTTGCTACCCCCACCCCCACAAACCAGTGGCCCCAGGGACTCCAAGGGTCAATGCCGCAGCAACCAAAGCAAGCCTTGTCCTGCGCGCGAAAACATTTGCTGACTTTTTTTTTCAGATGTGTTTGTAACACCCGGACATGTTACTGCGGCGCAAGGTCGTAGCGCTTGTCTTGTGTCCCCGTCGGTTACGCTACCTTCTTGCTAGTTCTTTCCGTCATAATTAATCGTTCACGCTTGTGGACTTATTTATTTGTGGACTCTCCTATAGTAGTATTTTAATTGCTCTCTGACAACATCCGTCCCAGTGTACGGCAGAAAGAAGTGGAAGCATAGAAGAAGCAGCCAAGGCGCTTTTGCAACGACGACGGAAAAATGTTCCTTCCAGGCACGGTTGAGAGCTGTTGAACATTCCTTCAAATATCTCAGTCTCCCACACTTGATGTTTCTTCTCCACGACCACGGGGCACACGCTGGGGAACTCTGATGGTAGTCACCACGTTTCGCTCGATTCCATTGGTTTCAAATTTTTTCGGACATCACAAGATTTGGTACAGAGGACAAGAACAAATCAGACAGCAGACAAGACATCGTCCAACGAGATGGTACACATGCTACGCGATTAGAGAGGCCAGTCGAGCTTCTCCCCGAAGTTCCAGTGTATCGCCTTGACGGACGTGTCTGCCAAAGAGACGAGTCAGCGAACCGTACCCGGCACTTTTGTGCTCTTACATTCTTCCAAGGCATAGCTTCCGAGCTCCCGTCCTGAAGCTGGTTGGGGGCACGATTTTGAATAGAAAAAGAAACTAACCAATGCCCTTGGAAAAAACCGGATCAGCGGCGAAAAAATAAACAATTGAAGCTCAACTCACCGATTGCTTCTTTCCCCCGAAGGGAACGTTGTTGGACAGCAAATTATATTGGTTGATCTGCGCGAAGAACACGAAGGGAAAAAAATTGTTTGAGTAGCCCTCGTCTCATTCCCCGAGTCAAAAGCGGCTCACCCAAACCTGGAATAGCACCCTTGGTCAGGGATGATATGTCAATAAAGAAGGGACGTCATACATACCGTCCCCGCCTCAAGGGCAGACGCTACACGCAGGCATTGATTTGCATCATCTAAAATTGCAGCTGGGTCACCGGGGCCCGGTGTGTCTAATCAATTGTACTCACTGGAATGGAGACCAGCGCCCAGGCCGTAAGTGGTATCATTGGCCAACGAGATGGCTTCCTAAAATCGGTCCGAAAAAATATTGGGATCGGGGGACAATCCATCATGGTTCTTACCTCCTCAGTTTTGAACCTTCCGACTGAAAGCACAGGACCAAATATCTGTCGTCTATGCTCAGGAGAATATTCTGGGACCATGTTGCCAAGGCCTGCCTCTTCTTTCACAATTTTCATATCCGACCGAATGTCCGTGAAAACTGAATGCTAATTAAGGAATCCGTCAAAAATCTCAGCCAGCGGCTCACTCGTAGGGTCCACGAAAAAGCCTTTGCCAGTACCTATGATATTTGGGATTAGCATCTTTCTTTTGCCATTTTCCCCCGTCGGCATCACGTTTATTGCCTCCCAGAGCCACTTTGGCGCCTTCTTGCTTGCCAGATTCAATGTAGGCCCAGATGCGATCGTATCTGGTAAGCGAAATTGAATGAAACAGACGGTGCAACGAGAGAAAAATCAGACTGCGTCTTGGAGACCTGTCGTTCACGGATTGTAGAGCGGTTAGCGCACGGTAAGACATGGACCTACCACCGGACCACCGGATGTCTTGTCATCTAATCCATCGCCAAAAACCAGCTCCTTGACCTTGGGCACCAATAGATCGACAAACTGCGGACGGAAATTTGAGAATACAATCACCTTGGACACCAATAGCTCGATAAAAGCAGCGTAAATGGTCTCCTCGACGTATACACGTGACCCGGCCGTGCAGTCTTGGCCCGAATTGTAGCATATCCCAAGAGCCGCCCAGTTTGCGGCTATGCGAAGGAGGAATCAATGCCGGAGGCGGCTCCGAGGCGGCCACGAACCTTGATCCATGTCGCACGACTCAAAAATGAGGTGAGGGCTTTTACCGCCTAGTTCAAGGGACACCTTCTTGAGATTGCTCTTGGCCGCTGCCTCCATAATTTTGCGACCTGTCAGAGTCGACCCCGTAAAGGCAACTTTGTCGACATCCTGATGGGCCGCCAACGCAGCGCCTCCCACTGACCCAAGAGAAGGGACTGTATTGACAACGCCAGGCGGAAATCTGAAGTAAAATTAGACACGGCAAACAAAACTCAGGACCGGAAGATCCGACCCAGCTTCTTTGACCAATTCGGAGAGTTTCTGCAAACAGTATAGCAAAGATCGAGGCACAAATCGGCTTGCTCACAAGTGCAGTCAGCGGTGTCAGTTCGGAAGGCTTCATGACAATGGTGCATCCCACGGCCAGAGCCGGAGCAACCTTCCCTGAGTTTGAAATTAGTTTCGAAGCCAGAGGCAGTAAAAGAAAATTGAGAACAGGACCACATATTCTGGCGTTTGAATCAGAGGATGTAAATGCATACAAACGCCCTGCCTACGATCGGGTAATTCCACGGGATTATTTGGCCACACACGCCAATTGGTTCATGCTTGGTAAAAGCAAACTTAGTTTTGTTGTCTACTTCCAAAGACTGGCCCGTGATTTTGTCGGCCCACCCTGAAACCCGAATTTTGGACCATGTCAGAAATGGAGTACTATGGAGTTATACACAACGAAGAAATGATACACTGACCAGCATAGTAACGAAGACATTGCACTGAGTCACCAATATCAAAATCCCGTGCAATCCGCACCTGTATAACCCTTCGTCCTATGATTGGAATGTCATAAAATGCAGGCTTACAGGTTTTCCGTTATTGAGGCTTTCGAGCTCTGCAAGCTCCTGGAAAAACGTGGCCGGCCGTCAATCGCAGCACAGGTGCAGGAATCGATTTACCTGAGCGTTCTGTTCGATCAGATCGGCCAGCTTGTTAATCAAGCGAGAACGCTCAAATCCAGTGACGTTTTTTCCCCAGGTGGTGTTGAATGCTTGACGGGCAGCCGCGACTGCGATATCGATACTGCCAACACTGAACAAAGCCCAGGACTCCGTGCAAAAGTAGATTACTCTTTGGGAGAAGCGCTCGCTACGGAACAGATTACTTCCTCGGTGAGAGGGTTGACGGCACTGGGGCGATGTAATCTCGCTTGTCGACATCTTATCGCAAGCAGACTGCTCACTCGATGACCTCTTGGTCCACAGAAGGGACGAACTCGTTGTTTATGAATAGGCCTGTTGGAACCTTTATTTCGCTGCTGCGACCTGGAACACGGATAGCTGCAAACTGGGACATGGCGAGAGAGATAAGACGAAGGTGGTGACCGTGGGGCATCTAATCGGCCGGAAGTCAGCATCTGATCGGCTTTGCGAAGGAAGCTAAACACGTGGCCTGAAGTTCGCATCCTTTCGCAAGCCCGGGGAGCTCGGGACCCAAATTAAACCGTGGAGTCCTTCCAGAAAATAAAAAGATGCGAAGTTGGACATGAGTCACATCGCAAACAACAGCTTTCAAGACACACAGCATGTCGGGAAATCAATCGGATTTTGAATGCGTCCGATGCATAGCCAACTCGAGGTGGCATGGTAAGCATCGGAGGGCGATAAAAATTGTCCACGAGGGCCTGGCAAGCCTCGCGTTGCGGTCGAATCACTTGAAATCAGCGCCCAAAATATGTCCGCAGTTTCACCATGACCTGGGAAGATGTTCTGATTTTTTTTCTTTTGCGCGTCTTCATTCTGTGGAGGCCTCGAGCTCGGCCTCGGCGCGAAATTCATACATGTATGGGTCGAACGTAAATTGAACTTGTTGCCTAAATGGGGACTGATGCCGTTTCACCAGCCATCACCGCCAGCGCACGCGTTCCGTATCGCTCCGAACCTCCGCTTTTTTGAAGTTTTCCCCCACCATCACTATGCTCTCCCCCCTTGCCCGTCCTGCACTCCGCCAAGTGGCTCCTGCGCTCCGTCAATTGCATAGCACCCCCGCTGCCCGTTCCGGCCACGGTGACTACAATGTATGGCGCTCCAGCAATGTTTTCGAAAGGAAATTGATACCGTCCACAGCATCTGCCGTTCGTGGCACCTTTCCAGGTATGCAAACGACTTCCGAATCTTCTCCTGGCAGAAATTCTGAATAACGTCATTAGGGTGGAAAGCCAGCGACTTTCGCACTCGTGCTGTCTGGTGTGCTTATTTTCGGTTTCTCCATCCCCTTCGTCGCAGTCCAGTATCAGCAGTTCGTCGCGACCCTTTTTCGCTCGTAAAATTGCGTAGCTAAATTTTGCTTGCAGCGCGAAGAAGGCTTGAACATTGTTTGAGTTGCCCTCTAGACCTAGAGCCATAGAACCATAGACGTAGATTATACTCTACTGGATCCCCGACCACTGTTTAGAACAGTGGTAATACACCCCTCCTCATTCCTCCAAGCCCGATAAAATCTCTTCGAAACCCTTGCTCCGCACCTTCGTGTCCTTTGGACAGTCACAGATTCGCAAAAACCCAGCGTCTCCTTCCAGGGCATCCAGGGCACACCATGACGCATTTCTGGTTGCGAGCGAAATCGAAGGGCCCTCCCCGCTCGCCAAAATAATATCGTGAACCAAAACTGAGAGCATTGAGCAGAAAAGGACGGGCGGCAGCAAATGGCATACCATGGCAGTATGTTTCACCATGTACCTTCTCTTTCGAGAGTTGAAACTTTTGGCACTTTTGAGCTTGGAAAAGTTCGAATAGGATCTTTGTCGGATGGTGAGCAACTGTTCGTAACGTGATATGCTTGTCGTAGAATGGCTTGAGAACAGCCTCGAAAAATGCCTCTACGCCGATTGAGGTGAAATTGTCCGAAACGTATATCGCCCCAATCACGGACTCCACCACGTCGGAGAGAACCTGACGCCAAGTCAGCAATGGACAAAAATTATTTGCCAAGTTTATTACCTTCGGTGGGTCAACCTCTTGCCAATATTGCCCAGGGGATCGGTTTTCGAGCCGCGCCGACTCGTATTCCTCCGTTTGCTTGATTTTTAATTTTATGATATAGTCCGTCACCGAACCTGTGAGACGAGTCGCCAAAAGAAGATGGTTATGTAGACCAGCCGAGACACAGATAGCGCCCAATGCAGAATTCGACACCATTGCACCCTAATCAGCTCATCAAGGCGCCTTCCACACGGTCAAATGAATCGAGATCATACCTTGAGCAACGTCAAGCCACCTGGAGACAAATTTGGATTGCGTTCGAAAGCATGCCGAAGGACCACTGGCACAAATATTTAGTTAGTAATTAGGACAAAGACGGGGAATAAAGCGTACGAAATTCCAAGATCGCATCTCCGAGAAATTCCAGTCTTTCATACGATACACGGTCAAATCCAGACACAGAGGCATGGGTCTGAACAAGGTAAGTAACTATCCAGACATGCTGGGAACAACCACGAACGAGAGCTTGGGCCAGAATGTGTGGATGCTTTAATTTATGGTTGATGATCGTCTCTACTGCCTCAAGGGCCCCAGGCCTCAATTTCGCAGAAATTGTTGGTGGAGGTATCAAGAGCTTGTAACCAAAATCCGACCACTTCTCTGCATTGGGAAAAGGAATATTCATGGCTTTCGCCGCCATGAGTGCGGTATCGCCTCCACCAGACAGGTATGCTGCAGCAAGGATGGCCTCTGCGACATCTGCGCAAACCTACCAAATGGAGTTCAAGCGTCAAATAAATGTTATTGATGATGGGATCTACCTTGTCTCCGAGCCTCTGCTCATTCTTCTTTCGCTGTCTGTTGCTCTCTTTGACGATCTCCTCTGATGTCTTGAAATTAGGAGGGAGCCATGACTTGAAACTGAACGGTTTCGACTGGACGTAGGCGGGCAGACCTGCGCTATGAAAACTGTGGAATAACGTATTGTTGCTGACAATTTGTTGTCTCGCAGTGTGTAACGCCCCTTCCTTATCTGACGGTTCGTTGACGAATACATAGATCGAAGCCATGTATTTCAAGAACGCATCACCTTTGAATAGTTCTCGTAAGATTTGCCGCCTTGGGAAACATTGGGAATACACGGACCTAGCAGTTCCAGACGCTCGTAATCATACTCCATTCGGGTCGAAGGCGCTGTAATTGCCATATCCAGGAGAGGCTCAGAGATTTGATGGTCGAAGAATCGGGCATTAAGCTCTTTCACGAGCAAAAAATTGTCGATTCGTTGAGCGATAGATGGAAAGAGACAGACTGTTCGGAAGGTGCTAGAAATCTCGCGTCCATAAATCCGATTCGGGATTATACTAGAGCTCACCTGGCGGGAATGGTAAATTTAAAACATAATTCAGGGATGAGGTCTGAACGAGTTTAGTATGCAACATGTCAGCGGATCATCGTGGCACGTACACCGAGGTCCCGTCAGTGGTGGAGGAGGCGACGCCGGGTCAAGTCGCGCAGCTCCAGCCATAACGGACAAGACTTCAATAAGAGCTTGCCCTTCGTCTTTCAGGCCTTCAAAATTCTTCCGAACCGCTTTGCAATACTCTAGTAAGTTGGCATATTCTGCTTCTCGCTATACATCCGTGTCAGGAACGACCAAGATGGATGCTACATCCGGCAACTCACAGGACTGTCCTCCGGGTGGCTTAAAGGAGAAAGGTCTGGGCGCACTCGAAGCACGTCATATCGTCTCGTTAGCTCCGTTGACCTGTCCTGGATTACCGCATCTTCAATGTCTTTAGCCACGTCTTCCGGTCGACCGTATTTAAGTGGTACAGCCCACGAGAGGGCGCCGCGCGTGACGACATCCCAAGGAATATGATCCGCCACGTTGGAACGCTCCCATCGGCCAGTGTCGTTCGGAGGGGTCCAGCCAGAGGAAACCGGAGCGAGAAAATGGGCCATTTCCTCCCAAGGACAGCTAAACGGCTTATTTGCGACTGCCCTGGTCAATCTCAGCGTATACATGTGTAAGGAGAGGAGCTTCCCATCGTCTACGCTGAAAGGGTTTCCTCTATAGGTTTGGGCAGTGATGGGGGTTCCCACGAAAAGTTTGAAAGAGGGAAATGCCGGCAGTGGTTGTCGAGTAAGAAGAAGGATAGGAGCGTGGGGAGGCAGGGTTGAATGATTTACAGTGATTATCGTCGGGAAAAGCGATGTCACTGGTCCAGTCAGGTGAGACCAAAGCAAAGGTGCCTGGCGTGGATAAACCTGAACACCATCGGGTTCGTTGGTGTTATCCACGCAATTAGAACGTCGAGCCCTTGAAGGAAAAAGAAAAGCATCTGGTTCCAGGAAGCCTGTTTCTGCCAACTTTACACAAACGTTGAAGCATGCTGAACGTCTCGCATGTGTCATCGACGAACAAGGCTGCCCGGAGACATCGTGCGCAGGCGTTCCAGGTGCAACGACTGTACATGTGTAAAGTGGAGATGCGGCGAATGCGGAGCTCTGAGACTTGAAGTCGAAGAGGGGGGATGGGAAGGGTTTCGTGGTTGCTGTCGATGCAGGTTTCGTGGTTGTTGTCGATGCAAGTCTGTATACGACCGCAGTAGCATCTTGCAGATATATTCGACCTCCCGCAACGGGATCTTTAATGGAATCTTCTGAAGGTTCCTCTTCACTGTCGGAATGTTCTGAATACCTGGGGGATGAAAGGGGAAGAGGCGGGGCTGCGCTGGTGGGGTAGCAGCGCAGAATGTTAGCCCAGCGAATCATGTCTGATTTCAGTATCGACGAGGAAACCATATTATGACGATGGCCGTCGTTCCCTCTCTCCACCATATGCACCAGATGAGAGCCCGGTTCCCTGGCAGCCAGAGATCGTAGAAACGCATAAGATACAGTGCCTTCGAAAATGTCGAAACTGATTAAACCCTTAAACGAAATATTCTTCAGACTGGCTCGGGGGACAAATACGAACCGGATCACTATCGTCGACTTGGGTACATCAAGATCTTCGACGGACTTGGTGGCGACGAGGAGATTGTAAATGCCCAGATCGAATTTCCGAAAGACCTCTTGCTGCATCGGCTTTCAGCAACCGACCATTATCGAACTGGAAAGCCCCACCTGTTTTTTATCGTCCACCTGGAGTGCTCCTTGACCGGCGAACGCATGCGCGCGAATAAATGGGACATGTTCTCCGAGCAAAGGAATCAGGTCTGAGATGGCGAAGGCCACTGCTCTTCGTTTTACTGCATCGCAAAAGTAATCGTAAAAAGGAAGGCGCGATCCCAACTATGTTTTGAATCTTACCGAATACAATTCCACGAAAGTCTTCACGATAAGGTTCGCACGATCTAAGAATCTGCACCAGCCGCAAGAATTTGGGCGTCACGTTGAAACCTCGAGAGTTCGGGTCTAGATTGGGCATTGTGAACGCCCAATTCTTTATTGCGTCCCTGATTTTAGCCTTGGTTTTATTGAGAATCTCAAGAGGACTATCATCATCCTCCTCTTCAGAATACAGAGAAATATCGACGTCGATGGTTCTGAGCGCGCGACGCCAGACGAGATCTGCGGCGCACGTCCCCACTTCAGCTCCGACTCGACGCGCCTCTTTGAATTGGCGCCGAAAGATCTTCTCGGCAGGGTCGAGGGAGAGGATGCGCTGGAAGAGTTCGGTTTCGGTCGACGGTCCGTGCAACTTGTCGTATACCAAGACAACTTCATTGGGGCAGCAAGACGCGTCTGGTTCCACAATGATATCAAGAGCGTCCACTTTGACCTTTTTCAAAGGTGGGGCGAGGCTCGAATCAATAGAAGCTTCAATTTGAGAACGCTTCATGGATTGAGCAGATGGCACAGAGGGCTGAAAATCGACGGGTGGAGCTGGTTCAACAGATGAGGACGCGCGCAAAGACTCGCGCGGAACACTGCTGCTTCCAGATCGACCGAGATTTTCTTGGCCATCGTTGGGCTTCACCTGGTCTTTCCATTGTTTTTTCCATGCCCGATTCATGTGACGCAGCAGAGAAAGGTGTGAATGGGGACTGTGAGTGCTCCCAAATAGGTAATGGTCGACCAGGTCAAGCCAAGCACGAGCATACAGCACCAATGCGCTCTGACGAGGTTCCGTCTCTTCGATGAATCACGCTTCGCTGGTTCATTACCTTGGAAATATTGAAAGCGACAGTTCAGATAAACCGATTCCACGGAGGTAGGATCTACACGAGATATTGTTCCGCGAGTTCATTTATAGGTGCCCGGCAGACGTGTTGAATCTGCTCCTTGCCTCCCTGCCTCCTTACCCACGACTGGATTTTTACAGAGAGAAGCCGACATTGATGCGCCCAAAGCTATACTGCGGCAACTCCGACGCAGTCCGACACCGCCAAGTTCTCCAGAATTGGACACCGACCAAAGTCCTACTGCGGAGGATGAACCTCCAACTCACCAAAGAAGACCGAGTCTGTCCTCGTTGACTTCTTCTGCATCCTCCATTCGATCCTTCGGCTCCTCCTTACTTCAACGCCGCCAAGATAAATCTCATTCTTCTTGGAAGGAACCGCAGGCAAGTATAGCGATTGTTTTGCGCACTTCAAGTCCTGAATTCCTCAGCCATTTGAAGGTAAACTTGAATTGAATTCATCCCAGCGATGCCGAATTTATTCCGTGTACCCAAGTTCTTCGTGCTGTCGAAAGGTGCGTCTGGTTTCAACTTTCTCCTTGGCTTGAATCATCTTGTGCTTTTTATTCTAGGAAAGACGTCATGTATCTGATGGAAATCCGCGACAGAGCATTCCATGTGCGCATTGTAATATTCATTACGGGCGACTCTGAATGTCCCCAGCTTCTCGTCCGCATGAGTGGTGGAATAACACCATTATTGCACGCCATGCGACTGGGTCAATCACATCGCGAAGTAGCAATAATTCTACTCGGGTTTGCGCGCTTTTCAGCCTGTCCAATGCCATCACCAACGCATAGATGTAGGGCCTTTTCGCGGTTTGTCAACAACATCGAAGAAGAAGAAATGCAGAACCCCCGCACCCGGATGACTTTGAAAGCGCTTCGTAACGTCTAGCCCTCATCAGAGAGTTGAAAGCTATTAATGGTTGGTTGCAGGTACTAATCTCAAGCTTGCCATTGATTATGGATTGACAAAGACTCAAGGGAGCGATTTAACCGCGTCTTTCCTGCAAACGTACTAGTGTTCTGTTCTGCCTTGCAATACCGCATCTCACCGTATTTCAGACTGATCATGAGCCAAGGCGAAAGTTGGGTTTTAGGACAGGCTGTGAACGTTGGCCTTGCGCTAAGGGCCGGTACTGAGGGACATCCCGTCCAAACAGCAGATTCAGCTGTGCGCAAGTTCGCTACGCGGGAACTTGGAAAGGCCGATCTGATTGCGTCCCTTGCTGATTAGTGAGTCGAGTTTTCTTCTGCTTTCCTCATTGACACGTTTTACAGCATCGCCAATGCAACGGCCGATCTTTTGTGTGTCTTTTTTTCTGCCTCGATATTCTCATTACTGATCCGCCTACAGGATGATGGGAGCTTGGTCCAACGCCTGCGAAGTCTTGGAACTTGGTCAAATTCCCGTGAGTTGTTGCGCACCAATGTTCTCGTGCCTGAAGAACTATAACGCGAAAACAGACCTACTATTTTGCAAGAGATGACCGCGTGTACAAGGCCTTTGTTGAACGACTAGATGAACACAAAACCGCGATTCAAAACAAGTTGTCCCGGCGGTTAAAGTGGCAGCTGAGGGTTCTCAGAGCGGTTCTCGAGGGTAGAACAACCACCTACAGAGTCAGTCCGTTTAGTCTGACCGCAATATTATCCTGACGGTCTGTAGAGCAAAGTGGAGCTTTTGGCAGGAGAACTGGATGAAGGTGAAGGCGTATAGCTGATTTCACTGGGCCGTTTTTCTCCAACTTTCTTCGGGTTCTTTTCTTTCATTATCTTTCTTTACATACGAGCATTGTACTAACACCCACAGAGCTAATGTATCCATGTTAACGATATTCTCTCCATTCGGGTCTTGTTCCTGCTCGTAAAAGGTGCCCTGCTGGTCCAAGAATCCAACCAGTTGCGTGGCGTATCATCGAGCATACATTGATTCCTTTGAAATGCGCCGTCCTTGCCAGCGTTGACTTCTTTGTGAAATTCTACGGCGCTGGCCTGATATGTGCCATCAGGATCCTTATGGAATCCCGAAAACGAGGATACATCCCCCATACTTGATGTAATTTTTTTAATTAAACAAATCGAGTTGTTTCCACCAGCAGAATATGCCAACCGCAATCAAGTTCAAGACTGCCAACCCCAAATCGAGTTGGATGACAATATAGACCCACAAGGTAACGAGTGGAGGGCACTGACTCGGGTTTAGCATCGACAACTGCACTGACTGAAACTTTTTACCTGTCGGATATTATCTAAATAGCCTCCCCGCTTTAAAAGAAATAGCATTCTGGATCCAGCAGCCGACCCTAGGAGAAACAGTAGTAGCTGCACTCTCGCATTGCGCTTGTGCCGCGATGCTGACGACGGAATTCAATTTTCGGCAAAGATTGTTCAAACTACTTACTATAAAAAATGAAGAGAGAGAGGACTGCAAGCCGTTGAGCTACAAATAAGGAGAAAAAGTAAACATACTTGGAACTCCTTCAATCAGTCTATCCGCTATAGTTTTCAAGTTGACCTCTTGTCCGTATTGGTTGTAAATCAAGCTGTTGTTTGTGTCAAATCGCTTTGTTGAGGAAACAGATGGGACCGACATTTGCATCAAGAGGAGGAGGGAGCTGCACGGGACAATGAGAAGCAAAGCGGAGAATATTTCTGGTAACGCGTCAGATTGTCCGGTGAACCTGCAGTCCCGCGACCACAGTACCTTCGCAAAGTGACAATTCGTCTTCGTCAGATGGGGTTTCGACTTCTCTGAGGGCACCAGATTTGAGAATACCGGACTCATTGATGAGTCGCCATTGCTCCTCCTCAGAAATCTCTACGGCGGGCTTGGTCTTGGGACTCTTGGCTTGCGAGCGTGAACGCATTGCGAAAGTTCGGGACGTGCGTCAGCGGCTTTACGTGTGGTTACGTACCCAACAAAATGTCTGCTTCAAACGACGATCTGCTTCAAATTTTGAACGCTCACGGACAGGATTTTTTGAACTCCTTCTCTCTCCCTGCTTCCACTTCCAGCAAAAAAAGAAAATCTGCAGACAACCCATCTCGTGCTGCGAAAGTCGCCAAACTTCAACCCCCAGAGTCGGACGAAGAAGACGAATGGACGGGGATCCAAGTCGATGAGTCGGAATCCGGAGAGGACACAGGCAGTGGTAGGTGTGCCGGGCTCCCATTACGCCTTTCTGAAGGGCTCCTTGTTTTCTAGAGTTCGAGCAAGAAGACGATGAATTCACGTCTGCTCCGACAAACCAGAATGTCGTAGTATTCTCGGAAACGAGTAGTAGACCCGGGCCATCTGGACTCTCCCTGGCTCAGAAGAAGGCATTCATGGTGTGTTCCAACTGACGCTTCACATGGAGCATTCGCTCATGGACGTACCCAGTCTTCGAAAGTCTCAAAGCTGAGGGAAGATCCTGGGGCCCCACAACCAGAATCGTCCGCAGTGGAGGATGAGGAAGAACGGTAACAGATAATCCCGCGCATTAAAAGACACTCTCTGATACGCTATGGAAGGACGAATGCTCAAAATGATGCTCTACTGCATCGTTTGGTCCATACCAAAATACTTTCGGGGTCTTTGAGTGCAGATTTAAACATGACCCCAGCGCACCGCCGGAAAGCACTCGCAGGCAGAGTCTTAGAACTAACAGGACAAGCAAAACTCGGCAAAGGCGAAAAATTTGTCAGGGAAGGGGAACGCAACAAAGCCGCCAAACGCGTTCGCGAAGGAATGCTGGACAAGCAAAAAGAGAGACAACAGCAGCAATTGGAAGAGGTACGATCACTGTTTCAATAGCTTCGTATCGTGACAGACTTTGGTTTAGGCTAAAAATCTAGGCAACTATCACCCTACGATCAAGAAATTGTTCGAATCTACAGGAACTTCCAACGCTCCGAAGAAAAATCGAGAGCGAGGGTTAAAAATGGGAGTGGGCAAATTCAGTGGAGGAATGCTGAAGCTCAGCAAGGAGGAGATAAGTCGTGTTCAGGACGGCCCACAAAGAGGAAGGGGACGGGGACGAGGACGTGGGGGAAGAGGAGGAAGAGGGGGGAGCTCGCGCGGACGCAGCTAACCGTTTCTATTCTGGACGACCGAAGGGCATTCTAGTGAACGAAAATTCAGTGCTCATCGCGAGCTTTTGCGCGCAAAACTTACATGGGGATTTGACGACCCCTTCTGTCAATCAAGACAATGGTCGGCAGTTCGCTCCGATTGTAACTTCTTTCCGAATCCGACCTGCAGAAATATTAATTGAAGCTCGAAGGAGTTGGACTCGCCGATCTCACAGTTCTGAGCCATATAATTCGGCCGATCTGGACCGGGGATTGCGGCGTCCACTTCTTCCATGACCCATTCCTTCGTCGTCGCGACCGCGGCGAGAACTGCGGTGATTTGTATCGCCCCTCAGACGGGAACTTCGCATTTCACTCGGCCTATACTCAATTCCAGATGTGAAACACAGAAGATGCGACAACACTCGCCTGCGTCCATCATTGAAATCGCCAACTCTACAAACTAGTCAGGATGGGCACGAACCAAGAGCTGCTTCGCGATTTGCCTCGTAATTTCATTCCCGTCTTCGTCTTGAAATATCACATCGACTCCTTTGGGAACGATATAATAGGTACCATCGGCCGCGTTGGAGGATCGGGAATGATGGTGAGGGGACGCCTAAGACGTGCAAAGGGTTTGTAATACATTGAATGCGACCGCACAAGACCCACCTCGGGCGAAAAATTTCTTTGTGTAGACCGAAGAGAAGGCCTCCACTCCGGAGATGACTCCTTGAGAAGACCATTGGATGGAGGAAATCGATTGGTTAAAATAATCTACCGTCGAATGGGGAGTCATTTCGGAGCTATGTCGGGAACCAGCTTCATAGCGATGAAATGGCTAAGACCAGTCAATATTGACCAACCAACAGGCACAAGACGGACCTCGGGGGATACAGTTCGATATGTGGGTCGGAGTTCGGGTGAATCCCTCCACTGTGGCGGTACCTCCTAGGACAGAGTACTATCAGCGAAATGAAATTGCCTAAAACCAAGAGCTTGCCTTAGAGTGGATACTACTAGTAGCCTCTTCGCTCTGAAAAGCACCCTCGGGGGAACTCCGAAACGGCGGCTACGATGGGATGAGTGTTTTGCATAAAATGGGCAGAGGGTGGGCCAACAGTAGGGAGCCTGCGAGGCACGTAACGCGGGGACTCTCGCCAGCCTGAGGCCAACTACGAAATGAGAGGAGAAATCATGCATGCGATCTTGGCGTTACCTGCGAAAGAGGGCTTTCCATATCGTAGGGCATCTCATTTCGAAACAATCCCTCCTCCCGCGGCCCAAATATCGGGGATTCTATGTGGGAAGAGTAATCGTCGTCGGGAGGTGGGTTTGGATTTTGAGGGGAATCGGCGGGGAAGGTCTGCTCGTACTCTCTTAATGGACTGCCATCAAGGTTTTCTCGTAAACGGCTGTAAGGTGCTCTTGCGGCGGACGGCGCCTCCAGAGTGGGTATTGGACTCCAGGGTCTGTCTTGACCCTGTGGTTCAGTCAGCAGGTTCGGTGCACTTCTGAAGCCCGCATTTCTGGCATCAGGGATCTGAATTCCTGATAAGGACCTCTGTAATGGTCAACGACAATTCGGAGACATTTTCAATAGCTTACAGTTTCCTCAGGCTACAAATAGGAATATCAGCGATTAGTAAATCAGCTTAATTGTTACTCAAACCTGGTACCCTGGCGCACAGTGCTTCGTTGTTCGCCGCTTGAGTCGTCTACGCTTTGGGACGGAACCATTAGAGAAGCGAGCGCCGATCTCGGCTTCCCCTGCGCTTTGGGACGACGAGTTGGCGCCGAAAGCTTTGAACAGGTTGAAAAGATGCATAGAGGAAGGGAGGAAGTGCGCTGGAGTGACAATTCATGTTTTCGTATTTAGGCGTTGAACCATGCGGAATACACGAGTCAGATGCCAGCCCGCAGCAGACAGGCTATATGCTTAAGGAGGCGTTCACATATGACGCGGTTCAATTGGTATATTAACAAACATTGAACGAGGACGGGAGAACAGCGTGTCGTGGTTAC
The DNA here is from genome assembly GCA_014925785.1 of Mycena galopus ATCC 62051. Taxonomy (NCBI): domain Eukaryota; kingdom Fungi; phylum Basidiomycota; class Agaricomycetes; order Agaricales; family Mycenaceae; genus Mycena; species Mycena galopus. The sequence goes on along the minus strand of WIQG01000010.1, from coordinate 155,218 downwards.
AGGCCGGCCAGAGCATATTTTTCGGCGCGCTGGAGCTGCTTCACTTGACCCAATGCATGGACGACCTTGGAGATAGTGTCGGCGACGGATCCGATCAAGGCGAAATCCGCTTGCGCCGATGTCAAAGACCCCAGTCTCGCCGTTAAGGTGCGAAGAGTCAATTCGAGTCCTTGGGCCGATTCATCTATGGTTGAAAGCATCGTGTTGGTTGGCGCCTGCAAACAGTGAGTATCGGGGCTCGTGTACTGTTCTAAACACAGACCAAGGGGATTTGGTCCGCATGAATATTCGCAGGAGGAGCTGGCAGGATCTTCATGTCGTTCATTTCGGTGAATAGGCTCGGTTTAATTGGACGGCTCACCTGTGGGGTTGTCGAGCTTGCTTCAACGCGCAGCGCATGGGTGGGATCCTGTCCCTAATTTCAGAAAGATGTTGGATAGGAAACAAATATTGCACCCACTTCAATTTCTTCTTCTCGAGCCTTACCTTTGTTGCTTGCAACAGGTGTGGCCTCCTCTTGAAGCGGATTCTCGGGAACCAGACGCTCTCGGCCGGCCCAATCGATTTCGGTAAGGTAGACCGTTTTACAAATGACACATTCCTACCCAAAGTTCAGCCAGGAATATGTAGGAAAGAAACATCGTCAATTAGACCTTGCGAGGATCTTTTCCTCCACCAAAATTGGGCGGTCTCACGAGAGGGACGCCAAAACAGCGGTCGTTTGGACATTCATCCGCTAGCATTGCCCAACCCTGCGATCAAGTCCATAATGTTTAACGATAGCCTTGAATTCATAGCCATCTCTGCCTACCTTGAGTAATCGCTGGCCAAGTTCAGCAGACGCTTCATCCGACTGTTGCCTTCTTCGCCTGCTTTCTTCGGTTTCCGGAGGGGGTGCGAATGTAGGAGAGCTTAGCGTACTCGACACTTCGGTCGGGGGTGTTGATGGACGCGAAAAATGGGTACTGGATGAACTAGCGGAAGTGACATCGGGTTGAGGTGCCAAAGGACGAATCGCTACCATGAGGCGGTTGAATGATGTTCACGACACAAATCAAATGGTGCCTACAGTCGGGACCACCGTCGCAGCTGGCACAAAAGTGAACCACTGGCGATTTCGCGGCAGGAGATCGCATTAAAGGGACGCTACAACCCGCGTTCGGACATGTACTATCCGTCAAAACCTAGTTTTCGCCGGGTTGGGTGGATAACATGAGAATTTTTTAGGATTTACCCATCCTTTCATCATGTACTCGCCCAGAATGCCCGAGACATCATCTCTGGACATTGTGAGGAATTGAAGCGCGACAACGAGGTTACCGGTGCTGAAATTGAAGCGTGAGAAAGAGAGAACGCGTGCGAGGCTGCAGGCCAACAGATAGAAACACACTGGACGATCGGCCACGACATCTGATCGAGTAATTCCCAAATTTGTCCTTTGACGTCGCGCGATGAAGTTGCGACAGTACTGGCCTCAGTGTCTGTTCGCTCTCCTCGTCGTCGCTCTAGAAGGTTCGAAATGGGTTAACATTAATGCTACCCCGCTCAAGAGCCCTGGCTGGACCAACGAACGGAAACTTGCGGCTCGGTTGGTTCAATCTCGAATTGGCGAACTGAAATCCTGAGGCGATGTATTTCAGCGAGAAAGTTCGTGAACTTTGGTATCATGGCTTCAATAATTACATGTCGTTTGGTTCGTGTTCGTGACGAACTGGTTGTGCAACACGTCTAACGCGAGACGTGTAGCATTTCCATTGGACGAGGTCTCTATTTCTCTTGTGTCAGACAACCCACAATTTACGTGTATCTAGCTGCGTCCACTCTCATGTACAGGGCAAGGCCCCGATTGGGATCATCCGTGAGTAAGTTCTTCTCCGCACAAGTCTATCTGTACACTCAAATGACGTGTAGTGAAAATTATGCGGCCAACGATGTCGCGGGGAATTTCTCACTCACATTAGTCGATGTGCTGGATACGCTGGTGGTTCTCGATGATGGGGTTGGATTTGAACAAGGTGGGTTTGCTGCATTTGCCGGTGGTTCTCGAATTAATTTCGATTTGAATAGCCGTGAAGAACGTTATTGAGTGGGTATCATTCGACGTCAACACAAGGCCTCAAGTGTTTGAGACCACAATTCGTGTACTGGGCGGACTTCTGTCGGGCCATATTTATGCGAGCCAAGAGGGGCAGCCATTTTTTCTGCCGTGGTACCGAGGGGAGCTCCTCGAAATGGCCCACGATCTTGGCAAGAGACTTCTTCCGGCATTTTCAACACCCACTGGGCTGCCATATGCCAGGGTAAATGTCATATCCATGACCAGCGTTACCCAGGCTTATGCATTCCCCTTAAGATAAATCTCCGTCACGGTATCTTGAAGGGGGAGGGCATCGAAACATGTCAGGATATTCGGTTCTTGTGAAGCCCTCCCGAGCTCAACTGCTAGCAGGTTCTGCTGGCGCCGGATCTCTACTTCTGGAATTCGGAACGTTGAGCCGTTTGACTGGCGATGACCGATTCGAGAAGGCCGCATATAAAGCCTTTTTTGCTATCTGGAATCGCAAGAGCGATATTGGATTAGTGGGCAACACTATAAATATACGGACCGGGGTTTGTCTCTCATTTTCCTAGTTATCATGACCTTTCTCAACTGGCTTGGTAGGCGTGGACCAAGCCAGACGTCAGTGGAATTGGTACGGGCGCCTTCGATTCATTTCTGAAAGTGGCTCATTCGATGATGCAGGCGCCGGAATTGATTCCTTCCACGGTAAAACAGCCTTGACTTTCGAACCCAATTAGCCTAACAACCTTGACCAGAATATGCACTAAAGTGGTATATTATGAGGTTCGGATCTCTCTCTGTGACGGACTCGTTACTCAATATCACTTAGCGGTAGTGCATGTAACATATGTTTCTATTTTATTTCTCAACAGTTATTTTTTCAGGTGATGTAGAGTTTCTGGACGCATTTGACGACAGTTATGCTGCCATCATGAGATGGTCTCGGGCACCCGATGGCTTCTGGGTACGCCTACTACTGGATGTGCTATCCGAACATTGACCTTGCCCCTAGTATCGGCCTGTACATATGAACAGCGGCGATACGGCTTACTTCTCGGTGGATTCGCTCTCAGCCTTCTGGCCAGGGTTACAAGGTACGGTGGCGGTACAGGTAACCTTACTCGCTTCCATCCTCACCAACTTTTCAAAGTTTTGGCCGGGGATGTACAAAACGCCATCAAGCTTCATATGATGTGTGAGAACGCTTGGTTTCGAGTCCAGCTTCGAGCTGAAACTTGGTGTAGACTATAACCTATGGCGGAAATATTCAGGTCTCCCAGAAGTATACGACACCAATGCCGGAGTGGCTACGTCCCATCACTATCCTCTTCGTCCGGGTGAGTTTTATCTTCTTCGCGCGATCTTCGCTGTTGTTTGACGTCGACGTAGAATTAATCGAGTCGACCTGGTACTTGTATCGGGTCAGTCGTCAGGCGATTCAGCAATAGTTGTGGTGGTTTAATGTCTGTTTTTTAGGCCACGCGTGATCCATTCTATCTCGACGTCGGGGAGCGAATATTTTTCGACATAACTACTCGTGCCAAGGTGCCATGCGGTTTGACAGGCATTAAGGATTTAAGAACGAATTCCCGCGACGACAGAATGGAGTCTTTCGCTCTCTCTGAAACGCTCAAGGTAAGCCTTGGCACTCTTTCCTGAGAATATCCCCCAACATTGGCCGCAGTATCTCTTCTTATTATTCGATGAAGAGAATCCCCTGCACAAAGACGACTCTAACTATGTATTCACCACGGAAGGTCACCTCCTGACGCTAGGAAGACAACATCTCAAGCCGACCCCCCTTGGTCGACGAAAGATGCGAACCATAGAGAATCACCAGTGCCCGGCCTATCATCCTTTCAGCCCAACCGGAAAATATGGTCTCACGCTGGGCGTACGGTCCCGCGGTGAAGTTGATTACGCTCGCGAGCTCGTCGCTCAGCCGGCAAGCGACATGGACCAGGATGCATGGTCGGCGTGGGGCTGGTGTGAACGACCAGTAGTTGATCTGTTCGTGAGTCCGGGGCAGCTCGACCTCACGTATGTATTGATAAAGCATATCCTAGGCATATGACTTCATTTTGTCCGCGAACTCCAAGTCCGTAGCCGAGGATTTGAGTCCGTCTCGCCTGAAGCTGGACCTGGTGGACAATGGGTTAATCGTACATAATATCACGGGTGAGTCCGGGGCAGCTCGGCCTCACATGTATTGATAAAGCATATCCTAAGGCATTCGCATCCACATCGTGCAGAGGTATGTTATCCCACGCCTCATGAGACGTGCGTTGCTTATGCTGTGTCTAGATTGGACGGCCAGGGATACGATGTCCGAAAATGTGAGACGCGTCCAATTGCTTTCACCATTCTTCGGTTCTCATTCTTTGACTCCAGTGGGCCACTACGATGTCCGGGCAGGCCACATAGTATACATCAACGATTCTTCGATATTCAGCCCTGCCGACCCCTTCGAGGACGGAACTGGCGCCCGGGCGCTCGATATCCCGCTGCGCTTCTTCACACAATCCACCGATCCACTATCAGAGGCGCAGACCGGGCTAACAGACCTGCTAAATATGATGGACGTCCTCACGACGGGCTACACGGCGCTGTTCGGCGCGGAACTAGGCGCCCCCGCCGCGGGCGACGCGCCGGAACTGCGCATCCACGACCAGAGCGGGGTCCCGGTCTATCGCGACGATGAGAACGTGTTCGGCTGCTCCCCGTACGAGCAGCCGCTGCAGGACGCGGTGATCGTCGTGCAGCGCGGGGAGTGCACGTTTTTGCAGAAGCTGCTTATGGCTAGGAACGCATCGGCCGCGGGCGTGCTCGTCGTCAGCGACGAGGACCAGGCACTGAACCCGACCGCGGACGCGAAGGAGCTCGAGGAGGCGGGGGACATCACGCGATGTGGGCTCGCGGTTCTGCCGCCAGCCGTGGGCCAGCTGGTGCATGAAATGCTGGACAGCGCGGAGGAGCGCGGAGGACAGGTTATGCTGCAGGTCGACCCCGAGCGGCTTTCAGCGGCGCCACCCGACGTCGTGCACGAGGCGGCGAAGGAAAAGGAGAAGGTGCACAAGATACTGTATCTCAACGGCCATGCGCTGTTGAACACACGACTACTTGTCTAGTTGGTTAGTTATCTACATAATTTTATCGTCGAATCTAGCCATCAGTCGTCGGATTGTACAATGGAATAAACCTCGGCGTCTAGCTTGGCGCCGCCCTTGAGGAACATGAGCTCTATGATGAAGAGGTATTCGAGCGTTTTCCCTCCTTGCTTGGCGATGAGTTCGCCTGCGGCCTTTGCAGAACCCCCTAGCACGCGTGGGCTGAGTTACGAACGTTCGTCGAATGGCGATAATAAATACAGACCTGTTGCGATTAGGTCGTCGACGACAATGACTGTCTGTCCAGGTTGAATCGCATCGGCCTGCATCTCAAACGAGTCCTACCCAAAAATTATTCATTGGTTCGTTTGCAGTGAAGGAAAAGCAACTAACCGTGCCGTACTCTTTCTCGTACGACGCAGAGACACATGCGCCGGGAAGTTTTCCCTGCTTGCGCACGGGAACGAACGCAGCGCCGAGCCTCAGCGCAATGATAGGCCCCAGCAAGAACCCGCGCGCGTCGAGCCCGACGATAACATCAATCTTTTTGCTGGGCGCGGCGGCGATGGTGTGCGATGTGATGTGGTGCAGAAAGTGTGTTATGAGCGTCTCGAACGCGAGCGGGTTGCGCAGGATCGGGAAGATGTCCAGGAACACAATCCCCTAAGTACGCGTCTGTAAGCTCGCGTCGTGCAATAGACATGGTACGCTCGACCTTCTTGGGGAAGTCGGGGTGGGCAGTTAGCTGGCTCTTGATATACTCGACGTCTGACATGGAGGTAAAGAATCAAGAGGTATTTCGATCATGCATGCTCATAGATTGGGTGGTCGTAGCATAAGGCGCATGTAATAAAGCGGACGAGTAAGCTACGACAGAAATTACACCTGCTCCAACACCTCCGGCTCCTTGAAGTCCTTGGCTATGCGCGTGCCCGTCTCCTGCAAAGGCGCCATCACATCAGAGTCTGAAAAAAAAAACAGTAAAAGAACAACTCACGTCCGTCGTCTCACCGTGCAGCTCCATCAGCTTCGAGACATCGAACTTCGGTGCCTTGAGGATCTTCGCCTTTCGTACGTAGACGTTCTGGAGGGGGTAGATACTCCGTGCCGCCTTCTCAATCTCGCGGCCAATAGCCTCGGGCACGAATTTGTGGACGAGCTCCTTGAGGTCACAGGAGGTAGCTTCGCGGGTCATGATCTCGAACATCTTCTTCCGGATCTCGCGGATCTGGGAAGACTGTGCGTAGGTGGTCTTTCGGACCTGGGACGGGCGCCGCTTGGTGAAGCCGATGGCGAAGAGGCGGAGGAGGTAACCGTCGGTGGTTTTGACGTCGACGTGTGCCTCGATGAGGGTTTGCCATTTGCGGACAAGGGAGCGGAGCTTGTCGGACGTAAAGTCCATGCCATGGAAATTCGTGAGGCAGTTCTTGCCCTGGACCTCGTCGACACGTAGTTTGATTTTGCGGAAGGACTGCTCCTCGTCCTTGTTGAGGTCTGCCAGCGACACCTCGACGATGCGGCCCTTGAGGGAGTCGTTTGCGTTTTCTGGAAAACCAGTGAGCAGGCGCCGGACACACGGGCAACGAGCGGGTACGCACTCAAACCCTGCGACCTGTTGACGAGGGTCTTGCCGACATTCCGGACCTCAAAGATGGACGGGGCCTTGATGTCATACCATTCTATACCGTAAAAAGTGAGAACGACGCCGAAATGGGGCTCAGCGACGCGTACCCTTGCGGGAGAAGGGGTCCACGACCTTTTTCTTGATACCCTTTTTACCTTTTGAGAGGCGCTTGTTCTGCAGAGGGATGAGACACGGAGGAGAACGAAGAAGACGCAGAAGGTACCTTGCCTACGGCCATGGTGGAGGAAAGGGAATAGGGCTGGCCTGCCGGCGAGTTTTGAGGAAGAGAGCGAGATGGATGGCTTGTGGGAAAATCACTTGGGTCCTGTATTAGTTGGTCACGTTTCAAATCTCAGCGCCATACTCTCGGCCGAAGCAAGCCGACCCCGATACCGCCGAAAGTCCGAACACACCTCTCCTCCAACCACCATGCTCCGCTCAGAGTTCTCGGATACTGCAGACGCGTATATTCACAGCCATCCCGACAAGGGCTGGACATGGCACGATCACCCTGTGCGCTGCTCGGCGTCTGCTCCATCTTGTACTCAGCGGGTGTCTAGTCTGGATATGGTTATATGGCCCGCTCTTGTCAGCACACCCGCCGCTCTGCAGTCGAACCCGACGCCGAAACCGACGGAGATGACGCGACAGCAGCGACACCAGCAGAGACTCTGACGTGCAAGCAATACGTTGTCTACTCGGCGACATTCCAAGTGCCCGCCTTTTATTTCACGCTGCACGACGCGGGTGGGTAGTCTGTGCTACAAGTTGCGCGTCACCTCTCAGTATGTCCAGGCGGCAGTCCTCTAGCGCTCGACCACCTTGTCTGCACCACCCTCTTCCATCGCTTCGCCTTTGAAGGGACAGAGAGCACGTCGTTTGGAGTGAGTTTGCCTGGGTCTGCGTTCCCGCTCCTCTCGCAGGGGGATCATCCCACCCTCGGAACGCCCTGCTGGCACTTTCATCCGTGTGAATCAGCGACTGCAGTGGATGAGGTTATGACCGAGCTCGGAGAGCAGCGGACTTTGCGGTGGCTCGAGACTTGGTTTATGGTGCTCGGGCAGGTAGTTAGCATGTGATCCCGGAAGGGACTTGTATTCGATTCCGAGAGGATGCGCGTATGTAGCAGAAATAAATAACTTTCCCTATTACTCGCTTGGAGTCTCGACCCGCCAAAGTACTGGCCACCACAATCTCCGTAAATCAGTCGTACGAGATCGCGATTATCGGATGTTATTTCATTCCAGTCGCAGTTTGCTACTTAAGCAGCATATCCACTCGCTTACTCCCCGTCTTTCTCGCACAATGGTATGTTTCAAGTTCCGTGTCTGTGGTAGCCTAACACTTTTTGCTGCAGGTCCACGAAGCAGTCATCGTCGCCGCATCTCGCACACCCGTCGGTTCTTTGAACGGCACCCTCAAGTCCTTCACCGCAACCCAACTCGGCTCTGCGGCACTGAAGCACGCTCTTGCCTCGAAAAACATCGATCCCGAAGTCGTCGAGGAACTCTACTTTGGCAATGTCGTCCAGGCCGGCGTAGGCCAGTCACCCGCTCGCCAGGTCGCCCTCAACGCTGGTCTCAGCATCTCCTCCGATGCAACCACCATCAACAAGGTCTGCGCGAGCGGCATGAAATCCATAATCCTCGCCGCCCAGAGCATTCAACTTGGCGACCGCAGTGTCGTCGCTGCCGGTGGGATGGAGAGCATGAGCAACGCGCCGTAAGTTTGCTGCAAATGTCGGCGATCCTGCATTAAATTACGCGCCAGCTTCCTGATCCCGCGCCAAAACCCCGCTTTTGGCAAATTCACCGCCATCGATTCACTCGAGAACGACGGTCTGTGGGATGTATACAACAACCAGGCCATGGGCTGTTGTGGTGAATCCGCTGCCGACAAGCTCGGCATCACACGTGAATCTCAGGACGAGCACGCGATCGAGTCGTACCGCCGCGCAGAACGCGCATGGGCCGCCAACGCATTTGCCGCCGAGATCGCGCCCCTCACCGTCAAGGGCAAGAAAGGCGACACCATCGTCAAGGAGGACGAGGAGTACAAGCGTGTCATCTACGAAAAGGTGCCCAGCCTCAAGTCCGCCTTCAAGCAGGGCGGAAGCATCACCGCAGCCAACTCTTCTCCCTTGAATGATGGTGCCTCGGCCCTCGTGCTCATGTCGGCGGCCAAGGCAAAGGAGCTCGGGTTAACACCTCTCGCCAAGGTTATCTGTGCGTCTGCTCGTTCCTGGCTGCCGCGCGTGCCGGTGATTCTCAACTAAGCTATATTTTGCAGCGTATGCCGATGCCGGCGTGGAACCCGTCGACTTCCCCATCGCCCCCACCGTCGCCCTCCCCAAGGCCCTTGAAAAGGCCAAGCTCACGGTCAACGACATCGCGCTCTTTGAGATCAACGAGGCCTTCTCCGTCGTAGTCCGCATCGCCGAAAAGGTGCTCAGCATCGACCCCGCAAAAATCAACGTGAACGGGTGCGTTTCTATTTCGAATTAGCCTGCAATCTGTTGTCTCATGTCGCGTTGATTAATAGTGGAGCTGTGGCCCTGGGACACGCGATTGGCAGTTCGGGCGCACGGATAGTGGTGTCTCTTGTGCACGCGCTCAAGTCCGGCGAGTACGGCGCGGCTGGCGTATGCAATGGTGTAAGTTTTCTTTACTTTCCCAGCTCAGCTTCCACTGACATGCCATCTATCCGTATTATAGGGCGGAGCAGCGTCGGCAATTATCATTCAGAAACTGTAACGTTACCGTCGCATGAGTCAATATAGAATTTTTTACAAACGCATTCATTCTGTTCTTTTGTAGCCCCCAACTGGCGCCGGCGACTGCTGTCCAGAAACTCTAACTTATCGTTATTCACACGCACCACAGAGAGTTTTAGCTGCAAAGAGAAAGCACCTATCATCATGAGAACGACGAGACCGCGCCGCGCCATCAAATCGCACTCATTTGTGCGCTTCGTCCCCACGTGCTCCACGACAGAAGTACCTTGGGCTTCGTTCGTTATCGGCGTGAGACTATATACATGTCGCGTTCCACGCCAGGATAGTTCGGTCGAACCACTTCTTGGATTCCTGCTGCTATGTCGGAAACAGAGAAGCGGTCCCTTGACGCGTCGGCGCGCGATGAGAAGGTTGCAGAGACCGTCACGATCAACTCGGTAGACGGCGATGAGGCGCTGCAGCTTGTGGGGACGGCGCGGACCACGCAGTTCAGCGAGGAGTTCAATCGCCGGCTCAGGAGGAAGCTGGTGGGTGCCAGCTGTAATCAGGAGCCTCATTCCTCACCTTACATTGTGCAGGATTTGCTGATCATCCCGTTGTGTGCTGCAGTCTATTTCACGCAGTTTCTGTGCGTCTATCGTTTCTTAATTCCAGTTGGAGATGCGCTTTACTGAGGCAGTACTTTCAGAGACAAGACGTCATTGAATTATGCGAGGTATCAATAATTTAATATGACCTTACAGACGCCAATGAACCGTTACTAGTATCATGGGCCTGCCGATAGTGGGACAGGTAGGCCGACGTCGCTGGCGGACGCCACCACACACTAACCAGCTTTGTAGCAATACAATCTTGTATCCGCCGCCTTTTACTTCGGTTTGAACCATACAACCTCTCTTCTTTTTCTGTCCGTAGGCTCAATTAACCCCAGGATTCCTCACGTTCGAGTTTCCCACGGTATACATCTCGCAGAAATTGCGAGTCGCCAAATACCTTGGTAACCAAATTTTTTAAGCGTAGGCGTCCCTGACAACTGAGCTCTGTTGCAGGCGTGAATGTATGTATTTGGGGCGCGGTCCTGATGCTCCATTCGGTCGGGACGTCGTTCGGCGCGTTCTTTGCCTTGCGATTCATCTTGGGTGATTTTTTTCCGTACCTTGCTGAGAATGTATATTGACGCGTGGAATTGTAGGCATGTGCGAATCTTGCGTCGCGCCGATTTTGATCCTCGTTATATCAATGTTTTACAAGAAGAATGAGCAGGTATGGATTCCTCTAATAATCCCAATTCTTCTTGTATTCACGTTTACCGCCAGGCTTCGCGGATTTCGTGGTTCTACGTGATGAACGGCCTGACGATGATTTTCGGTGGTTTCGTCGCATATGTAAGTCTATTCTGTCCACTTGACGGCGCTTTGGTTTTGAAGTCGTTCGTTTCTAGGGCATCTCATTCTATTCCGGCACCCGATTGGCGCCGTACAAGATCATCTATCTCCTCCTCGGCGCGCTCGCCATCATCGTCGGGATCTGCGTCCTCATCTGGCTGCCTGATTCTCCCGTACACGCGACCTTCCTCACCAAGGAGGAGCGCATCGCGGCGCTGGAGCGCGTGCGCGACGACCAGGGCGGGACGGAGAACCACCATATCAAGAAGGAGCAGATATATGAGGCCCTAACAGATGTTCGAAGCTGGTTGATCGTGCTTTCGACGCTCTTGAGTGTGTTCGGTTTTCGTGGGAAATGTCGCCCCGGTGTTCATTCCTCTTCTCTACAGCGAACATTCCGAATGGCGCCTTGAGCAATTGTAAGCAATCTTGACTTGTCGATGGTGTGTGAAACTCACAGGTTTTGTAGTCGGGAATATAATTATCAAGAATTTCGGTTACACGTACGTCAGCTTTTCTTCCTTTTGTTTCAAGTGTTGATTCCCTCTGGTAGTTCGAAGCAAGCATTGATTCTATCAACGCCTGGCGGAGCCGTTGCTGCTCTGTCGACTCTATTATGTGGGTGGTACTCGGACAAGAAAGTACGAATATTTTTTGGCACATGAGGCGAAGCTTACATTGCGAAATCAGTCCGAGAGAATGTTACCGATCGTGTTTGCATTAATCCCTACAATCGTTGGCGCCGGTAAATCTGATGAAAGTGTGGTTACGCATAATGTTGAATCGTTAATAGCCCTATTAATTGGACTGAATGACAGCGGCAGCCGAGGGGGCTTGCTGTTTGGTACGAATTGCTGCAGTTCTTTCTCTCATGCTACTGACCGCCGTCGCAAGGTGTTTATCTCATCGGTTCCTTCGGGTCTTCGCTTGTTCGTGCCTCAAGTTGCCGGTTTCATACGTAGCCCTGAATTTTTTCCCCCAGTCCACCATTTATGCGTACAATGCCAGCAACACGAGTGGACACACAGTAAGCAGCCACTCACCTCCGCCAACAATCTCTCACAATTTCTTCCACAGAAAAAGAGCACAGTAAATGCCATGACCCTAGTAGCATTTGCCGTAGGGAACATTGTTGGCACGGAAATATTTCAGCCTAGCGATGCACCGGCGTATATTCCCGGGAAAATCGCCATCATGGTGCTCCTCACAGTGCAGCTGGGAGTATCAGTGTTGCTTCGCTGGATCAACCTGAGACTCAACATCAAGAAACAGGCGAAGCTTGCGGAGTTGAAGGCACGGAATGGGTGGTCTGACGCGGATGTCCAGAGGGAGAGGGAGAAGCATGCCTTTGCAGATTTAACAGACAAGCAGTAAGTCGTAATAAAGGTCCCGCCAACAACAGCTGATGCTGTTGCAGGAACATGTATTTTGTTTACACAGCGTAACAAAGTTGTAACACTGAATAATGATCTTGCTAGCTATGAAGCACAGATTCTGGATTCCGAATACCTCAAAGTGCCTGACATTAGCGTGCATTGGTTGTGACCTTGGCACTCCAACAAAACTTATGCCTTCGAGACGAATGCACCCCATTATTTACCGTACACTTTTACCAGGCCTCCCCTGGGTTACCGACTGACTTGATAAGCTAGTTGAGGGAATGCATAAATTTATGCATTCCTAAAGTTATTTTTGGAATGCAGATCCTGCGCAGATCATTCAAAATGGCACGCACGTGATTATCGATTCTTTCTCGTACGCGCTCATTCATATCAAGTCTAGTCTACCTTCATCGTCGACACGATCAACTAGGAACGCCTCTAATTCGGTTTCCCTGACTGCATCTACTTGCATCTGTCGCCCTTCCGGGCTGTTCTTCTCATATATGGCCACCTATGGCCACCCACTATCATGATGCTCCACCGCCCCTAGCTGTTCCTAGCTGTCCGCCGAGATGCACCTTAGTTCATGTTTGTTGATTTTATGCCACCAATTACATGCCACCCGATTCTCGGCCCGAGCAGTCCGCTCAACGAAACGGCCGCGGCGCCCGAGCAACCCAGTTCACTCCCCATATTAAGAGTATCTCTGATTCTGTTCCCTACTTCTCTTTCCTTTCCCAGCCTAGCATCCATCCACATGGAGGAGGTAACGTTATCGCAATAGAGAATTTGACAAAACGCATTTCTTTTCTGGTGCGGCGGGCGACTGCTATTCGGCGATTGCAATCGCCACGTTACCCCACCCGGGGAAGCGGGAATTTTGAGTGGGTGTATGTGGGCGCGTCGATTTAGGAGCACACTTATTGGGTTGTCAGAACCCACGGTTCAACAGGAGCAGTTGATACCCGATGGGACCAAGATGGGAACTGCTATATGTGCCGCTTTCACACTAGCGAATATGCTTCGGTGCCAACACTGTATCCCCTCCTTCGCCCTCTCTTTCGCTTTCACTTGTTGCTGCGATGTCGGAAACAGACAAGGGCTCCCTTGACGCGTCGGCGTCCGAGGAGAAGGGCGACGAGACCGTGACGATCCACTCGGTGAACGGCGATGAGGCGTTGCGGCTCGTCGGGACGGCGCGGACCACACATTTCAGCGAGGAGTTCAATCGCAAACTGAGGACGAAGCTAGTAGGCGCCAAATGTTCTATGCACCAGTTTCTCTTACCTCATATGTACCGTTTAGGATCGGCTTATTATCCCGTTATGTGCTGCGGTCTACTTCACCCAATTTTTGTGCGTAATTTCAGTCCGAGGCGCGCTCAACTGAGGCAATTCTTCCAGAGATAAGGCAGCATTAAATTATGCGAGGTACCGGGAATCTAACCTTCAAGACCGTCTTAACAACTTCAACTTCTAGTATCATGGATTTCCCAATAGTTGGACAAGTAGGCCGACATTGCCAGCAGATGCCGCGTTGCGCTAACTGGCTTCGCAGAGATACAATCTCGTCTCGGGTGCATTTTACTTCGGTTGGACTACGCCAATTTATTTCTTTTTGAATTATTTCTCAAATTACCTCAGGATTTCTCTTGTTCGAATTCCCCACGGTGTACATCTCTCAGAAATTCCGAATCGCGAAGTACCTCGGTAGGCAACTTTTTGGTGATCACACATAGGTTTCACTTCTGTCGCAGGCGTGAATATATGTCTTTGGGGCGTGTTTTTAATGCTCCATTCGGTCGGGACGTCGTTCGGCGCGTTCTTTGCCCTGCGATTCATTTTGGGTGATTTTTTTCCGTACCTTGCTGAGAATATATATTGACGTGTGGAATTGTAGGCATGTGCGAGGCCTGCGTCGCGCCCATTCTAATTCTTATTATATCCATGTTTTACAAGAAGAATGAGCAGGCAAGGGCTGCAATAAAAACTTGTTCGTAGCATTTACCGTTCGTCAGGCTTCCCGGATTTCGTGGTTTTACGTCACGAACGGCCTGAGTCAAATTTTCGGCGGCTTCGTCGCCTATGTAAGTATACGTTGTATAGTTTGCGGCTTTGGTCCTCATGCTGTTCATTTTCAGGGCATTTCCTTCAACTCCAGCACCCACTTCGCGCCGTACAAGATCCTGTTTCTTCTGCTTGGTGCGTTGGCCATCGTCATCGGGATCTGTGTCCTTGTCTGGATGCCCGACTCGCCCGTGCACGCGATGTTCCTCACCCAAGAGGAGCGCATTGCGGTTCTAGAGCGTGTGCGAGATGACCAGGGAGGGACGGAGAATCACAGGATAAAGAAGGACCAGATATTTGAGGCCCTAAAGGATGTTCGGAGCTGGTTGATTGTGCTCATAACTTTCCTGGGTAAGCTCAACCTTCGTATTACTGATCCCGTGTTCATGTCATGTCAATTTTTTTTCTCTAAAAGCGAGCATCCCGAATGGCGCCTTGAGCAACTGTAAGCCTTCTTCCCTTGCTGACAACATTCGACTTACAGGCCTTCGTAGTCGGCAATATCGTTATTGAGGGTTTCGGTTACACGTAGGCCTGCACCATGCCCTTGGTTTTTTGAGTGCTAATTTTCTTGGTGCGCAGCGCCAAGCAAACACTGATCCTTTCAACACCTCTTGGAGCCATTGCAGCTGTGACTACCGTACTTGCCGGGTGGTACTCCGATAAGAAGGTACACATCCACATTTTATTGTGCACGGGCCGAAGCTTACAGTTCTCAAGAATTCGCGAATGGTACCGCTCACTTTCGCCTTGATTCCCACGATTGTGGGTGGCGGTAAGTCTGGGTCCAGGCCGCGGTATGCACTATACTGAATCGTTCATAGCGATCGTGGTTGGATTGGAGGATGGTGGTCGCCATAAAGGGGCCTTGCTGTTCGGTAAGGCCTGCTTGGTTGAACCAAATTTTCATGACACCGAACATCCTTAAGGGGTCTATCTGATTGGCACATTCGGTGCTTTCCTCGTGCGTCCCCTGGGCCTGGACTGTGCACTTGTTGAGCTCAACCTAAATCAAACATTGACTAGGCCTCCATCTACGCGTACAACGCCAGCAACACGAGTGGGAACACGGTTAGCCCTAGCAGATACTCCTCCACCCAAATATTTGACATCTTCTCCCAGAAGAAGAACACAGTAAATGCCATGACCCTTGTGTCGTTCGCTTTAGGGAACATTGTTGGCACGGAAATATTCCAGCCCAAAGATGCACCAGCGTACATTCCGGGGAAAATCACTATCCTGGTGCTACTCACTGCGCAGTTAGCCGTAGTGATATTACTCCGATGGGTCAACCTGCGACTCAATACCAAGAAACATGCAAAGATTGCGGAGCTGAAGGACCAAAATGGGTGGTCAGACGAGGATGTTCAAAGGGAGAGGGAGAAGCATGCCTTTGCAGATCTAACAGACGGACAGTAAGTCTTAACAAAGGCCCCGTCGACACGAACTAATGTCGTTGCAGGAACATGTACTTCATTTACACGGCGTAATGAGTAGCTGGGTTGCAAACCCAAACAACGAATTCTCAGTGACAGCGCTTATATTACAAATTGTGGCTTCAACGCAATAATTCTCTGACGAAAGAAGTAAATCCTATGAGCACAATAAAAGTGGAAGAGTTACCATCATCGTGATTAGCTCGCAGACTTGAAAGCGGTTTCATTGAGAGGGTCCCCGATTTCTGTGAACACAGTGGGTACGTTCGCCATCTGCCGTGGGGTTTGTGCGGGGAGCGTCAGGCGTAACTCACATGCGTTCGAACGGAAGGTGAAAGAGATGGCAAGGCGGGGAGTTTGTCCCAGATTGGAGATACGGGGTGAAGGCCGTTGAGAGAGGGGAGATGACGATGTAAGTACGAGGATATATTCTGTCCAAATGTTAATATAATCCTGCATTCCCTCGCTCTCATGCAGTGGTTCTGTATTCATGCCTGCCAGAATTAACCCGCGCGTTCATCCTACCATTCTCCCTCTTACCTCCCTCCTCTCATTCTCCTCCCTTGGATCTATGCCCCACACTAGTTTAGCATAGTGCTGGCCAAATATGATATAAATACGGAAAATGCCATATCATATTCATATCCATATCATATTCACTCCCTGGGGCCCGTATCGTATTTTTAGTGTATTGTATTCATATTCAACTGCCACTTGAATATTTTGAATATATCTAAATATGTTTTACCACGGATTCGGTCAAGAAAAAGGCATTGAAATTTGGTGGAACATGCTCTCAGAGTCAGAAATATAGAGTATGGTTTCTGTGAGTGTTGCACACTGGCTGTGGGATGGGGAATTTGGTGTGTGATTGCTTGGTTGTGAATTTTGATCACATCAGCATCATGACATTTGAACATTCCTCATGCAGCTCGAATGAATAGACAATGCCCCACGCTCCCCTACACTGCCGATGGAGCCAATTGGGGGGCCTGGGACACAATTTGAAGGTTAGACCATCTGTTTTGGCTCCACAAGCGGCAAAAAAACACAGATTGAGCATATTCAAATATAATTGAGTATGCTGGCAGCATATCATATCATATTCATATTGTATCATAGTCATATTCGTGCATATTCATATTCAGAAAGAGGTCTGGGGACTGTATCGTATTTGTATTTAGTTGAATATATTCAAAATATATTTTTCTGTATCGTATTTTTGGCCAGCACTAGCTTAGCATGCTCGTATGCACGCTCGACTTCTAGTTTTTGAAATTGAGATGGCATTTCGGCACCATTCTGACTGCTGTTCTTCGGCTGGAGCTTCCCAAAACAGTAATCATCCCAAATAGACTCAGGGGCAAAGACAAAATTTTTGCAACTTGTACTGCTAGAACGTCGGGAACAAGACTACCACTCGTCCAGAGACAACACAAACTTGGACATGTCCCCGCGGTTATGCGGCTATGCAGCTATGCTAGTTACTTGTCATATGGCGACTCCTTTGAAGATGTTGTCGCATTTTGGCCAAATCCGCCATGTCCCTCTTGCGCCTCTTGTCGAGTGCCGAGGGCAGTGGTGCCAAGTGGATCCGAACTTCACCACAGATGTCCTCAGGTGCGA
Source organism: Mycena galopus ATCC 62051 (assembly GCA_014925785.1). Classification (NCBI taxonomy): domain Eukaryota; kingdom Fungi; phylum Basidiomycota; class Agaricomycetes; order Agaricales; family Mycenaceae; genus Mycena; species Mycena galopus. The sequence continues at coordinate 137,796 of WIQG01000010.1, read as the reverse complement.
TCACTCCAGTATCCATGGCGGCGTTGACGCGCGCTTGATCCACTGCCCTGAGCTCGGTGTAGCCTTCCAGCCAACTACGAGGATTATTGTTCAGGCATGACACCAAATCCTGGACCAGCTCTGTATCTGTGCAACCCCAATGGGTCCAAGACCCACTGCAAAGGTTGTTATGAGGACACCTAAAAACCAACCGAACTATTCAAGCTCACTACTGCACTTGGCCCCTCACTGCGGGGTACTGGATACCTATATGTAGGGATCCTTGCTCTACTTTATCTTCATGCCAGGTCAGAATACTTCCCACAACGATAATGTCGAATCCGAACTGCAACAACCCACTGTAAAACAATATATCAGCTTCTATATTTGAGTGCATGACAAGATTTACCTGCTACACACACTGCACGACTGGTCGCCGCATACTCTACACAATATTTTGATGTGAGTGCAGCTCTGCTTGGGAACACCATGGATAAAAGCACCCAAAAGTAAGAGCTGCTGCCAAACAAATTGAGGCCATCACCGGCATGGTTGTGGTGCTGTACCTGAAGTCACTTCGGTATGCCTCCTTGCGTCTCTCACAAAAAATATGAAGGGCAGGGTGTCGGGGCGAGCTTGGCGAGGTACTAGGCACTTGCACGCATCTGGAAGGCGTTCACTCAGCTGATCAGATCCAGTTTCCTAGAACTTCTACTATAGAATATTGTGGGAACGAGGAAAGAACGAGCGTCAAAACTTTCACGAACTTCCGAATGCAAACCGCATTATTGAAAACTTGCTCATATGTAGAGCTTGCAAAAATTGCCTGAATAGCGCAGCTTATCATGCATCGTGGACACAAATGATCAAGACTGTAACCCCAACTGACGAAAGGAAAGACTCTCGTAAAAATCATTTTGAGCACAATTCCCAGACATGTAGGCGGAATAAAGGAGGGTTCAAAATGTAAAATTGTTTTGTATACACTGTTTGCAGGGTAAGTTCAAGGCATAATGAGGTTGCAAGTCCCTTTGAGCTGATCAGGCTAAGTAATCACTGGAAACAAAGGAATGAACACTCGGTTAGTCAAACTTTCAGCTACTCGAGGGACCAATATGCACATCATGAGTGGTGTAGACACGCAAATCCTTGAGGGGTGCCAACGTGTGCAGTTACATGTTTGCAAGCCTTGGAATATCGCCACACGGGACACGAGCTGGAGCGAAAGGTCAAAAAAATTAATGTTCATTGACTTGTGTCCGAACCATCCACCCACCAGTGATAACTGTCAGATCCTGTGCTGTATATATTGTGTCTTTGCAGGTTCGTGTTGCTGCAGATAGTGTAAACTTTGTGTGGGTAAATTCAAAAGCACACCTTGCCTCATAGTTATGATCTCTTGCACAGGAGGCGTTGGCTCGGCGGGAGGCACAGGTAACGAAGCACTCATTTGCTCAATGGGCATCCTTTTCAACGTTGTGCGACGGAAATATTGTTTCCCTTAGTTCCTTCTGAATGTGTGAAATTCACAAGAAACCAAGTGTCCCAAAAAAAGTTCCAAGGAATTGCCTTTTCAAGGATTCGGAGGTTAATAAGTTCAATTAGGAAGGGGGTGTGTCAGCAAGATTTGTCAGCAAGTCAATGTTGCTGGCAGCCGTACTGGCTAGGGTATCTGCAATAAGGGATACTGAGTGGTAAGCCGTCTGAAGAAGACTTAGAAACTCAAGTGCACGCGTAAGAATTCGCAAAAAGTTAATATTTGCGGACTGCTACAAGGGGGTAAAAACTGACTACCTAGCTGAAAACAGGCTCCTTATATACCCCAGGACTTGAGTCATCCGGGAGTGACTCATATTAGTCAGAGCCGACATGACTCTGCCAGTTGAGTCAGTGTGACTCAGTATGGCTCCGGCAGAACTGACTCAGACAGAATGACTCCAGTATGGCTCCAGCCCGGAGTCACATGTCTCGTGAATTTGTAAGACATTTTGATCCAATTGATTATTTTAGTCAGTTTCGGCCTTTCTCCAAAAACTAGGTGCTCTCGCACTTTATGGCAAACCTTTTCCATGTCTGACATCTGTGGCGAACAGAATAAATTGACTGTCCTCAGTCACACAGTGAGAGTGACACAAGTTTTTGGAGTATTATAAGCAATAGATTTGCCTGCTGTTCCAGGAGGTATTTTTGGCTAAGCAGAGGCAGACATGGTCTCGGAAATGAAAGGATTGTGAGCGACGGCAGGACACCGCAGACAATGGTTGTGGAAGGCATAAGGATGGGTTCGGAAGGAAAGAAAAAAAACTTGTGAGCGTGCATCTTTGGCTCTGAACAGCCTAGGTTGGCGATCATGGGATGATCTTGTGAGTTCCCCAACAGCATGGCCCGGACATTTTTGACTCTAATTAGATCTTGGAATTCTGTTCGCAAATCTTTAGAAGCCACCATTACTTCTCGCATAGTCATCTGGACTCCCGTGTCCAAAATACGATCCATTAAGGCTTTCATATCCACAGTCCCTGACAGTTCTGATTGTCGTCCCGTATTCTTAATTGAATTTTCTTCTTTCTTCTTCTCTCCTCCATCCTCGGATGAGGCCCTCCTTGTTCCTCTTGCTTCTTGGTCCCGAGCTCCCGGCATGTCAACATCCCCGTCAATGCTCGATCAAATCTTTCGAACGTCAATGGGCCGAACTCCTGGTGGGGGAATTCCTGATTTAGGGATGGCTGGCCGCGTCCGAGAGAGTGACTTGCCCGAGTTTCCCGCCTCGACTCGCGTTGGTTTAGGCGGCGATGATGCCGTCGACGGCTTGACTGTGGGACTTGGTTCGGGCAAGGATGCCGGAACCATGGTAGGTTCCGGTGTTATGTTGGGTACTGTAGCGGTTTCTGGCTTTGATGTTGCTTGGAGGTCCTCGGACTGCCCTGAGGGCAGGGTCTGCAAATCATGCATCTCTGGCTTACTTTTCTCGCGCCGTGGAACGTGCACGCCATCAAATGTAACTCTTTGGTTCTTCTTTATGCTTGTCTTCGTTCGTTCAGCTGGTTGCACGTATGGGTGAGCCCAAAAGGACCTGGGCTCTGTGAGGAAAACTCTGTGAGTAGACTCGTCCGTTGACGAGCTATCCTCTTGCTCAATTTCTCGGCTATTGAGATCTGACGACTCCTCATCACTGGTTAGCTCAACAAATTGGCCTTGATCTTGTTCCTGAAAAAAATTCTGTACTGCTGTTCGACGGTCACCAGGGGAATCCAGAAAACCCAACATTACCCTGGGGCCATTTTCTACAGCCATTCGTTCAGCTGCTTGCACCAGGAATTCCTGAGCGCGCTTCCATATGCGGGTCCCATTCTTCATAACCAGCTTCTGACTGTCCTGGTCGTAGCCTATGACCCCCTTGTTAATGAGCTCAGATATGTCCTGACAGTCCGAGATTTGATGCCCCTCTCGCCCGCATCCGTAACACGCGGTTGGTGGGGGATCGTTCCCACTTCCTCTGTTTCCCAATGAAATATTGTTCGGGTAAGTTGCTGGTGTCGTGGCAGGCTGGACGGCAGGCCCTGTGCTCGGTCCATCTCGTCTTTGTGCAGAACGACTGGGAGGGCGAGCTCGGGAGACTTCAACGGTAGGCGGGCATACACATTTTTCTGCAACCCCGTTCCGATCCATGACCATGACTTTGTAGTACATGGGGGCGTATTCACTGTCCTCCAGGCTCACCTTACTGAGCTTGGTAATCATCTTGGCAATTTCTTCTTCGTTCCCTTGATACCGCTGAGTTCCAAAGTCACCGGTACTCTTTCTAGACATCACTTTCTTTTCCACCTTCTTCTTGATCTCTCTCTTCTTCTCCTTTCGCTTCTTTCTGGCTCGTCGGTAGGCTTCGTACCCGGACTCACTGCCCTCGGAGTCGGAATCGCTATCTGTCTCATCCCCCAAATAATCCTCATCACAGGCTTCCCCTAATTCCGTGGCTCGTATCATCGTAGACTCATGTCGATCTCGGCGAAAATGGCCTTCTGCTGCATCATTAATTTCTTTCACGGTATATTGTTCCCGATCCCGTTTCCGAGGGTTGGCTATTAAAATGCGGGTTTCCAGCAACTGGCACAGGGATTCGTGCACACCAAGGAAGAAGTAAGTATTGTAGTCTTCCTGTTTCAGATGCCCCTTGTCTAGAGGTCCTCTGGCGATTTTATGGAACTTCACAAAATATTCGAGCCACTGAGTGAGGTTACAACAAGGCTGTAAACATTTCTTGGCCACATACTGTTCCACATCCACTGGTTTGTATTTCTGAAATACACGGTCCGCATCGAAGGCCCTGAGCAGTTCCTTTCGGAGGTGTTTCCACTTGCCTTTGGAAAAACCATCCAGAGCACGAATAACATTCTGCATGTCCACTGTACAATACCGCAGAATATTTCCGCAGCGCTCTTGGTCACTGGTGACTTTGTACTTATGCAGTAATCGCTCATAGTGATCCAGGAATGCCTGAACGTCCGTGTACTTCCCAGAAAACATCTTAGGGACGTCTTTGGATCCCTGTACCGGTAGGTCTGATACTGACCGTCTGTGGGCCAGAGTTGAGTAGGGTGGAACAGCTCCCGCCATGGGTGGGTTCAGGGGCTGAGGCACACAGGAATACTTTGACTTGAAACACATGTATGGGCAGCATAGAAAAAAAGGGGAGGGTCGGTGGTTCAGTGCTGTTCGGTGCTGTTCGGTGTAGGCTCATTTAGCCTCAGTATGGTTCGGTAATGTTTGGTATAGGCTCGTTAGCCTTGGTGCTGTTCGGTACTGTTCGGGGTAGGCTCGTTAGCCTTGGTGATAAGCCATGAAAACAGCCACACGTGAAACACAGCTATTTTGTGATTTTCAGTATAAACAATCACACAGACATCCCGAGAAGCTTCCGCGAAGCCTCGCGCGGAGAGCTACCAGTCGTATAGCTAGAGTCGTGCTCACACGAAGACGATCTCAAATAACCAGACAGTACCTAGGAGCCCGCCTAGAAGTGCTAACACTGACTTGGACTACAGAGGAGTTAGAAGGAATCTATATTTGGCAATCACAGACGGAACTCAGTGGTCGCGACCACCTCCAGAGACACTTTGTTTGTCGCAGCATTCCTGGAATTAGTGGACGTGTGTGTCACATGCAAGCGGAGGGCTCCGAGAACAGAATACCCCGAACGGCTATAGCTCTGAAGTCCGTGCAGATCCGGAGTATGACCAAGATGAATTAGGTGACCAATGCCAAAGCACGCTCCAGGTGGAGCTGTCCAATCAAAGATGGCAACAGCCAAAACGCGATCAATATAGTTGAACCGCGAGAGTTTGACAGTGCCCACGAACCATATAAGTCACTTGCAAAGAGACCCCGACCTCAGCAGGAGAGTCTGAATAGGGCTAGGACGAAGAAGAGACGCGTCTAGGCAAGAGCGTCGCCCGAGCTGCGAGTCGCGGACCCAGCATTATCACCAAGATACCATAATATTTCAACTTCAATCGATCAAGTCTGAACCAGTGTTCAATCTACTGGTATAGGGAGCCAATAGCGTTATTTGAGCAAGGATTTTGAGTCAGATTTCATGGATAAACGGACCAGTGTATAATATTATTTAGTAATCGCAATAAGAGAGTAGTATAAAAGAGCAGGCAGTTTAGCAGTACAGTAGCAGGCCCCACCTCTAGACACAGGAGTGTTGTAGAACAGGTTTGGCTCAAGAGCTCAGTAGCCCAGCGCAACTGTTCTTTTATCTGATATAAAGTGACTTGTGGTTTGGATTAATATCCGTGTGGACTTGTGAACTTGAACTGTGGAATTGTGTCCGCGAACGTGTCTGTGTCCTGTGTCTTGTGTTTGTCTTGTCATTGTGTCTATGAATGTGTTCTTGTGTGTCCTGTGTCCTGTGTTCTGTGTCCCTGTGTCCGCGAACCATCGTTGTGAGCTTGTTAAGCCAACGTGTTAGCAAAACCCGTTCCTCGGAACAAACCACGCCAGACCTTCGAGTCTGTTTCTTATATTAAGCAACCTATGTTCATCTGTGAACAAAGGAAAGCACTCCTTGAACCAACAAAACGCACCATACTCAACTACGAGACTCTCTTGAACAGTTGAAACCTGCACACACTTGGCTATTTGACCTAATACTTGGTCTACACCCCCGAACTTAAACTATCATTCCTATTAAGGAAAGGTGTTGTTGAGTGGTTTTGGTTAGGGTTTGGTTTTATAGAAGTTAGCTTCGTGAACCTTTCTCGAACGTGATCCATCCACACTAGGAGTGACTGTCTTTCATCGGTGCTGATAGATTTATTCAGTGGTGAATCCGAGATGGGCAATGTAGGAGTTAGAATGTTATTCCCCCTTGCGGTGGGCTCCAATGATGTGCGACGGAAATATTGTTTCCCTTAGTTCCTTCCAAATGTGTGAAATTCACAAGAAACTAAGTGTCCCAAAAAAAGTTCCAAGGAATTGCCTTTTCAAGGATTTGGAGATTAATAAGTTTGATTAGGAAGGGGGTGTGTCAGCAAGATTTGTCAGCAAGTCAATGTTGCTGGCAGCCGTACTGGCTAGGGTATCTGCAATAAGGGATACTGAGCGGTAAGCTGTCCGAAGAAAACTTAGAAACTCAAGTGCACGCATAAGAATTCGCAAAAAGTTAATATTTGCGGACTGCTACAAGGGGGTAAAAACTGACTACCTAGCTGAAAACAGGCTCCTTATATAACCCAGGACTTGAGTCATCCGGGAGTGACTCATATTAGCTAGAGCCGACACAACTCTGCCAGTTGAGTCAGTGTGACTCAGTATGGCTCCAGCAGAACTGACTCAGACAGAATGACTCCAGTATGGCTCCGGCCTGGAGTCACATGTCTCATGACCGATTTATAAGACATTTTGATCTGATTGATTATTTTAGTCAGTTTCGGCCTTTCTCCAAAAACTAGGTGCTCTCGCACTTTATGACAAACCTTTTCCATGTATGACAGCGTTGGGGAACACAAACCCAGGACTCCTGTTCCCATGACCAATCACACAGCTTGGTCAGCGGGTGTCTGTCCCTGATCGTATCATCAGAGCTGTCGGGTTGGTGATGCCAATCAAGCTAGACCACATTTACCTGTAAGTAAACGGGCAGAGAATCTTGAGGAGAACCCAAGGAGAAACCGACTCAGAGGACGTTCAGTGGGGTGTACGCATGAGCGGATACGACCACAATCCTGTGTGGGGGCCTTTGGTCTCTGCCTGACCAGCGCACCACGGGAGTTGACAGCGTTGATCAGAACTAATTCAGAAGTGCCACCATAGAAGCTCAGCATGATCCCGGTGATAGGGCGTGTAACGGGATAAGCATGGAAACACCAGTTTTTATTTGTTTTCACGTCTATCAGTATGGGAAAGGAGAGGCATTAGATTTGAGAGTGTACACCTCTCCCCGGAGGTGGTAAGGTAGAGAGCGTGGGAATCCAGCACCCTTATATAAGCAGCCATCAAAAAGTTCCCACGGCAAAATCTGAGGTTCAGACAACTTTTTTTTTTTTAAATTCGCAGGGGCACATGAAATAGTGTGAACAAATTATATACATTAGTAGGTTAAAATAGCAGCTTTTATCTCTGCAATCATAGATGGAGGTAACATCCGATGCCCACTGAATTTTCGGTTGACATGAATCAAATCACCACCAGTCAAGCCCTGTGCATATGCAGAAATGAAGCGTGCTGCACGATTTGCAAACCTTGAAAGATCACAAAGGTTAGTAATATCCCAAATGTTTTATTATTTCAACTCACCGAATGATAGATAGTTGTGGAACTTCATCTAGGCATTTCCTCACATTGTTCTCCATCTCATTGATGTTGGTGGTCCTTGCAGATGTACGGTAACGAAATTTGGCTGCTCCCCAGTACATTTCAATGAAGTTCAGCTCACAGTGGTACTTGGGATAAAAGTCACAAATGTGACCTCGTCTCTCCACAAGTTCTTCGAGAGCTGACTTCTGGTTGATAAAATCAGGCTGACAAAAAAGGATTCGGCGGCAACAGCAGTCAGTTTTTCCTGCTTCACACTTGAATCCTAGGCACTCTGCACATAAACCATCCCTCCACAGCCCACGCTCCTTGAGGATCTGTTCCATGCCTTTAAACCAGCCTGGCATTGTTGGATTATTTTCATCGAAATAGAATGACTGTGTCTCTCCATTAGGCATTATGCCATTTTGCATTTGGATTCCTTCAATAAGTTTTGGGCCTTTAACCATTTTGCAGGCAGAGAGTGCATCTGCTGCTCGTTTACGATGACTTGGAGCATTGTCAAAAAGAAACAACCCTGTGGCAAGGCCCCGAGTCTTGGACTCAAAAAATATCAATTGCTCGATCACTATGATGGCGCTTTGTTCTTAGTGTGTTGCCAGTATAATGCTTGTGCCGTTTGTTTTGTGCCCGCCGTGCTTTTTCTGCCTTCTGAGCTGCAGCCTGTGCACTAAAAAGAAACTGGGAAAATTCATCAAGTGCAGTTTCTTCTGTTATTTCAGGGGCCACAACAATTTCTTCATCCAGATCTAGTTCTTGTGGCCCATCTGAAATGTTGTCACAGTCTATATCAGGCAGCTCGTTGCCTAGATCCAGGTCCCAGTTGTCTTCATTGGGGGAGTCAGATTCAGGGTAAAAAGGATCATTGAAGTGGTTGGTGTGGAGAGTATCATACTCGCTGTCTGAAGTCTGCTGCGCAATGTCCCCCTCATCTGGGACTTCTTCTACAGTGGCTTTGTGTGTGTCTCGGGCCTTTTGAAGGTTATTCTGTCTTGCTTTCTGTGCCTTGGACATCTTAGGCATGTTTGCGACTGAGGATGGGTGGAGGGGGGAGCAGAGAGTGCACAAAGCCATGCAGAGGCCATGCGGACACCACATGGCGAGGCGGCCCGGTGCACGGGCCGGATCGGACCGGTCACGTGAAAGGTCACATGGTGGCTGTGCAGGCGGCAAAAAGTTATGCGCAATTTTCCTGAAACTGCACCAGCAGTTGTAAAAAAGGTGTAGAAACTCAAAAAACAGGAAAAACTTGTTGGGCGTTCTACTCCCTCAAAAAAAAAATATTCTTGATTCCGGTTAATAGGAACTAGACATAAGGATCCTAACTATGATTCCTATTAAGCAAAATACCTCTAACTATTAATGGGACTGAGGAGTTACAATATCAATTGCGGCTGATGGCTGCTTACATAAGGGTGCTGGATTCCCACGCTCTCTACCTTAGGCTACGCTGTTGATGACCAAAAGCCAGCGGCTAAACAACTACAAGGGTCAACGACTTAACAAAGGCTCTTACAGGTACTGGGTTCTGGGGGAACTCACTACGCTGGGCTATGGGATGCAGTTCTGCTGTGCCCCTATGCATCGGAGGTGACCAACGGGGAACTACCAATCATCGATAGTTGACTGCCTTCACCGGCAGGAGAACCAAACAGTTGGGAATGATGATGATATTACGATAACAGAAAGATACGGAGTCTAGCTGGAGGATCGTACAGTCCTTCTCGCTACTACAACCCACTCCTTAGAAGTCAGCTGAAGGTGTCCCTTCACTGGCGGCCATACCCTTACACACTGCGAAGCACCAGGACGACCAGCGGGCATACCAGCCAGCGGTGGCTGAAGTGCAAACTGCATATGATAAACATGAAGCTAGCATCTGAACATCACATTATTTGATGGTGGACTAGCGGCTGCAGCTCAGCAGCTCATGAAGAGGTTTGGAATCACTCGCTCGTCCCGGACCACACCTCCCGGAAGGTAGAGCCCTACACCTGTAGGCCCCACCATGACTAGCAGACTGAAAGACGACTGGCAGCAGATCGAGTCAAACTCGTGAGTCAGCGGGAGTTAGAAGAAGCGGATCACACCCGTCACAACCATCAGAAGATGAGCACGCCATAGAGGCTAGGCTCTGGATTCATGTGGAGTATCTCCAGCGGGAGGACAGGATACTCAGGGTTTAGATATCCCTGCGGTACAATTGGCCATCCACCCGTTGGTGGCGCGACACAGTTTGATCCTCTTCAGTTCCTTTCATCTCCTTTAGTGACCTCCCATTTGTATAAAAGACCGCACTTGAGCATGTATTAGCCAGTATACTATCTGCCTGGAAATCAGGGTGAATATAGTGGACTCTTGAGATAAAAGACATATTTTTGATATTCAGAAGAGGACCGGACGAAGCAAAGTCCTGAACAGTCCTCGGAAGCACGAGACATAAGTGCTCCCACTCGAATGAGGTAGCTGCCACGTAACTGCCCCTGTCCTGCAGCTTCTGCCGCCATTGATATAAGTGCCCGCATCATCTCTTTTGGTTCAGGAGTGGTCCCCGCTGTTCATAGAAGTGCCCCTGTTGCTGTACTTCCGCCACCTGTGGTCTGTGTGCTGCCCTCGACGATATAGCTGAGAGTGCTATTGGCCCGTGTAAGAGCCCCTGTTGCTGCTCGCTGCCACCTTTGGTGTAACTGCCGCCATCGCTGTACTGCTGCCACTCTCGATATAAGTGCCTGCATTCCCTAACCAGGAGTCCCCGCCATTCGTGTAATTGCTCCCGTAGTCAGAGGCCGCCGCCTTCCGTGTAACTGTCCCCACGAGTAGTAGCTGCCGCCATCTGGTCGAGACCCACCTTGGTGTAGCGCCGCCACCTGCAGTAGAAGTGCCCCTGCTCTTGGCCAGAGCTGCTGCCATCTGCGTAACTGTCCCCGCATTGTTGAGCCGCCACCAGCCGTGTTCCCGTCGTACCAATTAAGGCCTGTCTGTTGATGGTCTGCTCTGCAATCACTACTTGTTGGCTCGGTGTCAGCCGTTGTTGAATTCTGTTTCCCTCAAGAGTCGTCTGGCGGTCATTAGTCTTCCTATTGAACCTGTAAGGGCAACCTCAGCTCGGCGCGGGAGCGCGGGAGACTAGCGGGAGAATCCGAAGTAACTCAATTGACAGTACTAAATACAGGTTTCTAGAATACGCACCTAGCGGGAGAATCCGAAGAGAAGAAAGAATAAGGATTCCCACGCTAGGCGAGGTTTTTGTAGGTACTAGCCAGTAGCACGTGTCCGGATCGATCGGCAGTGGTCTCGAGCTTGATCGCATAGCACGTGCCAGTGAGAGCGACCGGACGAGGGGGGTCGGAGGAGGACGGAGTCCGAAGGGACGGAGGATGACGTTCCAGATGAAGGCGTAGGCTGGGGCATAGGACCGAAGGCCGGATGGTCAGGCGAGGTCGGACGGACGGACGAGACTGGACGAAGGATCGGACGAGGAAGTGGGGTGGTGCGATGGGCCGGAGCTGGACAGACGGACGGACGGACGAGTGGTTCCCCTGACAGAACCTCTCGATTCTCTAGTGGCCAGAAGTCCCTGCTCTGCATAACAAACACCCGAACAGCCCGTTGTTGTTGCTTTCCCGCTACAAAGACATTACTTTTACTTCCCTTGCACACCCTCTTGAAGGGTGATACGTACCCTACCTCCCCGAACACATTCACAACATTTGGAGTTGGAGTTTGTGATATATTTTGTTGATTTGGATTGTTGGATTGGATTGTGTCTAGTGACTCTGTTCGCTGCACTCTCTGGTTTGGTAGTTTGAGTTGGCATATCAATTACACGGCTGCACCCAAGTGCACTGTTTCACCAGCAGCACTGAAAATATCTCAGTGCAGCGAATTTCTGCTATTAGACTGTACAATAATGTGGGGGAGACCACGGCGTACATAGCAGCCCATGCAAAATCATGGTAACAGCAGACAGTCCCCCTAAAATAAGTCATGCTTCTTTGTACACCCCGCACCAAACTCTTGCCGAGAAAGTCTCCATAAACCACGTTTGCTGCTTCTCCTTGTCCCATCCACTGACAAGTGGTTGGTGCAATACCATCTTCCCACTCCCCCTCAAGACCCACTCATACACGATTCCTTCTCGTTTACGACTCCAATGAGAGTGGCTTCCTCCCATCCCGCCCAGTCTAGCTGACCCATCATTCCCATTGGCCACCAGCATGCGGCCAACCCTGCTAGCATCTACACATCTAATCGGCATTTTCTTTGTCAACAAGGATCAGTGTGGCTGATGAGCCACTCCGGAAAATCTGTGATGTGGCTGCAGATTGCTATGTAGGTGGCTGGAAGCTTCATGCAGGAGACTGGGAAATACTCGTGCCTGAATGCCGCATAATTCCAATAAAAATGGGCACTGCGTCGCTCCATGTGTGGTAGCTGTAAACCAAAGGGGGCATAAAGCTGTTCCAGCATTATCTCGTTGATGTTTGATGGACTCCATCCCAGCACCACCGCCTCGCCTAATGAATATCAGCTTCTACCCCCCTGTGTATCTGGACTCTTACCAATGAAGTCTGCTGTCCTGCGCATTGCATCCCCCAGACTTAGTTTGTCCATCCACTGTTTGTTGAGCCGAAATCAACTTTTGTTCCCATTGGCATGGACTTCCGCCCAGTCCTGAATTGCTGTATTCAGTAACATCGCCAAAGTTTCTGCAATACTCACATCTCCACGCTTGAGGACGACATATCTAACCTCACCACCGACTCCACCCTCACAGTCTATAAAACAGATCTCTTGCACGTCTTGAGGCAGGTCTTCTTCATGGCGGCAATGCCACATTTCGGCCATAGATGGGGGGACTGCTGCCAGGACTGGGCCCAGCTCTCCGTATTTGACCGGTAAGTGCTGGTGCATTGTGTTGTTTTGCAAATACGCTGAAATGGGTTCAAAGAGGTTTTTCATCCCTTCCTGAGCTTCCTCTTGGTCATTTTCTTCTTCCTCCTTGTTACAAGAACAACCCTTATTCGGCCGTCCGACTTATTACTAAGCGGATTGGGAAGTGGCTTTTGGGGAATCGTCAATGAGGTTGAATAAAACGCTAGGAGAGGTACAGAATATTCTACGTCCAAGCTACTGTTAAATACTGTAGGTGCAACCGTGTGATACTAACTACTAATAATACTGCTACTATTGTTCCAGTTCGTTACCACGCACTATTGTTCTTGTAACCGTCAGTGTTCCGTGCGTCAACCGTTGCCTTCTCTCGTGGCGTAGCTTCTCTTTCTCATGTCAACACTAAGTCGACAATAAACATCCTTCTTCGGTGCCGCGACTGTTCCGTGTCCATGTGTAGTTGGACAGCAACCATGTGTTGTGAATAACAAACTCGTGTCCGTTTATTAAGAACATGTGCTCCGTGTATGGCGCCGTGTTCCCGTATTATAATGACCGTGTGAGATCATGGACTCGATCTCTTCTGGTGCTTCCTCCGTGTGTATCCGGATTGAGCCATCGCGCATGTAGCGCCCTTTTCTTCGACCGTCATGTTCCAACGTGTCGTGCTACGTTCCTTGCATGACCAAGCCCGGCTATGCCGTTGATGGAGCTGTGGAGCAGTCTTGGGGTAACGTCTTTGATTGTGACTTGATCGGAATGACCTGGGCGTGTGTCTGCCTTGTGGTCATGGTTCTTCTAAGGCGTGTAAGCCTTTCTTCTTCGTCGATCGATCCCTCGATCAGGGTCTTCCTAAGCACCTCATGTTTATGATGCTTCTTCGATCTAGGGTATGATCGTCCTTTGATCGGTACTTCCTTCTACGTCTCATGTCTTGTGGACGTGTTCGGGTCTGCACTACTTCCTCGTGTGTTGTCCAACACTACTTCGTTGTGCTTCTTGTGCTATACTGGTCTTCTTGTATCGCACGTCTTGGATCTATTAAATCCGACTACGGACTTCTTCCTTGATGCGTCCTGTGACATCATAGTTGGACTTGTTGTTGTCCGTCTTGACTTGTCTGAAGTCAAAGTCCTTCTAACGTCTATCTTGTATGACGTTTCGAATTACTGAAGTCCTTATCTCTTGATCTTCTTCTGATCAGATATCGGCTTCTTCTTATCTAGCTTATGATCCGCTTGATAAGGTCTTTTGAGCGCTTTAGCTCTGTTTGGATCTCACGTGGGGCACATGTGGCGTTGTCATGTGCGTTTGATCGGATCAAAATGCTCGAAGCATGACACTCCTCCCCCTCACCCAGCAGCTGCATTTTGCAAGTTATTCCCCATTTAATTGGTTATCTTGTAGAAACCCACCCATTGGTCATTGTATGTCTTTTCGTCCGTTGTAGGCACTCCCATAGGCTTGAATGTGAGCATGGGCACTGCCAGCTGACAGTTCTTTGTGAGGGTGGTTGCTGGAGTATAGTCCTTCATGAGGGCGGTTGCCGGAGTATAGAGCTGGGATTCATCTGGCAGGGGACTCAAGAATCAGCTGGAGGAGTCCTCAGGCACGTCCGCTTCCTCCTCCTCACCCGGCGGCATGTCCGCTTCCTCCCCCTCACCCAGCGGCTGCATTTTGCAAGTTATTCCCCATTTAATCAGTTATTTTCTCATAGAAACCCACCCATTGGTCGCCATATGTCTTTTCGTCCGCTGTAGGCACTCCCATAGGCTTGAATGCAAGCATGGGCACTCCGGGCAGAATGTTGTGGCATTTAGGAAACTTTTTTTTGGGAGCAGGAGGTTCGTCTTCATCCAGTTCAATTATTTGACAGCTCTCGTCTTCCTCGAGTTCAGTCAGGGGGGCTCGAGAATCGGCTGGCGTCCTCCCACAACATCGACTCGACTTTATTGGCTATGAGGACGTCGGAAGGAAAACCGAATGCACCTGATAATACCGCCACCCCTCGATAACTATCGACGGGTCTACCCCCCCAAGACCCGTCGATAGTTATCGAGACGTGGCACGGCCACCGTACGGGTTTGGTGGCAGCTGCAGCACCCAGCGGTGGCAGAGCAGCCATGCCACCCAGTAAATACCTCCTATCGTTTGGTCGCTTTTTTCGAACAAACAATGCCACATATGCCATGGAACCGCCATGTGTGCCACAGAACCGCCAATTGGGCTGGATATCGTGCCATGGGTGCCATGAGGCCACTGACCCAGGGTCAGTAAAATTTTGTTACCCAAATAGTGCCATGGGTGCCACGAGACATTTCGACCCGGGATCAGTAAAATTTGTTACCAAAATAGTGCCATGGGTGCCACCAGACTTTCTGACCCAGGATCAGTAAAAAAATGTTGCCAAAAGTGTGCCATCGGTGCCACCGGACCTTCTGACCCAGGATCAGTAAAATTTTGTTACCCAAATAGTGCCATCGGTGCCACCAGACTTTCTGACCCAGGATCAGTAAAAAATGTTGCCAAAAGTGTGCCATCGGTGCCACCAGACTTTCTGACCCAAGATCAGTAAAAAAATGTTGCCAAAAGTGTGCCATCGGTGCCACCAGACCTTCTGACCCAGGATCAGTAAAATTTTGTTACCCAAATAGTGCTATCGGTGCCACCAGACTTTCTGACCCAGGATCAGTAAAAAATGTTGCCAAAAGTGTGCCATCAGTGCCACCAGACTTTCTGACCCAGGATCAGTACAAAAATGCTCCCCAAATAGTGCCATCGGTGCCACGAGACCTTCTGACCCAGGATCAGTAGAAATTTGTTACCAAAATAGTGCCACGAGATGTTCTGATCGAGGATCAGTAAAAAAATGTTACTGTAAGGGCAACCTCAGCTCGGCGCAGAGCGCGGGAGACTAGCGGGAGAATCCGAAGTAACTCAATTGAATGGTACTAAATACAGGCTTCTAGAATACGCACCTAGCGGGAGAATCCGAAGAGAAGAAAGGATGAGGATTCTCACGCTAGGCGAGGTTTTTTTAAGTACTAGCCAGTAGCACGTGCCCGGAGGGTTCGGCAGAGGTCTCGAGCTTGATCACACAGCACGTGCCAGTGAGAGCGGCCGGACGGAAGGACGGACGGACGGAAGGGAACCGAGTCCGGAGGGACGGGAGGTGGCGTGTCGGGTGGAGGCGCAGGCTGGGGCGCGGGTCCGGAGGCCGGACGAAGGATCGGACGAGGAAGCGGAGCCGTGCGATGGGCCGGAGCCGGACGGACGGATGGACGGACGGACGGATGGCCGGACGGACGGGCGGTTCCCCTGACATCACCCCCCCCTTGGAATGCGGCGTCCCGACGCATGAATCGGACCTGGGCGTCGCGCCTCCGGAACGATAGCGAGTCGAAAGCGGCCGAGGCGATCCGGCGCGGGGCGTTGGGGTAGCGACGATAGTAAGCATCGATGGCGTCTCGAGCGAAGACGTCGGAGTGCTTTACCCATTTATTGTGTTCCGGGCCATAGCCTTTCCACCGCACCATGTACCAGAGGCTGCCGTAACGGACCTTCGCTTCTAGGATCTCCTCGACTTCCCATTGAACGTCGTCGTCCGTCTGAAGGACGGGTGGGGGTTCGTCGTTCCGGGGGCGTCCGGGGAACGGGTCCGGTTCCGCGAGCTGGAGTTTCACCACCGGAAAGACCGGGTGGAGCTGGGAGTACCGGGGGGGGAGCTCGAGCTTGTACGCACCCTTTCCAACAACCTTCACGACCTTGAACGGGCCGAGCCGTTTGTCCGCGAATTTGACGGACGGACGGGTCGTCCGGATGTCGGAGGCGTCTAACCAGACTCGGTCGCCTACTTTGATCTCCGGGGCGGGCGTGCGTCGGCGATCGTAGTACAGCTTGAACTCGTCCTTGGCTTTAACGAGCGCGGCTTTGGCTTCCGAGACTCCGGACGCGATCCGGTCGCGGAACTCGTTCGCGGATTCCACGTTCGAGCGCAGTCCGTTGGGCTCAAATCCCATCCGGGGGAGCCTTCCGGTGTCCGTCATGAACGGGACTTGCTGCGTCGAGGAGTGGACGTGGTTGTTGTACGCGAACTCCGCGGCCGGGAGGAGCTCGTCCCAGTCGTCCTGTTTGTAGTTCGTGAAGATCCGGACGAACTGCTCGAGTTCCTGATTGACGCGTTCGGTCTGGCCGTCGGTCTGCGGGTGGTAGGCGGTGGAAGTCGCTGGCTCTATCCCAATGAGGCGCCACAGCTCCGTGGTGAACTCCGCAACGAACTGCGGCCCACGGTCGGAGATGTATTTCCGGGGGGTTCCGTGGTGCCTCCAGACGTTCCGGTAATAGAGCCGAGCGGCTCCGACCGCGCCAAGGCCGGTGTGGCACTCGTTGAAGTGGGCCCGCTTACCCAGGACGTCGACTACGACCATGACCGCGTCGAACCCGTGGGCGTCCGGGAGCTCGACGATGAAGTCCACCGAGACGGTGTCCCAGCGTTCCTCCGGGATTTCGGTCGGGTGGAGCTCTCCGTGGGGCAGCTTCCGAAGCGCCTTCGTCCGGTTGCACGGGTCGCAGGTCCGGACGTATTGGCCGACGTGACGGGACAGCTGGGGCCACCAGTAATTCCGGGAGATGAGCTCGAGGGTTTTGAACCGTCCGGCATGTCCGGCGACCCGGGTGTCGTGGTGCAGGGCGATGATTCGGCGCCGGAGGTCCTTATTCCGCGGTACAACGACCTTACCGCGGTAGTAAAGGAGCCCTTCTGCAACGCGCCACTCGGACGACCGGGGGGGGCGGACGTTCCGGTTCTTGAGGAGTTCTCGTGCGACAAGCGCGACGGGGTCCTCAAGGTCCGGTTCACCCGTGAAGGCCTCTCGGACGTCGCGAAGGAGGGGGACCTCGGGTCCGGCCACCACGACGCCTTCTAGCGCGCGGACGTGGAACAGGTCCGGGCGAAGAAGGGTAACGTCCGTGTTGTCCGAGCCTACCCCATGGTCCGGACGGCGAGACAGCGCGTCCGGACGGCCCATGAGGCGTCCGGGTTGGTGGTGGAGCGCGAAGTCAAACCGGGACAGGTATAGGGACCACCGTGCCTGCCTCCGGTTCAAGTTCTGCGCCTTCCGGAAGTACTCCAAGTTTTTGTGGTCCGTCCAGATCTCGACCGGATGCTGCGTACCTTCGAGGAAGTGTCGCCACTCCTCTAAGGCCCGGATGATTGCGAGCATCTCCTTGTCGTGGATCTCGTAGTTGCGCTGGACGTCACTCAGACTTTTGGAGTAAAACGCGACCGGATGCCACTTCCCGTTCGCGTCCGGCTGAGACAGGACGGCTCCGGTGGCGTAGTCGGAGCTGTCCGCCTCGACCCGATACGGACGCGACTCGTCGGGCAGGACCAAGACGGGCTCCGCGGTCACCGCATCCTTGAGGGCTTGGAAGGCGGCGGCCGCGGCAGCGGTCCAGGTCCAAGCGACGCTCTTCTTTGTAAGGTCGAAGAGGGGCCGCGCTATGTCCGAGAACGCCCGGATGAATCTCCGGTAGAAGTTCGTGAAGCCAAGGAACTGCTGCACGTCCTTCCGGTTCTCCGGAGCAGGCCAGGCGGCGACTCCGGCGACCTTGACCGGGTCCATCTCGACGTGGTTGTGCGAGATGATGACGCCGAGGTACTCGATCGACGACTTCTCGAACTCGCACTTCTCCGGTCGGAGGTAGAGCTTGTGCGCCCGGAGCCGCCGGAGGACTTCTCGGACGATCTCTCGGTGGCGCGCGAGATCGGAGTGAGCGATGAGGATGTCGTCGAGGTATACCATGACGTCTCCGGACAGGATGAGGTCTTGGAAGATGTCGTTCATCATCGTCTGGAACGTCGCCGGGGAGTTGGTGAGGCCGAAGTACATCACCAGGGGTTCGAAGAGCCCTCGGTTGGTACGGAACGCGGCCTTCCACTCGTCGCCTTCTCGGATCCGGACGTTGTTGAAGCCCCACCGGACGTCGAGTTTCGTGAAGAACCGGGCTCCCTTTAGGCGATTAATGAGGTCGTTAATCAGCGGGAGCGGATACCGGTTCTTCACGGTCATCGCGTTGAGCGCCCGGTAGTCCTGGACGAACCGGAGGCTTCCGTCCTTCTTCTTGATGAAGAAGACCGGAGACGCCATCGGGGACTTGGACGGACGGATCCGGCCGGTGCTCAGCCCTTCCTCGATGAACGCGTCGAGTTCCTTCTGCTCGAGGGGGGAGATCGGGTAGACCTTGCAGTTGGCCGGCTTTGCGTCCGGGACGAGTTCGATGGCGTGGTCCCACGTCCGGCGCTCCGGTAACGCGTCGAACGACTCCTTGTCAAAGACGTCGGAGAAGTCCTCGACCCAGGTCGGAACCGAGGTCCCAGGCGGGGCCGAGTTCCGGGCGAAGGCCTCCGCAAGCCGTTGGGAGACGGTGCTCCCGGCGCGGATTTCCTCGGCCGGAGCGAACGCGGTGTAGAGGAGCCGGTCGCCTTCTTCGAGCTCGTCATCGTCATCGTCGTCGTCGTCCGGGTCCGGAGTGAGGTCCGGAAAGTCGTCTCCGTCGCCATCCGGGTCGTACCCGTCGTCTCCGCACCACTCCTCCGAGTCGATGGCGCAGATAGACGGGACGGGACCTTCGCGGAGCTGCCGGAGGATCGCGGCGGAGATCTTCGCGCTACGGCGGACGGCGCGGAGCTCGTCTCGGCAAGTGCTGCAGCTGGTCGGACAGCGGGTCATCCGGACCTCCTTGGTTTCCCAGTCGATCTCCGGGTTGTGCTTCTGAAGCCAGGAGTAACCGAGGATGACGTGCTGCTTCCCGAGCCGCGTCACGGCGAGTTGGATGCGTTCCGAGTGACCCTTGTAGTTGACGACCATATCAACTACTCCGGTGATGCCTCCGGATGCATTGGGCGTGCCGTCGACATTGAGGACCGGGATAGGCTGGGAGAGCTTCCGGACGGGGAGGTTGCGAGAGATCACGTACTCCGAGTCGATGAAGTCTCCGGTCGCTCCGCAGTCGACCAGACCTTTCACGGACATCTTAGCCGCGGTTTCCACCGACTGCATCTCCAGCGGAATGTGTAGGGAGTTCCGGCCCTCTACGGAATCGATAACGAACTGCCGGGGCAGTCTGCGTTCCCATCTCGGACGGTGGACGCGAGGAATGGAAGGGGTTTTTGCCTCCGGGGCGGGAATAGGGGGCTCCGGCCGGGGGACGGAGGCCGGAGCAGGGGGTGCGTCTTTCGTCTCAACTGCTGATTTATTGGGTATATCTTTGTACAGGCAGGAGTAACGATTAGGGGACGCGACCGAGGGCGCACCGCTCACTCGACCGCGTTCGGAAAACCCTCCGGCTCCGCGTCTCCGACGTCCGGCTCGGTCGGAAGCCCGGCGGTAGTGGAGAGGCGCGCGAAGAGCTCTCCGAGGAGGTCGTCTCCGAGTTGACGGACGACCTCGTCCAGGACGTCTGCGTGCCGGACGTCCGGGGAGTCGGGCAGTCTCGGGCGAGATGTCCGGCCGCACCGCAGCGGAAGCAAGTGCGCGGCGTGAAGCGCGCGTGAGTCCGGTCGACTTCCATCGGAATGCCAGGCGGAAGTGCGGGCGCCGGCGCGGCTTTGGGAGCAGGCGTGAAGGAGGGGACTGGGAGGAACGTCCCAGTGCGAGGGCGTGCGGCCGGAGCCGGGGCGCGAGTCGGAGGTGCTCCCGCTCGGACGCGGGCGAGGGCGTCGTACTGCCGGAAGGCGCGGAGACGCCACCCGGCGTAGTCTAGCAGCGCCGGAGCGGTTCCGGACGTGGTGATCGCTGCGTTGATCCTCGGGTCGAGCCCCGTTCGGTACTTGGTGACGCGGACGAGCGGATCCGTGTACCCGGCCGTGGCGGCGAGCTCCTCGAAGTCGTCCGTGTACCGGTAAACGTCGCGAGAGCCCTGGTAGTAGCTATGGGTCTCGAGCCGGAGGAGAGCTTGGTCTTGCTCATTTTCCTCGACGAACCGGAGCCGGAACTCGGACTCGAACTCCGCCCAGGACGGGAAGGGGAACGGAACGATTGCGGACTGTCGTTCGGCCCATCGCCCGGCTGCGTCTCGCGCCATAAAGGACATGGCGTACCGCACGAGTTTTTCCTCGACGAGCTGTCCGTGGACCATGAAGGCTTCCGGAACCAGTCGGAGGTATGTGAGGACGGAGTGGAGGAACATCCGTCCTTGGGTCCGGTCGCCATCGAAGACGGCCGGGGGGTTCGGTCGAAGAACCGATTTTGCGACGGGGGTGAGGGTGGTAAAGTCTGGACCCACCGCCGGAGCCGGAGCGGCAGGGACGGGGGCAGTCGCGGGTGGATTTTGGTGGTTGTGTAAAACGCGGAGGAGTAGCGCTTCGATGTTTGCGAGAGAGCCTTCGACCGCGGTCAGCCGGGATTCGGGGTCGGCAGCCGGCTCCGGGATGTAAACATCCGGAAGCTCGGGTGGCGCGGATCCGTTTCCGGGCGTCGGAGCGTCCATCAAGGAGGAGGGGTCGAGATCGGAAGTCGGGGAGGCCGGAGCGCTAGCGTAGCGGTCCGAGTCCGAGTCAACACCGAACTTCGCAATCTTGACCGGTTGATCCCTTAGATCCTTTCTTCTGCTGTAAGGGCAACCTCAGCTCGGCGCAGAGCGCGGGAGACTAGCGGGAGAATCCGAAGTAACTCAATTGAATGGTACTAAATACAGGCTTCTAGAATACGCACCTAGCGGGAGAATCCGAAGAGAAGAAAGGATGAGGATTCTCACGCTAGGCGAGGTTTTTTAAGTACTAGCCAGTAGCACGTGCCCGGAGGGTTCGGCAGAGGTCTCGAGCTTGATCACACAGCACGTGCCAGTGAGAGCGGCCGGACGGAAGGACGGACGGACGGAAGGGAACCGAGTCCGGAGGGACGGGAGGTGGCGTGTCGGGTGGAGGCGCAGGCTGGGGCGCGGGTCCGGAGGCCGGACGAAGGATCGGACGAGGAAGCGGAGCCGTGCGATGGGCCGGAGCCGGACGGACGGATGGACGGACGGACGGATGGCCGGACGGACGGGCGGTTCCCCTGACACCGCCCGGAGACTCAGAGGCCTTTTGACTTATCACAAGCGTAGGTTGTTGGTTGCATATTTGGTGCACAACTTCGAAGTTTCCTGTTGCTCCGACTTCGATACAGACGCATTCGACCAGTCATACAAGGTTTAGTTACCTTCAGTTGTCCTCGGGAAAGCACCACTAAATCCCCTCCCCGCAGGAATTTGGCATCTGGCAACACAGTGCCCTACCTGTCACTCTCACTGAACACCTGAATTACGTAGCGCCGTAGTGTGTCGGATATCGTTGTCAAATACTAAGTAGAAGAATCAGCGTACCATTTTTTTTTTGGCCAAATACTAATTGTCAAAGTATTGTCAACTGAAGACGGATCTATGACTAAGAAGATATGGTACAAATTGCGCGAGATGTACGTATCCACGGCACCGGCCACTATCGAATGACACATTGAATTCAACTTGATTCCGAAGTTATTCTCAGTGAATTAAATCTCTAGAGTCCTCCAAATCCGCCAAGACCGGTCTACAATAAGTTTAGTATCTCCTTATGTCGAAGTGAGCTCGTGACCTTCTCGTTTATCATTGAAGACTTGATCTGCTATTTTGAAAGCTTGTGCACCGAAATTCAGACTTCCACTTTCCGCTAACGTTCCCGAATCCCGTTGACAGCCAAAGGACCCGGGCCAGGAATCCGCCGAGCTTAGTCCGTCATGGTGATGCGTTGGTGGGTGATTTTTTTCCACATCGATACTAAATAGGATCGTTCCGTTGTTATCCTCCTGCTAGAAATGAGCCGCCGGAGTCCTGATGACTCGTTGAGTGGCCAAAACTCCTATTGGATGAGGAGGTATTGAACGTCAATGTTCGTTTCCGATCCTAGATGAATTTACTGTACAATTTCATTCAATTCGGCAGTCACGCGTCACGCCCAATTTTTTTTATTGCGGCAATAATTTTTTCTCAATTTATCCGAATTCTTTTGGATTTTAATTGTACTAAAATTTCCGGATTAGTGCCGAATTGATCGAAATTGTACAGTAAACTTGGGAATTGCTTAAATCCTCTTCTTCAAAGTTTCTGCCATTGTTTAATTTTTAGGTCACCAAACGCCGTGCCCTTGCTGAGTAGAATTTCGTTGGGAGTCAACGGACCTCGGGAGGAAGACATGCGACAGAAGCTTGGACCCCACAATGTAACCAACAAGCGAGCGCCAACTGTTTGTGTACCAGACGAGTAGCGCCGATCCAGTGCATTGGCGATATCATGTGGATGGTAAAGGCCGTTTTCTAGCGAACAGTGTTTCAGTTATTAGAGACCACCCTTTCTTCCATCTAGAAATAACGAACGACTTCCATTGTGCATCACCCGCCCTGTTTTGGAGTCCGCGTCTTCTATCCGTGGAATTGACCAAAAACATCGGAATGTACAAGCTACACCTGTTTGTGATGTGTGTACCAGATCGCGCCGATCCAGTGCATTGGCGATATCATGTGGACTCTGGTAAAGGCCGTCGTTTCAGCTATTAGAGTCCGCCTCTTTTTTTCCATGTGCATCACCCGCCCGGTTTTGGGCCTCGAGGCTACATATTCTATGTTGCACACGCTTTCCTTGGTCAAATTTGAAGATCAGACCCCGCTTTCTCCACGTTTGAAAGTTGAATAAGCATTATATCGACAACGGAAAAATGCTAAAGCAGACCGGCATATTTCATGCATGACTAGAGGCGACTACGACGGAAGAGCGAAGGAAAATCGGATAGCTCTTCTGTGCAGGCCTGGATCCGGAGTACTCAACAGTGGTATGCAGGGATTATACCGATTGGGTTTAGCAGGGCATGGTTCAGAAAGAAGTGCCAAATTTGAGAGCATGGTGAAGTGGCGGTTCGAGGCTCCGAGGTGCTTTGGGAAGGATTACAACAAGGCGAAGAAGGACAGGAATCTGGTGCTCACGGGGCGCGTTATAACTTATTTGCTGAAAGTAAGATGAAAAGGAGATAACAAGAGACCAGAAACCAAACTGTATACCAGATTAGACGAACCAGATTTCACAACTCACCACGTAGCGTCTGTGTACGAAAAAACAGTGCGTCTGTAGAAAGTCCTCACATTGACGTCAGCCACACTTGCACGGTGTCGGTAACACGCACAGGCGCATTACCACACACATACGTGTCTGAATCACCACGGTGCGAAGAACTCACCTATTCTGCATAAAGAATACACTCTGTCTTGAGACTGGTTCGCCGGGCGTTAATCTTCAGAAGTATTAGTGTTGGGTATCAAGGATTTGTCGTGTTGTATTACTATTGCTTCCTATCCACAAGCCAGCGATGCAACGGCATCATCGCGTTCGTCTGATGCAAGCAGAGCAGACGAAGAAGGGCGGCAAAAATTAGATAACCGGAGATGCCTGCGGTACAGGCATAATAGTGGTTAAACTTAGTATTAAGAACAGATATTACATTTGATCTAAGTCATTAGGCCAGAGTGGTAAGGAAAGTAGGCCCCATGCCGCACCTTTTATACTGCCCTGGGGTGCATGGACCAGGGCATGCTTGGGTCTGTTGTGACAGGACGAGGTGTTCGGCCGAGATGCCCGTGTTTCAACCTCGCGGGATGTACTGTACAATTTCATTCAATTCGGCAGTCACGCGTCACGCCCAATTTTTTTTATTGCGGCAATAATTTTTTCTCAATTTATCCGAATTCTTTTGGATTTTAATTGTACTAAAATTTCCGGATTAGTGCCGAATTGATCGAAATTGTACAGTATACCAAAGAGACAGGACCTTTTTCACACTATACATATGCCCCCTCAAATTTCCTCAGAAATTAGGATCGACTGGGAGTGCAGAACATCGAACACGGTTTTTGATGTACCGGCAAGTCTCGCTCAATAGGGAGGTTGTGCAAAAGCCGCACGAGCCGCGTGCGGCTTTTGTGCATTGTGCAAAGCCGTGGGATAAACCGATGGATTTATGAGTGGATCAATATTTATTCCAGGGAAATATGGCTAGATTAGGTGCTATACAGTACATTAAACCAGTTACCAAATATGATGTGGATCATTTTTGACGTCATTTTCCGGCGGCACCACAGCCGCCGTGCGGCTATGGCCGTGATGCTGCCAAAAAACGCCATTTTCCACGCTCCCACCTCTAACCTGATTGCCGGAATCGACATCAACAGCTTGCAACACACCTACAACGCACTGTTGGTAAGGTTTGGATACATAGTTGATAGGGAAGCAAAGCCGCACAGTGCCGCATGCGGTTTTGCACAATGCAAAAAAACCGCATGCGGCTCGTGCGGCTTTTGCACAACCTCCCTAATATCTTCCTCCGACCAAATCTGTTGGAGATTTTATGACATTGTAGGGTCGACTTCGGACTAGCACTCCTCCGCAACGGCCATCCCTGCATCGCAACCATTACCAAGTCCTTTTCTCAACGTAGAAATTAGGTGATCCATCGGGAGCAGCCCTGCCGAAACACTGTTGGTTCAAATACTCTCGGCATCAATGTGGGTCAGTTTGCATCATGCAATGCGCGTTATGCACCCCGCGGCCGAGATTATCCGAAACCGGAATTTCAGATCTAGAGAATGAATATGTGAATTTTGTTGTTTTACTCGGAGTTCCATTCACCTCGCCCATTTACAACGGCAACCTGGATCCAGCGGGATTCACCCCGTCGTTGACGTTGATCGCCGCGAATGATGCGTCTCGCCCAACGCTTAGCGCGCGCGTACCTAGAGATCAACATCGTTGTTCAACGACAGCCGGCGCCAATCAACGTGTTCACACACCATTCTTATGTGACGCGACAGAGTCTCTGAACTTTGCGACGTCAATCCACATCAAGGATCAAGAAGTAACTGTATGTAACAGATTCGACATTCCCCATTCTCTTTGATTCATTTTTGTTTTCGTGCCCATATAAGTAACTATTCAACTTATCCATATAACGGACCCAGCAATGTACATGACTCTTGCCAAACTGGGTGACGAAAATCAAACAAAGGATAGGCTCGAATCCAGTCTGTCATACCAAAAGACAAGTCAAAGGCTAGTTGGTTCAATTATGGCAGCCACCAGCCGGCCATCAAAATAAATGGACATTCTTTTGATGCTTGCCAATTCTTGGCGCTTGCAACTTCATTCAAGCTCCGAGTCGGCAGCTCATACTTCCCACCACAAAGCGCCGAAGGTTAAACGTAACCATAAGCCCCAGGTCTTGAACCCCACGCGTCCCGACTCGACTCTTATTTTTCGCTACAAGCCCTCAGGGAAACCTCACCTCAGGGACCGCCTTTTCTATTACGTCAGGACCTCTTAGGTAGGTTTTTGTAAGACAGAACCCGGTGGCGGTAGGCGTACTCCATGGCTTCTATTATGTCATTTCCTCGCACGGAACCTACCGTTGCCGCAAAATTCGGCCTCCTTTTTCTTCCCCATTGTTACGAGCCTCATGGAATACTTCCAATATATCTATCTCCCTGGACATTTACCCTCGAATTTTTGTCGATACAGAGCGTCTTTTGCGGCGCTCTTTTCTGCCACGCCACCGCTCCTCTTCTCAGCCACCTGTGTGCTATGCCGCTGTTTCCGCTCTCGTCCTCAGCCACTCGGCCCTTGGGTACTGCTGACTGTGCCAGCCTGCTGGGGAATTGGTCAGTCGGCTTCTCGGTTTCTAGTCACCATCTGTCGGTGCCTCCTCCTCTTGACACCGCTACTCCACTGGGTTGCTCGCGACATACCCGGTGCTAACCGTTAACAAGGAGCGTGACGCTCCTAAACGAAATCACATCCGAGATCTTCGGCGAGGATTCATTGCTCCAAATACTCGTAAGCAGGTCCGGGTGCTTACCCCTTTCCATCGAGATGGAGCACATTCGGGACGCCATTTGGGATGAGTGCCTCGAGACGCTCATTGTGTGCGATGGGAATACGTCACATTGGGAGTTTTTAATTCTGACCTCCTCGAATGTGCGATGCCTCACCTCCGGCAATTCGAAATCCGGCACGAAAGGAGTCAGTTCCGTCTGATGGGCCTTCACGAAGTGCCTCGACTGCGTTCAGTCTATGGGATTTTTTTCCGATCCCAAGGATGTTTTACCCTGGGTCCAATTGACGTCGTTGACGTTGATATATTCCTTTTTATTCAATAGTATGGTCATTCTGCAACACACTCGCCATTGCCATTTGATGCTTTGCAGTGACTCGGTCAGGCCCGATGTCCGCCTCCCACTTTTGGAATCATTGGTTTTGTCGCGATTTTCAAACGATACCAGTCTGCCGATACTCCTCCCCCAAACCTCGATAACCCCTGCACTGTGCAGCCTCGACATCCCGGAGGAATTCTTCCAACCAGAACCTGTGGACACACTTCGATCGTTCATCTTAAATTCTGAGTGTCATGCATCACTGGGGAGACCGACCCCCTCCACAGATATCGCGCCGCATTTCCTGGCATTCCGGACCTCTCGTTCAACGTGTCCCTGACAGATCACCATTCGTATTCAGAGTACGTCGAGTTTTATTATTATTATTCATCCTACTGACTCGCCTGGCCAGAAAATTGGCGCAGAGAAGATATGTTGTGCCTTAATTCGGCTTCGAACGAATGTTTCATATCACTTTATATATTTTTCACTCAATTCGCAAATGAATCCGGTCAAACACCTGGTTGCTTTTCACACTATTTGGACTCTGAGCGGGCATCTAGTCCTTCCTCGCATATATGTGGATATTAAATTACCCATAACATCAAGGTTCCTCAAAGGGTTAGACTTTCAAGTTGGAATTTGAAATTAAACCGCCGTAGTAGTGCGGAGTTAGGTCATATATCCAGGATTCTTGTTCAAAGCCACGCAACGAACTTGGAATCTTGCGATTCGGGCTCAAGCCAGTCATTCCTGGGATTTCCTTCGACACCCAATTCAGACGCCCGTTGAATTTTCGGGGGATATCCCAATAATGCAACAGAATGCAGCTCTGATGCGCCAGCTTGACGATCCAGTAGCGATCCAGTTATCGCTATTGGTCCCGAACTTACTTGCCCAAATATGGAACCGTCCGACGGGCCCGAAGCGTAAGTCGCATCAGTAATCATTTCAACCCCGCACTAAACCCTATTGAAGCAAGAATACGACAAACAGATCACCTCCGCGATGACAGGCGTTTCGTCCGGGGCGAGCAAACGGCCGGATACCAGAGGTGGATATCTCTCGAAGCAAGCAAGCTGCTTCCGGTTGACGGTTGAAGGTTGAAGCAGGGGAAAACATGGACCGCTTGCATGCTGAAAGTTGCAGTTTCACGTCGACAGTGCGTTTAGGCTCGTCTGAAGCGAATATACCGTCTGGACTCGTCTGGACTCTGAAGTTGCTTGAGGCTTGATGCCATTTGAATCCTTGCGGCAAGTGTCGAGCCGAGAGAGATGTAATCGTAAATAATAATCCATACATGCAGATGACGGTGTGCAGGACGAGCGCGAATGCAATATGTAATGAGAACAATGCAATGCAAGGGATAGTATGTACGCAGAAAGGTATGATGATGTAGGTGGGTAAGTAACTTATGTAGGTAGAAAGTCAAAAAAATGCAAGAAACCAAAGGACAATGAATGACACCCGGGAACGAATAAACGAAGGAAAGGGCAAAAAAAAAGCTCTAGGAAGCTCTAGGACGTACAAGTACAATGGTGGGAGTCACTTGGTGGACGGTTAGCGCCGGGTGGGTTCGCCGTAGAGGGAGCGGAAGAGCGCAGATTTGTTGGGGCGTTGCTGGCGCGCAGGCTCGTCAGACCCGCCACTCGACGAGCTCGCGCGCCCCGGTGGCATACGCACCATCAGTGCCTCCGCGCTGGAGTTGGCCGTCCCGCCGCCGCCGCGCAGCAAGCTAAACGAGCTCCGGGACGGGAGGCTGCTCTTCCTCATCGCCTTCTCCCTCTCTCTCTCCGCCTTCTCTTTCTCTTTCTTCTCCTTCTTCGTCAGCTTGATCGTCTCCTTGCGCGACACCTGCTCCTGCAGCGAGCTCCTACTCGTACTCGGGGTCGCATAGTACGCCGCCGCTGCCGCCCCACCATCCGGTGCGCCACTCTCCGACGAGTGCCCATGGCCCGACAAACTCGCGCTCGCCGAATACTGCGACGACCCGTCCGAGCCGCGGCCCAGCAGCAGCGCCGGCGGCGGGGGGATCGACGCAGGCAGCCGCGCCGCCGACGCCTGGTACATATAGCGCATCTCTTGCACGGGCGCAGCCGGCATCTGCGCCTTCGCCGCGCGCGCCGCCTGCTCCAGGCGCCACATCTCGCTCGGCGCCATCCCCGTGTCGCCCAAGCCCATAATGCTACTATCTGCGCTCCGCGCCCGTGGGCGGTGCAGCCCCGCGGCGGAACCAAGGGGCACAGGCGGCGGCGCGGCGCGGGTGTTGCGCCGCTTCCGCCGGGACCGCGTGGAGCGCGCGCGCGAAAACGTGGACTTTGCGTCGTTGAACACGGACCGGGTGTCGACGGACCCAGCGGGGGAGTTGAACGACGTCGCGTCGGTGGCGAGGGCATGCGCGCTCGAGGCACGGTCCGCGCGGTCGAGGTCGGACATCGTATCCTCCTCCTCGTCGCTCGAGTCCGACATGATAATGTCTGCGTCCACCGACGCCCTCCGTGCATAGCGAATCGGGCTCGGCGAGCGCTCCATCCGCGCACGCACACGCGTGTCCTGGCTATTGGGGTCGTCCATATACCCGTCGTCGAGGTCAAAGTCGTCGTCGTGGTCAAAGTCCTCCGGGTCCGCAGCGGCGAAGGTCGGAGGCGACAGCAGCACGCCGTCCATCTCCTGCTCGCCCACCTCGCCCTCGAGCGCTGCGAGCCATCCGCGCCCGTCGCTGTCCGGCGGGTCGAGTGCGCTGTCCGGCCCGTTGCTCCCCTCGCCCTCGTCCTCGAGCGGGTGCGAGTGGATCGGCGGCGTCAGCGGCGGCACATCCGCATCCACATCCTCCCGCGCCACCGCACCCGCCGCCGCTGCAAAGTCAAACGGCACATCCACGTCCACGGGCGAATGCAGTCGCAGGCGTCGCCGCTCGCGCTTGTTCTGCGGGGACGTCGGCGAGGAGTACGCACCCAGCGCCAACGGCGACGCCACCACTTTCAAGCTACTATTCTCCGTGACCGGCCCGGCCCACTTGTCGCTGCCCCACGTCCCCTCGCGCGACGTAGCGGGCGTCGTCGCAGCCGTCATCGGGCTCTCGCCATTCCCCGCGCTCTCCTCCCCGCTGTACCGCCACGAGAACCCAGGCGGCGCCGACCGCGCAGAGCTTGGCGTCGACGAGGTGGTGGTGCTGCTGCTCGCCGCCGACGCGGGCCCGTACACGGCCGCGCGCGACCTCAGGACGGCGGACATGCTGAGCGGGGGCGGCGGCGGCGGCGGGGGCGACGCCGCCCGGTCTCGCTGCCCCTCCCCGCGCGCCTGCCTCGCTGGCATGAACCCGAACCCCATCCCAGGCGGCGGCGTCGTCCTCACCGGACTCGGCGCCGGGCTCCCCCTCGCCGTGCTCCCGCTCCCCGTACTCGTGTGCGTGTGCGTGCGCCCCCCACTCGGGCTCGTCCCCCCGCTCCCGCTCCCACTCCCAGTGCCCGCGGAACTCGGACTGAGACTACTCGAGCTATGCAGATTCGAATTCGACTGCGTCGTGCGGAGGGGCGCGATGGGGATGATGGGGATAAGCGGCGGCGGCGGCGGCGGGGGGACGAACGGCCGCCCCAGTGCGTCGACGACGAACGGCCGTGCGGGTGTAGCGTCCGCGCCCACCGTCCCCTCGCTCGCCTTGCGCACAGGCACCGGCGGCAGCGGCGGCGCGCCACCAATCGAGCCCAGCCCCATCGCCATCCCCGAGCTCGCAGACACGCTCCGCGCGTGCCCGTGCCTGCGCACCGTCACGAGCGGCGGCGGCGGCCCGCGCTGGCCTTGGATATTCGGCAGACTCGGTGTATGGTGCGGGAGTCCCAGTCCCTGCCCGTATCCCTGAAGCGTGGGGAGCGAGCCGGTGTGATGCGGGCTGAGCGCAGCGAGGGAGGTGGTGGTGATGTTGGGGGTGTGGGAGGGCGACGAGGAGCTGGTCGTGCTGGTGCTCGTCACCGACGGCGCGCGCGAGTGGTGGCCGTGGCTATGCTGCTCCTGGCCGGAGGCGGGCCGCGCGGGGCCTGCGACTGTAAAACGAGTCAGCGCGCGCGTCAGTAGGAGAAAAAAGCTAAGCTCACCCGCCGCACTCCCACCCCCATTCGACGTCTTCCTCTTCAACCCTCCTCCTGCACCCGTACTTGGACTCGGCGGCGGGAAAAACGGCCCAATGCTGCTCTTCCTCGGCACCCCCGGCCCAAGGTTCCCCCCGCTCGTCTGGTGCCTAAGCGCACCCGAGCCCCCTCCCCCTCCAGTCGCGTTTGTGTTGATGTTTACATTTATACCTGCAGAAGCAGCAGCGTTCATATTCCCCGTACTCGTCCTTGAAGCTATCACCCCCTCTTAGCGTCACCTCACCACAGAGAATTTAGTGGGAACGCACCTAGGACACCCTGCCTCGTCCCCATCCCAACGCGCTCCGCGCTCGTCTTCCGACTCATCCCCCCACTCATCCCCACCCGCTCCGTACTCGTCTTCCGACTCATCGTCCCCCCCCGTTCTGTACTGGCGTTGCGCGACCCGCCCCGGTCTCCACCGCCAGAGATAGTGCGCTTCCGCTCCCCGCGCTCCCTCTCGCGATGTTCCCGCTCAGAGGCGAGCCGATACCCCTCTGCGCCGATGCGGTCCCGATCGCGCTCCGAGTGCGACCCTCCCTCCCTTGCGCGCATCTCCGCCGCAGGCCGCACCGTCATCGCCCACACGTCAAACGGCAGCGTGGGCGACGCCGCCGTGCGCGGGGTGCGGCCTGGGAACGTACTCGGACTTGATGCGGTATTTGCATTTGCGTTCGAGATGAACGCAGACGTGGCGTGCGGAATTGAAGGCGAGGTGGTCAGGAGCGTGGAGGAGGAGGAGGAAGATCCAGCTGCTGAGGCGGAACCAGAGCCAGAAGCCGAACCCGACCCAGAGCCAGACGCAGAGGGGCCGCTGTAGGGAAAAAAGAGGTAAGCACGGAGGAAGCCCCAGGGAAAATAAATGTGTGGAGAAGGAAATAAAACACAAGAAAAGATAGTTTTGAAAGTGAAAGGACAGAAGGAAGCGAAATGGGGGCCGGCCAACGCGCGCACGTCCTCTTCGACTCGTAGCTCCAGCCCCCGCCCCCCACTGGTGCGCACATGCTCCGCATGACGCCCTTCCTCCTCCCTATCCCCCAATCCGCCACACACACCCGAGACAAAGCGCAAGCGGGAGTGGGGGTGAGGATGGGCAGATGCCGCAAAGGGCTCCCCGATGCAATCGCAATCGCAATCGGTCTGAACCCGAACCCGCAAATCCGAATGAA
Source organism: Mycena galopus ATCC 62051 (assembly GCA_014925785.1). Classification (NCBI taxonomy): domain Eukaryota; kingdom Fungi; phylum Basidiomycota; class Agaricomycetes; order Agaricales; family Mycenaceae; genus Mycena; species Mycena galopus. Next base: position 105,609 of record WIQG01000010.1, on the reverse strand, counting down.
TGATTTGTTCCCCCGCCGTCCCAGCCCGAGATGGTCGGCATATGTACAGTGCGCGCTCCGTCGTCTTCCTCCGCCTACCGCTACACCTCCTCCTCCTCCTTCTCCTCCTGCTACCTCCCCCTACCGCCACGCGACACCACACCACCTCATCCCCTCAGAAGGCGGGCGGGACGGCGCCCGCCAAAGGGGGCAGGCAAAAATGGAGGCAGGACGTAGCACATAAACAAAAGTCTATCCATGTCCACCAACGCCCCCAGGGCAAAGAACGAATGAAATGGAAGGGCCCCTGATATGATAAATGCATGCGGGGATGGCTGACAGACGGACGGAGCCGGGTATGGGTATGGGTAGGGGTAGGGGTACGGGTCGCTCGCTCGCAACGCCGCTCAAAGCAACGCAAACTCTGTGCAGGACCACGACTACGGCTAGTACCGCGAACGATCCCGCACACCCACGCCCACGCCGGCTCGAAGAACGGTTTTCGCCCCTCGGAAGCCGTCGACGCGCACGGCACGCCACCCCCACGGGGCGCCACACACAACACCAATACAGGGGCGCCTCGCCTCGTCTCGTCGTCGTCGTTGCCTTTCGCAAGCCATGCATGTCGCTTCGCTTCTTCCTTGATGCGCCTCCCCCGCGCCTCGTGGGCGCCGTCCATAAATGCAATCCGCCCACGCACACCCAGGCACGCACGCACGCCACGCGTCCGCCAGCCCACATCTACACGACACACCCGGAAACCAGGCACCGCAAGCAAGGCAGCCAGCCTTCAAATCGGAGAGCAGAAGGAAGAAGGAAGAAGGATTCCGGAAGGGAAGAAAGGAGGAAAAACGCAGAACGGCAAGGAAGGAAGGAAGGCAACGCACCCATACGCGACCCTCCGATCCGGTGTCCTGGAGCGGGACTTTGGTTTCTGGCGGGCCGAGCTGCCTGATGCATACGAGGAAGACCCAGCGGCGGCGTACGAAGAGCTTGATCCCGATGCACCAGCGTGCGATGAAGACGCCGCCGCGTGCGACGAAGACCCTGATGGGGCGGCAGTGGGCAGCGGCGGGAGCGGGAGCGGTCGGCTGCTCGCCGGCGAAGGCGAAGGCAGGGAGGAGTCGGTACCGCGCAGGATCGGGGGCGGGATGGGGAGGGCGAGGCTGACGCTCGCGCGGCGCTTGCCTTTGGAAGTGGAAGCGGTGTTACCCGAATCGACCGGGGGCGGGCGGGTGAAGGTGGTGCTGCCGACGGAGACGGTGTGGAGCGGCGGGGGCGGGGGCGGGACGGGCAGCGGTCTTGCTGTGGATGTGGATGTGGTGGGCGGGCTCCACGGACCCGGTGCGGCGCTGCTGATGGGGAGGCGCTGGGTGGAGTGGGCTCTCCGCGTGGGCGGGGGCGGGTGGAACGGCTCTGACGGGGGCCCGAGTGTGCCGTGGTGGACGACCGTCCAGCCGCCGCTGCTTGTGGTCGGATACACCGCGGCCATAGCGATGGGTGTAGGCGGCAGAGTGAGGCTCTCCTGCCCGGCGTTTTTGGCGAGCAGGTCTTGGAGCTCGGGGGGGGAGTCTTGCGGGGAGTAGCGGGAGCGGACAGACATGGCCATCGCTCTCGTGGGGTGTAATCTACTCTGCGACTCGTCTCACAAGCCAAGAAGAGCAAGGACGGAATGAGGCTGGCCGCAATCGCTAGCCTAAACCTGAGACGCGATCAACCCCATCAGTCACGTCACACAACGCGCAAAGTAACGCGTATCCTTTTGAAACACCTCCCATACAACTCGCTTACCCATGAGCGCATCACCCCCGACCGCCCGCATTCGCACCATCCCCAATCTACCTCCCCACCAAACCAGTCCCACTCCGATCTACCACCCCCCCCCGCTCTTCCTACGACGCCAATCAAGAGCACCACTATCACTGATCCCACCGCTTCTCGCCGATTCTTCCTTTCCGTGCCCTCTTCGGATTTCGTACTTCATTCGGCGCTGTCTCCATTCTCCATTCGTCCTCTGCCACATCGGCTCCTTGAACCTTTCAGCCTTCGGCCTTCGGCCATATCACTTCGCCTCCGAGCACGCTGACAAACACCTCACATTACATAATCCCGCTGCAACGATCTCCCTCCCGCTCGCGTCGCACGCGGCCACACGCACCGGACCGCAGCGAAAAAAATATCCGTTTTCGCCCCGTGGCACTTCCTGTCACTCGCTTCCATCTTGACTTGTGACTTGCCGCCGCTCCAATCCAATCGAACCTTTGGCAAGTGTCAGTCATGTCGCGCCACAGACAAACAATTTCCGCGCGACGTGATACGCATCCGTTCCCAAACGCCGTCGCGGTTGCATGCATTCCATTCCCCCAGTCCCCGGTCCCCGCCGCCAGCCGCACTCTATCTTCGCACTCCACTGATACGCATCTTCAATTCGGCCGCGTGCGCTCGTGCTTGCCCGCGCTCGCTCTATACATGCAGCAGCGCTTTCGGGTTTCTGTTCTCCCGACTCGCATGTCCCTCATGCTCGCCGTTTTTTATTAGTCGGCGTCAGCGCTTCACACCTGTCGCACCCTCGGTTGCGCATTATACCGGATCCGCACCCGCGCTCGGCGTTTTTTTGGGGGTTTTTTCAGCTTCAAAGTTCAAGCTCGAGCGCTCAAGTCGAAACGCTGCCTAGACCTCTATCCAAGTACTCAAGCGCCTTTGTACATGTACACCTGTCGCATCCTCACTCACCCTCGGTTGTGTATTATACCGGGTCCGCACCCGCGCTCGGCGTTTTTTCAGGTTCAAAGCTCAAGCTCAAGCGCTCAAGTCGAAACGCTGCCTAGACCTCTATCTACTCAATTAATAAATCTCAGGTTCAAACAACTCCCTCAGATACATTTCCTTCCCCCCCTTCCCCGTCGGCGTCGGCCTCCCAATTTCTTTTTTCAGGGTTTTCTCAACCTCACCCAAGTTCCCCTTCAAACACCAACCCCAGGTTCAATTAAACACACAGGTTAGTCACTAATAGCATGTAGCACGCAGCGCTTTCGGATTTGTGTTATTCCGCTCTCTAATTAACCACTCGCTTGCACCCTCGTTCCTGTTGTACGCATCGACATCTACATTCCTCGTGCATGTCGCGGTGTTTTATTCCAGTATTCATCCCGCTCGGCATCTTTATCTTTTCTTTTCTTTTCTTTTCTTTTCTTGGTACGCGGTACGCACCCGTCGCATCTTCACGCATCTACCTGCGGTTATACATTACACCGGGCCCGCGCTTGGCGTCCCGGTTTCATTTTATTCAAGTTCAAAGCCCAAGTCGAAACGCCGCCTAGACTTTTACATATTCACTCAATCAATCTCAGGTTCAAACAACAAACGCTTCCATCCCTCAGATATTTACATTTCCTTCCCTTCCCCCCCTTCCCCGTCGGCGTCGGCCTCCTAATTTATTTTTCCCTTTTTCCACGCTTTTTTCAACCTCACCCTTCCTTCCCCTCCAAACACTAACTAAGCCAGGTTCAAACACACACTCTGTCTGGCTCAGGTAAAAGTAATAGCATGCAGCATGCAGCGCTTTCGGCGTTGTGTTATTCCGCTCTCTAATTAACCACTCCTGTTATACGCATCTACACCGTTCCTCATTCACCCTTTCTTTTCTTTTCTTGGTACACACCCACCTGTCTGTCGCATCTTCACTCCCCCTCGGTTGCGTTTGTGTACCCGCGCTCGGCGCTTTCCCCCCCCCCCCAGCCTTCAGGTTCAAAAGTCAAGTTGAAACACTGCCTAGACCTTAATCAATCAATTAACTCAACGCACAACCGCTCCCTGAGATACATTTCCCCGTCGGCGTCCCAACCTAATTTATTTATTTCCTCTCCTCAGGGTTTTCCCAACCTCACCCTTCAAAGCAAAGTTGAAACACACCCTGGGCCCAGACCTCCACGTGCACTCAGCTCTGACTCAGGTCCAGGTTCAAACACCTCCGCTTGTCCCGGGACCCTATTACTATCCCTCCTCATCCCCGCCCCGTTCCGCGTTTCGGCCTGAATTATCACTTCATTAATTATGCATCACTGAATCAACATACTCTACTTCTACTCTACTAAGCAACACATCCCTATCCCGGGCCCAAACCCGGGAGCTCTTATTAATACGACAAGTACTCTTTCCTGGTCTTTCCACTTGGCTTCAAATTGCACTTAACTCACCTCCGCCCAACCATGAACGACGCTCTCTCTTTTCCCTCCCTCCCTCCCTTCCCTTCCTCCTCCTCTCCTCTCGCCCCGAGGCCATCGTCTTGATAAATATATCAATACCCAATGCCTATCCCATCCCATCCTCCTCACCGTCGGCGTAGCTGTCGGTGTCAATCAAGTTCAGGTTCAGGTTCAAATAAATAGCCTACCCGCCGGTTGATCCAACCAACCAACCAACCCACCAACCCACTAACCGACCAGCCAACCAACCAACCCACCAACCGACCTACCAACCAAATAAACAAACGACCCCTCTCTTCCCCGTTTCTTCCTTCCCTCCCTCATTCCCTTCGCTTCCCTTCCTATTCAATAAAATAAAATAAAATACACAATACATAACACACGATACACAAACCCAACCCACCCTCATTGTCACCCGCATGCACGAGTGTACGTAATGCAGGGTTGAGTTGAGATTCCCTTCAGCCACCCAACCGACTAGGGGTGATCAATTCTTAGCTCGTCGTCTCGTCTCGTCCCATAAAATAAATAATTCGTGATGGCTGAGCGTCCTGGGTTGATAAGCGCCGCTTGACACGGAACTGGGTTCTTCCGCCCGCGGCCTTCAGTTTTTGTGTGTGCGTTACGGAGGTTCTCGTGTCCCGAAAAAATTCACACCTAGTCCAGCTCATCAAAGACACCATTTGACGCGCTCATTCCGCGCTTTACACGTTAAATACTAGCTTGAATCTTACCATGAATAATTTGAGCTGCGTAGAGGCTTGATCCCACGCCCACGGTGTCGAGCATCGCTTAAGGTCGCATATCATTCTAGCACATTGACCTGCCAATAATTATTATTTACGGGACGAGACGAGCGGACGAGCTAAGAATTGATCACCCCTACTCCCACTGCGGATGATTCCTCGCCTCTTCCTGACAGCGTGGATCCTCCGTCGATCGGCGGGATGGGAGCAATTCCCGGTTGAAAATTATCACCTGCTATCGCCCGGGTCGATCTTACGCGATGTTCAACGCCAACGTCGAAATAGGCTAGGTCAGGTCGGTGTCCAACAAAAACAGGCGCGCGTGTCAATGCCTCAACAACCACAAGCGCCGCCCGGGCCCGCGCACACTTCCGACCCGAATAATAACGACGGCAACCAGGGTTCGAATTGAATTCCTCCAGTTAATATTTCTTATCATCACTTCGATTCAGCGCGTCCCCTAGAATCCCTCGTCTTCTCGTGGTTCATTCATACGTCACTAACAGCGATTCTCAATTTCTCAGCACGTGGAATTAATTCCAACTCACCTAGTAACATAGAACTCGCATCGCGTGCGCCGAAGCTTCTTTCGTTTCATTTCGTTTCGTTTCCTCAACCTTACTTCCATTCCGTCTTTGCCAACGTAAGTAGCTCAGGTGGCAGTAACTACTAGTATTACTGTTTCAATTCCGGCGTTGAATACTTATCATCACATGTAAGTACATACCCCAGATTCGTGGGAGTCACCACACCCGCCCGAATCTTCGCGGGCTGCAGTCTGGGATGCCTAAGGATCTTGTTGTAAGTAAGTATTATGTATGATCAAGCTTAGACTTCCAGTTGCTGTCACGGTTTAAATTAACGAGGCACAGAGCACGTTCGAGGTTCTTGATCATAAGCCGAACAGTCATTTTAACCAAGATTCCAACCCAAGCAGTGGCGTAAGATTCAGACTATTTCGGCTCCCCGCGAAATATTAATGGTTTGGCACAGATCCCTTTCCCTTTCCCTTCCCCTTCTCTTTATTAATCAATTCGAACTTCCTCCGCGGGCGTGGGCGAAGCGTCCTATAATCGTCTTCTTGATCTTTATATATGTTTGGGAGTATAACAGACCCACCTCTGTGCATGCATGCCATGCCATTGCGGTTTCGTTCTGAATCAAAGTTGATTAGTATCGCTGCCAGTGGTATACGTATACCCCAGAGATCGAGTTCGGGGCCGACCGGGTCCCACTACCAGCCAGCTCTCGAAAAAATCTCCCACCCGTTTATTGTTCACACTCCAGCAACCCAAAGAAAGCCTGAGCTCGAGTCGATTGTGAATATGAGAATCGTGATGCACAATCCCTGGTCCCAGTCCCAACCTACCGTACCCTTGGGTGTCAGTTCCCTGAACCATGGGCCATATTTTCGAACCGTCAACTTCAAATAAAATTCAAGTTCAGCGCGGGGCGGAGATACTGCTATCCAGAATCTTTCACAAAGTCCGTCCGTGGTCATATGTGATGCCTGCATGTGGTTCAAACTTCTCATGAAGGCTTCCTCATCGATTTAGAATCATTTCGAAAGGAAACGGACCCGCGTCTGCGCTTGTAATGGGATTTCTGAAATACATGTGCACGCCCCTCCACGGCAGGACGGACAGCCGGAGAGATGTACTTTAAATTGCCACCATTGCAAATCCAATCTAACTACCGATTGAACGGAATTAAGTAAATTAAGTACACGAAGCATGCTGCAACGATGCGGCTCTGCCTGATCATGAACTTAGGCACGCAGCATCCTCCTGAGTTTCAAGGTTGTGGCACACGTGGCTCGCTCTTGAAATGGAATTAACTTATCATTCTGCCACTTCTTTTCGAGATGATCATCGCGGCGAAAGATGTATATCATCGTGACGAGAAAAAAAAAAGGTACGCATTAATTAACGCGCGTTCGACCTAGCAGTCTCTCGTAGACAGACTCTTTATATTTTAGCTCGTACCTCGCTACTTGTGTAAAAGTTAAACCTAACCTTGAGGTTAAATTCCTGACTTCAACTTCAACTTCACGTTGCAATCCATACCGGCGTCGACGGCCTGGCTCGAGGGCACCATTATTCACTTGTAAATTTATATATACATAGCACATTGACTCCATGCGCCACCCAGGCTGCAGCGATGCCGCTTTACCGCGTTGCAGAGATCATCCAGGCACACATGTGGTATCGGATGTATGTATATCCGCGTCATGATCATCATCGTGAACTCGGTGGGATCAGATTCAGTTCACAGAATAACCTGAATGGGAGCGGGTATGCACGCGGCTCACACTCTCGAAATAATTGTAGAACACCCCGCTGATCACGTAGATCATCACAGCAAGAATCTCGTGTCGAAAGGCTCCTGAGTACTTATTGCTTATTACTCTCGATTAAAGCAAATTCCTCCCTGCTGTAGCCTGCAGCATCGGAGTGTTCGAGGTTCAACCTTTTTCGGCGAATTTCCATTTCGAACCGGGAACTACGCGTGGAGCGATGCTTCTGAATCAGTTTGCTGATATCCACGCACCGCATCACAGCGGGGAGGACAACCTCGGATATTTATTTGACCGAGGAATAGGATGCTGATGGACGCATATAAATCTCATTATTCTTCAACTTTGCCTCCATGATTGAAGTTTTTAACGGTTGAATGCGATTCCAGTGAAATAAATTCAAAGATAAAAGGTCAGAACACGAGGAGTGACCAACCATTTACCAGTGAACCTCAAAAGAGTTAGCTTTAAAAAAAAGTCAACTGCTTCCTCGGCTTGTGATGATCACGCCAATCAAGATGCACAATCACGACTTCTCGCCTTCTTCCTGCCTCTGCCATCATGATGTTCAAGTTGGTGAGAAGTGATCGGTATTTTAGTGAAATAGCGTGCGTGTGGGAGTTAGGGGTCGATGCGGTGTGGCAACCGATGTTAACTCGCATCGACGGCAACACTATTGGTCTCTCTTTTGAGGGCAGCAACTGAGCGGTGTGGATGTGCCAAAGGAATCTTTTTCTTCGTCTAAAAATTGAAATTGAAGTGACTTCAACATTTCCTAGTGACTTCAACATTTGCTAGTACTAGTCTCTTGCACTGGCTTTCCGCTCATAAAAACAGACCGATCCGCTGACGGTAGGTACATTATGCGTAGGTACGGTGCCCTGGACAAATTGGCTCACATAATGAAGTTGTTTCAACCACAACCGTCGATAGGCCCGTCGGTGGGCAGCGTCGGACTGTCGGAAGCTATTTGAGGGGCCATAATTATCCCCGAGCCGTGACCTCAGGTTGGCGGGTGCCTCATGGACGCAAAAGTCGAACGTTGAATTCCCGTCGGCTCGCAAGCAGCAAGACGGAATAATGCCCGCTGGTCTAGGCTCATCAGAACGTTAACTCCTGCAGCGCCGCGGCGCAGGTTTCGAATTTGTTTGGAAGTTCAACTGAAATGGCGAATTCCTTTTGTGATGAAGTTGCATTCAGGCAGACGAGTGTGCGGTTTAATTTCAGTTCTAGTCTTCAACTTGAAATCTCTTGTGCTGGATTATAAAATGCGCACTCACTACCCTCACCTCGGCCCCGAGGGTGTTAATGACGGGTGACACCGGAGCGGCATTCACTAAGCAGCAACGCAGGGTAGGAACCGGTTCGGCAGACAACCCGGCAACAGGCGGCGGACGTTAAATTTTAAATTCAACCGTCAGGATTCAGTCATTGACTCCAATCCCTTCGAGCTCGCTACCATTGCTCGCTTCCTTCGGAATCAGCGCCCGCGCATGCGAGTCCTCCATTAAGTAAATTTTGAATCTGGGCCCGGAAGTCGGATCCGGAATCATCAGCCAACACATCATGATATCTCGGCGAAGCAGCATCGCTGCAGCGTGCTTGTGGGAAATTAATTGCGCAATATGGATGCTTATTAGCTGGGGCATAGCTCCGTGGTCGCCGATCAAGTAGGGATCCTGATTCAGGCTGAGGTTAAACGTTAAACGCCCATGTGGCATATCAGTTGAACACTGGCAAGTATCTCCCGCCCACGTGCGCATCGCCCATTCCTTTTTTTTTTTTTTTTTTTTTTTTGAGCGTTTGGGATAATGAGACTCAGTCTGCAGAAGCATTCCAAGGTCATCCGCTTGGGTTATTGGATTTGAGGCCAGTTGTTGCCGTCGCATCGCCCATTCCCATTTCCCGCGAATCTCTCTTTCCACGCAACTATCGTTATATTGATATGTCTTCGGTGAAGCGTGGTCCGTGAACCTACTTACACAGAGATTCATAATCCGTTATAATCGGGCTGGATAAATTTAACCACGTCACGCAGAGCATGAGAGGTGACTCGACGTCTGATTTCTCGTTGGACCTTAAGGAGGTTCAACTGCGATAATCATTTTCAAATACGTATCGTATTGTCGGCTCCCAGGCCTTCCAGATCTTGTATTTCCGAGCGGTAGTGCTCGGGATTTCAGTATGAACGAATACCTGGGGTATAACTGTGGGTCTGCCGATCACCTTGAGCGACACGAATCCGGATCCCCGCAGCTTCTGATCTTTGAGGTACTACAATAGTGCACACTATCCACTGGCATTCGTCGAGTTCTGATTCAACGCCATTGATAATTTCCCCACCTAATCTGACCATAGATATCCTTTAGGCACAAGGTTGATGGACCCCGCCCGCGTGCGCCTTTCCCATTCTCATCTTCCGCAAATCTCCCAATAATGATCATCCACGCCACAATCATCATTATCCTTGGCAGAGCGTGGCTTAAAAGCCTAATAGTAAGTGCAAGAAGAGATATAATTGCGTTAAATAAAGTCAACCCTGATCACATGTCGCGCAGAACAGAACAGTTGACCCCACGTCTGATTCCGCGGTCGTTTGCCCTTTTCAAATGCTTGTCGCATTCTCCCGCTTCTTGAATTTTGAATCGTAGCTGTCGGGCTTTCATATTTCATCTTTTTGTTTTTTCTCATTCCCCTTAAACTTCTCCAAATTCCAACTTTAACAACTTGCCCCAGTGGTAGAAACTGCTCATCACTAAAGCCCACGAATAACCACCACCATGTCAGATTACAACCATTTCGACGTCTGATTCCTTGTATTCGAACAAATTAGACGTTCAATTGTGATCATCATTTTCAGATATGCCAGCTACTTCGAGCACGCTAGCCTCGTCGCACTGACGCTCTCAGATTTCACACTTGCCTCGTTCACTATAATCAGTTCAATATCAAAGCCTGATGACGATTTCAAATGGCTCTGCATCCTACGGTACCACCATTGGCACCATGTCAGATCGCAACCAAATTACAACCAATCACTTCTGTGTCTTGACCAGAAGCTGGTAGGGATCTACATATTTGAGCATCGGTATTCATCATTCCTATATTGAGATTCATTCTTTCCTTCCTTGGTCGACCGACACTCTAACGACGGATAGAAATGATGCTCCACCTCGATCTCCATGTCCGCGCTGATCATGGCCATGATGGTATCCGAGAAGGTTCGCGGTCCAAACGTTCTTATGCGGACAGGGTTCAACAATTTGATCGGGATCCGCCTCGGCGGCGTTGATCCATCGTGCCGGGACCACCTCGTTTAGTTCCAATGCTTGGCGTGGGGGCGTATTAATATCAATTGGGCGAACACGGTTTGCACTACGTGTCTACACCTACCCACGGTTCCGGCTTGTTTGAAATGCCTCGACTTTGTAGGCGAGTTTCAACTGGAGCTCTCGGGCTGGACCGTAGCTTTCATTCAGTAACACGGATCCAGCGCGCTGATTCACCCGTCCGTCGCAACGCCTTAACGTTGGTCGCCGTAAACGATGCGTCTTTAAGTTAGCGTGTATGTAAGGATCTACACCGCCAAAGTGCCGTCAGGTTCATAGCAGCTGGAAAGCTCACCTGGCGGCCACGTTTTCGCACATCTGATACCAGGTTTCTGCCAGGTGGATTCCAGCTGCACTTGACAGCTGGGAATTCAGCTCCCTCCCAGCTGCAGCACACGTAGTCTCCATCTGGCGTAACCAGCTGTTTTGAGTGTTGGTCGAAAAAGTAATTATGATAATGCTAAATTTAAATTTGGCACGAATGTTCAGTAGGCAGCCTTGGAGCAGCCGTCGACTTCCCGTCGACTCGGAAGTTCACTTACAGTGCCCCGGGCCGCACGCAAGTTGAAGAAGAATTCAAAGAATACTTATCTCGGCGGTTCAGCACTTCTGCTCAGACTTCTTTTGTGCAAAATTTTGTCCCACCATCTTACAATTGGTAGTACATTGGGAGAAGATAGTCATTGGGTTGAAGTTGAGTTGAAGCCAAGTGCGTAAAATGGTCCGTGCGTTTGTCACACAGCATCACAATCACGTGAAGTTGGTCGCCGCTTCTTCACTCTGCCCTTCCCCTCCCAATCCCTCCTCGTCACTTTCGCTCGTATTTTTTCTTTGTTCACGCAAGCCTCAACTCATACTCCACTCGACAATCCTCAACTCTCAAGCCGTGTCTACTTTGTGGCCCTGGTTTGCAGGCGGTGAATGAGACCGTGACGTCGGGCCCTCCAGCGAAAGGATCCACGGAACTGTGTCTAATAGCTCTATTCGCCGCCTGTAACAGTTTCAAGACACCGGGGTTCTGTTTCACATCCTCAAGATCGCGTTAATATAATTACGGCTGAGGCGACCAGGCTTCGCTTCGTGTCCAAGTCTCCGCACATCGCCTTGCTTCATACCCCCAGTCCCACTCATGGCACACCTCGGCGGCTCCTCACAAACTCGACCTAACTGGTCTAGCAGTGGAATCGCGCCGTGCCAACACATCAACTCTGTTTTGAGTGTCTACGTGCTCGGCGCATTGTCTCAACGAGCTTCCCACCCAGACTTTTGACCTCAAAGTTCATGCAAACGTTGAAGTGATTCTAAGTGACCAAACGCAAGCCACCAAAGTTGTTCAACGATCTCCAGATGTCTATCTCAGGTTGTGTCTGTGTGCCAGTCTCTGTCAACCGCAAGAAATTCAAGACGTAACAGTCATCAAGTGAAGTCCCAAGCAATCTTTAACCCCAAGCAAGCTTTTCTTATACTCGTCGAATCACACCGCTGCTGTCAGTTTGGATGACTTCCTGGCGAGGCGAGTAACACTTGACGGTTCGTTACCTCGTACGAAGGGTTTTTGCTGTGGTATTCATTCTCTCTTGGCTGTTCGCCATCGCGATTTAGCACTGTATCCATGTCCGTTTTCACATCTCAATCCATTCATTTCACACAAAACTGCAAACATGACGCGAGTATTGATTTTCGAAATTTTGAAAAGTTTCATCCATATGCACAGATGAGTAATGTCCAGGTTTCATTGCCAGCTGGCCACCAGCTGGACCTGGCTCCATTGTGAGCCCATTTGCATAATTCTCTGGGAACACCTGAGCGGCAGCTGGCAGCCACTTTCCCGCGACATGTAGTACACAGTTTGTTGACAGCTGCCACCCACGTGTCCCCACTTTGGCGGTGTAGAACATCACTGGACAGGCACCGCCATTCAAGGCGTTCCAAAATTTCAAATATGCCGCAACAGACTCAACATTCCCTTTCTCTTTGATTCATTTTTGTTCGCGTTTACATGCCCAGTCAGCCCTGGTCGTGCCTCACCAAAGGTCCCAACAGTGGTCTATTGGCGAATACGTGGAATTATCTGCTTGAGCTCGTACACATGTTCACTCCGAAGACTGAATTCGACAAAGAATAAACCGAATACGGAGGTCGTCCCCAACACGAGAGGTACTTCTGTCTAATATTCTCTGAAGTTGTAAATAGGTCTCCCGCTGACATCGACTTTTCTTTCGTTAATTACCTTCCCGCCGAGCTTTATATCCACCGCAAAAAAAGCATTCTTTGCGGTTCATCCCTGTACCGTACATTTCAGTTGATTTTTAACGATAGGCAACCTTGCTGGAAGTGACGCGGTAGCTCTTGCATCTTCGACTTTGCACCTCAGCCCGAGCGGAAGAGAGGGAACTGGTTTCGTGTTTGTATTCGCAATTCCCATACAGACAATTCAATCCAAGGACTCTACTTAACTTGCTCTCATTTGATTTCATGAATATAATTTAGATGTTCAGATTCGGTGACGGAGAGGTAGGATGACGGTTGAAACGCGGGCATCTTGACCGAACATCCCATCATGCCACCACAGACGCAATTGTTCCCTGGTCCGTGCGCGCCAGCGCAGTATAAAAGGCGCAGCACAACACTCCCTTTCTTCACCACTCTGGCCTATTGGCTTAGATCAAGTGTAGTATCTGTTCTTAATACTAGCTTAACCACTATTATGCCTGCACTGCAGGCACTTCTGGTTATCTAGTTTTTCCGCCCTTGTTCGTTTGTCTTGCTTGCACGACACAAACGCGATTGCCCTGCCGCTGGTGGTTTGTGTCTTCAGGGATCCGATTTTTTCTTGACCTTCCGTAGTTCTAGCCCTAACCTTACCCTCAGCCTTAAGACGTCGCAATTTAGCATTTAATTATCTCGTGAATGAGATTGTTTGCAGCTCAAGGCAAAGACGGCTTATTTCGATGAGACTTATGCCATGCATAGACATGGTGAATGGTTGCTAGCCAGCGGAACATGGATGTAATTAAATATCTCTACTCATACCTTACGATCAACTGGGGGTGGCCCGTCCTCTTGACGTAGGGTCAACAATCTTACTCTCAATACTGCTGTGATCCACCTTTACTATGCTCATTTCAGTGTTTATAGTGGTATTATTCAGATTTAAACTATTCAGCGCAGTATTATACGGGGGCTAGACTATTCTAACAAGTTATTGGAGCTTCCCGAGCACTTGGCCGGTTCTGGGAGGGTAAAGAACTGAAACATCAATGCTTTTGCGCAACAGAAGGGGAATGTGTTAGATAAATATTTTGAATCGCCTATACACTGCATTCGGAGCCCTGCAGTCGAACACGTCCTGTTTCAAGGTGATCAGAACAGAATTGAAGGCACTAGAGGGAAAAGAAATTCAGCATCAAAAAAGTGCTCGCGCCTTATGTTCCGCAAATAGCAGTAATGAGTTTGAAGAACAAGTTCAATTTTCGGACCTCCTCCAAGTTGCTCGCGTTCTGACCGTCAAATTCCCATAAAGTTGTAATTGAACTCAGTCCCCACACCCCAGACCTTTCTGCTGGATGCCACGCAAGCGTCACGCAAGGTTCACTTTTTGGTTCAAATGACGCGTCACGCCGGCACGTGGTGTGACTTGACGTGCCGTTTTGTTTTGCCGCCTTGTCTCCTTTCTTTTCCTCCTGTCCGCTCTTTATTCGTGGAGGGAGTCTCAATTCCATATCCATACACAATTTCTAACTGCATAGTTCGTTATCGTTTGCTAAACTCTCAGTCTTAGCAGCTCCAGCGACGTTCGTTGTCAAATTTCGGGACTCCCCAAGCCAAGATTTACAGACTGGATGACGTTTCAATACGCGAGGACCTTAGACCTTACCTCGCGAACACTCGGCAAAGGTGAACGAAGTACCGAGCATTCTTTTCTTGATCGACGACCTTCCACAAGACCGGCCAAGGTATTCAAATTGTTGTCCATCTCCACATGAGCGTATCGACACCCCCCCACACCGCTCAGCCTGCGGTGCCGCTTTCCCATCCCCTAAGGCTCTGCATCACTCCCGACAGTCCTCGACGGTCGGAACATTTTGAACGCGCGTACTATCCAGACGGTCAGCCTCCACCTGGCCCTTCCCCAACGCAATAACACACTTACGGCGTCTAATGCATCCATTCCCCCAGTCCCCGGTGCCCGCCGCCAGCCGCACTCTATCTTCGCACTCCACTGATACGCATCTTCAATTTGGCCGGGTGCGCTCGTGCTTGCGCGCTCGCTCTATACACACCACCGTATGCGGCAGCGCTTTCGGGTTTCTGTTCTTCCGACTCGCCACGCATCCATATGCATGTTCCTCATGCTCGCCGTTTTTTATTAGTCGGCGTCAGCGCCTTTGTACATGCACACATGTCGCAACTTCACTCACCTCGGTTGTGTATTATACCGGGTCCGCACCCACGCTCGGCGTTTTTTCAGGTTCAAAGCTCAAGCTCAAGTCGAAACGCTGCCTAGACCTCTATCTACTCAATCAATCCATTAAAATCAGGTTCAAACAACAAACGCTCCCTTCCCCGTCGGCATCGGCGTCGGCCTCCTAATTTCTTTTTCTTTTTTCAGGGTTTTCTCAACCTCACCCAAGTTCCCCTTCAAACATTAACCCCAGGTTCAATTAAACACACACTCTAACTCAGGTAAGTAATAGCAAATGGCATGCAGCGCTTTCGGGTTTCTGTAATTCCGCTCTCTAATTAACCACTCACTCGTTCCTGTTGTACGCATCGACATCTACGTTCCTCATGCATGTCGCGGTGTTTTATTACAGTACTCATCCCACTCGGCATCTTTATCTTTATCTTTTCTTTTCTTTTCTTGGTACGCGGTACGCACCTGTCGCATCTTCACGCATCTACCTGCGGTTATATATTACACCGGGCCCGCGCTTGGGGTCCCGGTTTTATTCAGGTCAAGTCGAAACGCCGCCTAGACTTTTACATATTCACTCAATCAATCTCGGGTTCAAACAACAAACGCCCATCCCTCAGATATTTACATTTCCTTCCCTTCCTTTCCCTTCCCTGTCGGCGTCGGCGTCCCAACCTAATTTCTTTTCTTTCCTCAGGGTTTTTTCAACCTCACTCCTCCTTCCCTTTCAAACAAAACACTGACCCCAGCAAACACACTCTCTGACTAGGTAAGTCACTAATAGCAATAGCATGCAGCGCTTTCGGGGTTGTGTTATTCCGCTCTCTAATTAACCACCCTCGTTCCTGTTGTACGCATCTACATACATCTATGTCCCTCACTCATCTTTTCTTTTCTTGGTACACACCCACCTGTCTGTCGCATCTTCACTCACCCTCGGTTGTATTTCTGTACTACACCGGGCCCGGGCGGGTTTTTCCCCCCAGCCTTCAGGTTCAAAAGTCAAGTTGAAACGCTGACCTCTATCCACTGCTCAATCAATCAATTAACTCAGCGCACAACCGCTCCCTGAGATATATTATTCTTCCTTCCCTTCCCCGTCGGCGTCCCAACCTAATTTATTTATTTTCTTCCCTCAGGGTTTTTTCAACCTCACCCTTCAAAGCAAAGTTGAAACACACCCTAGAGTCTAGACCTCCACGTGCACTCTGACTCAGGTCCAAACACCTCCGCTTGTCCCGGCTCCTCATCCCCATCCTTATGCGCACCCCGTTCCGCGTTTCGGCCTGAATTATCGCTTCATTAATTATGTATCACTGAATCAACATACTCTACTCTACTCTACTAAGCAACACCCCTATCCCCAAACCCCGGGAGCTCTTATTAATACCACAAGTACTCTTTCATGGTCTTTCCACTTGACTTCAACTCAACTTGCACTCAACTCGTTACTCACCGCCGCCCGGCCGTGAACGACGCTCTCTGCTTTCCCTCCCTCCCTTCCCTTAAGCTTCCCTTCCTTTCCTCCTCCTCTCCTCTCGCCCCGAGGCCATCGTCTTAATAGAATAGTCTTAATAAGTATATCAATACCCAATACCCATCCCATCCCATCCTCCTCAGCGTCGGCGTAGCTGTCGGTGTCAGTCAAGTTCAGGTTCAGGTTCAAACAAATAACCCACCCGCCGGTTGATCTAACCAACCAACCAACCAACCAACCAAACAAACAAACGAGCCCTTTCTTCCCCGTTTCTTCCTTCCCTCCCCCATTCCCTTCCCTTCCCTTCCTATCCAATAAAATATAATGTAATACATAACACACGATACACGATACACAAACCCAACCCACCCTCACCCGCATGCATTAGTGTACGTAATGCAGGGTTGAGTTGAGATTGCCTTAGGTTTCAGCCACCCAACCGACTCCCACTCCGGATCCTCGCCTCTTCGCAGACAGACACTGACAGCGTGGATCTTCCGTCGATCGGCGGGATGGGATGGGATGGGATGGGAGTGGCAATTCCCGCCTTTCGGTTTTAAATATCATCTGCTATCGCCCGGGTCGATCTTACGCGATGTTCAACGCCAACGTCGAAATAGACTAGGTCAGGTCGGTATCCAACAGAAAAAGGCGCGCGTGCGTCAACAACCACCAAGCGCCGCCCCGGGCCCGCGCACACTTCCGACCCGAATAATAACGACGGCAACCAGGGTTCGAATTGAATTCCTCCAGTTAATATTTATTATCATCACTTCGATTCAGCGCGTCCCCTGGAATCCCTCGTGGTTCATTCATACGTAACAGCGATTCTCAACTTCCTCGGCACGTTGAATTAATTCGAACTCACCTAGTAACACAGAACTCACATCGCGTGCGCTGAAGCTTCTTTCGGAGGGGAGGGTGCATTGGTCCAACTCGCTTCCGGGGCTTCTGACAGGGAAGAGGCGGAAGGATCCTCAGGAGACCGAGGACCTCGGCCTTGTCGGACATTTTCGGACTTGCTCGGTCCTCCGGCTCTCGGACTAGTCAACCCGGATAAAATCAATTAGACCCAGCCCATCCCAGTCACAATATGGTCACAATCCCAGGTACAAACGCCACAAGACGCCGTCCTGCGCCACTCCACCTCACCGCTACTACTGTAACCACAGAAGCCTTTGCAGTCAGTAACCCGCTTTCTGCCTGCTCATTGCTGTCACCAAAAAGTCATACATTGCTGACAATAAAACCGTTCACAACGGATAGGCAGCGGGGCGGAAGGTATTCGGTAATGGTCGGCGGTATTCAGCATAAAATTCTGTTTATTCGTGCAAATGACCAAAAAATTCTCTTTCCTTTGCCATGGACCTTGAGAGCTTGCTTAATCCGGAGGAGGTCTCCATTCAGTTGTCTCAGGTTCTTGGAATATCTGGGCTGCTCAATCCAGACAACCGACCGGTTGATATTCAACCTTTGATTAAAGATCTGGCGACTTTCTCTGGAGACTCGTCTTTACTGGTTCCCTTTGAGATACACAACCATCTCAAACTTGGGTTACAGCATCTGCAGGGTGCCCAGTATCGACCAAGTTTCCCGACTAGAAATATAGCGAACGCTATCTCAGGATCCAATATGAACCTCTTAACCGAGACTCAAAGGCGTACAGAAACTGGAGTCAAACTAAACAGATCCACGACTCTGGAAACCCTTTACCATTATCCTATTGGTGCTATTGTCGAATATCCAGAAACCAGTTCAACTGGCTTCATTGGGCATTTGTTTCGCATGGACCCTGCAAATTGGGAGAACCCAATTCTCAATGTAGCCTATTCTAGAGGAGAACCGTCTGGTCGGACTGGAGCTGGCAAAGAGCTTCACACCGACATACTTCTCAATGCACAAACTGGGGAGACCGTTCCATGTGCAGTTCGGCACACCACATGTGAGTTCCGAAATAGTCTTCTTTTTTGTAGATATTCTTTGCTTCTTGCTAAGGAAATCATACAGGTCAGGGAGCCAAAGCTTGTCCACATAGCGATGTCGAATTTTTGTTTGTTCCGCATGTGTCAGCAACTAGAGCAGATGTTCGGGAACGTCTTCAAAACGATCGCGACAACCGTCTCGAGTCCTCCTCCCCTTCTAAGGATGTCTTCCTTAGAACCGTAGCCTACATTGCTGCGGTCCAAAAAATGGGATGTCGACACCCCATTTCCGAGGAAACATTTCTATTGACGTCGGAAGAGGAGGAGCGTGAGACCAGGGAAATCTACCTCCAACAAATCCGGCGTGGTCAGCGGCAGACAGAAGGGATATGTGAGGGCAGAATTATTTTTGCAAATGACGACAATGATCAACCTTATATCTGGTGGGTGCTAACCAACAATACTTTTGCTCTTTTCAACTAATTTATGTAGCTGCGAACATTATATTCCTGGAATAAGCAAAGATCATTTCCGAGATGCCAGTATTGGCAACGGCACACTTGATGTTGACTATATCGAGGCTATTATATCGGGTGATCTTGAAGAAGCCACCTGTATTGAGGATGAAGCACAAGCTCTAGGCTACGGACCACTGGTTGAATGCACAACAGTCGCCAATTTTTCCTCACAAAAGCCATTCTGCCGTATGTAGTTTCTTATGTCTTACTATAAACTCTGACAGTTGACAAATGCTATAGCTGTACCGCATCGTGACTCTGAGGGTGCTCTTGTCCAGCCCCTTCTACAACATCTTCCCTGCACAAGTAAATTCCGAGTTTATGAGCCAGTCGAAGACCAGCGATTTTCATGCCCATACATATTGGTTGTTACTTCACGCGGGCATTCTCATCCTGTACCTCTACCGTCCAAAACACCGCCTCACATCCGATCCAAACTCATGGATCTCTTGAAGCAACTAGGTGATGATCTCCCTGATCTAACACCAAGACGACTCTTGCGACATCCCATAATCAAGACTTTTTTGTCTGCCTCACTTCCGTCTGTTATCAATCCAACATTGGCAGACTGGCATATCTCGTTGGCAAACCGCTCCCATCTGAAGGTTTATATCAAACAAGCCCGTGACCTTTATTATCCATTTGGCACCGGTTGGTTAGGTGAACCCAGAATTTTATAGTCACAAACAGCCCGCTTATCTTTTATCTATTCAGGAGTCGTAAACCTGAAGGCATACCAAGATCTGCATATTCCTCAAGAGAAGCATTATATCCGTCGTGTGCTGGCCATAGATAGTGTCCCTCCCTCCGATGAAGACGAGGACGATGATGACATTCTTCCTCCTAAAGACGATAAACTCCGCATTATCATTTGTATGACCAAGGAAGCAAGTCGGCGCTTAATCACCTCTGGTCGATATTTGCAGAGCGATATAGCTTTCAGACGCATAGTAGGCTTCAAGGAGTTTGAGGTTGCGGGCATGGAACGGGATGCTAACACAAGTGCGTTATCTCTTTTCTTTTTGCTCGCAGACAATTTTTGAGCATCGTGATCTCAGGTATAATATATCTGCGCATATTCATCAACCGCATGACTGCGTTCGCCCATCAACGAGTCTTCGAGGAGATAGAGGCTATCATATATGAAGACACAGGAAAGCATCTCCAATGGCATCACCTTCATGCTTCCAGTCCAGAGGATGGACTAGAGACCATGATATTGTCTTGGGTAGGAGACCAGCACCGCGGCCAGGCTAAAGGTCTGTAATCTATTCACTTCTTCTTCCAGCTCTTGAAATGGTTGTTCTACTCAGGGCTAGGTCTCCATCTGCAAAAAATCACATCCACTCTGCCCAGGAAACGCGATATGTACCAGCCAGATCGGTACATTCAAGATCTAACTCCTTATGAGCATCTTCATCGCATGTTTCGAGTTTGCGTTGTGCATTACTTCAGACTTGTGAAGCTTTGCTCAACCACTGAGCAAGTTCGGTGGCTAATGCGCAGCCTGGTCTGCATGGAGCATCCAGACTGGGATGGTACATTAGAAATGATCAGCGAGCTTGGAGGCAAGCCAGCCCAAGGTGCGTTTCACTTTCACATTTTTAATCAACCTTGATCTCTGAATCATCTCTTTCACCACCGTCAGACTGGTTACAAAACAAATTATCAAGTGGATTTGTTTTCGAAGGTATTTGTTGCGAAAAGAGTTTAATACCTCGAGCAATCTGGCAAGCTGGCGATAACAATTCGAATCTCATCGAAACAGTTCACCGTGATGTGAATCGAGAGGGCGTCCATTGTACTCTCCTTGGTGGGCTCATGAAAGCGCAACAATTCGATGCGATGAAAATGAAAACTCTTAGTGTATGTTCTAAATTTTCCAATGAGTAGGTACTGGAACACTCAATGCTCTTCAGGCCTTTGAAAATTGCGGCATCACACCAACTGACAAAACTGGTCATATCTCTGAAAATGCATTAAAAAATCTGCAACGTCGAAGTACATATTCATGTTTCTGCAAAACAAATTCTTCGCGCTGATGTCTATTTGATTCTAGATCATCAGATGCATAAAGCTCTTGAAGCCGAAGATGCCAAGATTCATGTCTGGAATCGGAAGCTCCAATCTTGTATCGACAATGTGCAAAAAGCACTAAGAGGCCTTGTTGCCAAGATCAGACAACTTGAGCTCGAGTCTGACCCAATCAAGCGTACCAAAATCCAGCAGGATATTGAGAAGAAAGAGAGAGCCAAGACCAAAGCCATTGCTATGCTTAACAAGGCTTGGAGTGGCAGAGACGCACTCGCTCATAGTGGATCAGGGCGCGTTACTTTGCTAGATATTCCTGATGATATTGTTTGACCAGTTCATTGGTTCCATGTACTGAAATTTCCACGACGGACGTTATTGAACTCGATATGTATGTACTCAAGAAAATGTTGCTTCTATACTATAGTATGCTATGATTCATACTTCAGACATACAGGGAAAGTGTTTCGTGCAGTTCAATCAAGCTCACAACACTCCACCATTGTTTTCCTGTCTCTCCAATGTATTTGGGAATCTCCAGCGCCTCCCTTCGAGCCCATGCATCCAAATTTGCTTGGGGATTGTCATCCACCGAGGCTGCAACAATCAGAGCCATAGGGTGGCACACCACATCGTACTCTGACATCAACGACGTCGACTCAAACACTGCATCCAAATCAACTGCGATGGGTTAGCCATCCACTTGAATATATAAAACTTCAGACATACCGAAGAATTGACATCTGGCTGGGCTATAGTGGCAAGCAGCAATGTTGCGTCCGGGTCCGGGATTATCCATAGCGGTGTAGATCCGGCAAGACACTGAATTAATGTCTGCCAAAAGTGGCATAGTGCGGGTGCAAAAACATGGCCACTTTATATTCTTCGTCTGCAAGAATTTGCCAACATAACGAGGAAGCACACGATGACCATTAACTGTGGGCCTGGGTAACTATCAGCATGATAAAAAACATTAACCAAGAGCGGACCTTACCATTCAATTTTTACCGAGCCCACTTCAGGAGAGTAAACAACCAGGTCGCCGCATGTACGCTGATATGCTGCCATATCGTAATCGAATAGTCCCTTCCAGATTTTGGACACAGACATAATGGAGATTTGGGTGTGCAAGTTCACGGATTCAGGCGGTAGCGCTGCAAGTTCATGTGCTTCATCGCTCTTTTAAAGAACTCAGTGGGAAAGCGAAGCGTGCATGGTGGCGAGGCGGGACAACAGCGAAGCATAAAAGGTGGCCTCATGGTGGCTAGGCGGAGACCACAGTGGCGTTGAAGTTGAAGAAGCCTGGAACGAGGGTGCGGAGAGGATGCGCGGAGAGTGGGCGGTAACTTTGACTTCGAGAAATGAGGTGGCCAGTAAAAAATTTGAGACGACTGCTTTACGTGCTTGGTTTTTTGTGAGAGGCAGCGGCAAGAACTTTTTATCAATGAGAAAGAAGACATTTTCTATTTAGACGTGGCGAATGCCCACGAAGTCCTTGACCTCATTCTCTTCAATGCTACCGAAGAGATGGATGGTCAGCATCTCGTGAGTCTCGGCAAAATCAATGGCGTCCACTCTAACACTTGATAAGAAACTGTTAAAAAAAAGAAACTATATGATTCACCGTCCGTGAAACACAGTCTTGATACCTTTGATCCCCCAGAAAGTCGGGATTGCCTGGGGGCAGGGTTTCGGATGGCTGTGGAGGCAGTATGCAGCCCAGGTGCGCAGAGCTTCATCTTTAGTTGCCTGACCGATTCTGATGAAACCGCTATAGCCATTGATGGCATCGTCAGCAGCAGCCCTACAAGAATGTGATTAGCCCAGCAGAAATGTTACAGCCAGGAAAAAAAACCCACGCATTCGTATAGATCGCGGGTTCCCAGCCTTGGGGCACTACATAATAAGTAGTTTTAGATCCTCCAGAGTGGCGGGCGTGGTCAACCACGGGTTTGAAGACCGGCAAGCACGTAGTATGGGTCAGAGGAGCCTGTCCAGCAGCAGCGGTCAATCCTTCAAAGAGTAAAGAGTTGGATGTCAAGGTGCTCACCTCGATGATGTGCATGATACTAAGTTGAAAAACAATCTGTGTAAGAGTGTAAGGAAATCGTTCATGTCTCGACCACCTTTTATATCCTTCTCTAAAACAAAGGAGTTAACATTTTGGGACACGGTCTCGAACACCGCCGGTCTCAGAAGAGAATGTTGACCTCAAGGACAGTATATCACATTGCGAAGAGCCCGAAGACGCGGGTACTGACGCGGGCCCTGGGTGGCAACAAGATTCTGGATTCTGGATGAATTTGTTGGGCTTCTCGGAAACTTGTGTAGTTGTGGTCAGCTCCACAATGGAAAAGTTATTGCATTTACAAGATTTCGATTTTGATTGGAAAGCGGGTACGAAGACGCGGGTACTGAAGCGGGCCCTGGGTGGCAACAAGATTATGGATTCTGGATGGATTTGTTGGGCTTCTCGGAAACTTGTGTAGTTGTGGTCAGCTCAACAATGGAAAAATTATTGAAGCGCGAACCGAACCTTTACAAGTTTTCGATCATTTCAGGAAAGAATCAATCAGTCACATGCGATTCACGTGACTCAAGTTGATAGTGTTGCTTGTCTCGTCTTTCGGCAGTCTGCTTGTCTCGGTTCAGTCTCGTCCAGAGCACATACTTGGCTGTGAGCTTGCGCTCACATCCGCTATCCAAGACCATGACCCAACACGCCATGCTACTCAAACGCTCCATGCCACTCAAACGCTCCATGCCACTCAAACGCTCCATGCCACTCAAATGCTATCCCAGTTCCTCAAATGCTCGAACCTCTTGAGCTAATAACACACAAGCCCACGAACTCAAGAACTCAAGAAAGGAATCCCTCCTCATATTCCAACACACTGCATCAATTTTGAAACAAAGCTCCGTCAAATCTAACTTTCAAAATATCGCTGCGTTCAAGAAACTCACGCATATTCTTGCATTCAAGAAAGTCATGGATATTCCTTACCTCCCAAAAGTACATCGCGACGCATGACACCCAACTTTGCGCCTGCGCCGATCCGTTCAGCGACCGCAGCAACCTGTCTCGCACCACTGTTGTCTCGTCTTACATCCACCTCCGTTGTCTGGCACCGTCATCCCCTCGCCGCCGTCTCGCCGGTCTCGCACGCGCATGCACACGCATAGGACAGGGGTCTGCGACCAAGTGCTGTGTAATGGAGCTGAAACACGGTCAAGGTCTTGCCATCGCCTCGTGGTCAAGTATGCTGGACCTCATATTTCAAATCCGGGTCGATGGTTCACTTCACGTCCCGTACCCGCCAGTCACATTCCTGGCTGATTTAAATCAAAGATATTCAGACTGGGCCATTTCCTTACGACGCGAGTACTCAAAATGGAACACTCCGGAATCCCTCATGACCCGCCCCTGTGTCACGGCCCTGTCCCGTCCTTGTCCCGTCCCACTCCGTCACCCGCCCGTCTCTGTCACCCGCCCGTCGTGTCATTCCCGCTGGTCACCCGCCCGTGACAGTATGCTGCATCAAACACCGCCACATCGAGTCTTTTCACACCAGCCTCCCGCAACAGCCCACCATGGCCGCATCCCCTGCACATCGCAGATCCAAGACGATCCCACGCCACGAGCACGTCCACGGCGCCATCTCTTCATCGACGCCAGACCGCCAACGTTGTCGCACACCACTGGCGCTCTTCTCGCCAATCTAAACCAGCACTATGACCGCAATGCACACGCACGCAGCTCGCACCTCTCGCTGTTGCAAGCACGAAGCAGACTCGCACCTCTCGCTGTTGCAAGCACGAAGCAGACTCGCACCTCTCGCTGTTGCAAGCACGAAGCAGACCGCCTCTGCCCTGTCCTGTCGTCTACATAGATATCCACCACGACCACAGCGTCTTTTCGCGACGATGCAGAGGGGCGTACCGTGCGTCCCTCTCATTTCATTTCACTTATTTTAATTGACTGCAGATTCGTCTTGTAGCACGACCGATTCCAGCTTGCACACCGACGAGACGAGCGACTTGATCTCGTCAACGCACCGCCCTCGGCTCGCTGCTAGCACCTGCGCTCGCCCACACGCACGTTACCACCTCAACGAGCAACTCGTCGCACAATTGAACCATATCACTCTCCAGAATGCACATCTCAAGGGAAGGAAGCGCTTCGGCCTCGAGGTGCAAGAGCCGGTGCTTGGGAGTAAGTGTGCCTCTCCCTCTCCCTTTACATCTTTTGTTTTTGATACATTGTCACATTTTTCAGGACACGACCTTCGTGTGGCATGTCTAGGTCGACATACCGCCCGTACGCACCTACGCTCGCAAGAAATCCGCGGCGACGAAGGCATGATCGATCTCGTTGTCGACCGTGCGCAGGGCGACAAATGGTCACCATTACGGTGGGTGGCTTTTTTGGGTCACGAACTTCAATTGATTTCACGACCAGCTCGCACACCCCGCACACCACTCGACACGAGCTCATGCACCTCGCCGAACTCGGACACCACCTCAACGAGCTTGGACACCACGTCGAGTTCGTCACCACCACGACTGTCCCACCAGCAACTCGACCTCGACGCGAGGTTGTGCGACAAGCAGGCCCACCCGAGCCTGCGCTAGCCCGCGCTCGTCTCGTACCCCCCACCACCGCGCGAGTCGGCCCTTGGCTCGCCAGCACCTGCTCGTCTTCAATCGAGCTCGTGCTCGTGTGTTGTGTCGTCGACGTACCGCCCGTACGCACCCCACGCCCGTACGCACCCCACGCTTGCACGGACGTCCTACGAGCCGAGCTCGACAACGCAAAAACCACCTCGCGAGTGCTAGCTCGTCTCCCAGTAAGTCTTTCGCGCCTTTTATTTTGTTTCGGAACCTGAATTGCTTTTCAGACGTCAAGCGCGGGCGTCCAGAGTCGGCCTGGTCGAGGTAAAGTATCCTCTCTGCCGTCTTCACCGCACCCTTCACCCTCGCGCACCCCAACACCAGCCTTCAAATCTCGGGCTCCGTCCTCCCTCTCCCGCCCCGCCTCCGCCGCCGCCTCCCAGACCCTCTTCGCCGCCTCCCAGACCCTCTCCGCCTTCCTCCCAGACCCTCTCCGCCTTCCTCACGCGCAACCTCTCGGGCCTCCCCAACCCCATCCTCGTCTCCACCCCGCACGTCCCGATCTTGCCTTCCCCGCTCCCGCGCGCGCATGGTGTGCAATGTCACCATCCACGACGTAGCCATCAAGCCGAACGGCAAGGGCGGTGCGTTCACCGCGAGCGGCACGATGCATGCGCTGGCGTCGCGTCAAGTGGATATGGAAGAATGTGAAGGGAAGTGTGAGGAGGGGCAGCGCGCGGAGCACACCGCCGGGTCGGGTGTGCCGAGCTTCCTCTCTCTCGTCTGACGCGGAGCTCTCATCACCACGGCCTTGCATCACGCCTTGCAAACAGGTACGGGATCTTGCCTCTTTGTGTTCCTATTCCAATATCTTGAAGCCCACCTCTGCATTCAAGACCGGAGTCCAAGCGAGCATTCAATAATTTGTGGGCCTTTCTACGGCGATCAGGTCCTCTGCGCACCGCGTGAGTAAAATCCGTTGGTGCTTTGTGTACGAGCTCACACGTAGCATGCAGGTTTCGCAGGTCTCCTCCGACACCGGCATCCAGAGCTGCTTCCTCGACGCATTTCAGGTACGCTCACGCGTGAGAAGGGCGTACCCGACGACGACACCACCTCCAGCAAGGTAAGAAAAGGTTGATACGTTCCTTGCTGGTATCCTTAGTGGGACACTTAGTCTCTATATATCGTATGTAGTATATATCATATATCATACATATATTGTATCGTGTATATATATATATCGATGTAGTATTTATCGTATATATGTATGTAGTATGTACTGTATATATATATATGTTGTGTATCTTAAATGTCCTGTTTATTTCACTCATCTTCGAGCCCCTTGGTTTGCTTGTCATTGAAAGAAAGTATGTCAGAGGCTGTGCTGCCATGTGATTCCAGATTCTGCACACTTCGAGAGGCGAAAATATCCGGTCAGCCCACTGAGCGAAATGAGGCTTTTGTATTTCATGGTAAATAGTATGGTACCTCCAGTATTTTTCCTCTATTTTCGCGTCTGCCCCCCCGGCCGATTGAGCATTAGCTCTCAACGCAGCACCTGCTCTTTCAAGGCCAGTGACATGTCACTGGTCACACAATATCTTATCAAGAACCAGTGGCGCTCTCTGTCTCAATGCCAGAAATTGCCGAACAAAACACCTTCCGCGCTTATTTACAAGCTTTCATAACAGAGATCCAAACTAAGCATGGTCCGGAACATCTGCAACTGCAGTCTTTGTGGGCCGACACAAAGGACTCTGACACTGAACAAATGGCATTTCGAGAGCAACGATTGCTCAAATTTGGGTCTACTCTTAGCATGGCTATTTTCAAGCAAGGTCTACATACTGCCTGGTCTATTAGGCTGCTGAGCCTAGCACTTGCCATTCCCGATACCCATGGTATCCTGATATCAAAGGTTGGGGCTTTATCTTGTATAATAATCGAACACTTTGGATTCAACGTGTTGTTAAGGTTTGGGAGAAGTTGCCTCCCAGCATTAGTTGTCAACTGTCCTCAAAATACACATCATGGACAGATTTCTGTGACGCCATAGGGTGTCTTAGGCACGGAGTTACAATTCATCCAGCCAGTGATTATTTCTTGGGTTTTTCAGTCAATTCCAAGACTCAAATCAGTCAGTATTACCTAGATCTTGGTTGGATGAGGAAATAGCAGGCAACTGGACTCATGAATTGCCATCCGAATCACATTTGGTTGTGCGCCTCAACTCACTGATGCCCAAAATGTGGCGAGGTATAAATCCAGATAGATGCCCGGTCCATATGCTACCTCCACAACCTGATTATCCCTGGCAAGTCCCGATCGGTATTACAAGCTCTCCTAAGTAAGTTTTGTTGGCGTGTTTTTAAGCTTTAAGCGTATGTGCTTAAAAACCTTCTTATTTCTTTACAGAGCGCTGCATCACCCGGTTCACGGTGATCTTTTTGCACCGTCCGCACCTCTCAGCCTAGCAGCTGTGCCTGCTCCTGTTTCTAAAGAGACATCTGGACTCGCCACCGATTCCGAGGACGATTCACCCCAACCGAAGAAGAACAAAAAGAACAAAAAGAAGACCAAGAGCAACGGGTCCAACCTGTTGGGGTTTGGATTTAAAGCAGATAAACAGAAATCTCGTCCACCGTCTCGGACTATGGCTGGAATTTCAACTCATCTGGAGTCTCTAGGCGTCATGAAAGTTGTGCCCAAAGACGCCGAGGACTGTACTGATCGTGACATTGATCACTCTTTGTTCCTTGTTCCTTCGCATCTGCATCCTGAGCTCAACAGTTCGTCGATACCAAATGAGCAGGCCACCGCCAAGCTAGGCCTGGTACTTACACGGATCGAATATGATCCCCGATCCATTATATTGGTTTTCTCGCATGGCACTGGCACAACCTACTTTGAGGTAGCATATTTTTATTGCTTAATCGAAGACACCTGACTAATATGTGCTAACAGATTGAACCGCTGCTCCATTGCTCACCTCAGATTTTCTCTAACTCAGAATTTTTACGAGTCACTCGCGTGCCGAAGAAAGAGAAACGAGGATTCGGAGTGGTTATAGCTCTCACATTCCTGAATTACACTATCGCCTGGTTGTCTTGGGACACTTTAAGTTATGTCTACTGGTTCTCTGGCGAGGACATGGCTCTTGCAAGACCCAATCGTGTTCCAGGTGGATATTATAACCGTAATTCTAATCTTTTAATATTCTAATATCCTGTATAGATGTTGTTCTGGATTATTGGCGATGGTGTCAATATGTCGTCAAATGGCTTCAAGACCAGGATTCAAATCCACGCTGGGACAAACATTCTTTTGGTACGGTGTTATCTATGGCCAAGACTCATCCTATGAGAGGAGTCGGACGATATTCTCTCGACGAAATTGCGTGGCGTTCTGGTTTGTATTTGAATTTGATACCATTCATTTCACTGATTGTGTCGGGATAAGGCATTCCACTTTGGACATTGTGGCGAGATGTTAGACTTGACCGAAAGAAACTCTGCGCAGTATTGGAAACATTCTTCTTGTTTACTTATGAATGCTATTGTGCCATACCGTGAGTTTCAGACTAGTTTTTCAATTAGTCTCCTGATTAAATCCAAGTGATTTTCTGGCGCCAAGCAAAAAATTCAATCAGTTTTGTCGTAAGGAAGGCGATGCCGAATCTTATCTGTTTATCACCACTAAAGATGCGGTTCTTGAGTAAGTATATCATGTCTAGTATTGCTGCTACTAAATTTCTTAAAGTTACGATCGAATGTTATCTGTCCACAAGAAGCTCCTGGTCTCAATGAGCGCGCAGCAAAAGAAAGCGGTATTGCTTTACAATGTATGTGACCTCATTGTTGGGTGCTTGGTCCAATTCGAATCACAAAAAACAGAGACTCAGTGACGAATCACATGCCAAACAAGACAGCTCAATAATGAAAAGTGCACCTAGCCTTCTCAATCTACCAGACTTGGCTCCCTGTTTGCTCCTCCCAGGTCATATGGGCCAAGGGATAACGGAGGACTGGTGGGATCTGTACAGCCGAGACCACAAAGACGCTACGACATCTGTTATGCGTGAAAGGTGGTCCAAATTACCTTCATCGCTCACAACGGTACAATGTCTGATGCTGAAACCAATTGTCGACTTGAACTTCGCTGAGATTTCTCTGCTCAAAGCTCATGGGATTCATGGCACTAATCCAGTGGTACAATATTTCTTGGACAAGGACTCGTCGATGTTTGCCAAAACATTCAAAGCCCGACCCAAAGCCCCACCCATTGACCTCGTCGCCCTTGAAAAGATGCTATTCGAGGGTGATTTGACTGAAGACGAAAGTGAATGTGATGTTATACGTGATGGTATTTAATGTTTTTACACGTCGAAAATAAGCTTACAACAATCTAATAGAACGTCAGACTCTGATTCAGGGTATTAAAAACAAGTGTTGCCCTACACTGCTGTGCAAGGGACCGGAATTCAAGGCGTGGACACCGCTCAAGCCTCCTTATGCCATCAAGACTGCAGGGCACACACCTAAAAATGCACTGGTGTTTAAGCCTCTGACTGACGCTGTCCGAAAGAAAAAGACGCTCCGCTTTATCAAGGCTAACATGCGGTTATACACAGTGGGACCACTGGATTTTTGTGGCCATGCAAAAGCCATGTTGAATCGTACGAGATTGTGAGTTCTAAACATTGTTCGTTCAATAAGTTTCATTAAATAAGGTGTTATCCAGGATAATCTCCCGCTGTCAATGGGACAGCTCTCTGTCGCTTGAAGACCAGCTCTTTGTAAAAACAGCATGGGATAGTATCGGGTTTTACTCCAAGGGAATAAGAAAACATTCGAAGGTGACCATGCAAAAAGAAAAGAGTTTTAAATCTGAGGTATATATTCTATATTCAAATTTCAAGTTTCCGTTGCTGAATATATTGTCTAGTATCAAAAGCTTATTAGCGACGGCCTTGAGCACGAAGCCAAGCAAGCCTGGATTAAGCAAAACAAGGCATCCAAGAAGGCTTTGGCTGTTGTACAGAAGACCGTTTCTACCGAGCCAAAACGGAGTGAGCGTCTCATCAACCGTCGTGATGGAGATGTGCGAAGTGTCTTAGACTTGTTAAATATCAAAAGGCGGGGGAGCTCCCTTGTTCCGTACCACCATAGTGGGCGGTCTTCTCACGCCACTCGTGAGCCGGTCAGACGCGACGGGGCAGCTAATGAAGCCCGATTTACCTCGGGCTGAAGCCCCCCCGCCCTCTGAAGCCCTCCGTGGCTAGCTCCCATGTCGGCCTACACGACTGCAGCCCCGCTGCCCGTAAAATGGAGGAGACCCTCGCAGCGAGAAGCGGAATTAACCCACAACGTCGTCGGCACCGCTACACAAACAAAACCAGGCGCTTGACTCTACACGCTACACGCCGCCGTCACCACCGACTCACCATGCAGACCTGCGATACCCGTCACCCAGTAGCCACTGCTCGTCGCGCTCTGTGGCCTTTGTCGTTAATAAATCACATGCACGCAATCCGCTATTCTTAGGCCGATGACGCCCCGCGACAAAGGCTGGAGAACACTATAGCCTGTGCATCATAATGTATCTATTGATGGCAACCGTCAATCAACGTCAAGATGACTACGGAATGCCGCCTGCTCCCACGCCGCCCTTCTCCCCAGCCGTTCGTCGAGGCTGGCCGTCGACGAACGCGCCACCCGTCCAGCACGAACTCAGCGCACTGGCCTGCACCACTATGTAACAAGCCCTCCTCGCTTTGTCTGGTTCTCTCTGACTCGAAAACCTGGGGCCCCATCCACCTCCGAATCCTTATCTCTCTGGGAATCCCCTCCCCAAAAATCTATTCCTGTCGATAGGCACTAAGCGATCGCAAACGTCAACGACCGAAGAGGCACGAGGCCATGTTCCTCCCACCCACCGCTCCTCAAACCCCGTCTCTCGTCGATACTGGTGTCGGGGTGCTGGCCGCCCAGCACGCTATAACGCACCGCACGGACCCCAGCAACCTCCCCCGCTGCTAACCCGCCTTTGTCGCGGGCCGGAAAAACTGGAAACCAAGGTTTTCTCTCACCAATATACCTTTCGCTCTTTGTTCTAAGCCTCTGCCCCAAGACGCCTAGAGAAGACGCCTCGAGGGAAGAGATGCCCAGTCACCCCAAACTTGGGACCCCGACATCAACACACCGCGCGTCCCATCGATGACGCGCTGCGCCCTGAAGCAAAGCACCGAGAATTTGGCCTCTTTGTTCGAGACCGAATAAATGCACCGCGTGAGTCGCGCTGTAAATCACACCCAACCCTCAGAATCTACACCTCTCTGACCCAGCCCACAGCCATGCGAATGAACACCCGCAGCTCCAGCATCGTCCGCACCCCCTCGCCCGTGGAGTCGGAAAGCAGCGACATGTACTATGATGACCCAGTCTTTGACAGTACCCCCACCTCCCCGAGCCGAGCTGGTCTCGACCTTGACGCCTACGATTCGGACGCGTCGGCAGCTACCTCGGGGGCCGCCCGCGACATTACCCCGACCCCCCAGCCCGCCCGCGCGACATCCACCGCATCGGTCATCGAAATCCAGGAGGAAGACTTCCCTGCCCTCGCCACCCCGGCCCCCGCCACTGCGACTGCGCCCAAAGGGAAAGCGGGGAAGAAGGCCAAGGGGAAAAGACGCGCAGCGCAAGGTATGCAGAGGAAACTGGCCCTGCCCACGCACTAACCACATATGTAGCTGAGGAAATGGAGGACGACCCCCTCCTCGCGGCAGACACCGCGGTCGCCATCGCCGCGTCTCTCGGCCTCCCGACTGTCCTTGACAACGCGACCGCTGGTGCGTCCTCGTCGCGCAGCGCACCCGAATCCCCGGGCAAGCGTCGCCGCACCAACTCGGTGGGCGACGCGGCTCCCGCCCCCTACCAGGCAGCTGCTGGGAGCACGGGTTCGCCTTTCCTGAACCCCATTAACAATGCAGGTATGTGCACCCGCACCCTTATCTACTACACCCCCAGCTGATGAAGCCGCTATCCCCATAGCCCCCACAGCCCCCACCGCCACCGTACATGCCGCAGACACCCAAGCGGTTGCACCCGCTGCTGCCCCCGCTGTCGTCGCCACCGCTGCTACCCCCGCTGTCGTCGCCACCGCTGCTGCCCCCACTGTCATCGCCACCGCTGCTGCCCCCGCTGTTACGGCCCCCGCCCATGCTGCTGCTATGCCCACGGCCACGATCCCTGCCCCTGGTGCAGCGGCGGAACACGCGACCTTCGCTGCCGCTCTGACAGCGCCCGCCCCCACAGCAGCAGCCCAAGGCATCGCCCAGCGCCTCGCTGCAAACGCCGCCGCAGCGCCAGCGGCCCGCGTCTGGCCAACGGCGGACGGAAACCCGCCCCGAGGATCGTACGCCCCAATCCCGCCAGGCGGTTTCCCTCTTGTTGTCTACTCGCACGCGCTTCTCACCCAGGGCATGCCCCCCGGCCTCATGCAGCTGTACAACGATGTCCCCGACCCCAAATTCTTTGTGGTCGTCAGCGGGGGAAACGGCGCTACCATCCAGACCCACGGCCACATCCGCGCTGCCATAGGGGAATACATCAATGTGGAGCCCACCAGTTTCCACCTCGGCACCCCCCCTACCTCGGAGAACGGCCCCAGCCCCATGCTCTGGCTGGTGGCCGGGCTCCCCGCGCCCCTCGCTCAGTCCATCCTCGACGACCGTGCTGTATCCTCCCGCCGCATCACAATGTTTACCATCCCTTTCAACGTGCCAGTCATAGGCTTCGTTGGGACTTTCGGAGGCTTCACCCTCCCTAGCACCCAGGAAGGGGCGGACGCGGCGCGCGACCTTCTCCAGACCGCCATCCGAGCGAACCCCATGCTCACCGAGTACGTCCGCACCCACCGCGACGCTTTTGGCCCCCAGATCTCCGCGGACCAGGCATGGGACATCTTCATCAACTCCATCGCGGTCGAGGCACTGGAGCTTGTGGTCAACAACACCAACACGGTCGCTTGGCAGCTCTACGTCACCCCCCCCACGAATGACCACGCGACATGGCTCCACCTCCGCCGCCTCTTCGGACAACTGTCCGTCATGACCGCCCTCCATGGCACGGCGCGCCTGCAGCGGTCGTACCGCTGCCACATCTGCCCCTCAATCAACCACCCCACCGGCCTCTGCCCCTTCCCCCGCCTTCCTGGATGGCTAGGGCCCACGCCGGAAACCATCACGGCGCTGGCGGAAGCGAGCCGCCAGGCGGCCGCCAAGGCCCAGGAACAGATACGTGGTAACACCGCGGCCGGATCCAGCACCACTACCCAGCGCACCTCTGCGAACCGCGGCCGAGGCCCCGCCAACGCTAACAGCAAGACGCGCAAAGACGGCGGCAAGGGCAGAAAGGGCGGGGACGCCAAGGGCAAAGGGAAGCGCCGTGAATATGACGACTTCTTCTAGTCCCCTACTACGTATACTGCGCACATACTAGATCTTTCCGTTAAACACATGTTCACTACCTACGTCAATACACGATGACCGTCTATACCTGACAAAGTGTGAACACTCGCGCCCTGGTACATGGCACGGCCCCAGTGCGTGAAGGTGGTACAACACACCGCCGTGCCTCCCACAAACCTAAAATATGACATACACAACTCAACACGGAAACGAACACAGCGCCACAGACCCTCCTGGTTCACGGGAGGGTTTCGGGGATTCGGCGCGTCCTCCTCGTCAGTGCCTGCAGGCTGCGAGAGAAAACAGTGAAACCAGCAGGAGCCGGGGCGACCGGGGGCCTAGCCCCGGCTATTCTCAACGAGACCCCCCCCGTGGCAGCTCCAATGTTGCTTTGGCTGCCGCGGAGATAGGCGAAGAGCGACACCATACCCACAACACACGCGCGCGTAATACGCGGTGCACGAACGTTGACGCGACCTCAGGTACCCTGGGCGCGACGACGAGGGGCTCGGCTACGCCATCTTCTTCACAGACCTCTGATCACCCAACGGGTAACCGTGGGGTGGCTGGAGATTCTGTGATGGGGACCGCAACCGGCCTTACCTCTGGGAACGGAGTAGACAACAGAAACACAAGAAGGGCAGCGCAACCTAGGAACCGCCGCCCACCGCGAGGGTGCCCTCAAAACGAGGAACATGCCCCTGCCTTTTTTGCCCGAAAGCGTGAGGCACAGCAAACCAACAACCCCTACATAAGCAGAAATACCAGGGCGCACCTCAAACTGAACGCCATAAATATAAACGGGTTAAAGGCGACCTCCGTCTCGCAAGACAGCCACAAGTGGCGCGGAATCCACAGGATGATGGGAGAACAAAAGATAGGAGTACTTATCGTATCGGAGACCCATATGTCAGCCGCGCAGGCAGTCGAAATAGAAGAAAGCTTCATGAACAAACGCCTAAAATTGTTCAACTCCGAATACACTGAAAAACCATCTATGAAGGGTATTGCCATCGTCCTGAACAAGGAGCAGACTAACATTGACGGCGTTAAAATCCACTACCTAATCCCGGGGAAGGCAATACTTGCCGTTCTGCCGTGGCACGGCAAACGCACCCTAACGGTGCTAGGGGTGTATGCTCCAACAGAGTCTAAAGAAGAGAAGATTGAGTTCTGGGACAGTCTCACTGAGATGTGGTTAACGACTGACCTCCCGGTGCCAGACACGGTGGGGGGCGACTTCAACCTTGTACCAGAAGCCATAGACCGGCTGCCGCACCACACAGATGACGAGAATGTAGTCGCTGCATACCTTCGTTTCACCCGCATGCTTGGCCTAATCGACGGATGGCGGCAGTGCAACCCGGAAAAAAAAGAGTACACACACATTGGTACCAACAACTCCTTGTCACGCATCGACAAGGTCCTAGTGTCCCCGACCTTAATGAAAAACTGTCGTGAGTGGGAGATAGAAGATGTAGGAACCATTGCCGACCATAAAATGGTCTCGGTGATGATATCGGCCCCGGGTGCGCCGTACATTGGAAAAGGCAGGTGGGGAATGCCCCACTTCCTGATTCACGATGATAAATTCATGCACAAGGCCTCAGAGGAGGTGCATGAAATGGAACAGACCATGAACACAGAACGCACAGCAACAAACAATGCCCAAGTTAAATTCAAAGCTCTGAAAGACTCATCTATTGAGGCGGCAAGGGCTAGGGCAAAAAAAACCATCGGGGCAACCGAACAAAAAAAGAAGGATCTTGAAGGCCAGGTGGAAGCGCTGCTGAACAGTGCCCCGAAAACACCCGCCCCCAACGGGGCGCAGCGCACAACACGACACTCGTGCTCCACAGGAGCTCCCCCAGTACCAGGAGGAGATAATTCTCCAGAAGCATCACCAGACAGCACGGATGCCCAATGCCGGAAGTGCGAAGAAAAACAGAAGGCGAAGGAGGCCGCGCAGATCCAGATAAAGATTAATGAGCTAATTGATCGACAAAATGAGAGAAAGCGCGTAGAGACCAGGGTCAGAGGGGTGACCGAGCTGAACCACATCACGAAATATGCAGTCAATCTTACCAGAGAGAAGAAACCAAGGGACACCCTGGATTTCCTTAGAAGGACTGACACAACACCAGAGATAGGAAGCCGCAAATCATCAGAGATGGCAGAAATAGCAAAGGCTACCATGAGGACCTCCAGAAGGATGGGACAGATGTCCCGCCCATAGACAGGGAGAGAGCCCTTGATGACGCTCTGAGGGCATTACCGGAACCATATCAGGGAACGAGCATGAACAGCCTCGGCAAAAAACTCACGGAATCCGATGTATCCCAAGCCTTGAGGGAAGCAGCCACCGGCAGAGCAGCAGGTATGAATGGCCTAATCTCCGAATTCTGGCAACAGCTGGGGAGGATATATGAAGAAGCCCAGAAGAAGGGAGAGGAGACCGAAAAGAAGCGGGGAAACATTTTGAAGGTCCTCACTTGGGTGTACAACGACATCGAGGAGCACGGTGTGGTCGAGGGCACTGACTTCGCTCTGGGCTGGATGTGCCCTATCTTCAAGAAGAAGGACGTTACAGATATCGCCAACTATCGCCCAATAACGGTTCTAAACACCGACTATAAGATTTTCACTAAAGCACTGGCAAACAAGCTGACGGAAGTAGCGCCGTACCTCATCCATAAGGACCAGTCTGGTTTCATGAGGGGGAGGAAGATTACAGACGCAATATATCTGGCAATGGAGGTCGTTGACTACAGCGAGGATGACCTACAGAACGGCATTATTGTCGCCCTAGACCAAGAAAAAGCGTATGACAAGACCCTGCACAGCTACCTGTGGGCTACCCTGCGAAGACACGGCCTGCCCGAACTCTTTATTAATACGATAAAATCCCTGTACAAGTATGCAGACACCCACGTTGTGATAAACGGCGAGATCAGCTCGGCCTTCCGAATCATTAGGGGTGTCAGACAAGGTGACCCCCTCTCCTGCCTCCTCTTCAACCTGGCCATAGAGCCGCTGGCGGCCATGCTAAGGGCCTCGAATCTACGAGGATACTCCATCCCAGGTGTGGCAGAACACGCCATTGTCCAACTGTTCGCAGATGACACGACTGCATACCTCAATGAACTAGACAGTTTTGAGGACCTGGAAAAAGTCCTGGACCGCTGGTGTTTAGCGTCAGGAGCAAGGTTTAACGCAGCCAAAACCGAGATAATACCCTTTGGAACAACACAATACAGGCAAGAGATCCTCGCCACCCGACAGCTACACCCACTGGCAAAGCCGATTCCGGCCAACGTACACATCGCAAAGGATGGCGAGGCTGTCCGCATCCTGGGAGGTTTCGTCGGAAATGGAGTTGATGTGTTTGCTGTGTGGACGCCAGTGCTGGATAAGATCGACGCTGACTACACACGCTGGGCAAATATAAACCCCACCATGGACATGAAGAAAAATATAGACCAAGTGGTTGCTGGGTCAAGAACCCAATACCTCGCACAAGTAAACGGAATGCCGCCAGTGGCCTTGAAACACATATTGAAATCGCAGCGAGAATTTATGAACGACGGAAAGTCCTCAATGGTGTCCAGAGAACAGCTGATGGCCCCTCGCGAACAGGGAGGCTTGGGCATGCTTGACATCGAAGCAAGGAATGAGGCACTACAGCTAGTTAAAGCTGGCTCCCTAGTGGAGACTGATCCTGCCAAAAGGTCCCACTGGGCAAGCTTGGCCCGACACAACCTTAAAAGCCGTGTGGTGAAACACCCTATAGTGGCTGAGGATGCTAGGTCAGAACCGTTGGTACAAAACTATAAGATAAATCAGAGGACACACCCGAGCCACCACAAGGCCATGATGAGGTGCTTAAACAGGTACGGTTTCTCCTTCCAGGCTGTGATACCATCCATGAAACTGCAACGCAAAATGCCCCTGTGGCACCACCCAGGCGAAGATGACTCGAGAACGCAGGGAAATAATGGAGGAAAAGCGAAATGCCTACGGGCAAGACATGGTATCTTAACAGTCGGTGAGGGGGAGGACCTCAAGGAGCGCCTCCGAGACCCCCTGCACAACAAGTCCGCATGTTGCCCGTGCGATGCGTGCGACGTAGATAGGCAGGAGGGATGCAAGGACCCGAATGCCTGCGCTGAGAGCGCAGGCCGAAAGATTGGCTTACTGCACCCAGAATGGGATCCAGAACGAGCAGTCTCGAGAGACACGGATGAAAGACAAGAAAATGGCACAATGGAAGTCCTATTCCGACTACCCAATGAGATAGAATCCCTGGGTCAAGGACTCCGCGCCCTGACTCGAGGCAGGAACGAGCCGACTGAGCGCAGAAGACCCAGGGTACGCCGACGTGCAGAATCACCCCCACGGGGAGGAACCACCATGTATGTGGGAGGAGCAGTTCTGAGACCGCTCCGGAAGTTCCCGAGAGCTGCGGCGGCCATAGTATATGGACAAAATGACCCACGCAACACGTACTTCCGTGTTCCGGAAGCCTGGAAGCAGTCGTCTCAAGTAGCAGAGCTTGCCGCGACCCTGGAGGCCGTGAGAGCGGTCAACCCGGACATGGACCTGACTATAGTAAGCTCGCATGGATACGTGAGCAAGGCCCTGACGGAGAAGCTACCACAGTGGGAAAGAGAAGGATGGGTGGGGATCCCCACGCTACAATCCTAAAGTGCCTCGCTGCCGAGGTGAAAGCCAGGAGAGCCAAGACTATATTCATAGTAGCGCCAAAAACACCAGATGCGCAGGCCCTGTGTAGGGAAGCTGCAAAACTCGCAAG
Source organism: Mycena galopus ATCC 62051 (assembly GCA_014925785.1). Classification (NCBI taxonomy): domain Eukaryota; kingdom Fungi; phylum Basidiomycota; class Agaricomycetes; order Agaricales; family Mycenaceae; genus Mycena; species Mycena galopus. Next base: position 66,795 of record WIQG01000010.1, on the reverse strand, counting down.
ACTAGGAGCTGGCAGAAATGGAGTGCAACAAATTAGCCTCACCATCCCAGCAGGAACAAGCCTCACAGGTATACGTCTCCAGGGCAATAGACAGAGAGTTTTTTACCGTGGTATCCGGGAAATAAAAGCACAAGCGACGGAACCCAGGCTGTCAACTAGCCGTAGGTTGGCCGAGGTAAGGGAATGCCTAAAGCACTTACAAGGGAGACTCTTCACAGACGAGGAAATTTGGAAATCCATCCGCTGTAAAGACTTCCTGCCCCGCACAGCGCAATTTCTGTGGAGGGCAATGCATAACGCGCATAGAGTGGGAGACTACTGGAAGCATATACCGGAGTGCGAGGACCGGGCAGTGTGCCAGGCATGCGGCGAGGTTGAAGACCTAGAGCATATTCTTGTCAAGTGCGAGAGTCCCGGGCCAAAGATCATTTGGAAGGCGGCAAGTAGGCTGTGGCTAGGAAAGGAGCAAGACTGGCCCGAGGTTTCCCTAGGGAGCATACTAGGATGCGGTCTCATGCGTTTCGAGGACGGAACAGGGAAATTGAAAAAAGGACCACGGAGATTGTTCCGGATCCTGATATCGGAGTCAGCGTACACAATTTGGAAGCTACGTAACGAAAGAGTCATATCACGGGCCGGAACTCCGTTGACGGAAGCGGAAATTCTTAACAAATGGATGTCCAATCTCAACCAACGCCTGCAACAAGACGTGGTACTCGGCAACAGATCCGCAAGACGGAATCAGCCGCGCTTGGCGCCGGCCCTGGTCAAGGACACCTGGGCTGGGACCCTCGATGACGAGGGCAAATTGCCGGAAAACTGGCTGAAGGAATCCAGAGTTTTAGTGGGTCGCAGGGCGCTTTCCCAGAACCAACTCCGTAACTGCGGCAGCGTAGGAGTCGGCTAGCCCAGCAACCCCACACTACCCCATAAAGGTGTGCAGCCATGCATTTCTCTGGACGGTGTAACATTTTCTTTCCTGGGCCCTATGGCCCGAACCTTACGCGAGCTACTCAGGGCTAACCTATTGTTAGTTGCTAGCAGCCCGATCGTACCACCAAAAAAAAAAAAAAAAAAAAAAAAAAAATATCAAAAGGCGAGGTCCTCGATCTTCAAAGCTGTAGTTTTTCTTTCTTAATCTAGTTCAGTTTGTCTGTTGTCCAAAATTGATTTTGTTCCAATAGTTATTCTATTTACAATACTACATCGCTCATTCAATGATCATTGCAGCAACAGCCTCCTCCTCAGCCTCCTCCTCACAAACTAACGAACAGTGTGATCTTAAATGTCCACATGAAACGTAGAGTTTTGAGCGAGATTGGAACGATAATTCCTGAGGTACTATAAACAAAAAATGGATTCAGCCAGTAGGATAGAAAGAATGAAATGCTCATACCTTCATCCAAATATAGAGATAGGATTCCATCCATTTCAATGAATACAATGTCCCATACCTGCTCCCCTGGTTCACCTAGATATCCCGGTAACTCAATAGGTTGACTTCCATCCCAATCAACGCTGAAATCTTCGCAGTTTATAGCCAACATTAAGGCTAAAGCTTCTCTGGGCTGGTATTTATCAGCGGTGGAAGTTTTGGTAAGGAAGATAGCGTTGAGATCAACTACAAACATACATCAAGTTCAAATCACAATCCTTGCTAACAAATAAAATTGCTTACTGAAGAATTGGCATCGTGCAGGTTCATAATGGCAGAGAGCTACAGTTTGCTCGGTATTCGTGACGATCCGGCAACTGGTAGAGGTCGCCTGACTGTACTTGTTGCAGAAACAGGGCCAAAAGACACCATTGTTCTGGAGAAATTGACCCATGGAGGCCGGTGGTATTGATTTCCCATTAATTGTGGGCCTAATTTGCTTTATTCAAGTCCTGGAAAAACAAGAGGAAGAATATGAAGAATATGATACGCACCAGGGAACTCTGATAACGAATGCCACTGCAGCACAGTAGATCAAGACATCGGGGCATGAGCGTTGGAGTATTGCAAGTCGACCATCGAACAGCGCTTTGCAGACCTTGGACACGGACATGGGACTGATTTGCAACCTACCTCTCCCTTGGATCTTTTAAAGATTAGTAGGTAGCGTGGCGCAATAGAAGCGAGCGGGATTAAAGAAAAGAAAAGAAACAGCGGGATAAAGAAGCCAACGGCATTGAGGGTGGCGTTCCTCGAGGCAAATTGAATTTGAAACGGCGAACTTGGAGGCAAGAATCCTTCTTGTCAATTTTAAAATCAAAATTATATGCGAAAATGAGCATAACAAGAGATTACATATATACAGCAAGAAATTGGGGTACTTTATTCGGCGGGTGTTGTGGTTATAGCTTGACCTAGATCATTACAAACGCCTTGACTGTCCAAATGTAGTGTATGCGCAGGAAAAGAACGGACAAGATCGCATGTTGCACAATGAACCACTGCGGTTGATACCATCAGCCATACATCGGCAGGGACTCCAAGCCTTGAGTTCCATTCGAAGAGAGCAGCGCCCAATGGAGTTCCTATGGTTTCTAGATTGACTGGCCTAGGGTGATCTGCTCGGAAGGAACGAAGACGGATCTCCGTCTCCAACTCTGTACATTCATCGACTGAGAGAGGTGATTGAGAAACAATAGAAACAAAAGAAACAAAAGAAAACACATACTCTCGATAAGATCTGGATGATTGGTACACCTTCCATTTATTCGGTGACGTTCATAACCGTAAGGAGAGAAGTGATTTGAGCAACCTTGGCAAGACCGAGTGGATCGAATCATTGCCGTATAATCACATGCTGGAACACCAAGCGTCGAGTTGAGTTGACGAGTCACTTGCCCAAGAGGTTTGTATAAAAAATCCAAGTTGTTGTTGGTAGCGTCCCGACAATTGTCGTAAATTCTAGAATCATAAACTTGGAGGATAAGAGGCGGAGCATCAGCATCCCATGCAGGATGGCAGGTAGGGTCCTCTGAGTGTCAATAATGATTAGCAGACGATTAGGATTCCTGATTGTACAGCTAACCTGCCAACAAACTAGAAGCGTGGATGTTGTGTATATAGTCCATGATGTTTAAATCTAATAGAATATGATAATGAGGCCGCGACAACAACCATGAACAATATGGGACTGACCAGCATCTTTTCTAGCATCTGCGATACGCCTATTGTAATAAGCCTTGACTGGGCTTTGACTGGGACCCGGACGAACAGGACTTGGACGTGTTGTGGTAGTACGTCGTGGCCCTGTGTATCTTTAAAAAAAAATCAGGATCGCCTCGTCGAAGATTGACATGAAGCTCGCACCTGGGATGAGGGCAGCTCAAGGCAGCAACCACCAAACGGGAGATTGACGATGGTAATGGCTGCGATGATGCGTCTTGTGAAGATGTTGCCTGTTGTTCGTTGTTGTTGTCTCCATATTGTTCTTGTTGGTCTGATGAGTACAAGACGACACCAGAAAGACAAGAAATATTGTCACCATGCTTGTCAAGGAACGAATAAAGGGTGTCATCCTGTTGTTCTGCTAGAGAAGGAAGCAGTAAGCAATTAGCCAAGAAAGAAAGACAAAATATGCTCACCATGACTGTCGTTGAAAGAATGATGGATTTTTTTGGGTCGGTATGGAGGTATAATAACTGAGCCCAAAGTCAGTGAAAAGTCAATAAGAATAGGGTGTATCAGTACGACCTTTGAAAGAGCAGTCATGATCGTTTGCCATGAAAAAATCAGCAGTTTTGCCATCGATTTTCCCCGCAAGTCGGATGTTGAGCGGGCCATAAAGAAGGCCGTTTTGTCGCTTGTGAGGACACATAATTGGAAATTGGCTGTGGTCCCAATGCTCGATGAGTCCAGATGCTCCCATTTTGATTTTCTTGCCAGTACTGGTCTCACGATGAGGTCTGAGAGTTGTATTGTAGTGAGGAATTGAGACAACACATTCACAATCACAAACCTGGGGACTTCTGACCAAGACGATGTTAAATGATCGTACGAGCAGATTTTTTCGTCCTCATTCATTTGAGTGAGTTCCTGGTAGGCGACAGTGAGACGTTGTTGCTCCTGATCTGGAGGGTTCCAAGGCATGGACTCTGAGGGAGCATTTCTGTGTCTTGGAGAACGTCAGTATTGGTTGTAGGGATGGTAATACTCGTTGCGTCTCATTGAAGAGATAGTGGGAGGAAGACGATAGAGAGACGCCCAAGTTTATTAAGTGACACCCAGTTTATTAAGTGGGCGATACATAAATTGCTGCATCATGACGGTGACTTGTGCCTTGGATTTCCTTGACTTAATTTGAATAAAAAAATTGACATGCAGGCGGTAGAAGGAAACAAGAATGGAAGGCTGGACAAATATGACATGGAAGGAGGGCAATTACTTGTCAATTACGGAGCTCTCCGTTGTCACGCTTGCCTTTTGTGGGAGAAGAGACGAAGGACTGGGAGCAAACATGCTCAAGCTGAGACAATGTTATTTTCTGACGGTAAGCCATGCCAAACCATACAATGACATTATTATCTGACGTTATATAAATGTGTCTATACATGTGGCAGGTGTTCGTACATGTCCTGTCACCTCCGCGGCTTCCCTCACTGAGCCGAGTTGGACCAATGCACCCTGGACTCGCTTCTTTCGTTTCATTTCGTTTCCATTCCGCCTTTTGCCAACGTAAGTAGCTCAGGTGGCAGGAACTAGTATGATACTGTTTCAATTCCGGCGTTGAATATCATCACATGTAAGTACATATCCCAGATTGGTGGGAGTCATCACACCCGCCCAAATCTTCGCGGGCTGCAGTCTAGGATGCATAGGAATCTTTGTTGTAACTAAGTCTCCAATATTATGTATGATCAAGCTTGGACTTCCAGCTGCTGGCACAGTTTATATTAACGAGGCGCAGACGAACCGGGGACAGGCACGTTCGACTCGGAGATTCTTGATCATAAGCCGAACAGTCATTTCAACCAAGATCCCAACCCAAGCAGTGGCGTAAGATTCAGACTATTTCGGCTCCCCGTGAAATATTAATGGCTTGGACAGATCCCTTTCTCTTGCCCTTTCCCTTTATTAATCAATTCGAACTCCTCCCGTGGGCGTGGGCGGAGCGTCATATAAGCGTCTTCTTTATCTTTATATATGCTTGGGAGCAACCTCTGTGCATGCATGCCATGCCATTGCGGTTTCGTTCTGAATCAAAGTTGATTAGTATCAATGCCAGTGGTATACGTATACCCCAGAGATCGAGTTCGGGTCCGACCGGGTCCCACTACCAGCCAGCTCTCGAAAAAATCTCCCACCCGTTTATTGTTCACATTCCAACAACCCAAAGAAAGCGTGGGCTCGAGTCGAATGTGAATATGAGAATCGCGATGCACAATCCCTGGTCCCTACCGTACGTTTGGGTGCCAGTTCCCTGAACCGTGGGCCGTATTTTCGAACCGTCAACTTTAACAAATAAAATTCCAAGTTCAGCGCGGGGCGGAGATGCTGCTATCCAGGATCTTTCAAAGTCCGTCCGTGGTCATATGTGATGCCTATGTTGCATGTGGTTCAAACTTCTCATGAAGGCTTCCTTCAGCCACGATCGATTTAGAATTATTTTGAAAGGAAACGGACCCGTGTCTGCGCTTGCAATGGGCTTTCTGAAATACATGTGCACGCCCCTCCACGGCAGGACGGACAGCCGGAGAGATGCACTTTAAATTGTCACCGTTGCAAATCCAATCCAACTACCGATTGAACACAATTAAAGAACTATAAATTCAGTACACGAAGCATGCTGCAACGATGCGGCTTTGCCTGATCATGAAGGCACGCAGCATCCTCTGAGTTTCAAGGTTGTGTCACACGTGGCTCGCTCTTGAAATGGAATTAACTTATCATTCTGCCACTTCTTTTCGAGATGATCATCGCGGCGAAAGATGTATATCATCGCGACGAGAAAAAAAAAGGTACGCATTAATTAACGCGCGTTCGACATAGTAGTCTCTCGTAGACAGACTCTTTATATTTTGGCTCGTAACTCGCTACTTGTGTAAAAGTCAGACCTAACCTTGAGGTTAAATTCCTGACTTCAACAACTTCAACTTCACGTTGAAATCCATACCGGCGTCGACGGCGCGAATACTCGGCAAAGGTGAACGAAGTACCGAGCATTCTTTTCTTGATCGACGACCTTCCATAAGACCGGCCAAGGTATTCAAATTGTTGTCCATCTCCACATGAGCGTATTGATACCCCCACACCGCTCAGCCTGCGGTGCCGCTTTCCCATCCCCTAAGGTTTTACATCACTGCCGACAGTCCTCGACGGTCGGAACATTTTGAACGCGCGTACTATCCGGACGGTCAGCCCCACCTGGCCCTTCCCCAACGCAATGACACACTTACGGCGTCCACCAACACTTCTCTTAACACACGCAGCCGGTCCCACGCATAGAGGCATCATAACATTCATACCTACGGACCCGGGGTCCACCGCTCTGTCTTCGAAGACGAAACGGACATCGACGTACCCGAGGCTCTCTCCTTGTCCGTGGAGGGATGGAGCGAGGCCGACAAACCGGCACTCAAACAGGACAATTGGATTCCGTGGCCCAGACGTGTCAAGAATCAGCTCACCATGCAGGCTTGCGCTTCCCACTTCCTGATTGCTGAGAATCCATGCCCGTCCTCTGACGACGGACGCGCTTGGGTCGATCTCGCGGTGGGTTCCTTCGTCAGACTTTTAGGCACGTATTTCAAACTCTAATATATCACTAACCGCGAAATGGCTGCTACTACTTGGGACACACTCCGTGACCGCTACCGGCGTCGCGGACTGGCCTGTCAGGTGAAGGCCCTCTGCGAAATTGCTACTATTAAATACTCTCGCTACCCATCCACCTTCTCTGCGACAACAACCGAGTTGATTAACTTGAACACAGCTTGGTCGCTGGACCTGTCAAAGAAAAAAATCCGCCTCGCTGGGATACTTGCTGCCCTTAATACTTAGTCTAAATTATCCAGATTTCCTCGCCGAAATCCTCGTCAATTATCCCTCTCCGAACAATCCAACGCTAGAAGAAAAACTCTAAATGATGCGCGATTTCCATGAGCTCCGCCGTGTCTTCGCTCAAACCTCGACAAACCCCTTTTTGCGTTACCCCGAGCTGCCCGAGTGCTGTTGGTAAGTAGTATCATATCAGCCCCGGTGGCGGCATGGAGGGCAAATCCATTCGTGCGGTGAAGAAATATCGCGCAGACTGCACTCAGAGGCGATAAGGCCAAAGGTAGAAGCGCGAGCACGAGTAAGTTACAGCGACCTAGGTAGTCTCCTCCAAGTGATTTTTACATTCACAACATACATGCAAGGACAACGTACGAAACACAAGAACCTCCAAGCCCCTTCTAGCCTTGACTCATTCAGTTCGTAGCTTTCCCTGTTATATCCATCCTCAAATCTCTGTGTTAGTTTGGCAGCAACATTATTGACGGCCCGAAGTGTCCTCTCAGTCGTGTCGCTAGTCGGAGGTGGCCGATAAATTTCGTAGGATTGTGGCAGAACAGCCTTGAGTGGCCCTCGAGCGCATACCCTCTGTTCGTTCGGCCCAGCATTCGTTCTTCCTCGGCGAAGGCCACCATAAGCGCCTCCATCTTCGGAGTCAATGACAGGCGAGAAGCTCCTGCATTTCCCTTCTGGCTGAGGACGTCCTCGTCATACAATTGCTTCAGGACATTGACATCAGCGTGAAAGGCGATGCAGTGAAAGTCGAGGAGGACGTTGACTCGGTCCGGAAATCCCACTCGAGTCGTTTACGGGGGGTCTTCGGTAACCCAAGTCCCACCCGCACGGTGACAGTGAAGGCGTAGGCCGGTACAGCAGTTTTGAAGTACCGCAGCAGCGGATCCACACCCGAAGAAAATCAGGTCGCTTCTCGGAGGAGCCACCACACTTTCACCTCGCCGGGATTGAGTAAAAGTACATTAGTTGAAGCCGAACCAGTCACGGTCACGTTGACGGCGCATCAAGTCGGTCTGACGCAATCAAGGGTTCATCTCAGACGTCGACGGGCAAATGGAAAATAAGGCCAACTCAGCTTTTAAGTAGAGTGAATAATGATCACTCAGAGACCTATTCAACTCCTAGCAAATTCCAAAAATGTAGCACACAGAAAGTGATACTTTTATGCTGCTGCAGTCGTACGCGGCTCCTCGCCCTGCATGGCCGAAATTACCGTTGCATTGACTGGGTGTTCGGTGATGTATGTATGATGCGGTAGCCATCAAGGTACCCAGCCTCACGACAAGATGCAAGTTTGAGCAGACAATTCTGACTCACGTCGCGAGGGCGAATCGGCGGTTGTCAAGGTGTGAACGTGTTGCACGAAACAAGAAAAATTAACTCTGGCGGGTATGATTTCACGAATCAGCGGCTGCTCCCGACCGCAGGGGTATCCCATAGCTATCGCGTCCGACTTACTGGAACACAATGCGAATGCTAGTTTATTCTCTACATCCCGCTCTGTGCTGTGTGTCCAACCAATGAGAGCTTGGATCCGCTAGTGTAAAAGTCCCAATCCAGTCATCGTGAAATAAATCGTCACTGCGCCGGGCGCCTCGGTCCAGACGAGAGCCAGAGCCGCGGGAGCGTTTAAGTCGAACTCGGGCGGACCAACTGGGGGAGCGCCTCAGGCGAGCTGTCGACGAAGAAGATCGCCGGGCCAGCAACCTGGGCGTCGGTCGCGCGGCTGGTGACGTCGTTGGCGAGCGGCGTGCTGCTGTTGGTGATCCAGAGCGCGACGGGGCCGTTCGTGCCTGTGGGCACGGTGCACGAAGCGAGCGGCAGGTTGAGTGCGGTGGCGTTCCCGCCTTGAATCATGTTGCAGAAGAGGTTCTAGGGATAATAATTAGGATCAGGCGGGGATAGGCGCGGGAATCAATCGCGCAAACAGGGAGACGACGCACATCAGTGCCGCTGATCCCGGTCGCATTGACGGTCAACAGTGTCCCAGCGGTGATGTTCTGGTTGGTGACGGTGAGCGTGTTGGTCGCTGGTGTGCGATCAAAGTAAGTAAAAAGGGGCGAAAAAGAAACTATGAGGCGCACGAGTGAGTCCAAGGTTGCACGAAGACGGGTCGCTGATGAAACCTCCGGCAACCCCGAGGACTTCCTGCGGGGTGAGGGGAAGGTCGAAGGGGGATGGGATCACAGAGCCTTGGCCGGAGAAGATGTTCAGGAGGGTCGAATGGCGGGCCTCGACAGTCAGAATTTGTCCGGCCGAATCGACAAGGTCTCCGGGCAGCAAGTGGGCTGCGCCGAGGAACGCGGAGACACCAAGAAACTCGACGGTCCGTGCCGTCGCGAGCGTGCTCGTGACGGACTGCAGCGCCGAACCGAAGTCAAAGGTGCACGACAAAGGGGTTCCGCCGGTGACCTGCAGTCCCGCTTGGAGGGTTTGGATATGTGTGTCCTCGTCAGACTGGATCTGCGTCAAGATCTGGGTGACCATTTGGCTGGACGAGAAGCCCGCGGCGGTGAAATCTGAGTCCTGGAATTGCGAGATTGCCTGGGAGTAGAACGAGGACTCGAGTTGGTTGAGAACCTGCGCGAACTCTGGAAGGAAAGCCGCCGATCAGCGTGGAACAGAGGGAGGCTGTGCTGCCAACGCACGGAAAACCGTTTGTTCGTCCGCTGTGCTGCTCTGGCGAACTCGGATTGGGCGAATCGGGCGCGCGGACACCAAGACGGAGAAAGCCACAACAGCGAGCAAGGTAGAAGAACGCATTTCGTGAAAAAAGAAGGTTTTTGCTTTGAGAATTTAGGTCGAAAAATCGCTAGCGATGATCAATGGTGCAACCAGGCAGCGGAGGGAATCTTGAGATGGGTGAGCACAACTATTGCACACCAGCCGCGGGACTTACGAGGACGAAAAAAATTAAGGGAGGAAAGAAAGTCGGAAAGCAAGACAAGGATGGGCCTCAAGGCGATGGTGTTTTATGTTGACACCTCCGCCAATAATGCTGTGGCATGCCGTATACGGACCCGCAATCCGGGTCCATCAGTCCACCCGAAGGAGCGAATGGAAAGAGGTATATGACCGGTACTTATGTAATCTCAATGTAATCTAGCGGAATTCTACCAGTAGGCTAGGCATGCTACAGTCTGCAGCTGAAGTCTTCGACTGAATCGCGCACAAGTCGCGCATGAATCGGCGATTTGATGCCAAGCGCACCGCAGAAATACAAACGACTGCGTCGTGCGCGATCATCAAGGTCGACCGAGATCAGCGATGGTCGATAGGAGACCAACAAATTATCGCAGCTAAGTATCTGCAGGGAGCTCAAGCCTGAGTGATGAGGGGCAATAAGCTCTTCAAATGGACGAGAGAAAAAATCGCCTGTCGCAGTACTTAACCGCGTCACCAAGAGGCCGCTTTTGTCGTCATGTATCTCGCAGGGAAAAGAAGTAAAGCAAACGACAAAACAAATTCAAGAGCCTGACGTGAAGAATGAAGAATCACTGCCGACGGCACTGCTTTGATTTGCGGCGTCCAATCGGTTGTCTTCGGAACGCCTTGCCTGCCGCTCCCGCAGCCTCCGACAAGCCACTTCCCGACCAGCTCTTAAGATCTTCCCGCGTCCCCATGCGCCTTCGATCTGTTCCTGAGCCGCCGAGCACCCGTTGCGCCGACGGAGTGCCTCGGTCGTCCCTCAACGTCGTGTCTGCGTAGCAACAGGATCAGATCAAGTCCATGGCGGCCAATGGGATAGCGCATCCAGCAAGGTGGTACGCGGACGGGTAATAATACTGAACTGCGGAGCCGCATCCTCTCCTTCTGTCACAGCCGCCGTTGTGCGCTGCCTACTCCCGCGCTGGAACCTTTGCCACCATCCTGCTCTGCCGCGGCCTAGATATAATCTGTACATCCGGATTAGACTCATTGAACTTGGTAAGACGTATTCCCCCTTGAACTCTTACTACGCTGTGTTGATATCACCCAGTTTTAATTAGTATCGGTCGCGCCACCCTATATGTGCGCCGCTTCAACCACGTCCAGCTCACGAATTTTCTGGCGATTTCGTTGCGACCTATTGTCCTGTTATCGCCACCACTGGCGCCTTCTATGTCTATGAGACTCACGGCAGAGTTCCCTTCGATCGTTGTGCCGCGGCGGACACCGAGACCTCCAGCGCATTCTCGCTTATAGTTCACCCGGAATAATACCTGATTACCTACATATCGTTACTTATTGTGCCTGCTGTCTTCTCTGGATCTGGGTCTACTTCAAGGATGACGAATTATACAGAAACGCTGGACGCCCTCCTTTTGTTCACTGGTCGGGCTCTATATGCAACTCCACTCGCGCCTTTCTAATTCCTTCCCCAAACCTGGCCTCCCACTTACGAGTCAAGTGAAAATTCAAAGGGAAAGGCCGGTCAGCGCCGGATGAGTCCTTAGGACGTTTGTTGTCGGTGCACATTCAATGTTGCTGATGCTACGGCCAAAGAGATTGAATACATACCACGGTTTCGACGACCAGTATTGTCAATCTCTGCCAGCTTTTGCTAGTTGTTTCATTTTTCTGCGGGGACCATCATGCACGCCGAGAACTTATCCCCCGCTCCAAGCCCGGTCTGCACAATATTTCTTTTTCGCCTCAGGGGGGATTTTCACCCTCCATGCCGCCGATGCTGGTGGAAGATGGTCAAGTGTGTGTTAGCGGTCGGACAGCGCGGGGAATTCGAAAAGGGTCTGTCAAGTTCATCTTAGGAACGTCAAGTGAGGGCTGGGCGAGCGAGCAGCTCCGGTGACGAATTCAGGATATTTCGGGTAAACTCAGCAAGCATAGACTCCGGCGGAGTAGTTCACTTTCATTTCAGATTACGGTTGAACCACAAACAGCGGCATAGCGGCATCTAAATAGATTTTTCCATCAACCAAAGATATATGGTAAATGTAGAGACTCGCGCGCCGGTTTCATGCCTTGTCTCAATGGAGGCTTTTCTTACGAACTGCAACCATTTCAACAATGAGATGACTATGCAATACGGAGGCGATAAACATTGCTAAGGTTAGGGTTAGGACCACAAACGGGCTAAAAAAAACGGAATCCCTTGACGACACAAGCCAGCAGTGCAGCGGCAAGGTCATCGCGTTCGTCTGGTGCAAGCAGAGCAGACGAACAAGGGCGGTAAAAATTAGATAACCAGAGACGCTTGCATGCAAGCATAATAGTGGTTAAACTATTAAGAACAGATACTACACTTGATCTAAGCCATGAGGCCAGAGTGGTAAGGAAAGTGGACACCAAGTGGCGCCTTTTATATGGCGCTGGTGCGCACGGACCAGGGGTAATTGCGTCTGTTGTGACAAGACGGGATGCTCGGCCGAGATACCCGGCCGAAATGCCCAGCACTGCATTTCACCTCTGTTACCAGAACGAGCAGCAAGCTAACAAGTCACCTTTCATCTGTGAGCGTGAAAGTTTTATTCTGGTGACCTCTTTACACCTCACACAAACGGACTCCCCAAGATGCACAAACAAATACCTTCAACCTAGTTTAGGTCGTGTCAAACCCCCTCGGACTCTGCACACCACTCCAAAGGGACTCTGCCGCTCATGAAACCCACTACAATGATCCCACTATACATACATTATCCACACCAGTCTGAAATTTGACGCCAATCGAATAATCCTCGGAGGCACTTAGTGCGCATATCTCAATCATATGTTCCAAAGAAACACGTCCATGAGGAACAGTATTGGCATCCCGGCTGCGATCCGTATGCGCATCCCCTTTCCGCGTGCAATGTTCTTTCAAGTGGCGGGTGCAGTGTGTTCGGGGGTCGCATTCTGGAAAATTGATATTTGACATTGGGTTCCAGTTCTTATGATTCTTCCGCGCGCGATGGCTGTTTTCTGTTCGTGTTCTCAAATTGAAATTTCCAATTTGGGACACTGGCGGTTGTTTGGATCGCAGGCTATCGTCCAATTTGGGCAGATCATCTTTGCTTTTGCTTCCTGAGGACATACGACTCCGTGTACGGTCGGGGCCCGCCGCTTCATTTGGTGACCCAGTGTCAGTCGCGCGTCTCTCAATGTCTGGTGTGACAGCTGGGCTGAGCTGGAGGCTGGAGGCCTCGATACGCGTTTTGCTAAAACGGACACCCTTAGTCCAGTGCTTCGAATTTCACCTCACGTCTGTTGGGCAAACCGTATCCAAGTCCGGGAATGTGGGACAATTGTGCAAGAACAGGTTACCAATCCTATATAATTGATTGTCCGACAGTTGCGGAGACGGCGAAAATGCGGAGACGCGTACGTCGGGGGTCTCAGCTCGGTGGAGCGTGGTGAGGAGATTTTCGTGGATTGATGGTCGTTGCTGGCCGATCCTTGACGGCGTCAACTGGTTTGTATGCCAACGCTACGCACTCGCCCGTCCGCTCGCCGTTCTCGGTGGAAACAACGCCCATTTCTTTGATTGGGTGGAGACATCGATATCTCACATATATAAGGGCGGCCAAATTGGTGGCCCCTTTCTTTACGCACTGGTGTGTTTTTTTTCACGTCTTTCTTCATCAACTATTTTCTGCTTTCTGCACTCTTCTTTCTTCTTTTATTCTCTTTTTCAACAAACGCAAATGGTATCTTCATTTATTCGTCTTGCACTCGTGGCGAACAGTGCGTCGAAAATATCCTTGCTGACTCTTGAACCACATGCTTACCTCGTGCTCCAGTTGCCCTCGCCGTTTCCGGCCTGGTCATTCCTCGCGTAGCCCCAGGAACACAATTCATCACAGGTCGCCATTCCCTGCTGTTTTTGACTATTTGATTTCTGATCAGTGCCTTGTTTGAATAAAACACAGGTCCTTGCACCTCTGACGCCGACTGCGCGTCCACCTGCTGTGGCGCCAAGACGGGTGTGTGCAACGCACTGGCCGTCGCTAACGGCCCAGGCGGTGGAGGGTGCGGTGGTGCCGCTGGAGCTGCGGTTGCGGCGACTTCTGTTGCCGCCGCGGCTGCACCCGCTGGGACGCAGTTTATCTCCGGCGCTTGCACTGTCGACGCCGACTGCGCGTCGACTTGTTGCGGCGCCAAGACGGGTGTGTGCAACGCGTTCGCTGTAGCCAATGAGGCTGGTGGAGGAGGATGCGGTGGCCCAGCGGCTGTTTCTGCTGCTGCTGCTCCTGCCGCTACTGCTCTCCCCGCCGCTGCCGCTGTTTCCTCCGCTGCCGCACCCGCTGGCACACAATTCATTACTGGTGCATGCACCGTTGACGCCGACTGCGCGTCGACTTGCTGCGGCGCCAAGACGGGTGTCTGCAACGCGCTCGCTGTTGCTAATGGCCCTGGTGGTGGAGGGTGCGGTGGCAAAGCTGCTGCCTCTACTGCTGCTGCTGCTCCTGCAGTCGCTGCCCCACCTGCCGCCTCGACCGCCGCCGCCGCTGCTGCACCCGCGGGCACACAATTCATCTCGGGCGCGTGCACCGTCGACGCTGACTGTGCGTCAACCTGCTGTGGCGCCAAGACCGGTGTGTGCAATGCGCCCGCTGTCGCCAATGAGGCCGGTGGAGGAGGATGCGGTGGCCCGGCTGCTGCCCGACGTTCGTTCTTGTTCTGACGGTTCATTTTGTCATCCTTTGAAAATTGAGTATTAAAGATCGAGTGCTAATACGTACACAAGGTAATATATGACGTTGAAAAACATTCCCGTTATTGTAGACTGTCTGAAAAATCGTGGGCTTTTTGAGATCCTGCCAATTGGAATTCGCCGAATCCCTGTTCGCGTATTAACAATGTACTGCCTCTCAAGCTCCGCTCCCATATTGGACACGCGAGGACACGCCTGTCAGTGCGCGATGCCTCGGGAGTCGGCCGTCTCTCACAATGACCGAGACGCATGTACTTAGGCCCTTAGGCCTGATGCACAGAGAATAGGCTCGAAACCAGCCTGTAGATGAGAGACGAGTCTCGATCTACAGCTTGCTCCATAGACAGACCGGCTCCGGTCTACACAGAGAACAATGTTCAAGCCTTTCCCTCGAGCCTTAGATATGTACAGCGTGGAGAACCTATATCAAAGCTAACTGCGGACCCGCCGCGCTTGATATTTTCCCCCTTGGAGTCTCAAGTCGTGAGGTTGTGCGCTGCCGCCCTGGTGCTTTACTCTCATCTCTCATTCCTGCATGCACAAGGCGGCCCCAAGTGTGAATCAAGGGCCAGTCGGGTGTTTTCTACGTCGCAAATCTAAATCTTGGAGATCTTTGCTTCTACGACTTACGTTGGTTATTTGATTTCCGAAAAATCCATCAGTGTTTCGTTCTCGTCCGGAAGCTGGGCTGCCTGGGGAATGTGGGCATTGTGCTGTAATCCCGAACAGCTCATAGCTCGAGAATAATACCTGCCTGCCAGTGGCAGTGTTGCATTTCAAGGCCTTAGGACCCCCCTCAATTGACCCTTAGGCCTTAACACGCAACACTGGCCTGCCACGGCCGCAATGAATATCATTCATCACCAATTCATCACCGTTCCGCATGCAATTTCTGGTTCTGGAAGTATTCCAACCGGTAGTTTTACGAAGATATCGGGTCTCATCCCTCATGACCGTTCCGCGTGCAATCACTCACTCTTTTTTTGTCTGTGTTCCCCGAATTTCCAATTTGGGACGCTGGCGGTTGTTTACATCCCAAGCCACTGGCATCACTGGGCGCGAAAATATCACTTTGCTCCCTTTATCTGCATTCGATCCGCATTGCGCAAAGGGCAAGGCCCAGTGGGCCGACATCTCCTGGGCATCTGCCGCTTCAATCGACGATCCGATTGTCGGTCGCTCTTCTCCCAGATCCTTATCTGAGAGACTACCAGTGTTAACTGAATCTGGCTTGCCGCTTGAAGTGCTTCCAGTTTTGGACAGGCGTTGCCCGGTTTGGGCACGACTTCGCAACTTCGCTGAGCTTTACTCAGAACTCCTGGCCGAATAAATGTCGGCGCGACCATGTTCCGGGAACCTTACATACAACAATTATGGAACTTTCGCAAGGATATACAAGTGTATATTTCACTTCGGTCTATTCAGCATCTGCCTCGTCAGCGATTGTCTCTGGCCGATTGTTTTAAACCACTGTCTCCAGATGATTTTTATCACTATCACCCTCAATCACAACGACGTTCGAGTCCGCTGCAGTGCTGTTGATGGAGAACTGCATCGCCGATGTCGGCGCCCCATACTGTGACCTTTGGAACACTACCTCTGTTATCTGGCTCATCTGATTCGTACCGATACGCGGGGTAACGTTATGCCCGATGTGCGCCCGAGAGTTTAGTATCTTGGGAACGGATGGAACGTCAGCCAATTCTCTATGCGGTACCCGAAGATGCACTGTACTGACTATCATGATGCTGTTGGAATATACCTTGGAAGCCAGAAATCAGCACTGGGTGGACTTCAGGTCGACACACCTACCTTGGAAAGCCAGATGCACACTCCGAGGTGATAGTTGTTCCCGTCAAACGCGATAAACAGCGCCAGATCTGCAATTGCTGACAGAGCGCAAAGCACGCCGGTTTCGACGGTGATCTATGCCACCTTGATATTCAATGGACATGGAAACTCATGATGACAGAACCACTGACTCTGATTATCCGGGACAGGGTGACTTTTGTTTTGCTTCTGAATTCAGGCTGCGTAGCTTTGCGCAGGTAGAACACCATAGCGGCGACGATGATCAAGTCGGACGCAGCTGTCGCGGAGAGCCAGGCCTAGGGAAGTGGATTGCTCAGCTTTGAATTGCATTGCTTGAACTAACGAACCACGGGGGGTTTCAGGTTACGAAGAAGGGTAAATTCTCCGGCGCTGTTAATATCAATGCCCGTCCAGATACCGGCGCCCAGCTGGAACACGGCGACAATTGAGATCAAAACAGGCACGTATAAACTCTTTGCGATGATGTAAATTCGCCACGCGAAGAATATTTGGCCTACACTGGCAACTGAATTTCTGAATAAGTATTCTCAAAAGGAAAAATGAGTACGATGGAAATTCTGACCGAGGGAACCGAGGATAGGTACACTGAACCAAGCCCAGCCGACCTCGTTGAGAACTTCTGGATTTCCCCACCCTGCTCCGAACACCCGGATGGTATCTCGGCTGTCACCAAATGTCTGCAAAGTTTCGGCGACGACCAAGAACGCGACTATGGCTTTCGAGGACCGACGATCGTCAGGAAACGCCAGGTAGTATATGTCTGCAAGGAGGAACGTTAACGTACAAAGTCCGCAACTACGTTAATCCAACTCACATACTTGAACGGCCAGAGCTCCAAGAAGTGCCCAGTTCATGACAGTGCCGACAAACTAGATATCTGTGTTACCCTGGGCACATGGATGGACAGAGAAGACACACGAGTGGAATTGTGCTGAAGAAGACATTGCATGTTAAACCCTACAGCACGAAAGGAACCGCAGGTGCACTCACAGCTGCCCAATTTCCGACATTTTGGCAGAAGATACCAGGCGATGGGAAGGCTCTACTGTAGCCTCTACATATCAAGAAGCTCTTATATTGTTGCTAATTGGGAGTGATTCTAAAAATTATCACCCTCGATCAGGCAGCTTAATGTTTCAGTTCGTTTTCTCATGGGTGACAATAGAACGGCCAAGGCTGAGAGAACCGCCGATTGGCGTGCCTTGGTGATGTCGACTCCGGTTGTAGATAGCAGAAATGAGGAATTTTGGCACGAGGGACCTAAGGTACCCAAACAATATAGCATTATCAACGGAACTTGAACGAATGTAGGAATTTCCTTTGAATTTCCTCTTCTTCGTGGCATAGCACCCGCGCCTTTGATATTATCTTACGCCACCAGTGCCAGTTATATTATGCCACAATGCCGCGTCCATTCAACATCGTCCGCGCCGTCCCGATTCGCTGTTGCCAAGGGCATGACGCGATCTCACACTTCTATAAGATCGAATCCCGGAAACCAGGCGGCCTTAGATGCCTACGCCTGGTTTCCAGGCGCCAGGTAAATTAATGCTGGAGCATGGGCGAGCCACTGAGATCGGGGAGCAAAAGGATTGAACCTAACATGCATATGCAACAAATCAGAAAAAAGGAGCGTAGCCCACTCGCCGAGAGCAGTTTTGAAAAACGTGTTTACGGTCTGGCTTGAGAGTTCTGCAGCTGGTCTCATTTTTATGTATCTGAAAGATTTCTGGTCAACTTCGACAAAAGTCAGGTCCTGAATCTCTTTCCTTGAGTCAGTTATGATTTGGCACAGAATCCTCAATAAAAATCCTTGATTAGAACGCGCATGGTGCAGTCCAATTTTGCGACAAGGCAAAAAATCGGACTTGGCGGAAGTTGCCCGAAATCAGACTGCCTGAAAACCAATGGTGCGACATCTGGCAACTGCCAATTTGCTTAGCGCCCGATCTCCAGCAGGGATTCCTATGGGTAACGAGTCGACGACAGCACCGTGTCAGCACCGCACTTGAATTCCACTGATCTGACTTTCCACAGCTTTCCTGGTTTCCGGCGGCTTTCGATCCTAGACGTGTACGACTTCTTGCCCTTGTTCTGTGTTCGCGATGTCATCGGCCGCCAAAAATGTAAGTTGGGGGATCCTATTTACCGGCAGTGTGGGCGACAGCCGATCAGACTTTTGGCAGATTGGTTGTGGCATTTCACCTATTTTTTAGCGTTGCTGATATGTACCCAAGTGTGATCAGACGGCCTGAATGCAAAGTACGGGATTCAAAGTGCAAATACTACTACATAATGAGACAAAGGACTTCGAAAATACAATATTTAGAGCGAGCGACAAACGCTACACAACTGTTCGACAAACGATACAAAGCGAGGTGAAAGCCAAAATACAAATGCAGATATGATAGCAAGTTCTTGGATAGCAGATGAGTAGCAATATGTGTGACCTGAATAAAACGATGCCAGTGCCCCAAAGGAAACAGTGTCTGTGTCTGCACCAATAAGCATAGGCACTTCGTTGGCAGAGACAGAGACTCACAAAAATGCCCAAAGAAAAAAAGTCACAAGCGGACTTGCCACTCCAGGTTGAGCGGTTTCGCACTGGAGAGCTCGGGGTTCTGGAAGTTGTCCATATCAACCGTTGCGCTCTTTGGTATCTTCGAATGTTCGAGCACAAGGTGTTTCAGGTCCAGCTTCTTCAGTTCGCTCATCCTTCTAGCAAAGAACGACATCGTTGGGAGAGGAAAGGTCGGTACTGGCGAGAGGGGAAAGGGCGAAGATTCAGAAATGTCAGGAACGAGCGACATGGTGCGGTGGGTTTGCGGATCATGGCTCTCGAACGGAGCGATCCTATGGCGGAGGATCCTGTCGCGGTAAGCCTTGAAGTCCTTCTTGTACTTCTTCGCATTTCCATGCCGGATCACCGCTTTGGTATGCATAGCGTGACTGAATCTAGGTGAGCAGCTGACTCCTTCCTAGATGGACACGGAGATGCTTGCCTGATGAGGAGGAGCACATCCTTCAGCGACTGATTGGGCTCGCGGCGTAGGATCTCCACCAGACACTGTGATAAGCGCATGAGCGTCAATGCTTAAAAGTCAATAAATACCCACCGAGGTCATGCTGTTGCCATCCCCGTCCTCGTAGGTCAACTGGGAATCCTTGCAAGAGGCGAGGGAGATCACATCCGCTCTCACTCCGTCCACCGAGGGTCCGCCTCCACCGCAGCTTTGTCGGGGTCCCTGCACCATCCCGTGCACGCAAACATCGCCGCAGGGCTTTCGCACCGTAGGGCCTCCTCCTCTGGTAGGACCCAGAACTTGCCCGGAAGGGCCGGGTCGCTTTCCTCCAGCAGCGCGGCCCCGTCGTTCTCCTTCGAGTCAGGCGCAAAAGAGACAGTGCGGGCGCGGTAGGTAAAGGTCCGCTGTGGCTTTGGGCCTGAGCCTGGGCCGCTTGCTGCGTGGCTACTGGCATGGGCGTCGAGAGGGCCAGACGCAGGGGGTGGCTGGCACATCAGATTCATATTGATCTCATTGCCACGGGCGAGAAGGCGGGTGGGGGAAGGCTCCATGTCGGGGGCTGGGGTAGATGGGACCGATTTACGACCCAGCGAGATGCTTGTAGCAGGAGAGACAAAGCGAGCGTTGTTCCTCACTGTCAATAGGTGAGAAAACATCTGATGAAAAGAACGCGAGACTCACCGACTTGGCGCCGCCTTTCGTCGGTCCCTCTCTTCCCGGGCCATTTCCATGGAACAAATACGCGATTGCACCTGTAGTGCTTGAGATCTGCGGGAATCAGTAGGAGAATCGCGGAGGAGTGAGCCACGGTACCAAGTAAGGATCCAGAATGGCAAGTGTCTAGAACAGCGACAAGCTGACACCCGGCGGGTAAAGGTGACACAAGAGCAACGTTCAGTTCCTGTCTCGATGGTCAGCTACCCTGCGCGGAAGACGCAAGAGACGCGAGGCATACATTGTCTACAATGCGATTATCGGCACCGTCACAGGGGATCAGACCTGTGGAGAGATCAGCTCCGATTCGCACATGTAGGTTTGCTCGTGGAAAGCGCACATTCATCCATTCCGTCCTCTTCACTGTTGCGGTGGTTCGGAATTTGCATGGAATGCCCACAGTCTGGGATGAGGATCCCAGTCAGGGGCTATTCGTGGGGAATACGTGCGGTACGCACAGTGGAAGCAAATGTGATCCCCAGCCTTGGCATCCTTGACAAGATCGCCCATCGCTTTTAGCTATCGACGCGATCAGCCACATATCGCTGGCTATGGCAGAGACCACCTACAATATTGGCGCGGGTAGGTTGTACGTGATCAGCGATCCCGTCGTCGATGAGGATAGTTATATCGGGGGCGAGATAACCGTAGCTGCACAGGGTAAACGAGAGCACTGCCGAGAGAAGATCGCAAACATACCAGTCTATAAGCAGGGCCCGTACACTTTCGACATCCGTATGCGGCCCATTCAACCTGGGGTACTCATCGCTGGCGGTCTCAGTCCCACAGATGCCGACGAGGAGCGCCTTGTAGTTCTGCCCATCGACACGCGCACAAGGATTGGCGAGAGAAGGATTACATTCTTGATTCGCGGTAGGGATAAGGGCGGGTTGGATGCTGCTCATGAGAATGCAGTAGGGACAGCCATGCCCTCCTCCTTATAAGCAAATAGCTGTTGGTGGAAAATCCATCCAAAGGGGATGGGCGGAGGCATACGGGGGCGACTGAATACATTCCACAGCTCGAGATCCAAACGGAGTCGGCGTCGAGTCACCGTAGTCCGGTTTGCACCGACGACATGACGGATCCGGCCAGGATATTTTCGCAGGGCAACAGCGGGAGTTGAGCGGGAGTCACCATCACTGATCAGAATGATTTTCTTGCTATTTTCGGGTTCAAAATTCAAGGGCTACGTGAATTCGAGGAGGGATCCGCCCTTGAGCTTTGCGATTCGTCCAATCTAGTCCAACTTGAAAGATACGGGACCAACGGCCATGACGTCACTGCAAATCCCGTTCAAATAAAATTCAGAAGAACAACTGAAGTTCTGAACACCGCCATAACCGCCGCATTCAGCAATATTAATGCCGCTGTGCTTTGGACCTAGACCTTGGTCTGATGTTGCGCGGAGTCAGACGATCGAGTTCTTGGCAGAAGCATTTCCAGTGACGCCATCCACGCTGTCTCCAGTGGCTCGAGCGTCGGATAAATCGACAATGCCACTTTTTTGCCGCCGCGGCGCATTGCGTTCATCCGCAACTAGCTATCCACGTTCTACGGTAGGTGTGCGTTGAGGAGAGCCGCTTAATTATTGAACGGCTCACTGCTCCTTACTTGATCCCTTTCCACAGATTAGCGAAAAAAGCTGAAGGGCGCGTCCGGTCCTCGATCCTTTTCAAAGAGTAATACCGCCTAATTTGTGGTCCTCAGACTCAAGTATATTCGATTCGCCGAGCCCCAAGATATTCGAAAGCCACCGTGCGCAGCGAGTCGTCAAACAGCAAGTCGCACGACCAACCGCGACGAGGTAGTTCACTTTCGCCATGATTGATTTTTCTTTCACTCTCGGCGTCAGCTATGAATTATCTAGACTCGAACCAGTACCAAAGGCGAAGAGATCAAAGACAGTCGTTTGATCAACACGCCGGAGGGACTGGAAGTTTATAACCGGTGACATGGAGACACGGAGTTTCCCGAGAATTGATTTCGGGACTTGGTCAAAATTTCGATAGCGCCCAGACCAAGTTTTTAAAATACAAAATGTGAAGAAACAGTTTTGTAGCGCGTAAAATTTCAAGACTCGTGTCGTGCTCCGATTTTATTTAGCAAAAAAACTGATCTCGCTACACAAGAATCTTTGATCCCGTGCAGAACTATAGGGGCCCACGACTTATGCCTTTCACTCCGATCGTCCTTGACCCGAGAACATACCTACATGAGAAAGTTCACCGAGGTGAACAGTTCACCACGGTTCACTGGTGAACTCTGGTGAACTCTCGGCTTATTCCGGCCAATGACTTTGTTTGTCCCAGTTGATTGCTCTTGTCTCCCGCCACCACCGCCGTCGCCACCCCCAGCCCTGCAAGCACCCGCCTAGCTCCAAACTCCTCAATATGCATGGGCCGACGTTCAAAAGATTGCCACTGGGTCGCACGTTCATGACCGGAGCAGGCCCGATGTGCAAGTTCGTACGCCACGGCCGCCTCGTTCCCTACTACTCTTCCTGACACCTGCCTGTGGGCTCGAACCGCACCAGATGTCCATGTAACGGATGTTCTTTCCTTTGGTATCGTCGCTTTCCATTCTCTTGACTCCAGCTGGGAACCGTCGTCGTCCATGTTCACGATGCCGCTCGTTTATGTAACTTTGCATATGGTCGTGCTCGAGTCGCCGCCAAGCGGATTCATTGTTACTGTACCTTAATATTGCAATAAAAACGATGTATCAACTCTCAACTGACTCCGATAGTGCCAAGTCGAATGGTCATGGCCCGTGAACGCGTGAATCAAGAGGCTTATGCAAGCAGTTCACCGAGTTCACGGGTTCACGGATTGTTAACGGGTTTTGGTGGACTTTCTGGCTCAAGGATTTTCTGCTTGACCCCGAGAGGCTTAAAAAAACTGCACGCACACTATGTGAAGTATTTGGCCTCCCTTCGCTTCACCCACACCAAGAGAAAGCTGGGCAGAATATTCTCCAGGGCATCACCACACTTCTAGATGTCCCGACTGGCGGCGGAAAAACCATTGCATTTTGGTATGCCTTGTTCTACCACTGGCAGCCAGGGAACACAGATGAGGATTGTCAAAAGATCATCCTCGTTGTGGGCCCTCTCGTTGCATTGCTTCAGTCTCAAGCTCGCATCTTGAATGAGAAAGGAATTCCTGCGGTAGCCATCATTGGAGGCAGCGTAGCTCTTGAAAAAGATTTGATTGTGAGCCGAGGTCTTACAATTCATTTTGTGCACTCCTTCCAACACAGTGTCTTTCAGGCTCTAGGCCAAAATCAATTTCGCGTGGGCTTTGTAGGGCCGGAAATGGCCCTCAGCCCTCAGTTCCACAAACACGTCTTGAATCAAATTTCATTCACCCAAAACATCATCTGCCTTGCAATAGACGAGCTTCATTGTATATGCGAGTGGGGGACAGATGATTTCCGCGCTGAATATGCCGAAATAGTCAAACTGGCGGGACGGCTGCCGACTGGGCTTCCAATACTTGGCGCGACTGCCACGGCACCAATTGATGTGATTAAGGACATCTTAACGAACCTGGGGCTGCCCGAGGATTGCGCACGCGTCCAGGTCTCGAACGAGAAGCTAAACGTGTCCCTGTCAGTCCGAATTCTACAACACGAGCCAGATTCATTCGCCGACCTTCTCAACCTCTTCGACGATGACATTGATGGACCCGAGGATTTCCCGCAGAGTTTAATCTACGCAAATACACGACAGGAAGTCGAGAAAATTCAGGACTTCCTGCGCGACAATGCTCCCGACAGCATTGATGTCAAAAAAGCCTTCGAGTTCTATCACCGGGACATAGACGAAGAGCGAAAGCTCAATATTCAAGATCGCATTGAGAGCGGGGAATTGCGAGCTGGCTCTGCCACCGACGCACTTGGCCTTGTGAGTTTTTGTGACACTGAGGAAGACGAGCACTAACCGCTATACAGGGCATGGATTTCAGGACTATCATGCGGGTATTTTTGTGGATGAAACCGCGTACTTTCCTTTCCTTGATCCAGAAAATTGGACGCTGCGTCCGCGATCGAAACAAACGAGGACAAGCAGTGCTCTTCATCACGAAAGCCATGTATACGCGGTGCTGTGCAGAGCTGGAGGCCATGCGCACGGAGCAAGAAGCAGCTGAGGGAGGTTCTGCTGCATCCGAGGATGAGGCCAATGAAGAAGGGCCGACAGACCGAGATGCTGCCCTGGCCCTTCAAGACGAGTCCGACGACGAAGAAGAGGCACTCGCTGTGCCTGCAAAACGACGCCGCAAGGGCAAAGGGAAACAAAAGCCCTTGTCCGCCATGGAGTTGCGTGACAAGCGGTATTTCTTGGAATATATTACCACAGATAAATGCCGCCGTATTGTATGGAATAAATTCTTTGGGAACAAAGACAAAGGTGGGAAGCAATCTTTTGATTCAAGAACTTCGCTTACAGCTTTGCAGAACGCTTGATATACCCTGTACCTCCCGGTGCATGTTGCGACAATTGCAATCCCGAAGCCTTTGAGGTACAGACCATCGCACTTGTTGGTGGTACACAGATCAAAGCTGGGCGCAAGGCAACCAGTTCCCCAGAGCTTGAAAGCGCAGTCAGACAGAAGCTGAACGAGGTTCGGGAAGAAATCATCGCAGCCGATTACCCGAATCAGCACTTTCTCACCGGGAACATCATCATTCCCGATGCCGTTGTCGATGCACTGGCAAAGTGGGCTCGTCTCGTTAATTCCGTCGACACCCTCCTACAGCAAACGCGTTGGATTCAAGCCCCGAGATACGGCGAGATGGCGGTCAAATCAATTCAAGAGATCACGGCCAAATTTCCCGACCTAGCCAAAGCTGCGCGAGAAACTCAGGCCGCAGAGAAACAGCAAAAAATGGTGAACGCTGCAGCTTTCAAGGAGTTGCGGTCTCGCTTGGTCCAAGTTTTCGATGGCTGCTACAATGCTGTTTATTCTGAGATGGAATCCTTACCTGCGGGGCCAGCAACTGGTCGGAAACGCAAAAATCCCAGAAAACCTCGCCGAATATGTCAGCTTTTCCTGAGATTACCTCGGAGTGATGTGCGTCTTCTTCTCATTCGCCGGTTCATTGCTGATTTATTCCAGCACTTTCCTGACTACTATGAACTGATTTCTGAGCCAATCTCAATGACGATGATCAAGTCATTGTCGCAGAAGGCCACACATTACACGAGCATCACTGAATATTGTGCAGCCTGGCATCTCATGTTCGACAATGCCCGTCAATATAATGTTGACGCATCCCAGGTTTACAAAGATGCTGACCATCTACAAAGGTTGTTCGACCGCACGGTATACATGCTGAGCCATCTGCACCATATACCCGGCCGCCATGAGCTTCCTTGTGAGTGAGTCATTTCATATGAATTGAAACCCTGCTTATACTCCTGGATGTAGTCGAGTTGCCTGCTCCCGCCGCTTCACCAACACCGCCGCCTGTAGAAGAACCGATATCATAGGTGTAGTAATTAAGAATGATTAATTTTATTCGTCCTCCATCTCCTCGGGATCTGAGTCTATGAGTTCACTATCAAACAAGTCTTTCGCGGCCGCGAGAAACTCCTCTGGCTCCATGAGGAACTCCTCATCATCCACTCGCAGGTCATCCTCGGTGGGTTCGTAATCCTCGGGATCGCCATCAACTTCGCCATCGTCATCCTTCTCATTCTGGAGTCCTTCCTCCCCTCTTTCAAAGCCCCGCTTCTCCGGTTTGCGCGCGTCACGAGTGAACCGATGGAAGGCCTTGCGGCTGTTTGCGTATACTGCACCCTCCTTGATAAGGTCGCGGACAGGGCTGATGTGATCGTTTGCAGGACGGTGCTCAATGTACGATTGGATAGAATTGACCTGGAGTGCTTTCGCGATGAGCGCCACCTCTTCATCAATCGGAGGTGTCTTGTGCTTTTCGCTGTAAGTGGGGATCTTGAATGCCGTCTGGACCGTTCGCATGGCCTCGCGGAGGGTGAATATACAGACGGTGATCATTGACAGCCACTTCCAGCTCTTGTTGGTGCCCTTGGCATTATAGATAATCTTCGCCCAGAAGTTTTGGTGCTCTTGAAGCAGGTCGACAGGCTTGAAACCGAAAATCTTCCCCGTGAGATTTACCAGCCAATTCACGAGATAAAGCTCCCTGAAATTAATTATTCAGCTTCATGCGTAAAAAATCCCAGCAGGAAGAGCCACTTGCCGTAACTTGGGAGGGAAGCTCCTGATACGCACAAGTGTCTCGAACATGGCATCTGCATACCGAGGCATTGTCTTCGGTGATCTCATCATGACCATCCAGATGCTCAGGACGTTCAGCACTCGTCCGATGTCTCCAGTTTTTATGGCGTGTGTAAACTCGACATAGAAAAGCGCGTCGCGGTTGTATAGAATGGCATTTTCGAGGGTGATGTCGCGTGCTTCTCGTGACCGGAGCTCATTAACCACGGCCGTCGAGTAGAGCTTCTGGAAGACGGTTTTTGCGACCACGTCAAACTCAGCAGGCGTCGCAGTCTTCGCCCATTCAGCCAGGTCGTCCTTCTCACAGTAAATTCGGAACCCGTCGACAATGTGCGCGGGAAGAGAGATGTTGATGAGCTCATGCGCTGGCCTCCATTCTGTCGCTTTTTTTCCACCCCAGCCTGCCATCAACGGTTTGCGTTTCAAGAGCTTATTGTGCTCCCACCACAATCCGCCTGCCCAGAGCGAGTTGGGGCTCCCCCAGTGCTCATTCACTGTGAGACGTCCGCCCGCCATCTGTCCGTGGAATAATCCCCATCGGCGGCAAGACGCGCGCATGCCTGCGATAGGTGCTATACTATTTCTGCGTGCTGACTCAAGCTGACCGGCATGTCAAACCAGGTTCATCGAGAGATATAAAATGCACACCTTCTCTTTCAGCGCGTCTGTCAAGAGATCTCCGTCGTCGAACATCAGCCCGTGCACCTCGAGCTCTTTGTCACTGATCCCCAAGTTCTGCAGGATTGTGAAATACACCTGCAGCGTGCCGTCGAGGGTCGACTCATCGAGCTTCATGGCTGGTAATGGGTACTGCATGGTTTTATGCAAAGGGATTTGAAAGACCTCGGGACATTCACCGAGCGCTGCCTTCTTGAATTCACTGGATACTCCAGGTATGTGTTCGAGGGCCAATCACTTGAGCTGCCATAAGCAATTTTCTGACAGCTGGGCAGCACTTTCAGCTGGAGGGAGAACATCTTCGGGAGACCAATCGAGCACGGGTAGGGTGCGTTCGCGTGGTGGTTTCATATCCAGAGGTAATGTGCCGTGCGCTGCGGGACCTCCAGTTGATGGGTCAAATACAGGAATCATTGTCGCCATTGTCCCGTTGTCGAAATGATTTTTCGATTTCAAGCGCTCGGCGGCCACTCGAAAGGCAATATTCAGGTTATCCCAAACAATCTGAACCATGCACAACTTGACGACTTCTTGAATGGTCGCCAGCCCTTCATTCGACAGCTTTTTGACATGGTCGATGATATTCTGGTAGGATATTGACAGTCCAGCATGCGCAAGGACCTCTATCTCGCGCTTGGATGCCCCGGAGCCAAGAAGAAACAGCCCAATAACGAGCTGGAAGTTGTTTGCCCTCTGGGAACGTAGGACACTAATCAGTGCGCAGATTGTTGTGAAAACCTGATAAGCTCCGTTTCAAAATGAGTGATACAGAGGTGCAAGAATGTGGCTGACCAGTCCTTTGTCCCGCCGATTTTCGCTGTTCGCCCGCCTTGTGGAGTGGTCTGGCGTAGAAATGATCCCCAAAGCCGACCACAACATTGGTGCTGCGACCTTAATCTCTTCCATAAGCTGATCCATCGAAAAATCCTTCAAAAGGTCTGTGACAGTCGTCATGGAGTCCCGAGTCAAAATGATCTGGATGGCGCGTCCCTCCCGCTGAAATAACTCGGAGACGGCGTCTGAAATGTACTCCGCCTTTGCTTCCTTCGAACGCTTGAACATGCCTGCGGCATGCTCTACCCCATGTCGCTGGACATACTTTGTAATTTTCGATGATATGATCCCATCTCCACCGGTTCTCCAAAGGGCGTCAAAAAATTCATCCAGACTCTGGAAGTTGAAGCCGCCATCGGTATCACTGGCGGTGATCAGCTCGATGACTTGCTGAGCTCGCACAGTGTTCTCTGCATCAAGAATAGCCTGCCTCTCGGTGGACTCTTCAGCTTTGCGGCTAGCCTCTACCTCCTTCTCGTGCTCCTTGGCCTGCAGACGTGCTTTATCTGCTTCTGCTTTCCCAGCAGCCTGATCAGCTGATTTTTTCTGTAGTTCGTCTTCGATCTCGAGGAGTTTCCGTTTGTCGGGACTGCGTTGACTTGAGCGAAGGTGCTGCGCCGTTAGCTTAAGACGAGCTGTCTTCGGTGTATTGTGGGGTCGTCCTCGCTTCACGGGCGATGATTCCATGACGGACATCGGTGAGGATGGGCCAGGTTCCAGTGAGGCTGCACGCACACGAGACTGAGGTGTCTGTGGTTCGGCAATGCTGCTGCCCGAGGCTTTTTCAGCTAGGGACACGCGAGGGAAGAGGGGCGGCAGAAGGCGTAGAGTGTCCTCTCCATTGTCGCTGTCAAATACGGCCTCCCCGAAGCTGTATTCTTGATAGTCCGGGTTCGGGTCTGGCGTGGAAGGTGCCGGTGGGGAGCTTGGCGGGAGACTCAAAGCTCGCTCAACAAGCTTGCGGCGTTTGGAAGGGGGAGGTACGTAGTCTGGATCGTAGTCGGAGCTGCCCTGTGTACGCGTGAACGGCGCCATTTCAGGTGGTTTGAGTGGAGGAAAGGTGCAGCCCCTAAATGATACAACCGATGGTAAAAGCCACGTCGCGAGATCAGTTTTTTTCCTAAATAAAATCGGAGCACCACACGAGTCTTGAAATTTTACGCGCTACAATACAGCTTCTTCACATTTTGTATTTTAAAAACTTGGTCTGGGCGCTATCGAAATTTTGACGAAGTCCCGAAATCAATTCTCGGGAATCTCCGTGTCTCCATGTCACCGGTTAAAATGTTCCAGTCGTTATTTGACCGCCCTATTGATCGACTATCATCAATACTCAAAATAACGACTGGTTCGAGTCTATGAATTATCAGCCACGTATGAATTTAAAACTGACGATGATATTTTTCTTGCACCCCAGTCGACTCTTGAGTCTTGATGCACTCGAGCCTCATCTACAACAGCTCTATGTTTAGAATCCGGAGAAATCACCAGTAGGTACACCAACACTGTACAATCAGCTGTATGTTCCGGAACGTGGAGCAGAATTTCCGGGGGAAGTCCAACAAAGCGCTCAGAGTCGCGCGCGCCTATCTGCCAGAATGGCTCACGACGGCGCCCACAGTACCCAGGAAAAGAACTCGAAATTGTCTCCGGACGCACAGGCAGGGCATTTAAGTAAGGCTTTGCTAGATATCATGATGCCCAAGATTAGCGGTTGAGATCTGCAGCGATTGCGTTGATGACGATAAGGGTGGGAAAAGAGGTAGCCCAATTTGTGAGCGGCCCGACTTTGTCAAGTAGGGTAGGTAGGCAGTTGGAGGTAGCATTACACGGCACGGTCTCGTTTCTCCTGCAGGAATGCAGCATGCATTCCCAGATCACCTTCTTTCTCTATATCTGGAAGACCGGCCACCTTGCACTTGCAACGATGCGCGCGACGCGGGATACAAAGGAATGAGATCCAGGGAATGTCTCTTGCGAAAGCATTGAGTTTGTGAGATCGATTACGCCCCAGAAGCGTTGCTTACGCATAGTCGTTGACCACAAGTGCCCACTCGACACGGGTAAATTTTGCAATCGGGACCAAGTTAAGGCATATAAATTGCGGGTGGATTGCGCACCAACATCATAACCCAGATCTCTCCGTCTGCCTCGACATGAGCACTTCGCAGCAACACACATTCCTCGGGATGGGCGCCATGGGACGAGGCATGGCGGCCAACCTCGCCCTCAAGGGCGGTCTAACGAAACCCGTTCTCATCTGGAACAGAACCCACAAGACGGCTGTCGACACGGCGGAGCGAATTGGCAGTCGCGCGCAGGCGGTTGAGGACATTATCGCGGCCGTGAGTGGATCGGACGTTGTCTGGTCTTGCCTCTACGACCACGATGCCGTCGAGAAGGTCTTTCACGAGCTCATCGAGCAGGTCGACCTCGCCGGTAAACTCGTGGTCGAGTGCTCGACGGTCTCGGTCGAGGCAGGGAACGACTTGGGCCAGCGCATCTTAGCCGCGGGTGGACGCTTCGTCGCCATGCCCGGTGCGTATTTCCTTCCGTCCAAACAAACCTCTAACTTGTTTCCCAGTATTTGGTTACCCGACCATGGCCGCCGACGGCCAGCTCTCGTGTATCACAGCTGGCCCTGCGGCGGACGTACTGGCGATCAAGCCCTTCCTCGTCGGCGTCATGGGCAAGGCGCACATCGACCTGTCAGACCAGGAGCCGAGCAAGGCGCAGGAGCTCAAGCTGTGCGGCAACATCCTCAACTTCACCGCGCTGCAGCAACTTGCCGAGTTCTACACCATGGTGGACAAGGCGGGTATCGGCGCAAAGCGGGGGCACCAGCTCGTCCAGGCGCTCTTCCCACCGGAGACGCCGCATTACATCTACGGCGAGGGCATGGTGTCAGGCAGGTGTTTCGACACGCAGAACATCGTCGTGGACGTTCAGAAGGCGCTGCATATTGTGGGATACGTCAACGAGCTTGCGCAGCGCAACGGCGTCCCGCTGAAGGCATACAACCTTACCGCTGAAAACTTCCGCGCGATAGAGGGTCGCGGAGACTACATGTCTGTCTATGGGGTAGTCCGGGAGCAAAGTGGACTGCCGTTTTCGCCGGCGCAGTGATGAATACCGCTCTGTAACCACTAATTCCATCGTGGCAAGCCAGATTTGTTGTGATAAATGTTCTAACCGAACTTGAAATCCATAGTCAGGGGAACCAAATTCGGTGGCAAGAAAACGGCCATGCTCGAGTTGTGTATTGGTGCCGCTAGCGTAGGATTTCCATAACGAGAGTGTTGTGGTTGGGAACAAAAAGAAGCTTTGTTTGCCGGCACCAAAGTGGCACAAATTTGTTGCACAGCTTGTTGCCGTTTGCGAGGCGCCTTCATCTGATTCTTGCAGCTTTCTCTGACTCCTCCGCCCCTTCAAGAGTTCTACCTTGAATCCATTAGTACCGTGCGCGAAACACGTGAATTCCAAGTATGCCAGTTTCCCCTCGTATTCTGGCCATTATGTATGTCCAGCGTGCTCCACCCACGTCGTGCGTCGTTAACATTTCAATAGCTGGGGTAAGTTGTGTTTTTCAAACGAAGGATCGCCCTTGAATGGCGTGCGGTTCCAGCTGTTGCGCTTGCTGTTGATCTCGCGTGTGTCGAATTTGAATTCGTCAGTTTGTACTCTGAAAGCTTCTAGATCTGTCGGAATACTCATTGCTACGCTAATCATCCACGCAAAGTGAGTCCGTCCGTTGATAACTTTCAACCTCCTCGATCTAATTTCTTAGCCTGCGTCACAACTGGTATATCATCCTGATGCTGGTGCTGATGAGCCTCGCCTCTATCGGCGCTGCACTTGCGAGTTGGCGGTGGTGGCGGGTGCATAAGATCCAAAGACAAGCCTCGATTCCATTCTATAGGGTTCCGCCACCCGTTGTTCCTGCCAGATAATGCAAGGTCCCCCTCGGTCATTCGCGTATTAAAGTGACGTTCGGACAGATTTGGATATCTGTTTTGTATAGATTTTGTAATGCTACGTATCCGTCTTTCTTGTTTCGATTGATGTTCACCGGGACGATTTGGGCGCAGTCAATTATCCGGCTTTCACGCGCCATGAAGAACCAAGAATCCAACATTCAAGAACAAAATCGTATGAGACACCTCGATATCCCTCGGGCTCATGTATTGTTGTGCGATCTTCCGCTCATATCGAGGCACTCGATGTTTTCTTTGTGGTGACGCAACCTTGGTATGTGGTTGCTTGGTTCCATTCAAAGCACGCCTGAACTGGACAGATGAACGGCCGTTCCCAAATTAGGATCTTTCTCCAATCGTATGAAGTTGTTCTAATCAGAATTCATTGGTATTTTACAGTGCTTTGGGTATTGTACACGTTGATGCGGTATTATACAGAAGTCCGTGATGTCCATGGAAAATACACAAAGAGTCCCAGCCGCCTTGTGTCACCAACCAGCGCATAGTGCGCCGTCCACGGTCTCGAAATCCTCCTCGGCCTCTGTCACCGTCGGCAGCGGCGTGAATTTGCGCGCTACTTTGCGAGGACTCGGAGGCAGGACAGCGGGTGCGGGGCCTTTGGGCAGCGGAAGGGCGATGGGGGAGGAGTACACGACGAGCGGGATCTCCGACGCGAGGGTCTTGGGGTCGACTGGGGCCGGAATCTTGGCGCGGGCGCATTTGGGCGTGGACTTGAAGAGCGCAGCGAGCGCCTCGTTGGGAGAGCTGGCGCGGCGCGCTCGGGCGGCGCGACGGAGGGTACGACGGTACGCTTTTGAGACGCCGCGCGATACACGGGAGAGCGTGGACGGGGACGAAAGACGCGGGGGGTGTCGCTCTTGTTCGTCGGTGAGGATAATTTCCCGCTCGTATGGCCGCCGTGCAGGCATGCGCCGGGGTGTTTGCGCAGCCATGGTGGGGAAGAGGAGGATGAATATTACCGACAGAAGGCTCTGCGGAATTTGAGTGAGCAACCCGAAAAGAACGACCAAAATGGGGACACGTACGGCGAGCAAGCCAGTCATAGTGGATGGAAGTGCGCGCAGTTGGAGCGCCAAGGTGATCCGCTCCTCCGTTGAGCTGAAAGACTCGACGCTGCAGACCGATGAGGACCTCCGCCGTGTAGTTGTCGATGTGGAGGTGAGGGTGGAGGTGGATGTAGACGCAACGGACTCGAAGGAAGTAGAGTCCGTAGAGGCCGCAGAGGCGGTGGATCCTTGGCGCGACATGCCACACACCTTCTTCAGCGCAGGAAGCCTGGTAAGTGCGCGAACAGGCGCCGGCATCGTCATAGCCCGCTTGTATGAAGGACGCGTTAATGGCGAAATGCAGACGGCGGGCGCCGCGGGGTAGGTTGCGTATAGTCGGGGATCGTAAAGACTGGGATGGATTCGGTGGAACAGGGTTTCGAAAGAGAAGGGGTTGGCTTTCCAAAGCTCGACATCCGCCGAAGGCCCCTGCTAGATGATTCGCGAAGGGAGGCGAGCGACTTGTCGACAGAGGGCATGGAAAGAGCCCTCCGGAAGGCCGGCATAGTCTTTGAACGAATGAAGGATGGCTGCGAAGACTTGTCAGGCGAGGAGGTATTTATAGAAGAAGCCATAGGGGAAAATCAAAAAAGTTGATGTTGTTGGGGTGGAAAGAAAAGCGATGAAAGTGTGTTTTGGTACTCTAAATGCTGAGAAGAGGCGCACCTTTTATACCTCGAAATCCATGTCCCACACGATCGACGAAATTTCGTGTCTCAGAAACCCAGTCTCACCCCCCGCGCCTGAAGAAATCACCACACCTCGGCTGCAGGGCGTCTGTCCCGTGGCTGCCAGTGGTGTCATGCGGTCCGCGAGCATATTGCGCACAAATCGATGGGCGGGAACGAAGAAACACCGTCTGTACTACTAATGGAACGGAAGCAAAAGTGGGATCAGCACCAACAAAATAGGAGAAAGAAATTAGCCCCCGCGGCTCCTATTTGGCCAGATTTACATCCGCGGATGAAACTGATTCATATGCCATGGTCCAGAGCGCTCTGGAAGTGTTCTGGTGCACGGGGATCTCGGCGATATATCCAGACAATCTTGACTTGAAGCCGAGCTTGAAAGTACTTCAACGGGGCGTCGGCCGGAGTCAAGGCCCAATGTGCGCAAACTCGCGAACGGAATCCTGAGAGATTCTAATTTCAAGGATGCGAAATCTGAGGCCCCCGAAGGCAGCGAAATGGCTTCGTCGACGTCTCGGGAATAATTGCCAGAAGTGGAACAAAGCGGTTGTTTGGACAGCACGCAAGTGGCAAACATTTGATGGCCTCCGCGGTTTATGCACAGGAATGCACGAAATTTGAGCATGCATGGCGAATGTTGTTCAATTCCGTCGAAGCGATTGCGTATCCCTGGTCAAATATCATTTTTCGGTGGAGGAACGTAACTTTTTCTACCCCAATTGTACTTCGATTCTACTCGTGCTGGATATCAATATCAGGCTCCGAGTCAGGGTGCCAATAATCCAGTCCCAGCAGAATATTATGCACCCGGATGTATGCGCCTTCGGTATTGGCTTCTGATACCAAAATTTCTGCGTAGCTCATGAATGCGTCCTTGATCTTTTGTCGCGCCGCGCGATCAGTCAGCCAAGGGATCCTCGGGCCATCCCACTGGTCCTGGTCCATGTGGTTTCTCCGCTGTTCTGCATAGATATGCCAACACCAAAAGTCCACCGTGACGGCCAGCAAATCCGCAAAGTGCGGCGCAGCGCAAATATTTTGGATGCTGTCTGCGAGTCTGAGCTGATGCGTGATATGAACGGCCCCAGGAAGGATCAGTTGATTCATTCTTCTCAAGGTTTCAACCGCAATGTAAGGCAACGAGACACCAGACGAGCAGTGCTCAAGGAATTCGGCGAGCGCAGAGATCAAGGCCTCGGCCTTGCGGTCCCAGATGCACTGGCGCACAGTATCCCATTCTGGCTGCACGTCCATCGAGAATGTGTTGGCAGTTTCGCGGGGGAAAACTCGGTCCACGCGATTGAACCAATGCAGTGGGTCCTCCTGACCTTCTGCTATATCCAGTGAGGCGACGTCTGTCTCGTTCAAAGAAAGGACCTTCAACATGGCGGCGATGGATCGAGATATGTGGGTGAAAGCGGGGTCTGGATTATTCAAGAGCGCCTCTAGGACGAAATCGCGATTCAAGGAGAATGGTTTGTGGGGATGGTGGTTCTGCGGGAGGGACGCCAGACGCCAAAATGCAATAAACACGGCCTCACGAGGAACCTCTGGGCCGTAAATGTCGCTCTCCATTATGTCTGCCGCTCCCTTAGACAGTGTGGCGGGGAAATTGGCCCAGAGGTAGAATTCAACATCTCCACGGTCGCGCAAGACATCCGCCAATGCCTGGTCAGATTGTGGCCCATTCAAGAGCTCAATGATTGCAGCGGGAATTGGAATCAAGGAATTGTCTGGTCGCCAGAGCGAGAGAAGTATGGATACACTGGTTTCGATCCAACTCAGTTTGGGGACCTCTGAGCCAAGATTTATTCTGTCGATGAAAGTGACTATGACGTTGCGCAGCGTACGTTCGAGCACGATTTGGAAAGCAGAGAAAGGGACGGAATCTGCTAACCGGATGGCGTTCCGGGTTGAATCCCACTGGTGCGGGGGCGATCCTGCTGGCAGAGAGGAGGATTCTTCCAGATAATGAAAAAGAATGTTGTAAGGGAGATGGAAGAGCAGTTCTTCGACCAACTCCAAAAGTTTCGGTAACTCTAGTTGATCCGCATTCTTCGCGACACCGAGCTTTAGCCGGCTAAAATCCAGGTACAAGCGGTTCAGAAAACGCGAGCCTTCGCGGAGGTCCAGGTTCCGGCGGATGTTGTCCTCGCCTTCGCGAGTAGACACACTTTCTCGGCATGCAAGAGAGTCCAGCAGTCTTTGCCGGAATGCAACGAGACGAGGCTGTGCCGTACAGAAAATGGTCCACCCCATAATCGCCTTGGCAGACATGAAGTAGGGAGCAGTTTCTGGATCCAGCAAGTCCGCGGCAGACTGAGCATTAGCATATATGTGCATAAATGCTTCGAAGCCGACGGTACGGCTCGCATTTTCGCAAGACAACACTGCAAGCGCCCAGAAAGCCTTCAGGCAAATGATTTGGCGCCGCTTGCTTGCTGAGAACGGTAGAATGCCCGTGTGACAGCTATTGTAGAGCACGGAGATGCGGATGTGTAGCTGGACATCGGTGTTCTGCATTAGGCGGTACATATGGTCGTCGTATGCGTGGCGTCTGGTATGGGGGCCCCACAGGAGGTCAGGAACTGCCTCAACGAATGGCTCCAGTTCGATATCGTCCACCAGAGACTTCATCGTCCAGACTAGCGCTCTGCTGTCTCGCTCTACCCGGTCCGAAGAGATCGTCATGGCGGTGCGAGACATTGCTTCCACCATAGATTCATCCTGCGAGGGAGCTGACTTTAGGCCCCTTTGGCGATGCCGATGTTGCCACATGCTCCTGAATAATTGTAGGAGACGCCAACAGGCGCTAGAAAGAGGTGTGCGGTACGGGCTATCGAGGTACCTCAGCGGTAGAAGGGTGAGGGCGGAATATACAGCCGCCACAACGATGAGGAGAATGGCCGCGATAATCGCCATGATGTTATTGACAGGGACAAGAAAGGCGACGAGACCCCCAAAGAAAAAGATGAGGGAGACATGAAGCAGGAAAGGGATGATTTCGACTACGGTGTGCATGCGGAATTTCTTGAGGCCGTAGTAAAGATATGAGAATATCCGCGCACGGACGACGGGCGCCGAGAGCATATCTGTACGGTGGAGAAACTCGCGTGCCCACTGCTCGACCAGAGTCGCAAGAAGCGCGCAGGCGAGACTGAAACCCAGGCTGATGAACCAAAGCGCGTTGCATATGAGCGAGGTCGTAGATGGGATGAACGGCCTCAACGGAGTCAGTTGCAATGGGACACTATTGGCTGAGGACGCAATTTGTTGTGATATCTGGGCGAGAAGCTGGACTGTGAGAGCACCCGAGTCCGTGTTCAGCGTTTTGTAACTCTCTATGAGAAACGCCGTCAGAATCGCCGAGAAGAGGCCAGCCTATGGGTTGCACGTAAGAGCGCTGCAGTGCGGAGAAGGGAATTCGCACGAAAATGAGTATTCCTTCCATGTCCGCCCTCCAGCTCTCAATCAAAGCCTTGTCGTACTTGGAGGCTTCAGACACATATACAGCCCACAATTTCGCAGCCGCGGCCTCGTCACTGGGATCGTCTCAAATGACCTCAGGCTAAAGTTTCGTCTTATCGCAAAGTAGCTGTACCTTGCTCCCCAGAGAATTTGCCTTTTTCCTCGTCAATGCAGTCCACCATCGTGGCTTGATCGTGGCAGAGTCGGAAGATGGTTGATCAAGTCAACCCAATTGGGCGAACTGATAGCGGATCATTTACATACCCCTTTGGGACAGGGGTAATGTTCCTGGCGCGTGCGCGTCTTCGCCTGTCTTCGCAAATTCCATGGTCGAGGTACGTCTTGTGATTGATGATATTCGGCCCGGACCAATTGAACAGCAACTTGCTAACCAACGCACCGCGATCCTGAGGACATTCAGGTAGTTTCATCTCTTGCGGGAGGACTGGGCAATACAGCGAAGGCACCGTGATTGTCTAACTAAATCGACCCGGAATTCTACGGGACAGCTTTGCAACAAAATCGAGCGGACCGTAAACTCCCGCCGGTTCCTCTCGGGTCCTGTGACTAGTTCAAGTGGTATAAGTACCAGAACCTCTGCAGCACATCGAATGGCACTGGCACCACCATGCTACCAAACGCACTGATCTCGCTCCTTCTATTTTGCGCCGGGACATGCGCACTCACGACTGGGCGTACGGTCCCGCCAAGCGGGGCCGTCATAGTAAGAGGATCTGGGACCCAGGTCGGTGAATTTGGAACATTTTCCGAGGCGGTGGCTTCGTTGCCTGCCGACGCATCCGCACAAGTTATATTCGCCTATCCTGGTAATGCTTTGGTTGCAGTCGATAGAGAATGCAATTCAACTGGGGCCCAGGGACGTACATCGAACAGGTTCATCTGACACGTACCGGGAATCTGACGGTACTTTGGATTGTCAAAATGGTGTTTTCCTGAATTTCACAGGGCATATTAGATCCTGGGATTCACCCCTGACATCAAAAATTACGCCGCCAACGTCGTCCGACTTTCGTTCAATTTATCTCAAGGCCAGGTGGGCGGAGGAGATCTTGCCGCTACGCTGAGAATCGATACCAACAATGTTTCTCTGTACAAATCGACGTTTTGAATACGGTAAGAATATATTTTTGCGTCCACAAGTTCTTCATTGCTCTTCCAGTTTGGCCCCCACAATGCAACGGGCGCCCAAGCCCTAGCTGTGGCTGGGTATGGTACCAACCTTGGTTTCTACGCCGTCGGCCTCTATGGGTAAGGGGTTGAAGACTGCTTCGGCCTTCATGATATTGCAATATTAATTGTCCACAGATACCAGGACACTCTCCGTGCCGAAAAAGGAGTCCAATTCTATGGTTTGTGTTAGTCTCTCTTACCAAACGCTTTATTGATACAGCGCTCGTACCTCGTTCAATAAAGGTCTGTGTTACATCGAAGGAGCCGTCGACTATATCTTCGGCCAAAACGGACATGCTTTCTTCCACCGCAACACTATCGCTTCAGTCGGTGTTGGAGCCATCACCGCCGACGGACCAGATACCGCCCCCGAAAGTCTCTTTGTTATAAGCGAATCCAATATCATCACTAGCGCGGCAGCAACCACAAACCTGACGGGCCTGGTATTTTTGGGGCGCCCTTGGAGCGATGCAGCCCAGTCAGTTTCATTGCCGATCCCGTCCATGTTCAATCATTAATTTTGATGCGGTAGGGTGGCGTATATATCGTGCCATCTCGGCGCGTTGATCAACCCAGCAGGATGGGAACCGTGGTCCGCTACCGAGCCCAACACGGACGGTGTGCTTTTCGCTGAGTATGACAGCACGGGTGCGTCCAACATGAACATTTTGAAACTACTTCGAACATTCCTAAAGGACCTGGCGCGGTGGGACAACGCGCTCCATTCTCAACACAGCTCAACTCCTCAGTCGGATTCGGTATCGCTGACGTCCTCGGAGAGAATTGGATGGGCTGGGTCGACACCAGTTATTATTACGACTGACTACAGACATTTAGTATGAGGATCGGACGTGCACAAAAAAGGAGGGCCTGATCTTGGAGTTGTATTTGGAGGTTGAATCACAAACAGCGGAACGCTTTCAAGTTCAATTTCTTCGTTGAAAAAAACTTTGTATTCATCGCTAAAGTCACGACTTTGACTTTGACATTCGGCAGACCGCGCTCTACGTACCGGTCCGTCGGGCCCCGACGGGCGCACAATGGTTCAGATCGGTGATCCGCACCGTTCTACAGCATTGTAATTTATCAGCAACTGTGATGATTTATAAGTCGCCGACCACGTAGGTCGGCACCACTGTATACTTGCCTGCTGCGGCATCAACGGCATCGTGAAGAGGAGAATTTAAAAGAGGGCTAGTTCTATCAGGGAAAACAGCATCCACAGAGAAAAATGTCTTACTCATTCGCAGCAACCCGTCCTGTTAACCCGCCCGGCGCCGAGCCAGTCCTCACAGAGGAACAAGTGTGGAAAGGCCTCGAGTACAAAGCGCGCAACCCGATAGTACGTTTTCGTATTCATCCCGAGCTTTAGGAGTAGTTCGAGTTATGCCCTTCACCCAGCCTTTCATCTCTATGATTTCCGCAAGCAAGGTCATTTCTGAAGAAGGAAACAAGGTTCGTTCGCCCAAGTTCAACTACGAGTTATTCATTCGTTTTGACCGATTCGGTTTGATAGATCACGCGTGAGCTGACCCTGGGAGGGTCGAACATCACACTCAAGGAAGAAATCGAAACTCATGCGCCAACTATCGTGGGTGTTGTTTAAATTGTGGATGTAGCTCGAATCATTGATTCTGTCAAGGTCTACTTTGAGATGAACACCGGCCTTCGTGTCACGAACACAATCTCGTACGGGCCTGCCGACGAATTGCTGTTGACCTATGCCTTCGCGGGTGGAAGTAAGTAGACCCGACCAGTCCATGCGCGCGTTTGCTGACCATTTTATGTAGTCCCTGGAGTGGCAGCAGACAAGCCCAAACCGAGTGGCAAGGAGCTGAACGCAATAGTTGATAAACCTCTCCAGAGGAGTCTTGATGTTATTAGAGGGCTGGTGAAGGAGGGGAAGTTGTAAATTACAACCACGGGCTACGCAGCACGAATTGAACCAAGCTTTTGGTCGTAAATTTCAACGGGCTCATAAATCGAACAAAGTATTTGTTTGGGGATCTTCAATGGAGGCCCGGCGCGTCTTGAACGAAGTATTGAACAAGCCAACGTGTTCGGGTGTTCCACCAAGAGAGAGAAAAAAGTCAGATTACTACTACAACTCGTCGCTTCCAACAACCGCTGACCCAGCCGCCGCAGTCGCGTTAAACACCGCCCACGCATTACTCACAGCCAGCAGGTCGTCTGCGTTCACCCAGTTCGAGCCCGCGGCCCAGAAGGTGTTCCACGTGCTCACGGAGGCGGCGGTGTCCCAGAAGCGCGAGCGGATCACAAAATCATGTGCGTTGAGGACGAGTTCTTGCATTTGGGCTGTCTGCACCGTCAAAGTCGGTCAGCGAGCAAAACTAAGGAGACAAGGCGGGAAAGGAGACGCACACTCGACACGCTAGCGTAGTCCACACTCGCCAACGGGGCGATCTCGGGCCCCCACTCAAGGCCCACGGCCGGCTTCGTGCTGTACAGCTGCTGGATATTCGAGTCGAAGAAGATGTCACGCGGGTTCGAGGCGGTGACGGACGCCAATGGCGTGTTTCCGGTTCCAACGACGGTGACGGCGCCTTGTGTGAGCTGGCCGTTGGCGTATGTCGTGAGGTGGCCGCCGGCGCGGAGGGGCTGGAGGGCGTCGAACACGGGTTGGAATGTTCTGTAGGATGGAAGTTTTGGCATTGATTGGTATGGTCAAGAAAGCGGAGAAAAGATAAAGGACGAACGTTGAGCCGTCTGATTTCATGTCGATGAGGAGCTGCAGGGGATTATCCACGGATATTCTGGACAAGGTATATTGTAGGGGCAAGCTCCGAGGAGGAAGAAACACGAACGGTGTGGCTGAAGCTACGGTCCCGTTGATGATGCCCAGAATATTGTCCAGGTATAGCGAGTCGAGGGTCTTCGTCTTGTCTATCGCATCACTGGTATGGGCAACCTGACGCCAGAAGTTTTAATACAAGAACAAAAACGCCAAGAGTGGCACGAGCACGCGGAGGATACGCACAAATAACTGACTGCTTTGCCACCACACGTCTGCTTCGACGCTCATTATGCTCAGGTTGAGGGCGTCCCAAAATGGAACGGCTTGCAGATCTTCAAGTCAAAAGCAATTTAGTTCAGGGGGTTATTGGGTGGGACAGGAAGACGCACAATCGTTATGTGAATGAATGGGCTTGACGGCAATGGACGTCGAAGCAAATGCAGCGAGAGCAAAGAGTGAGAGCATAATGAGGAGAATGTAGAGTGTCGTTCCCGTGCGATATCAGAGTAGTATATATTTGACGCCGGATCGGCTCCGCGTGAGCAACATGTGGTCTGCAAGCGAGAACACTTGAGAAGATCAGCAATCCAGCATGCACGTTCGAGCGCTCCGTTCAAGCACTGCTGGTTGCGGAGACGGAAACGGCAACCCCAACTTTCACACGCCTTGGTTGCAGCACCGCCACTGATGTCTCCATGCGGTCTCCTCTTGTTCCCGTCACTGTCGCCAGTGAATCGCGCTGAAATGTCTTTCTCTGTGCGCCTTTGCTGAGATTCCGCAACGGCTATTCTTACCCAGTCTTTCGTTGTATTCCCCCGAACCTTTTGAACTTCTATCAACGTGCGTGATCCCTCCATTCGACAAATCAGTTTATCTGAGAGAATCTGCTGGGGCATGGTTACGTCTGATCTCTAGGCCGAGGGACGTGTACATGTGAGGTTCATGCATTCGACAGATCCTTCTGATCTATGAATCCACCTGATACTTCAAGCTTGGCGCCTTATATATCGGTCTCACCCGGGACTTGGTTTCATTGGTTCTCTTTCTTTTGGCCACTCTATCGGTAACAGACCTGCAAGATGTGGCGAACGACTTTGATCATGGCCTTGGCCTTCATCCTGGCGCTCACGGCACATGTAGACGCTCAGCAAGTGGTCTTGGACACAACCAAAGTGCGCACGTCCTCAACCGTGCTTCTCCCGCCCTAACACACAAATTCTCAGTGCTATACTCTCTCGACGAACGGCACCCAATATCTCGACTCGACGAACAGTGTTCTCGAAATCCAAATACATCCCAAGTGCGTCCACTTTCATTCCAGCTATGCTGTCCCCAAATGACTAATTCGTTCGCGAATACCAGCCGAACAGAACTGGAGGCTGGCACAGACGAGGGCGTCCGCTTTCATTTCCCGTTGGGCGAAAATGGTTGGGTTGTCTGCGAGGTATCTCACATTTGCACCATTGATTTCCGACAACGCGTACTTGAACTTGCGCTCTTTTTTTACAGGCCCACGACGAGCACTATGTTGGCACCCCGATCCCAACTAACGGCAAATGGCCGACCGAGGTGTGTTTTCATTTTTTTTTTTTCATTTTTTGGTTTTCCTCGCCTCGCCTCTCTTTTCAGCTATGTTTCTCTAAATTGCGTTATCCTCTTCGATCTTCCATCCTACCCTAATTTACCCTTACCTTACCACCATCTAATAGGACGCCCTCGGCTCCACAAACGCGCTCGCAACCATACACATCTCCGCCTCAGGGGAGCAGGTATACCTTAATGCTGGCCCACGGCACCATATGAGTTCGACTGCCGGAGGTGCGTTTTCGATTCCGTAGCTTGGTGGTCGCTTAAAGCAGTGTTTTGACGTGTTCTCTTTGTTACAGTGGACACGACGGAGTTTGACTGGGATATTCAGGAGATCAATTGCCTTTTGTCGTGATACGTTCTAATTCATCGCCTTTCGTCCAAATCACTCCACCCTCGAGAGCTCGACACGCTCGTCATTGGCACTGCACTCGGTGAATCAATTGATCCAGTCACTGGAAAAACAAAATACAGTTACGGGATTGAGTCCCTAGACGCAGGCTGTTTGGCTTCTGTTTATGAACTGCAGATACTCTTTGGGGTTCTATCTTTCTCCTTATTTGCAAATCAACACAACACATGCACTTGATAAATCTTGACCCCCTCCAGTTATCTCTGCTCATGGCTGTCTGCCCGATGACCGTCGTGCTCCAACGCCAGGAAATCGTCGAGCTCGCGAATGGCTTGTGAGTCGACCTCCCCGTCTCGACGAAGCTGACCGACGAGAAACTCAACAAGATCCTCACCTTGCCCTTATCCTCGACAGCTCGCGTGTCGTGTCGACCCACCATCGGTGCCATCCGTGTATCAGCTATGAAACGCGGCGACGGCAGAGCGGAAGCTCGATATAGCCATGACACGCACTAACAGGAAAGATCTTTTCGCGCTTCAACTGGAAGGCGAAGAGGAGCCAGTGCTGCAATGAGCCGTGACAGACAGATCGCAATCTTCGACCGCTTTGATGAAAATGCCGAACAATGCCGATTAGCCGGCTGCGGGCTCCGTGTTAC
The DNA here is from genome assembly GCA_014925785.1 of Mycena galopus ATCC 62051. NCBI lineage: Eukaryota > Fungi > Basidiomycota > Agaricomycetes > Agaricales > Mycenaceae > Mycena > Mycena galopus. Next base: position 23,079 of record WIQG01000010.1, on the reverse strand, counting down.
GGTAACGAACGGCGGAGCTCGGCATCTTATTTTGCATTCAAGTAGAAAGGCCAGACTTGAACTTGAAAGCAATCTTTTGAGATGCAGGATGCATGAAACAAATCGATCGAAATTACTACATATGTAGCACCTCGACTAGGGTGACGCTATGATCATTACTCTTACGTTCAATCTCGGGACCACATCCGAGACTGCTCCGTCGAACGCCGGGTTCTTGGATAGCGTTTACAAAGCTCTTGGGAATCTGGCATGCTCTTGGCAGCGCTGGCCAATGGCGAAGAAGAAGTAATGCTTGGCCATTTCATCATGCAACCCAGTTTGGTGTTTTGGATTTGGTATAAATACCACGGCTTGCAAGGTTGAGGTCAACGAACTAGCCTTGAACTAGCCACCCGATCTTCACAATGTCGAACAAAGTCATTCTCGTGACTGGGTCAAATTCTGGAATTGGCTACGAGCTTGTTCATCTGCTGGCTGCCAAGGGCCATACCGTTTATCTTGCATCCCGCAACGAGTCAGCAGGGAGAGATGCTGTGTGAGTTTCGGTTTCTCGATTAGCCTTTCGGGCTAGAAAATATCTTATTTCAGGGCCAAAATCAAGTCGCAAAAAAAGCTTGATGTCAAATATGTTCAGTTGGATGTGACAGACATCGATTCAGTCAAGGCCGCGGAAGCTCATATCAAGAAAGCGGAAGGCCGATTGCAGATTCTTGTTAACAACGCTGGTATATTATCTACCTTGTTCTACATTCTTGGTTTCACTGTGTATCTGGTTAGGCACGGGAGAGATAGGAAAGCCCCAAAGAGCCACGGAAGTCGATATTGCCGTCTTCCGAGCGGCGTTTGAAGCAAACTTTTTTGGTTTAATCCAGACGACCGCAACACTGCTACCGTTGATTCGGGCTTCATCAAAGCCAGACGAACCATGCGTTATTCTCAACGTCTCGACCGACATGGCGTCGAACTCGCTCATGGCCAGCCCTCGGGGATTCCTCCACGAACTCGCCGCGTATAACACTAGTAAAGCCGCCGTAAACTCGTACACCATCGCCCTCGCGCGCGAGCTCCAGGCAGAGGGGATCAAAGTGAACTGCGTAACCCCAGGGTTTACGAGCACGGCGTTGAATGACTTCAGGGAGGGCGGCAAGACTGCGGAACAGGCGGCGGAAGTATTACTCAAGTGGTCGCTGTTGGGGAAAAACGATAAGACCGGTGGGTGTTTATTTTATTTCTTCAGAGAAGTAATCTGATGTTTGTGGCATTGAAGGTATGTTTGTGAACGACGCAGGCGAATTTCCGTGGTAGATAATTTCAAGTCAAATGGAGAATCAATTAATATTTGAGTTTGAGGAATTTTCAATGTCATTTTCAGATTTAACACACGCGAATCGCAGGGTGCGCCGGTTTGGCGTCAAAAATGTGCCTATGTATCCATGCGATAGTTCATTATGTCAGTGCTACTAAGTGGCATTTCCTGCATATCGGGAACCCATACAACACCCTTACCATGATTGAAGACAGAAAAATGAAGAAGCCTACAGCAGGCGCAAAATGGGTACGTTCCGGGAAGTGATGATTCATGGATGTCCCCGCTAGATTGAGAAAGAATAACGGCGTCGGTAGCGGGGGCCAAATCGAAGCTTGAATTACCAACATGGTTGAAAGAATTCGATTCCCGGATCACACAGAAATGATGTCCCGTGAATTACATCCATCACACGTCGTTCCACGTGGGCGCCTTATTGACACCCAGTATCGCTGGCAAATTTGGGTTGCTGGCTCTCCGTATTCCGCGAAGACTCGAGTTTAACGACCAGCACTCAGCCAGAACGCGCTTTCTGATCATGCCAGCGGATACTTTCGAGTTCAAGTTGCTTTCCCTGTCGTCTTTCTTTTTGTGTTCAGGTAAGTATTCAGCTGATGATCTGGGCTAAATCTTGTGCTGACTATATATTTTCGGTTCTTTGTGACGAAAGGATCCATGGCACTCGCCAAACCCAGCATACCAAGTAAGTTCAAACTTGCAGCAAGCATGGTAGTTTGGGCGAGATATGTGCTTTGGATGCCAGCCGGCTACACGAATTATACCCGGGCGTCGAGTCTAAGCGGAAGTCATCTTGCAGCGTTTCCGCCGCGGCCCACGGAGGACTACCTACGCCGGTTATCTCTCACTGCGCAAGCCGTCCAAGTGGGGCTGGCTCTTTCATACTCATGTCCTCAATTCCTTCACGACCAGATGCCGCAAGAGCAGGTGAAGGGCTAAGTGACTAACGGAGGACCGAAAACTTCGACGGGGCTTCCCCGATCAGATCGCTGACTGAGCGTCTGATCGCTTTGTGATCTCCGCTCTATATTGTCCGCTCCTCTCGAGTCACCACTATGTCGTTTACACTCATGGATGGGATTGAGAGTCTGCAATCCACCGTACCAATTCGATCTCTCCTCCTTCTCTCCATTGGTATTGCCTCTCTCTTTATTGTGACGCGCACAGTGAGCAACTCGCAGTTATTTCGAAACTTGAGGAATAATTACTAAAAAACATCCAGACGAGCAAACTACGTCTTGTAGGAAGTTCTTCAGAGTGAATCACAGGCGCTTATACTATACAGCTTTCTCCTCGTCCAAAGACTGTGGATACAATCCATGGCACTGATATTAAAATTTCCCGGATTCTAGGTACGCTGGATGACTCAAGAAAGTGATTTGCACGCTGACTAGCAGGTTTCAGTTTATCCTATCAAGGTATGCCCCCTCTTTCCCAGTGCCCTCGACGCTCATGACTCGATGCAACCGAAATTTTCAAGAGTTGTGCAGGTACAGACTTGCACACCTCTTCGTATGACCAAGAAGGATTCGAGGTATACCATTTATTGCGCTTGTCCGAAAGGATATTTGATTTGTCTCTAGTTTGACCGTAAATGGATGGTCGTGGATCTTGAGAAGAATAAACAGCTTTCTGCGCGGGATAATCGTGGCATCAAAGTTCGTTTTTCTCAGCTTCCGGGGTGAATTTAGTTGATACCTTTTGAGCAGCTGGTTCGAGTTTTCCCCATAATTAAGCGGGACCCATCTTCTGTCACAGGCGGCGTCCTGGAAGTAACATTTCCGGATTCCCCCGACACGTCACCATTTAGTATCCCTCTTAACCCCACCGAGGAGCAGCTCAGCACCTGGGACATACACACAGGCTTTGACCTCTGGGGCTTCTCCAATGAGGGCTACGTTGTCGAGAGTGTAGACCCAGGAGCGTTTGAAACGCCCTCGGAAATACTTTCGGGGTACGTAGGCCGGCCGGTACTTTTGGTTATGAAGACATCCACACCACGTCCGATTACGGAACCAATGCCCTTTGACCCCGCGCGCCTAGCATACACAGGCGGCCCTAGTGTGCGGTACCCTGACTTTAGCCCCTTCCTCATCGTCTCGGACTCATCACTTGAGGATGCTGAGGCAAAGGTGTGGGCAATGGCGCGCGGTGACTTAGAGGCGAAAATCGCCGGCTGTACGCCGGAAGATGCTGCTCCTCCCACGAACGACTGGGCCCGGCGGGAAAACGCGAAGAAGCTTCTCATGGAGCGCTTCCGACCCAATGTCGTTGTCAGTGGCGTAGACGAGCCATTCGGTGAGGACGACTGGCAGGAAATCGTCACTCTTGATAACCTCAGTTTTGTGCTGCCGGCGCGGTGTCCGAGATGCATGGTGCGCATCCTGTTGTGATGCTAGACCTGAAAATGACTGATTCCACTAGTTTCCCAACGTTGACACAGGGACTGGCCTACGGGATTCCAAGATGCCGAACAATGCTATGATGCAGTACCGCAAAGTAGAAGCAATTGCGCCGTCAAAATATTGCTTTGGGTGCGTCTGTTTCCATTATGTTTTCTGGGCGCTTTTTTCCGATCGGTGCTGACTTCCTTTTTTCAGCATGTACATGATACCGGCTGAAGGGAGTGGTATCCTCAGTGTCGGTGACCAGATATTAGTTGCCAGAAGCGCAGTCAATCCCAAACTGGCTGCATAAAGTTGTCCATGTGTGACAGTGACCATTAAAATTTCGTCCTTTCGATACTCTCCAGGACTGTTGAATTGGAGCAAGAAGGACTTGTTTGACTTTCCGGGAAGTGCCTGTAATGTCAAGGCCAGACGCAGTTGAGATGTCAAGAGCATGCATACGGTGACAGCGTGATGCCGTCTGTCAGAAGTAATCCATCATTTTTCGGCGTCACTGTATTACGTCTCCGACGGTCTCGTGCGGAAACAACTTGAAGGCGGATTGCGACCTCGTTCCATGGTCAATTAATTGACCACCCAGATAATCCGAATGGGAAATAGGAAGATCATTCCGAGACTCAGGGCGTCTTTTATGGGGGCCGCGGCCTCAAAACATCGGGGACAAAGGTTGGAGGCTATCAGAACCATGTGAGGGATGAAGACTTGACGGCATGGAGCTGGATAATGAAGAAGAACAAGCGAAAGCTCACTTCTCCGCGAGGTTGGTTTATTTTGCGATATAACGACATTATTGCAGCGAATCGTTTGGCCAGAATCACGGCGATGCGTTATAAATAAGTGCGCCGTGTAGAGGCTCCAATATCGAATAGAATCAAGAGAGTACCATCATCCTCGCTGTGTTGCAGGCTGGGTGAGACATCTTAATTGAGGAAATGGAGCAGGAGCGCTTGAGCAGAAGGGGATATGAATGTCCTCAAAAACTATTTGACATTTGAAGCATATAAATCACCCCAGGTTAAAAGGAACGGTGCATGGTTGCGAAAGGGCAAAAAAACTGCTAGTAAATGTTGACAGGAACTAGGATAGTTCACGTGATGAGTTGAAAATCGCCCGCAACTGAGCCACACGCCTGGTTTGTTCAGATGGAGGGGAAACAGGTGGCTGATCGAGAGACTACACCGACGTTGACCGATCTGTCTGCGAGAGTAAGTGTCCATCGCCAACACTTGTTCTCGTAGACAGTCTATAGAGAAGCATCATTGTTGGACGCCAGTTGGCGTTAACGCGTTTCCGGGGACGGGCCGCTGGCCCGTGAAGATATACTTATATCCGTCTCCCATCCCCCATCTCCAGACTCAATGGACCAGAGCAACTACAAGCAGACCAAGACTAAACGTGGGTTCACCTACTCGTACTACTTTTCTCCTCCGACTCCCGGCAAGCCTGTGCTGTTCTTTTCGCACGGCTTTCCGTCCGCCTCCTCCCTCTGGCGCAAACAAGTAGCATTTTTACAGCCTCTGGGTTATGGCCTCATCGTCCCCGATCACCTGGGATACGGCGGGACGGACAAGCCGACCGACCCCAAGCTCTATGTGGGTCGCGGTCTCGCGGAAGATATGGCCGATATCCTCGACGCCGAAGCTGTCGCCCATGTCGTCGCTGTCGGACACGACTGGTAAAGTTCCCTCTTTATCGATCTGTGGATGGGCTGAGACTATGCTGGGATGAAGGGGCTCCTACCTCGTGTCCCGCATGCTGCACTACTGCCCCCAGCGCATCTCGGCCGTCGCGTTCGCCAATGTGGGATATATACCGGCAGACGGAGCGCTCAATGTAACCGAGGGTGACGAAATCAAGGCGATGATTGGATACGACGTTTTCGCATACGTGCGATTCTTCGTGCAGCCAGATGCAGCCGCACTCATCGAGAAAAATGTACGTTCTGTTGTGATACTCGCTTTTTCGCCATAATCCGACGCCGTCCCTAGATCGACTCCTTCATCAGTTTGATATATCCAGAGACGCCAGACTCGTGGATGAAGAGCATGTGCGTTGACGGCGGCGCGCGCGCATGGATCGAAGGCAACACGATACAACCCCTTCCTTCGTATATGACCCCAGAGGTCAGTGTTTTCTTGACTTCCTGCGGCCGATAAAGTTTAGGCAATGCAGAACAAGGAGAGCCTCCGGAAAGCGCTTCTCAGTGGCGGGTTGTCAGGGCCGCTCTGCTGGTACAAGGCGCAAATTGAACAAGGGAACACCGAGGAAGATGCCAGTGCGTGTTCCATGTTTGCATGCTCCATGTCCAGTACACTTTCTAATTCAGTTTCTTTCCATCTCTCAAAGAGCTTCCTCCGGCGGCACGGGATATCGCGCAGCCCCTTCTCTACTTTGCGTGCAACAAAGACCTTGTTTCGTTGCCCATCTTCGGTGACAGCCAGCACGCAAAGTACGTCAAAGGACCTGTGACACGCAAAGAGATCGATGGCGACCATTGGGGGATCATATCACATGCGGCAGAAGTGAACGAGAAGTTGCTTGAGTGGATTGAGAGTCTGTGATCTGTCAGATTGAAGACGGATCGCGAAGATTGATTATATGGTTCGAATATCAGTGTGTGTTGCCAAGAAATCAGACAACAGTTGCGTTCAAGGCCTGATACCTGATCGGGAGGACTGGTATGTCGGCCTCGCCAACATTGTGTGGCTCCGGTGGTGGTGCAGGAAGATCGATGGTGACCATAGAAGATGGTTCAAGATGCTACGCGAAGCTGGTGTATCAACACTTGATGCGAGTAGCAACTGTCTGTCGAGGAGTACTGTACAATTTCGATCAATTCGGCACCAATCCCGGAATTTTAGTACAATTAAAATCCAAAAGAATTCCGATAAATCAAGAAAAAATTATTGCCGCAATAAAAAAAAATGGGTGTGACGCGTGACCGCCGAATTGAACGAAATTGTACAGTATTCGAGCCAGTTCGGAATCTAGTAGTAGTAGATGGAATCACATTTGAAATGTTCGCCGTTGTATTGCGTCCGACACTGAGCATTGAGTTCAACCGCTGGAATTGCAACGAAGAACGCAGACTCACACAAGGGGAAATCGGCATTCAAGTTCCGTACGTGGGGAGGGGGGGGGGGGGCCGGGGAGGCCTGAAAAAAACTTTTAGTGCATATAATCCAGGGCTTCAAAATGTTGATTAGAGTGTCCTATGGATGCTATTAGGTTGTGAGAGACACACCCAAGCTTCTAGGAAGGGTATCAAAAATATTCAGGCTCTGAATCCGAGAATTCTCTGGTCCAAGCCTAGTTTGTGCCAAGTGTGCCTGGTTTGCAGGCCGGAAATCTTTTTAACTGGAGGAGTTCAGATGAGTTGCTTCATAACTAAGACCCAGTGGAAAGTACCAAGCATGTATAACATCAAGGAATATGGTATAACACAAGTTGGAAGGCGGCGGCTCGCCACGGAGAGCCGGGCCGCCTCTAGGGGTGGGAAACTCCTTCCCTATTAGGAAGGAGGGGGGGGGGGGCGAGGGGGGTCAGCTTGAGGCGGAAAAAACTTTTCGACCCTATATCCGTTTTTCGAATCCCGATTTCCCCTTGGACTCACAGCTATGGGCTTCTGCATTACGGCCTCCTTCATGACATGCAATTCTGACTTGCAAGCTGGTTCGAAAACTTCTCGACGCTCATCTCCATGTTCTCAGTCGTGGCCTTCAGTCATGGGGCACAGAAGTTGGAAGCGCCCTTACTGCGGGGCCAGATGGTTCCCCGACGGGATCGGGCTTCGAGCCTAAGTATCTCCCGTGGAGCAAGCTTCTCTTTCTCGCCCACTTGCGATGATTCAGTCTGCTCTCTCCTCAATTCTCTTCAACCCTGTTGCAAGGGTGTATAACTTGCGGTTGCTCCTCCTTGTGACTCTCGGCACTGTCGTGTATTCCGGTTTGACAGTGTCATCTGACCCGGCCGCGTCTCCCGTACAATGGGAGGCTGCCCTCTCATGCGGTCTGGTTATCTGGCTCCACCACTCCCTGTGGTATGTACGCGCGCGGCATTCGATTGGCTCGTACCCTGAACCTTACACGACACAGTTGTTTCAAATCTCGGGTGCGCGGCCTTGCCGTCATCGACATGTTACTTCTGACGATGGAAGCCGGCGGTGATTTTTCCTCTTTTCAGCTTCATTGGGTCTTATAATAATTCGAACCAGGCATGATCTACCTTTTAATATCGGCCTCAACTATTTTCTTCTGGGACCACTCTTTCGTTCCCTCTCCTGACGACATGGTGCTGTTCTTGAGCTTCTCCGGTGCACAACTGGTTGGATTGCTGGTTTCTATGGTGTTCAGATTTGCGACAATGAGAAAATCAAGTGAAAGTATTGTTAATCAGCGGTTCGCTTTCTTTGGATGCTGTTCACCTGCATACCCACCTTATACCTCGCTGTCGATCCTCGTTAATCGGTCTCTATCGAGGCCATTAGTAAGGTACGTCTGGTGAACGTTCTTTTCACTTTTGACCTTTCGTGTAGGGGAGAGTCAAGACTCATTATTATAGCAAGAGCATTCATTCTCAGTTGAATTGCAGTCTCACTTCCCGCATTTTTCATTTATTCCATTGCAATGAAGCCGGCAAACAGTTCAATTTATACCAAAAGCGTCGTTTATGTGGGGTCTCCTCTTGCGGGCCTCGATAGTTCACAGGGGAATGCAACAATCTTCGTCGTACGCGTCACCATTCTTTACCAAATAGCTAAATAACCTGTGGGCAGGAAGGATTCAATCAGGATTTTTCGTTAAACCCCAATGTTTCTGTCACCCTACTGGATGAGTCGTTGCCCCCCGTCAGTTGCTTGACCTGGCTCATCAGTTCTGGACCTAACACCGGGACGGTTGTCGAATGTGAGTCTGCCATTCTCAATCTGGTGCCAGTCATCATTCCGACGATAGGTCCGTATCCGTGGATTGATATCCGGAGCGTTTCCCTTTCCATCTTGATACCTCCTGGAATGGATGGAGTCTTTGTATATCTGTGGAAAGGGAACGCCCGCCCAGATTATTCATCGTTGCGAAGCGGGACATTCGGGCAAGGTATATCATCAGACAGCTATGGCTACACCTGGGCCCGGGGTGAACGTCTCGTCGTACATACCGCTTTGCTCCGCGGCTCGCGAGTTTTCGGGCTGCTCAGCTGGACAAAGAGGCATCTAATCGGAAAGCCCACCCGGGTACGCTCCCGATAATCGCGACTTTTGTTCAATTGCTTATGCGGCAATGTTAGGAGGTATACGTACCCGTTATTACTGCGTTGCAACCACTTCCGTCCAGCGACATGGCTGGAACAAATATGTCACTGCTGACATTACGACAAGTCGGTCTTGAGCCCTCCTTATCGGTGAGATATTTGGTAGATACAAGGGACGACTCAGCACTGTCTGGGATCGCATCGTTCGGCGGCGTGTGGACTTTCGTCAACGGTGCCTTCGCACTTTTTTTCGGTGCCAACGTTATATATTTCCTATTCGGTGTGTTGCTTGAAATATTTTCAAATGTTATTGGCTACATGAAAAAAACAGGTCGGAGACCACTTTCTGCACTTGGTGTTGTGCATGTATTCCAGCGCGCCGCACTAGTTCGGCAATGGAATGACGACTTCCCCGTAATCCATACCGAGGGCGGTCTCCCAGGCTCCGAGAGGGCCGGCATCGTTGCATTCATCCGCGAACGCCTAGTGGATTTGGGTGAAGACCCCCTGCGCCCCACGTGCGACAGCGACGACATAGAGGCCCAAAATAATGATCATACCTCCGCCAACGGGCAAGAAATAGCGATAGAGCACGAGGAGCTGTCGAAAAAACATACCGAATATCAGCTGGATGAAATCCCGTTGATGGACATAGATCTTGGGTTGGGTGGAAAACACAGTGGTGGATAGATTTTGAATAATTGCCTTCAGGTCATAAAAGCTTTCCTAAAATCCCCCCTGAGTGGCCAACTTGACGTCTCTTATGCGACGGAATACTGTACTATTTCAACCATAAGTTCAGCCTATGTGACGTGTGACCACTTAAGTTCACCATTTGCTAAGTTCAGATGGGCTTGGGGAGGTGTGACATTTTTGTTCTTGGTTCAACTTTTTTTGGGTTCTATTTTTCAAACACAGACTGATACGAAAGCTGTCCTTATACCTTTTCTTGGTTCACCATTTTTTGGCTCAGAAACATCCAATGATTGAATAAACTATTGTTGGAATATCTCAGCAAGCCGATACATTAAACTGTGCGTGGAGATGCACAGCCAAGCACAGCCAAGCACAGCAAGGTGAAACAATACTACCAAACGTCGACGTGTTCGACGTGTACTTATTAGGGGAAGTCAAAGTTCGCTTAAAGCGTCGATTCTTGGATCGATTCTGGATTCGATTCGGTTGTTGATTCCTCACCAAGAATCGCCGATTCTCATGAATCGACGGGAATCGAAAACCACCTGGATTCTCCGGTGATTTTTGGTGGAGAATCGACCTTATAAGTGATGGACGAATCTGGTTGAATCGAAACACGAATCGACGGGAGAATCGATGCCTTTAGCGAACTTTGACTTCCCCTATTGTGTATACGTGTTCAATGGGCTGAGTTCGAACTTTGTACATTGTCTTATTTACATTGTTCTTGGGGTATAAAAGCCCTCGAGATTTTGCGAATAAATTATCATATCTTCTTGGTTTCTCTCTGGAATCTACATTCTCACAGGTTATTGGCCCCCCTGCTTAAACCTACTGCTTACTTCTACATATTCCAAACTCTCACCAAATCCAACACAACTATGTCAACAAACACTTTGTCCTCTACTGCTAAACTGGGCAAATACTTTGCCAAACTTCCCTCCTGCAAGGCTGACGGCACAAACTGGGTCTTTTTCCGTGACTGCTTCCTGTTCGCGCTGGATGCGGCCGGGCTAGGCGATCACTTTGACACCACTGCTGCCATGCCCGTTACGCCGAAGGTCGCCAACACTGCGGCACCCACCGCAGACGAGGTAAAAGCCAACATGTAATCTAGATGATTGAGAAGGTTTTATCACAGACAATGGCACGAGCTTTCTGCGCTGAATTGGGTCGCAATTGCCGAGGAGATGAAATCCCCCGAGTCTAGGGGACCTTACAACCAGATAATGAAGTCAACTTATTTGTTCTCTGTGTGCCTGCACGTCATGTTGTCGTGTGGTCTGTAAGAGCGAAAACTTTAACTAATTGCTGTGAGTGCGAGAGTCTGAGTGATGTGGGTACTCATAACTCGAAATAGAATGGGGATGGGATGCAGAGCGTGTGTGGAATGTGGTGGAAGAGTCCATAAGGGTGGCAGGTTTTGATTTGACTTTGTTTACACAAACAAACAACAAATATAATTTTATTAAATTTAGGAACCGCAACAATGAATTGAGCACCCCTATTTATCTGCGTCAAAAGAAGAAGAAAATCAGACAGGGTGAGGGAACAAGATTGAAGAATGTTCGCTTACTGACAGTGGGCCTTGGACTCCAATTGAACGAGAAACTGCCGCGTAATTGGAGAAAGGATCACCATGTTCAATCTGCTGTGAGCCAAGCAGAGGTGAGCCTGCAAGCTGTGCTAGGTGGTAGGCAAGCCAGATTAGATTAGACAGGATTTTCCTCGTCCCGTGATATGATCCATTATATCATCATTGTACTATTTCACTTTGGCTTCCGTCTACGTGTCTGAGCAAGAAAGTGTTTCTTGTGCTCACCCTCGCATCCTCTCAACATTTTTTTGCCCCACCCACCCATCCCTTTTCAGTTTTGCTTACACTTCACCCTTTCCCATTGCAGCCCTTGTGTACGGGTTTGGTTGTTCTGCGCTCCATTCTGGCCCATCTCGCTTTTCCGGAAGCTGCTCCCATTGCACCCTGAAGCTCGCCAAAAGCTGGCCCAGCCAACCCCCCCACACACACACACATACAAAAGATATCTGTTCCTGCAAATTTATTCATTGTCATCTTGTCTCATTCCGTCCTGTCTCTTTCTTTTCCTCCCATGTAGGAATCCGTGTTAAAGATCAATGTCTACCTTGCCCGATGATCCTGGTGTTGAATTTAGGGTAGTAGCTCCCAAATCCTAAAGTATAATAGTCCTTCACAAAGATATTCTAAAAGTGAAGGAATTCTTGGTTCAAACTCATCTTGAATGGCCAGCACTGTCCGCCCGCCAGACCGGGAGACAGCATGGGCCAGAACATGGCCCAGGCTCAAAACAAACGAGTGAAGCCAGCACAATGTAACACATTATTGAGTGCAGGTGCGGATTCCACCCTTACTGGGCCTTTCTCCCATCCCTGCAATGTTGGATGAATGGCATATTTCCTGTTCGTTTGCTGTCAGTTCTTTCACAAGTCAGTGAACTCTGCTTCCTGAGTTTGAGAGAAGAGATACAGATTGAGTTTGATTTACCATGTTCCAATGGCATATGCATGCCAAAGAATGAAATTTGAAACCCAGACCAGGATGAATTTTAAATTTTCAAAGAAATGTTCGCAGCAAGTGCGCATCATGGCCCAGTCTCAATTCAAACAAGCAGTTTCCACATAGCATATTTATTAAATGTGAACATGGATCCATCCGCTACTGGGCCTTTTTTTTTGGTTGTACGTTCACTGTTAGGGTGTTGTGATCTCCAGCGACTCATAAGATGAGCCCCTTTGATCTGTAAATTTTTGAGGGACAAATATGACCTCAGAACCAATGGAAGGAATGTATTTATGCACAAACAGCAAGTGCTGAATAGTGTGGGACTCAACTGTGTCCCATCACAGTAATACCTACTGGGCCTTTCTGTTCTCCCTACAATGTTGGATATTTCCTGTGACTGTCTCCTAGTCTCGTTACTCAGGTTCAGCAGACAGACATTCTGAAGTATAATGTTGAATGGCCTGGGATATTTCTTTTTACTGTCAACTCCTTCAGATTCAGCAAACTCTGCTTGCAACTTGAGAGAAGAGATACAGATCGAAGTTTCAAATGGCATATGCATGCCAAGAGCAACTGTTGAAATTTGAAACCCACACAAGGACCAAGGAAAAAGAACCATGTTCAACTTGAATCCATATGACACTGTCTTGAATTGAACAAATATGCGCATTTAATGCCCATACATATTAATGCGGAAGTCACTTGTTTGATTCGAGACTGGTTCATACTTGTATTTCCTTTTTCTTCATCTGGGTTTCAATTGAAATTTCGACAGTAACTCTTTTGGCATGCACATGCCATGAAGTTTGACACTTGAACCGAAATCAATCTAGGTATTCATTCTCTCAAACGCGGGAAGCAGAGTTCACTGACTTTGAGGGAGTCATCCAACATTGCAGGAATGGAAGAAAGGGCCTAGCTAGCTAGTGGCAGTGAAATCTGCATCCAATAGCTTGTCCAAAGATCAATTGTGCGGTCTGCTACTGGGCCTTTCCTACAATGTTGGCAATGTTGGATAGATTGGTGAGTTTTCTGCCTTCCTCACAGTCAGTAAACCTTTTTACGTTTGAGACAAGAGAAGCAGATTGTGATTGATAAGTTGATTTACCAAGTTTCAAATAGCATATGCATGCCAAGAATGACTGTTGAAATTGAAATGTGAAACCCAGACCAGGAACGAAGGAAAAAGAACCATTTACCATCGACATGGCCCAATCTCAAATTGAACGAGCGATTCCAGCGTAATTACAGAGAACTCGATGCGGGTGCGGATCCACCTGCTACCAGGCCTTTCTATCTTAGCTGCAAGGATCAATACATTGGGATGCATATGGTATTTCCACCTTTTGCAACAACACAACAATGATGAGTTGAATTTTTGTTGGAATTTGGGGGAATCAAGTTCAACATCAAACTTTATGGGCTCAAGGAATGATGAGTTGAATTTTTGTTGGAATTTGGGGGAATCAAGTTCAACATCAAACTTTATGGGCTCAAGGAATGTTTGGTTCAAACTCATTTCGAATCTCGAATGAGCAACGCCCACGCACCAGATCAAAAAGACTCGGAGGACAAACATGGCCCAGGCTCGAATCGAATGAGTGACTTCCGCATTAATGCATCAACACCTTCTATACCGGCATTTATTGGGAACGCACATCCATCTGCTACTGAGCCTTTCTGCTCTGCCTGCAATGTTGAATAACTGGCATATTTCCTGTGAATTAAATCCCTCACAAAGTCAGTAGACTCTGCTTCCCGCGCTCCAATGAGAGACAGAATACAAATTGAGTTTGATTTACCATGTTCCAACGGCATATGTATGCCAAAAGGATGACTGTTGAAATTTGAAACCCAGAACAGGACGAAGGAAAAAGAATGATCTACAATACACATGACCCGGTCTCAAATCAAACGAACAACTTCCACATTACTATTTAGTGGACACAGATCCATCTGCTACTGTGCCTTTCTGCTCTCCCTACAATGTTGGATAGATTGGGATATTTCCTGCCACTAGTACTGCCAGTCAACTCACTCAAATTTAAAGTTGGTAAACTGCTGCTTGAGAGAAGGGATACAGATTGAGTGAGTTTTATTTACCAAGTTTCAAATCACATATGCATGCCAAAATGATGACTGTTGAAATATGAAACCCAGACCAGGACTGTATGAAGGAAAAAGTAGCGTCCGCGAATCTTCATGACCCAGTCTCGAATTGAACGAGTGATTCCCGCGTAATTGTGGATAATTGGAGACAAAGCGAGCACAGATCCATCCATCACCAGGCCTTTCTACCTTGGCTGCGAGGATCGATAAATTGGAATGCACATGGTATTTAGTATTTACTTACCCTGACAGCGGTTAGTAGTTGGTACAGAAATTTCGCAATTGGTTGTAACTTGAATGAACCAAAAGTTGAATTTAGATCGAAACTTTATTGCCTGATCACCAATGCGACATTGCGAGCAGCTTTGGCTTGTTGTGTGAACAAAAAATTTCCAGCAAGAAATTGATGACCCAGTCTCGAATCGAACGAGCAACCCCCGCATAGATGATTGCATCAAAGCCGTAGACAGTGAGGGGCAGACCATTCACTACCAGATCTTTCAGCTCTGTGTCCAACAACTGATTATAATAAACAGCATGCACATCCATTTCATCATAATGGAAGCTAGTGGTAGTCTCTCGTAGACAGACTCTTTATATGAATGTTCTTACCTTACTATATAAAGTCTGTTGTTACGCGGGGTCTGATCAGGCTGCTTCCTTATTATGTAATTCAGAGCTTCCCGTATCACGTGGGAGTCGTGTTTTCCGACGTGTCGTCTCTCCTCGTCGCGCCAGTCTCTCCTAGGGCCATTCCAAAGAACACAGACAAATTTTATAGCTCACATAATGCGCTGGTGGTCTTCGTTTGGGCACGTTGCCGTCCAAAAAATTTTGAAGCAGTGTATAGGCGCTTGTACTCACTCAGTGTCGAGCAGGGGAGCTTCATGCTTTTTCGGGTGCCAAAATTGGCCCTTGTAGCATCCAGTTGTGGTAAAGCACATAAAACCGAAAGCTGAATGACATTTGGTAGTGTGGTGGGCGAGAAAACGCGTGGTCAATAGTGAGCCTTGCTGAAGCACGTGCCACGGCAAGCTCCGAATTACATAATAATGAAGCAGCCCGATCAGACCCCAGTGGCAAACAATAGACTAAGCTAGTGGATACCCTATGACTAGTACTTCCCGCATTGAGAGAAGAGAGAACTTGAACATTGAATATTCATTCAGATATTTTGTACATGAGTGGAGGTAAGGCCGCAAGCGGCAGGTGCCGAACCTCCTGTTAGTTACAACATTCCTGAGGGCGGTATAACTAGTATAACTGTGTACGAGCCCGGTATAACTAATAAAACTTCCAACAGTACAACACCGTCTGCATATGTAAGAGACGAGAATGTTTCAGTGCAGGCTGTGAACACTGAATTATCGGCGGAATAAATGATGCAGCTGAAACGGGAAAGTCCGAGCATCAGGTCAAGACCGCGGCTTGACGGTGGCCGTTGGATAGCTGTGCTATATATGGCAGACATGCCAAGTGCATTAATTCCGCAGTTTTGACCATGCTGGTGCTAATGAAAGCACTAGTCGAGCAGCAAAATGATTTCTGACATGCTGGAATTTTTTTGTCAATTCTATAAACCTCCCCCGACCTGGGCAGTAAAAACCATAACAAAAAAGGCAACTTGAAGCCACAACACGTCGCCAGGATAAGTGTGATGTGACTGTTGATCTTCCTCCCATTTGGCCCTGGAATGCTCAATAGAAGGTGAACAGAACGAGACAGAGGCCTGCAACAGCATAGACACCATCTTCCTTGTCAAAGCCACGGGTGGCGCGGGCTTTTACAAAAGCACGGAACAAGCAGCTGCTAACATAGAGGGAAACACGAGACAAGCAGGCAACAAGGATGCATTTGACAGCAAAAAGTGCTATCAAGGTGTTATTGAAGAGAAGAGAACGGTGCTTGAATGATAAATACGAGCGAGTCACATCAAACAAGGAGAGCACAGGAACTCGGCTGCGGCTAGAGACAGACACTGTCCCAAAGCCCAGGGTAAGCACACCAAAGGAGGAAGACGAACTAGTGGCGGAGATGGTGCTCAAGTACAATACCAATGTTGGATACCAATGTTGGAAAACAAGTGCGGATAGCGGGATGGTCCAGCTGGCAAACTATAGCAGCAATGCTAGTGAAGAAGCACACAACCTGAACAACAAAGGCTTGGACAAACAAGCCTTTGCATTCCTGTTTCTGGCTGACCACGTGGGTAGACAAAGAGAAGATGGAGAGGGGAAAGTTGGTCAGAATATTCAAAGTGTGGAAGGACAGAATTCCACCCCACAATTGACGGGACCGACAGGAGTGGTTGCGAGTGAGTGACATAGGCGGCTCCAAAACACACACGGAGATTTCACAGTGCGTGAGCAGGGACAGTATCAAGGCGGACATGCCAAGTGGAAGAAAAATCAGAGGGGCACTGGAAAAGAGGATGGCGGGTGGAAACATTCATCATAGATGAAGGTTATTTGCTGAGTGCGGGCCGATCGTTGCCAGTGAATACTGTTGTATTGCGAAGGGGGTAACAACGCACCCATTTGGAGGCATGAACATCATATTTTGCGGAGATCTGTGCCAACTTCCACCTCCTAAAGCATTGAAGCTATTCAACCAGGAGCTGGTTAATTGCTATAAGGCAAACATGCTGAATGCAGGCAATGAAGGGACACAAACATGGTGAAAGTCATTCAAGCATGGCACCAGATAGACCACATCATGGTGCTCACAGAAATAATGAGACCAAAGGGAGATAATACCCTCATCTCATCGACATCCTCAGCCAACTGTGGAAAGGAACATGCAGGCAAGCAGACAAAGACATTCTAGACAAATACTTCTTAACAGGAGCAGGGTGCACAGATGAAACCAAAGGGCTGATAGACACCACGAAGAGGACATCAGGGGAAGGGTGCCTGTTAATAACATAGGAATGAGCCAAGGGACAAGCTAAGAGACCGGCACAATTTCAGCGGAAGTTGATTTCCCAGGGTTCAAGGGTGAGGAGAGAAAACATCCAAACAGGGTACTATTAAGCACACTCTGAGTCGTTCCCGTTCAAGCTCCCAAAAACACTAGATACACAGTGAGGAGAACCCAACTGCCTTTGAACCCGGCATTCACATTCATATCGCACAACTCACAAGGCAGAACACTAGAACAGGTGTGCATTGTCACCAAATGTAATGCTGTCTAGGATCAAGTTGTTGAGAGACCTTTGCATTTTGAGACCATTCAGACTGGAGACAATCCAGAAACACATATTGGAAGAACTGAGAGATGAGCTGACAAGGACCAAAGAGCTGGAGAAACACAATAAGGGCCAGTGAGCGTCAACTCTAGTGGTACTACAAAGTGTTTCTGTCATCAATATACCCCGGAGGAGTGGACAGGGAGGCAAGAAACCAAGAACACAGAATGCACAAGAAGAAGAGAAATGCACAAGAAGAAGAGGAAGGAAACCATGATGGCAAGAACCGGTAAGGAGGGGATAGTACGAAGGCCCGTGCCCAAGATAAGGAGACGCCAGGTGGAGGAAGCTGCCAAGTCAAAGATAACGAGAAGACCAAGATGACCAAGATGATAAGACACAGGAAGACGGTGAGAGAAGCAAAGGCAAAGGCAGAATTGACAGAGAGATATTGAATGTAGTGATTGGACCCATCACACTTCATTGGACCCATCTCGCTTCATACTGTGGCGCCTAGTGAACGGTACCACCGTATTCGGGAACTCAAGCGGAGTGGAGGGAGATCCGCTTCCAGAGAAATGAGACAGAATTGACAGAGAAAGATCGGATTTTGTGATGGGAGTGTGACACCAAGCAAATAACACCACCGTGTTCGGTGAGCCCGGGCTGAGAGGAGGGAGCTTTGGATCCAGAGAAACGAGGCAGAATTGAGAGAGAAAACAGATTTTGTGAAGGGAGTACATTCTAGCACTCGGATGCATTGTACAGACACGCATCATACGGTGATGCCAAGAGAGGAGGGAGCTTTAGATCAAGAGATATGAGCCAGAATTGACAGAGATTGGATTTTGGAATGGAGGCACATTACAGCACCTGGACGTGTTTCGCACCATGGTGTCTATTGAGGAATACAACCGTCTTCAGGGAGCACTGGCAGACAAGTAAAAGTTTTAGATCCAGGAAAAAGGCCCAAATTCAGCAAGATACATCGAATTTTGTGATGGGGATATCCCGGCCTGTCCCTGCAAAGCAAGGAAAGAGGTTAGTTCCGAGTCCTCAGCTCGGAATCAGAATCCATGGGGAGAGCACCGAGAAGTCCAGGGGAAAGAAAAGCGGCTGAAGAGATCAAGAAGACGAATAAGTATCGGAGTTGGGCACTGCATGAGTGAATCAGACAGGAGATAAGACTAGGAAGATAAGATGGAGAAAGATGGGCCAGACTAACAAACGCAAATGAAGAGGCACCGCAAAATTCCCATATATAGGGAAGGAATGTATAGTGCGAACATGGTCCTGAAGCCTTTATGTGGCGGAGGCTATGCAACACAGCCCCAAGACTCTCATTGGCTAAGGAACCACCCACTACATTTTGATGGTTCCTCGGACCTAGCTTGGAACCCATCAGTCCAGGTATGCCGAGCCTTTGCCGAGGTGTCTCAGGGTGTCTCGGCTAACCTAGACACAGCCGCTTGGCAGCTCGGCAAAGCAGGGCAAAGCCTCGGCATACCTGGGCTAAGGTGGGTCCAGAACCTGTCAAAATGCAGTGACCGCCACATCAATAGCCATTTAAGGCAAGCAATGTATAGCAACATATCGGTGTAGGGAACCAAACCTAAAGGTTCGGCAATAACACCTGAGATGCACATACCGAAAAGCTGAAAACAAGAAAAAATATATGAATTCTTTGAGACTGATGGCTAGTCCGATAATAATCACGGGGCACTTGTTGGCGGACCGTCAAATTACGTAAAAGCATGGCTGTGCCTCAAGCCGTCGCTCGTTCGTACCGCAAGGAACACAACATAAGTATGTCTGAAAATATCTGTGCAGGTTTAGAAAGTGAAATGGATAATGTCTCCAAGCGAAAGTCAAGGGTTTCAGCAAGCCAATCCTGCAATTCATGATCAAACCATAAATATGCTTAGCTAATCTGCCGTTACAAACCTATCCAATATCCTCACAATATATACCCCAATCGCTTAGGTGTAAGGAGGGATTCTTTTCGTTAGCGTACCGTCTATACACACAAATATTTGTAGAATTATTGCCTCAGAAGGCGTCGCAGAACAAGGTCGCAGAATATTGATCAATCCCTTTTACATAATTTGACAGTCTGCCAACAAACTCCCTGTGATTACTAACAGACCATATACTAGTACATCTTGATCGTCACTAGTATATCGGTCCTGTTTACAGCTAATGTCAGAACCGAAGGCGCGACGAAAAATTTCCTGATTTGGACACATTTTGGGATCCGAAACCAATTCCCTCATATCTCCCTCATTTCGCGTTGGATTACCACGTTTTATGGGTCATTCTTTTGGAATAATTACAGTGCAATTAGTGATAGAGCCAGATTTCCCAAATAATATTTTCTTTCCACCAGATGACATGGGGTCCTGGTTTGAGCCTAAAATGTTCTACAGTAGCATTCCCTAGTCCAAACAAGCTAGAAATTTGGGAGGGGTGACTCTGATACCATGTGAAGAGGGTGACAGAGTGTGAGACTTAGGTGTCTCCTGGGTAGAGCGAACGAGCAACACCGTCCTGGCTGATCACAAGCGCAGCGTATGTGGGGTAGACCTTTCTCTTACAGTCCACTCTTACACGAGCTACTGGTTAGGAGTTGGATATTCCACTCTCCTCCAGAGCTCTGCCTCTGACGATATTCGTACGGAGGTGAAAGAGTTAGAGACGGGGAGTGTCGTGCCACGTCACGAGCCGTAGGGAGATGCGCGTCAAGTGTTGCTGCAGCCGAGTATCAGACGAGAGCTGCTGATTCTGTGAGTTCGCCGGTCCTTCGTCCTTAGGCTTCGGGCAGAGCCATGAACCAAAAGAGAAGAGGCGAGATAGTATTTGAGAGCAAAGTGTAGTGTCCTTACGTAACGTGAGTAAACTAATACAAAAGGAGATCGTAGCTAAAGAATATATACGTAAACTATTGCGAGTCATTTGGAATGGTATATAATGGAGAGGAACCCTTACAGAGCCCCCCTAGTCTTTAGCTGCAGATGGATCATAAACCTCCGGAAGAACGAGGTCCATGATGGCCGCACCCTCCCAGCCTATCGGAAACGACTCGTTCATCAAATGGTTCCCCTCCTTGAGGACTGAATCCCTGGCCATGTCGGAAGTGAAGGCTCCCCGATTACCATTGCGGATATAACTGCGCCATTCCCGCTCAGTCCTCCACCAATAGTTCTTGCGATCCATGATTGAAGCTCTGAGGTTTTCCATGAAGCTGAGGAAAACGGTTGACCATCCGCCTGTCCAGTGTTCGCTGATCTCGTAAATCCACCGTGGCTGAGGCCATAGATAAGCATCTGTCAAGTGATTTCCCCTGGATATGTGCCCGCAGAGAACCGCGATCTCTCCGTCGGAGATTTGGTCGGCCGTGTACAGAGATTCAACCCCTTCGTAAGTATCCAGGCGAACCGCTCCACTCCCGAACCTCAAGGTCTGTAACGAAGGACCTTGACAGAATCGAGACACCAAGTTGGTTTCATAGGCTTGCGCGATGAAGCTAACTGCCCCTCCTAGGGCGATGAGCACAGGGGCATGTGGCCTCCACAATAGCTCCTCTACCTGCCTGAGATACCGAGCGTAGCACGAGGCTCCCCCCGTCCCGTAATCCAGGGGTATCTCCGTGTAGCCCAGCGCGTACATAGCGCTCAAAGATCGAGCCTCCATAGCGCTCATGGTACTCGGGACCCAAACATGTCGCACCTGAGTCTGGAGAACGAAGATCTGGAACGGAATGCCATGTCTAATAGCAGCATTGAGAACCTCCGTCGCGTCGGTGAAGTTACCGATAGCGGCCGCGCATTTCAAGAGCAACAGAGACGATTGGTATCCACCTACGATCTTGGAACATCGTAACCAGTCCAAGTTCCACAGGGGTAACTCTCCCAATGTACTGTGTTCGATGGGACCTAGCACTGTTGACGTCCATCGAGTTAGCTTGTCTATGGCTGCGTCCCTGGTCAGAAAGTCCGAATTCCCTGATTCACTCGTATTGATGTATATGACGCCCAAAGCTGATTGATATTCATCCTCAAAGGGGCTGGAGTACGAACTGGAGGAATGCGAGCTCAGCGACCGCGAGTGACGAGTATCGTCTTCGCCGCGAATGCTTGGCTCGCGCCTCAATGGGGATCGTCCTCGTCGGTCTCGTCGGTTCCTCCATCCTTCCTGGTCTCGTGGACTGATGGACCAAGAGGTTCGTCTCCGAGGGCTGATGACGTCTGTATCGGTTCTCGTCCACCTAGAGGTGACTCCAGCATCCGCTGATCCGCCTGACCGCCTCGTCAGGGACATAGGAACCAAAGATCTGCGGGGTCGCGAACGGTTCATGCCAACGCGCGTCAGACTCGATCCTTGTCCCGCTCCTGACGCAGCAATCTTCGATCCTGAAGGAGCAGGAGGTATGGCGGCTGACTCCTTGGCTTCTCGGCCGCTGAATGTGTTGAAAGAACAGTCGGGACGAGGTGCGCAGCGGGTCCTCCACTGTTCGCGTACAATGCTTGGGTCCTCGTAAAAGTAGGCATGCTCATCCTTCTCAATAGCTCCAATCTCCGAGCCGAAGTCGGATAGCCGGTACTGATGCTGAACAGGCATGCAAAGTTCCTTGACGGAAGAGTTCCTCTGGATGGGGTTTTGACAGAAGAAAGTACACGTAGTTTGAGAGGAGCCGTCCTCGAACTTGGCGGTGATGAGTCGGCCTCTAAACCTTTCTGCGCACGCTCGTCGCTCGGATCGGCTATCGATGGGTCGAGCCCCGTAGTAAACGTAGTCGATCATTTTGTAGTCCCAATGCGGCTGGAATCCTGTAACGACGAAACCCACGCGTCCTGGAAGAAAATATTGTAACGCTTGAGGTCCTCCTCCCATAACCGATACGACGGTAGACCCGTTGCATCGACAGGTCCGCGGCTGGCCAGTTCCCCGTATTCCGACAGGTACTGGGGGTTGCAACAAAGGAATCTCCCTGTCTCTTCTTCCGCCTTAGTCCAAGCGTAATGGAACGGGACCTCGTTAGCTAGTAAGAATCGGAAATTGGCCTCATGGTAATCCCTGGAGAGGTTAAAAAGGTAGCCCCTCTTTTTCCTCAATGGCAACCGGAGCAGGTTCACGAAGTCCGCATCTTTAGAATCCAGGCTCTGGTCCCACACATGGTTCACAGCGATGAACCACGATAACCACCCAAGTTGGCTTCGAACTATCAGACGTGTACCTCGCACTTGTCGCTCTGCTTCCTCCACCGAACTCTGTAAGCTTCGGAGAGTACCATTGTCGACGGCGACGGGTAGGATAGCGAGGGAGGGGTACTGAGAATTCCGCCCGTACCACTCAGTGCTAGCGGCCATTATCTCGCTCACGTTCCTGAGACGCTCTGACAGATGACTGGTGACATTACACCAGTAATCCGGAAGGTGATACCCGACAAGGGCTCCTCTAGCGTCTCCGAATTCGGATTCACTGCCCCCGAGTTTGATGGGATCGATCCAGCTCTCTAATAATTCCACCTCCTCGTTCCGGAAGGCGAATTCCGCTGGGTCGCGCCAAGAAG